>OY987331.1:56194772-57571044 GCA_963920685.1 Polydrusus tereticollis
GTCATCGTCACTTATAAAATCTGAAAAGTCCTCGACGTCTGAGTCGTCTTCGAATGGAGCAATTATCATTGGCGCTACTTCGACATCTAGTACTTGTTCTCGATCCCACCAATCCCTTATTAATATTTCTGTATGTTCCACTGATTTCTTCCAGTACTCTTGTGTAATATGATCCAAAGAATCTTGCCAAACTATTTGTACTTGGTCGGATTTAAGACCATCACCTACATGTTTTTCATAATAAGACTTTGCCCCGGCCCATATTAATTCTATTGCGGTAAACTGGCAATGGTATGGCGGCAGTCGTAGAACCTCATGGCCATATTCACGCAATATTTCATCTACCGCGTATATTCTTGGTTTTTTAAGAGACTTTGCCATTGATAGGAGTTCCGATTTTGCATATTTGGTGAAGGATTTTGGTTGTGTTTTTCAAGCCACTCATAAATATCATTTTTCCTCCAAGATGAAGTAGGCTGTTTATTTAAAATTCTTGAATGATATGATGTATTATATAATACAATTAAAGACGGAGAATCCAAATTTGGTATCAATTGAACTTTTAACCACTTTTCAAACATTTCGCAATTCATATTATCATGATAGTCAGCCTGTTACAGAACCAGCATGTAAAATAATGAACCGCTTTCCCGAGCCACATCCCTTTTTCCTTTTCACGCTTTTCACAGAATCACCTTGCCAAGATTTTGAACCACTTTTATTTGAAAATATCCACGTTTCGTCTAAAAATACCACTTTTCTAAATTGTAATTCTCCGTATAATTTTTTTAAAACTGAACACGCTGACTCTTATCTGTGGCTGCTCACATAAAAATCTTCGGTTACAGTCTTTTTTATAGCGAAAACCTAACTTTTTTATTAATTTTGATAGCGCTTCAAGTCCAATTTCCAAAACACCCAGAATTTTTAATGTTTCTTGTAAAACTGGAAGAGTTACATTGGTTTTTGATCTGTATAAATCGTAAATCACATTTTAAACTCCCATTTTAATATTTTCGCTTGAATCCCCAGTCTTTGGCTTTCTTCGTTTACATTTTTTAGTATTTTTGGGTATTATGTTATGTTTTTTTTTCATGCGCAATTCTCTGCAAAGCCCTTAAACTAATTCCCAGTGCTTTGGTTGCTGTTTCCTGAATATTGGTTGGCGAATTTCCACTTTTTCTTGTATTTTCGAAATAGCTTATCAGATTAAGTACCATTTTTTTTGCTTGGGGATGCAAAAACCCAGAAAAATTTTTTCATTTTGTCACAAACTGTCAAAGTCACAAAACTGACATCTTTAAATCAAGACGAAGGTAGCAGGTACTTGTGCAGGTACAAACTTTTGTGAATCGCTGAAAATTAAATACCTATCCTTTTCTTTCATGCCAAAATTGCATAAGTCTGTCATATTTGTCTGACGGATTTTATTTGGTTAGTATGATTAAACGCAATAAAAGAAAAAAAAATTGAAAGTATGTCTTTGTTAAATCGTAAACCCGCCAGATAAGACCAGATTTGACTTTATCTTGTGTAGCCAGCTACCATGCTGCTTGTCATTTGGAGTTTTCTAGTAGAGCACTCATGGTCTTGATCAACTGCAAGAATAGCAGTTTCATCAGCGAATGTAGCTATAGTGGTTACTTCCGATACTGATAAGTCACTGGTATATAACAAATAAAGAATGGGGCCTAGAACGCTTCCTTGGGGCACACCGGCTTTATATCGAATATTATTTATTAAAAACGACAATAATAAACAGTGTAATTTATTTAAACAATTTTACTACTAAAACCTAAAAATTCAATGGCATTTAGTCTGATAAACTATTTCGAAAATGAAAGAAAAAGGGGAAATTGGCCAACCAATATGCAGGAAACCGTAGCGAAAGCACTGGGAATTAGTTTAAGGACTGTGCAGAATAATGTGCATGAAAGAAAGCATAATATAGTACCGAAGAATACTAAAAATTGTAAACAAAGAAAACCGTTTATAAACTAATTATAGACTGAAAACTGTCATCGTCACTTATAAAATCTGAAAAGTCCTCGACGTCTGAGTCGTCTTCGAATGGAGCAATTATCATTGGCGCTACTTCGACATCTAGTACTTGTTCTCGATCCCACCAATCCCTTATTAATATTTTTGTATGTTCCACTGATTTCTTCCAGTACTCTTGTGTAATATGATCCAAAGAATCTTGCCAAACTATTTGTACTTGGTCGGATTTAAGACCATCACCTACATGTTTTTCATAATAAGACTTTGCCCCGGCCCATATTAATTCTATTGCGGTAAACTGGCAATGGTATGGCGGCAGTCGTAGAACCTCATGGCCATATTCACGCAATATTTCATCTACCGCGTATATTCTTGGTTTTTTAAGAGACTTTGCCATTGATAGGAGTTCCGATTTTGCATATTTGGTGAAGGATTTTGGTTGTGTTTTTCAAGCCACTCATAAATATCATTTTTCCTCCAAGATGAAGTAGGCTGTTTATTTAAAATTCTTGAATGATATGATGTATTATATAATACAATTAAAGACGGAGAATCCAAATTTGGTATCAATTGAACTTTTAACCACTTTTCAAACATTTCGCAATTCATATTATCATGATAGTCAGCCTGTTACAGAACCAGCATGTAAAATAATGAACCGCTTTCCCGAGCCACATCCCTTTTTCCTTTTCACGCTTTTCACAGAATCATCTTGCCAAGATTTTGAACCACTTTTATTTGAAAATATCCACGTTTCGTCTAAAAATACCACTTTTCTAAATTGTAATTCTCCGTATAATTTTTTTAAAACTGAACACGCTGACTCTTATCTGTGGCTGATCACATAAAAATCTTCGGTTACAGTCTTTTTTATAGCGAAAACCTAACTTTTTTATTAATTTTGATAGCGCTTCAAGTCCAATTTCCAAAACACCCAGAATTTTTAATGTTTCTTGTAAAACTGGAAGAGTTACATTGGTTTTTGATCTGTATAAATCGTAAATCACATTTTAAACTCCCATTTTAATATTTTCGCTTGAATCCCCAGCCTTTGGCTTTCTTCGTTTACATTTTTTAGTATTTTTGGGTATTATGTTATGTTTTTTTTTCATGCGCAATTCTCTGCAAAGCCCTTAAACTAATTCCCAGTGCTTTGGTTGCTGTTTCCTGAATATTGGTTGGCGAATTTCCACTTTTTCTTGTATTTTCGAAATAGCTTATCAGATTAAGTACCATTTTTTTTGCTTGGGGATGCAAAAACCCAGAAAAATTTTTTCATTTTGTCACAAACTGTCAAAGTCACAAAACTGACATCTTTAAATCAAGACGAAGGTGGCAGGTACTTGGGCAGGTACAAACTTTTGTGAATCGCTGAAAATTAAATACCTATCCTTTTCTTTCATGCCAAAATTGCATAAGTCTGTCATATTTGTCTGACGGATTTTATTTGGTTAGTATGATTAAACGCAATAAAAGAAAAAAAAATTGAAAGTATGTCTTTGTTAAATCGTAAACCCGCCAGATAAGACCAGATTTGACTTTATCTTGTGTAGCCAGCTACCATGCTGCTTGTCATTTGGAGTTTTCTAGTAGAGCACTCATGGTCTTGATCAACTGCAAGAATAGCAGTTTCATCAGCGAATGTAGCTATAGTGGTTTCTTCCGATACTGATAAGTCACTGGTATATAACAAATAAAGAATGGGGCCTAGAACGCTTCCTTGGGGCACACCGGCTCTATATCGAATATTTATCCTCCTGCTTGATTTTAAAAAGTCGATCACATATATAAGATGTTAAGATCTCTACCCCTATCTGCTTAGGAAGTATTTTATTTACGTTACTTTCATATCACACCTTATCGAAGGTTTGTGCAACATCTGAGAATACTGCGGAACACACTTGTTGCTGTAAATGTCGGTGATTCGATTCACTTGATCGATCGTTGAATGTTTCTGCCTAAATCCGAATTGAAAGTCCGGGATTAGATTATTATTTTCTATTGGTGGCTGTAGTCTCTTAAGTACAAGCTTCTCCAATAATTTTGAAATAATTGGTAGAACGGAAATAGGTCTATAAGAGGTAACATTGCTAGGTGGTTTACTCGGTTTTGGTAACATTATTGCTTCTGCAACTTTCCAACAATAACGTACATATTTAAATCTAAAGGCTGCATTAATAAGGTATGTGATCATGGTCATACTCTTTCTAGTTAGCTGTTTAAAATTTTCTCTGCTACTTCCCTTGAATTATTTAACATGAATAATGTTTTTTGATTTTTGGTTGTCAATCTCTGCCAAGATATTATCTACTTGTTCTAGGTAAGGCGTAAAAATGTCAAAGAGATGCTCGCCACTTTTTGTTTATTATCCCCGGCACATACACCTACACCCTTCCTGATACGAGGTATAGAAGTTATTAGTCTCTCGACCTTTCTGGTTGATTTCCAGAGGGAATAATTAGTATCCCTATCTGTAGATTGGCTGTAGACAATTTTTGTAAATAAGAGCTTATTCTTTCTTCCTTGAGCTTTTTGATTTCCCACCTAAGCTTTTGGGTTTTTTGATACAAAATAGTCTTGTCAGATGGATCTCCCGTCTGTTGCCATCTTCTTCTAGCTTTTCTCTTCTCGTTGACTGGTTGCCTAATATCAACTTTTGTCATATGGACCACTTCTTTTGTATTATTGAAGGCAACTTCCTATACAAGTCTAATAAAGTTTTCGGCCTCTTTTTCCAGTTGCTCGGTTGTTCGCAAATTATATTATATTCAAATTTATATTATTTCGAAGGTGGATTCTAAAATCTTCATTCTTCAAAATCAGTGGTTTTGTTTACAAGAGTAGGTGGCGGTTCTTTTAATTATCTTTTCGCTCAATGTTTAAATGATAACTGAAATGTCCCAATCCAGGTCCCAGTTTTCTTTCACCTCAGTGAAGTTGGGTGATATTTTTCTTGATATAAAAAAGTCTAGTAAATCATGTATTTTATTAGTGTCAGTGGGCCAGTAGGTTAAAATCCGACACTACAAAACTGGAAAACCAAACTGAAGATGCAAAATCTCTATCAGACCTTAAATTTTTAACAGACGTGGGATCTCACCTTAACTAAGCTTTTTAAGTTTTCACTCGAAACACTGAAGTTTTCATTTTTCCAAAGTTGTAAAGAGCACTTTGGAGAAATGCAAGATATTGAAAAAGTGTCATATTTAACTCACATAAAATACATTGACATAATTGTAGAAGAATTCGAAATCCGGAGTTGAGAAATTTTAGTTTTTACTCAGCTACTTACTATTTCTGTTGGGAAAGTAAGCAGAGCAGCGGAAACCCGAAATGGGATTGGACTTTTTTAAGTTACTCACAGGAGTACGTTACCCTAACTTGCGAAACTTAGGCCTTATAATGGTCTCAAAGCTGGGAAGCACGTATCTTTCCAAAAGCAGCTTGACCAACATGAAATTTATAAAGTCAAAATGTAGGTGTTCCATGTCTGATAAGTCACTTATTTGGTTGCTTCGTTTGTCAGCAACAACTATTCATGTTAATTAATACACTGGTTAGTGAAAACCAATATACCCCAAAGTCCCCACTACTTTTTTTTGATATTTGTTATTTTTTTAAATAAATAAAAACAAACAAGTTTTTTTGTAACTAATACAAATTACTGATAAAATTGGATACGAAGTATCTTATGATGCGGCCCTTGGGTCATTTGGAGTTGGATAGCCCTGGTATAGAGTATAGAGTATGGACTAAGGGTACTTATGAAGCACCTTGTAACTACAACAACCTGTAGAGATATGTATTAAATTATTAATGTTATAAATGGGATGTAGGCGATAGGGCATAGAGCAACAATGTTAATTTAAATCTAAAGACTATGCCACTTATTGTAACTTGTTTTCGTGTGTATTAAATATAAAATATTGTAAATATAAGTACTTATCAATTCATATCATTAATTAGATAGTAGTTGGAGTGTTTTAAACTTATAATTTCTTTTATATTTAATGATCAATTCGGTGTTTTGGTCTTAATATACGGACTGACGTCCAGTGGTAATTTTAAAAAGCTATTAAAGCTGTGTTATAGTTCAGATTTATGTAATAAAGGTAAGTAAATAAATCATTGCACAAACTTAATTTTAACAGTCTAGTGGGGGGGGGGGGTTGTTTTGAAAAAAAAGCCAAAGCCTAATATACACAGGGTTAATTAATATTACCTCGTACTCGTATATACTCGTCGTTTTTTTATTTATATTATAGTATGGCGTAGACTTTCGCTTGGAATAATAGTCTTTCTTTGGTCTTATTTCGTGTATCCCTACTCCAGCACCCTCTTTGGGTTTTGAGCCGACTGTATACCAGATTATTTCCACAGGAGTACCTAGTGTTTTATTGTTCCCTGTATCCCGTCCGTCTACTAACCTGAACTAACCTAAGGTTTTTATTATCTGATCTCATTTCTAACTCAGGTCTCCTTAGCATAAGAGTGCTTGTCCAGCTCTATGTCCCCCAGAAAGTGATGTATATGCCTATAGTCTGTATAGTTCCATTCTTGCCTCTCCTTTAATCACCAAATTAAGTGGAGGAAGGTCTAAGATGTTCTTCATTCCGAATGTGAAGATTGATTTCAGGGCCCCTGTAATGCTTAAGCAGGCCAGTTTTTGTAGACTTCCTAGCTTTGATATTGCGGATGTCTGCTGCGTCTTTAGCGAACAAATCAGTGCTGCAGGTCTCATTACCCTGGTATACAACCAGTGCATCAGTCTAAACGAAAGTCCCCATATTTTTCCTTACATCCGTCTAGTAACTGCCAAGGTTATTTCCACTTAGGGATTGTTTTTTCCACGTGCTTGTTTTAGGTCAGTCTGGAGTCCGAAGCTACTCCCAAGTATCTGACCTCTCTCGACAGTGGTCACCTTGTAGGATTAGGGCCCCAATCCATCCTTTTTTTGCGTTTTGTAAAGGGGATTATGATTGTCTTTTGAGGACTGATGTCCTTCCTGCCCTACCCATATTTCCACGATATTGAGAGCTCATTGTATTATCTCTCTTACTGTCGTGCTGTATTTGAGTTGGGTTTTTGTTGCCAGGTCGTCTGCATAACCCACGATATGATATCCTTCTTTCTTGAGTGCGCGTAGCAGTCCGTCTAGGAGAAGGTTCCAGAACAGAGGAGAGAGAACCCCCTTGCGGCCTTCCCCCTATTACCCGCGCTGCCAAAGTTGCACCAAGCAGATTCGTATATACAATTCTGCCTTAAAGCATATCTTCTATTCACCTGCAGCAAGTTTCCTCCAGTCAGATAGCCCTGGTTTATATTTTGGTTACTTGAAGAAATGTCCAAAAGTAGATTTTTTAAAAATGAAACATCCTGCATAATATTTTTATTGATTTAAAAACCTGCTAAAATTTGTTCTTCATTTGTGTATATCATACCCATATCTAACTAGTCAAGTTTCTGACTTAAAACATTTATTTGAAAAAGTTCCTTGTAAAGCTATTTCCATTCGGGTTTTAGCCAGTGACCGTCAGGGTGCCATGTAGTGTCATGTCTTATGTCGCTGTTAATATCGAAATTAGCCTCCGATATTACCGGATCTTAATACATCAGATTTTTACCTGTGTGGTTTGTGGCAGATTTAAAGAAATAATTTAAATCACAGAGTTGAACAGTTGCTATATCGGATGAACCGCGCATTTGCTAGGTATAGGAAATTGGAGATTTGACAGACTGATGTCAAAATTATTTTTTTATTTAAGGTTATAGATCTTGGCAAATCAAAATACAACATCGCTAGAAAGAAAAATAACTGTAAGTACCTATGTATTTCTTTTTTCTCAATACCGAAACATAATATAACTTTATTTATTTGGAAAAATAAAATAGAACAACCATTTACTTTAACCAGTCTTAATATTACTTTATAGTTATTCTTAAACCATGTATAAAAAATACAAATAATTATGAACAACTGATTACCGAAAGTGTTTTCCTTCGCTATGGTTAGACCCAGCATCCAGCAAATATGTTTTGAAAGTCATCTATGACCCAGCGAGCATACAAACGCTCTCCCTAATTCCCGACAATAGTAGTATGCATTTAATCTTCTTCTCCCAATAAGTTTGTGAGCTTGTTTAGTCCTATACAGGGTCCTGCAACAGTGCATCGGGCTTTCGTAGCTCATAAATGAATTAAGTTAGAAATTTCATTCATATGCGGGCTTATACTGTATCATAGAGTATATTTCAGAAAAATATTTTTGCATATACAGGGTTGCCCAAAAAGTGTGGTAACATAATTGAATGGGACACCCTGTATTTTCTTGCATATTTTGGTTTGTATTATTATCCTTTATAAATATCTATTATTTTATGCAATTTGCTTTGGTAGTTTAAGAGCAATAAATTAAAAACTAAGTTAGAAAAATTTAGCAGCTCTGAAGAAAAACAAAAAAAAAATCTGAAAACATTTTCGGTAATAACGGCATTGTACAGAAATAATGACTAGAAGTCCAGAGAAACGATGAATTGAAGAGTTTTCGTCAATTTTATACAGGGTGTTCTAAATAAGGTTTCAAAAATGAGTCATTAAAAACTCATTTCTCTAAAATTTTTCAAATGGAACACCTGTATATTCTTAACTAATGTAACGTAGAATTCATAAACAAATATTTTTTGCAATACCAACATTTAGGTTATTTCCAGCCGTTTACGAAATAATTGCAAATTTCGTAAATTCTGTTGTGTAAAAATGTAAAAAGAACGTTTATTTTATCAACTAAACATATTATATGCCTAAAAATTAATATTACAAACTACAATAAATGTTCAAAATGTCTTCCATTTTGATCTGCGCATAAATTAATACGCTCTTGAAAAGATCTATTTATTATATTTATTTATTATAGTCATATTCAGCATCCATCATTTCATCTGCAGAATTACATTCCTTGTCGAATTCAGATTATATTCCCGTGTCTCCTATAATAAGTAGTTCACAATGTCTACAAAACTTCCTCCACATGCGTGATGTACATTTTGAAAGATAATAAATATTCTCGCAACCCGCTCGTTGGATGGTGGTAGAGAGCATATAGATTTATTGTTCTATAAGTTCTTACAAAACCCTTATGTTGGATCATATTGTCGATGACAATATGAAGGTTATATAACAACTTCGTGCCCGTGTTCTGTCAAGAAATTGCGTCTTCCCCGACAAGGTTTTAACAAATCTTTTTTGTTATGATCAGGCACAGCACTGCAGGATCAATCCCTTATGGCGCTTTGTGAGTAATGCGTGTGCGTAGGAAACGATTCACGTTGATCTTGAATCTTCGGAGATTATACTCGTTGGGGAGCATGGCCTCAGGAAGATCGTTCCAGATTGGTGACGCTCATCAGATGAAAGAATTTTTAATCAACGTCGTTCGAGGGACACTAAGCTGAATCACGTATGGGTGGGCTACAATGACTCATCGTGTTTTTCTACCATGTACCGCTCTGGGTGAAATGAAGTGGGCAACCTTAGTTGAGCACTTGCCATGAAAATATTTGTAAAAGAGGCTGAAGCCGCCTTAACAATAGTCCCAATGGGACTACTATCTAATGATAATTGATACCCAACAAATGAATTGATGAAGCCAAGGAAATTGAGTGTCCCACCATGACTATAGCCGGTTCTTCAACATTAACTTTTTTAGATAAACTGCCTCCTGGATTTTTTTAGCGTTAAATTCTACTTGGTTACTATCACCCCAAGAATTTCTTCCAGGTCTTTGTTGAGATGTGAGACCTTTTAGTGCCTATAGAGATGTGTATTTTTCAGTCGATGTTCCAGCATCCAAAGTAAAAGATGGAACAAGGGTGCTGTAGTCAGCGAAGCTATTTATAGAATTTTTAGTATTTTTCAAAAGATCGTGTCTGAAAGGAATCCGTACATCGCCACTTGCAGAGAACCGTCTTTAAAAAGCTTGACAGCCATGAACAAAATTGAACCGACATTCCGTATGCTGTCACTTTAGTTAGGAGCCCCTCATGCCATTCTCGGTTAAAGGTCAAAAATCATATCTAATTAATCATTTTGTCCTTTTTTGAAGAGAATATGGGAGGTTTACTTGCCAACTCTTAGCGTTGTCCATTATTGCTACACATTTATTTTTAAGATTGTTCAATGCAAGAATAAGTTGATTAACAATCCACTTTTGAAATAATTCCGCATTTATGGTGTTGTGATAGTTTACGTCATTGTTTCTTGAGTCTAAAAAATAGTCGCACTTACCTATAAAGCAAAACATTTTTCAGGTACCCCTCTATGGACTAAAATAATTCAACAACATGCAGACAACTTGGCTCTTACTTCTCCTTGCAGTAACTGTAATATTTAAGTCAACACTAGGAGGTATTCTACCAGCTAAACCTTCTGAAACCAGGGAAGTGCTTAGTTTGGATGGTTTCTGGTATTTTACCACAAATGCAACTTTTTCCGAAAATGTTAAAGACGTAAGTGTTTATAACTTCTGCCTTTTCTTCTTGCTTTAGTCATTTACGATATTGTTTATTTTAGGCAGATGAATTGGATATAAATATAATGCCAGTACCCTCCAGTTATAATGATATCAGTACAAGTCCTACTTTAAGGGATCACGTAGGTTCTGTTTGGTATCAAAGGTTCTTTTATGTACCAAGTTCTTGGATCGATAAGAAAGTATGGATTCGATTTGGGTCTGTATGTTATAACGCCAGTGTGGTAAGTGGTCAAAACTAAAGTAGCGTCGTGTCCCTATCACCTTGCATTTTTAATTTTCAGAATATTAATGGCAACTTGGTAGTTACCCATCAAATAGGGCATCTACCCTTCTTAGCTGAAATCACCTCCGCAGTCAATTTTGGAAAGGAAAACTCTATAATCGTTGAAGTAAATAATATTTTGACAGAGTCGACCATTCCCCAAGGATCTGTTAGTACGCTCATAAGGTAGGGATACCTAACGTTTGAATCTTCTTCTGAAATCGGGTTTCCGTTTTTAGTGGACGATTAAAGCAGTCATACACCTTCGATTTTTACAACTATGCCGGAATTGACAGACCTGTTATACTTTATACAACTAGCAGCTCTGGATATGTGGATGATATAAATATTCATATACATCTTAACGGAACTTCAGGTAGAGGATTTTTTTTAACTACAACTAAACCACATCCACTTTTATACAAAGAACAATTAATAAAACTTGATCATTTGTTTTTAGGCCTAGTAACGTACGATATTACAGTTGTCGATGAAGAGGATGCCTTAGAACATGAAGTAAATATCTTGGATAATCAGGGAAATATTGTTGCGTCTAGCTCGTCTCAAAATACTTCTGAAACTCTAACTGTTAAAAATGCCAACTTATGGTGGCCATATCTAATGGACCCCAATCCTGGATATATGTACACCTTGGAGGTATGCTGAATACATTGTCACGCTATTAATTAGGGGTTTAAAAACCATTACTAAATTTATAGGATTCATCTGTGCAATCAACTGAAATAATAAGGGGTTCTACCGATTCTTCCATCATGTCGTCTCACATTTTTTCCCTCTTTAATTACATGTCTTATAAATTGTTGCCAATTTTCTCTCGTGATAATTGTTAATGAATTGTCAATAACTCAGGTATATTTTTTATTTTAAATGTAGTGTTATTTCTTGCTACCTAGCCTTTCATTTGTGCCCATATCAACTTAATTGGATTTAATTCACAATGGTAGGGCGGCAGTCGAAGTAAAATAGTACCACGCTTTCTAGTCATTCCGTCGATTTTACATTTTTTAAAACTTGACTTACTTTCTCGTACTATTTTTAAAGGCCCTTTAACACGTGTTATTTATTCGATTTTTATTTATTTATTTAATATTTATCCCTCAAAAATATACACTTTTATAGATACGTCTAACTAATAACTAGGATATAGCATATAGAAAATAAAATATAAAATTAAATGAAACAAAGTGACACAAACAATGTATCAATGACTTGGACCAAGATGCAATTAATTATAAACATATATCATTTTAATATAACATATTAAAATGAACATAATACAATACAATAGTCAAACAGTACACCCTAGGCATCATTATTATTATTATTATTATTATTATTATTATTATTATTACTGCCTTCAAATGGGTTTAGTCTTAAAGTCACCGTAAAATTCGCTATACTATAAGAACTTATACAAATCAAGTATTTTTTATTCTTTTTTTAAAAGCTTTCAGTTACTTTATTGATGTAGGTAATTTATTAAACAACTCAATTTCCAGGTAGTTGTGTTTAGATAGTCTGTGCTTTGGAATAAGAAAGCTGTCCTTGTTCCGGGTATTATAGTCACGTACGTTCGCGTGTGTCTGTTGTGTGTTAATGTGCACCTTGGAATTGATAATGCTGCCCAATATTATTTGACCATATAACGTCAGTATGTTTAATGAGGTAAAATGCGTTTTACAGCTTTCAATATTATTTATGCTTGCCAGTATCCTAATAACTGCCTTCTGCTTGCGAAATACCATCCCCAAATGTGTTTGAGCAGCGTTACTACGTGCAAGCAAGCCGTAAATCATCACTGAGTGAAAGAGGGAGTGATATGCAATTGCTGCTCTTGCACCTATATTGAAGCGGACCCCTCTCAGAGCATACAGGGCGCTCGACAGTCGACCACACAGGCCATCGATGTGGCCCCGCCATCGCAGGCTTACATCTAGCAAGACACACAAGAATTTTGTGGGCTGGGCCTCACCACCAGCCGCTGTTCCGGCTTGAAAGTTTAATACCGATGTCTTGGTGTCATCTAGTTTGAGAAGATTGGCTGCAAACCATGCTTTGGCCTCTTCCAAGACATCAGAAGCCACATCATTAATGTTTATGTTTCTATGGCATCTAATGGCCAGAGTGGAATCGTCGGCGTAGAGAAGCGTCAGACAGTCTTGAAATGAGATATTGGATGGAAGATCATTAATAAATACAAGGAATAGCACGGGGTCCAAAATTAAGCCCTGCGGGACACACCTTGTAACCGCTAACGGTGACCTCCTCTCCTTCTCCATATGCACTCGTTGGTAACTTTCGGACATAGATATACGACTTGATTAGGTCTAGTGGTGTGCTCCAAACTCCGTAGTGTTCTAGTTTATCAAAGAGTGGTTGACACAATTGAATGCATAAGTAAGATCTGTAAACAGACAGCGACAATTAAGGCCTTGCCTTGCAGATTGATGAATATACTCAGGAAGATTGAGAATTGCCCCTACTGTGTTAGTATTTTTCCTAAACCCAAACTGTGATTCTGTAAACAGCTTGTTTTTTTTCGAAAAAGTTTACAATATTGTCTGCAATTATTGCTTCGAAGATTTTAGAAAAGGCTGTTAGTATCGAAATTTGCCTATAGTTATTGAGGGTGTTGGGACATTCCTTTTTATATATTAGAAGTACTTTGCCTATTTTCAAAGAGGAGGCGAAGTGAGCCTCGGTAATGCAAGTGTTCAGAATATGTGCCAGGGGCCCCACAATGTGCTTACTTGATGCACTTATGACATAGGTAGTGTAGTCACCCTTCATTGGTTCGCAAGGATAGGGGTAAAAACAAACAACTTGTTAGATTGAACATCAAACTTCGTCTATTGTCTATTCAGTAAATCTAAGTCAATGCCCACAAAAGTGCTACGATAGCATATGCAAAGTATAGTTAAAATTGCTTATACTAATTAAACAACTTATTGGTTTCCTAAAAGCGCTGTGCTGGATAATAATAATTGATGTATGCAACTATCGTAATTACTTTAAAAAGGAAATTGAAGTCAAAGACCTCTTGTCTTTGTTAGTCCAGTACACCTCCCTTGGGAAAGGAAAAAAAAATTTTAAAACAAGAAAAATTTGTTTTTGATTAATCGTGGTAAAGCTTAATTCTATTTTTATGTACTAATGTTGGTTTATTTTTGATATTCAATAAAATATTTGGGTGCGAATCTTCTAAAACTATATAAGGACCTATGTATACACAATCTAACTTAGTATCCATATTTTCATTTAAAACTAAAACTTTATCTCCTATATTATAAATAATATTATTACAGTTTTTGTCAAATTGTTCCTTTCTTTTATATTTGGAAGATATTAAGTTATTTCTTGCATCGTTGCAAGCAACTTGTAACCTGTATTTTAATTCATGTGGATAATTGTCAAAATTATATAAAGGATCTACGTTATTAGAGATATTTGATGGTATATGGCTTATTTTTCCAAAAACAAGTTCATAAGGAGTATATTTGGTTTCAGTATGCACAGTATTATTGTATGAAAAGCACCAATATGGTACCCAAGTACTCCAATTGTCTTCATGATTTGCTATCTGAATTCTCAAATACGCTCCTAAATGCTTGTGTGAATTTTCTAACGCACCAAGAGTTTCATGGTGGTAAGCCGTTGAGTTTAAGGTTTTTATTCCCAATAATTTACAAGAATCCTGAAATACATTCGCTACAAATTCCTTGCCTTGATCAGTAACAGTCTCCTGAGGGATACCGTATCGTAATATAAAATTTTCTACGAACGATTTGGCAACACTGTAAGCTTCCTTATTTTGTAGTGGATAACATTCGACAAATTTAGTAAGTTCACATTGAATTGTTAATATATAGCAATTATCCAAACTATCATTTTTAATTGGACCTACTATATCAAGAAAAATCTTTTGGAATGCTGAAGTAGCTGTGGAGGTTATTGTCATAGGCTGTTTGTTTATTTTGCAATATTTATGCCGTTGACAATCATTACAGCGTCTGACAAAATCCTCTACATCTTTCTTCAATCCAGACCAAAAATAACGTTTTTTAATATTATTGTACATTCTATTTATACCTGCATGTCCACCTGTAGGTAAATTGTGAAAATCATTCAGTATTAATTGTTTCATTTCATTGTTTGCAACACGGTTAACATTGCTGACAATGTTTAATTTAATACCGTTCTTTAAAAGTTCTTTCCTATATCGCGATATGTGTTTTATAAATTCCTCATTGTTAGTATTTTTTAATATATATAATTCCGGAATTTGATATTTTTTGCATAAAATTCCAAGATCCCTCAACGATGTACCTAGGTCAAGCGTCGATCGGTGATCTTGATTAAAGCAAATTATTTGAGATATCTCATCATATATAAAAATTTTATTATTTATGTAACCATGGTTTATTCTATTTTTATATTTATTGAAATCGATTTCATTTACTGAACGTAATTCTATACTGTCGACAGGAGGTTTTAATAATTCTACAATTCCAGGGTGATCAAGCCTTTCATTCTGAGAATTTATTAAATCCGGCTGTTTTTGCACATTCTGCCTTTTTGTCTGTGCACGCGTCATTATATTTACACTATTATTTACTTTTGCAGTAATGTCTTTAAGTTCTGTTGATTCGATTTTAATGCGCGATAAAGCATCTGCGTTAACATTTTGAGAACCTTTAATGTAGTGTATGCTAAAGTCATATTCTTCTAAAATTAGACGAAATTTCGTTAATCTACTGGATGGATTAGTCATGCTAAATAAATATATAAGGGGACGATGATCTGAAAAAATTTGAAATTTTTTACCGTACAAGTATGGTCTAAAATGTTTAACACTCCATACTATTGCTAGTAACTCTTTTTCTATAGTACAGTAATTTTGTTCCGCTTTATTTAAAACTCGAGAAGCAAAAGCTATAGGTTTATCGTTACCATTACACAAAATAGAGCCAATAGCATACCCGCTAGCGTCAGTTTTAAGAATAAAAGTGTTATTTTCTGAAAAATTTGGATATTGTAGCAAGGGCGGATTAGTGATAGCTTGTTTCAGTTTATCGAAAGAAAGTTGACATTTCTCAGTCCATGCAAAAATTTTTCCTTTTCGAGATAATTCATTAAGTGGTTGGGCAATTTGAGCAAAATTGTTAATAAATTTTCGATAATAATTTGCAAATGCTACAAATCGTTTTGCTTCATCAGCATTTTGAGGTATTGGATATTGAACAATTGCTTTTAATTTTTCTGGATCTGGAGAAATTCCATCAGATGAAATAATATGACCCAAATATAAAATTTCTTTTTTAAGGAAATCACATTTGCTTGGATTGAGTTTTAAATTAACTTTTCTAAGTCGTTGTAAAACTTTGATAAGATTTATGTTATGATTTTGTAATGAATTTCCGAATATTATGAGATCATCAAGATAAATAAAACAGCTTTCATAGTTTAATCCTGACATTGCTACCGTCATAAGTCTAGAAAATATAGAAGGACTAACCTTGAGCCCCATTGGCAATCTTTTCATTTGATATTGACCTTCGTTTGTAGTAAATGCGGTATACGGTCTACTGGCTTTATCTAATTCTAATTGATAATACCCTTGTGATAAATCAAGATGAGAAAAATACAAGGCGCCAGATAAAGAATCTAAAATTTCCGCAATACAAGGTAAGGGAAACTTTTCATCCCTTAGGGCCCGCTGGTTGACTAATCTATAGTCAATCACAAGTCTAGTTTTCTTAATCCCGGAACTATCAGGTTTTTTGGGTACGATTAAAATAGCCGAATTCCATTCGCTTTTTGCCTCTTCTATAGTGCCTTCTCTAAGCATTCTATTAACGTGGTTACTTATATCGGTTTTTTGCGCATGCGGTAATCGATAGGGTTTAACGTATACAGGTACTGCATCGTCTTTTAATTGAAGTTTTTGTTTGTAAAGATTGGTAACAGTAAGTGGATCGCCCTCTAAATGAAAAACGTCAGAGTATTTAGCACATATTTTTTGTATAGAAAGTTTTTCTTCTATATTTAGTGTAGACATATCTATCGAATCCAATATTTTGTCAATTCGGTCTATAACTAAATTGCCTGTTTTGTCAAAGTTATAAATTTCGAAATCTGATGCACATTGTAAACGTGGTTTAAAATTTCTAATTTGTACTTCACGCTCGTTAACATTCACAATTCTTACAGCAATTTTTTCATTGTAAGATGATACAACAATTCCTGCAACAAGTACACCCTCACATAGCTCTTCTGGCAAAACAACGAATTCACCACTTTTATTTATTTCGCAATATGTTATTACCTCACTTCGGGGGGGTAATGATATGCAAGAATCATATTTGGAAATCATAGGTACATTTACCTTATTATTAAAAATACAAAACGAAAATAAATATGTTTCATAGTTTATATTTGCCCCATATTTGGAAAAAAAATCTGAACCTAAAATACCATGAATGCCTGAACTAAATTTATCTGTTACTAAAAATACATGCTGAATTTCGTAATTATTTAAAGAAAATAAAATATTCGCTACTCCTAAGGAATAAGTAAATCCACCTACACCTACGATTTTAGTCTTTTTTGTTTTATCAATTCGTTCATTTCCATGTATACTTCCTGAAAAAATTACACTTATACTTGCTCCTGTATCTAATAAAAATAACATGTTTTCCATTCGGTATCTTACTTGCACAAAATTCATACCATTTAAGTTTAAAATTACACACTCATTCATTGCATTGTAATCACATTCATTCTTTATTACATTATTGTTTACATGATCATTTTCTTTAGGGACGAAAAAATTTTTGGCTACTTGATCCGGTACTTAAATTTGTGTTATTAGGGCATTCGCTGAAATCGTTTGAAACATCTGTAACGTAAGTCGCTTGTTGACCCCTATAATTATTTTGTCGATGTCCGCGAATATTTGAATGGCTGCGAAACGGCCTTCCCGATGTGCCTCGAGATGCAACGCGGCCTTGACCTCTATAATGATTGTTATTAAATATTCGCTGATTATTGTTTACATAGTGCCTACCGTTTGAATTGCTTTGAAAATTAAAATCTCTACCTCTATTATTTGACCTGTTTACGTTAAATCTTCCTCGATAACCTCGCGTATTATTTTGCGTTTGCATGTGAAATGTGGTTGATATCGGGTTAAAATTTTTAATTTTTTCTTCATCCTTAGCCCCTATTATAGCATCTTTTAATAACGTATAATTTCTAGCCTTTATTACCGTGCGTAGCTCACTATTTTTCAATCCATTTGCAAAAACATTTATAGCTATTTTTTCATTTACGCTGCGCAAAATGGGAATACTGCTATCGTTTCCGTCGGCCTGAGTAATAGTTAAGTTTGTAAATAATTCTTCAATATTTCTAGCGTATTCGTCGATAGTTTTTCCATTTTGCCTAACGCAATGTAACTCAGTAGCCAAAGCAGCAGCAGACTTTTTGGTTAATAAATGAATTTTCATATCTGAAATTAGATTATTGACAGTCGCGTATGTTTTTTCTAGTCTTATTTTCGCGCTTTGAGAGAGTCTAGTTTTAAGTACATAATTAATTAAGAGTTTGTGGCTGTTGTTGTCTAGTAATTCACTGTAAAGTTCGATTGCATCTATTAGTTGTTTTGTGGAATCCTCACTACCATCCATAGCTGGTAATAAGGATGCCGCGGTTTTTAAATCGAATTTATCGGTCATGTTGGAATCGCTATTATTACTAGATTCTCCTATTTTGTCTAATCTGTCTAAAATAATTTTCCGCGAATTTGCAATAATTTTTTGAATCTCGTTCGCATAAGTCTCAACTGCTTTGCTTACTTTTTCGTCACTAGAAACTTTTTTAAAATCTTCTATAAGTTTATAATATTTAGTGTCCAATAAACCTACATCTAACAATAATTTATTAACCCTTTGAGCATTTTCCCTTCTTTCAAGAGGATCTCTAGTAATATTATTATAGAATTTTTTTGTAGTTTCGTACAGTTCCTTAAAGTCACTAATATCGGCGCTCATTGCCTAACATTATAAAATTTATATATATCCTAATATTTAAAAACAGAGCCCAAAAAAAATGTAAGTACAGAATAAAAAAAAATCAACACAATCTAACCTCATATCCTTATAGTACTGTATCCTGTCCCTGTTGTCTGCCTTCTGTCAGCTTATTTCCAACGGTGCGAACTAGCGGCATTGCGCCTACACTAGCTCGTTCCCTCGATGCCAGCCCCGGTTTGGTAACAGCTGGTAGCACCTATCGTTGATGGCTGTCTACACAAGTTCTTGGCTTCTGGTGATTTCTCTTCTAATTTTTCTGGTTAAATTCTTTTTGATTTGTTGATAACAGTATGCAATGATTAGGAACACAACTATTGCAACACTTAGTAAAATCGCAACTTCCCATATCGACGCACCTTGTGATGTAGTTTGACCACCGCTGTTGCCCGCTTGAGCAATTACAATTTCTTCTTTACTTTGCGATTTACCCATATTGTTTTTTGTTACTTATGCATCACTTAATCATTTATTGCACACAACACACGTAAAATAGTAAAACTTGTTAAAGGACTGGCAGGATCGCCATGTAGTCACCCTTCATTGGTTCGCAAGGATAGGGGTAAAAACAAACAACTTGTTAGATTGAACATCAAACTTCGTCTATTGTCTATTCAGTAAATCTAAGTCAATGCCCACAAAAGTGCTACGATAGCATATGCAAAGTATAGTTAAAATTGCTTATACTAATTAAACAACTTATTGGTTTCCTAAAAGCGCTGTGCTGGATAATAATAATTGATGTATGCAACTATCGTAATTACTTTAAAAAGGAAATTGAAGTCAAAGACCTTTTGTCTTTGTTAGTCCAGTACAGTAGTAATTTCAATTACATCCTCAGTTTTTTTATTTTCTAGTTGACTGATTATTGCTTGGATGTCAAAGGGGGTGACTGGTTGAATAAACACTGTGTTTAGGCCTCCAGCTGCATTCTTTAGGTATGTCGTTGTCCTCAAAGGGTATATTTTTCTCAGACAGCCAATGTAAAATATCTCTTTTTTTCGAAGAAGTCATAGGTAGTTTCCCTAAGAGCCTTATATATCATCGAAAATGTTGCTTAAGTGGTCATTGGTCATTTATTTTTTTTGTTCTTGGTGTTACTTGTGCATCTTCTATGGTTAGTTTGATTGCGATTTGTTCCTCCGTGCTCTTGATTCTTTTTTCTTTCCTGTTGTTCGATGCCTCTTGTTTATTTCCACTTGTTTCCTTGATTTAGATGTTCATTATTCTGCTGAATATCGGTTAGCCAATCTCGTGGGAATATATAAGACGATATAAATATTTTAACTTCTAGGTTCTGGTAACACAGGATGATACACTGGTAGATCACTACAAACAGCCTTTTGGAATTAGGCAACTGAAATATGACAACGATTCATTTACCATCAATGGGAAGAATATTTACATAACAGGTGAATATTAATGATATTTTAGGTTAAATGCTGATTAATTCGAATTGAATGACTTTAACTAGGTTTTGGACGACACGAAGATTCAGATATTCGCGGAAAGGGACTGGATCTACCTCTCATCATTCGCGATTACAATCTCATCAAATGGATAGGCGCCAATTGTTACAGGACATCACATTATCCGTACGCCGAGGAAATTATGGATATGGCTGATCAGTTAGGTATCATGATTGTCGATGAGGTTCCTGCTGTTAATACTGAGTAAGTACTCTTTTGTCCATATTTTCATAATAACTACACCTTCGGTAGTCGGGTGGGAGCGATTTTGTTCGGCAATCTAGACATAGACGTTTTTAAGTGTTTGTTAAATGTCATGTAATTATACAGGGTGTTACATTAAGGTCGGCCACCAGCCATATCTCGAAACTACTGGGCATAGAAATGCAGGAAAAAAAATTCATTATTAAAGTAGCCATGAGAAAATCCTGGAAATAACTTTTAAGCTCCGCATTTTGCCGGAAGGGAGCACAATTGAAAAGTAAATTTTAAAATTTTAGATATCTCCAAAAATTTCACATTAAGGTATACCTACCTTGATAACACCTTAAAAAGCTTGGACAATCATGCATCATATTGGTCATAGGCTCATTGGCGTACCGACTTTAATAAGAGTGGGGAAAGCTGTTGAAAGTGTAATCGTTTAAATCACTGTAACTTATAAACGACTTATCCGATATTAGCAAACTAAAGGTTGTTTGGAAGAGAAAGGTAAGTACTTTTTACTATCGTATTCGGTGGTCCATGATTGTTCTCAATAAAGATGCTAGATGGTGCAATTTGCAATAATAACAGATTTTTTCATTTTATTCCAAAAACTTAAATCATACGGTATAATTATGATATCATAATCGGAAAGTAGATAAAATTTGCTAGAAAAAACGTAAAAACCGCAGTTTGATACCCCCGTTTGTTCCAAAGTTATTGCCAAAAGACTAATTTTTAAAACTTTAAATGAAGAAGCGATTGTTTTTATAGTTTCGTAGGTGTGTAGGTTGATTTAATAATAACGGGTTTTGATTTGTCATATTCCGTGCCTTCTTTCACACTTTATCAAGGCTTAGGACTAGTCCAAATCATGTAAAAGACAAAATTTGAACCGTGTTTCAAGGCCAACGGTGGACTAATTATGGGAAACTGTTAAAGGAAACAATCCAAATATAATAGTCATGGAAAACTTCTTAAGGAAACAATTGAAAGACTTTATAAATGTTTAATATGAATGAAATGATTGAGATGAATTGCAGAATACAACGATTAATTCTTGATCTAGAACTAGAGACAGCTGTTTGAATTGCAGCTCGTGAAATTGAATTTATTGCATTTTCATTTTTCTCAATCATGTTGTCTCGTGTGGTTGGTCGCGTTTTTAAACAATGTCTTTTATTTGTCCCCACAAGGACAAATGTAGCACAGTTAAATCCGGGGATTTAAGTGGCCACGCAAACAAACTACCCCTTCCAATCCAGCGATTTGGGTATCTAACATTTAAAAAAATCACTGACCCTTTGCGAAAAGTGTTCTGGGCATCCATCATGTTGATACCACATGGATATTCTTAGACCAATAAAAACATCTTCTAAAAGGATAGGCAAGTCATTTTGTAAAAAGTTTAAGTAAGATTCGCCATTTAGATGAGCATTAAAAATAAACGGTCCGATAATTCTGTGTCCTAACACTCCGCACCACACGTTTACACTCCACCTGTTTTGGTGATCCACTTCGCGCATCCAATGAGGATTTGTTTGTGACCAATTATGCTTATTATGTAAATTAACTCTGCCCCAGCTACTGAAAGTGGATTCATCAGTCCATAAAACTTGTGAGAGGAATTGAGGATTCTCGTTACACATCTCTCTTAGCCAATCAATAGCAATAGTCGAACCGTCTGTCCAAATCAGTTTCTGATAGGGCCTGATGTAAAACTATATGATTGGGATGCAGCTTAAAATTCCTTAAAATTCGGAACACTGCAGTGCGGATCGACGAAATACTCTTCTACCATAGTGCCTTCATTCAAGATATCTGGCAGCATATTCGCGTTCCCCTATAGGCGCATTTTTAAAACATTCAAAATATACGGCAAGCATATCGTAAGCCTCGGCATTGGTATAATCCATTTTTGAAGGGCACGTATCACAAATTTTTATCAAGAAATTCAAGACGAATTAAGGAGAAACTTTTGTCAACACAACACCTTATAAAATGAAATCAGTTGGCAACTATCCCATTTATTTATCTCCATGGACACCTTCCGATTTTATTTCACAGCAATCTAGATTTATTTTTTAAAACACCATTATTAGAGTTAGGCTTAAATTACACGTTTTCCATGATTATACCATTAATTCTAGAGTGGTCTCTGGGCCATTGTAATAATGAGTGGCAAGCCTACACAACCATAAAGTTTAAAAATATATTTTGTCATGGAATGCTTGACCACGAAACTATAAAAACAATCGCTTCTTCATTTAAAGTTTTAAAAATTATTCTTTTGGCAATAACTTTCAAACGAACGGGGGGGGGGGGAGGGGTATCAAACTGCGGTTTTTACGTTTTTTTCTAGCAAATTTCATCTACTTTCCGATTATGATATCATAATTATAATGGATGATTTAAGTTTTCGGAATAAAATTAAAAAATCTGTTATTATTGCAAATTGCACCATCTAGCATTCTTATTGAGAACAATCATGGACGACCGAATACGGTAGTTGAAATTACTTACCTTTCTCTTCCAAACAATCTTTAGTTTGCTAAAATCGGATAAGTCGTTTATAAGTTACAGCGATTTAAACGATTACACTTTCAACAGCTTTCCCCACTCTTATTAAAGTCGGTACGCTAATGAGCCTAGGACCTAAATGATGCACGATTGTCCAAGCTTTGTAAGGTGTTATCAAAGGTATACCTTAATGTGAAATTTTCGGAGATATCTAAAATTTTAAAATTTACTTTTCAATTGTGCCCCCTTCCGGCAAAATGCGGAGCTTATAAGTTATTTCCAGGATTTTCTCATGGCCACTTTAATAATAAATTTTTTTCCTGAATTTCTATGCCCAGTAGTTTCAGAGATATGGTCGGTGGCCGACCTTAATGAAACACCCTGTATATGTTATAAACAATAAAGCGACTTATATCATATTTTGACTCCCGTCCTTTCCTCATTCTTTTTGATTCCTTACGTTTTTATCGTCTGTCATCGTTTACAGTTAAAGTCGGATTCTTGAACCGTCTCGCAAGATGGTGGACGAGTCACGTGCCACTAATGGCACCCTGCCGACTTCTAGTCTATTTTGTTTTTGTAGGTTGGTAGGTTACTTGTACTAAATTTCAGATTTATCAGGATGGGACTAAGCTAAATTTGTTAAGCACGTAAACTACATTAAATGTGGAATTTTTTTTGGAGGATTGGAATATATAGTTTGGTAAAATCAGCGTAGGAGCAAAGGGAAAGAAAAAAGGTGTATGTAGTACTTTTTTATTTCTAATTATAAAAAATCTACAATCTACAAGTAAAAAATACTAGGTCTATTGATAGCATATGGTGATCCGTAATTTTCGGTGTAGAGTGTATTTGGAACTGAAGATTTTTGTTATTTGTAATTATCAGGTCGATAACTGTTGCTGAGTCCTGAGTTACTCTAGTGAACTGATTAACCACCTGATATAGGCCATGACTTTGGACTATGTTCAAGAGTTTCTTAGAATAATATGTATTTACTGCTTGATGAAGGTTAAAGTCACCTATAACTATTATTTCGCCTTTTCTATTTAGGATATCTAGAAAATCGTCTAATTTTTCTAAAAAGTAAACATCGCTTGAAGAAGGTGAATGATATAAACTATAAACAGTGTATTTGGCACCTTGTAGTAATATTTCGATCCCTACAAGCCAATAATTCAGGCCTTCATTGGTGTTACACATTTCTTTGAAGTGGTATTCCTCTTTTATATAAATGAGAACTCCTCCAGTAGGGTTACTATCTGTCTTCTGTTTGAATTTCTGATTGAGTCGCCATTTTTTGAAAAAGGCAAGAATTTCAGTTGGTTTTAGTATGCTTATTACAAAAATAATTATTTTACAAATCAAACAAAGGATTAGTTGCAATGTCATAGAAAATAGTGATATTTTGATAACTGATAGATATTTCATGAAAAAGTGGATCTATTAATTAAAATATTAACGATTAATCCGATATTTCATCATAAAAATCAACATCACTATCATCCACATTTATAATAATAGGTGCCTGCATATGAGCAATGATATCTCGTTCCTTTTCCCATGCTTCTTTGATCATTTTGTCCGTATGTCTTACATAACTAACCCATTGTTCTTGGGACACACCTTCTAAAGCCATCTTCCAGGCTTTACAAACATCTCGTTCTTTTAGAATATATTGATCATAAAGTCGCTTGGCTTGACTCCAGATAATTTCAATTGCATTAAATTGACAATGGTATGGAGGGAGCCGCAAAACTTGATGACTAGCATTTCTAATCAACTCATCAACTTTAAAGGATTTATCTACTTGCGGTACTGTATTGATGAGTTGCCATAAAACCTGGACGGTATCGTACGGTGAAAATAAAATATTTTTCTCTTCTAACCATCTTTGTAAATCCGCCTTTAACCATTTTCTTGTGAGCCACTTCGCCGTTTGCCTGCTATGATAACTAGCATTATCTAAAATTATCATGGAGGGCTCTTCTAAGTTTGGCAGGGTTTCGCACAGCCATTTTTCAAAATTGTCAGAGTTCATCTCTCCATGGTAGTCACCAGTTTTGCATTTGGATTTAAAAATAAGCCTGGCATTTTCGATAAATCCACATTCGCCCCCTGCATGCAAAACAATGTATCTGAAAATATAAATTAAATGACGATTAGTGTTCACTAAGAGAATTTATTTCCAGAAGGGGGGCCTTCATTTTGGTCTTGTAGAGTAAAGACTATGGTTTTTTGTACCTTTACTTAGGTTAACTTATATTTATTAATTCGTATATTGACCTGTACCCTTCTCCAGATTCTTTCCTGACAGATTTAATGTTATTATCCTGCCAAGATTTTCTAAATGTTCCATTAGAAAAAATCCAAGTCTCGTCCAGAAAAACACATGGTTTTCTATCGGGACCAAGCTCAGCGTTTTCCATGTACGTAGACAGAAATCTTCGCCGTTTATCCGCAATACATGGCTTTTCCATAAGCGCACGGCGATTGTCTTCCTTCTTATAGAAAAAGCCTAAGCTTTTTACCAACCTTAGGAGACTGCTTATGCTTTCAAGATACATTTCCTTGCGATGGAGTTGGTCTTGCAGTTTCTTTATTGTAACTGGTTTTCCTACGAACAATATGGCGTTATATTAAATATTAAAATTACAGAAAAATACACGTGGTTCATCTAGACGCATGACACACTGGTAGAAATAGATAAACCAATTTATGTTTAACTTATCGCCCAATACACCAAGCGAATATCCTTCAGCATAAAAACAGGGGTTTTTTTATAGAAAGGCGAGGTAATGGGGTTCTCCCCCCTAAGATACGTATAAGATGTACAAAGAAAAATTGAACACTCTCAGTAGTCCAAGTTATATTTTGTGGCAATACTTTTCACTGCAATAGCCTAGGTTCTAAATATTTTGATCATTACTCCCACCCAGACTCGAGCTCTGGATCCAGCACTGCATACAAAATATCTAATTTTTGTTTAAGAAAATATTTCCTATTTAATAAGGATATAAAATAAGGTTTGCGGAACTCACGTGATTTTATCCTGCACATGGATCGGATGGCCCGCTTTTGAGAAACAAAAATCATATTAAACAGCTGACTTGAACAAGATCCCCAGAAGCACATCCTGTAACGCAAATGAGATTCAATCAACGCGAAATATACATTCCTCGCCATGGACATATCCAGCTCTCGAGATATGACACGTAATGCAAAACAACCTCTAGATATTTTTTTATTTAAATGCAGAATATGAGTCTCAAACCTTAGTTTGTCATCTATATGCAAGCCCAAAAATTTAATTACGTTCAAATTCTGCACAACTTGATTATTTAATAAAATTTCGTTTATTTGACATTTGATGGAAATTATATTTGCTTTGGATATATTTAGAGTTAGATAATTAGAGTCACACCATTCTTTAATTTTCAATACATCTCTGGCAACATTGGCCTCCAACTCTTTGGTGTCGCCGCCATGCCATAGAACCGCCGTATCATCAGCAAACATTGTAAACGAACCCGATATGTTCAGATTAGAAAGATCATTTATATAAAGTAGGAATAAAATGGGACCCAAAACTGATCCCTGTGGAACACGTATTAATTCTATAGTTAATTCCAACCTATACAATAGAGCCTTAAAGCTATTCAATGATAATTGACTTCACAAACCAAGAATATGCCGATATGCATTTTATTTATATGGTAATGTCATTAAAGCTAAACGATTCTATCGGCAGCATTATCCAAATCGAGACCTGATTCGCAAAGTTTGGCACAGCTACACATTCGACTATGCGAAAATGGAACTTTCAAAAAATCCACTCATTTGGCAGGGGCACATCGCACTGTAAGAACTATCGAAATTGAGAAAACAGCCCTGAATGCTTTAGAAAACGAACTAGGCAGAATAACAAGACAAATTGCGGCAACTTAAAGCATTTCAGCTGTGCTGGTTTGGAAACTTTTGATGGATAATTTGATGTATCCTTACCATATTCAGACAATCCAAGCTCTTCTCCCACGCGATCTTCCACTCCGACTAAATTTTTGCCAGTGGTTTATTCAAATGTTGGCCCAAAATACTGTTTCGGAAAATGTAATCAGAAATTTTAATAACAATCACTTTTGGGCAGGAGAGAATTTTCATAAAATAGTCGAAAGTCTTTTCCAGTATTAGTTTATTGTAAATGTGTGGGCTGGCATTATTGAAGAATCTTCGGTAGGACCATTTTTCCTGCCAAGGAGATTAAACGGGCAATATTGCCGTCAATTTTTAGAAGAGGAACTCCCCCTACTTGAACTAAGAAACCAATTGTGGTTTATACATGATGGTGCATCGCCACATTTTAGTTTAATGGTAAGACAGTTTTTAAATGAACACTACAACCGTTGGATAGGTCAAGTTCCATCTCAGCCATGTCCCCCGATTCAAATTGTCTAGATTATTTTTTCTGGGGACATTTAAAATCGTTGTATCAGACAGAGGACGATTTGAAGAACAGAATTATAGCTTCATGTGAAATAATTTTACACTACTCCTGGGATATTCGAGAAAGTTGGCCAGTCTATGAGACAAAGAGTTGATTTCTGCATATTGGCAAGAGGAGGTCATTTTCAGCAGTTCTTATAATTTTTATAGTTTGTCGTGTAACGTCAGAATTAAGGCGGCGTATATTTCCCTATTTTTAGGAAAATCTTGATCTGACAACATCGAGAAATCTGTCCTTTTAAAAACTGAGATAAAAAAAACTACACATTATTATTGAATAAACATTGGCACACGTGTTCTTTTTTTTATTTACAGGCGTCCTCGCTTCCTCATGTCTCAAATTTGCAATATTTTTGTTTGTTTCTAACCTAAACTAAAAAAAAAATAAACTAGAAAACGATGACAGATACGATATAAATGTAGGGGGTCAAAAAGACTGAGAAAAGAACGGCGAGTCAAAATATTATATCAGCATTCATACAGGGTATCCCAAAAAAAAGTTCAGTTAGTAAAAATGTTGGTAGCGCAAAAAATGCAACTCACTGCCTTGTAGAGATGCTAAAAACCAATAAGTGTACCAAATTTGAAATAATTATCTTGGAAAATATGGGAGAGAAACGAAATAAACTTTAAAAAATTAAAGTTTGGACACCTTGTAGATCAATAATCAAATGAAGCCTTTTTGACCGCACGTTTATGAGTATCTTGACGAGCACTTCCTTAAATATCTACGTGACATTTACTAACTTATATACAGGGTCCTTGGTATGTATGGAAACGGTCAATTATTTCTTAAAGTAAAACAGTAAGCAAAAAATATTTGAGACAAAAATTTCAGGGTCCCTTAAGACCTATTAGAATTAAAAAAAAAATAAGTATACAGGATAAGTCAGAAAACCGTAGAGAAGCAAAGTTACTTTTTTTTAAATGGAACAACCTATATCTTAGAATATTTTTGAATTGTACATGAAATAGCAATTACTTTTCAATAAGTGCATTATAAGTCTAAACCCAATAGTTTCCGAGATATATACTTTTAAAAAATGATATTTTTGAACTTTGACAGCTTCTAGCTTTCTAACGGTACGTTTTAGAGTAAAACGGCCTACATGTCCCTATCTTAGTTTCTTATTATCTTCCTAAAAGTGTAAACTTCTGGTTAAACCAGATGTAACTGAAACGCCGGAAGTACAGTACTTTCGGTTTAACCGGAAGTTCATGTTTTTGAGAAGATAATAAAAAAGTAAGATAGGGACATGTAAGCCGTTTTACTCAAAGACGTATCGTTAGGAGCCTAGAAGCTGTCAAATTTCAAAAAGTGTCATTTTTCAAAAGTCGATATCTCCGAAAATATTAGGTTTAGACTTATAATGCACTTATTGAAAAATAATTGCTCTTTCATGTAAAATACAAAAATATTCTAAGATATGGGTTGTCCCATTTAGAAAAAAGTAACTTTGCTCCTCTACGGTTTTCTGACTCATCCTGTATACTTATTTTTTTAAATTCTAATATAGCTTTAAAAACCCTAAAAATTTTATCTAAAATATTTTTTGCTAACTGTTATACTTTAAGAAATAATTGACCGTTTCCATACATACCAACGACTCTGTATAACTAGAGTAAGGCTTGCTGAACAACCTCATAAATGTGATTCAAATCGTTCGGTCACTCATTTCATTTCTTCATGTCAGTTTTTCTCATGAAACTGATTTGCAAGATTATTTCATTACAAACAGAAATAAAAAAAAGCTACTGTTGATAAAATAATTTTAAAACTAAATATTTTTAGAAATTTTAATAATGCACTTCTGGAAAACCACAAGAGATCTCTTACAGAGATATATCGTAGAGATAAGAACCGACCTTCCGTCGTTATGTGGTCCATCGCCAATGAACCCAGAACACAATTTTCAGAGGCCGAGGATTATTATCGGTAACAAATTGAGGGAAAAAATACTTATTATTGCTAATTAATATTCTTTTCAGACAAGTTGCTGCTCACATCAAATCACTCGATACATCAAGACCTATAACCATTGCGAATATGTATTCATATGATGTAGATTATTCCGTAAGTATGGCGGTTGATCGGTTGATCCATTCAAATTAATAATTAATTTACCATTTAAGGGTAGATTTTTGGATATACTTGGTATCAATCGTTACGAGGGATGGTACAAAAATGTAGGAGAGATAGATGGTATCTATGCCAGGATTTTGGAAGAAGCAAGAGGATGGAGAATGTTACACAACAAACCTGTGTTCTTTACAGAGTATGGTGCAGATTCTCTAAACGGATTAACTTTGGTAAGTTGGATGCCATGCACGACTCTGCTGGTGTCTTAGATAACTACTAAACTTTTAGTTTTTCACAGCTTCCGTCGTCCCTCTGGTCAGAGGAATATCAGCTTGATACTATGGAACAATATTTTAGGGCCTTTGATGAGTTAAGAAGCGAAGGCTGGTTCGTTGGCGAGCTGATTTGGAATTTTGCAGATTTTAAAACTGATCTAGGTAAAATCAACTCTATACAGGGTGTCTGTAAAAGGTCTTTACAAAAACCTACCACATATTCTTCAGACCAAAATTAGCCGAGTTAAGTAAACTTACCTTAGTACAAAGTTGCTTAGTTTGGGCTCTAGACGGCGCTGAAGTGACAATTTTTAAATCGTTTTTCTGGATTAATTAAAAAACTGCTCATACTATTTTGCCGAAATTTGGTACGTTGGCATAACTTTATGGGGCAAAAAAAACCCATGCCACAATTCTGATTAATATCAGTCCATGGGCGTAGAACCTGGGCTTTTTACTAATTGCCTGATTCAGATTTCTATGCCAATAGAACAAGAGGAGTTTGGGCATAAAATTCAGATGAACCAAATCATTTGCTACAAAAAAGGTACTCTTGATAAGACTCGATTCCTCTGACGGTTTTCGAGAAATTTGCATTTTATTACTTAATACGTAGTAGTTGTTACCACGTAGTAGTTGTTACCACGTAGTACTTGGGCTTTATAATATTTTTCTGTGTTTGATTTCTACGCCAATGCTAAAGAGGTTTAAGTTTAAAATTTAGATTAAACCAACTTATTTACTACAAAAAACCTTTTGAACAGTTTTCTTATCATCTGCTTTTTGTTCGCACGGTGTTTTTCAGGTATGTACAACACGACCTTACACCTCATGAACGGTTGTTATTGTTGGGTATTGTTAGTTTGATCTGACAACATAAGATTATTATCAAATTTGTAACATTTAATATTGTTGCTAACGTTCAATCATTTTATCTGCTTGCATTAATTATTAGAAAACTTTAATTGTCGTAAACTACCATGGCGGCGCAATACACTAATGCAGAATATACCGATATGATATTGGTATTTGGGTATTGCCAAGGAAATGGTCGAAAATGTGTCAGAGTCTACTCCGAAAGGTTTCCAAATCGTCTTATACCAAGCCACCCGACATTTGCTGCTGTTGAAAGACGCCTGCGGGAAAACGGCCAATTTACTTCTAAAGCCATTGATAATGGAATACAGCGTTTTGTAAGGGTTTCTAAAGTCGAGGAAGATATTTTAGAACGTATTGCAGAATATCCAGAAATAAGCACCAGGAGGCTAGGTAGGGAAATAGGAGTGTTCAAAGATATTGTTCATGAAGTACTTCAAGAACAGTTGCTTATATCCATACCATAAGATGCCAGTTCAAGATCTTTTACCTAATGATCCTAAAATGCGCCTGGTTTTTAGTCGGCTTGTTCCATAGGCAGAGAGAAGAGAATCCCAACTTTTTCAACACTATTTTATTTACCGATGAAACATGTTTCACAAGAAGAGGGATTACAAATTTTCATAATGAACATGTTTATGCGGATGAAAATCCACATGCTATCAAGGTAAAACATTTTCAAAATGAGTTCAGAATTAATGTGTGGGCTGGAATAATTGGTAATCACATTGTTGGTCCTGTCATTATTCTACAAAGATCAACCGGGGAAATTTATTTGCAACATCTACAAAATACGCTGCCAGATTTGCTAGAATATTTCAACTTCGGAGAGATATGTGGTTTATGCACGATGAAGCTCCACCACATTTTGCATTAAAAATTAGAAACTTTTTGAATCAGCAGTACCCAAATAAATCGATTGGTAGAGGTAATGCCCCTGTAAATTGGCCATCACGATCTCCAGACTTAAATCCATTGGATTATTTCTTATGGGGGCATCTTAAGACAGTGATTTACAGGACAACTCCAGATAACGCAGAACAACTATGGCAATGTATTCAAAATGCAATAAATATTCTTAAGGGCGATGAACAAGTTCTTCAAAGAGTGTGTTTTAATTTTCTTCGACGTATAAATCTTTGTATTAATGAAAATGGTGGACATTTTGAGCAATTATTATGATATTTCTATTTATTTCTGTTTATGATTTAGTTATTTTTTTCTTTTTTTGTCAAAACTAATACGTATTAAGCAATAAAATGCAAATTTCTCGAAAACCGTCAGGGGAATCGAGTCTTATCAAGAGTACCTTTTTTTGTAGCAAATGAGTTAGTTCATCTGAATTTTGTGCCCAAACCCCTCTTGTTCCATTGGCATAGAAATCTGAAACAAGCAATTAGTAAAAAACCCAGGTTCTACGCCCATGGACTGATATTAATCAGAATTGTAGCATGGGTTCTTTTGTCCCATAAAGCTATGCCAACGTACCAAGTTTCGGCAAAATAGTATAAGCAGTTTTTGAATTAATCCAGAAAAACGATTTGAAAAATGTCCTTCAGCGCCGTCTAGCGCCCAAACTAAGCAACGGCTAAATTTTGGTCTGAAGAATATGTGGTAGGTTTTTGTAAAGACCTTTTACAGACACCCTGTATATTCGTTTATTGATAACTGAGTGACTATTGGAAATGCCTGTATTTATTTTAGACATTCGACGAGTCGGTCTTAACAGAAAAGGGATTTTTACCAGGAATCGCCAGCCTAAGGCTGCTGCTTTTCTACTAAGACGAAGATATTGGGCTTTGGCAGAGAAATTAAACAATGCAACTCGTCCAGATGACTTGAACAAATACATAATTGACTCTGACTCCATCGAAACGACTCACGATGAATTATAACAGTGTTTATAATAATAAATATTATCGTCTTATATTTATTTTGTTTTATATGCGTATGTATAACGGGTGGTGCAGCGCCAGACTGGCCATGGGAAATCCCATGTATATTTTGCTACCCTCAAATATTGGCTTCCCTATTTAATTGTATTGGACTTTTTTGAAGGTCCTTGTATGATAGACTGGCACACCAAATTTTATTAATTTTACCTAATAAGCCGATTTAAAGTAATTTATTTATTTCGTTTTAAGTACTTGCACTTATTAAATTTGTACAATCGTTATTTAACAGTTAACAGTTTAATATAATTTTGATATAAAATTAATAGAGGAGTCAATATTTGAGGAGAGGGAATTTCTATCAGGTCTGGCGTCAGTCCCGAAGTTTTTTCCAATCCCGGGATTTTCGGGATATATTTCGAAAAAAAGTTAAAAATGAGTTTATTGTTTAATAAATACACTAAATGCCTACTGCTAACAAATAAAAGGAAACATTAAATATTTTAAAAAAGGAACGTAAAAATATCAGTGCATCCAGTGTGTCGTCTCCTAACCGTGATCGTAACTTATTGAAAATTTGACCTGCTGACGAGAGGCGGCGTTCTGATTCAACACTTGTTAGGGGAATAGTTCTTAAAAATTTGTATGGTTGTGAAGGTTGCGCCCTCGTATTCCAACACTGACAAATAATTCCATTTTTTCTCTTTCTGTCTTCATAATCTTCGAAATCAGTATAAGAATCACTGTTCCATTCTGTATCTTCTCGGGATAAGGGATGCTCCAAAATCAACGTCTTGTTAATAAAGTACCGCCAACTGTATTCCATTTGCAAAACTCATCTGATGTCCAGGATCAATAAGCTTGCCTACTTTCACCATGGTGATGGCTCCATCGGTAGTACTATCGACATTATCGATTGATATATCGATGATTTGGTGTCAAGACTCCTCAAAGTTCGTTTAGCATGGCTTTGCTGGAAAGCAATATCGGGCATTCTCGATTCTACAGAGAGAATGTTCGGTGGAGTTTTTTCCTGAAAATTTACCGTTGAATGTGAAGAGAACAGCTTCGCCAGTAAGTTTCCTTTTTCCTGTGCGTTGGTCGCATGTGGTGCCATCAAAACGTGTTAGAGGTGGAATGGTTGACTTGGTAAAGTTCTGACTGACGGGCCTTAACTACCGACCAAAATGATTTTGAGCCGTTAAGGCATTCAAGAAGTTTGTTTTTGATCCTCTGGTTGTGTGCTTCTTTGCTTTGGTTTATCGTTTCCTTGCATTGGTTTCGAGCGCTAACAAAGATGGTACGATTTTCGGCGGTAGGATTTTTACGCCATTGTCGGTAGAAATGATTTTTTGATTTAACAGCTCGTTCGCAATTTTTGGTAAACCAAGGCTTGCCGTTAAAAGGGCACTTTTTTGACAAATGGATGAAGATTTCCATGCCAGTAAGGATAACCTCCGATACTTCTCTAGTACAGATGGATGGACCATCAGAGGTAAAACAAACGTCCCGCCAAGGAAAGGTTCGAAAATGGTCATTTAGGTCATCCCACTTAGCTGATATATAATGCCAGATCTTGCGTCGGATAGGAGGCTTTTCGGCACTAATTGGTAGTTTGTTCAGTGCTGAAATAAGATTGTGGTCAGACGTTCCTAACGGAGGCTTCTCGGTGACAGTGTACAAGTCGGGGTTTGAAGTTAAGAAAAGATTCAACAAACTAGCAATATCACCAATCCGAGTTGGTTCACCCAGAGCTGATGGCAAAGGATTCTGCTTCGCGACCTTGCTCGTCGGTTGTATTTGAGTATTTGAGCCAGTTGATATTATGAACGTTACAGTCGCCAAGGATGACAACTTCGGAATTGGAATGATGGGATTGTAAAAAGTCGACAGTATTAGCAAGTGAGTAGAACAAGTCTCTAAATGATGAATTTAGTAATTCTTTGCGTTGATATTTTAAACCATATTACAACAAAGTCGTTAGACTGGAATCTCTCCTCTCGTTAACAAGAAATATCACTGCGGACAAGGAGACAAAGGCCAAAATTGCGCCTAAATCGGTGATGGAAGTCGTATCCAGGATATAAATAGCTGACCGTACTAGTCGACGATCTGATCTTTGTTTCGGTTAGTACGAGTTTATGAGGTTTGGTAGATTGTAGATGTTAATGGTCTGCATTGGTGTTCGAGTTCAGTCCTCTTATATTGCAGAAGTCAATTTGGAAGCTGCTAATTTTGGGTCTTTTAACAACTTCAGTTGTCACACCGTGTCCAATTTGAATGTTGTTCAAAGGACCCGCCTGGCTATTGGAAATGGTGGATGTTGGGATAACTTCGCTTGATGAGGCGCCAGGGCCAGCCCTCACCCGAAGATTCGATCGGGGGGCAAGCTTAACTGCAGAGCATTTTCATCTTGGAACCATCATCATAGCATTATTTATATATTTCCCACCCTGGAAACCGAAGACATCGGCACAGCGACGGAACGTAAGCTCAAAGAGCAACTTTACGCCACCTAAGTCGATGCGATGATATTTCACAGCGCGATGTCGGGTGAGCCAGAATCTACCATCTATCGCCATGCACATTAATGTTCAAAAAATGTTTGTTTGAAGTTAAGGTCCACTAATCAAAGGTTAAACTAAATTTTTCACCACTCGCTTTCAGTTGTTGAAGTTCGTCAATAGTATGTGCCCGAGTTTATTTTTATGATGGCTCATAACGTAGGTTTTTATGGTTTCTCGAGATTTTGGAATTGTAAATCTTCTTGCTTACAACAATTCCCTTAAATTAACAGACTTGACAAAAATCGAAAATGAGAAACCTCTAAAGCAGTCATTTATAGCTAGTGAGTATTTGTTGTTTCAATGGTATTTCATGAATTATTTTGCCAGAGTTACTCGTACTGGCACCCTCCTCACTTTGAGAATTTTCAACTCGTCTCGCGTCTTGTTATACAAAAAAAATCAGTGTTATAAAAAACCAAATTACGCCCTAAACAATATTAGGGTGCCAGTATTCACCTTAGGATAACCTAAAATAAACTGCGACAAGACAACCTATCCACCCTTACTCTGGCAACCCTACGCCCTGGAGGATGTTCTTCAGACACCCCTTAGCTAGCTCAACTCAGGGTAGGTTCGCTATCTGGTCTTTAGATTGAGAGGTTTAGCACTCTTATATAAGTAAGTTAAAGTCAAATCCTGAAGGCGCCACCTTAGTTTTATTTTACTTAAAAGCCTTTAAAGGTTCTAGTGGTTGGCCTCAGAAAAAAACAAACTAGCAAAAAAAAAAAAAACCCTTATGTCACCATCGGTATACACTAGCTTCTCAAAGCCTCAAGCCCTCAAAGTCACTCTATTTAATATTAAAGCCAATACAAATTGATAGATTCAGCCGATACTAGGTGGAAATCCATAACTATAGATTTATGAAGTACAGTAAAACACACTTGAACTGTAAATTTCCACTATATTTAACTATGAAATTTATAACATGTTTCGCTAACACTGTAGCTTCATCAGATGACACAGGTATAATGATTGTTAAAAATAATTGATGTACAATAAGGTTCAGATAATTACAAATAACAATAAAACTAGAAATAGAGGGAAGGGTTATATTTTGGGGAAAACCAATAAGTGGTGGTTGTAATTATAATAAAGTAGGTAATGTGTTTATTAAGCCCTAAAGGTGTAGATAGTGGTCAACAGAATAAATTTAATAAAGGTGAACTATTTAAATCTAATTGATCATTTAATAACAGGTCCGTATTTTTAAGTTTGTTTATTTCCATAGACTCTAACAGATTAAGTTTAAAACCTTTATTTTCGGTATGTAGAATTTTGAAAGAAGGGTCAAAATTATGTTGGCTATCAAGTAAATGATTAGCATAGTTCGAATCACTTTTATTTTTGGCAAAACTATTATAATGTTCTTGTACTCTTTTCTTAAAATATCTACCTGTTTGGCCAATGTAAGTTTTCGGACAATCCATACATTTCAACTTATAGACTCCAGATTTTTTATTAATGTCGCTTTTAGTTTTATTATTTTTAATGAACCTGCCTAAAGAGTTATTTGTTTTGTAAGATACATTTATATCCAGTTTATTGAGAAAGTTACCAATTATTTTGCTAGGTTGTCCAATGAAAGAAACAGTTTTAAATTTGTCTGATGACGTTTTCACTCTTGGAAATACTAAGTCAATGGTCTTTTTATACGTCTTCTTTTTTAAGATGTTATTAATTAAATTAGCTTTATAACCATTGTTTACGGCTATTTGTTTAATATAGTTTAATTCTTTTTGAAAATTTATCTTGTTAAGAGGGAGAGTTACTAATCTATGGATCATACTGTGAAAGGCAGCTAATTTGTGTTGAGTAGGATGGCAAGAAGAGTTAGGTATGACGGTGTCAGTATGAGAAGGTTTATGAAAGACCGAGAAACTGTGTTGATCATTTTCTCTTTTAATATTTAAATCAAGAAAATTAATAGATTTATCCAATTCTTGTTCGATTGTGAATTTTATATTTTTGTGTAAACTATTAATATACTCTAAAAATATATTTAATTGTCTATCAGTTCCATTTTATTCTGTTGACCACTATCTACACCTTTAGGGCTTAATAAACACATTACCTACTTTATTATAATTACAACCACCACTTATTGGTTTTCCCCAAAATATAACCCTTCCCTCTATTTCTAGTTTTATTGTTATTTGTAATTATCTGAACCTTATTGTACATCAATTATTTTTAACAATCATTATACCTGTGTCATCTGATGAAGCTACAGTGTTAGCGAAACATGTTATAAATTTCATAGTTAAATATAGTGGAAATTTACAGTTCAAGTGTGTTTTACTGTACTTCATAAACCAATACAAATATTTATTCTTAAAGTGGTGGTAAGCCCTTGGTTACTGGTTTTATAAATGCAAGCTCCTCTTATACTTTGGTGGACAATAGATACTTAAAGTTAAAAGATAAATAAATGAAATGAAATATTAAATTGATAGTACTAGGTTTGACAATAAAATTTCTGAAGGTTTAAATTTATAAAGTTATCGATAAAAGAAAGCAAAAAGGCAAACCCTGTTTGACAGGGTCTTGCACAAGACGGCAACTCTCAGATCTACACTGTAAAAATAACTGTTCAGTCTGATCTGGCAGCCACATAAACCTACATCCAGGACATTGTCTCAGGCTAGGAATTTCCGCAAGGTCTGTGCAAGAACCTCTCACAACTAACTGAATTTACCATAAAATCTCTGTTAGAGTATAATACAATATTTTACGAGTACCTGTGGTTACTCAATAAGCATGCTAGCCACTCGGCCATAGATAAGTTAAAATGTCAAAGTTACAAGTGGTAAATTTAGAAGAAACAAATGGCCTTTAGCCGGGAAACAAAAATATTTAGTTTATAATCATAAATTGCAACTATATTTATAACAAAAGTATCTGTAACAGACTACCTAACGTTCTGAACTACTAGAGACTCTTGTGACGTCTTAACGCTATGTCTACATACGCTACACGTTTACATTGCACAAGCTCTGTATATAACATAGGCGCAAAACTTTATCAAAACACTGTATATCAAACAATACGCAAATGCAGAATATTAAGATCTTAAGTTGACTACTTTTTAAAGAAAAATGAACACAGGGTAATGATACTTAGCTGCAACTTTACGTGCTACCCATGGTCTCTCAAACAGCTAACGTGGATACTGCTACAAAGCTAGTCTCCGAGAATTCAAATGGTACATGGCAACTGGCACGTCCCGCGTCCAGGCATTTCCAACAAAAGTAAACTAGTACTCCAGTTTGTACTCGGACTTTTAGCCCCTACCAAAAAAAACCCTAAAATCGAATTTTAGATATACCACGACATGAAAGAGAAATCTTTCATAACACTCAACGACGGTAATTAGGTACTAAAGTTTAAACCTACCTCAAATAACTAACGAGGGTTTCAATTTACCTAATGACGTCTATGACCGCTGTTGAAGTTCATTAAAGCATTTAAAATCGGCATTCCGCCCAAAGAACAGGCAAACTACAAAGCCATACCATTTTAAAACATTTTTGGATGCTTTATCGGCACTACATTAGCCTGCACGGCCGGCGGCCCAAGAAAACTAAACTTGGGGAGCTATTTCCACAAACGTGCTTTAACTTCCAGTGTCCATGGTCGAAAGGGCCGATTCTTATTTTCTCCAACGTACATAGTTACCAAAACAAAACAATGACAAAAATTAGTCAACCCTATCTACGGAAACTAACCTCTTTCAATAACATAGAAAGCTAACGGCGACCGAAGTCGACCCACGCGACCAAGCAAAAAGAACCAGACGTGGCTGTGAAAATGCGCAGAAACAGTCTGACATTGACTTATTATCGATTTTCTTAAAAACAGTTGATTTACAACAGTTGGGACATTTAACCAACATTTCAGATACAAGAAGTTATTTACATTGATAACTTGAAAAGTTTATCAATTACCAATCAATTAGAACAAAGATTTGAAATCAAACCTGTCTGCAAGTAGTATCAAACAAGGAACAGAGAAATCAATCCACTTGGCTATGCCTTGCAAGATACAAAACATTCCTGGAATATAAACATCAACAAATGTTTGAAACTAAACGTAATAAAAATTTTGACTATTACAGGTAACTTAATTAGTAATTAATGTTTAAGGTGAGAGTCTACATATTATGTATTTTAACAATTTAAAAGCGAAAACATAACACAGATAATCAAAGATAATCAAACTTATCAAATGCAATTTTCGAACTGTAACAGTCTGGCAGACGCCACAGTTAAACAATTTAAAAGAAACAGACCTTAGCAATTCTTATTGGACTGGATGAAAAAATTACTAACGCGGGATCCACAGAAGTGCTGTGAGTGGCGGCTGGTGGATATTAAGTCCTCATAAATCAGGTGTGACAATTACGACCTACATCATTAAGAGGTTTAATATTAATTGTGAAAAGAAGAATAAGAAGAATACAGAGTGACAAAAAACTCGCGGATAATGCCTGTAACTTTTATATTACCTCTTATACGAAAAAGTGACCTATATGAAAGTTGTTCAGTATATTATTCCCCACATTTCTACCTGCATTAATTTCTGGTTTGGTTGCCATAAAGAATAACTTACTTTTTCTAAATAGAACACCCTGCATATGATTGCATATTTGTATTCTACTGGGAAAACTCTGAATCTTTTGAATTTCAAATTTTCACCTGTCTGCAAGCGTTTCCGAGATAATGACAGCTCAAAAATTAAAAACATCCTAATTATAATTATCCCTTCCTAATACCCACCAGTTGAGTCAATTGTGCCAATTTTGAGTTCCTGTTTAATTTTCTGTTGTCAGATTTCTAATTTATTTACACTATGGTTTATCTGAATGAGAAACAACGAGTTGAAATTTTAATAATGAGCGGTTACGGAAATATGAAGAGATCGCAAGATCAGGTTTGTCAACTCTTCAATGAATTATATCCAAATAGGCCTCCAATAAATCAATCAACGGTGTGTCGAGCGGTAAAGAAATTTCGAGAAACAGGCAGTGCTAGAAAAGCCGCTAGATCAGGTCTACCTAAAACAGCAACCGGGGTAGACAAAGCTTTGGATATGATGCTCTCAATACATGAAAATCCAACACAATCATCCAGGCCAATGGCAATGGATTTTAATGTGTCTAATCAGTTAGTGAAAAATTTGTTTAAGCAGAAGTTGCATCCCTAGAAGATAATGGTGCACGAGTTAAACGAGGACGATTTTGATAGAAGAGCTAAATTTTGTGAGTTGATGATGGAAAGATGCAATAACGATAATAACTTCGCAACAAATATCATTTTCTCGGATGAAGCTACTTTCCATTTAAATGGCATTGTTTATAGCCACAATTATCGTTATTGGTCTGCTAAGAATACTCACTGGTTCCAGGAAGGTCATACTCAGAGGCCCGAAAAAGTTAATGTTTGCGCGGGCATAGTTGATAGACATATTGTGGGACCTTTTTTCATAGATGGTAATTTGAATGGCGAAAAATATCTGAACCTCGTCAGGAGTCACATAATTCCTTCTTGCAGAATGGTTTTACCGGTACAGGTATGGTTCCAGCAAGATGGAGCACCTGTGCATTATGCGGCAATATAAGCGAACAATTTCCAGGACGTTGGATAGGCAGAAGAGGGACTGGTCAGCGGGATCCCCGGATTTAACCCCGCTCGACTTTTTTTTGTGGGGACACTTAAAGAACAAAGTATACGTTAACCGTCAAAATGACTTGAGAATCGTTAAAAGCCAGAATTAGTGCTAAAATTCCGGCCATTCCAGAGGACTTCCTTTTAAACCTTGTAGACGGGTTCAGGGATCGACTGGCGCTCTGCTTAGCAGAAAATGATGGTCATTTTGAACACCTGATCCACTGAAAAGGTTTCACTTGTTTATTATTTCGATGTTTAGTTGTTCAATTTTCTAGGAAATTTATTTTGTTATTATAAAGTTTGTTACAGTTTAAAATGAATAAAAATTGAAAATACAAAAAATGCAGAGTTTTCCCAGTAGAATCCAAATATGCAATCATATGCAGGGTGTTCCATTTAAATGAAGTTAGTTATGGCAACCAAACCAGAAATCAGAAAGATTCATGCAGGTAGAAATGTGGAGTATAATTTACTGAAGTGAAGTTTCATAAAGGTCACTTTTTCGTATACGAGGTAATTCAAAAATTACAGGCATTATGCGCGACTTTTTTGCCACTCTGTATATGCCGGCCTAAATTTTAATTTTTTGATTTTTTTATATAATTTTATAAAGATTTATCGGGAAATTTTAAGTTCTATCACAAAGCAATATTTATTGAAAAGTTATAGGGATTTAAAAAAAAAATTTAATTTATATGTTGGGCCGACAAAAATTTCACATAAATCTATAACATTTAAGGAAATATCGTTTTATAATAATAATGCCGTATTGCGTATTAGGCTATCGAAACATGAAAGCAACAATAGTTTACGTAAATTTATTTTAAACGAAATCCAAAAAAACTAAAAATGTTGTTTCTGGCTAACCCTGTATAGTAATCGTAAATTTGGTATTCGAAATAGTAGTTTCAACACAAGCAAACGTTTTTATAAAGAGTGACTTTTTCTTCTAAGTCTACAAAAACAAAAACGTTTTAAAACATGGTCAGTCACAAACAACATTTTTAGTTTTTTGGATTTCGTTTAAATGATGAAATTAACCACTTTGAGAAAAATGTTTATTAGACTTTTTTGCACAATTGGTGTAATTAATCACGGTTTTGAAAATATTTTTATATAATTTCAAAAATCGAAATCAAAATCATTAAAAATGTTATTTTTGATGTACCCTATATACTGATCGTAAATTTGGTATTCGAAATTGTAGTTTCAACACAAGCAGACGTTTTTATAGAGAATAACTTTTTCTTTTAAACCCACAAATAAAAAAGTTTTTCCTCTTTTTTCTTCTATCCGTGTACACACTGTATATATAATTTACAATAAAATTGTTAATTAGTTTTGAAATAAATATTTAAAAAAGTTGTCATTTAAGAAATAGTTATCTCGGGATTTGACGGCTTAGTCCCGGGATTTCGAGATTAATTTTTTCTCGGGATCCCGGGAATTCGGGTCTGACGGTGCACCACCCGGTACACTATTTTCTTTTTGTATTATATTAAGTACAGAAACGGCGATTTTTTAATTAAAACTGGAGATTGTACAGACCTATGGAAACTTAAGCACTTGTTTTAAATTATATTTAAAATGCGACCAAGAATCGAAAAATTTTTAAGCCGGTATACTATTTTAGAGTTTTTTACCTAGTTTTACTACTTGCTGAGTTCATATTATTTCAAGGCAAACTCCCAAGATTATTTTGCAATGACGGGGTTCCTAATCTGAGACTAAAGTTTAGGGTTTGAATTTTTGGAAGTAATTATACTTAACCTACTAACATTTAACCAATTGTTGATATTTATATTGTAAGCCAAAAACAACTCGTAGCCACGGGGGGGAATATTTTTGGAGACCATGCTTAAATATCGTTTTATCTACTGTTCTTACATTTGCATTATACAACATGTATGATAAATTAAATTAAGTTGGTTAAAGGCTGCAAAATCTCAAATCTGCAGGCTCCTCCCCTGGAGCCGCCTGTTCCTCCAGATATGGGGAATTCCAATAGTAGCGACGAGAATATGAATCCGCAAACCCCAGACCTCGACGACATTCCAGATTGCCTGAGAGCAGAAATGGAAGAAAGAGCTCAAGAAATGGAGGCAAAATGGGCCCTAGCATTCCAGGAGTTAAACAACAAATGTGCATAGAAACTAGAGAAAACCGCAGCGAAATATGAGTTGATAAACAAAGCTCCTGACACGAAAATTCAAATAATAACGAAGCAAAGCTCTCAATTGTGAGAGAATAATAGGTATGAGAGTCAATCTTTTATCATAAGCACAAAGGAAAGCCACAACACTGACACTAGTACCGAAGTTATACACAATACATACAAAAAAGAAAATTCATATAAAACCAGTCCAAAAACCAGTTGATTTTGTGTATGACGCACGGTATTTCACAATAACAAGGACAACAATGCCACCGACAACCATCTGAAAAATGAAATAATCAAAGGCAAGATAGCGAAATGCCATCTGACCCTAATGACGACAGTGACGGACAAAAATTCAAGATAATAAATCGACAAAGGCGAAAGTGAATAGCGACAAAAACCATAGACAATACAAATAAAAGAAAAAATAAACAGGAGGATTTCCCAGCGTTGGCAAAGGTCAACAATGACAACTTAGAAATATTCTAGGCTTTGAACTAGGTTAAAACAAAGCCCAATGATGGGGAACACTCAAAACAATCACCTAGCACTTCGAAAGTGAGTGAAAAGACCGACAAAATAGAAAAACAAACAATAACTGCTACACACGACCAGGTACAGAGAGTCAGATTCCCCCCCCCCCCCCATAATCATTCATAAAAAAGAAATGTATTCGCGAATAGCTAGTCATCTAAAAATAAAAAATATTGATACAGGGAACGCAATTACAACCTCGGAGGGGGGTGAAAATCCACGCATCAACCTCGAACGATTACCGAAAAATACGAAATTTTCTGAAAGAAAATAGACCATCACTCATTCCGATTCGTAGATGAAAAGAACTGCATGTAATAATTAGAAGCGTGCTTGAGTGTAGGTTGGAAGAGAAAAGAAAATCAGACTTAGAAATTTGGGGCTTACCCCCTCCAAGGTTGTAGGATGGAAAAGGGCAGATGGCTCTGCTATGCCCCTTGTGCTGGTTCTTTTGTCTAAAATAGAGAGGCGAATCTATGGTCTCTAATATCTAGACAGCATTAAAATAAGGGTCGAAAACCAAAAACTAAAACCATCGATAACGCAGTGTCACAGATGCCAATTTTCGGGCATAATGCACGGCTGCATTGAAATGTTTACGATGAGCAAAAAATCATTAAGTAAGCGAATGCCCGAACACTGATGCCTTGAAATGTGCTAACTGTCACAGTGAGCACACTGCAAACTCTCGCGAGTGCCTCAAGCACCCAGAGATGATTAAAACACAAAGTCAACAAAAAATAGCTGCAACAACAACTGCACAAAATCAAAGACCAGCCTCCAACTTTACTTGGAAGCAAATTGCTTGATAACAGAAATAATTAAAATAATAACAACAACGAGCAAGCACAAGGGGGTTGGCAGGCAATATTGCAGAAATCAATGGTCCTTATTGATGGAGTTTCGAGAGCGAATGCAACGTTAGGTTCAAAATATGCTGACGACATTAACCAACGCGAGTCGTTAATGGCGCTAAAACCAGAAATTGCATTTTTCAGCTTGGCTACAATAAACAGAGATGGTATCAAAGGTAAAAGACTTGAGATTATTGACTTTATTGAAAAATATGGCATTGATATTCTGTTTGTATCAAAGATATGGTTGAAGAGTGAAAGGCTCACTTTCTCAAATTATAATGTTTTCCGCAATAATCGCGAAGGCAGGACAAAGGGAGGAACCATGGTTCTTTTTAAGAAAAACATCATTGCCCAATCTGTACCAGATTTATTAAATTGTGCACATATAGAGGGCACCTTCATTGAGATTAAATTTAAAAATAAATGGATTAAACTGGGTTCCGTCTACACCAGCCCCAGTGTCAATTATAGAGTGAGATCTCAATGCCAAACATAGGATTTGGAGCTGTCGATCGACAAATGCACAAGGTTTCTCCCTATATGATAATTGAATTGATTACAACTTTCATATTGTGCCGCCGGAAGAGCACACACATCATCAAATAGGTGCTCTTCCGGAGATTCTTGACATCTTTGTACTAAAAAACACTGGACCAGCCAGTAGTGCTAAACGAACTGACGTCGGACCATAGACCAGTCATGGTTGAATAGGGAGATCCGGCGGAAAGGGGGCATGGTTTTATCTCTATCACTAAAATGAACTGGCAACTCTTCAGGCGCAAGCTGAAGAATAAAAATAGATTGCCCCCGATCGTTACTGACGAGGGCATTGGAGAAGTGGTGAAACAACTGACTATAAATATCGATGAAGCCATGACTGGCTCGTCAGAAGCAAGGTATCAAGGTTTTTGAAGCGAGGCGAACTAGGTCCTGAGCTTTCTCAATTAATCAAAAATGAAAACAAGAGCAGGCGTCAAGCGTATAGAACGGGCGATCCGCGACTCAAGGCGCAGGCGAACAGAGAAGTGGTGGAGATCCGACGACTCCTTAAACAAAGAGAGTCGGATCTCTGGAATAATAAAATAAAAGATTTGAACATCGCTGACGGTTCTGTCTATAAGTTCATGACGTCCCTGACGAAGGGACGCAGAAAACCTGTATCCTTTCTCAGGAACCCGAACAAATAAAAAAATCGAACTGTTTGCGGAAAGTCTCCTTGAACAGTTTGATGAATTTCTGTCAAACGATCCTGCCCGTGACTCTCAGGTCGCAGGGACTGTACCGATTGTAAAAATTCACCTTTCACTATTAATGAAGCAACGATAGTAACAATTGAGGAAGTCCAGACCATTTTGCACAACACCAATGCAAAGAAGGTGCCTCGTTTCGACAGTATAAAGAATAAAGCACTAAAGAATCTGCCGGAAAAAAACAGTGTTGGACGTTGTAGACGTAGCCCAGGCAATTGTCAGAAAGGGATGCCTTCCAGACATTTGAAAACGGGCCAAAGTAGTGTTGATTCCCAAAACTGGTAAACATCTTCAGCTGGCTGTTAACTATAGACCGATAAGTTTATTATCGTCCCTTCACAAGATCATTGAAAAAATAATACTGAATCGGATTTCTGATTTTGTACTAAACAATGACATTTTACCACTGGAACAGTTCGGATATCGAGCTGATCATTGCACAGTGCGCCAAGCAACAAGGTTGACAACCAACATACTAAGAGGGTTGAATAGACACCTGTCAACAGGAGCATTTTTTTTACGTTTCTATGGCATTCGATAAGGTCTGGCATAATGGTCTCAGATTAGGTATACAAACGTGTTAGTTCATACTATCATCTCATTCCTTGAGGACAGGTCTTGCGTGGTATCGTGTGAAGATATGCTATCAGGAGTAATCCAAATAAAAGCGGGAGTCCCTCAAGGGTCCCCGCTAGCTGCAATTTTGTACAATATATACACTAGTGGTATTCCAACGCAAATTATATCTGTTTGCAGACGACACTGCGATTACCGCCACCTCAGGGACGCTTCGGATTGTAGATTTAAGGCTTCAGCGCCATATAGATCTCCTTCAGAGATGGTTGGACTCTTGAAAGCACCGTCTCAACGCGGATAAAACCCAGGCCATTTTCTTTTCAAATGCCCGATTACAGCTTCCAGAAATAATAGTAAAAGTTATGAATAAATCAATGTCATGGTCACCTCAAATTAAGTATCTGGGAATAATTTTTGATAAAAAAAATGACCTGGAAAAGCAATGCAACTGATAGAATACGCAAAAACAATTGTCTTCCATCTACCCTCTAATAAGTAAAAATAGCGCAATTAGTATGAATACAAAAGTTTTATAAAACAATAGCGAGATCTGTACTTACTGACGGTATACCAGCCTGGTGTAAGTAACGTAAGTGAGACAAATTATCTCAAGATACAAAGAGCGCAGAATAAAGCACTAAAAATAATCACAAACATGCCGAGATATTTTCCAGCGGACTTATTGCATCTAGACCTAAATATGAAAACAATAAGGGAATTATTTAATAAAATAATAGCCCAATAATATAGGCGCGCCGAAAACTTGACAAACAGATTAGTTACCGAGTCACACATAAGATCGGTAGATAGAAACAAACGCAAATACCCGAAATATTGGCTCCCGCCATGACAGCGACCAGCGATCGGTCTAGTAAAGATTCCTAAAAATCTCAAAATAAAATATTTCTCTCACCAATTAAAATAAGTAAACAAAAAATCACAAAATTCCAACCATTGTAATCAAATAGATATCTCTAAGAAAAACAAGAGTAAAGGATCACTTTCATCCAACTCAATGACTACCACTTAAAATGAAGTGACGTATGATAAATTATTTTATTAATGTCACGTTAATTTTTTTAAAATTTCTATCCAAAAAGGTATGCTTGAGAAAATGTAAATCACATATAATTCTTTATTTATGGTAATGAAATGTAGTATTATCACATTTATTTTTTTTTTGGGGCGGGGGATCCGCGCCTGGTTCGGTATATTATTTTTACTTCTTTAGATAGTATAACTACTAGTAAAATAAAAATAGATTTCACAGAATTTTTTTTTTCAGATTTTTAATATTTTCTTTTTAATATATTTTTTCTTTATCTACTCGTCAACTAGAATTCATCTAACAAGAACAAATTTGAAGTTTTTCCAACCTGATAAATTAATTCTATACCGCGAGTTTTAGATGCCACAAAATGGCGACAAAATGCTGAATTACAGCATAAAATGCAGATGTTTTTGGCAGATTTGTTTGTTTCTTCTACTTACCAATAATTATTGTGACAAACTTGACAGTCGCTCCTGGTTATTTGTATTACGAGAATAGTTTTAACGCGCTTTAGACACGAAAATCCTCGCTCATTTGACACAGATATGGGTGACGATCGAGTCAAGTCGAATAGGTTATTGTTTTGTATACCAAATAAAATAAATCAAGTTTTAGTTGACTGTAGTAGGTATATGCTCCTTGCAAATATTATGCTCTCGGAGAGGCTGAAACAATTCGCACAGTGCTTGGCCAACAGAACAGCTTAATTTTGGTATCACCACAGATTTAATATAGCTACATAGATCTGTAGTTTCACTTGAATTCAATAATTTAGCGGTCGGACGACCATAGTTCTTTAGTTAAATTTCTTGACCCAATGATGAAAATCCACATTTTAAACTTAAAATATATTGAATAAGATATAAGATCACTTTTACCTCAGTGTTAACTTGGTTTTCCATGTCATTGCGTGCATTACCCTCAGGCTCGAATCTGCTGTCCTTGAATTTTAGATAGATATAAATAGATAGAAAATGCTGAACAAAAAAGATAAAGACGGTGAATGGTATATGTTTGGTTGCCTATCTTCAAGCCTGAAATTCTTAGTCGTCGTTGCTGAAATTCTAACGGTAGGCTCGGCGTGCCGACCACAGCCTGGGTTACAAGGCCATTTAAAAAGTAAAACAATTTATTTTATGGCAGCTGTAGCTTGCGAGCAATATACTACTTGCGGGCTTACAAGGGCGATTAAAAATGTGGAGCGGTTATTCGCGGGTAGTTTGAGAATTATTAAAATGGAATTTGACGTAGATAAATAATATAATATACTCTCTGTTGTCTGGTTGGCACTCGGTTCGCTCTGCCGCCCCTGGAAAGCCACCACTGCTCAGCCATATTCTAGAGAGATTATTTAAACTATACTGGGGTATCATCGGCAAACAGCAAAAATTTGCGTTATTTAGAGAGTTTTTATTATCGATTTAAAATAGTGACGGGCCAAAAATAGGGCCCTGAGGAACCCCATGACGGGAAAGTTCCTTGCTTGATTTGTTTCCATTTTAAGTAACACTGAGCTTGATTTTTAAAATAGGATCAATTAAAACAATTAAATTAATAATTATTAATAATCAATTAAAACAAATTAAAAATGGTTTACTTTTTTCAGAGACCCAGTCATATGTTTTTTTACGTACGAATAATAACCTGTCTTAAACCCTGTCAGAAGATCTCCAGGCAAAGTTGTATATGGCCAAGGTGGTAGATTGATTGATTACTGCGGAAACTATACTGGTATGGAAAGATAACCAATTTGTTTTAAAACAGTTATTAAATCGGTTTCTAAGTTTCAAAAACGTTTCAAAAAATGGGAAGCGTAGATATTGGGCTAAAGTTGGCAGTTGGATCCTTTATGTTTATAAACTGGCACCGAAGCAAAATATTTTTGGAAATAGTTTCGCTTATTAATTTCCTTAGTGAATTATTAGATTTTTTTTGTGTTTATCTTTTTAGTGCTTAATTTGTAACAACAATATTCGTTTTTAATTGTGCTATTGTTTAAATTGGTAGAATTTAAAATTGAAAATTGGAATTTTATGAGGGTGTCAATGAGATAATCTGAGAATAAGCAATGTGTATTGGGTATTGATATTGGGGGTATTGGGTTGATGTAGTTCATTCGCTATTTTGTCAAAATATATGTTAAGAGAATTAGCGTTAAGAACTTCACTAGTTTTAATTACAGGTGTTGCCAAATCATTATTCATAAATAAATCATGTGCACTTTCTTTGGTTGCTTGTATTTCTGTTTTGTATACTTGCATAATAATATATTCTGCTGCTTTCCTTGTAGCTTCAAATTTATTTTGTTAAGGTGTCAGGTCTGTTAAAAATGCAAGGTGTCTAGTAGAAACTTTGTATCTACACTTTGATGTTTTCTAGTTCCGTAGTGTCATTTCACTTCACTTCATTTTTAAGGAAAATGGGAATCTCCTTGCGTAGAGCGAAGAAACGTGGCAAACAATTTCCGGCGCCTAACTAACGAACATTAGTGTAAAGTACCAATACCCCATATGTACTTCGGCCAAAGAGTCATGAAACTTTCTGTGAGTCAAAGCACGATTGCCCCCTCTTATAATATTCGTTATTTTAAGAACCACTTTCATGACACTCATTTAACGTAAGGACCTTCCACATAGCGCCTCTTGGTGAACAATGCAGTATATCACAGGACACTTGACATTGTTGAAACATTTAACGAATCCCCCATAGTCTGACACCACCTTATTTGCAGCTTCAAAAATACTCATACCGGTGGTTGTACCATGGAGAGGCATAAGATCAAGCATCTTCTCTGCTACACTAAAGTCTTCTTGAATGCTTCGAACAAAAATTACAAGTACAGGCATATTTAAATTTTTGTTTTGGTCCGGGTCTCAACGAATATCCTAACATACCGCATACGACCCGCAGGTCTCATGTTGGACACTGACAGCCCTGGTATATAGAGTATAAGGTACTTATGAAGCACCTTCTAACTACAAAAACCTGGAGAAATATGTATGAAATAATTTATGATATAAATGGGATATAGGCGATAGGGCATATAGAGTAACAGTGTTTAATAAGAGAATCTAAAGACTATTAGTCACTTATTTCAACTTGTTTATTGTTATTGCAGGTATAAGTACTTATCAATTCATATCATTAATTAAATATTAGTTTAAGTGTTTTAAACTTGTAATTTGTTTTATATTTAATAATCAATTCAGTGTTTTGGTCTTCATCCAGTGATTTACGCCAAGTCGTAATTTTAAAAAGCTAGCTGTGTTATAATTCAGATTTATGTAATACAGGTAAGTAGATTGCTTAAATTTAATTTTATACTGCTTGACTTGTGTAAGTACATCAAGTATATGACACCAATAAATCATTTGATTTGATTTAAATGGTGAATTGTGTTTGATCTTGAACAGCCGAATTTGGGCATTCTGGATCAACCCCACATATTTGCAAAACTGTGAAACAGGCAAAAAAATTGATATACCAGTAAATAATTATACGGGGATAATTTCCTAGGATAGGCTTAATGAAGGTGAATACATTATAATTCCTGTATTATTGATTTTTTACCGTTACAAGTGCTTTATTCAAACCTTCACGATAAACCACCTACCTTACCTATAAACACAGATCTTTATACAGGGTATTACTTAATGACACAAATTCAAGCAGAAAAGTTCATTTGTCTTAAAAAGTCTGGTTTTCAAGATACATGAATAATATTGACAAAAAAAATGTATGTCACTGATTTGTTTAAAAATTTTATATTGTTTTCGAATTAAGCAACTAAAATATAACTTTTTTTCTCTCTTGATATTTTTTTATATCTCACTTCGTTTTCGAGAACAAAAATAAAAGCTACTTTATTGCATGTCGAAAAGTTGATAAAATAATATCAAGTTAACTTTGATCGCTGATACGAAAAAATTTCAAGAGTATTCTTGTTGTAGTTGTATCTTTAGCTGCTTAACCCGAAAACAATATAAATTTTTTGAACAAGTCAGTGGCGTACATATTCTTTGTCAATTTTATTCGTGAGTCTGCTCCCCGGGACGCTACTGAAACTCATAATTATCATTTAGTTAGTGCTAACTTAGCGCCTAATCACAATGAACAACACAATTAATGAAAACCGGTTTTTCTTTTAAACTTTGACACTCTGAATCTTGTAAATTAGACATTTTAGGACATATGTTTATATGAACTGTTCTACTTGAATTTGGTTCAGGAATGCGCCCTTGGAATTACAGCCCATCATTAAGTAACACCCTGTAGATCTGTGCTATAAGGCAAAACATTTTTTAGGTACCTCTTTAAGACTAAACAAATTCAACAAAATGCAGAAAACTTGGCTCTTACTGCTCTTTGCGGTAACTGTAATATTTAAGTCAACACTAGGAGGTATTTTACAAGCTAAATCTTCTGAAACCAGAGAAGTGGTTAGTTTGGATGGTTTCTGGTATTTTACCACAGATGCAACTTTTTCCGAAAATGTTGAAGACGTAAGTGTTAATAACTTACGATTAATATTCTTGTTTTTGTCATTTACGTTATATTGCTTATTGTAGGCAGATGAATTGGATATAAATATAATGCCAGTGCCTTCCAGTTATAACGATATCAGCACAAGTCTTACTTTAAGAGATCACGTAGGTCCTGTTTGGTATCAAAGGTTCTTTTATGTACCAAGTTCTTGGAGTGATAAGAAAGTATGGATTAGATTTGGGTCTGTATGTTATAATGCCAGCGTGGTAAGTAGTCAAAACTAAAGCAGCATTGTGTCCCTTTCACCTTGCTTTTTAATTTTCAGACTATTAATGGCAACTTGGTAGTTGTCCATCAAATAGGGCATCTACCCTTCTTAGCTGAAATCACGTCCGCTGTTAACTTTGGACAGCAAAACTCCATAATCGTTGAAGTGAACAACATATTGACAGAGTCGACCATTCCGCAGGGATCTCTAAGTACCCTCATAAGGTATAGCCAAAACCCAACGTTAGGACCTTCTTTTGAAACCGTATTTTTGTTTTTAGTGGACGAATAAAGCAGTCATACACTTTTGACTTTTTCAACTATGCCGGAATTGACAGGCCTGTTAAACTTTATACAACAAGCAGCTCTGGATATGTGGATGATATAAATATTCACATACATCTTGACGGAACTTCAGGTAGAGGATTTTTTTTAACTACAACTAAACCACAACCACTTTTATACAAAAAATAGTTAATAAAACTTGATCATTTCTTTTTAGGCCTAGTAACGTACAATATTACAATTGTCGATGAAGAGGATGCCTTACAACATGAAATAAATATCTTGGATAAAAAAGGAAATGTAGTTGCATCTAGTTCATCTCAAAATACTTCCGAAACTCTAACTGTTGAAAATGCCAACTTGTGGTGGCCATATCTAATGGACCCCAATCCTGGATATATGTACACCTTCGAGGTATGGTGAAATTTTTTTTTATATTGTCACACTATTAATTAGAAGTGCAAAAAGCTGTCTTCATCATTAATAAATTCGAAGGAATCGTCTGTGGATCAACTGAATAATAAGTGGTTCCACCGATTCTTCGATCATGTTGTCCCACATTATTTTCCCCTCTTTAATTACATGTTTTAAAGCTTCTTGCCAATTTTCTCCCGTAATAATTTTTAATGAATATTTCATTAATTCACGTACATCTTTTATTTTAAATGTGGTAATTTAAATAAACAAAACTTGTTTAAATTTCCACTTATTTAATATAACATAACAATTGTTTCTCCTACACTGTGGCTTCTTCAGATGTTATATGAAACAACTGTTGTGATATGTTAAATAAGTGGAAATTGAAACAAGTTTTCATTAATTACATTTTTATAATGAATTTCTATCAAGTATCGGCTAAATGTAGTGTTATTTCGTGCCACATAGCCTTTCACTTGTGCCCATATTAACTCAATTGGATTTAAGTCACAATGGTAGGGCGACAGTAGAAGTAAAAGAATACCACGTTTTCCTAGCCATCTCGACGATTACAGATTTTTTAAAACTTTCCTTATTTTCTCGCACTATTTTTGATAGCTCTTTTTTAACATTTTGTCCTTAATGGGTATATTTTTATTTATACCCATTTTATTATATCCCTTTTCTTCCAAGAAGTCCTAGGTAGTTTCTCTAAAAGCCTCGACTGATAGCTAGCGTTATCTAAGACTATGACAGAAATCTCGGGAACTAAGTCTATTATTTTCTCATGATAATCTTTAGTTGATTTTGACTGAAACTCAAGCAAACAGTCGTTAACAAATCCATTTTCACTACCTATGTGCGTTATTATTAACCTGCGACCTTGATATGCAGATATTTTCAAACCAGTAGACAAACCTTTATTTATTTATTTATTTATTTATTGTTATCTTTGGGTTGCAGACAGGATATGTTCCCATTAAAGCAACCACTATTTACAATATACAATTATAACGAGTTATTTGTAATTTACAATGCATTGTTAATATTTATGTAATAGTTTTGTAGTACTGATCTACAACCATAATACGCTAACCCTAGTAATATTTTAATTATGATCGTAAAAATGCTTCATTTCACGATAACAGTAAACTTATTTATTTCTTAACATTAAAAAGATATACATCTATCTACACACTTCCAAAAATAGTAACACAACTTATGATTGGTGAGCATCAAGTGAAAGTTAAGGGAACGTTTTTAATTCTTGCTTTCAAGATATCTACTGAATTACAGAAAAAGTTCACTTCATTTCCTATTGAATTGGAATATTTAAACATTCTTCAGAACGGAAAATTTATAGAGCTGTTAGTCCGGGAGAAATGCGATCTGAACAAGATATTTTGTGTGAAATATCACTAAGGAACAGCAAGGGCAACCCGCTTCAGAAGTTTCGGAGAGTCGATTCTTGAGTTAATTATTTTAAATAGAGTAACTACATCTGTGTACGATCTTCGGTGCTGAAAAGATCAAATTTTGTACTTAAGAAGCAACTGTTCCATGACATCAAAATAAATATTATCCCTAAATGCCAAACACTTAAGAAATCTATTCGGAACAGATTCTATACGCGATTTATAGATATTGTACAGGTGTAATAATTAATAAAAAATAAAAAATTATAAAAAAATAATAAATGATTCTTAGTTTATTTAACTTTTCTTTCTTGATCTTAAACTTGTTGTTCTTGTTGATGTTTTTATTAATTAATTACTTGGGTCACCACGGCCACTCAGTTTTTAATTCGCTTGAGAGCTAAGGTCGTAGATTTAATTCAGATAAGATTTTTGGGCGCCATCAACCAAAGGGGTTGAAAAAGATTATAAAGAAAAGAGTAAATAGAATATTTAGTTCCCTAGCCCTGAAAGAGAAAGCAGTATGAATAAAACAATTATTTTAATCAATTCCTATTTTATTAATAAAAGAATAATATTTTCCAACAAACACCCATTTTATTCATATAAGAAGAAATAAACATAACATGGAAAAAGGATTTGAGTAAAAGGCTAAGCAACTAAATCAGAGAAAGAAGATATAAAAAAAATAACATAGAAAAAGTTATGAAATGCGCTAGTCAGCTCCACTAAAAGATATATTAGATCGTAGGAAATTAAACAGATTAAGAAGTGAGGATTCTTTCTAAACACCCAATATAAAAGGAGTCAAATACTAACTAAAAGCTTTGAACATAATTAAAGTGTAATTACTTTAAAGGTAGTGACCAAAATAAAACAGAATTTAAATTTAAGTTAAGCTAAATCAAATTATAGCATTCATTATGCCAAAATTGAAAATAAAATATTATTTATAGTAAAGTCAATGCAAGGTCGATTGAAGCACTTACGATGCCCCAAAACTTGGTCAAAATCCCTTGAGAAATTTATGATAACTTCAAGGTTATATAATTAAAGACATTTACCCTTTTGCCAAAATTCAAAGTAAAGCAGCATTTAGGGTAAAGTTAATATAAAGTCCATTATAGCATTCACTACGCCAGGATTTAAAGTGAGATAGAATTTAGAATCAAATTCATAAATAGTAATATCACTTCCAGGTTATATTAATAAAGACATTTACCATGCTCTATTCCAAAATAGAATTGAGAAACTTAAAACTTTAGTTATGTTCCCAACTAAATAGCTTAAGGGTGAAGATAAAGATTATCTAGCTAAGTCCAACCAACAGATACAGCCAAAACCTAGAATGACAAAAAATACATACTGATAGTAACTAAAATTTCTGGGTCAGTAAGTAATGTATTCAAGACCGGGATCATCAGTCTCTTATAAACCCGCTCAAAACAGATATAGATATATCCATTACAAGATTAAGACCAATGAAGAAGTTACCGATATAGGAATATCCCAACAACTTCATAGGGATATCTTAATAAAATTAAGTCAAAATAGAGAAAATTACAGCTATAGAAATATCTCAATACTCTATAGGGATATCTTAATAACATTAAGCAAAAATAAAGAAATTACAGATATAATATCTCAATAACTTTACAGGAGATCATAACTCCAATATAGCTTAGGAAAGATTTAAAATTCATTACCCAAAATTAATTAGAGTGAAAATGCATACTTCCTGAGGAAGTTCTAGATTTATACTTAAAAATTAAACCTTTAACTGCTACTTCTGTTAGGAAGTAAGACTTACGTTTATTGTTTAATGTAAATCTCAATTTAAGATAATTAAAATAACCATCTTATACTGCTTGACGAGTAAAATTTAGTTACATAAATCAAAACTAGCATGTTCCAGCTAGATAATCATAAAACCTACTAGGGATTAATATACAAATGAATTTACAATAAATAGACCAACCACTCAAGCATTCCTTGACGAGGGAGGTTTCGGTTTTAAATTGAAAACTAAGTTTTCGTATGATACAAGATAAGCAGTTTAGGTAATATATACATTACTGGAGTGACCCATCCACTTTAAGCGAAATCTACAGGAATATACAACAGCCTTAAGCGAAACTAGAGTAATTATACAACTATACATAAAAATATACAGAGGGAAGAATATACAGATATAATACAGTCTACCAAATCACCACATAAAAGTTTATAACGTAGGAAATTAAGTTAAGGGTTAACAAATTGACTTTTAGTGATCAAATTAATAAAGTTAAGTCCGGTGAGTGTGGCATTGTGCCAGTGAAAACGTTACAAGTGATTAAAAAAGGGGTATTTTAGCAATATTACCTAAAAGGGTGGCTCTAGGCCCATTAGTAGTACATTACGAGTGATTCAACTAAAGTATTGAGGTGAAATTATCCTGAATTATTAGACACATGGAATTTACTTATTCAAATTCAAAAGAAGGGTTTTTTGGTACTATATTTTATGAAATTTAATAAAAAATTAGTCGGAGGTGGTATTAGTACAGTAATCGAGGAGAAAAAAAATGCTACTTAGCTCATGTAAGGCAGGACTCTAGCAGACAGGCACGGCGGATTATGCGTCAAACTCCAGCATCAGATCAATGTGGACGGTTGACCATACAGCACGTCGGGGTGACCGGCACATGCACCGAAACAGGAACTTCTTCCAAACTGACACCCCCACTCGCCTTGGCCTCTCAAAGACATACATCCTCCATTCCAGACATGGGATCCATAGCAGGGTAAAGAATTAAGAGGAAGACTCCAGGTTACGAGTACTGACTAAAGCACTTCCAACACATGGATAAATCCATGTAGGAAATATGAGGGAAGGTAGTTAAGAACGTGGAAAAATAAAAAAGTAGAAAATAATAAGGTAGAAGATAAAAGAGCTAGAAGCTAAAAGAGGTAGAAGGTAAAAGAAGTAGACGGTAAACGAAGTAGAAGGTAAACGAATAAAAGAAGGTAAACGCAGTTAAAAGAAGATAAACGAAGTAGAAGGTAAAAGAAAAAAGTAAACGAAGCCTAAAACAAAACGTGAACATTAGGACGCCATTTTGTGAAACCAAAAAATATTACGCACCAGATGGTCGGGCTTCCATCGGTCTAGGTGACGAACAATCCCATTTAAGGCTCAAAAGGACAGCTTCTATGTTAAATTCCGATCCGGCCATTGCCGACACATATAAAATGCAAATTATTAACACAAAACCGTAATTTTTTATATCTTCGTCACCTGCTGTTCAAGTCTTCTGGACCGGTATATAGAAAGAACAGGCCGAAGCACAACGCCGTAAAGTCCTTAAATATACTCTCTACAAAAAAACAACTTCCTACTCGTGACTCGTACTGCTTCGAAAACCCATGTGACTTCCGGCAATTGACAAGTAAAACTGCGGGGCACTTTGAACTTTGAAAACGGGAATCTACTCATTTTAACCAAAAGAAGCCAGGAAAATGGATGCACGTTTGACCCGAAACTAATTGCATCCAAAAAACTAGGTTAGGTAACGTCAAAAAAAAACGGCAGTCATCCCTGATATGTAAAAGATCTCATAATACCATCTGGGTGTGCAAGTGATATTCCGACAGCTGGTCATGCATATCGTCATTTTCTGGGTTGCCTATACGTAGGTTATTGTATTAAGAAAATCGGCCTGGGTCTAGAACCTTTTAGACAGGGGCGTATTCAAAAATTTTAAAAAATTTAATTATTTAAATTGGTCAAAATTTGATAAAAACTCGGGCTATCCACTAACGTTGTAACAAGCACAAAAAGATTGTTACAAATACCCCCTTTCAACAAAAAAATTAAAAAAAATAAGAAATAATTCAGGACAATTGGGTACCTCTTAACATCTAATTACCAAAAAATTTTTAGGCTACATGTTGCCTTTACATTTTTGAGATACAATATACATTTCGGTTTATATTTTAGTCTTAATTACTAACTTACTAGCTATGGAATACGGTTGGGTTTAGGGCTGGTCAGCGTCTTCAAGATCAAGACTGCTATCCAGAGGGGATTTAAGATCTTTAATGTGATACCAACCGATGCTTTTACCGTGCTCATCTTTAAGTTCATAAATGATTGGAGAGATTTTCTTAATGATTTTACATTTAATGAATTTCTTTGCCAGTTTTTTAGAAAAATAATTCCCAGCGTCAGACAAGATGAAATTTCTTTTATAGACTACGTCACCTACATTAAACTCAATATTTCTCTTTCTTAAATCATAATATTTCTTATTTCGCTCATAAGCTTTATTGATGTTTTTAATAACTTGTTCATAAATGTCTGGTAATTTAGAAAGTTCTTGAGCTAAGTTTTGTCTGTCGTCAAATTTATAGGGACAAAGATTTTTACTTTCTATGATACCAAAATAATCTCCAGAGGTAGGTAAGTTACGTCCAAAAGTTAAGAAAGCTGGTGAAAATGCAGTTGATATGTGTGTAGTTGTGTTTATAGCGTTACATATGTGGTGTACGTGTTTGTCCCAGTCACGGTGGTTATTTTCTTTAATATAGGACCTAATCGCGGTGCCTATCACTCTATTTGCACGCTCTACGTTATTTGTTTGGGGATGGTATCTGGCATTGTACCAGATGTGACCTACTTTATAACTATTCATCAGGCTGGTGAATTCTTTTGATTTAAACTGCGTACCATTGTCTACTACTAGAACTTGGGGAACGCCAAAATATATAAAAACTATTTCTTCCAGAAAGCTACAAATTTCCTTAGTCAAAGCTCGTTTCATTTTATGAATAAAAGTAAATTTGGTGAACCAGTCTATTACGACGAGCAAATAACAAAAGCCGGACCTGGATTTTGGAAAAGGTCCCTGAATGTCTATAGAAAGTAATTTAAATGGTGTGGAAATATTCTTAGGTGCCCCCATGAGACCAGCCCTAGCAAATTGAGAAACTTTCTGTTCATTACAAACCTGACAACGAGAAATGTACGTCTTTATATCTTGTTTAATCCCTGGCCACCAGCATTGTTCTAAAATTTTATCGAGACACTTTTTAAAACCAAAATGTGCACCTAATGGATTATCATGAAATTTTTCTAAGACTTCCGATCTTTTAATTCGGGGTATGATTAGTTTCCAATCTTTTTGGTTAATTTGAACATTGTGACTACTGGGGAAATGTTTATATAAGTTATTACCCTCTATTCGAAAGGCTGGATATTTTTGAGGATGTTTTTGTATTTTATCCCTCAACTGTGAATACCATTTATCTAGTGGAACGTTATCTATTGAGGAAATTTCTGGAAAACTACGACTGAGTGCGTCTGCGACGACGTTTGAGGTGCCAGACCTATGCTTAATAACAAAATTAAATTGTGACAGCAAGATGGACATTCTAGCTAATCTACCCATGGTTTTTTCTAAACGGAAAAGCCACTGCAAGGAATAATGGTCAGTTAAAATTGTGAAAGTTGGGCCACCCTCTATATAAGACCTAAACTTTAGTACAGCGTGTACTATGGCCAAAAGCTCTTTTTCTGTAACTGTCATGTTAATTTCTATTTTATGTTCTATTAAGTTGGTCACCCCTAATGTATCTGATACTAACTCATCAAACTTCCTAATCATATTCTCTAATCTACCCTTTTGTACCACTGTTAGATCGTTTTCAGACTGGATAGATATCTTTTCGAATTTTTCTTTAACAATAATTTCATTTAAACCCAGAGTGCTGTTTAAATCATAGGAATTGTCCTTAAAATCTAGTCTTAAGTTCATTTTTTGACAGAAATCTATGCCCAAAATAAAAGATTGATGAATGCTTGGAACTACTAATACTTCTAGGTCTACCTTTTTATTACTTAAGTAAAGTGGAAGAGTAACAGATCCTAAAATTGATTGTGGTTTGCCATCAGCAGTGGTAATGGATTCTCTACTGAATTCTTTAATTGTGAAACCTAAGTTTGATTTGATTTGATATCCTCTCTTCCCTACTACGCTTTGCATAGCCCCTGTATCCAATAAAGCAGTCACAAGTTTATCTTTAATAGAAACGTCTAGATAAGGTCTTTGGTCGTTATTTGATTGTTTTGAGAATAAAGGTGAAATTTCATTATATTTAAAGAAATGTTTTACTGTATTTAGCCACTTAGACCAGTTGCTCGATAAATGAAAAATATCGGACTTTAAATTTGCTTTTAAACACTCCCTGCCGACTGATGAGAGTAGGTTTCTACGTTTTTTGGACCACAAGCTTTACAATTAGGTCTGGTGACATTTTTGTGTCCACACTTAAAACAGAAAATTTTCTTTTTCATTTTACAGGCGGAGAAGATATGCCCCTCTTCATCGCAGTTAAAACATTTAACTTTTTTTTTAAAACAGGCTGAGTTATACCAGTAGTTTTATTTGTTTGATCTAAAGCGCTTAAATTTAGGTCTTGAAAATTTATTAAATTATCAGTACTATTGACATTGTGACTTGAATTTAGTTTTTCTTGTTCTAGATTGACATTGCTAGGAGATTGATTAATTTCACTAACGTTTCTATTGTTATTATTAAATTTTTGGAAAGGCTTTCTATAAGCTAGCTCGGGTTCCAGAGTGGAAGAATTGCAAAACGGTGGAGCTTGAAACTTATCAGTTCTTACTTTTGTGTCTTCTAAAAGATTTTTTAACTCAAATAAAGATACTGGTTGCCTCAGAGCTAATTGTCCCTGGTAATAGGGTAACAGAATTCTAGTTATTATTTTTAATTTTACGCTCTCGTCAACTGGGTTTAAAAATATTTTAAATAAATTTTCCATAACCGCTATATAGATAAGCGCCCTCTCAGTAATACCTTGAGTACGAGATCTAATTTCATCCCACAATGCTAATTCATAGTCTATAGGTAAGAAATTTAAACGCAACTGATAAACTAACTCATCCCAAGTGTTAACTAAACTTCTCATTGACTTGTACCAAATTAAAACATCCCCTTCAAAAAGTTCGTGTGAAAAATTTAAGAGCCCTTCTCTAGGTATTCTATATGCTAGACAAAATTCCTCTACCCTCTCTAAAAAGCTGTGTAGACTTTGGTTTCTACCATTGAATTTAAGGCCAATACGATTTAAGGGAGGTAGTCTGTAATTATCCTGACTACTTAACGAATTTGAAGGCACTTGTCTATTTAAGAATGAGGTCCGATAAGGATCGTTATTCACTTGTTGATTAAATGGCCGAGGTTCGTTTAAATTTAAATTGGAGGCTATGCTATCGAAAATTCCTGAGTTTGGAAAACAGTTATAACTCTGATTAGGTAAGCTTGTGGTGATATTAGGTGGAGGACCTTGTGCAAATAAACTATTCCTATTTGTATCTGGTCTTGAGCTATCTATGTTATAGGTATCTGCCTGTGGCAAGTTAGGACCCTGCAAAAATGAGCGATTTATAGTGACATTTCCTTCAGATTGATATCTGCTATGCAAGTTTGCCTGTGGCAAAATAGGACCCTGCTCTAAACTTTGTTGTCTCTGAAAAATATGACCTGCGGCCTGATTTACTTGGTTTCCTGACATAAACCCACTTTCCTCCCTAATAAGGCTATTTTCCATGTCGTGTGGAGAGTCTCCCAAGGTGGCCATATGTGAAAATCTATCCAAGGAATCTAATCTGCCCTGTTCATTATAAAAGTCTGGCATTATTCGCGAACTTTGAGGTCTTGAGTTTAAATTGTATTGTCGTGTGTTTAAGTTGGTATTTGGTTGGGTGTCTCTACTAGATAAGGTTGCAAGATTTGGTGTGCGGGAACAATTTGGTTGGACACAGCTTTCAAAGTCATTATCAATTAAATTTTCGCTATTATCAACTTTATTTTGAGATATTGAGTTTAAATTAAGTTGTCGTCTATACAAGTTGATGTTTTTTTGTATGTCCGTACTAAACAAAGTTTTAGGCTGTAATGTATGAGAACAGGTTGGTTGAATAGAGCTTTCAAAATCATTATTGTTACTCATATGTTGAGATACGGAATTTAATTGCGAAGCCTCCTGTGCTGGCCCACGAACAAGAACGTCAGAATGAATAATTATTTTAGGATTTTCTCCTGGATTTACTCTTTGTTCGTCGGTCGCAAAAGATACTCTACGAGAATTTACAATTTCAGGAGTTTCAGAATCGCTTTCATACGAGGTCTCTGAAGAACTTTCATCTGTGTCCTTGAAATGCAAAAGATTGACGTCATTATTTTGAGCTTTTGCCTTTAAATTGGCAATAAGAGAGGTTGTTTCCGTTATAAGTTCGGATTTGAAATTATCTTCTTCTGGGTTACCCGAAGAGATATACTCTAATCTACGTTTAATATGTAGTAAACGTGACATAGCTCTTTTATAATCAACATGTTCTTTATTGGAATTAAAAATGGTTACCAATCCTTGTAATATCACGAGTTTTCTTTGGCATATTTGTGTTTCCTGTTGAAAATCCATCGTTATCGCCGGATGAGGCACGATAGAATCATCTTTCTCAGCTTTCTGTAGCTGTCGCAATAAGGATTTGAGGATGTTGACTTTTGATCCTGGATCAGCCTGGATTCCTCTGACGCAGAGTTCCCAAACCAACTCATCTTTCCACAGATAGGTAGGGTTCATTTTAGACATTTTTCTCTATACCAAAATGTACCTAAAAAATTCCAAATACAATCAAAAAATGGTCAAAATAATATCTCTGGCCAAGCCAAAAATATAGAAATTTATGTGTTTAGAAAGATATCACTGCAAGGAAAAATGAAGATTTTTATCTGGAATGTTGTTAAAAATTTTACTAGTTACATACGACTGAGCTACCCACAAAATGTTATTCCTGGCCCCACGTTAGAGCGTCATTTGTAATAATTAATAAAAAATAAAAAATTATAAAAAAATAATAAATGATTCTTAGTTTATTTAACTTTTCTTTCTTGATCTTAAACTTGTTGTTTTTGTTGATGTTTTTATTAATTAATTACTTGGGTCACCACGGCCACTCAGTTTTTAATTCGCTTGAGAGCTAAGGTCGTAGATTTAATTCAGATAAGATTTTTGGGCGCCATCAACCAAAGGGGTTGAAAAAGATTATAAAGAAAAGAGTAAATAGAATATTTAGTTCCCTAGCCCTGAAAGAGAAAGCAGTATGAATAAAACAATTATTTTAATCAATCCCTATTTTATTAATAAAAGAATAATATTTTCCAACAAACACCCATTTTATTCATATAAGAAGAAATAAACATAACATGGAAAAGGGTGGCTCTAGGCCCATTAGTAGTACATTACGAGTGATTCAACTGAATTATTGAGGTGAAATTATCCTGAATTATTAGACACATGAAATTTACTTATTCAAATTCAAAAGAAGGGTTTTTTGGTACTATATTTTATGAAATTTAATAAAAAATTAGTCGGAGGTGGTATTAGTACAGTAATCGAGGAGAAAAAAATGCTACTTAGCTCATGTAAGACAGGACTCTAGCAGACAGGCACGGCGGATTATGCGTCAAACTCCAGCATCAGATCAATGTGGACGGTTGACCATACAGCACGTCGGGGTGATCGGCACATGCACCGAAACAGGAACTTCTTCCAAACTGACACCCCCACTCGCCTTGGCCTCTCAAAGACATACATCCTCCATTCCAGACATGGGATCCATAGCAGGGTAAAGAATTAAGAGGAAGACTCCAGGTTACGAGTACTGACTAAAGCACTTCCAACACATGGATAAATCCATGTAGGAAATATGAGGGAAGGTAGTTAAGAACGTGGAAAAATAAAAAAGTAGAAAATAATAAGGTAGAAGATAAAAGAGCTAGACGCTAAAAGAGGTAGAAGGTAAAAGAAGTAGACGGTAAACGAAGTAGAAGGTAAACGAATAAAAGAAGGTAAACGCAGTTAAAAGAAGATAAACGAAGTAGAAGGTAAAAGAAAAAAGTAAACGAAGCCTAAAACAAAACGTGAACATTAGGACGCCATTTTGTGAAACCAAAAAATATTACGCACCAGATGGTCGGGCTTCCATCGGTCTAGGTGACGAACAATCCCATTTAAGGCTCAAAAGGACAGCTTCTATGTTAAATTCCGATCCGGCCATTGCCGACACATATAAAATGCAAATTATTAACACAAAACCGTAATTTTTTATATCTTGGTCACCTGCTGTTCAAGTCTTCTGGACCGGTATATAGAAAGAACAGGCCGAAGCACAACGCCGTAAAGTCCTTAAATAGACTCTCTACAAAAAAACAACTTCCTACTCGTGACTCGTACTGCTTCGAAAACCCATGTGACTTCCGGCAATTGACAAGTAAAACTGCGGGGCACTTTGAACTTTGAAAACGGGAATCTACTCATTTTAACCAAAAGAAGCCAGGAAAATGGATGCAAGTTTGACCCGAAACTAATTGCATCCAAAAAACTAGGTTAGGTAACGTCAAAAAAAACGGCAGTCATCCCTGATATGTAAAAGATCTCATAATACCATCTGGGTGTGCAAGTGATATTCCGACAGCTGGTCATGCATATCGTCATTTTCTGGGTTGCCTATACGTAGGTTATTGTATTAAGAAAATCGGCCTGGGTCTAGAACCTTTTAGACAGGGGCGTATTCAAAAATTTTAAAAAATTTAATTATTTAAATTGGTCAAAATTTGATAAAAACTCGGGCTATCCACTAACGTTGTAACAAGCACAAAAAGATTGTTACACAGGGGGTTTTAAATGGTCGAGGCAAAATTGAGCCGGCTATAAACATAGGTATAGTAAAGCGTAATTAATGTTTTTTGTTGCCTGAAATGTTTTCCTTGTCTATTTACAAATACAGGCATTCTGCATGAATTAGCTACCATGCTTTCTATGTGAAGGTCAAACTTGAGCTTTTTATCAAATATAACTTCCAGATCTCTAGCCTGGTATTCCTTTTTCAGGAAGTTGGCACCAAGTCTATAATTATTTATTATTTTATTGCGATTTCGTGTAAAGGTAATGGAGAAACACTTTTTCAGATTAACCAATAGGCAATCTTTAGTACACTTATTATGAAACTTATCAAGGTCAACTTGTACTTAATCACAATCGTTAATTTCAGTTACTTGCTTATTAATTTTGAGGTTATCTGCATAAAATAGAAATTTACAATGTAGGAAACAGAGCTGAATGTCATTGATGTCGTATTTCATAAATGCTTGACGAGAGCATTGAGTTTCTTTCTGCCATATCTTTTGAACTGAACGTCTTTTGTTGAGTCAGGTTTTATCTAAATAAAAAATGTTCTTTCTTTTTACTTTTATATCTGCCAATGTCTCAAGCCAAGCACACCCTTATAAACAATAGGGAATAATTATTCGTCATTTGTATAATAGATCCACAAGCTTTCAGCAGTACGTTGAAACTAAAGTAATTAAGTTGGAAATATTCTAGTATAAAATACTGTACCTATGTAATTTAAGACCACGTACCTGTTATTGTCACGCCTATGGTTTAGTACGGTTTTACGACTAATGACCTTTCGCTGTGCTGTCAACCATTAAGAAATAGAGTATAATAAGAATTATTTAAACTTCTAGGTTTTGGTAACACAGGATGATACACTGGTAGATCACTACAAACAACCTTTTGGAATTAGGCAACTCAAATATGACAACAATTCATTTACCATCAATGGGAAAAGTATTTACATAACAGGTTAATATTAATGTTATTTCAGGTTAATCAGGAACGTATATAATGAGGGGGTTTCAACCCGCCCATGCAATATAAATTACATTTAATTATTATTGTTAGATCTAAAAACAAAATAAATATTTTATAATTCTGAATTCAATACCGACAGCCCGGCAATATTGTTTGGAGGAGAATTTGTGCGTTTACGCGAGGCGGTTGCTGACCAATAGAACGACTCCACGTTTTATTCCATATTTTTTTAAAATATATACCCCAAAACTAACACACGGTTATACCTACTCACTTAAGCATTAAACGAAAATCGATGGTTAAAGCTCCCCCCAATAAAATGCTATAAATACATACCTGGGTTAAATGTTGATTGAATCGAATTGAATGACTTTGACTAGGTTTTGGACGACATGAAGACTCAGATATTCGCGGAAAGGGATTGGATCTACCTCTCATCATTCGCGATTACAATCTTATCAAATGGGTCGGTGCCAATTGTTACAGAACATCGCATTATCCGTATGCCGAGGAAATTATGGATATGGCTGATCAGTTAGGTATTATGATCGTCGATGAGGTTCCTGCTGTGAATACTGAGTAAGTACTATTTTATCAATGTTTTCATAACAACTACACGTATATATTATAACTAGAGTAAGTTCATGTACGACGAACAACCTAATAAAGGTGATTCAAATCGCTCGGTCCCAAGATTTTTTCATACTCTCGTAAAGTAACTGCTAGCGAATTCCGTAACACAATAGAAAGAATTCTTCTTCCTATTACCGGGGCAACTCTCTATGGTTTTTTCCCATGGACTTTGGCTATATTCGGACATAGAAAATTACGTACTGACAGGAGTCGGTCTCTATTGAGGGGTTTATTTTTGTACTTTACATTTTTTGGTTACTGTTAGAAACCATACCTATTTTTTTTATAACAGATACATTGAGATCTCTGACTATGAAGTAGTCAGGTTTTTTAGGATGTGTTTTAGAGACAAAGTATAAAAGTCATCACCAAATGAGAGCCGGGAAAGGCTTTTCAGTGTTGGAACAACAGTTACAATTATGTCATCATGTCAACTTTTATTTTTCACACCGTATATATTGCGATAGTCGTATTTCGTCCTTTAATTTTTTTTTTGTTTTAATTTGGAAATACCTACCGGGTGATGCATGGCTTAGTTAAACATAGGAAATTCCATGTAAATATTGAGGTGGCTAAATATTGACTCCTCTGTACATTGTGGAGAAAAATTGCATTGCAATTTTTTGAAGACGCCGATATAATAAATCCATATGCCAAGTTTGAATAAATTTAAATAATTATTTAATTAAATATGATGGCAAAGTTACAAAATTTTCATAGTTTAGATAATACGATGTTCACTTTCTTGGCTCCAATACCGGTAATTTGAACATTTGGTTCGTTGTTGTTACCTAAACTATGAAAATTTTATAATTTGCCATTACATTTAATTGAATAAGTTAGGATTGGCTTATTAAAATTTATTCAAACTTGGAACTGGGTTTATTATATCGGCCTCTTTAAAAAGTTATAATACAATTTTTCTCTAAAATGTACACTGTACAGGGGAGTTAACATTTAGCCACCTCAAAATTTACATGGGATTTTCTATGCTCAACTAAGCCATTCATCACCCGGTATGTACTGTGTAGATTAAATATTATGGATCCCCTAATAATGCACTTTCTGCATGAGGCAGACGATGAATAGCGGAGAGGCCTTCTAAGATTGTAAAGAGGAAGTTTGCGCGATGAAAGTAATGTTTTTGAACGAAAATGAATTTAGAAAACTTAAGTTAGTTATCGAGGAATTTACGCCTCACATGCACATGGGACAGCGAACCAGTAAATTATCTATTTTGTGCAGAGTTACGACCTCATTAAGATTTCTTGCTCAAGGATCATATCAAAAAACTGTTATAGCTCATCGATGGGTTTAATTTCCAGCCACGGGGGTTGAAAAAGATTAAAAAAAAATGGATTCTATGGCACAATTTAAATGTATTCTATGACACAACACATTTTCCTGGGTGCAATGTATATATGGATGGCATTCATGGCCAGGACGTGTGGGCTGCAGTGGCTCGTCGTGTCTTTCTACCATGCATCGCTCTGGGTGGAATCAAGCGGGCAACCTCAGTTGACCACTTGCCTTGAAAATAGTTGTAAAACAGATTCAAGTCGCTAACCTGCCTTCGATGTTTAAGGCTTTCCAGGTTGCTTGTCAGATCATGGTCACCGATCAAGCGTATGGCTCTTCTTTGAATGGAATCTAGCAATCTCAGCGTATGTTTAGGAGCAGAACCCCAAATATGCGAACAGTACTTCAGCGATGGTCGAATTTGGTCTTTATAGAGCATCAAAAGTTGTTGGGGTGTATAACGGTTCTTAGTTCGGAAAAGTATTCCACGCTGCCGGAGCAATGGTTGCAACGTGACTGTGCCACGTCATATGGCTATTCAACTTGACGCGCAATAAATGAATTGATGAAGTCAAGGTAATCGAGTGTCCCGCCATGACTATATCCGGTTCTTCAACAATAATTTTTTAAGAAGAAACTGCCGCCAGGGTTTTTTTATCATTAAATTCTACTTGATTACTCTCACCCCAAGACAGAATTTATTTCAGGACATTGTTTAGATGTGAGACCTCTTGCTGTCTTTAGGGATGTGCATTGGAAGCCGATGTCCGAGCATCCAAAGTAAACGACGAAACAAGTGTGTCATCAGCAAAGCTATATATATAGGATTTTTAGCTTGTTCCAAAAGATCGTTGATGTATAGTAAAAAGAGGGTGGCGACAATATAGAACCCTAGGGGACACCGGCGTTGATGTTAAATGTGTCTGAAAGAAATCCGTCCATCGCCACTCGCAGTGAACGGCCTTTAAGAAAGCTTGACAGCCATGAATAAAATTGAACCGGCATTCCGTATACTCTAACGTTAGTTAGGAGCCTCTTATGCCATACTCGGTCAAAGGCTTTGGAAATGTCCAGTGCTACCGCCCGGGACTCCCCATGATGTTCTATTGCGTTGTTCCAAACGTGAATAACATACGGGAGAAAGTCTCATGTTGATCTAGACTTACTGAATCCATACTGGCAATCACTAATAATGTTGCCTTCCAGGTACTTTAATAATTCTTTGTCGATAGCCTTCTCCATAACATTTGATATAACCGAAAGCAATGCGACTGGACGATAGTTGGTTGGCAAGGTCTTCTTGCCTACGAAATACGACTTCGTAATATAAACCGTGTGAAAAATAAAAATTGGCATAATGACATAATAATTGTAAACATAAATGTAAAGTACAAAAATAAAGCCATAAGCGCATCTCTTTTGTCTATGAATAAAATTCTCAAAAAAATATCGACTCATGTCAGTACGTAATTTTCTATATTCGAACTTAGCCGAACTACATAGAAAAGAACCATATAGAGTTGCCAAGGTAATAGAAAGAAATTTTCTTTCTATTCTATTGTGATACGGAGTTCCCCAGCAAAACTATTTCGGTACAAAGATAATTTTATCCGATAGAAAAAAAGCTACTGTTAATAAAATTGTGAAACTGAATATTTTTAGAAACTTTAATGATGCACTTCTGGAAAACCACAAGAGATCTCTCACAGAGTTACATCGTAGAGATAAGAACAGACCTTCCGTCGTTATGTGGTCCATCGCCAATGAACCCAGAACACAAACTGCAGACTCTGAAAATTATTATCGGTAAGTCATATGGTTATAACAAATTCAGATAAATAATACCATATTGCTATTTAATATTGCTTTTAGACAAGTTGCTGCTCACATCAAATCATTTGATACATCAAGACCTATAACCATTGCGAATATGTATACATATAACGTAGATCATTCAGTAAGTATGGCGGTTGATTGGTTGATTTATTCAAATTAATAATTAATTTACCATTTAAGGGTCAATTTTTGGATATACTTGGTGTCAATCGTTACGAGGGTTGGTACAACGATATAGGAGAGATAGATGGTATCTATACCAGGATTTTGGAGGAAGCAAAAGGATGGAGAGCGACACACAACAAGCCTGTGTTCTTTACAGAGTACGGTGCAGATTCTTTAAACGGATTTAGTTTGGTGAGTTGAAGACCATGCACGACTCTGCTGGTGTCTTAGATAATTACTTAACTTTTAGTTTTTCACAGCTCCCGTCGTCCCTTTGGTCAGAGGATTATCAGCTTGATACAATGGAACAATATTTTAGAGCTTTTGATGAGTTAAGAAGCGAAGGCTGGTTCATTGGCGAGATGATTTGGAATTTTGCAGATTTCAAAACTGATCAAGGTACCATCAATACTAAACTTGTTTATTGATAAACTCAGTGACTATTGGAAATATTAATTTTATTTTAGACATACGACGAGTCGGTCTTAACAGAAAGGGGATTTTCACCAGGAATCGCCAGCCTAAGGAGGCTGCTTTCCTACTAAGACGAAGATATTGGGCTTTGGCAGCGAAATTAAACAATGCAACTCGTCCAAATGACTTGGACAAATACATAATTGACTCTGACTCTTTCGAAAGGACTCACGATGAATTATAACAAGGTTTAGAATAATAAATAATATCGTCTCATATTTACTTTGTTTTATATGCCTATGTATAACGGGTGGAGCACCGCCAGACTGGCCACAGAAAATTCCATGTAAATTTTGCTATCCTCAAATATTGGCTCCCATATTAATTTTACATCAAAATTGTATGAGTCTTTTTTGAAGGCCCTTATATTATGGACTAGCACACCAAATTTTATTATTTTTTAATAAGTCAATTTAAAGCAATTTATATATTTCATTTTACGTACTTCTTGCGCTTATTAAATTAGCACAATCGTTATTTAAGGAGCGCTGATGGTGTCAAGCTAGCGCTCCACACCCAAATTTCGTTTATATCTACTATTCTAATATTTTCCTAAACAAGATGTATGATAAATTATTTTATTTTATTTAATTTCACGTTAAATTTTTTTTATATTCATGGTAATGCTATTTATTCACATCTTTGGGGGGGGGGGGGTGAAGACACTCATGCCCTCTCCCCATCCCCCCTAGATCCGCGCCTGGTTCGTTATATTATTCTTATTTCTCGGGATAGCATAACAACTAATAAATTAAAGAAAGAGTTCAAACAATATTTCTATCAGATTTTTAACTTTTTTTTTAACATATTTTTTCTTTATCTTCTCCCCAATTAGAATTTATCAAACATTAAAAAATCTTTCAAACTTGATAAATTAATTCAAACCGTGAGTTTTAGATGTCGCAAAATGGCGGCAAAATGCTGGATTACAGCATGAAATTCAGATGTTTCTTGCAGATTTTTTTTAAATTTTGTTTTTTTTTTACTTACCAATAATTATTGTGACATACATGAAAGTCGTTCCTAGTTAATTGCATTACGGGAATAAGTTTTATTGCGCTTTAGATACAAAAATCCTCGCTCATTTGACACAGATGTGGGTAACGATCGAGTCAAGTCGAATATGTAAAAGTTTTATTTACCAAATAAAATAAATCAGTTCGCACAATAAAATGCTTAATCAACAGAACAGTTTAGTTTTGGTTTCACCACAGATCTATTATAGCTGTACAGATCTGTAGTTTCACTCCTCGTAAGCCATGCATATTTTTTATACCAATTTTCTGAAGATGACCTATTATTCGCCTTGTTTCTCTCCCGTGTTAATTAAATTCAATGGTCGCACGACCATTGTTTCTTAAATAAATTTGTTGATCCAATGACGAAAATCCACATTTTAAACTTAAAATATATTGAATAAGATATAAGATCACTTTTTACCTCAGTGTCAACTTGGTTTTCCATGTCATTGCGTGCATTACCCTCAGGCTCGAATCTCCCGTCTTTGAATTTTAGATAGATATAAGTAGATAGGAAATGCTGAACAGAAAAGGTAGAGACGGTAAATGGTGTATGTTTGATGGCCTATCTTAAAACCTGAAATTCTTAGTCATCGTTGATGAAATTCTGACGCTAGGGTCGGCGTGCGACCCCAACCCGGGTTACAAAGTGATTTGAAATTTAGGGTTTGAATTTTTGGAAGTAATTATATTTAACCTATTAGCATTATTGAACACAATTGTTGATATTTATATTGTAAGCCAAAAACAACTCGCAACCACGTGGGTTGACAGCCTGTGTCGGCAGTTCAGTAAAGGCGCGGATGGGACGGGGGGACTAAGGAGTGATGAAGGTGTATAACTAGACCGCCATGCTCAAAATTCTAATATTGGCATTAAACAACTGTAGTCATATTATGCTTTTTTTAGATAAAATCGCGTTCGAATCATAGCCTGCCTTAAACCCTGTCAGAAGATTTCCAGGCAAAGTTGTTTATGCCCATGGTGTTAAATTGATTACTGCGGAAATAATACTGGCATGAAAAGATAACCAATTTGTTTTAAAATAGTTGATAAATCGGTTTCTAAGTATCAAAAACGTTGGCAGTTGGATCCTTTATGTTTATAAATTGGCACCGCAAGAAATTAGTTTTGGAGATAGCTTCGTTGATTAATTTGGTTAGAGAACTATTGGATTTTTTTGGTGTTTATCATTTTATTGTTTAATTTGTAAGAACAATCTTAGTTTTTAATGGTTCTATCGTTTAAACTGGTAGAATTAAATTGAAAATTGGAATTTATTGAGGGTGTTAATTTGAGATATTCGGAAAATGAGCAATGTGTATCGGATATTGGGGGCATTAGGTTGATATAATTCATTCACCCCTAAGAACTTCACTAGTTTTAATTACAGGTGTCGTCAAATCATTATGCATAAATAAATCATGTGCACTTCCTTTGGCTGCTTGTATTTCTGTTTTGTATATTTGTATATAATATATTCTGCTGCTTCCCTGGTAGCTTCAAACTTATTTTGTTATGGTGTCAGGTCTGATAAAAATGCAAGGCATCTAGTAGAAACTTTGCATCTATATATAATTTGATTTTTTCTAGTTCCGTAGTGTCGGACTTCACTTCATTTTTTAAGGAAAATGAGAATCTCCTTGCATAGAGCGAAGAAACGTTTGAAACGATTTCCGGCGCTTAACTAAGGAACATCGGTGTGAAGTACCAATACCCCATATGTACTTCGGCCAAAAAATCACGAAACTTTCTGTGAGTCAGAGCACGATTAATAATATTATAATATTATCTTATAATATTCGTTATTTCAAGAACCACTTTCATGACATTCATTAAACGTAAGGACCTTCCACATAGCGTCTATTGGTAAATAATACAGTGTATCATAAGACAGTTGATATAATTTCGATTTAAGAGTACTGCAAATCCAATTTTAGTTCCTATCACAGCTCTGGCTCCATCAGTGATATAACAGAAATATTTAACAAATCCCCCATAGTCTGATACCACCTTATTTAGAGCTTCAAAAATACTGATACCGGTGGTTTTACCATGGAGAGGCATAAGATCAAGCATCTTCTTTGCTAAACGAAAGTTCTCTTAAATAGTTTGAACCAAAAATTACAAGTATAGGCATATTAAAATTTTTTTTTTGGCCCGGGCCTCAACGAATATCCTAAGATACCGCAAATGACCCCCTCATGTTGGACACTGACAGCCCTGGTATAGAGTATAAGGTACTTATGTTATGAAGCACCTTCTAACTACAACAACCTGTAGAAATTTGTATGAAATAATTAATGTTATAAATGGGCTGTAGGCGATAGGGCATAGAGTAACAGTGTTTAATAAGGAAATCCAAAGACTATTAGTCACTTATTTCAACTTGTTTATTATTATTGCAGGTATAAGTACTTATCAATTCATATCATTAATTAAATATTAGTTTGAGTGTTTTAAACTTGTAATTTGTTTTATACTTAATAATCAATTCAGTGTTTTAGTCTTCATCCAGTAATTTACGTCAAGTCGTAATTTTAAAAAGCTTGCCGTGTTATAGTTCAAATTTATGTAATATAGGTAAGAAGATTGCTTAAATTTAATTTTATACTGCTTGACTTGTGTGTGTACTTGTGACTTGTTACATCATGTAATTGTGTTTGATCTTGAATAGCCGAATTTGGGCATTCTGGATCAACCCCACATATTTGCAAAATGGTGAAACAGGCAATGAATTGATATATCATGAAATTATTATACGGCGGTCAGTCTGTCCAATTTCCTAGGATAGGCTTAATGAAGGTGAATACATTATAATGCCTGTATTATTGATTTTGAACGTTCACGATAAACCACCTATCTTACCTATAAACCCATACCTTTATACAGGAAGTTACTTAATAATAGGCCGTAATTCCCAGGGCGCACATGTGTCCTAAAACGTCTGGTTTTCAAGATACAGAGTTTTAAAAAAAATCGGTTTTTATTAATATCTTAAAGATATCTTTGCCGACTTTGGTGAAGTTTGGCAGTAGAACTCGTTGTGACGCTAAGTTACTAGTAACTAGATGATAATTATGAGTCCCAGTGGCGTCCCGGGGGCAGTCTCACAAATAATATTGACAAAAAAAATGTACGCCACTGACTTGTTTAAAAATTTATATTGTTTTCGAGTTAAGCAGCTAAAATTACAACTCTTTTTGTCTCTTTATATTTTTTCGCATCTTACTACGTTTTTGAGAAAAAAAATAAAAGCCACTTTATTGAATGTCGAAAAATTAATATAATAAAATTAACTTTGATCACTGATACGAACCAACACAAATTCCCGGTCTCAATTAATTTAATATTTAAAAAAATAATCGGTAACATGTTTCGCGTTTAAGGCATCATCAGACCTAAAAAGATGTCAATTATCACGCATATAAGTGAGCGAATATCACTAGTAAAACTACCTGATACACCAAAAAACAATTAAAAAAAGAATAAATATGTCAAAATATAAAAAAATTGATGAACGTTACTATTCACATCATTATATAACAGTCAGAACTTAAACTAAATATTGTATATAAACAAATGGGTACAACAAAAAACTAAAAGTGTAAGGTTCATTAAATAACTACTAGTACTAGGCATAGTGAGCGGGGGGAGATGCGGTCACCTATACTACGATCCCAAAATAATTGGCAAAACTGTTCTTATCAACATTGACGGTGTGCGGAGAAAATAATTAACATCGATTCACACACTTTTAACTGAAATAAAAGCATTCAAAACCGCTTGGAAAGATTGTGCATTAATAAGTCGTTACATGTTGCCAGGTTTTAAAATATTTCATTTAAATTCTCATAAAATGTACCAAAATCCGCATGTCATTAAGGCTATTTTCACCCTACGGTACCTGTTTTACTTAATTTGGCAACACAGGTAGGAAGAACCCATGTCTAAAGGCGCTCGCACGCTTTCATATCGCCTCTAACCAACGTTCAGTGTCGTAGACAAGTTTTAATCAAGAGGATATTAGCAATTCAGTTTTATTATTTTGGTTTTATTTTGATGGTTATTCAAAACAGCAAATATTATAATGCAGGCGAGTTCTTCAAGTGATAGTAACCAACAAGTTACAAAACGACGTCATTTAAAACCTGGTGAGCGTACAATGGTAAAAAATGTGTATGAAGGAATTCTAAGTACACACAGTGGAATATCATTCACTGAGGCAGCAGAGTTTTGTGCCACATTGACCAAATGTAAAAGCTCAATTTATTTTTCAGTTTAATTTATAATATTATATTTATTATAGTAAATGTAAATATATTATAATAATAAACTAAAAATTCATATATTTTTTGAATTATTATTGTTTAAAATGACACGCCTCTGGAATTGGCGTTCCCCTTGCGTCTTGCACACCCCGGTAAAAATGAGCCACTGCGAATTATTTTGGTACCGGTGTATAGAGAACAAACTTAGCCCAAAATATAACAGCCACCAACATAAAGCATGAGCGTACCAGAGTATCAGCATCAAAGACGTCAATGTTGTCAATAGATAAATTTGGCGGACCGAAGAAAATTTATAAGGTTAAATGTTGGTCACTAGCAGTCAGCTGTTAGTAATTTAAGTTGTTAAAAATAAAATAAGGCTCGAAGTTAAAGACCTCAGTAACGCAGGTAAGAACAGGGCTCTTTTAAGCTTTCGTTATTTCTAGTTTTTCTAATAGATCTAGTTTTTTACCCTTGTTACGTTCATGCAAAACATTAACATTTTCAGATGGCATGAACTGGTGTTTTGATTCAAGTAGATGGTTCGCAAAAGCAGACTTAGTATTGGTTGTACCAGTATTCTGGTTTTTATTAAATAAGCTGAGATGTTCATGAACTCTGCTGGCGATTCTTCTGCCCGATTGGGCGACATACACCGCCGGACAATCTCCGCAATGTAGCGAATAAACTCCTGATGTTCAAAAAGGGGCCATTTTATCTTTAGTGTTGATTAAATGCCGTTTTAGTGTGGTCCTGAAAGCTACTGCGATGATGTGAGGTTTAAAAATTATTGCTAGTTGTGAGGAAATGTTGCCGAAATAAGTTAAAGCTTTATAATTTTTGTGATCCTGTGTATTAGCATGTATGACATTATAGGTTAGTTTATATTCGTTTACAAGGGTATTCGTTATTTCCGGCTATCAGTTTTATTACATTGAATTCTTTAGTGAACGCATTTCTAGACAAAGGTAACTTGAACAGTCTGTAGAAAAGAGAATTGAGGGTGGCAAACTTATGAGAAAAGGGAGAATTTGAATCGAACTGAATAATGTTATCTGTACATGAAGGTTTCCTATAAACTTCAAAGTTAATTTTATTGTTATTTCTTATTAAGAGTAAATCTAGGAAAGGTAATTGTCCATTCTTTTCGATCTAAAGTGTAAATTTAATATTCTGATGTAAATTATTAACGAGACTGAGGAAATCTCTGAGATCTGAATGACTGTCATTCCAAGCTATACATACATCATCAACATATCTTTTATATGCAAGCAGAAACCTAGAGAATCTACTATTCATGATTTTGTTCTATAAATCGTTCATAAAAACCTCGCTCAAAAATGGAGAAAGACAAGAACCCCTTGCCAATCCTGACTTTTGCTTAAACATTCTCTGATTAAATGAAAAGAAGTTTTGTTTCAGAACTGCAGATAATAACAATATTAGGTCTGAAATTAATAAATTTGGTAAACCCTTCCTTTTTTGATTTGGCGACTTTTTAGGACACACGTTTACATGAACTTTTCTACTTGAATTTGGTTCACGAATGCGCCCTTGGAATTACGGCCTATCATTGAGTAACACCCTGTAGATGATCTTTAGGAACCTCTCTAAGTCTTAACAAATTCAACAAAATGCAGAAAACTTGGCTCTTACTGCTCTTTGCAGTAACTGTAATATTTAAGTCAACACTTGGAGGTATTTTACAAGCTAAATCTTCTAAAACCAGAGAAGTGGTTAGTTTGGATGGTTTCTGGTATTTTACCACAGATGCAACTTTTTCCGAAAATGTTGAAGACGTAAGTGTTTATAACTTCTGTTTAATGTTCTTGTTTTTGTCATTTACGTTATATTGCTTATTGTAGGCAGGTGAATTGGATATAAATATAATGCCTGTGCCTTCCAGTTATAACGATATCAGTACAAGTCTTACTTTAAGGGATCACGTAGGTCCTGTTTGGTATCAAAGGTTCTTTTATGTATCAAGTTCTTGGAGTGATAAGAAAGTATGGATTAGATTTGGGTCTGTATGTTATAATGCCAGCGTGGTAAGTAGTCAAAACTAAAGCAGCATTGTGTCCGTTTCACCTTGCTTTTTAACTTTCAGACTATTAATGGCAACTTGGTAGTTGTCCATCAAATAGGGCATCTACCCTTCTTAGCTGAAATCACGTCCGCTGTTAACTTTGGACAGCAAAACTCCATAATCGTTGAAGTGAATAACATATTGACAGAGTCGACCATTCCGCAGGGATCTCTAAGTACCCTCATAAGGTATAGCCAAAACCCAACGTTAGAACCTTCTTTTGAAATCGTATTTTTGTTTTTAGTGGACGAATAAAGCAGTCATACACTTTTGACTTTTTCAACTATGCCGGAATTGACAGGCCTGTTAAACTTTATACAACAAGCAGCTCTGGATATGTGGATGATATAAATATTCACATACATCTTGACGGACACTTTTATACAAAGAATATTTAATAAAACGTGATCATTTCTTTTTAGGCCTAGTAACGTACAATATTACAATTGTCGATGAAGAGGATGCCTTACAACATGAAGTAAATATCTTGGATAAAAAGGGAAATGTAGTTGCATCTAGTTCATCTCAAAATACTTCCGAAACTCTGACTGTTGAAAATGCCAACTTGTGGTGGCCATATCTAATGGACCCCAATCCTGGATATATGTACACCTTCGAGGTATGGTGAAAATTTTTTTTATATTGTCACACTATTAATTAGAAGTGCAGAAAGGTGTCTTCATCATTACTAAATTCAAAGGACTCGTCTGTGGATCAACTGAATAATAAGTGGTTCTACCGAGTCTTCGATCATGTTGTCCCACATTATTCTCCCCTCTTTAATTACATGTTTTAAAGCTTCTTGCCAATTTTCTCACCTAATAATTGTTAATGAATATTTCATTAACTCACGTACATCTTTTATTTTAAATGTAGTAATGTAAATAAACAAAACTTGTTTAAATTTCCTCTTATTTAATATAACATAACAATTGTTTCTCCAAGACTGTGGCTTCTTCAGATGTGAATGTGAAACAGCTGTTGTGATATGTTAAATAAGTGGAAATTGAAACAAGTTTTGATTAATTACATTTTTATAATGAATTTCTATCAAGTATCGGCTAAATGTAGTGTTATTTCGTGCCACATAGCCTTTCACTTGTGCCCATATTAACGCAATTGGATTTAAGTCACAATGGTAGGGCGGCAGTAGAAGTAAAAGAATACCACGTTTTTCTAGCCATTTCGACGATTACAGATTTTTTCAAACTTCTCTTATTTTCTCGCACTAGTATTTTTAAAAGCTCTTTTTTAACATTTTGTCCTTAAAGGGTATATTTTTATTTATACCCATTTTATTATATCCCTTTTCTTCCGAGAAGTCCTAGGCAGTTTCTCTAAAAGCCTAGACTGATAGCTAGCGTTATATAAGACTATGACAGAAATCTCAGGAACTAAGTCTATCATTTTCTCATAATAATCTTTAGTTCATTTTGACTGAAATTCAAACAAACAGTCGTTAAGAAATCCATTTTCACTACCTATGTGCGTTATTATTAACCTGCGGCCTTGATATGCAGATATTTTCAAACCAGTAGACAAACCTTTATATATTTACTTATTTATTTATTGTTATCTTTGGGTTGCAGACAGGATATGTTCCTATTAAAGCAACCACTATTTACAATATACAATTATAAGGAGTTATTTATAATTTACGATGCATTGTTAATATTTATGTAATAGTTTTGTAGTACTGATCTACAACCACAATACGCTAACCCTGGGTAATATTCTAATTATGATCGTAAAAATGCTTCACTTCACGATAACAGTAAACTTATTTATTTCTTAACATTAAAAATACATAATATATACATCTATCTACACACTTCCCAAAATAGTAACACAACTTATGATTAGTGAGCATCAAGTGAAAGTTAAGGGAAGGTTTTTAATTCTTGCTTTGAAGATATCTACTGAATTACAGAAAAAGTTCACTTCATTTCTTATTGAATTGGAATATTTAAATATTCTTCAGAACGGAAAATTTACAGAGCTGTTAGTCCGGGAGAAATGCGATCTGAACAAGATATTTTGTGTGAAATATCTCTAAGGAACAGCAAGGGCAACCCGCTCCAGAAGTTTCGGAGAGCCGATTATTGAGTTAATTATTTTAAATAGAGTAACTACATCTGTGTACGATCTTCTGTGCTGAAAAGATCAAATTTTGTAATTAAGAAGCAACTGTTCCATGACATCAAAATAAATATTATCCCTAAATGCCAAACACTTAAGAAATCTATTCGGAACAAATTCTATACGCGATTTATAGAGATTGTACAGGAGGTTTTAAATGGTCGAGGCAAAATTGAGCCGGCTATAAACATAGGTATAGTAAAGCGTAATTAATGTTTTTTGTTGTCTGAAATGTTTTCCTTGTCTATTTACAAATACAGGCATTCTGCATGAATTAGCTACCATGATTTCTATATGAAGGTCAAACTTTAGCTTTTTATCAAATATAACTCCCAGATCTCTAGCCTGGCATTCCCTATTCAGGAAGTTGGCACCAAGTCTATAATTATTTATTGTTTTATTGCGATTTCGTGTAAAGGTAATGGAGAAACACTTTTTCACATTAACCAATAGGTAATTTTTAGTACAGTAATCATGAAACTTATCAAGGTCATCATGTATTTTCTCACAGTCGTTAGTTTCAGTTACTTGTTTACTAATTTTGAGGTCATCTACATAAAATAGAAATTTACAATGTCGGAAACAGAGCTGGATGTCATTGATGTCATATTTCATAAATGCTTGTCAGTTACGAGAGTATTAAAGTTCTCTCTGCCATATCTTTTGCACTGAACGTCTTTTGTTGAGCCAGGTTTCGTCTTAATAAAAACTGTTCTTTCTTTTCACTTTTATATCTGCCAATGTCTCAAGCCAAGCACACCCTTATAAACAATGCGGAATAATTATTCGCTATTTTTATAATAGATCCACAAGCGTTCGGCAGTACGTTGAAACTCAACTAATTAAGTTGGAAATATTTTACTATGAAATACTGTACCTGTGTAATTTAAGACCAGGTACCTGTTATTGTCACGCCTATGGTTTAGTACGGTTTTACGACTAATGACCCTTTGCTGTGCAGTCAACCATTTAGAAATAGAGTATAATAAGAATTATTTTAACTTCTAGGTTCTGGTAACACAGGATGATACACTGGTAGATCACTACAAACAACCTTTTGGAATTAGGCAACTTAAATATGACAACAATTCATTTACCATCAATGGGAAAAGTATTTACATAACAGGTGAATATTAATGTGATTTCAGGTTAATCAGGAAAGTATATAAGGAGGGGGTTTAGGGGGTTTCAACCCGCCCGCGCCCCTGCAATACAAATTACATTTAATTATTATTGTTAGATCTAAAAACAAAATAAATATTTTATAATGCTCAATTCAATACCGACAGTCCGGCAACATTGTTTGGAGGATAATTTGTACGTCTACGCGAGGCGGTTGCTGACCAATAGAACGATTCCGCGTTTTATTCCATATTTTTTAAAACAGATACCCAAAACTAACACACTTCAGCATTAAACGCACATCGATGGTTAAAGCTCCTCCCAATAAAATTCTATAAATACGTCTCTCGGTTAAATGTTGATTGAATCGAATTGAATGACTTTGACTAGGTTTTGGACGACATGAAGACTCAGATATTCGCGGAAAGGGATTGGATCTACCTCTCATCATTCGCGATTACAATCTCATCAAATGGGTCGGTGCCAATTGTTACAGAACATCACATTATCCGTACGCCGAGGAAATTATGGATATGGCTGATCAGTTAGGTATTATGATCGTCGATGAGGTTCCTGCTGTTAATACTGAGTAAGTACTATTTTGTCAATATTCTCATAACAACTACATCTATATATAACTAGAGTAAGTTCATGTATGAAGAACGACCTAATAAAGGTGATTCAAATCGCTCGGCCACAAGATTTTTTCATGCTCTCGTAAAATAACTGCTGGCGAATTCCGTAAAACAATAGAAATAACTCTTCTTTCTATTATCGTGGCAACTCTTTGTGGTTCTTTCTTATGTACTTCGGCTATATTCGGATATAAAAAATTACGTACTGACATGAGTCGGTCTCTATTGAGGGTTTTATTTTTGTACTTTACATTTTTGGTTACTGTCAGAAACCATACCTATTTTTTTATAATAGGTACATTGAGGATTTGTGACTTTGAAGTAGTCAGGTTCTTTAGGATGTGTTTTAGAGACAAAGTATGAAAGTAATCACCGAATGAGTGCCGGGAAAGGCTTTTCAGCATTAGAACAACAGTTACAATAATGTCTTCATGTCAACTTTTATTTTTCACGCCGTACATATATTGCGATAGTCGTATTTCGTCCTTTAATGTTTTTTTCTTTTAATTTAAACATAGAAAATCCCATGTAAATATTGAGGTGGCTAAATATTGACTCCCTTGTATATTTTAGACAAAGATTGTATTAGAATTTTTTAAAGAGGCCGATATAATAAACCCATGTGCCAAGTTTGAATCAATTTTAATAATTATTTAATTAAATGTGATGGCAAAGTTACGAAATTTTCATAGTTTAGGTAATACAGCAAACACCAGCAAATAATTTCTATGACGCTTTGTCAAAAGTTGACGTAAAGCTGGACATAACAAATAAAGATTATTTCACATTAAAAACACATTTTCGTTTTATCAATCCGGCAATCACATATCCAAAATAAAAGACACCATTCTGTTTTTCTTACTAAGCCTTTAATTTAACATAACATACCTAAGACTACAGATTTTCACAAAAATATTAATTAATTAAATATTGAAACAACCCTCCATTAACAGCTAAAAAATTTCGTAACCGATCATAAAATTAATTTGTAACATTGCTGAGTTGATATTAAGAAATTCTGTCACATTTTAACAAAATACAGTTTTTTTAGCTGGTCTAGACTTTCAAATTTTACACCCTTAAAAATAAAATAATATAAAGATCAACATAGACAAAACGAGGGTGATGACAGTAGGCAGAACAGCCGATATGCAACTGAATATCACAGTGAATGGCAAGAAAATCAAACAAGTCGCTAAGTTTAGATACCTCGGGAGCTGGATAACTAATGACCTGGACCCAGACGTGGAAATACGAAGCAGAATTGAACAAGCCAGGGTAACATTCATGAATATGAGAGCTCTTCTCAGCAACAACAGTCTTAATTTGACATCACGGTACCGTTTTGTAAAATGCTACATTTACTCTGTGCTGCTGTATGGAGTAGAGACATGGACAATAAAGGCCAATACCATGAACCGACTGGAAGCCTTTGAAATGTGGGTATTCAGAAGAATGCTAAAAACTCCGTGGACGGATTATGTGTCGAACGATGACGTTCTAAATAGAATGGGAAGAGAAAGAGAACTACTACAACTAGTGAAAAGGAGAACGGCTGCATACCTGGGTCATATTTTCAGAAATTCCAAGTACCAATTCCTAAAGTTGATCAAGGAGGGAAAGATCGAGGGAAAGAGAGGCATCGGGAGAAAGAAATATTCGTGGCTAAAGAACATAAGAGACTGGACAAACCTCGATGCCCATACACTTTACAGAGCCGCGCAAGATCGAAACGAATATGCCAGAATTGTCGCCAACATTCAATGATTGGATGAGGCACCTTAAGAAGAAGACAAATAAAATGTTTTAAGTGATCCCACAAAAAGAAGTCGTTTGGCGAGAGGTCAGGAGACCTGGCTGGCCAAAGGATTACATGCCATGGGCCAATAATATTTCAGTTAAAAATATTTTGCAAGTATTTCCTAACCATGAGAGAATTATGGGCAGGACAACCATCCATTTCCTGATTCTCGCGTACTTCATCTAGTGCGGGTTCAATTCGATTTTGTAGCAAGTCTAAATAGGTTACTGCTGTAAGGTTGCCTTCCATAAAGAATGGTAAAATATTGTGATATCCTACAATTCCCGCCCAAACATTTAATTTTTGTGGATATTGAGTCCGAGTATGAACAAGACGATGTTCATTTTCTTGGCTCCAATACAGGAAATTTGAACATTTGGTTCGTTGTTGTAACCTAAACTATGAAAATTTTGTAATTTTGCCATCACATCAATTGAATAAGTGAAATCTTATAAAGGAATTTACGCCTCACATGCACATGGGACAGCGAACCAGTAAATTATCTATTTTGTGCAGAGCTATGGCCTCATTAAGATTTCTTGCTCAAGGATCATATCAAGGAAGTGTCGGAAATAAAACTGCTATGGCACAGCAAACGTTCAGCAAGGTGCTCTTCGAGGTTTGCATAACGATTAAAACTATTGCTCATCAATGGGTTTAATTTCCAGCAACGGGGGTTGAAAAAGATAGCAGAAAAATGGATTCTATGGCACAATTCGGTTTTCCTGGGTTCAATGGATATATGGATGGCATTCATGGCCATGACGGGTGGGCTGCAGTGGCTCGTCGTATTTCTACCATGCATTGCTCTGGGTGGAATCAAGCGGGCAACCTCAGTTGAGCACTTGTTTTGAAAATATTTGTAAAATAGACTCAAGTCGCCAACCTGCCTTCGATGTTCAAGGCTTTCCAGGTTGCTTGTCAGATCATGGTCATCGATCAAGCGAATGGCTTTTCTTTAAATGGAATCTAGCAGTCTCAGGGTATGTTTAGGAGCAGAGCCCCAAATATGCGAACAGTACTTTAGCGATGGTCGAATTTGGTCTTTATAGAGCATCAAAAGCTGTTGGGGTGTATAGAGGTTCTTAGTTCGGAAAGTATTCCAAGCTTCTGCGAGGTTGTCCTAGCAATGATCGCAACGTGACTATGCTACGACATATGGTTATTCCAATTGACGCCCAATAAATGAATTAATAAAGTCAAGGTAATCGAGTGTCCCGCCATGACTATATCTGGTTTTATAATGCAACATTAACTTTTTAAGAAGAAACTGCCGCCTGGGTTTTTTTAGCATTAAATTCTACTTGGTTACTGTCACCCCAAGACAGAATTTAATTCACGTCCTTGTTGAGATGTGAGACCTCTTGCTGCCTATAGAGATGTACATTGGCAGTCGAGGTTGGAGCATCCAAAGTAAAAGACAAAACAAGTGTACTGTCATCAGTGAAGCTATATATAGGATTTTAAGTTTTTTCCAAAATATCGTTAATGTATAGTAAAAGAGGGTGGGCGACAATATAGAACTTTAGGGGACACCGGCGTTGATGCTAAATATGTCTGAAATACTCCGTTTATCGCCACTCGCAGAGAACGGCCTTTAAGAAAGTTCGACAGCCATAAATAAAATTAAACCGGCATTCCGTATGTTCTCACTGTAGTTAGGATCCTCTCATGCCATACTCGGTCAAAAGCCTTGGAAATGTCCAGTGCTACCGCCCGGGACTCCCCATGATGTTCTATTGCGTTGTTCCAAACGTGAATAACATAAGGGAGAATGTCTCATGTTGATCTGGACTTACGGAATCCATACTGGCAATCACTAATAATGTTGAAGCCTTCAAGGCACTTTAATAATTTTTCGTTGATAGCATTCTCCATAATTTTTGATATAACCGAAAGCAATGCGACCTGGACGATGGTTGTTGGGCAAGGCCTTTTTAACTACGAAATACGACTGTCGAATACAAACCGTGTGAAAAATAAAAATTGGCATAATGACATAATTGTAAACAAAAATGTAAGGTACAAAAATATAGCCATAAGCGCATCCCTTTTGTCTATGAATAAAACTCTTAAAAAAATATCGACTCATGTCAGCACGTAATTTTCTATATCCGAATTTAGCCGAAGTCCATAGAAAGGAACCATTTATAGTTGCCACGGTAATTGAAAGAAATGTTCTTTCTATTGTGTTACGGAGTTCCCCAGCAAAACTATTTCGTTACAAAGAAAGTTTTATCCGATATAAAAAAAAGCTACTGTTGATAAAATTGTGAAACTGAATATTTTTAGAAACTTTAATGATGCACTTCTGGAAAACCACAAGAGATCTCTCACAGAGTTACATCGTAGAGATAAGAACAGACCTTCCGTCGTTATGTGGTCCATCGCCAATGAACCCAGAACACAAACTGCAGACTCTGAAGATTATTATCGGTAAGTCATATGGTTATAACAAATTGAGAAAAATAATACCTACCATACTGCTATTTAATATTGCTTTCAGACAAGTTGCTGCTCACATCAAATCATTTGATACATCAAGACCTATAACCATTGCAAATTCGTATACATATAACGTAGATCATTCAGTAAGTATGGCGGTTGATTGGTTGATCTGTTCAAATTAATAATTAAGTTACCATTTAAGGGTAAATTTTTGGATATACTTGGTGTCAATCGTTACGAGGGTTGGTACAACGATATAGGAGAGATAGATGGTATCTATACCAGGATTTTGGAAGAAGCAAGAGGATGGAGAACGACACACAACAAACCTGTGTTCTTTACAGAGTACGGTGCAGATTCTTTAAACGGATTCAGCTTGGTAAGTTGGATACCATGCACGACTCTGCTGGTGTCTTAGATAATTACTAAACCTTTAGCTTTTCACAGCTTCCGTCGTCCCTCTGGTCAGAAGATTATCAGCTTGATACTATGGAACAATATTTTAGGGCTTTCGATGAGTTAAGAAGCGAAGGCTGGTTCATTGGCGAGATGATTTGGAATTTTGCAGATTTCAAAACTGATCAAGGTAACATCAATACTTAATTCGTTTATTGATAACTCAGTGACTATTGAAAATATCTTAATTTTATTTTAGACATACGACGAGTCGGTCTTAACAGAAAAGGGATTTTCACCAGGAATCGCCAGCCTAAGGAGGCTGCTTTCCTACTAAGACGAAGATATTGGGCTTTGGCAGAGAAATTAAACAATGCAACTCGTCCAAATGACTTGGACAAATACATAATTGACTCTGACTCCTTCGAAAGGACTCACGATGAATTATAAAAACGTTAATAATAATAAATAGTATCGTCTATTATTTACTTTGTTTTATATGCGTATGTATGATGGTGCACCGCCAGACTGGCCATGAGAAATCCCATGTAAATGTTGCTACCCTCAAATATTGGCTCCCCTATTAAATTGTATTGGACTTTCTTGAAGGTCCTTGTATGATATACTCGCACACCAAATTCTATTATTTTCTAATAAGCCAATTTAGAGTAATTTATTTATTTCGTTTAAAGTACTTGCGCTTATTGAATTAGTACAATCGTTATTTAAGGAGCGCTGAAGGGGTAAAACTAGCGCGCCACACCCAAATTTCGTTTTAATCTACTATTCTAATATTTGTATTAAACAAGATGTATGACAAATTATTTTATTTTATTATTTTGCGTTCAATTTTTTTTATCTCTGTGCAAAAAGTCATGTTTGAGAAAATGTAAATCACATATTAGTATATTAAAGTACAAGTTTTATAAAGCTCATTTTAGCGCACGCGTCCATGTTAGAAATCGAGCCGCTTGCGGCGAGTTTTATAACGGACAAGTGCGCTAATAGTTTTATAAAACGTGTGCTTTATACTATTTTTTCTATTTTGGTATTTTTTTTTTTAATAAATAAATCCATATTTAAAGAGAAAATAAAACATACAAATTTTCAAAATGTTTAAGCCTAAATTTTATGTTGGTAATACAATCAAATTATTTATCATAGTAGCCTTGAAATCAACAAATAATTTTATTTCCGTGTCAGCCATTTTGTCATGAAGTTTTCTAATTTTTCTAACATACCTACAGGGCTTTCATTTTAAAACTAGCCACCCGGAATAACTTTTAAAATACTTAAAGAAGAATTTAACAAAAAAACACGTCAACTTAGATTTACTGGGGGACATGTTTTACATGTATTTGCGACTCTGTAGTCTCAACCCCTAACAAGGGGCGAAAAGCACATAAAAAATTTCAAATGGTAAGGGGTATTGAGTGATAGTTCACTTGAAAGCCCTTTTCATTAGCAGTATTTTGGCGCTTCATTTTTTAAAAGCGGATTATTTGTTTCCAAGTTATGCCCCTTTAAAGTTTAAAAATAAAAATTCGACATTTTAGTAAAAACGATTTAATATTAGCTTTAGAATGAACTCGTGCTCACCTACTTACTTCAACATGTGTTCAAAATGCCCACTTAAAACCGTTTCTCAAGTTCTGAGCCACCCCTAATGAGGGATGGGAATCACATTAAAACTTCAAATAGAAAGAGGTATTGAGTGATTATCCGTTTTTTAATCAGAAATTTTTTGTCAAAATTATACCCTTAGAACCTACAAAAGCTAAATTTTCAACTTTTATAAGTTGTTAAAAAAGCAGCAAATTCCTTAAATGTAAACATTCAGATAAATACGTAAAAAAATTAAAGGTGTTTGATAGCAAATGTTAGTTTTGCCACATTTTAAAACGATTTAGTTTTGAACTTGATTTCGTTATGTATTGACCATCGAATTTCGACGACAGTGGTTTACTCGTTACAAGAGAGAATTGAACTAATTTTAATTTACGGGGAAGAACAGCGCTGTGCACGAAGAGCCCGGGTGTTTAATCAAAGGTATCCAGACAAAAATGTTGGGCACCAATATGTATTAAATTTGATTAATAAATTTCAAGAAACTGGAAGTGTACGCAATAAAATCGTGAAGAACCCTAGAGTCTTAAATGAAGCCGCACAAGTAGAAATTTTAGGTCATTTTGCCATAGATCCCCAAACATTCATACCGAAAGTCTCAAGATTAACAAACGTTTCAGTCGGCTCTGTGCATAAAGCCTTACGATTCAATACATTTTTCCCTTACAAAATACAACTTTTACAACAGTTAGGGGAGGATGACTATGGCAGAAGCAGAAGAATGGAATTTTGTGAATTAATGAGTTAAAGGGCAAATGCAGATCCTAATTTAATTAAAAACATTTGCTTTAGTGACGAGTCAACTTTCTTTTTAAATGGGTTTGTTAATAAACACAATTGCAGATATTGGGACAATGAAAATCCACATGTTTTTCGTGAAGAGCATACACAATTTCCTCAGAAAATAAATGTATGGGCCGGAATTCTTGGAAATAAAATTATTGGTCCGATATTTATGGAAGAAAATTTAATCGGTGAACTGTATTTAAATGCATTAGAAAATGTGATAGATCCTCTTTTAACTGACTCTCTGGAAAATCAAATTGATGAAGATGGACATTTATTACTAGAGGAAGAAAATTTAATTTTTCAACAGGACAGAGCCCCTCTACATTATGCTATGCCTGTGCGAAATTGGCTTAATGACAGATTTCCAGGCAAATGTGAAAGAAGGGGCGCTATAGAATGGCAAGCGAGATCACCAGACTTAACGCCCCTTGACTTTTTCTTATGGGGAGATCTAAAGACAATAGTATACAAAACTCAACCAGAAAATATTCCTGATCTTAGGGGTAGAATAGGGGAGGCCTGTGAACAGATTACCCAAGAGACATTTCAAAACGTGCGTGAGGAGTTCGAGCAGCGGCTTTACCATTGCCTTGCCAATAATGGTGGGCATTTTGAACATCTGTTAAAATAAGTAAAATTTTACTAAAATATCAAGGTTAACTTTTTAAATTTTAAAGGGCATAACGTGGAAACAAATAATCCGCTTTTAAAAAATGAAGCATCAAAAGACTGCTAATGAAAAGGGCTTTCAAGTGAACTATCACTCAATACCCCTCACCACTTGAAATTTTTTATGTGCCTTTCGCCCCTCGTTAGAAAACTGTTTCATAAAAAGTTCATTACGATACTGAAAACGATATCGAAACAGCTTTTTTATGAAACCAAATAAGAAAAAATCTTTATTCATGATACTGCTATTTATTCACCTTTGGGGGGGGGGGGTCAAGACACCCATACCCCATCCCCCCTGGATTCGCGCCTGGTTCGGTATATTATTTTTATTTCTTTAGATAGCATAACTACTAATAAAATAAAAAAATAGTTCACACAAATTCTTTTTTCAGATTTTTTTTTAATATATTTTTTCTTTATCTACTCGCCAATTAGAATTTATTAAACATGGAAAAAATTTTCAAGCCTGGTAAATTATTCAAACCGCGAGTTTTAAATGTCGCAAAATGGCGGCAAAATGCTGAATTACAGCATAAAATTTAGATGTTTTTTGCAGATTTTCTTGGAATTTTGTTTCCTTGACAGTCGTTCCTGATTAATTGCATTACGAGAAAAAGTTTCAATGCGCTTTAGACACGAAAATCCTCGCTCACTTGACACAGATGTGGGTAACAATCGAGTCAAGTGGAATATGTAAGTGTTTTGTTCACCAAATAAAATAAATCAAGTTTTAGTTGACTGTAGGTATATGTTTTTTTGGAAATTTCATGCTTTTGGAAAGCCTGAAACAGTTCGCAGAATAAAATGCTTGGCCAGCAGAACAGTTTAATCTTGGTTTCACCACAGATCGATTATAGCTGCATAGATATGTAGTTTAACTCCTCGTAAACCATGTATATTTTATATCAATTTCCTGAAGATGACCTATTACTCGCCTTGTCTCTCTCCCGTGTTAATTAAATTCAATAATTTAGGGGTCGAACGACCATTGCTTTTTAATTAAATTTGTTAATCCAATGACGAAAATCCACATTTTAAGCTTAAAATATATTGAATAGGATACAAGATCACTTTTTACCTCAGTGTTAACTTGGTTTTCCATGTCATTGCGTGCATTACCCTCAGGCTCGAATCTCCCGTCCTTGAATTTTAGATAGATATAAGTAGATAGAAAATGCTGAACAGAAAAGGTAGAGACGGTGAATGGTGTATGTTTGGTTGCCTATCTAAAACCTGAAATTCTTAGTCATCGTTGATGAAATTCTGACCCTAGGTTCGGCGTGCGACCCCAACCCGGATTACAAAGCGATTTGAAATTTAGGGTTTGAATTTTTGAAAGTAATTATACTTAACCTATTAGCATTGTTGAACACCATTGTTGATATTTATATTGTAAGCCAGAAACAATTCGCAACCACGTGGGTTGGCAGCCAGCGTCGGCAGTTCAGTACAGGCGCGGATGGGAGAGGGGAGTAAGAAGTGCTGAAGGTGTAAAACTAGCCCGCCATGCCCAAATTTCGCTTTTATCGACTATTTTAATGTTTGCAATAAACATGATGTTTGATAAATTATTTTATTTTATTTAATTTCATTTTTTCATATATCATTCATATTTAAATTCAATTTTTTTTTTTGCAGATTTTTTAAGAATTTTGTTTTCTTTTACTTACCATTAATTATTGTGACAAACTTAACAGTCGTTCCTGGTTAATTATATTACGAGAATAAGTTCTAACGCGCTTTAGACACGAGAATCCTCGGTCTCTTGACACGTATGTGGGTGACAACCGAGTCAAGTCGAATAGGTAAATGTTTTGTTTACCAAAGGAGATAAATCAAGTTTTAGTTGATTGTAGGTATATGCTCTTTGGAAATATCATGATTTTGAAGAGCCCGAAACAGTTCGCACAATAAAATGCTGGGCCAAGAGAACAGTTTAATTTTGGTTTCACCACAAATCTATTATATATAGATCTGTAGTTTAACTCCTCGTAAGCCATGCATTTTTTTTATACCAATTTTCTGAAGAGGACTTATTACTCGCCTTGTCTCTCTCCCGTGTTAATTAAATTCAATAGTTTAGGGGTCGGACGACCTTTGTTTTTTAATTAAATTTGTTCATTCAATGACGAGAATCCACATTTTAAACTTAAAATATATTGAATAAGATATAAGATCAGTGTCAACTTGGTTTTCCATGTCATTGCGTGCATTACCCTCAGGCTCGAATCTGCCGTCCTTGAGTTTTAGATATATATAAATAGATAGAAAATGCTAAACAAACAAGATAGAGATGGTGAATGGTATATATTTGGTTGCCTATAAACAACAGGAAAAGCGATGGACCAAAGCATTGCGGGACCAAGATCAACAGTGACGAGAGACGCTGGAGAGGAAGATAGATGAGGCGCGAAGGGCTTGAAGAATTGAGAAGATATGTGCTCTGGAGGAGAGCAATAAAAGGTTAACTGAGATGGTAGAAAGGTATGTGGGCCAGTCAAACATTACACTTAACACACAAAACACAGAACACATTAACGCGGTGACAGAAGTAAAACAACCACAAATACAAAAACAAAATAAACACAATAACAGTGGCGCAATTGACTTTGTTAACGACACAGAAATGCTATCAGCTTCGACAGACGAAGACATAAATGAGAGACAAATTTTTTAAGAACAAAAACAGAGACGTAAGCGACAAAGCACGTCGAAGACGCAACAAATAAATACTAAGAGACAGCAATTGGAGAAAGAGGATTTTCCTGAACTGCTACAATCAAGCTCGAAGGTTTTACAAAGCCAGTATACACAAAAAGCGCCGATAAAGGCAACACAGGAACCCCCTTTTTTTAATAGTGACCAAGATAGACAACAAGATAGTCGGCAAGCAAGTGATGTACAATCAACCAAAATAAGAGTACCCCCAATAGTACTGATGAACAAACAAATGTATGGTAAAATTACAAAATATTTATTTGAAAATAATATCGATTTTGGTAACGCTATTACGGTAAATGATGGAGTAAAGTTGCATCCCTGCACTCCAAAAGACTACAATAAAATAATAAAGCTCTTCGATGAGCAACAAATATACTATCATTCCTTCAGGTTTGCCGAGGAAAAGGAACTGCACGTTGTGATTCGTGGAGGGCTTGAAACGTGGCCAGAAGCAAAGATCGCAGAGGATCTGCAGCCAATGGGCTTTAGCCCATCAAAGGTTATACGTTGGACTAGGAAGGACGGTACTCCAATGCCGTTGGTTCTGGTCTTATTGCCGAAAACAGATAAGCGAATTCTTTATGTCAATGTTATTGACTTTATAAGCGTTAAGGTAGAGTCTCAAAGCGCAAAGCCTCAAACTACACAATGCCATAGGTGTCAGTTATTTGGGCACTCACAATTCAAATGCACCGCACCAGTGAAGTGTCTAAAGTGTGCAAAAAATCACTTCTCTCGAGAGTGCCCTAACAATGACAGGGACGAACCTGTCTGTGCAAACTGCACAGGCAATTATCCAGCAAATTTTCGTGGCTGTCCCAAGCATCCAAATAGTCTTGAAAATAAAAATATTAACCCAACAAATACAAGTACGAGACCAGTCTCCAATTCTAATTTTAAATGGGGAACGCAAAATAACTCAGATTTAAACACAAATGTACATGCAAATAAACCAGGTCCAGCGACTGGGGGGATGGGAGCCGCGCTCCAAAAGTCGATGGAGTAGATTATGGCGCAATTCCAGGCGTTAATGCAGAAACAAATGCAAGCTATGTTATCAAATCTTTCCTTCACTAAGTTATGCCTTTGCAGAATGAGATTTCTTATTTCAATTTGGCTACTGTCAATATAAACGGGATCAAGGGCAAAAAGCTTGAGATTATTGATTTTTTATTGATGTTCTATTTGTACAAGAAACATGGTTGAAAGGAGAGCGCCTCACGTTCCCTAATTACACTGTTTTTCGAAACGACATCGACAGGCATGGTAGGCCTATGGGCGGAACCATGATTCTTGCGAAAAAGAACATTATAGCGCAAGTTGTGCCAAGACTTTCCAACTGTGTTCACTTAGAAGGAACATTCATCCAAATTAAAACGAAGTCCTCGTTGAAACATCCTGTACGTTGTATGTAAGTATGTTTATGAAATAAGTCGAATGTATAGTATAGGAGATAAGTCACAGAGCACAGCTTGGAGACAGATTTTAACAATGGGATCTCAATGGGTACTTAAAACTTGTTTTTATGAATATTTCCACTTAACAATATCTACATAATATCTGATTTGCTTTATTTTTAAAGTGCTTTTATTTTGTTTAAATTAACTAATTTATTCGGTGTTTTTACGTGTATACTAAAATAGTTCCACAAATATGCAGAAAACGTGGCTTCTGCTACTTTGCATGGTAACAGTCATACTTAAGTTAACGTTTGGTGGTATTCTACAAGCCAGACCATCTGAAACCAGAGAGGTGGTTAGCCTGGATGGAATATGGCATTTCACGACCAATGCAAGTTTTGCTGACAATGTTGAAGACGTAAGTGTCATGAATTTTACACAATCGTTTTCATTATTGAGAAACTGTTGATTTCAGGCCAATGATTTAGATATAAATTTAATGCCAGTGCCATCAAGCTATAATGATTTAACTACAAGACTTAGTTTATGGGGTCACGTAGGGGCCGTATGGTACCAAAGGAACTTTTATGTACCTAGTTCTTGGAGTGACAAAAAAGTGTGGATACGATTTGGGTCTGTTTGTTATAATGCCAGCGTGGTAAGCAGTCGAAACCTAATAAAAACCGGTAGTTAAACTGCACTGGAATATTAAGGACAAAAGGTTATTCGCCTAACGATTGTTTTCCCATCTTGCCTAACATAATGTAACTGGGTAGCTAAAGCAGCAGCAGATTTCTTTGTTATTAAATGCACTTTCATATCAGTAAGTAAATCATTTATAGTATGATATGTTGTATTAAGACGTAATTTGGCGTTTTGAGATAATTTAGCCCTTAGTACATAGTTAATTATAAGATTTTTTTCATTGTCATCTAACAAATCACTATACAGGGTGTTTCAGAAGCACGGTGCGTAACTAAAGGGGGTGATTCCTTGAAGTTCTTGAAGTAAAATCGGTTTTTTATAATTTCTTTAAATATACTTTCCCGACTTTATTGAAATTTGGTACCGTTATTCATAATGATAAGGGACTTAATTAGCTCTAACTAGATTAAATATATGAAGTCCAGTAGCGTCCCGGGGAGCACCTTAACGCATAGTATTGACAACAAAATGTAGCCCACTGACCTTTTTCTAATTTTGATATTTTTTTTTCGGATTTGTCAACTAACTATACAACTTTTTTGTTCCTTGAGGTGGCTACGTATCTTGCTGCGTTTTCGAGAGAAAAAATAAAAACCACTTTATTGCATGTACAGGGTTATCCAACCAAGACTAGACAAGGCGATTTTTTGACTTTTCCTGTACTTTTATAAAAAAACTGAAATAGCCATCTTAAGTCATTTTCTCCCGCGAATTCGAATATCTTCAGCAAAAAACAATTGAACATCAACCAAAAGTACTAGGGGTCACTTTGATTTTTTTTTAAATGGGATGCCGTATTTTTAATGAGCTTATCCGATTTCTCATATAAATTTTGATCTAAAATGTTGGATTTTTAATTTTTTTTTTTTTAATTTTTACGGTAGACGAACATTTTCCGAATTTAAAACTGAAGAAAAAAGGCGTTTTTGAATTAAAAATCCAACATTTTAGATCAAAATTTATATGAGAAATCGGATAAGCTCATTAAAAATACGGCATCTCATTTAAAAAAATATCAAAGTGACCCCTAGTACTTTTGTTTGATGTTCAATTGTTTTTTGCTGAAGATATTCGAATTCGCGGGAGAAAATGACTTAAGATGGCTATTTCAGTTTTTTTATAAAAGTACAGGAAAAGTCAAAAAATCGCCTTGTCTAGTCTTGGTTGGATAACCCTGTACAAAAAAAATACCTATGTACTTCAAAGTTAATTAAAACGTCTAAATTAAAAATGAAATAATTTTTTTAATTTATGAAATAAAAAACATTTAATCAAAGCAAATGTTGAAAATGGCAACTTTCTGATAAAACGCATCATTGCAATCGTCTCACCATTGATTCTCTTACCCTGCAAGCTCTGCTTCCCTGTAATTTTCAGTCAAGGTCTGATTGAAGCCATTATGATTTTTTATATCGAACATTTATGGGCAGACGATAATCTTCATAAAATTAGAGAAGGTCGTTTTCAGTAGCAATTTTCGGTAAATGTATGGGCAGGGATCAATAGCGACTATCTTATTGGACCAGACTTTTTACCACCTCGATTGAATGCAAACTGCTATACGCAGTTTCTATCTGAAGAACTTGACGTTCTGTTGGAAGACGCACCTCTACAAATAGGAACTAATACGCGGTTCATGCACGATGGCGCTCCTTTAGCCTAGTTGCTCGTCAATACCTCGACAACTCTTTCCTAATCGCTGGATTGGATGCGGAGGTCCCCAAGGTTGGCCAGCTCGCAGTGCCGACTTGAATCCTCTAGACTATTATTTCTGGGTCTCTTGCATACAAGACGCCTGTACTAGATGAAAACGACTTAAGAATTCAAATTATTAAAAGTTGCAATGGGATACAGAATAATGCAGGCATTTTTGAACGTGTAAGAGAATCAATGGTGAGATGATAGCAATCGTGCGGTTATCAGAAGGTGGCCATTTTCAACATTTGCTTTGATTAATTGTTGCATTTTTTTTGTATCATTATATTAAAAAATTATTTTATTTTCAATTTAAATGTTTTAATTAACTTTGAAATACAAAGAGGTTTTTTTTAAGTATACATGCAACAAAGTGGTTTTTATTTTTCTCTCAAAAACGAAGCAAGATATAAAAACAATTTAGAAAACAAAAAGTTGTACTATAAATTGGTAAATCCGAGAAAAAATATCAAAATTAGAAAAAGTCAGTGGCGGACATTTGTTTGTCAATAATATTCGTAAAGATGCTTCCTGCTCTTAATAAATTTAATTCAGTTAGGGCTAGGTATGCCCCTTATCGTTATGAATAACGAACGGTACCAGATTTCAAGAAAATCGGGAAAAGAATATTTAAAAAAATTATAAAAAACCGATTTATTTTCAAATCTTTAACACCCCCTAAAGTTATGTACCGTACTTATGAAACAGCTGGTATAGTAAAATCGCGTCGATCAACTGTTTTGTTGCATCCTTAGTACCATCCATTGGAGGCAATAAGGAAGCAGCAGTTTTTATATCAAATATTTCGGTGGCCATCTTTAAATCAGTATTACTATTATTTCTGTCTTTCCTATTTTTTAATATTATTGTTAATCTTTCTAAAAGGGTTGTAAGCGAGGTAAAAAGGAATTTGTCTGTCTCTGTCAGATAACCGATTACTGCTTCAGTTACTACGTCACTTGCAATCTTTTTATGTTCTACACTTAACATAGAACATTGCGTTTCTAATAATCCTATATTCACCTTAAAATTTATTTATTAGCCCTTCCCAAATTTTCTCTTCTGTTCACAGACTCTTTAACAATGTTGTTTTGCACCTATTTTGTAACTTCGTAAAGTTCTTTAAAGTCAGCTACGGTATTCATGGGCCTTACTAATATATCTTAAAATTAAATTTAAAATTAATTATCTAACCTTATGTCACCGATTTGAAGTATTCTTGGCCTATTTTTCTAGGGTAGTCATGTTTTTTTATCCCTCGCTGCACCTACATCTAGCTCATTCTCTCGATGCCAGTACCGGTTTGGTTACAACAAGTTGATGTCATTTGTTGGGTTGGTAATCGTTCGTCGAAATAGTTTTTTTAGATAAGTTCTTATCATCTTCGGATCTCCCTTCTAATAATTTCCAAATGCTTTTTAATAGCTGAATAACAGTATACTGCAATTAGACATGCGACGACGGAGCAAGTTACCAAAATTGCTATTTCCGAATGAGAAACACCTGATCCTTTGGTTGTTGTTGTTCCACCGCTATTTCCTGCTTGAGAAATAACAATTTCATCTTTGGACTATGTTTTGCCCATTTTGTTTCAGTAAAATAACTTTTATTTGTTACACTTCCGTACAACTTGTATTACATTACAAAGTATTAATTACTAACGCACTGGACTGGCAGGATCGCTATGTAGTCAGCTTTAGTCTTCGCTTAAACGGAGGGACACAATCAAATACCTTGGTAGATTCCACATAACTACATTCATTGCAAATCCGTTCAATTACTGTCTCAGCGTATAACCATTGTTGGTAAAACTTATCTAATTACTTAATATAATTTCCTTTTAAAAACTGTTCTGGACGATTGTAATTTAATAAGCATTTATTAATATTTTAAACAATCGTTAGGCGATTAACCTTTTATCCTTAATATTCTAGTACAGAGCCACCATATAATCTTTAAAAAAAAATTCAGACTATCAATGGTAAAGAGGTGGTTACTCATCAAATCGGGCATCTACCTTTCTTGGCTGAAATCACGTCCGCTGTTAACTTTGGAAAGGAAAACTCTATAACTGTTGAAGTGAATAACATTTTAACAAACTCGACCATTCCACAAGGAACAGTCACTACTGTTATAAGGTAAAGGAAAAACCAACGCTGATACCTACTTAGTAGACATCGTTACATTTTTAGTGGAAGACTACAGCAGACCTACGATTACGACTTCTTTAACTATGCAGGAATCGATAGACCTGTTAAACTTTACACAACAAGCAGCTCTGGATATGTAGATGATTTAGATATTCAAATACATATTGATGGAACTTCAGGTAAAGGACATTTTCTACGTATCAACAACCTCCTCTGGACAAACAACAAAGAGTTGAACTTAATCCTATCTACGGTAGAGGAAACTAAGGTCTTACTTGTTATATTTCACAATTTTAATTCAGTTGCCGGACACGTGTTTCGACCCATGCGGATCATTATCGAAGGAATACAAGACAATACTAAATTCTACATGTCATTAAAATAAAATTAGGGAGATGAAGTGAATTGACAATTAATGGGTTATTTTGGTCCTTAATTTACAGGTATTGGCCAAAGGTACAACTAAATTACAGGTGTGATTATAGAGGTATTTACATCTAAGTAATAAAATTAAGAAAATTATATTGTGTATATAATTATGGATTTTTTCGTTCGTAATTATTAATAGTGTTTATTGCATATTTATCCTAAGTTATTAGACTATTAAGTATTAGATTGGCACCTGAAGGCATTCCAATTTGATTATTACCAACATTACATCGATTTTTTAAGTGACCTGTATATCTGATTGAACTGTATTTCGCGTTTGATGAAATGGAACGTCTTCGATAGAGTAGTTTTTGTGTTTTTTGTCTGAATTTTTTTCTTTAGTATTTTGGTTACGAACGAAAAAACCCATAATTATAAATACCATTTTCTTAATTTTATTACTTAGATGTTAATACCTCCATAATCACACCTGTAATTTAGTTGTACCTTTGGCCAATACCTGTAAATAATGACATGCAGAATTTAGTATTGTCTAGTATTCCTTCGATAATGATCCGCAAGGGTCGAAACACGTGTCAGGCAACTGAATTAAAATTGTGAAATATAACAAGTAAGACTTTAATTTTCTCTACCATGAAATATCCATTTCACCAAGCATTTAGCCCATCACAAATCAATTAATCCTATCTATTTTTAGGCCTTGTAACTTACAATATTACAGTCGTCGATGAAGTGGGTTCCTTAGAACATCAAGTGAAGATCTGGGATAAGAAAGGAAGTCTTGTTGCATCTAGTTTTTCACAAAATACATCAGAAACATTGACGGTTGAAAACGCTAACTTGTGGTGGCCATATTTGATGGACCCCAATCCTGGATATATGTACACATTGGAAGTATGTGGGAGGAAAGAAAAACGTTATTAAAGTCTGTTTATTCCACAGATAGACTTAACGTAAATACAATCACGCACTGTGCACGTGATTGTCTAAATTTATTACATTGAACAGGGCCGTATTATGCCAATTATTTCTACTCAATATTTTGTTTAATTTCTAAACTTCATGAGGAGTGCTGTAACAGCAAAAAACAAACGGGTATTTATAGGTATAGTAGAATAACAAGAAACCAAATACTATAAATAATTAGTAATTTAGACACACAGAGTATGTAAAACCAATACGAATTAAACCTCTCGGTCAACACTGATCCGACCCTGCCTGACACGAGGCTCGCGCTCGAGAAGCAGGAGCGCCGAGTTCAATGTGACCAATAAAAGCAGCGCTGTCCACCTGTTAATCGATGATCACGCGTCGGGGTTTGTTTTGGTTAGTCTATCTTGAAAGTAAATCGACTTTAGGGTACATTTAGTTTTTCGTCTAATATGTAATATTATAACTTCCAGGTTCTGGTCATACAAGGCGATGAACTGGTGGACAACTACAAACAGCCCTTTGGAATTAGGCAACTAAAATATGACAACGATACATTTACCATCAATGGGAAATCGATTTACATCACAGGTGCGTTAATGTTAGTTCAGGTTAGCTGTTAATTGATACCAATTTATTTAGTAAATACTATGATTAGGTTTTGGACGACATGAAGACTCAGATATTCGCGGAAAGGGATTGGATCTGCCTCTCATCATTCGCGACTACAATCTTATCAAATGGGTCGGTGCTAATTGTTACAGAACCTCTCATTATCCATACGCCGAGGAAATTATGGATATGGCTGATCACTTAGGTATTATGATTGTCGATGAAGCTCCAGCTGTTCACACAATGTAAGTACTTAGTATTAATTGATACCTGTAACATGTCGAAATATCCGTTAAATCGAATGAAAAATGTTCTTAGAGCTTACAACGACGCTCTCCTGGAAAACCACAAAAGATCTCTTACAGAGTTGTATAGCAGAGATAAGAATAGACCTTCTGTTGTTATATGGTCCATCGCTAATGAACCTGATGCTCTAATAGCAGGATCTGAAGATCATTATCGGTAAGCCATACAGTATCAAGTTAGTAAGAAAGTTATCAAATTATTCTGTGGTAGAGGAAATTAAAGTCGTACTTGTTATATTTCACGATTTAATTCAGTTTCCTGACACGTGTTTTAACCCTTGCGGTTCATTATCAAAGGTTTATAATACAATACTAAATTCTACATGTCATTAAAATCAACATTGACAGATGATGGGTTATTTTGGTCCTTAATTTACAGGTATTGGTCAAAGGTACAACTAAATTACAGGTGTGATTATAGAGGTATTTACATCTAAGTAATAAAATTAAGAAAATGATATGGTGTATATAATTATGAGTTTTTTCGCTCGTAATTATTGAAAGTATTTATTGCATATTTATCTTAAGTTATTAGGCTATTAAGTATTAGATTGGCACCTGAAGGTATTTCAATTTGATTATTAATATTCAAAAATTGAAAATAAAGATAAATTAACACATAGCGGGGTCTACCAAATACAATGTGATGACTGTTATGCAATCTATATAGGTCAAACAGGTAGAAACTTTAAAACTAGCCTTAAAGAACATAAAACATCCATTTTAAAAAAACAAAATAAAACAGGAATAGAGGACCACTGTATAATAAAGAACCACTCAATATCCAACAAAATAAAACCGATATATACTCAACACAAGGGTAGAAAACTCAAACTATTAGAAACATTAGCAATCAAAAAAGCCTTTAAAAACCGAAATAACCCATCATCTGTCAATTTTTATTTTAATGACATGTAGAATTTAGTATTGTCTTATATGCCTTTGATAAAATGATCCGCAAGGGTTGAAACACGTGTCAGGAAACTGAATAAAATTGTGAAATATAGCAAGTACGACTTTAATTTCCTCTACCATGGAATATCCATTTCACCAAGCATGTAGCCCATCACAAATCAATTATAAATTATTCTGAGCCAAAAAATATATTTATTATGATTTATTGTAGACAAGTTGCGGCTCACATAAAATCTCTTGATAGATCAAGACCTATAACCAGCGCTTTATTTCAAGCTTATGATAAAGAACATGCAGTAAGTCAGTATGGTTTGCGGATTTCTTTAAAATTCAAAGATATACAGCAGGGATTAAATTAAAGAATTTCATATTTTAGGGCCAATTTCTGGACATAATTGGAGTTAACTGGTATGAGGCCTGGTATGGTCACGTAGGTGAAATAGAAAGCATAAAGACTAGAGTTTCACAGACTGTGAGAGGTTGGCGGAAGCAGCATAATAAACCTGTTTTCTTTACAGAATACGGGGCGGACTCAATTAACGGACTAACTATAGTAAGTGCACATGTACAACTCTATTACTTAAAAATTGTTTAACCCTATTTTATATGTTTCTGATTAGCTTCCATCTTATATGTGGTCAGAGGAATATCAGCTTGATATAATGGAGCAATATTTCAAGACTTTTGATGAGTTGAGGAGCGAGGGCTGGTTTGTTGGCGAAATGATATGGAATTTTGCGGACTTCAAAACTAACCAAAGTAAAAATCTTCATATTAAATTCGTTTACTGGAGTGATTTTGTAACTTTTCTTCTTTAGCTTGAGAATGCGCATTTTAGTTCAACTTATTTAAGTGGAATCAAGAACCAGTTCATCAGATGAACTTATTTCGAGGCCAAAACAGGGCATATAAGATGGCGAATCCCCGCGTAAAAGCAAAGACGTACAGGGCAAGCTGCAGTCTCTTAAATGATTCTCTAGCATAATGATAGGACATTTAAATACTGACAACAACAGTATTTACAAAATGATGCGGACTCTGACGAAGGGCAATAGGAAACCTCCCATATCTTTCATCAGAGATGTAAACACAAACGATCTAATATCAGATCCCAGGAAAAAAGTTGAACTGTTTGTGAACACGTATTGCCAATGATTTAGCGAAAACCCAACGACGGATCCACAGAAAGATACGCTGGGTCTGCAGGACAGACATAGGTATGGATGAGGTTAAAAACGTCTTAAGTTTTATCAAACCTAAAACAGCATTGGGTTTTGGCAGTATAAAAATTAAAGTATTAAAAAACTTGTTTGTATTACCACAGGCAATAATTAGAAAGGGCCACGTTTTACAAGTGTGTGAGAAAGCCAAAGTTATTTTAATCCCTAAGCCTGGAAAGGACTTAACATTGGCCATTAGCTACAGGTCAATAAATGTCGTGTCTTTGCAACGTTAATATTAAATCATATCAATGATTTTATATTCGATAATAACGTTTTACCACCAGAGTGGTGCGCCAAACGACTAGACTGGCGTCTAATGCTCTTAAGGGCTTTAATGGCCGCTAACATACGGAAGCTGTACTTTTTGATGTGAGTAAAGCATTTGACAAAATCTGACAAAACTAATAAGATTGGGAAAGTCCAATTACCTAATAAAGGCTATTCATTTTTTGTCAGACTCTGAAACACGTGAGAGCCGGAGTACTGTGCACTGACCCTGTACAATATCAATCATTTCCACCGCCAAGCAGCCCACAGGTTAATAGTTTGGCATTATCAAGCCCTAATTTCAAATATGATGCTGAGTGAATCATATGTAAAAAAGTTCTAAAATCATTCGTTTGTAAAGCCGATCAAGCAGCAATTTCCGATTTTGAAAATTCATGTCAAATAGCAAACTTTTGATTTTTTTAGATATAAAAAGACCTGGCGGAAACAGAAAAGGGATTTTTACCAGGAATCGCCAACCCAAGGCGGCAGCTTTCCTTCTAAGACGGAGATATTGGGCTTTGGCAGAGAAATTAAATAATGCTACTGGTCCAAAAGACTTGAATAAGTACATAATTGATTCTGACTTTTCCCAAACTCAACAAGATGAATTATGAGATTGTTTCAAATAAAGTCGCGAGTTAAATTATTTCGTTTTATTTCTTAAATGCCATTAGTTAAAATATTACAATTGAATTATAACATTACAGGCGTTCGAAGGAACCCATATCATAGAGTTATACACTTAACCCATGTAATATAATATAATAATATACATATCAGTAATGTAGAAAATAAAATAAATATAAAAAAAGAATCATACATAACTAACAAGTCCTAGATAACAATATGAATAAATAATTATGAGCGTAGTTATTTTTGATACATAATATTTTTGGCAATTTAAATATAAATGCATGTCATATTACAATGTTTTTCCCGTAGCTAAAAAAAGTAATCCTAGTGAATTTTCCCATTAGGCCCATAAGTTTCTTACCTGTTTCATCAAAAATTTTGGAAAAAATCATGAATGGGCAACTTAATAATTACTCTATACAACAAAAAGTTATTACTGTGTCTTTTTGTTGTATAGAGTAATTATTTAGTTCAGGTTAGTTATTACTGTGTCTTGTATGCTATTTGTATGTAAGTGCGGGCAGCTCTGACACCGCAGCACTCAGGCCTGTCGACCCATTGTGCTCTGCCGCGTTGGTTAGGGTTGCGCCAAACCTATGCCCTTCACGAAGGCGAGCACTAGGGTTGGTGAAAGCTCCTTGATATCCACTGGTGCAAGTAGTCCTGCACCCAGGTACTGGTGCCTTTTTCGTATAAGGCTATTACAGAAGCATAGGACATGCAGTGAGTCCTCGGTCTCCTGCTTGCAGAACCTGCATACTGCTGAGTTGCTTAGCCCCATTGTATACAGATGCTTATTCAGACCGCCGTGCCCAGTAAGGATGCCCGTAACGATCCTTAGGTTTTTCCTAATCATTCTGGATAGCGTGTCTGCGAAGTTTTGACAGTGCCCTTGAATGAGGAGCTTAGCCTGTCTGAGCCCCGCTGTATTTGTCCAATTCTTTTTGGCTTCCCGTTTTACCCACTTGTCAATGACATTGTTGGCAAAGCCCGCTGGAAGCCCCAGCACTGGCTCGGGCCCCCTGAATGAGGCCGCTGAACCACGTTTAGCCAACGTGTCAGCTTCCTCGTTGCCTTGTATATTTTTGTGTCCCGGAACCCAGATAAGCCGCACCCTATTGGAGTTGCCTAAGACGTTGAGATTTTCTCGGCAGTCTAGGGCTCCTTTCGACACAAATTTGTTTGATGCCAGCGCCTTTATGGCTGCTTGGCTGTCGGTGCAAATCGTGATTTGCTGATTCCTATAACCTCTGTCGAGGTTCGCCAGTACGCACTTGTTGATAGCGAATATTTCCGCCTGGAAAATTGAGGCGTGTGAGCCCAGTGCGAAGGTTAATTCGCACCTTGGCCTCCTGCCCCAGACGCCAGCACCCGAGCCCCCGTCAGTCCTAGACCCGTCTGTATACCAGATGAGCCCTTGATCTTCCGTCTGAGCTCTTTGGTCCTCGCCCCAGGCGTCTCTAGTCGGTATCTCTGTGCTGAACGATTTTCTGAACACGTATGTGGGAGGAAGAATGTAGGCGGAAGCGCAAGTAGAGCCTCCAGGGCCGCAGTTGGAGTCGTTCTTATAGCTCTCGTCGTGTTCGTACACGCCAGACGTTGTACCCGAGCTAAGCGGGTCTTTACTGTTGATAGTTCTACCGCAGGCCACCATACTACCGAAGCATAGAGCAGCATGGGCCTGATTACCGCTGTCCAAAGCCACAGGGTGGCTTTGGGGTTAAGTCCCCAGGTTTTGCCCAGGAGCCTTTTACATCCCCAGAGTGAAGCCGTAGCCCTTTGGATCTGTCTATCCACGTGGGGTCCCCATGTCAGTTTATGATCCAGGAGAACACCCAGGTATTTGACAGACGATACTCTCGGGATGGCTGTGTTGAATATTACCGGATCCTTAAACCCAGTTATATTTCTTTTTTTCGTAAAGAGTACCAGTTCCACCTTAGTGGGGTTCACCGATAGCCCTTGGTCTGTACACCATAGTTCTATTTGTCTCAGAGCACCCTGTACGAGACCACTGATGGTCCCCGGGAATTTGCCGGAGATGACCACCGCAATATCGTCCGCATATGCCTGAGTATAAAAACCTTTCTCATGAAGCCTCCTGAGAACCCCGTCTAGGACGACGCACCACAATAGAGGGGACAGAACTCCCCCCTGTGGGCATCCTCTTGCGACGAGCGCTCTAACCGTTTCCTCATTAAGTGTGGTGGTAATTGTTCGGTTGTTGAGCATGGCCCCTATCCATCTTACGATGGTATTGTGGACGCCCTTACTCTCCAATCCCATGATTATGGAGCCGCATGACGTATTGTCAAAGGCCCCTGCAATGTCCAGAAAAGTCCCGCAAGCGAGCTCTTTCTGCTGTAATGATTTTTCTATTTTGCAAACCACTGAATGCAGTGCTGTTTCAGTAGATTTGCCTGTTTGGTATGCGTGTTGTGACCAGTGCAGGTTCGTGGCCATCAAGACGCCTTCCCTAAGATGCCTTTCTACCAATCTCTCCTGCAGTTTTAGCAAGAAGGACGTGAGACTGATTGGCCTAAAGGCACTTACTTCATCATATGAGGCCCGGCCTGCCTTTGGTAGGAATACCACTCTCGCGATTCTCCAACTCTTGGGGATGTAGCCCGTCGCCAGTACAGCCGTCAGAACCCTATGCAGATGGCCGATGATATGTCCCAGCCCCTCCTGGAGAAGGGCCGGGAAGATTCCATCAACCCCCGCACTCTTATATGGCTCAAAGGTCTGTACTGCCCATCTGATTCTGTCCACTGTTACCACCTCAGAAGCCGTCTCCCAGTCCCCTATCATATATGGGTCCGGGAGAGGCCCCTAAGCTTGCGGTGGATTTACTTGCACGATAGATCCAGGGAAGTGTTTCTCTACTAGACACTCCAAGGCCTCCCGCTCGGTACTTGTGTATGTACCGTCCGGAAGCCTCAGAGTGTCCAGCCTGGGTTCTCTATTTATTTTCATGATTTTATACAGCCTTGAGACCGTTGGAAGTTCCGCTACACTTTCGCAGAAGCCTTTCCATGCGTCCCTTTTGCTGCTTCTGACCCGGCTTTTAAACCTCTTTTGAGCCCCTTTATAAAGGTCCCAATCTGCACTTACCTTGGTGTACATTGCCCTATTGAAGAGCCTGCGCACCTCTTGCCTAAGACCTTGTAGATCCGAGTTCCACCAAGGAACTTTGTGGATCCTTTTAGATCTTCTGATTGGACAGCTTTCTTCGTAGGCCTGAGTTAGGGCCCTCGTGAGACTCTCCGTTTGTTCCTCTATCTGGAGTTGCGTAAATGGTCTTCTCGCGGGTGGCAACTTGCCAGATAGACTATTTCTGTAGGAATCCCAATTAGTTAGTCTGCGATTTCTGTACTCATAAGTCTGAACTGTGCTGCGCACTTCTAGACTAAATTCAATCTGGCGGTGGTCCGACATCGTAATGTCAGAGCTCACATGCCAGTCTTTTATCTTATCAGTTACCCATGGTACGCTGATGGTTATGTCGAGAACCTCCTGTCTTGTCTTTGTGACAAACGTTGGTTTTGTTCCCTGTTGTTGTTTACTGTGTCTTAGTCAGGTTTCTGGGCGCGGCATATTAGAACCACAGCTCTATGGAAGGTTACTGATGATATCATTCGTGCTTCTGATGTTAGTTTGGTTTTGGTTCTGGTAAAGTTGAGGTGGCTAATACTAATATTAATCAGTATCTTAAAATTATCTATGAACCATCTCTTGCCCACAGTCTCTCGTTAAATCAAACCAGAAGACAGCTTCTCCTATTTGGTAACAATACTAATAATATCTCGGGGAATCTCAATATCAATTTAAATGGCGTTCAGCTCGCTGCTTCCGAATCATGCAAGAACCTAGGTGTTTACTATGATTTTAAATTAAGATAGATTTAGGCCGCATGTATCATTCTTACTACAAAAGAGCTATGGCAAATTAAGAACCTTCTACATGTTTAAAAACACCTGTCAAATTAAGACTGTGCGATTCGCTTATTTTATCAACAATCTGTAAAAGCTTCAGAATTGCCTAAGGTTTTGGTATGGGCTTAGAAAATTTGATTCTTGAAAAACTTGTTAGGGGCCTTTACGTTCATGAAAGACGAACGTATCATAACAATCTTCTCTCTGTCCCCAGACACAGGAGATCATTTACCTACAACTTCGTGAAATTTTTTAATCCCGTTCCAACTAATGTAAAAAGCTGCTCAATAGTTGATACATTTAAAAAACAACTTAAAACTTATATTCGATTAATAGAACAAATTTAAATTTTCTTCTTGTATTTTATACAGGACCGTTCCTAGCGTGCGAGAATAATTTTGCCCCCCCCCTCTCATACCCTATGGATTAATTGAAATTTCTCTGAAATATTTTTACCTTAAATGAAACAACGAATTACAGAAAATATAATAAATTCAGTTTATTCTTTAATTTTACAACCTAACGTAATAATTATTAATAAAATTTATTGATATAATAACCAAATGAATACGTTATTTTAAATACATACATACACATATCTATTAATACATATACTTAAAAAGTCAATCAAGAAGCTTAAATAATGTTTGCTTTCTTTGCCTTTTTTAATGCAAATTCTGTTATAATATCTGATAAGTCTTTATCTTCAGAAATGTCCTTTTCGATACTAATAATAGATAAGTCTGAAAGCCTTTCTTGTCCCGTTGTTGATCTTAAATAATTTTTTATTATTTTAAGTTTTGAAAAGCTTCTTTCCCCGCTAGCCACAGTCACAGGTAATGTTAAAAAAATTTGTATGGTAATCACTAAATTTGAAAATAGATTATTTTAGTTTACATTTCTTCCCGTAGTATATGTTTTACATTGGCAAAATTAAAACATTTAAAATAGAATTAAGTGATGAATTCTCGCTTTTTTTGCAAATCAAATATCAAAACACCATAAATGTATTTTTTTTTTTTTTTTAATTTTACTTTTTTTACGATTCGTCGGCGTATCTGAGGCCATCTAGAACCGGTCATCGACCGTACGGTTTTTAATCGTGCGGTCTACCGATTGGGGAGTGTGAAACGGCACCTTCATCCTACGAGATATCCGATCTCATCCGGCCTGTCCGGCGTGAATAGGATGGTTTTTGATGTCGATTCATTTTACACTCTTCCCTAAGACAAGAGCGCGCGATGTTTCCCAAGCGGTCACCCATCCAAGTACTAGCCGCGCTCGACACCGCTTAACTTCGGTGATCAGACGGGAACCGGTGCTTTAGGTGTCGCTAGGCCCTTGCCCGCTAAATGTATTATTTCTTCAATTTTTAACCGCACAAAGGAAAAAAGTATCATCAAGTTTACTTACCTGTGAAATATTTTTATTGGCCAGCCAGCAATCACAAAATCCAGCACAAAAATTAGAGACCAAAAGCTTCGTCTTTCAGTTATTGAGATTGATACGTTCAAAACCAAAAGTAATATAGAGCAAATTATCTCGGTGCATGTATTTATAGGCTCAGGGCATAAACGAGTATTTTCCTGCAACCTGACAAAAACCGCCCGCATCGTCGCGATAGGATGATGGGTTAAAACGTGTTAAAACAAAAACATAATGTATTTTCCAACTGGCTACGACATGTAGTAGCGTTTTTAAAACCAATGTTGTTTTGTTTATGTGCAGTTATACTTGTAAAATGCATTTTTAACTCTAAGTAGTTACCTAAAATAATGATAATATTTTTATATTGATAATTTTACAAACAAATTAGTTTAAACTTAATTTTTTTTAACCGAGCGGCTATCGCTGCCCCCTTGACTTGCTGCCCGCATGCTCTGCACCCCTGTCGGAACGGCCTGATATATCTATATTTTAACACCAAACCAAGCACAGTGGTCGCCATGATTGACGCTTTGAAATATTTTATCTTTATCCTTATTATAATTTATTTTGTATTTTCTCTATGTTAACACTAATCTCCTTAGCATGATTTCCCTTGAATTTTTTTTTTCTTATTTAAATTACGTTTTAAAGGATTTTTAATAATTATTTGATTGTGTATAATATTACACATGGGTAAACTTATACAGAGTGGCAAAAAAGCCGCGGATAATGCCTGTAATGCCGGAGATCGCGCTGGCCAGTCAATAGCACCTCTTCTGCCTATCCAACGTCCTGGAAATTGTTTGCTTGTGTATTGTCTAACATTTGCCGCATAATGCGCAGGTGTTCCATCTTACTGGAACCATGCCTGTTCGTTTATGCCATTATTTACACCCGGTAAAACCATTCTGCAAGACGGAATTATGTGATTCCTGAGAAGGTCCAGACATTTTTCGCCATTCAAATTACCATCTATGAAAAAGGTCACACAATATGTCTACCAACTATACCCGCGCAAAGATTAACTTTCTCGGGCCTCTGAGTATGAGCTTCCTGGAAGCAGTGAGTATTCTCAGCAGACCAATAACGACAATTGTGTCTATTAACAATGCCATTTAAATGGAAAGTAGCTTCATCCGAGAAAATGATATTTGTTGCGAAGTTATTATCGTTATTGCATCTTTCCATCACCAGCTCACAAAATTCAGCTCTTCTATCAAAATCGTCCTCGTTTAACTCGTGCACCAACTTTATCTTGTAGGGATGCAACTTCTGCTTAAACAAATTTTTCACTGACTGATGAGACTGTTTTGGATCCCGATCTTGGGAAACGGCGTTTCTCAAGACAGTGATCAGTTGGTGCCGTACCTTGCAGTGGTGAAGACGTGTTGGGCCTTTGTCACTGGCTAAAAGCGGCATGGTAGTTTTATTTGGGGGGAAGTCCCCTGGGGTGTAGCTGAAGAAGCACCGGTGGAGGGCGCCGTAGTCGAACCCGATACTGTGAGGAAGCAGTGGTTCCTAGCCGATCCGAGGCGTTCGTACCTAGTGTACGAGCAGGTCCGAAAGTTAATTTTAAGAAGAAATATAGTAAGAAGAAGATGGTCAATTTTAACGTATGGATGCCAACAATGTATGAATGTCACACGAAGTTTAAGTGTTTTCCACCTGGGCATTACTTGCGCCAGTTCGGCAGCCTAGTGGAGTGCGACGGGAACCGACATCGCCGACGGTGCCGCTATTGGATTAGCTGCGCGCCGGACGCCATCGCCAGGGAGACGCGTACGAATGGTTGGACCTGGGCATAACCTGCCCCAGGTTGGCAAGCAAAGAAAACTAAGTGGCGGAGCAGAAATGAGGAAGAACAAAGTTACCTAAGTACGAAACCGCCGATGCCAGGACTGGATGACAGTTGCCAGTCCTCCAGCGTCGAGTGCCACTACCGAGAAGACCTGTACGAGTGCATACCACCTGGGCATAACCTGCACCAGGTCGGCAAGAAGCAAAAACCACGTGGCGTCGTGATTTAAAGTAAACTAAGTACGAAACCGCCGATGCCAGGACTGGATGACAGTTGCCAGTCCTCCAGCGTCGAGTGCCACTACCGAGAAGACCTGTACGAGTGCACACCACCTGGTCATAACCTGCCCCAGGTCGGCGAGCAGCAGAAACCACGTGGCAACGTGATTTGAAGGCAGATTAATAGAAAACCGGCGATGCCAAGAGCTGGACGTCGAGGCCCGTCCTCCAGCATCTAGTGCCGTTGCCTAAACGATGAATACCAGGACCTGCCACCTGGGCATAACCTGCCCCAGGTCGGCAGCGAAGAAGCCGAGCGTGGCGAATAGCGAAATGGCCAAAAATATGGCTTGGCAAAGTGAAATTCCGCCAGCCCTGACGGCAGAAGGCGAAGATGCTCTATACTACCGAGGCCGCCCCCTAAGCCGCTGCTTGGGTGCGGTTTCAAACTGCCCTACACAATATGCCGCCCCTGAGAAAACGACTGTAAGCTAGCCGAGGTACTAAGAACTTCCAGGGATATGCCCCTTGAAGGAGGAAGCGAAGGCATCATTGTGCCAGGACATGGCGCCCAACTAGTTGACTCACTCAGGCGATAGGAGTGAAAAAGAGCCCACTAACGGAGTTAGGTCCTTTGGGCCTAAGCTATCGTGAAACGTTGACAACCCGACCTGCTGAACGCCTTGCAACTAACATCAGAGCAGAGCGAAAAGTGTGGGGAGGCTTGAATTTGGGTCGAACAGCATAGTCAAAGAAAACTGATGAGGACAGAATTGTTAAGTCAGACAAACCAAATGTTAAACGGTGTTGTGTCTGTGAAGAACTATCGAGGGGACCTCCTATGGAGGGACGAGGGATCACCATTCTTGTATTTTCTCGTCGCTAGCTCTCCTCCATGGAGAGGGATCCTTTGAGGCGACGCATGGAGCACGCTATGAACCAGTAGATGAAGACCGGACCATGGCCCCTCAGACCGAGGTCGCCGGGACGATACTAAGATGGAAGGAAGTTAGAAGATAAAGAATTTTTGTACTTATTGTTGTTTAGTTTTATAGATATTAGGAAAAGTTGTTTTATATTTGTTGAAAAAATGGTTTGTTATTGATATGTTGTATGATCATGCCAGATGGGCATGGTCAAATAGATCACCAGTGACAAAGGCTCTTAAGGGGGGGGGGGGTGTTTTGGATCCCGATCTTGGGAAACGGCTATAAATAGCGCGTTTCTCAAGACAGTGATCAGTTGGTGCCGTACCTTGCAGTGGTGAAGACGTGTTGGGCCTTTGTCACTGGCTAAAAGCGGCATGGTAGTTTTATTTGGGGGGAAGTCCCCTGGGGTGTAGCTGAAGAAGCACCGGTGGAGGGCGCCGTAGTCGAACCCGATACTGTGAGGAAGCAGTGGTTCCTAGCCGATCCGAGGCGTTCGTACCTAGTGTACGAACAGGTCCGAAAGTTAATTTTAAGAAGAAATATAGTAAGAAGAAGATGGTCAATTTTAACGTATGGATGCCAACAATGTATGAATGTCACACGAAGTTTAAGTGTTTTCCACCTGGGCATTACTTGCGCCAGTTCGGCAGCCTAGTGGAGTGCGACGGGAACCGACATCGCCGACGGTGCCGCTATTGGATTAGCTGCGCGCCGGACGCCATCGCCAGGGAGACGCGTACGAATGGTTGGACCTGGGCATAACCTGCCCCAGGTTGGCAAGCAAAGAAAACTAAGTGGCGGAGCCGAAATGAGGAAGAACAAAGTTACCTAAGTACGAAACCGCCGATGCCAGGACTGGATGACAGTTGCCAGTCCTCCAGCGTCGAGTGCCACTACCGAGAAGACCTGTACGAGTGCACACCACCTGGGCATAACCTGCCCCAGGTCGGCGAGCAGCAGAAACCACGTGGCAACGTGATTTGAAGGCAGATTAATAGAAAACCGGCGATGCCAAGAGCTGGACGTCGAGGCCCGTCCTGCAGCATCTAGTGCCGTTGCCTAAACGATGAATACCAGGACCTGCCACCTGGGCATAACCTGCCCCAGGTCGGCAGCGAAGAAGCCGAGCGTGGCGAATAGCGAAATGGCCAAAAATATGGCTTGGCAAAGTGAAATTCCGCCAGCCCTGACGGCAGAAGGCGAAGATGCTCTATACTACCGAGGCCGCCCCCTAAGCCGCTGCTTGGGTGCGGTTTCAAACTGCCCTACACAATATGCCGCCCCTGAGAAAACGACTGTAAGCTAGCCGAGGTACTAAGAACTTCCAGGGATATGCCCCTTGAAGGAGGAAGCGAAGGCATCATTGTGCCAGGACAAGACACATTAAAATCCATTGCCATTGGCCTGGATGATTGTGTTGGATTTTCATGTATTGAGAGCATGATATCCAAAGCTTTGTCTTCCCCGGTTGCTGTTTTAGGTCGACCTGATCTGGCGGCTTCCCTAACACTGCCTGTTTCTCGAAATTTCTTAACCACTCGACACACCGTTGACTGATTTATTGAAGGCCTATTTGGATATAATTCATTGAAAAGTTGACAAACCTAACCTTGCGATCTCTTCATATTTCCGTAACCGCTCATTATTAAAATTTCAACTCGTTTTTTCTCATTCAGATGAACCATAGTGTAAACAAATTAGAAATCAGACAACAGAAAATTAAACAGGAACTCAAAATTGACACCTTGACTCAACTGCTGGGTATTAGGTAGGAATAATTATAATTAGGAAGTTTTTCATTTTTGAGCTGTCGTTATCTCGAAAATGCTTGCAGATAGATGAAAATTTGAAATACAAAAAATTCAGAGTTTTCCCAGTTGAATCCACATATGCAATCAAGTGCAGGGTGTTCCATTAAAAAAAAATTAAGTTAGTGTCTATGGCAACCAAACCAGAAATGACAGAAAAAATTCATGCAGGTAGAAATGTGAGGAATAATTTATTAAACAACTTTCATAAAGGTTACTTTTTCGTATAAGAGATAATTCAATAGTTACAGGCATTATGCGCGACTTTCTTTGTCGCTCTGAAAATATTTTTTTGTATTTTTAATTTTTATAGCTTTGCTAGATCTCGCCATTCTTGTCAAATATTATGTTTGTATACTTGTTGAATATTTATAAATATAATAAATAAAGAAATAGGCTATTTATTATTATTATTATTATTATATTTGTCGATCCAAAAAATAATGTATATGTACCTTAGGGATTTAAAGTACCCTTTAAATCCCTATTTTCAGGGAAAAAAGTGGTACTTTAAATCCCTAGGGATTTAAAGTAAATTTCTTTGCAATAAAAGCTAAATTTCGAAATTTATTTTCAATAATTTTATTAGAAAATATAACATGACATGGATGCAACAAAAGTGTAACGTGTTTAGAACAATATTAAACTATAAAAAATAACTTAATTTCTATTAACATTAACAGTTATGTTTACCCCACTGCAATTAGCCAAGTGAAAAAAAGGTAAATTATCATTATTGCAGCTGTTATTTTTATTAATTAAAGTGTTTTTGAAAATTGTAGCCGTTGTCGTCGTCGGTGGCACCGACGATGTCGTTGGTGTTTCATTTTGTACAATAGGAATCGAAATATCTGAAGACGTTTCGGTGGAAGTACCAGTAAAAAGTTGATCTGCCATACTTTTTTTCTGGTATAAGAAATTTCCACATATCCCTCAGCGACGGTGCTACTCTTCCAGCCGCCATGTCTTTTAAGCTGATCTATCGTTACTCCAGAGTCGGCTAGTAGCGATGCTGACGTCCTTCTAAAACAATGATCAGTGTACAATTTTGCATCTGGAAGCTTTAAATATTCGGCAATCTTGGTTGGCAGTTGTCCAATCGTATTCTTGCCCATTGGCTGAGACGTGCATTTTCCATTTCTGTACCCAACGAAAAATCTTGTATGGCCTTGTATTGATGGAGATCTTAAGGCAATATACTTCTTTTGACCGTTTTATAACAAAAGATCGGTCTTTTTCTGTCTTGGTATCTCGTAAATTGACCAAAAAGAACGTTTCATAGTCTAGGACATCGGTTTTGTCAAGCTGTCAGAGCTCCTTGCCTCGACAGGCTCCTGACACGCCCATGACTAGAACTACCTGGAACAAAGTATAAATAAAATAAATAGGTACCTACTTTATTTTCCAAAAAGCCTCTAAATAACATAGATATAGGTATAGACTGAGACAAAATATCGGTTGAAAAAAAATTTGTATCTTACCTTTTGCCCCAAAAATTCATGGTCGGTTGCTTTTTCCAGGAACTCTTTAATGTTGTCAACATCGAGTGTCTTCGACTTTTTTGGTTTGTAGCCCTCATTTTGTCGTTTCAAAAAAGCGGTTAGTTTGCAGAATTTGCTAATGTCGACGCCCATGTCTGTTGCAATTGTGGCTTTTATCATCGAATATACACTCCACAGTGACGATGCTTTAAGCTTTTTTGACTTTTCTAAGAAATATGCTAATAGTACCTTTTCTTCTGTAAATTCTTCTACGTTCCGTTCTTTGCACCATTTGATATACTCAGATAGCTGTTTTTTATATTGTTCTCCAGATTTTCTTGGTAATAATTGGCCTACAGGCTCTTGAGCTGCCTTTCGATTTGTTCCATCGCGATAAACGTCTTTCAGTGGATGTAGCGTGTTTGACTAATATTTATCGAGTGACTTTTGTTTTACTTAGTTACTTATCATAACTTGTCATTTGGTCGTTGATATGGTAACATCAGCCGCTTCGATGATTTTTTAGAAATAGATTACCTACCGTTTAGTGGCATTTAACTTTTTTTTTTTTTACGTTTTACCTATCTTAAAGTACATAAAATAGTATATACACCTCAGGACCAAAGTGTTTTTAAATCCCTTGACAAATTATAGCCCTCCCGTTGGTCGGGCTATAAACTTTTTGTCTCGGGATTTAAAATACCACTTTAGTCCCTATGTGTATAATGTACTATTAGGCCCTCTTTTAAAAGTTTTTACACAACACTCCCTCAAATTAGTGCCAAAGTTTTTTTAAAAGAATGCAGTCGTATGATAAGGTAGAGATATAGAGAGAGATAGAGAAGCATGTAACATAGCACCCTCTGGGTAAAAATGATTAGATGTTATTTAATTGTATTTTCCATATTTAGCCATTTTAAATTTCGAAAGTACAAACCAATGAATCTGATCATACTTTCTAAGGCTATATATAAATCTAGCATCCCGCTTTTGTAAAATTTAAAGTCTCCTTTTTCATAACCTTGTCCAAGCATGGGTAATAAAGAAATATACCATAATAAAATAACGACAAAAGAATACGCTCACCGTTAGCTTTTTCGTGTTTTATATTTTAGTATGTATTTATTACTGTAAAGTATTATAAATACCAAATTTCTGGCCTTGATAACAAAAACTGAATTTTGATTATTAACATTAGTTCAGTCCTCTGTGAATTAGGTCTGATCGTTGATTGAAATTCAGTCTTCCAATAAGCGGTCTGATATTGTGATACTGACGACATTTATTTTTTCGCTCCAAACTTTGATTTAGGTTTGATTTATACTGGAAATGTCGGTATAATCAAACTTATAACTAAAGTGCACCTGAGTATCGTTGGCGCATTATTTACCTGCATGACTATATAGGTTGATTCACCCCTTTTACGTTCTTTTTCCCGGTTTAAAGTGAAAATAAAAAAAAATAGCAAGTGGGGTATTTGAAATACTTTTGTAGGGGTATCTACAAATTTTCTTAGTCACTCTATATACAGGATATCGTATAAATATATATTTTCCTAAATGGGACATCCTACATATTATCCAATTTTTGGATTCTATCTAAAATTCACAACGTATTTCATTTAGGTAACATACCTTATGCTCTAACTAAACGGTTTTTAAAATATTCAGATTTAAAAGGGAAAATATTCCCATTAATTGATATGCCTCTGGTAAAATTTTCCTGTGCTTAACGGGCTTTATATAATTATAACGTTTTATATTAAATGAGAACAATTCACTATTTTCAGTTAAAATGCTACATTCGAAATGAGAAAAACAGATTATTTATTTTAATTTCATACATTAAGGATAATTACAACTCAAAAGCAGCAAAACGCGATTTTCGAGAGAGAATTCGCTTATTTACTTTCCTTGTAGAAAAACCATCAGAAGAATATACGCTAAGTTTTAAGAGGCATCAAATTTACATCGAAAGAGAAGACAAGTAAATAGAGACAAAGATAGTGAGCGAGTTAAGCATTCTTCTTTCTTTTGAAAAAAACTCTAACAAATCTATAACAACTACCTCCAAAGAGTTACGGGAAAGGGGAGGCAACCAAACATATTCAAAAATCTAGAGAACCCTAACGGGTAGACCCTTTTAAAATTAGACCTACCTAAAATGCCATATTCGGAACCAGGTGGCAATCAAAGTAATGGAAATATATTGGCTTAAGATATAACGTGTATTACATGAAAAACGTTTAGAGTTTTTTCTACTAGCGTGCGGAAAAACGCATTTTCCGCACATGTTTTAGTGCGGAAAATCCACTTTTCCGCACCGTGCGGCAAAGATTTTTCCGCACTGTTATATTTTGAAATTAAATTTAATTAAATTAAATGCTGTACGATTTGAAGTCACTGTTCATCATATTACCTTTGAAATATCTTAGTTGCTATGGTGTATATAACCAGTTGTTGATTTGTATGTCACTGTCAACAGAATATTATAAATTTAAACTAGTTTATCAGTTTTTCTACTGGAGTTTTGCTGAATTCTTCGGCACGCAAAATGATTTCCGATGAAGAGATGAACGAATTAATATTGTAAAATTTTGTTCATTGTAATAAAAATTAAAAAAAAAACTCCGTTTTTTAAATTATTTTCAATTTGTTTCCTCACGCTAGTAGAAAAACTATTGTTCCTAACACGTGCAGAAACCTATTTTTCCGCACTTAAATGCTTGACACCACTCCGCTACGCGTCGTGCTGTCAACGGCATTTGCGTGCGGAAAAATCGATTTTCTGCACTTGTTAGGAAAATAGCTATTAGGTAGAATCCAAACATTTGATAATATACAGGGTATTTCAGAAGTACGGTACGTTACTTAAGGGGGTGATTCTTTATGATATTCTAAGTGAAAAATTCCACATGAAGATGTGTCCGGAGTTGCCCCGTTCTTGATATACAGGGTGTTAAAGCTTTAAAAAAAAATCGTTTCTTGATAATTTTTTTAAATATCCTTTTTCCGATTTTATTGAAATTTAGTACCGTTATTCATAATGATAAGGGGCTTAATTAGTCCTAACTAGATTAAATTTGTTAAGTCTAGTGGTGTCCCGGGGAGCACCTTAACAAATATTGTTGACAAAAAAATGTAGGCAATTTTTTTGTAGGTACATGCAATAAAGTGGTTTTTATTTTTTCTCTCGAAAACGAAGCAAGATACGAAACAATTTAAGCAACAAAAAAGCTGTACCATTAGTTGGTAAATCCTAAAAAAAATATCAAGATTAGAAAAAAGTCAGTGACGTACATCTTTTTGTCAAAAATATCCATGAAGGTTCTTCCCGGGACGCCACTGGACTTAATAAATTTAATCTAGTTAACGCTTATTAAGCCCCTTATTATTATGAATAACGCTACCAAATTTCAATAAAATGGTGAAAAGGATATTTAAGAGAATTATAAAAAAAACCTACTTTTTAAACTTTAACACCCTGTATATCCAAAACGGGGCAACTCCGGACACATGCTCATATGAACTTTTCTCTTAGAATATCACAAGGTATCACCCCTTTAAGTTACGTACCGTACTTCTGAAACACTCTGTGTAGGGTACCAAATTTAAGAAAATATAATGCGATATCTTGCACCTATATGAAGCGACTAAGGGAATTTTGGACACCCTGTAAAAAGTATTTCAAATATCCTACATGCTAATATTTTCATTTTTACCTAGCATGAAAAACAAAAAAGTTAACTCCGGAGCTTACCGGCTGAAATCCCGACATACCACAGTCTGAGATTGATAATTTAAGTTGAATGTGTCAAAACTATCAGTTATTCAGCCCTATGATCAAACACACAAGTTAACTCTAGACGCTAACTTCAAGATTAACGGTTTTTCAACCGCAGCGAAAAATTAACAAGTAGGCTTTGGTTACTTGAACTATAAATACTAAGATCCGCAATATGTTGACAGAGGCTGATGTAAACAAAGCATATACCACTTTTATTAATACTATAAAGTCGAGAATTGATATGGTGTTTCCTCTCAGGAGCTGCAAGACCAGTAAACAGTCAAGATCATGGATAACCAATGGCATAAAAATTTCATGTAAAAATAAACGTAAGCTATATGAAAATTATCTGCTGGGAATAATCTCTGAGCAACATTATAAAGCCTATTCGAAAATATTAAAAACATTAATAAAAAAAGCTAAAATCCTGCACAATCACTCAATAATCATAAATTCAGAAAACAAATCTAAAGCAACATGGTCTCTTATTAAAAAATTAACCAGTAATAGCACTCAGAACATTCCAACTTTTAATTCATTTCCCAATAAAAAAGAACATGATTTACTAAATGATTTCAACAATTTTTTTATTACGGCGTGCCCGGTCATTAATAAAAACAAAACAATACAATTCTCTTCAATCAAAACAAATCAAAGCAGTATCTTCCTAGAGCCAGTATTAGAACAGGAAGTATTTAACTACATAACAAACTTAAAAAATAAAAAGTCGGTTGGATATGATGAGATTCCCGTCAAACTGATTAAAACTGTGGCTGTACTAATAACATCACCCCTTACTCACATAGTAAACTTAGTCTTCTCAAATGGGGTGTATCCTGAGCTGTTAAAGGAGGCTTTGGTGAGACCTATATACAAAAAAAAGGAGAAAGATGATTTTAACAACTATAGACCGATATCTTTGCTGTCAAACATTAATAAAATATTTGAGAAAATATTATTTGATCGTCTTATTTGCTTTATTGAGGCAAACCAAATTCTTGCAAACCAACAATATGGCTTTCGTAAGGGCAAGTCTACATTAACAGCGATTTTTGAAGCATTAATAACAATAAGTCAATCATTAAATGAAAAAAAAGCAACTGCAACATTGTGTTTGGATCTCTCCAAGGCCTTCGACAGTGTGGACCATAAGATATTGCTGGAAAAAATGAATAGATATGTTATAAGGGGTATCTCGCTGCAGCTGTTTGAATCATACCTCTCAAACAGAACCCAGAGAGTAATCGACATTAATGAGAGGGGAGTAAAGTTAATGTCCAACAGCAAACTTATACAAAGGGGAGTGCCACAAGGTTCAATCCTAGGCCCCCTTTTGTATTTAATATACACAAATGATATTGTAAATGTCATAAATAACAAATTTGTACTCTTTGCGGATGATGTCTCTGTGCTATATAAGGCAGATAATCTAGACGAGTGTAAGAATCACATCGAAATAACACTAAATAATCTAAATGACTGGTTTACTTCCAACAATCTGCTCCTAAATATTAATAAAACTAAGCTTTTAACTTTCGGGGCTAGGAAAGAACAGGAACTTAACATTAAATTTCTAGATAATGAAATTGACTCGGCTGAAAGCTTGCCATTCCTGGGAGTGAATCTTGATAAACGGCTAGACTGGAAGGCACACGTGAATCTATTGGCTGGAGATGTTGCGAGATATTGCTATGCCATCTCTGTGATTGCCAATAACATTAACATCCCTGCGGCTCTGTCGGCATATCATGCTTTTGTCCAGTCTCGAGTTACATATGGAATAATGTTCTGGGGAAACTCTGTTGACAGTGGAAGGATTTTTATACTACAAAAAAGATGCATAAGATCAATCTTTAAAATAAAACAACTAGACTCTTATAGGGAGGCATTTATTAATAACAACATCTTAACTCTGTATAGTCTTTACATCTATGAATGTATAATGTTTGCAATTAGGAATGACTTTGCCTTGAAGGATTTTCAACATGATCACATATATGATACTAGAAACAAGGACCTTTTATATCCTGATCGAGCCAATTTCTCTTACTTACAGAAAAACATAGTATACATGCTAGTCAAAATTTGGAATATTTTACCTACATCTTTTAAAACATTAAACGCTAAACAACAAAAAGCAAAGCTAAAAAAATTTCTAGTTAAAAAATGTTACTATAGAGTTGCTGAGTTCTTGGAGGAAAAGGATTTCCGAGATCTTTGAAAGTCTACTTCCAGCATATTTCATAAATTGCCTGTCTTAATGCTTCCTGATTTTAAATTGTCATTGTGATTTTAAATTGTCATTGTAATTGTAATTGTAATTATAAACTTTAATATTTTAATGTTGTAACTTTTTAATAATTTCTGGTTTTAAATTTCTTACTGTTATTATACTTGACACGATCTACACCCTTGAAGGGTACCTTATATGATAGTTTTTTTGTAATTATTGTATTGGGTCATATATTGAAATATACTGATAAACTATTCAAATGCACAAAGTTACAAACGTTATCAAAGCTATTAAACCTAAAAAGACTCCGGGTGTCGACAGTATAAGCTAAAGATTAAAGCGTTAAAGAACTTGCCAGATAATGCAGTAGCGGATGTGGTAAACATTGCACAGGCTATTATCGAAAAAGGCTGTTCTCCTCAAGTTTGCAAGAAAGCTAAAGTGGTTCTTATTCCAAAACCTAAGCAAGATCAATCACTAGTGACCAGCTACAGACACATTAGGTTACTGTTTTGTCTGGGCAAGGTTGTTGAGAAACTCATACTTTATCGTATCAACCATTTTTTATCTGACTACAAGATTTTACCGCCAGAACAGTTCGGTTTTGGATCTGCTCATCGCACGGTACGCCAAACACCAAGACTGGCTTCCAAGGTACTCAAGGGGTTTAACGGTCGCTATAGCACAGGAGCGGTTTTTTTTTACGTCAGGAAAGCGTTTGATAAGGTCTAGCATGACGGACTCATTTTAAAGTTAGTAAGATCAGGTATGCCGAACTACCTAATAAAGGTGATTCACTAATTTTTGACGGATAGAATTTTCGCGGTTTCGTCTGAGAATGCGATATCGACTGTGCGACATGTCAGAGCCGGAGTACCGCAGGGTTCCATCTTGCACCGGCCCTGTACAATATCTATACCAGCGATATCCCTAAATTCGCTCAAACACAATTATACCTGCTTGCTGACGATACTGCGATCACCGCCACCGCCAAGCAGCCAAGGTTGGTAGTCTCAAAGCTGCAACGCCACATAAAACTTATCGAGGCGTGGTTAGATAAATGGAAAATTCGCCTAAATGACGCTAAAACCCAAGCCATCTACTTCTCGAGGTCAACATGTAAATTTCCCCAAACCAGACTTCAAGTCAAAAACACCAGAATAGACTGGTGTAATAACAGCAAATATCTGGGTTTGTCTTTCGATGGGAGGCTGGCTTGAACCGATAACGTAGACCAACGCTTAAAAAAAGCGAATGGTCAACTCGGCGCCATCTACTCGCTCATTAATAGTAGAAGTAGACTGGACTTACGAACAAAGACATTGCTGTACAAGACTATTATTATACCTGTACTTATTGATGGTATCGCCTGGTGCACCGTATCTAAGTTAACGTTCAAAAAAGTTCAGACATTCCAGAACAAAGTACTCAGAATTATTACTAACGCCCTACGCTTCACGATGATACATACGCTACATAATGACCTACAAATGCCGACAATTGTTAAACATATTGACAAACTTATTGTTCATAGTTTTCACCAAATTGGTAAATATTACCCAGGTAAAATTTAACCGACGTCCATCCAGTCGCTATATACCATAGAGAAATACACAAAAAGATCTACTCACTGTGAACGGCTCGGGCATGCGCCGAGAGCAACCCGAACAAACGTCAAACTTGTCAAATTATATTTTGCAATTTTGAAATGCGACAGCAACAAAACTTTTTTGAGCAAATTGTGGGTATCTTTTGAAATCGACATTCTCAAAAAGTTTTGGCGCGCCCAAAAAACTTTTATTTTAAAGCTGGATTTATAAACTCGAAGAGTTGGAGAGGTTGAGGTTGAGTTGATGTTGGAAATAGGAGTTCAATTTAAACTAAAGGGAACACTCAGTTTTATTTATACACTCGTTCATGTTGTTCATGTAAAGCTCATGTAAGGTTCGAAAACTTCGCGGGTAGTTCGAGATAATCAATTTTTATGCTCGGATTTCGGAATATCTAACCTCACAAACTTGGTCATAACTTCAACCTCACCAACTTTTCGAGTTTATAAATCCAGCTTGAAAACAACCTAACTTTTAACTTTCAGGTGTTTCACCATGAACAATAAACAATACATTTGCGCATGCCGGACAAACTTTATCCGTCTCCCGACTTGGTTAAAAAGTTGTTTCGTTCGGTAAAAGTTATCCACAACCGTGAACGAGTATAAATGCTACCCGGTACAACCGTGAACGAATTTTCCTATCGGCGTGTGCAATCGGTGCGCATCCGACGAACGTCCGACGTCAATCGTGAATGCGCCCCTCATACAATCACACATCCACTCAACCCACTCAAATCATACAGACTACCGAGAGACTGGCTCACTCCTGTCCAGCCTCCCCTTACCCCTCCACCACAATAAACTGACCGAGAACAATCACCAAATAATTAAAAATACACACTTCTCTGCTCTTGTCCACCACCCCTCCTACCTCAACAAGTTACGAATTTTAGGATTCAGCATTAGATCCATGCCAAGTCCCGCTGAGAAGGTTACCCGTATACAAATAGAAATTAATAGTCCCCGACTGATTTAAAGAGCGAACATGATCCTATATAGGGCTGAATACCGGTTAATACATTTTAATTCGTAATATAATTATAATTTCGATATCGATATTAAGACTTGAACTATACTAATTTTGCGCGAAGTATACAACCGAATATAGTGCAATAAACCGTAGGCACGATCAAATCATCTCACCATTCTTATTCTATGCATCCACCGAGAACTGACAGCGCCACCGAAACCTAAAAGAGGTTGACAGCGCATTTTCTCCTTAAAATAGCCAGCCGCGAAGTGAGCCGAACACATAGGGCCGGGTTTGTTACAAAATACCGATTATATTGGGTTTAGTGCTGCAAATTATTTCAGTTCCGGTTAGTTCCCGGTATTCATATCACCGAGCTAATGTTCATATTACTTTTTGTCATTTGTTTTACTTTTTGGCGGTTTCCAAGAAATGGAGGGTGAATTTAAAATCATAATGAAACAGAAACATCTGAAAATAATGGCATTTTTCGTTGGTTAATAAATTTTATGGTAGAACTTGACCATACCCTAAAAGAACGTTTAGAAAGTACACCAGTTTTTAAAGGTACTTCTAAAACTATACAAAATTACATTTTAAATTACATAGGTACTAAAAGTCTAGCATGAAATTTTTAGCAAATAAGGACCGACGCATTCCACTGTGATTTAAGAAAATTAAATAAATTATAGGATTATAGGGTAAGCTTTTTTAACTACCTATCTGTATTAAAACTTTCTTGGGCTTAGCCCATAGAGCGGGAGTGGAGAGTAAGTTGCAATTTGGCCGTGGTTGAAACAAAATTTCGCCTGCGGCTATGCAATACATCCACTAATAAATTTTACAAGCCGCCACTGATAGACTTGGATCAAAATATTTTAACTTTGGGATCAACACTTCATAATGTACTCAATCGAACGCTTTCGATAGATCTATCAAAGCAAGCACAATTGCCTTTTTTAAATTCATCGCTCTAATAACATCATTCAGTATATTTAATAAAGCATTAAGTTATGGGAGTTCATATATTTAGAAAGTTGCATGTGAACTACTTTATCAGGACACACCACCGCACAATACCATATTTTAGGAAAGTAACCTATCTATCTATTAATCTCTCAGCATCCATTTGTTTCAATGCCTGCGTTAAAATCTTCTTCTTGCAGTGACAGTTCCTCTTTCTTTCTTAAAATAAACAGCAACAAAACGGAGCTATGAGTAACTTAATAAAAAATATACTTTTTAGTATCTAGTTACTTATAGTAACTAAGATATTTTTTTAATTATGCTAAAAGTAACTATAACTTCGTTAGTTTTGTAAAGTATTTTCTGTTTAGTTGCTTTTTAAGTAACGATACACTTAAAATGTTACTAGTGACCTTAAAAGTATCTTAGTTCAGGTTAGTAACTGCAGTTTTCTATTTTCTGAGAAAATGGATACTTTTTTATGTAACTTATAAATAAAGGGCGGAATATATTATTATGTAAAGTGCATATATAGGTATGCATTTTTTGCATATTTTGCCAATTTTATAATAAAATGCATATTTTTCTAAAATTATTATTTTGTGAGCATATTTTTATATTTTCGGCGTTATCAAAAAATTAAGAACCTCCGGTCATGAAAACTCGTAGACTTATAGGTTTAATGTCCAGTCCGGCACTTGTTTCAAGGATTTTCCAATCTGAAGATAATTATATAATAATTATTATTTACATTTTGGTTATACAGAAGGTATTTATTGGGGGTTTCCGGGGTTTGCAGGTGTATTGTTAGGGGTTATTTATTGCCATTTAATAATGTTTATATACAGTGTGTCTACTAAAGTTCGCTAAATATGGGAAACTTTTTTATTATTAATTTTACGAAAAAAAGTATTCTTCATAAAAAGTTCCGCATGTACCAAAACCTAAAATGCAATTATCAGATATTAAATTTTTCCAAGTGTATACGAGGGGTGTAAAAAAAAATGAATTTTGCTCAAGAGTAAAGTACCATTATTTTTGACGATATCGAAAACTGTAATAAATTATGAAAAGTTGTTCGGAATGAAAAACTATATTTTGATATGAAATTACATCTTTCTACTTAAGATTTTATTTTATTTTTTAAAAATTTCTTAAATTACCGATACAGAACATTTATCCTTTTATTTATTAAAAACATGATAACCTTTCCGTTTCGTTCAGAAAGTAATAAGTAAATTTAATTAATTAATCAATACACCATTAAAATTAAATGAAACATTTAATCTAGGATGCACTGACAAGAATTGTTTGACAGTAACTTCAAAAAATCAGTTTTACTTATAAAATTTAGTAGAAATGCCAGCAACGTTAAGTACTCAAGATAAACTTGAAATTGTGTTAATTGTGGGTGACAATTATAAAACAAATCGAGAAGCTGCAGACATTTTTAATACCCGACACCCAGAGAAAAATCTTCACTGTACCACAGTAAGGAAATTATTAAACCAATTTAAGACTTTTGGAGATGAAGAAAATAAGTCTAGCAATAAACGCCAAAAACGGGTCGCCAGTGATGACATGGAATTTGATATAATGCTCTCAGCAATTGAACACCCTAAAAATTCCTTGCGAACACGGGCAGCTTCGATGCCGAATTCTATAAGCAAAGATACGGTTTCAAAAATTTTAAAAAAGAACAAGTTGCACCCATACAAGCCCCAATTTATTCATACGTTAAGACCAGGAGATCATGATAGACGCTTTGAATTCTGTTGTGATATCCAAGGAATGTTAGAAGATAATCCATTTATGGGAAGACATATTATTTTTTCGGATGAAGCAACATTTACGTCAAATGGAACAATCTTTACCCAAAATTGCCGTTGGTGGAGTGATACTAATCCAAATTTTACCATCAAAACTCGGGACCAGTATGCATTCAAAACAAACGTGTGGTGTGGAATTTATGGAAATACAATAATTGGACCTTTTTTTTTCATGAATCTTTGGATGCAGACCGTTATTTACATTTTTTAGAGAATGAATTAGACAATATTCTTGTAAACGTTCCCCTCCTTCAACGTCAACAGATATGGTTCCAACAGGATGGTGCCTCTTGTCACAGTAGGTTAGATGTAAGGCAATACCTTGAAAATCGTTTTAATGGAATAGTTATACAACGGTTTTCGGCAATTTCTTGGCCACCTCGGTCTCCAGATTTGACCCCACTCGATTTTTTCTTGTGGGGTTACCTAAAACAAAAGGTGTATCTTCAAAGGCCATTTACAGATGTTGCCCATTTGGAAAGAGTCATTGCAGGATCGCTTCAGAGTATTAGTCCGGCTATGGTTAGAAGAGTATTGAAAACATTTTGCGATAGAACAATTACCTGTATTGACAGAGAAGGCGGATATGTTGAGGCGTTTGTGAATTGAGGAAGTTAATAATGTTCGTTAAAATTATTACAACAAAATGAACTATTATGGTATTATTCATTTAAATACATCGCTAAAATGTTACAAGACAGGCATTAAGTTATTGAAAAGTTATCAAGTGTTCAAAAAGAAATATAAGAGATTACTGTTTATTATTAATTATTGATAGAATTTCGGAAAATTTTTTAAAAATGTTTAATTTGTAGTATGTAAACTTAGTCATCAATTAATTATAAATTTGGAAAGAGTAAAAAATAAGTTGAGGTAGATGGATCTGATTACATTGTACTTGAACGAATATTTATTTTAATGGTGTATTAATTAAATTTTTAGAAATAAATTTTGTTTTGTTAGAATTTACTTATTATTTTCTGAACGACACGGAAAGGTTATCATGTTTTTAATAAATAAAAAAGATTAAATGTTCTGTATCGGTAATTTGAGAAATTTTGTAAAAATAAAAAAAAATCTTAAGTAGAAAGATGTAATTTCATAATAAAATATAGTTTTTCTTTCCGAACAACTTTTCATAATTACAGTTTTCGATATCGTCAAAAATAAAGGTACTTTACTCTTGAGCAAAATTCATAATTTTTTACACCCCTCGTATACACTTGGAAAAAGCTAATATCTGATGATTGCATTTTAGGTTTTGGACCATGCAGAACTTTTTATAAAGAATAACTTTTTTTCGTAAAATTAATAATAAAAAACTTTCCCATATGTAGCCAACTTAAGTAGACACACTGTATAATAATTATTGTTACCTACTTAACAAACTGTATTTATATCGGGTTGTAATACGTACTTCTGTTTTAGTTTGTCGAAAGATTTAAGTATTTTCAGTGTGATACTAGTGATTTTAAATTTGTGTTCAAAATGTCTAAAGTGGCGAAAACGTGGATTAAAAATCTCCCAGAGTTAGAGTTTAGTGTAGAAAAAGTCTTCTGTAAAGCTTGTGCAAAAATTATTGTTTGTGAAAGAAGTTCCAAATCGATCAATATTTGAAAACACCGCTGCATAAGTCAAAGTTACAAAAAATTTAATCTGAGCCAGTTCAGCTGCGTGTACAAAACGCATTTCAAAATGTTGGAGAAAAATCGAAATCTGAAAAGCAAATTTTTCAAGGAGACTTATGCAAGGCTTTGGTCGCAACAAACATACCCTTAAAATAACTGCAAAATCCGCAATTCATAGGATTTTTGTAAGAACATTTTCAACAAACCATTCCTGATGAATCCACGCTTAGAAGGAAGAATGTCCATTCAGTATACGAAACCGCTTTAGAAGAAATTAGAGCTTCACTGGGTGACACAAATTTTTACATTATTGTTGATGAAAGCACAGATGCTTGAGGCAGATATATAGCACATCTTATGATTAGAGCTTTTCGAGAAGATAAAGCAACAAACCTATATTTAATAGCTTTTAAGTAACTAGACAAAACTAATAATGTGACCGTAACCCGATTTATTCAGCTGTCCCTATCGAGCTTTTTCTTACCAAATTCAGTCCCAGATAAGAAGTTTTTAGTGCCTTGTCATATGCAGCACCGTATATGGTAAAAGTAGGCCGAAACTTATGAATCTTTTACCCCAATATGGTACATGTGACTTGTCTTTTACATGAAATAAACCGAGTAGCAGAAACCGTCAGAACTGAATATCGTTTAGTAATTAAATTAATTTTAAATGTAAAAAGTCTATGAGGAGAGATTACCAGGAGTTAGTTTACCTCCAGAACGTGTAATTACCCGGTGGGGAACATAGATTAAGGCAGCAATATTCTACACAGAACATTTCGAAGCCATTAAAGAACTAATTTTGGATTTAGATGACGATTCGCAGTGTGTTGTGCAAATAAAGAGTTGTCAAAAACTGCAAGTGTAGTTAAAGATCTTATTTTTATTAAGTTAATTTCAGTTTTTTACCGGACATAATATCCTCGTTAGAGAGTAGAAACTTAAGTTTAAGAGACTTAATTAGTGTTGTTGTCAAGTAAGGAATAAATTGGATGTAACTGTAAAAAATAATGAAGGATTTAAATACTTAGCGGCAGTAAAAAGCATTTATGAAGGTAAACCATCCAACGAAGTTGTATCTTGGCCTTATACTTTACTACCTAAGTTGCAGTATTTTTCGATTAGGTACATCAGTAGATTTAAAGAAATAGTCCATTCTCGAAGTGGAGTTGAAATATAGGGAAAGGGGAAAAAAGGCAAAAAGTCTTTCTCCACTAATTTAATAGTGAGCTATTAAAGGCTCAATTTTAAAATTAAATTGTCTCTACATGTTTCAAAGGTAGTAACCTTCATCTTCAGGAGACCAAAGTAGTGCTGCAGTTATTATTAGCAGTAGAGAGAAAACTGTTGGTGGAAAATGACGTTGATGGAGCTTTTTTTATTTAAAAATATTTTGACAAGATATTAATAATTGAATGTAATCAGCATGCTAAAATTGGAATTGAAAGTGGAATGTTATATTTAAATCAAAGTTTATGAAAAGACACTGTCAATCTGTGGTCGAATTTAAAAAGGGAAGATATTCATTATTTGAAAATCATACGTCAGGATATATAAAAAGGATCTTTTGGACATTCTAGATCTTGTTAGAGAAAGATTTTTGTTTGTGATTTGTTTTATGAGAAATTCTGTAATAAGAAAGAAATTTGTAATTAGTAATGAAATAAAATTATTAATAATGTCTGTACTTACATAATGTTGAAATTTCATTTGTAAAATTAGTTATTGGAGACCTAAGGTCCCGTCACCTTGCGTTATGTTCGTCCCATTATGTAGGGAAAACAATAGAGTTTTATTTAAAATAAAATTATTAAAAAACAAAAAAACAGATCTTATATTTTATATACCCTTAATGATTAAAATAGGGAGACGAACACAGTTAAAATGAAAACGTGACAACGTGTTCAGTCATTTTATAGTCGACCGTTGACAGCTTGAGAACAAAATGGTTGACAATGTTAGTATAATTGCATTAATGACAAATGTATGAAAAGCTCAATCATCGTTCTTATAGTTACTAGTTAGTTAAATAAACATACATAAAACTTGAATATAACATAAAATATAAATAAAAGATATTATAATAAAAAATTTTTTTCACAAGGTTGGGGGAATGGTCTTAAAAGACTTCCCTTTTATATTCTTTGGCGGTCTCCAGTGATCGTTAAAAGAAATATCGTGTCCTATGGTCCCATAGATGACAACACTGATCTTTAAAGCACCTACTCCCGAGGAAAGGAAGTTTGAGACGACTGATTTTGATTTTTGGGTTGCTTGGTTGACATTTATTTTCTGTACTAAACCTTTAAAACTTTAAATTTCTACATGATTAGTCGTACTCCTGGATTCTGTATCTTGACAATGATTGTTTTTCTCCCAACTTAAATGTCTATATTTCTTTTAACGATCACTGGAGACCGCCAAAGAATATAAAAGGGAAGTCTTTTAAGACCATTCCCCCAACCTTGTGAAAAAAATTTTTTATTATAATATCTTTTATTTATATTTTATATTATATTCAAGTTTTATGTATGTTTATTTAACTAACTAGTAACTATAAGAACGATGATTGAGCTTTTCATACCTTTGTCATTAATGCAATTATACTAACATTGTCAACCATTTTGTTCTCAAGCTGTCAACGGTCGACTATAAAATGACTGAACACGTTGTCACGTTTTCATTTTAACTGTGTTCGTCTCCCTATTTTAATCTTTAAGGGTATATAAAATATAAGATCTGTTTTTTTGTTTTTTAATAATTTTATTTTAAATAAAACTCTATTGTTTTCCCTACATAATGGGACGAACATAACGCAAGGTGACGGGACCTTAGGTCTACAATAACTAATTTTACAAATGAAATTTCAACATTATGTAAGTACAGACATTATTAATAATTTTATTTCATTACTAATTACAAATTTCTTTCTTATTACAGAATTTCTCATAAAACAAATCACAAACAAAAATCTTTCTCTAACAAGATCTAGAGTGTCCAAAAGATCCTTTTTATATATCCTGACGTATGATTTTCAAATAATGAATATCTTCCCTTTTTAAATTCGACCACAGATTGACAGTGTCTTTTCATAAACTTTGATTTAAATATAACATTCCACTTTCAATTCCAATTTTAGCATGCTGATTACATTCAATTATTAATATCTTGTCAAAATATTTTTAAATAAAAAAAGCTCCATCAACGTCATTTTCCACCAACAGTTTTCTCTCTACTGCTAATAATAACTGCAGCACTACTTTGGTCTCCTGAAGATGAAGGTTACTACCTTTGAAACATGTAGAGACAATTTAATTTTAAAATTGAGCCTTTAATAGCTCACTATTAAATTAGTGGAGAAAGACTTTTTGCCTTTTTTTCCCCTTTCCCTACATCAGTAGATGTTGAAAGAAGCTTCTGTTTGTATAAACATTTTCTTTACTGATAGAAGACTATCCTTTATTCGCGAAAATCACGTGTCACTAGATGGCGCTGTAATTTTCAATATGGCTGCTATAGCGGTGAACAACATTAGAATCTTAGGGGGGTTTAATGCTGTTTAGTTATTCTTTTGTGTTTTTCGAAGATTTTTATTGACATTTGCTGACTTTCCTTTTTAAGTATAGTTACTTAAACGTTTTTGTGCTATTCGAGCAAAGTTTTGTGTTGTTGTGTGAGAATAACGTGGTGAAAAATGCCGAAAACTGAAGTAACTCTGTGTAGTATCTTGGAGTACATTGGAGTCAGAAGCAGACCACTAAAAGAGGGCGAAGCGGTTTTTAAAGCAGGCCATATAATGTTATGTGGGGTAGAAGGAGCGGATCCAGAAAACATTAAAAGTTTGTGTTTACAAACATCACGTCTAACTTCCCATTCTCATGAAATATCTATTAATTTGCATAATGATGTTGAAGCTTGGAAATGCATTTGTTCATGTAAGGCTGGAATGTCCGGCTTCTGCAAGCATATTATTGCAACCTTAATTTATATAAACAGGTCAGTAAACTTTTACCTAATGGCAGATATAAAGATTTATAGGCCGTAGGTACCTATTATATTATTATGGTTTCGATAGCCTTTTAATAATTGTATTGTTCTAGAAATGAGAATTTGGAAGTGGTAAGCTGCACTGATTTAACTTAAAAGTGGGGAAAAGAAAAAAAAGGTGTGAAGGAAACTTATAAGGCCATTCCATTTAAAGAATTCTGTCACCCAAAAAAAAGAACAAAAGTGTATTTCATACATCAGAACATTATAATTAAATAAAAACATTCTAATTTGATACTACTACCTACCTATATTTTATTTACTGCATAAAAAATAAAAGTCAAGGCAGAATTCATAAGAATTTATTTAATTGAATTAATTAAACAGATATTTCAAAAATAAAGTTTTCTGGTGATAAAAAAAAATCAATCTTTATTAGTTCCTCTAAAATTTACTCATAGGGTGCAGAATATCTTAAAAGTCAATAAAAAGTATCTATATAGGCAGCAGGGCCGTTCCTGCCAAGCGTGCAGCACGTGCATGCACGCAGGCGCAAAATTTTAGGGGCGCAAAATTGACGGTCATTCAGTTTTCTTTATTACAAATTAAAAAAAAAAATTTCTCTTATTTTATCATTTCAATATGTCTAAAAATTTTACCAAACGTTTGCCTTAATAATAGCACAAATGTGTTCTCTCCGCAGTTTCCTTGTTGGACACTACATGCCCCGACTTTTAAATTTATTTGTTCGATTTTAATCTGGCATGATATTTTAGGAAAAATTAATATAGTAAGTAAAATACTACAAGATCCGAATAGAAACTTAAATGACTGCCATAAAGAAATTGAAAATCTAAATCTTTATTATAACGAAAAACGGTAAAAAAAAATTTTTTGATTTGCTCATCAATAAAGCTAAAGAAGAAGCAGAAAAAAACGATGTAGAGCAGATATTCCCAACAGTACGGCAACGAAAAATTAAGCAACAATTTTCATATGAAAGTAAGGATGAATCTGTAGCAGATCCAAAGCAAAAATTTAAAATCGATTTTTATTTTCTAATTTTAGATACAACCATTTAGTCTTCACAAAAGCGGTTTGAGGTTATAAACAAATTTCAAAATTTATTTGGTTTCTTATGTAATTTTGAAAATTTAGAATCTGACTTAATTAAAGAATCATGTGTAAATTTAGATACCGCATTGCAAGTTGAGATTAATGGAGTAATATCTAAAGACATTGACGGCTTAGATTTACATAATGAAATTTCAGCATATAAAATTCTTAATCCTAAAAATACTACTGATTCATCCTTTCCCATAGACATTTTAAATTATATAACTAAAAAAAATCTACAGTCTCTTTTTCCAAATTTATTTATAGTCTTAAGGATATACCTTACATTACCCATTTCAGTAGCTTCAGGTGAAAGAAGTTGTTCTAAGTTAAAACTAATAAAGAATTATGTAAGGACATCCATGAGTCAAGAACGCCTATCAGATTTGGCCATTATTTCGATTGAAAATATTATTCTTAATCATAATCAGATGATCAATTAACGAGCTTGCATCCGTGAAAGCCAGACGTGTTTTGTTTTAGGTATATCATTCCTCTTTTGTTTTGTTCATTACAAAAATAGTATTTTTTCATTTTTAAAACGTTTATTTTTTTATCATTAAAATATTTCTGTAACCTACCATATAAGTACTAGGTATAATATTGTTTTGTGTTTTTGTTATTGTTTATTTTATTTAGATTAATTTTATTCTCCTTAAATTTTCTTGTGAATGTACTGCTTTTAGTTCCCACTATTTATTATATTTCATAAACAATCGAGTAAATAATCTTAATGATATATTGATTATAAGTACTGTTTATACCGTTTTTTTTTTTGTTTCTGCAGGGTATATTTTTCTTTTGATATACTTACCAAATATTTTTTGTGATTTTGTTTGTTTTGGTAATTTAATAAATATTTTTTCTAATTATTTTTTATCAGTTTTCTTACATTTCAAATCATTGCCAGTTTTTCGCGAAATATATTAAAAAAAAATAGGACCATTTTTTTTTAACTATATCAGATTTGGCCATTATTTCGATTGAAAATAATATTTCTGAGGCTCTTGATCATAATCAGATGATCAATTAACGAGCTTGCATCCGTGAAAGCCAGACGTGTTTTGTTTTAGGTATATCATTCCTCTTTTGTTTTGTTCATTACAAAAATAGTATTTTTTCATTTTTAAAACGTTTATTTTTTTATCATTAAAATATTTCTGTAACCTACCATATAAGTACTAGGTATAATATTGTTTTGTGTTTTTGTTATTGTTTATTTTATTTAGATTAATTTTATTCTCCTTTAATTTTCTTGTGAATGTACTGCTTTTAGTTCCTACTATTTATTATATTTCATAAACAATCGAGTAAATAATCTTAATGATATATTGATTATAAGTACTGTTTATACCGTTTTTTTTTTGTTTCTGCAGGGTATATTTTTCTTTTGATATACTTACCAAATATTTTTTGTGATTTTGTTTGTTTTGGTAATTTAATAAATATTTTTTCTAATTATTTTTTATCAGTTTTCTTACATTTCAAATCATTGCCAGTTTTTCGCGAAATATATTAAAAAAAAATAGGACCATTTTTTTTTAACTATATCAGATTTGGCCATTATTTCGATTTAAAATATTATTTCTGAGGCTCTTGATCATAATCAGATGATCAATTAACGAGCTTGCATCCGTGAAAGCCAGACGTGTTTTGTTTTAGGTATATCATTCCTCTTTTGTTTTGTTCATTACAAAAATAGTATTTTTTCATTTTTAAAACGTTTATTTTTTTATCATTAAAATATTTCTGTAACCTACCATATAAGTACTAGGTATAATATTGTTTTGTGTTTTTGTTATTGTTTATTTTATTTAGATTAATTTTATTCTCCTTTAATTTTCTTGTGAATGTACTGCTTTTAGTTCCCACTATTTATTATATTTCATAAACAATCGAGTAAATAATCTTAATGATATATTGATTATAAGTACTGTTTATACCGTTTTTTTTTGTTTCTGCAGGGTATATTTTTCTTTTGATATACTTACCAAATATTTTTTGTGATTTTGTTTGTATTGGTAATTTAATAAATATTTTTTCTAATTATTTTTTATCAGTTTTCTTACATTTCAAATCGTTGCCAGTTTTTCGCGAAATATATTAAAAAAAAATAGGACCATTTTTTTTAACTAGGGGCGCAAAGAAACCTGCACGTAGGCGCCAGACATCCCAGGAACGGGCCTGATAGGCAGTACAATAAATGTAAATAAGAGTACAGAATACAAAACTAACCAGAATAAAATATGATACTAATGAATATAATTATACAACTTATAATAATTTAGTTCAGCGTACTACAAAACAACTTGTATGCAAAAAAAAGCAATAATATAACATAATATACATGGGTAACTATTCCTAATCTATTTAAAAGAAAAGATAATTATAACAAAAAAAAAAGTGGAGGTCTTATTGATTCAGCAGTTTTTCCAAAATTGCTTGAGTTGGAAATCTGTATTTTGATGTGTGGAAGGGATGCACAATTTTTAAACCAGTGTTAAAACTAAAATCGAATTTGAAAACTAATACCATACTAGGTAGGTATGCTATTTTTAAACCTAATTTCAGTAAAGAAAAATAAAAAAGTACTTAGTTTATATACCCAGGCCCTGGTAGGTATTTGTTTAAAGAAATGTTAACTTACCAATAGCGCTCTGACCGCTGAATTACTGTTTTTGGTATTAAATGACTTAACTGTGGAATTTGTTTACTTGGAATTACATGTTTCTTTAATCTTCGTCTTTTATTTGTCGCTAAAATATAATATTTAGCTATAGTAGTTTCTGAAAATTTTACTTCCACTTTAGGCACCTACCTATAGTAAAATCATCCTTTGTAAAATGCTGACTGCAAACTAACATATGTTTTGTCACAGATTTTCCAATTTTCAATGCAGTTTTCCAAGTCCGACTTAACTTAGGATCTGTTGGAAAGGCATGCATCGATATATCTTTCTTACAATATGAAGAGCACTGTGGTACAGAACATATTTTCCTAGATTTTGTTTCTAATTGACTTACAAATAACTTGCATCTTTACCTAAACCTACAAAAGATAGGTAACTCATTAGTATCTTAAATTTTTTAAAAAGTAGCTGAACTAACCTTAACTAGGTAGGTATTTGGTTGTGATTTCTATCGACTTCTTTATGCTGCCTGGGCAGTGGCGGCTCGTGGGTGTATAAGGGGGCGAGGCTACAAAATAGCGCCGCAGACAAAATTTTTCGCGATTTCAAGGTCATTGGCTTAAAATGAATAGTTAGGAATTCAACCAGCAATATAATTATTTTGAAATACTAGGTTTCACGAGAAAAATATTCAATTTGCAAGGTCAGGGTCAAACTTTTTTAAATATTACGAATTTAGCTAAATTAAGTTGCTTTAAATAAAATAATATCTAAAACGTTTTTGCTTCATTTTATATAATAATTAGGTATATATAAATAATATTGATTCATTATATTATAAAATTGTTACAATGTAAATAAATATTTACTACCCAGACGGCACCCTATATTCCTGGAATATTCCCCTATCTGCCAATAGGCCATAATATCTTGCAATATTCCTGGAATATGCACAGAATATCTCAAATGTATCTTATCTCATAAGAATATTCCATATCTATGCCATTGTAGATGTGCCTGGAATATGGCGCGGGTATATTTATAGGATATGCATTGTGGAATATATTCAATTTTTTTTTTAATACTTATTGATAATAATATATATATTATAAATATCTATACAGAGTGATTGCGGTCTTAAATTCTATTTTTACATAACTTGATATAGGTATAGGAACTATTTATTTATAGATAATATAGAGGAAGGTGCAATATATGTATGCACCTAATTAAAAAACAAATTTAAATATGAAAATGTTTTAGACTTCATAAAGTTCTTGGGTAGGCATTTTCTGCATTTTATTAGTATTTTGTTAAAAATGTAACTTGATTTTTTTTATTATATTATTTAGTCAATTTTTGGATTCGAGCGGTGATAAACGAATTTGGCGTTTTATACGGTGTTGCTAGATTCCGCGTTTTAACCCTAAATTAAATTCTAAACTAACACATATTATGATTGCAAATAAATTTATACTGAAAGTTTATATTTTATATATATGTGCTTAATTGAGGACTGCTCTTCTAGAAAAAAATTAGCTATCGTTATTTTTTAATAGCAATTTTTTTAACAACTGTTTAACTAATTTCTGTTGCGTAACTCGGAAACGCTGCCTGTACGTCACAGAACTGACTGAACCTGCTTAAGTTAATTTTTTTTCACCTTGTTTTAAAGAGTATCTAGTTTTTAGGTTTTAATTTTTTTTTATTTATAAAAATGAAAAAAAAAATTCATTTTAGTGATGTTTTATTATACCAAATTTGTAACTCTACCTACTAAACTAACTGACCTGACCTAAATTAAATATATTTATATGAAAAAGAAAAAAAATGAATATTCTTAGCATATGCCATAAATATATTTTGGCAGATTAAAAGATATTGCAGGCATATATTTCATGGTGACCTGGAATATGCATACAATATGCCAGTCATATGCCTTGGCAGATATGGAACATTTATGGGATATTCTAAAATGCCAACGGAATATTCATGGAATATGTATGGAATATGTTTGTGCCGTCTGGGTAGATAGGCACATTTGAAATAGAGACAAAAATCTAGGTAGAAGTGGGTGCCCTAAAAAGGTAAATTTCGTTTAAACATGAATAAATTTCCACATCAGCCGGGAGGTATTATTCTGCGACGCGTTGACCTTTTTTTAAATGGAGGTCATCGCCGATAGCCCTACTATACTCCAAATTTAATATTATTTTTAGTGACGCAGCAGTTGAAACCATGGAATCCAATGCAAACCGTCAATAACAATACAGAATTTTGACAGTTTCCATGCTTTCGACTATTACATTACTGAAAATAATATTGGATTTGAAGTAAAAACCATTTAAGGCCAAAAAAAAAAATTATAATAAAAAAATTGAAAAAAAAACGAAATAAATTATTTATCAAGACAAAGGCTAGATAGGTTTTATTAACGCAAGTTGTGAAAACCAAAAAACATTAATTTGTTTTTTAAAAGTTACTAACTAAATAAAGTCAAAAAATAACAAAATCAAGAAATCAATGCACGTAGGTTATCAAAAGTCTTTGGGTAGGTACTAGGTTAGCGCTGTAACAAAAATATACTATGCCTACATAAGGACAAAAAAATAATGATATTTATGTAAATGTATCTACTTTTTGTAAATTAAATCTATGCGCCTATCTTTAAGGGTTGCAAATTTAACTATTATTTGATCGGAAAATTGTGGATCTGCAGTGAGATTTGATAATAACTCTTGTTCTATTCACATCATTGCTAACCCGGAGAGCCGTTCTTGTGTCATTGTATTTCTTAGATAAAGTCTGTGCGTTTTAAGAAGTCCGATATCGGATTAAATCACCAAGGGATGTTATCGCTTTTAAAACAGTAAGTCGGTTAAGTTACAATATCTTCGCATCTTCGCTATACTTGATCACACCGAACATCCCGCTGGTTTACTGTATTCTATTACTGGGCGAAATCAGAGGTTTCAAAACAAAATTATCTTAGAATTACGCGTTGAGCATAAATAATAATTAAATAGATAATTAAATTATTTTGCTGTTATTATAGTTAAATCTATATAATAATCGCTATTTTCCAAGAACCAATTAAAATTTGCTCAAGTGCGGGATGGTTAAATATGTTAAAGATTTTGTCAGGTATATACTTTTCCGATAATGACATTATTTTGGGATTATTATAATTAAATCTTCATAATAATTACTATTTTCCAAGAAATAATTAAAATTTGCTGAAGTGCGGGATGGTATGTTCTACTTTATTTTAAATAAGTAGTTGTGCTTTTCACTTTTAGTTTGTTTCTCATTGTGTGTGAATTAAAATCAGTTATTAAGCAAAGTTATGGAAAATGTTCAGCAAGGTGGCACATCGCCTAGAAGGCATTTATCTCCAGGTGAACGCCGTTTGGTATTACAAGTGGAACGTTATTTTACTTTAGAAAAAGATAACTCGGGCCCGTTAGAGTCTGTTTTGGCAGTGCAAAAACGAACGTCTGATGCTTGCGGCATTTCAGAGAAGACCTTAAGAAGACTTCGAAAAAAGAGTGAAGAGGATTTGGACAGACCATATAAAAGGGTTCGACTCCATTCAAAAACCTTGGATTTATCCCAAGGGATAAAATTCTCTATTAGGAATATTGTTTATGATATGTATAAAGCCAAGAAATATGTTACCCTCAAAGCTATTCTTGAAAAGATAAAGCAGAAAAAACTTTGCGATATTGGAACTAACAGTTTGTCCATCATCTTAAAACATATGGGTTTCAAATATAAAAAAAAACGAACAACAGAAAACTGCTTTGCGAGCTGTCCAATGTTGTTTCGAAAAGATGGCAATTTTTAAGGGATTAATTAAACAACAAAAAATCGGAATTGTCAAGACAAGTTGAAACATGGGTATTTGCAAACAGAACTTCAACAAAAACGTCTTGGCAGGATGACTCAAAGCATTGTTATTCAAGTACCCGTGCAAGTAATGGAAAAACGTATTAGTATTTTACGTTACAAGTCCGGTAGGTGACTTATTACAGTACGAGATGTTTTACGGACGAGGCGACGTAGGAGCCGAGTCTGGAATATAAACGAGTGCTGTAATAACACCTAACGGACGTGTATCGTATGGTATTTTATTTCATCCTGTCATTATATCCCTTTTCAAAAAAATAAATAGGTATATTAAAATTTTAAAAAATACTTCGCAATATTATATCATGCTACCTACCCTAAATGCAATTGAGCCATTGGTTTCCATAGTTAATTATAAATTTTGTTTGCTTGTCACTGTCAAATAGATAAAGTCATAATATTCGTGTGGGCAATTATGGAGGTTTCGGGAATAATTTTAAATAAAATCTACCAATTTTAGTTAAATAAAATATTTAAAGAATTGTAACAGGGAATATATTCTATGGTTGTGTAATATTTTACAATTACTAAAGTTGGTAGAAAAAAATACTATTACAAGTAGAAGCACCCAAACAGTTTTAATTGGTATCACTAAATATAGACCATATAAAATAAAAATTACTAATTTTAGTTAAGCAAAACCTTTAAAACAATGTAATTAAATGCCTATATTATAGTTACATAACATTTTTCATTTACTAAAGTTGGTTAAAGAGTATAATTTATGCTACATGCTACCTACCTATATATAGCAGTGAACGATTCTCTAATAAATACTTGTCGGGTGGCGGAACGCATTTTTATAGTAGGCCATGACTTTTTATTTTCTTTGAATTATGACAGTTACCTACTTTTATTATAACCCTTAAAAAACCTATATAGTTATCATATTCTTAGTGCTGATGAATATGGCAAAAATAGTGTACTCTGCTTGTACATTTTGTACAGAGTTTAAAGATATTAGTAATTGTCATCGTCAGTTAACCTACTTAGTTGATTTACTTCGTAATTGCACTTTAGACGCGGATGATAAAATGTTGTTTCGAAAAATTCAGGAGGCTCTTTTGGACCTTTCTATTAAATTTCGGTTCCTTCCTAACAAGAAGAAAAATCAAATAGTTTCAAAATATTATATATATTATATGAAACATTTGCATTTGCTAGACAATGAATTCCATCCAAGATATTCACCATTAAGAAGAGAAGAATTTCTCAAAGAATTTGAAGAGCATTTGAAAATTGTGGTAATAAATAATAATTGATTTATTTCATTTAAAAAAGTGTTTTTGATGTATTAAATAATTGCTAAATATGTGTATTTAAATATTTTATTTCTTATAATTTTAAGTGACAACTTGTCAAAAATCGAAAGTAAAAAGTCGTAGTTTCCAAAAACAAAGCATGGTTGCTAGGCAACACATTACAGTATCTGATACTGTAATGTTCCATTTACCGGCCGCATATGAGTACAGGGTAAGTAGATTTACTGGACAGGATGAAATAAATTATATTACATGCTGGTAATGAAGAAGGTTTTGTTTTAAATGCCAGTTTGATATTTTTATCAACAAAAAAAACTGATGATTATCACGGCAATATGGATGCTGAAATTTTTGAGCATTGGTTCGAGGAAAAACTTTTAAAAAGTTTAGAAAAACCTTCCTTAATTGTTTTAGACAATGCCTCTTACCATACGAGACTCGAAGAGAAATTCCCTACAAGCAGCTGGAAAAAGGAAGAAATAAAAGAGTGGTTGTCAAAGAAAAACATAAACCATGAAAATTTATATTTAAAAAGTGAACTTTTAAGCAAGTGTAAAGAGCAGTCATTTAAAAAAAAGTATGTTGTTGACGAATTAGCCCTCAAATATGGACATCAAGTTTTGAGATTGCCGCCCTACCATTGTCATTACAACGCAATTGAATTTGTATGGGGTATTAGCAAGAACTCTTATGACAAACATGCCTGTAAAAATATCGGTAAGCCTAGCGTTATAAAGTTATGGGAGGAGGCGCTTAGCCAAGCGGGCAAAGAAGAATGGCGGAAATGCATTGAACACACAGAAAAAATTATTTTTGAATCTTATGAGACAGAACAGGTTATAGACGAAGTAAGACCGTTAATTATTACGAATGATGATGATGATGACGATGATGTTGATTCTGATGAGTCTGAAAGCGTGGGTAAAATTTCAAATGCAGAGGAAGACTACTTTTAGTAGTACCTATCTACAAGTAGGTACGTTCTGTCGCAAGACTACAAAATCGGTTCTTTTTAGAACCAAAACTTTATAAAAAAGAATTCGTAAAACTAATTTGTCTGAATACTACAAAAGCTAAAAAATTATTATTTTTCTTTACCTAAACTAATTTTTTATTTACTTTAAATTATTTTATTTAGAAAATGTAATTCATCAACATCCAAAATTACCTTCAATATAATTTATTGTTTGAGAGCCACCGACATAATGCTCAAGAGGTTTTATGGCTTAGCGGACTTCTTAAAACGCACAGACTTTAGGTTTTAATTCGCTTGAGACATGAGAAGTTTCGTTCGACCGATACACTTGTTGCAGGGATAGTTAAAACTAAATTAAAAAGTTTATATGCTTCCACAAAAATAGTCTTAAAATTTTTAAATAACATATCTAAACTTTTTTCCACATTTAAATTTAAAAACTGTTCATCCCTATACAAAACAGAAAGCTCATTTTTTAACCTATCTCTGTCAAAAATACTTGGGTAATTTTTTATTAAACCATTTAGTAAGTTGTCGGGAAAGCATGTAACATATTCCGCATATTTTGTGGAGTCGACTAATGCAAGAGAGTTAATGTGATTTAAATTTGCAAACCGCGTCTCTAACTGAAGAGTTATGCAATCTATTATTTCGAAATATAATTGTTTATAATTCGTAAAAATATCGGATTCGCTAGAAGGTTGACCTCTACCTCTACGTGTGTTAATTGGGAGCTCCGTGGCATTTTTAGCAATGTTAAAAAAAATTTTAAAATGTTCTTCGTTTCTCAATTCACTGATTCTTAACTTGGCATAGTTTATTTGTGTGGAGCAATAATTTATATCTAAATGTTTAGATTGTAAAATTTGAAACAATATATCGGTGCAACTAAAGATTTCCTTATAGATTTGTGTTAAAAGACAAAATTCAAAATCAGAAATCCTTTCGCGGCATTAATAGATTCTGATCCGGAAGTTGGATCATTAATGATACTTTGAAAAACTAAAATCAAATTATCCCATTCATTAGCCACAAAATTAAAAATTTTAGACCGTGAATACCAGCGCGTTTCGACAGCTCGCGGAATTCTTTTACCAACTATTTGATTAAGCGCAAAAGACCGTTTTGGTGATTAGTGAAAATAATTTGGTATCCCTAATAAAGTAGCAAAAAATGAACGACTTTGAGTTATCTGTTTTGTTCCCTGTTGCAATACTAGATTTATTCTGTGGGCACAGCAATGGGTAAATAAAGCTAAGGGCGCGATAGATCTAACTTTTGTTTGAAGTCCATTTATTTCACCCGCCATAACACTGGCACCGTCATAACACTGCGCGACCAATTTCTCTTTAATGTCATAAGGCTCTAAATTACTTTTTACTAACTGAAAAAGGCTCTCTGCTGTTCTATCATCACTGACGTCAAAAAATCCTAAACATCTTTCTTTTAAAGATCCGTTTGTTACATACCTAACTGTTATCGAACACTGAGATTTTTCCGTTATGTCGGTACTATCATCCGCTATTACGCCAAAAAAACAACAATCTGTATCATTAATTTCTTTTTGTATATGTTCTTGAATATATTCATGTATGCAACCAATCAGTCCATTTTGAATAGTCTTAGACTGTCCTGTAAAAATATTACTAAATTTTGCACAATGTTCGGTAAGTTCCGTATTTCTCTTTATTAAACATGTAAATATTTCTTTGAAATTTTCGCGGTTAGATGAATCTGTCGTTACATTGTGGCCTCGAAATGCTAACTCCTGTTTTCCTAACGTTACAGTAACATCAACTAAATAAGTTAACAATAAGCGATTTTTACGCACGTTTTCATTATGAATAATTTTGTTAACGCATGCATTCTCTCTCAGTGCATCCGCTATTGTGTCTTTATTTTGCTCTACTCTGGTAAGCGCCACAGAATTCTTAATATGTTCTTTGGAACTTTCGTGTGATTTTACCGCCCGTGAAAAATTTTTTAAAATCAGAATACCCACCCCCTGAACTCCAATTGTTTTTTACGCTGCCTAATAAAATACAAGGCCAACAATATAAGCTTTCCTTATAAATACTTCCGCACAGCCACTTATAGGTTTCGTACCAAGGTACCTGAAAAGTTCTTGAATATTGCTTACCCTGTCTCTTAAAGCCGTATTACAGTCGGCAACGAATTGCAGCAATACTTTGACCTTGCAACTCTTAATATTAACCTATAAAAAGAGACAGACCTTGTTAAAAACGCAATATATATTACGCCAACTCACTGGAGGGCTTTATTATCCGTTTTCTGGATAAAAGAAGAAGAAGAAGAGAAATTCTGACAATTTTGTAAAATGTGAACCCCCGAACGAATTGTTGATAAGAACTTGATTTTTTTTTAAATTTTTATATCATAATTACCGTTTTAATCCTTTACAGACCGTTTTACGAGTTTTGAAGAATTTTAGTATTGTTACGCGACCTTATATCACAGGTATGTAACCTAAATGTAAAATTTACGCCTTGAAGGTTAGGTTTGCTGAATTTTCAAATTCAAATTGGATCTTCTAATATTTTTAGCATACTCTTCAAAAAGGTCTACCAACCATAGTTTATAGAAGAGGTACATATCCACAGCCCAAACGAATGCAAATAGAACTGTATGATAAGTCATGCCGAAGGAGTTTTAATGTTCAGCCTCGTGTAAGTTTTTCATTTTGTTCTTTGCCATTTAATACTATAAGTGTTATATTTAAGTGTATGATCCTTATTTGCCTCTATCAGTATCTATGATGGCCTGTGTCGCCCATTCAATAACCAAAATCAAGTTTTACTGTAAATATCCGGGTTGCAAGAGTTCATTTAGATCTTCATCTGACCCTAATTGTGTCAATAACCATTTTTCTATACATTTCCCCTCCCCTTACTGATGTTGAAAGACTAAGAGTGTGGAAGAATAAATGTAATATTAATCCTGACATCGAGTGCAAAAACTTCAGGATTTGTGAAAATCATTTCAATGATTGCCAATTTAAAAATTCAGTTTGAAAAAGGCTTAATTGGAATGCTGTTCTCAAACTGTCCCTGAGCTTTTACCACCTGATGTTTTAGGATCACTTCCACATTCTCTGTAGAACTATGGTAGTTCAATTTTTTTTTAGAGGACCAAACAGAATGTTTTAGACTACATTCTGTTTGGTCCTCTAAATGTACACATTCCACTTTATATTTTATCGATTTTTTTTTCACTGCTGTCAGCTTCTCAGTACTTAATTAAAAAATTATGTTTTTATCCGATTGTGTCAAAAAATGACGTTTTATAGATCAGATATTTGGACGAAAAGGTAACCTTTTCAATAAGGTATTGATTATTGCGCTGGTAGCTAGGCAACCTTTGTCGTCCTAGTCCGAAAAACATTTTGTCGGACGCTAAAATATTTTCAACAGTTTATTTTATTCAATTATTTACAATATTTATATTAAATGTACAATTAGAACAATTTTGAACAAGAACGGGGTGATGTAAATTTGATTTTGAGGATGTGTTATTATTTTTGGTCTCCGTTATGATATTATTCTCCAATGTTGAACTCGATTGGGAGACGGATTGCGATACCTGAGTCGAGACTGACTGCAGGTCAGATTGTGGAATGTTGAATATTTTCTTGGTCAGCTCTAACTTATTACTTAAGGAATCATCTATGTAGCCCTCGGCTACTCCCGAAGACTTCCAGCCTCCATGCCGTTTTAGAGATGTTATGTCTGCTCCCGCATCTACAAGTAATGTGGCCGATGTTCTTCTGAAACAATGTCCCGTGAATTCCTTGGCATTCGGCAGTTTTAAGTAAGATGCTATTTCCTGAGGTATAGAGCCAAATTTGTGTATACCGACAACTTGCTTATGGCATTTTCCATTGCGATAAGACACAAAAAATCGCCCATCACTCATATTTGTTGGACGTAAAGCCAGATAATTTCTATAATACTTTAGATATTCTCCAGTCACCGTAAATGATCTCGGTTTGTTTGTTTTATTATAGGGAATTTTTATTAACAAAGCCGTTCCCAAATCTTGTATGTCATCAATTTTCATATGAGCCAGTTCTTCTCGACGACATGCGCCCGCGATTCCAAAAATAAAGGCAACCTGTAATTAAGAAAATTGTTAGTCAGAAATTTAAAATACTATTATATAGTTACATTTACCTTCAACATTAAGTATTTGTCATCTGGAGCATGGCAAAGGAATTTGTGAACCTCTTCTCTAGTTAGGATCCTTGATTTCTTTGGACAATATCCAACACTTTTTTGTTTCAACAATGCTCGTAATCTCATGTATTTAGATATATCAATATTCTGTTTTACATTTACCACTGCACGTAGCATAGAATACTGCGACCACAGAGTAGATGACTTCATAGTTTTCGATAATTCCGCCATATAGACCAAGAAGACGTTTTCGGAGAACGACTGTATATTTTTTTCTTGCCGGTAATCCATAAATTTTTTATAAGCTCTTTCATATATTTCCTTAGATTTTTGTGGCAACAAATGTAACATTACTTCCTTGGCAGTTTCTTGAATGTCAGGTGGTGTACCTTCTATAAGATCATCGTCTATTTCCATTTTTAATTGTGTTTTTCAGGTTTTAAAACTAGCAGAACACGAAAGATTAGTTAAAACTATCGCCTGATTGATAAAACGTCAGTTGATAATATTAATTTAATTATTTGTTAGATCCATGGATACGCATATTACAGGTTTCATTGTTCAAACATTCAAGGGACAAAAAATTACAATGCAAGATGAAATATATTGGTTTTCTTAATTTTTACATTATTTTATAATCCGAGCAAAAACACAATCGGATAAAAAATAACGTATGTTACACGGACGAAAAATGTATTTCGGACTATGCCGGTTACTGGCCTCGGCTTTGCCTCGTCCAGTAATCTCCCGCAATACGTCCGAAATACTGCATTTTTCGTCCTTGTAACATAATATACTATTTTTTCAGTCTGTTAGTCATTTTGGTACTAATCATTAACATTTTTTTCTGTTGCATGGACACCGTATCAAGCCCAAATACTGTGACAATTTAACTCTGGCTACAACATTTGACCTACACCTGGCTAAGACATCTTGCATCTGGCTACGAGATTTTACACCTGACCAAGACATTTTTCACCTGGATGGACACTTTCAAGTAGGTACCTGGACCGTTATGTTTTTTTTATGTCAATTTTTTTAAATTTATTTTCTGGAATAAAGAGTTATTTACTGGAAGAAGGAAAATATATTTAGTGCCAGTACTTTTGGCACTGGTTAACTCATGTCACAATAATTTTTCATTCGTTTTTATTATTTTCCTTCTACCAGAGGCTATAACTGTTTACATCTTTACCACTTGACTGAGCTAAGTTCAAGAGAAAAGCAAGGGAGGAAGCAAGATTCTTTCGTAAATGGGTCAAAACTGAAGTAACATACTGAATTTACTTGAACTAAGAAAGTGTGCAAAACATAAACAGCTAATTGCTATTTTGTATTAATAGTCAGTAGAGTAACTAGAAGACCTGGGTTTAATATGAAGCAAACATTTTTTTGGGACAACGCCCAAATGTCAAGAATTCACCTATTTGCCTCGAGCAAACCCTGGTTCATTAAACACTTGGAACCATTTTAGTCACGTCGCTGTTATTAGTTACATTTTTGGTTTATTTTTTACAGAACATTTTTTATTTGTACCTATAAAGTATTTCTATTGTTTCGATACCAATTTTTGTCAGAATTTGTTCACATTATGTTTTATGGTAAAGTTTAAATAAATTTTGAATTTTTCTTCATAAACTTTGTTTGTTATTTACATCGGCATTCATAAATAACAACAATATTTGGTTTTTAATGACATTTATTGACTTTTTGGTATAATTTGATATAAAATACATACATTCATTAAATTCTGAAATTTAGTGAATACATGGTATTTTAGAGTGAATTAACTCAAAAAGCGATAAAACGTCTTTAAAAATCTCAAATATTGTTTAAACAGTAAACCAGTAATTTGAAAACGAATTATTTAAACTACCCGCCATCCGCAATAAATTTCCTACCGTAGCGCTCGGGGTGGACTGGTGGCCAACTTGAATCCTTGTTTCTCTGGTTTTCTACGTAGTTCGCATTTCTAACCTCTTATCTGTTTTGTGGCAGTATGAAAATTATTTTTCATATGGAATTTATATTTAAAAATTTATAAATTTACAAAAAACATATTTGTATTTTTTGAGAGGAGATTGGGAGATTGAGGGTGGGGCGCGGCCTCAGAGGCCTACTCTGAGGAGCCGCCACTGTGCCTGGACCAATCTGGGCACAAAACAACCCTTCAATATCTAAACGAAACTACCAGTATATAGATATAAACAAACAAAAGTTTTACAAGCCACTTTTAACTTGTGCACTAAAAGTACCTAACCTAACCACGTTATTGTTATGCACCTGATAGAATTAATTAAATATATAATAATTTGTTAATACCTCACAAAAGTACTTTAAATACATACACTATTTTGCTATTTAAATTGAAACTTTAAATAAAACTCTCTATGTATGTAAAAACAACATAATAAATCGATATTCCTATATCGGTGCACGTAATCTGGCTTTGTTGTTCACCGCTATTGAAGTTTCAATATAGACTAACAGATGTCGCCCACTTTGCAGTTTTCGCGAATAGTTAAAATCTTTAAAAAATATTTAGTAATAAATGCCTTTTATACAATTTGAGGTTAAAAAATTGTTTACTTTTAATTTTCTTTGTTTCTTTTTTGCATTCTTTTAAATAAACATCTTCTTTAGAACCTAGTGTATTTCTTTACCCTATTTTACTATAATGAATTAAGACATATTGCATACCAGTACGTATATTTGGTTAAAAAAATGCATATAACTGCACATTTTAAAGGCAAACAAGGCATGTAGGTATATGATGTGCACATCTTGGCTGAATTTAAGTGCATATATAGGTATTCTGCCCTTTACTTATAAATATTGTTTTCACTACGTGCTATATTTTTGGTATTTATAGTTACTTCAAAAGTATCTTAGTTACTTTTAGAGTATCTTAGTTACAATCAATGTAACTAGTTACATTAACTAGTTACAACCAAGTGAATAAGAACTAAGTTATCTTTTGTTAAAAAGTAGGTAACGATTCCTTTTAAGTATCTAGATATATTAATGCAAAAGTATCTATAAAGTAACTAGTTACTTTTCTGAAGTGTCCTTCACAACTCTGCAATAAAATAAAAAAATCAATGAAGGTCAAATAAGGAGATCGTGCAGACCAATGCGCACGGTAACCTATTTTAAGACAAACAGAATTTTCCTAACTCTGCAATGCGTCCATGTTTATTTACATTCATTTACCAAACGTTTTAAATTAATTAATGTAAGCTCGTGGTTTTCCGATCGTAGAATTAAAAACTAATTTAATTAAACAAAAATGATCTTCGCATGTGGTCCGTTAAAAAACCGGCACTGATACACGAACAAAAACTAATTATTCACAATAAGCCATGTCAGCAACAACAATATACCAAATTAAATTCTCGACACCCGAGCGTTGTTTCTGTCCGTTCCGAAAAAATCAAATTTAATTAAGTTTGACTCGGCAAAATGCGCGAGTAATGTTCTGGCTATTTTATAATCGAAAAATTATCGGAAATTGGCAATATTTTGATATCTGTAGAAAAACAAATTGTACTCACATTAAGAAAGGCCGTCTCCCATTTCGAGAACATTTGTGACGTTTGCGTACCCCTTCTTTTCAATTTTTGCCGTTGACCAGGTTCTCTGGCTCATCCCTTCGTTTTACATGCTCCATGCCGCTTTTGCTTATGGTACATTCTGAGGATATACTGAAATTAATAGGATATTATCAGGCTAGTGTATATAGCAATTAAGTTTTTTTTAGTGTATCCTGGCACTAGGGCGAGGTTTGCTACAAGCTTAATAAAAAAGATACTGTTTAGTATCTACTTACTTCGATAATTACTTAACTAGATACTTAGTAACTAAGATATGTTTAAATTATACCAAAGTAACTATAACTTCGTTACTTTTGAAAAGTATATTGTATAGTTACTCTGTAGGAGTAACTAATTTTTATGTAACTTATAATTACTATTTTTACTACCTGGTAAACCATTGGTAACTATTGTTACTTAACAAGTATCTTAGCTATAATAACTAGGTACTTTAATAGTTACTTTTCGTTGTGCAACAGTATTTATACAGTAACTATACAGTGTGTAGCGGCCAAATGGAATAAATTCGAAAATAAATACATAGGGGCGTGTCCGAAAAAACGCTCGGACACGTCGATTGGTATTTCTAGTTGCGCATTTTTTTTCAATAAAAACTTTTTAGTAGTAGTATGGTGTGTCATGCAACAGTGGGCAACTTTCTTATTTTAAATACAACACCCTGTATATTATTCAATTTTTGGATTCTTCAGAAAATTTTAGACATATTTCATGTACAATGTCCCACACCGTCAACTGTTTCGGAAATATTAAGTGTTTTCAGATTTATTGCAAAAATCAATAACACACTAAAAAATTAATAAGTAATGTTTATTTCTTAATAATGAAAAACAAAAAAAAAACATGAATGTAGGAGATGTTGAAAATGCTCGCCGCGAACGTCTTGGCAACATCCTAATCTTAAATAGAAATTTCTTCTGACGTTACTGAACATCTCAGGCGTGACCGATCTAATCGCAAGCGTTATTCATCTTCTTAAGTCAGCTAAGTCGAGGGGTTTAGTTTTGTATACAATATTTTTGACATAACCCCATAAGAAGAAGTCTATTGGCGTCAGATCAGGGGATCGTGCTGGCCATTCCATCGATCCACGCCTCCCTATCCACCGATTTGTTTGTCAAAGTTGGCAAGACATTATTTTGGAGCAGTGCTAAATAATTATCGCCATTTAAATTGCCAATAATGAAAAAGAAACGTATGATATGATCTCCAACAATTCCTGCCCAAACATTAACCTTTTCAGGATATTGCGTATGTTCTTCTCTCATCCAGTGAGGATTTTTCCTAAACCAATAGCGGCAATTCTGACGATTAGCATGACCGTGAAATGTAAAGGTGCACTTATCAGAAAACAAAACATGTCCTGATTGGATCACATTGTTATCGAACATTGCCATCATTTGTTCACAAAAATACGTTCTCCTATCAAAATCGTCTTCCATGAGCTCATGAGTAGGTATCATTTTATAGGGATATATTTTATTTTCTTGTAATGTTCGAATAATCGATGAATGGCAAACATCGAACATTGGGGCTGTTTTTCGAGTAGAAGTATGTGGGGTTTCCTGAAACTCAAGCATAATATCTAATTTGGTATCATTACTTATTGCATTGGCAGCACTTTTTTTTATCTGCTTTATATGTCCAGGCTGGCGAAAATGCTTTTCTATTTTACTAATTGTCCCTTGAGTTATAGGCGGCAAATTTGGAAATTTTTCATGAAATAAACGAGCAACTTCCATTTGTGTTCGTGTTTTATTTCCATAACCAATCATCTGTAGAATTGTTATTTTGTGCATTTCTGCTAAATAAACTATTTTTCTGATATGCAGTTAACGAAATTCAAACGAGTATAACACTAACAACTACTGTCATGCAGACAGACAACAATTTGCTAAGGTCAGGCGTTTTAAACAAAAGTAAACAAAACTATTTATACCATTTTGTTAAAGCGTTTCGAAATAGACATATTTCGATATTGATTAGAATTTCGAAACGACACTCTTTTAGGCACTAGTGTCTAAATGTGACAGTTTTAGGCACTGCCTAAAAGTAAAAATGAAACATTAAAATCAATGAAAAGATCTATTTATTATATATGTTAAATGTACAATTATGTAAACTGTTGAACTGAATTCTAGAGGCATCTAGCTTCTCTTCTTTGAGAGCAATGTAATTATTAGTAGTCGGAATGGATAAACTGCTAATACTGACAATGCTAACTTCTGCTTTTGAGTGAACTTCTTTTATTTTTGTATTTGGCGTATCTTTCTGCCCTATGATTCTTTTTGCTATTTCGTTTTTCTGTTCAATGGAATTTTCTATATAACTCTCGGCAACTGAACTTGATCGCCAACCTCCATGACGCTTTAAAAGTGTCATGTCCGCTCCAGAATCTGCCAGCATTGTTGCAGAGTTGCGCCGGAAGCAATGGCCAGTGTATTCATTGGTGTTGGGGAGTCCAAGGAATTTTGCTATTTTTTTTGGCATACCTCCAATTGTATTAATTCCAACTGGCAGGGTACAGCATTTACCACTTCGATATGTCAAGAAAAATCGCTGATGTGTCGTATTCAGTGGACGAAGTTTTGCGTACTTACGAAATAGATCTAAAAAATTGATGCCATCTATTGATCCCTCAGTAATCGTAAACATTCTTGGAACATGAGTTTTTGTGTTCGGAATTTTGACACTGATAAATGACTGACAATCTTTGATGGCACCTAATTTCAAAAATGTGATTTCTTCCCTCCTACATGCTCCAAATACTCCAACGATTAAAACAACTTCGGCTAACAGGAATTCTTTATCATCAGCTTGTTGTATAAAGCGTTCTATTTCCAGCTTTGTAAATATTTTTGATTTCTTTGGCTGATATCCGGTAGCTTTCCTTTTTAAAAATGCAATAAGGTTTGTAAATTTGCAAATATCTACGTTTTTGTTCAGATAAATCATGGTGCGGAGCATCGAATATTTGCTCCACAAAGTTGACGGCCTTAAGGTGGTGGATAGCTTGAGGAAATAGGCTAGTAATATCTTTTCTGTAAAGTTCTCAATATGTTTTTCTTTGGCCCAGGTTTTAAAGTTGTCGTAGGTTTTTTCGTATAAATGTTTCGATTTTTCGGGTACTAACGTGGATAGCGCAGCTTCAGCAGCTTGTTCAATATCCAAAGACTCGTCAATATTCATATATCAATTAAATAATGCATAAACAATGCCTTAGAAACAGATTGCCTGCCTACTTTTCAAAATGTTTAAAAATACTAATAAAAGCTTAAATTATCAAGTTCTCCGCTTTCACAAAAAATCTTGTATATAATTTGTTACGAAACGATGTCTTTTAGCCACTAGACGTGTTGCCCAACTCGGCTTTGCCTCGTTGGACAATTTTCACGTCGCGTGCCTAAAAGACACTCATTTCGCAACTTATTGTATAAATAGCTATTTTTTTATTTCATATCACTAAAAACATTTTATCATCAATTTTCAACATCTCCTACATTAATGTTTTTCTTTTGTTTTTTACATTATCAAGAAATGAACAGTAGGTATTACTTATTAGTTTTTTAGTGTGTTGTTAATTTTTGCAATAAATCTGAAAACACTTAATATTTCCGAAACAGTTAAAGATGGGCATAGGATATTGTACATAAAATTGAATAATATTTAGAGTGTTGTATTTAAAATAAGAAAGTTAGTATTGGCCACTGTTACATGACACACCCTGTATAAAAAGTTTTTATTGAAAAAAATGCGCAACTAGAAATACCAATCGACGTGTCCGAGCGTTTTTTCGGACACGCCCCCATGTATTTCTTATCGAATTTATTCCATTTGGCTGATACACACTTTTTCTGAAGTATCCTTCACTCCTTCACAACTCATTCATTCAAAGGCGTGTTGTTGTAATGATTCATAAAATATGTAAGGAAAACTATTGATGGTATGATAGTGTTATAGGCTCCAAATTATAGCCAGTGGCGGCAATAACTAGGGTAAGGAGTTGCAGGTCAGTGGCGTAACCTGGATTCAGGTCTGAGAAACTGGAACATTTAGAACACACCATACTTGTGTGTATGAAGAGATTATTTAAAAAGACCGAAATGGCAATAAAACCTGCAACAAAGAAAGCTACAGCTTTTAATCATTTTTCTTTCTTCTAAACAAATTATAGGCATGAAATTAGCAAGTACCAACCCTTAATTGCCTCTCTTTGTTAGGTGTAAGAAATTAAAGCGGAACAAATAACCTTTTCCCAGGTACCCAAAAATTAGGGTACGGGCGAGGAATTTTGGGGTTTATTAGATATTCTACTTAGAACATTTGGTGCAATATGTTTAACGCTGAGACACGGAAAATTATTTTAAACGTTTTGGAGTATTTTCAAAATGAAAAAGGAAAATAACCTTCAGCCAATTTTAGCTGTGAAATGTACTTCAGCAGCCTGTAAAATTAGTGAGAAAACTGTAGCCAGGATTCAAAAGGAATATACAACAGGAACCTCTGCCAGGGTAAGTGGTTTGAAATTTATTCACATATGAATACAGGGTGTTCCACAGTGGATAGCGTATTAGACGTTTATGGACCAAAAAATTATGCGATTTTTATATTATATGGGTAATTTGGTAGAAGTCCATAAGTGGAGTGTAAATATATTCGAATGATAGTTAGAGGAAAGTCTTCTCCACAAGAAAAATGCAATTTCATTTATTGAAATGTATGATGCATTTCGGCAATGTATATTACTATCATCAGATACTATAAAATACAGAAAATTTGTTAAAAACATGATTATATAAACAATATTTGACAAACTTACCAAGAAGTTAATAACATTATAGTTTTTTAAAAAACGGCACAATACAAGTTAAAATGTCAATTTTGGTATTTTTAACAATATTTTTTGACTAACGTGGAGACATCTAAGAGTTTATGAATAAACTAAATAATAAATCTTAAAAAACACTAATAGATTACTGCTAAACTTAATGGTGACACCTTGAGAAGGTACAAAAGAATTCGCCAGGCCAACGACAATGGGCTGTGGTTTGAATCAGTGTAAAAAGTATACAAGCCAAAAAAACAAAAACAAAACAAAATACCCAGAATTCCTCAGGATTGAAGGAAAACAGCAAATTGAGAGCAGGAAGCTGGTTTATGAGGGTGTGTAGGGGGTGTGTGTGTGTGTGTGTGTGTGTGTAGATGTTTTAAATCGAACATTATTTTCTTGGACTGACTGAGTTGAAGAATGTTAAGCTATCGAAATTTGTTTGTTCGTTTACGCACGTAACATCGGGTGATTTTATTGCTCTGTTGATTTCTAATACCTCAAGCAAGTCTAGTTGCAGACCCTTCTGACAAACATGAAGTATCTCGGTACTAGAGCCCGGATCAAAGTTGTGTTGGGATTCGAGAATGTGGTTGGCAAAGGGCAAAGAAGTGTTAACGATATGTGCATTTTTGTATTTCTCAATCAACTTTACATGCTCCTTCACCCTAGTTTCAATCCTTCTCCCGCTCTGGCCCACATAGCAAACATCACACGATGGGTGTGAACAGTTAAGTCTGTACACCCCAGATTTATGATTAATGGGGATTTTGTCCTTGATGTTTACTATATGCTTGGACAGACTATTGGTGGTCTTGTAGCAAATAGTGATTTTGTCATCCTTTGGGTCCGAAATAAAACTTTTTGCGATACTAGTGGTCACGTTGTCAAAGTACCTAATGCTTCTGTATGTTTTATATTTTGCTTCATTGTTGTTGTTCAATAATTGTTTATTTATGGACTTGTGCATGTGTTTATGATAAATTTTTTTTATAGAATTTAATGGATAGTTATTATTTTTTGCTAATTGAAGGATTGTATTGTATTCTTTTTGAAAGTTATTTGAGTTTAAGGGTATATTAAATAATCTATGAAACAGTGAATTAAATGCTGCAAATTTCTGATTGTAAGGGTGGTTGGAGAAGAAAGGGATTACATTGTCCGTACATGTCGGTTTCCGATAAATGTCAAACTCAAGCATGCATTCTTTTTGTTTAATGTAAAGGTCTAAAAAGGACAGACAGCCATTCTCTTCTATCTCGTAGGTAAACTTAATATAGGGGTGTACGGTGTTAAGAAAATTAACAAAATTATCTAAATCCTGTGTGGTTCCCTTAAAAATTGTGAAAATATCATCCACGTATCGAAACCATGCTGTGATATGCCTCTTAAAAAGGTCACTGCTTGAAATTCCCTCTTCCAGGTTATGCATGAATACTTCGGCCAAAAAAGGAGAAAGATTAGAGCCCATGGCCAGACCCGATTTTTGAGAATAAAAGGCTTGGTTGTATTGAAAGAAGTTCTGTTTTAACACACAATCAATTAGAGAACATAGATCAAGAATTATGTGTGTAGGTAAACTTGTATTATTAAATAAATGTTTCCGAATCAGAGAGAGGCAGTCATCTGGGGGTATACTGGGGAAAAGGTTGGATATGTCAAAAGAAACCAGCAACGAATTTTGTGGAACTTTTATCTCTGATAATCTTGTTGTTAGATCCTGTGAATTTTTTATAGAAAGGGGGTTATGAAAGTTGATTGTGGAAGGGCTAACAGAAGTGAGCCAGGAAGAAAGTCTGAAAGCAGGGGAGCCTATATATGAAACAACAGGACGGACAGGACAGTTTTGTTTATGTATTTTGGGAAGGCCGTATAGTAAAGGGGTCGATGGATTCATAGGGGTGAGCTTCTTTTCGGAAATGGAGAAATATTCGAAAGTGTGTTGACAAGTTTTAAATAGTTGTTTCATAGTAGTGAAATACTTGATGGTTGGGTTTGTCAATAAAACCTGAAAAGCTTCCGTATTTAGAAACTCATTAACCTTATTTAAATAATCAGTTTTGTGCATAACCACGACACAATTACCCTTATCCGCCTTGGTCACAACGAGGTCGTCATGAGATATTTTTCGTTTTAGTTGTTTTAATTTGTTGTTATTATTATTATTATTATTATTGTTTATTGTTATAGGAATATTATTAGTATTGTTTAAATATTTATTGTTAAAAATACCAAAATTGACATTTTAACTTGTATTGTGCCGTTTTTTAAAAAACTATAATGTTATTAACTTCTTGGTAAGTTTGTCAAATATTGTTTATATAATCATGTTTTTAACAAATTTTCTGTATTTTATAGTATCTGATGATGGTAATATACATTGCCGAAATGCATCATACATTTCAATAAATGAAATTGCATTTTTCTTGTGGAGAAGACTTTCCTCTAACTATCATTCGAATATATTTACACTCCACTTATGGACTTCTACCAAACTATAAAAACAGCTAGTCGAGCATTACTGGTCCGAAAATACAGGAAGCTTAACACAGATAGAGCAAAGACACACCAGAAAATATGGTTTAATAATGAATGTTTGAAAAATAACCTCACTCCAAACTATGTATCAGTCAGAACAAACTACAGATCTCCGATTTCATCCCGGGCTGTTTCGCTGGCCAAAAGGGCATGGATACGACAAGAGATAAGGAACCATTATGCCAATTTAGACATGATAGAACAAAAGTTAAAGGTTTTATATTTTTACATTACAAAAGAACTACACCATCTTGAATTTGAAACATTATTTACATAAATTCAGGAATATGTCGAAAGAGAAGGTAAGAAGAATCAGATAATTTTAAGTAGGAAGTTGGATAATTTAAGTTTTAGACAGAGACAAGGCTCGACCTTGCAAAATGCTCAGAATTTTTCTTCCCATAGTTTTCATCCCCGTTTTCTAAACTTAAGCAGTACCTCCTTAACCGGTGATGATATTCATATTTTAAATTTGGGACTCAAGTATAATTTTGACCATTCTGACAAGCATAATGTATCAGAACAGTTAATGATTGATTGCGAAAGAGTATTAAAAACAACAAAATTACCTAATCCGGATTTGATAAGAGCTGACATTTCTATAAAGCTCAATAAATATTTAAACAATACTAATAATATTCCTATAACAATAAACAATAATAATAATAATAATAATAATAACAACAAATTAAAACAACTAAAACGAAAAATATCTCATGACGACCTCGTTGTGACCAAGGCGGATAAGGGTAATTGTATCGTGGTTATGCACAAAACTGATTATTTAAATAAGGTTAATGAGTTTCTAAATACGGAAGCTTTTCAGGTTTTATTGACAAACCCAACCATCAAGTATTTCACTACTATGAAACAACTATTTAAAACTTGTCAACACACTTTCGATTATTTCTCCATTTCCGAAAAGAAGCTCACCCCTATGAATCCATCGACCCCTTTACTATACGGCCTTCCCAAAATACATAAACAAAACTGTCCTGTCCGTCCTGTTGTTTCATATATAGGCTCCCCTGCTTCCAGACTTTCTTCCTGGCTCACTTCTGTTCTCCCTTCCACAATCAACTTTCATAACCCCCTTTCTATAAAAAATTCACAGGATCTAACAACAAGATTATCAGAGATAAAAGTTCCACAAAATTCGTTGCTGGTTTCTTTTGACATATCCAACCTTTTCCCCAGTATACCCCCAGATGACTGCCTCTCTCTGATTCGGAAACATTTATTTAATAATACAAGTTTACCTACACACATAATTCTTGATCTATGTTCTCTAATTGATTGTGTGTTAAAACAGAACTTCTTTCAATACAACCAAGCCTTTTATTCTCAAAAATCGGGTCTGGCCATGGGCTCTAATCTTTCTCCTTTTTTGCCCGAAGTATTCATGCATAACCTGGAAGAGGGAATTTCAAGCAGTGACCTTTTTAAGAGGCATATCACAGCATGGTTTCGATACGTGGATGATATTTTCACAATTTTTAAGGGAACCACACAGGATTTAGATGATTTTGTTAATTTTCTTAACACCGTACACCCCTATATTAAGTTTACCTACGAGATAGAAGAGAATGGATGTCTGTCCTTTTTAGACCTTTACATTAAACAAAAAGAATGCATGCTTGAGTTTGACATTTATCGGAAACCGACATGTACGGACAATGTAATCCCTTTCTTCTCCAACCACCCTTACAATCAGAAATTTGCAGCATTTAATTCACTGTTTCATAGATTATTTAATATACCCTTAAACTCAAATAACTTTCAAAAAGAATACAATACAATCCTTCAATTAGCAAAAAATAATAACTATCCATTAAATTCTATAAAAAAAAATTTATCATAAACACATGCACAAGTCCATAAATAAACAATTATTGAACAACAACAATGAAGCAAAAAATAAAACATACAGAAGCATTAGGTACTTTGACAACGTGACCACTAGTATCGCAAAAAGTTTTATTTCGGACCCAAAGGATGACAAAATCACTATTTGCTACAAGACCACCAATAGTCTGTCCAAGCATATAGTAAACATCAAGGACAAAATCCCCATTAATCATAAATCTGGGGTGTACAGACTTAACTGTTCACACCCATCGTGTGATGTTTGCTATGTGGGCCAGAGCGGGAGAAGGATTGAAACTAGGGTGAAGGAGCATGTAAAGTTGATTGAGAAATATAAAAATGCACATATCGTTAACACTTCTTCGCCCTTTGCCAACCACATTCTCGAATCCCAACACAACTTTGATCCGGGCTCTAGTACCGAGATACTTCATGTTTGTCAGAAGGGTCTGCAACTAGACTTGCTTGAGGTATTAGAAATCAACAGAGCAATAAAATCACCCGATGTTACGTGCGTAAACGAACAAACAAATTTCGATAGCTTAACATTCTTCAACTCAGTCAGTCCAAGAAAATAATGTTCGATTTAAAACATCTACACACACACACACACACACCCCCCCCCTACACACCCTCATAAACCAGCTTCCTGCTCTCAATTTGCTGTTTTCCTTCAATCCTGAGGAATTCTGGGTATTTTGTTTTGTTTTTGTTTTTTTGGCTTGTATACTTTTTACACTGATTCAAACCACAGCCCATTGTCGTTGGCCTGGCGAATTCTTTTGTACCTTCTCAAGGTGTCACCATTAAGTTTAGCAGTAATCTATTAGTGTTTTTTAAGATTTATTATTTAGTTTATTCATAAACTCTTAGATGTCTCCATGTTAGTCAAAAAATATTGTTAAAAATACCAAAATTGACATTTTAACTTGTATTGTGCCGTTTTTTAAAAAACCATAATGTTATTAACTTCTTGGTAAGTTTGTCAAATATTGTTTATATAATCATGTTTTTAACAAATTTTCTGTATTTTATAGTATCTGATGATGGTAATATACATTGCCGAAATGCATCATACATTTCAATAAATGAAATTGCATTTTTCTTGTGGAGAAGACTTTCCTCTAACTATCATTCGAATTATATGGGTAATATATAAGGATTGTAATTTATTATAAGTATTTATATTCAATTATAAAGTAATAAAAGAACATGTAGTTATAATATGCAATTTCCTTTTTAGGCTAATAGATTAAAGCGTGCCCCAAAACAAGGGATTTAACTAAGGCAAGGAAAACTCAAATAAGAAACGTAGTTTACAATATGATTGCCACGTATAAGTATGTCACACGGCAAAATCTAAAAGAGGAATTGTTAAAGTATTTGGGATTTAAATTTAAAAGGAACAGTGGCCTCTTCATTATGGAGAAACCGGATATTGTTTCAAAACGTATAAAAATTTTGAGACATACAGAAAACTTGTTATCAGAAACTCCGTTAGATGTGGTTTTTATAGACGAAACAGGGATATTTCAAAATGGTAGCGACATTAGAACATGGCATGATGACAACATCAAATCAGTTTTAAATAATAAACAATTAGACGGCAAAAGATATATAGTTTTGCATGCTGGCACCAAATATGGCTTTATAGATGGGACAGACTTAGTTTTTTTTACAAAAAATAAAAGCGCTGACTATCATGACAACATGAACTCTACATTGTTTGAAAAATAGTCTGATTGTGTTTGTTATACAAATAATATTATAAGGGATTATTGGCAAAAAGACCACATTCTGGATGTTCAGGTTAAGCCACTGATAATTCATGTGTTAGATTCTGGTTCAGATTCTGAAAGTGACATTTCTTTATCTTCAGATTCAGATTAACTTTTAACATTGAAAATGTTTATATTATCGCACGGGCACGTAGTATGGGTCCGGAATTCGAAATTCTTGTGTTGCATGTGTCCCTGACGTCACACCGAGTTAAATGATCGGGATCAGACCAAGTCGAGAGTAATCGTATGGTTTCGCTGGAGCAGTCAGCGGGTGCAGCTGGCGTTCGCGATCGAGCGTAGCGTAGCATCGTAGCAATTGGCCGTCGCCACAGGGTGGTTTGGCTGGCGCGGCTGGAGCGCGCTTCAGATCATATTCGTATTTCGTAGTGAAAGCGCTTATGTATGATTTATAATGAACGCCGATAACATTAGTTGCATGCTGTTGTTGGAGGAAGAAGACGAAGAGGAGATGTTAGCTCAAATTCCTCCATTTCGACAAACGTCATATTAACACTTGAATTTATACTATAGGTACCATATTTAAATCAAAGCTGCAGCATACCAAGTAAACAAATCAATTTGATTAAGACGTCAAAGTATCAAAGCATTTTAAAATTGTATCATTAGTTGGTATATCCGAAAAAAAATCAAAGTTAGAAAAAAGTCAGTGGCGTGCATTTTAACATTGAAAATGTTTATATTATCGCACGGGCACGTTAGTATGGGTACGGAATTTAACCAAATTCTTGTGTTGCATTTGTCCCTGACGTCACACCGAATTAAAATGATCGGGATCAGACCAAGTCGAGAGTAAACGTATGGTTTCGCTGGAGCAGTCAGCGGATGCGGCTGGCGTTCGCGATCGAGCGTAGCAATCGGACGTCGCCACAAGGTGGTTTGGCTGGCGCGGCTGGAGCAGCGCGTTTCAGATCATATTCGTATTTCGTAGTGGAAGCGCTTATCTATGATTTATAATGAACGCCGATAACATTAGTTGCATGCTGTTGTTGGAGGAAGAAGACGAAGAGGAGATGTTAGCACAAATTCCTTCATTTCGACAAGCGTCATATTAACACTTGAATTTATGCTATACCATATTTAAATCAAAGCTGCAGCATACCAAGTAAACAAATCAATTTGATTAAGACGTCAAAGAATCAAAACATTTTAAAATTGTATCATTAGTTGGTATATCAAAATATCAAAATTAGAAAAAAGTCAGTGGCGTGCATTTTTTTGTCAATAATATCCGTTGAAGTGTTTCCCGGGACGCCACTGGACTTTATAAATTTAATCTAGTTAGGGCTAATTCAGCCTCTTATCATTATGAATGATGGTACCAAATTGCAATAAAATCGGGAAAAGGATATTTACAGAAATAAAAAAAAAACGATTTTTTTAAAAAAACTTTAACACTCTGTACATCAAAACGGGGCAACTCCGGACACATATTCAGGTTAGTTCAGGTTAGCACTTCTGAAACACCCTATATGCAATCAAATACAACGGTCAAAAACACAAATATTTATATCAAAATATTGATAACAAACAATAACACCAAACGATACAATGCAATAATGCGAAAATCACGGGTAAACTAAATTCAACCCTGTCGCCCAGGGTCTTTTAGTTTTATTGCCGCTTGACCAATCGAAATAGAGTTACGGTTGTCATTAAGTACTGATCAATATTTCCTTCGTATGCATAATCTTGGATTTGAATATGGTATAGGGTAGACTGGAGAAAGTGTAAAAATGGGGTAAGTGGAAAATCAGAGCGCCAATCAGGCAATATTGAAAGTTTACTTGTCTGTGTGGTTCGAGGCAACTAACTATACGTTAGCGCTGTTGATGCACTCGCGTCTAGCGGTAGCAGATATTTCGATTCTGTATGATTCGTGCGCATGCGTATTGGAACATTATATTGCTTAACTCAACTAAATAATGCTGTAACTAATAATTATAGACTTTATTGGTTAAACAGACGCTAACACGGCATCTAATCCACCTTTTTGGTTCCAATTCGGTATAATATGCAGGATATAAAAAAATTGTAATAATTATAGACTTATATTGGTTAAACAGCGCTAACACGGTATCTAAACCACCTTTTTGGTTCCAATTCGCCTTTTTCAAGTTCACAGGCCAATTATTTACCAGCCCTTTTTGAGTCGATCTACTTTAAAAAAAAATAAAGGAGTTATAAAAAACTAAAAAAAAGTCATAAAGAAAAAGTGCCCGAAACGGGAATCGAACCCGGGACCTATGATGCTATATACACTACACTACTCAATTGCTTACAAACTTTAGTTAATCTAGTAACCGTAGAATAGAAACCAGCGTATCTCCGGATTTGTCGATATTCATTATACGCATGCGCGCGAATCATACAGAATCGAAATATCTGCTACAGCTAGACGCTACTGAATTATCTACTCCCGGCGAGTTACCAGGTGTTTTTTTCTTTCTGAGTAGTCATTTGTAACATAACCTCCGGATCGGTCCGTTGAATATAGTGTGCGATATCTCCATAAAAAATTGGTCAAAGGTAAAAACTTATAATATACTTTTAGTTTTATTGCATTTTCTTATGTTTAGTCAATTGTTGTAGCTTTAAAATCCTATATACCGACCAAATCTAAAAGCGGTTTTTACTCACGAACAGGTTTGCACTTCCCCCATAAAAAACATAATGTGGGGCATATGTGAAAGTTGTAATGGGGAAAGTGTAAAGGTTAGTTTACACTTGCCCCATTTTCCTGAGAATGCTAAAGTTCATTGACACTGACACTTAAAGCTTTTATTCTTTACAGAGAGTTGACGTCATGGTACGAAATTATAAAAGAAAGTCCGATAGGGCTGCCTATGGGGAGAAGCAATTAAATGCTGCAGTAAATGCCGTCAATCAAGGTCAATTAACCATGTCGATGGCTAGTACCGAATTCAGAATTCCATACATTACAATCTACTGTAGAATAACTGGCCGCCGTGGCGAAAAAAGCAAGACACAGGGCCGACCTCCAATACTTTCTTGGCAAGAAAAGTGTCAACTGGCCGAAAATATAAAAACAATGGAGAAGTGGGGATATTGATTAACTTCGAGAGAGCTTTAAGAAAAAGTTCGGGACTTTGTAACTTTAAATAATATTCCCAATCCTTTTAAGAACAATATGCCAGGCACAGACTGGCTAATAAAGTTTAAACAACGTCACTCTTTGAGTATGAAGAAACCACAAAGCTTAAAGTACTGCAGAAAGAAATCTACGGACCCATTCATAATAGACCAATATTTTGTTTTATTGGAAAATGCTATATTGGAGTTGGGTCTTCAGGATCGTCCTGAATGTATTTACAATTAGATGAGACTTCACTGTGTACAGATTTTAGTGCTGGGAAGTTTAGTTCACTTTGCCGATTTCAATCTTTCGATCTCGTTCAATAAAGTGAATAGTTCAAAAGACTAGTTCGTTTAGTTCATTTAGTTCACTGATTTATACTCGCACACGCACAGTGAAGCAATAGAAATATATAAGGCAAATATTTCAAAGTAATATTATAAATAACGAAGCGACCTACTAAATAAATAAAAGAAAAGCATAGTGCTTCGTGGATAGTACAGTGCACCTATACCGTTCTTTACTGTATGAAAGTATCGATATATGACAAATTTTGTCTTTAGCCACGGCGCATTGAATGAGCGGTACATACACACACGCTCACAGAACAATAAAGGTTAGTTCATACGCTATCTTGGACGAGTTGTACGTGAGACAGCAATCCGCCCACTGAACTCAATTCACCTGTCCGACAGCCGACACCATCGGTTGGTCTCTGAGCTCCGGGTAGTTCAGGATCTGCTTCACGGTCGTTTCGCTCTCGTTCCCGTTTTGCGTATAGTACAAGGCTTTAGTTCGCGTTGATTCAATCTTTAAAGAATTACTGATTGAACCTTTTAGTTTATATATCAGATTCGATCTTTTGAACTAGTTCGTTCGCGAACTACACACCTCTAACAGATCCTTCTCGTCTTAAAATTGTTGGCGCGAAAGCAACCCCTCTTCAAGCATTATTGCTGGATCGGGCAGAGAAAATATAACCGTCCTGGCAGGAGCCAGTGCTAGTGGTAGAAAATTGCCACCATTGATAATATTTAAATGCAATAACATTGATAATATTTAAAGGCAATAATATTGCTGGATTTCAGAAAGAAATGAAGACTTCTTCAAAGACACCGTAAATGCAGCCAGCGCCAATGGATGGATGACCTCCGAAATATTTAGAAATTACTTTCTAAAGACTTTTATTCCTTTGATTCGTGATCAGGCACCAATTATTATTGTTATATATGATGGGCATGTCTCGCATGTGGATTGCTTATTAATTCAAGCCGCAAGAGAAGAAAATATTCATATATCTAAACTGCAGCCCATACAAGTCATTTACTTCAACCTCTCGATTTGAGTATGTTTAGATCCTTTAAGGCAATATGGGAGAGGGAAGTAATAACATGGCAAAGACGTCATCAGGGACAATGACTACCAAAAAGGGACTTCGCCACATTGCTAGTGAAAACCTGGGCTGAAGTAGATTCCGGAAACATAAAAACAGGATTCAGAAAGGGTGGTGTTGTTCCATTTAATAGACATGTTATTCCTAAAGAAAAGTATGACATTGATGCCCTAAAAAGATGGCAGGAACACTTAAAAAATCAAAGATCTGTAACAGATTTACAACCGAGGCCAGAACGCATTGATATTGAAAGGAATGAACATGATGCTGTAGCACCGAATGTAACAGAAAAAACCGCTACTTTCGAACAGTCAATGTTAAAAACAGTAAATCCTTCTACATCTGGCGCTTTATTTAAAAGGAAACTAGCATCTAATGCAGAATTACTTACAGCTCCTTCAGCATCTAGTGCCACCAATCTCAAAGTAATTGTCAGCTCTGATCAAAATGAAGAAATATACTAAATAATCATCAGGGGCCTATAACTGAACCTGTAGTACCAGCTACAACCGAAAATCGGCAAGAAAAGAAGGCAAGTTTTGATGATCTACTACTTGATTCGCTCCGACAGAGTCCTTCTTCTAATCTAAGGAAACGAAAGCGCTTAATTCAAGGTGGCCAAACCATTGCAGGTACTATCGCAAGTAGTCAGTCAAAAATCTCTACAAGTTCATCTACTATATCTAAACCAGCTATGAAAATTGACCGAAAGAGTAAACAAAGTCGGCCAAGTTCGTATCAATTTGAATCCAGCTCCAGTGAATCAGATTATGAAAGTGTACCTTTTATGGAATCGGATCAAAGTTTCACTTTAGAATCGAATTGCGAAGATCAGATTCCTGAAATAAACAAAGACAATATTTCCATTGAAGACTGGTTACTGGTTAAATACACATTACCAAAAGCAAAGAAACATTTTATTGGCCAGGTAAATACTGTTGACAACGGCTTTGAAATCAAGTTTACTAGAAAACTAAAATACAATTTTTTTATGGCCACTCACCGACGATGTCGATGTACTATAGCTAGACGATATAGTGACTCGTTTACCTGAACCGGTAGTAACACGCGAAATTTGCGGGATACAATATTTAACAAGTTCCATCAAATTATTCGAATTTTTAAACTTTCATTTTTTTTCTGTTTTAGTTTCTCCTTGGGAATAACTCCTACTGTTTTAGAGATTAAAGCCAAACATTGGGTTTTGAACGGATAAATACGTTTATAAAAATATTATTCTTGTTATTAGGAATTTTTTGAGGGTTATTTTAGATTACTTATTATTTTCCAGAGGTACCTTTTAATTTTTCGTTTTTATTATTTGCTTGGTTAACTATTTCCCAACAATAAAAAGTTCATAACTTCCCAGATTTTTATTTTTTTTAAAGTCTGTAAAAAGAAAAATTGGCATGGGAGATATAAACTTCATTTACACTTTCCCATTACCACTTCTGCAAACATGCATGGAAATTGTATTCCGATTTTACACTTTCCTTTTTTGGGGTACCTAAGTGTAAAATTTCGGTACAAAAAAAAATCATTCAAATCTCAAGATCTCAAAAATAATTCATGAGTGCCCTATGCAATATGAAAAGTAAACATATTAAACTATTACTTTCTTACAAAGACACTTTTATAAATATTGTATATTTGAAGTAGGAAGGAAATAAACTTGAACTATTAAAAAGGGCTTCGCAGTTGCCCCAGTCTACCCTAATTATAAGCTTTGTAATGTAATGCTGAAAAATAAACAGAATGGTTTTGTACACTTTACCGTTCTTCCCTACACTTGCTGCCACTTTTTTTCATGCATTTTCTTTCATTACAACATTTTTGTAATTTTCGTTCTCATAGTTGTATAAAGGGGGGTACTTTTGCACCTCCTCTATCAAACACTCGTCAGCAATTGCCGAAAACGGTGGCATTCTGCTGAGCGATCACGGCTGGACTGGTCTCTCTAGCAGTCCGAACGCAGCCACTGCAATTGACGGCGAACGCTGTGTCGCTGAGCTGCGGCAGTGAAACCGTGTACATACAAATCGCATCAAACCAGTACCGAGCTACCAATCGCGAACGCCAGCCGCGGCCGCTGACTGCTCCATACCTTAGAGGCGCGTTAGAGTTTATAGCCTTTATTTTACTATTTTTTTATATTATGAATCAATAAACCTTATATCAGCTACCTAAATATAACATTCAAATCTATGAGTTTTCGCAGATCACAAATCTCACAATAGTCACAAGCGTTGCACTCTGCTTCGGCATTTTCAATGTCCTCCCCGGTTGCATCTTTGTAAAGGACTGTAAATTTTTTGTATGTAGTTGTATGTTTATTTCTTTATCTTTTTTATAAAAATGTTATAAATATAAATATGAAATTTATTTTTGTATTGTTTTTTTTCTTTTATTACATTTATATTTGAAAAGTATTAATTAATGTATTTTTTAATGGAAATAATTTAAGATTTGCTTGCCCTATAAAATTCAGATTCACATTTTAATACCAATTGAGTCTCAGTCTCAGAGTTGGTAGTAGTGTCATCCATTTCTGGGATCTAGGGAAACCGGTGGTTTAACGCAGGTGGTCACTTTATAGAGGCGGTCTCAAACAGAGATTTTACTGTATTATTACTATATACAAACAATACAAATTTATTATGGAAAAAAAATATAAAGCTTTAAAAAACGTAAAAAGTAAAAAGTACTTATATTAAAAAAAAAACAAAAAAACAAACCACAAAAGTAAACAAAAGGCAAGAAGAATTAGTATAAAAAAACAAAACATAATATACCTAGATACCTGAAAGGAAAATACATACATTAGGTACTCAAAAGGTAGAATATTACAATAGCAACAATAGACTTAAGACTTAAGGATTAGAAGTAGATTGTAAAATAAGTTTCAGTAAATTCTCTATGAAAAAAACTACGATCCACTATCTGCGTTGCCTAATTGTTTTTGATTCCTGGGATACAAGGCGATTTGTTAAAAACGTCTAAAAGGAATTCCTTTGGTAACTCGAAAGGTTTCAATTTTAGAAAAGCGTTTTTGAAATAAGAACTTTGTAGTTTTTTTCTTCTCTACGAAATGGCGTTATCACTCTTTTATATCACTTGTTATAACTGAGTTATCATGGCCCACTTCATAAATACGGACCTGGACGTTTTTATTTTATTTTTCAAAGCACATTTTATCCCAAATACAATGATGTATGGCTTAATCCTGTTTATTTACGTTTCGGGACATAATTGTACATAATGCATAAAAAATTTGAAAATATTCTCACTACCTACACATTCTTTTCAAATTATTTTCATTTTATTTTTTTTTTAAAGGTTGACTTTGGCTGTTCAGCTATTGAACCAGTCGCTTTATTGTCCATAATATAATTATTATAATTACATGATATTTAACAAACACTTAAAAACGTCCATGTCCAAGCCGGGATTCGAACCAGGGACCTCTAGATTGCTGGGCGAAATCGCTCCCACCCGACCACCGAGGTATTTGATTTAGATGAAATAGAATGAAAAATGAAACAAATAAAAATTAAAATATACAGGTCCGTATTAGGAAAATGAAGTGGGCCATGATAACTCAGTTATAACAAGTGATATAATAAAAAAGTGATAAGGTCATTTTGTAGAGGAGAAAAAACTACAAAGTAGTTATTTCAAGAACGTTTTCCTAAAGTTGGAACCTTTTGAGTTATTAAAGGAATTCATATTAGACATTTTTAACAAATCGCCCTGTATCTCAGGAATTAAAAACAATTAGGTAACGCAGTGGGTGAATCTTAAAAAAACTTTAAAAATGGCACACTGTCTCTAATTTAATCAACTTCGTAGAAGTTACCGTTTACAAGATACCAATAGTGGAAAATTAAATAGTTGCCGCCCTTTATACAGTGTGGCCCAAATTGGGCCTACATGTATGGGTATCTTGGAAACTATAGAAGATAGAGAAACGGTTAAATGGGGAAAGTTTTTGACAATTATATTTCTAACTGAAAACCGTTTAGTACGCGGCCCTATCTTTTTTGGTTTTTGAAATATGTTGAAAAAACCAAAAAGATGTATTTTCGAAAATATGCTGTAGATTTCTTATTATTCACTATTTTGGCAATCTGTAAAAACATTTTTAAAGCAACTTTTTAAGTAGATTTCAGTTCTGCAATTTAATTTTGAACACGACGTTTCAGTTATTTTATACCATCATCAGGTTCATTTTTTCTTATGGGCGCCATATTGTATTTTATACTTAAAAGGTAGCTTATGACGTCAGCTTTTCAACGATGTATTATTTGTTGGAAAATAAATGAAATTGACTTGAAAAATAAAGAAAATTAATTTTCGCAACACGTCAAATTTGAGAAGAACACATTAGGCAGGGTTAAATTTGTTTAAAATATCATAATATTATAATACATTATTTTATATATATAAATAAAAAATATATATAAATCTCATATTAACATTTCAAATAAAGAAAACTAAAAACGCAATGAATAATAATTATTGTTTTGAAAAGAAAATAAGGAAAAATATCTAACTTACTATACTGATTCGACATGTTGGCCGTTTTTATTAATACATTTATGACACTTTTTTAACACAGTATTGATGACCCTGCGAAGCGTGTTGCCATTTATGCTCGTAAACACATTCCTCACTCTCTCTTCTAATTCTTGTACAGATTCCGGGGGTTCAAACTCATATACTTCATTTTTTACATAACCCCATAAATAAAAATCGAGAGGAGTTATATCAGGGGATCTAGCAGGCCAATTAACTGGTCCGCCGTTTGAAATTAATTTGTCATCAAATATCTGTCTTAAGAGAGTTTGAACTTCCCGAACATTATGTGCGGGACAACCGTCTTGTTGAAACCAAATATTATTCAATTGATCTTGAGGAACTCTTGCTCTAATGGCCGGTAATATTTGATCTTCTAACAGCTCCAAGTATCTTTGGCCATTCAACGTATGATTATAAAAGAATGGTCCTATAAGTCTGTTGTCTAAAATGTAAGGAGAAAAGTAAAGCTGGGTTACTTAATACCTGCTATGTATTTAGCAAGCTAGGTGACATTACTTACCATACATACCACACCATACATTAAAACCAAATCGGGTTTGCAGTCTTCGTTGAGCCAATTGGTGAGGGTTTTCTGTTGCCCAAAAATGATGGTTATGTCTATTAAATACCCCGCAGTTGGTAAAATGTGATTCATCGGTCCAAATTACAAGACGACTGAAATCATGATTTTGTTCGCATTGATTCACATACCAATTTGAAAACTGCATTCTTCTTGGATAATCCGTTTCTCGTAAACCCTAAACTATAGTTGGCTTGTATGGTCGATATTTATTTTCCTTAAGGACTCTTTGTTTTGTGTTTGTGGTACTTCGCGGGGTTGGTAAGTCTCTTGCCGACGCTCTTGTAGATGATGTCGGAGCGGCATTAAAATAGGCTCTGACATTTTCGTCACGCTCGTTATTACCTGCTTTTTCGTAACTCTTGGGCCGCGGTTTTTCAAAACTTCCATGGTTTCTCAGGTTCATAACAATTTTTGGAAAAAGTCTGACACTTGGCTGCGGTCTTTCAGGAAAATTTTCAAAATACCTTTCTAATGCAAGGTTTGCATTTCTGTTGCAATGAATGTAACATTCTAGCAAATCAAATTTTTCTTCGTGAGAAAAACGCAATGCCATTTTCTTTTAAATTCAGAATACACAAATAAATCGTTATTATTAGATAATAATAATAAAAAAACTATTATACTTTTACTCGTTCTGACAAGTAATATTTTTGTTTCATTTTCAAACGGTAGTGGTTGGTCATAGGCTACTGATTCATAGGTTATTGTAATATTGTTGATTGAAACAATGCAAGCAGTGTTTTGTGAATACTACAAAATGTAAACCTTTTAATTGGTATTCAATTTAGGGAGTTATAGTGCAGTTGTCAAATTTGACGTGTTGCGAAATAGTATATTATTAACCAAGGTTTAGACAGCCATCATTATTGCCCGAGCGGCGAGTTTAAATCACGAGGAGCGAAGCGACGAGGGATTTAAGACGCGAGGGCTATAATAAGCTGTCTAAACCGTGGTTAATATATTATTTTTTCCACTACTACAAACTTTTATATGAGATTTACCTTTATAGTATTAATTAATAATTATAAAAAATTATAGGTATAAGTATATTTTTTAATCAAGTTACCTGCGCTTTGGAATTGGCAAAATATTTTGTTGTTTTGTCAGGTGGCTTTGTCAATGTCAATTTGTGTTCATTCGTGTCATCAGATTTCACGAGTTTTGCGTTTTTTTAAAAAATGAGCGAAGAAAATGTTAGTGATAATATTATGTGTACACCTCCCGAATTAAGGATGGAAGCAGAAAAAATGTTGATTGTATCGATATTTTACAATATCAAGTAATCTAATATGTATTGATAATTATCTGGTTGCCTAACCACAATGAATTGATGTTGTAGAATTAAAAAATCAAGTTACCTGCGTTCAAACAAAATTCGGTTAAGGTCAAAGATCGGTCAATAATGGATTTCAATGGCTTATTATTGACCATGGTCAATAATGACTTATAAGGTAGAGAAAAACGATTTCTAGCGTTAATAATCGGTCAATAATGGCGATGTTATAGGTTAGTAGTGGAAAAATTAATTTTCTTTATTTTTCAAGTCAATTTCATTTATTATCCAACAAATAATACATCGTTGAAAAGCTGACGTCATAAGCTACCTTTTAAGTATACAATACAATATGGCGCCCATAAGAAAAAATGAACCTGATGATGGTATAAAATAACTGAAACGTCGTGTTCAAAATTAAATTGCAGAACTGAAATCTACTTAAAAAGTTGCTTTAAAAATGTTTTTACAGATTGCCAAAATAGTGAATAATAAGAAATCTACAGCATATTTTCGAAAATACATCTTTTTGGTTTTTTCAACATATTTCAAAAACCAAAAAAGATAGGGCCGCGTACTAAACGGTTTTCAGTTAGAAATATAATTGTCAAAAACTTTCCCCATTTAACCGTTTCTCTATCTTCTATAGTTTCCAAGATCCTCATACATGTAGGCCCAATTTGGGCCACACTGTATAATAATTTCCCGTTTTTATAGACGTGTGCGAAGGGAAATGTTGGACAGTTGGTTTAACCAGAGCCATAAAATGAACAAAAAAAAAAACACAACACAGCACATAAAATATTTTCATCGGTCAGGTGTTTCTAATAAAATAAAAATGCGAGAATCTGACTTTTGCATGATTTTAAAAGCCAATTCAGAAATTTCGAATTTTGAATTCCCAAAACCTTTTATTGACCGTTTTGCATTACAACTTGAAAATGGCAATTTCATTTTTAGCTACTACAATTTGTAGTAGAAACGACGTATACTTCCTACTAAAATTGTCCCTTCCTCTATTGTTTGACATCCACTCATCATGTAATTACCACATTCCCCGAAGACTAAAAGCAAGTGCTTCCCTGCTTACCACGTCTGCCATCAAAGAAGACCCATTCCAAATCAAGTTTTCAAAGCATGATTCCTGAACAACGCCACAAACAATTAATAGGAATAAAAGACAGTTTAATTCAAAAAGAAGCACATGATTCCAGAGATATATTATGATAATGTAATGTTTCACTTATACCTGTTGACTTTACATTAGAATAAATTGTTTTTATAATATATTTCTTTTTTTATATAAAAATTACAACAAACTCTGTTTGGTGGCGATGAAAATTTATTTTAGGCTAGAATATTTTTACCTGTAATACTAATTATTATATATTTTGAATCATTGCCAAAACTAAACCATTTGGCAATAAACTATTCGGATGTCATACAACACTAATGTATTTTTCATTGCACTCCTGACAGCTTAGGCCAAAACACCATTAATATATACTGTGTATATATACAAGCCTTTGATAATTATTTATTTATTTAAACATTCATAACCATAACACTCTCGGCAATGCGAATTGTTATTAATGTAAATATGTGTTAATATTTTAGCAGGAGCAATTTTAGTTCGGTATGTCGATAATAATAATTGTTTGGAACGCGAAGATTATATAATTATCGCAACTTGAAAACTTAGTGCCTGCTTGCTCCTCTGGTCTGGAGTCAAGCTCCGCAGGCCTCTTGCCTTCTTCTCTTGACCTAAGGACATTAAGGGTCATTGCAGAATTGGGATTCAGAGATGACTGCAGAATTGCTTTTGGAATATTTGCCCTCTCTTTTAGTTCTGAAGAATCTCCTCTATATTAAGAGAAACATCGCTCGGTTCAGGGCTTACCAAGCATAGACATTTAAAAAAGAGGAGACAGAACATCCCATTATTCCCATTCATAAAACACGATTTGTTTACAATCATTCATAACTTCATAGCTTTAAATAAGTTGGAAAAAGATTACTTTAAAAAATGACAACGCTGTAATCTGCCGGTCTCTTTCGCCTATTATCTTGGCCAGCGACGTGCGGTTTTTTTTAGGGATTACAAGAAATAAAGTATTTTAAATTGATATTAGATTTATTCTTAAGCAAAGAACAGGGCAGGAAAACAACAAAATAAACTTTAATACAAGCCAAGCTATTTTATTTCTTTTCGTACAGCCCATATATTTCTTAAGTACCTATATGTCGGAAATAGGGAATAGGAGGTCTTGTTGTTCAGCCATTATAATTTAAAAAAAAAATTAAATAAAGAAACAAAGAACTGGCGATCCGGAGCCGGTCGTACTTCGTTCAATACCTTCAGTAAATCCCCCACCTTCGTCTTATTTTTACTTACGGGCTCCGTTCCACTCAACTTGACATATTACCTTCTTAATAATATCAAGTGCGTTCCTTGTCCCTTATCCTAGACTAAACAATCTATAAAACTGTTAACTCTAAATTTATTGATCCTGGTCGGGTCAATATCCAACCATAAACAAAACTTAAAGATGTAAAACAATAATTACTTGATTTAGACTCGCTGACATATATTTTTCAGGTCTATATTTGTGGAGTTAAAAAAAAAGATTAATATTGATTATGGTATAAAAAAGTATTTATCACCCAGAAAATAAATTCATACCTTTATGGTTGATTCAGACGGTTCACTTATTAAGGATTTTTCCTTTAAGTAATCAATCAATTGCTGCAGTGATGTTATTCTCATTTTTAGTCTTCTTACAGTCATTTGTAGAGCATGTACTTTTTGTCTTCGTTTTTCATCACAACTTTTTGCAAAATCTACATTTCTTCTTCTCTTTTCCGGAGTTCAAAAACCGCTACTGGCAAAATCTCCAATATTTTTTTTCTAAAATTAAAAAGAAATGAAGTAAGTAGATACCTCTGCAAAAACTTACTAATAAGAAATATTATGAGTTTTATCCTTTTTTTACTGCTTTGATGAGTTCCTTGGGGGTTTAAATCTCCAACTTTTGAGAGAGCAAAAGAAGGGGACTGTGGCTTTCCTATGATGTAAATAAAAAAAACATAATGTAGTAACACTACAAATTATTAATTTAGTAGGTAATAAAAATCCTGCTAACTTACCTGCCTACCAATAATGTCATATTTTTTATTAAAAAGCAAACCAAATTTTGATGTGTCATTTTAAAGAATGTTAATTTTCAAATAAATTTAGCATAAGGTATTTTTTAAAGAAGTCCAGATATAAAAATATTACTGTTGCTTGCAATAATTTAATAAACAATATACAATAATTAACCACCCTACTGCGTAAGCTAAAAAAAACATAACCTTATTTACCGCCGGAGTATCAATCAGGGGTCAAAATAGTCACTTTTTTACACACTACGCACTGGCGAACTATTTTAGATTGCTAATAAGACTCTTAATAGTTCTATTACCAAAAAAACACTGAAAATTAGTCAAAAATCGCAAAAGGTCACAAACACAGCACAACAACACTGTAATATTAACTTTCCACGTAAAAGGAATAAAATGAATGAATCATATACGATTTCGCGTCGTAGGTGTTAAATACGTCCGTACAGCGTTGCCACAGGTATTTCCCTTGTACTTATTGCTTAGTGTAATAAGGAACCAATAAATAATTTTGAAATCAGAAATGACTTATCTTAATTTAGAAAAAAACACGCAAATAATTTAGCATAATATTTTTACTTACGCACTCAAAAAAGATGCATTTAATATAAGTAATAATACCCTTCGTCTTTAAACACAGGCGGTAGATCTAGGGCAATCCGCAGAAGTTCGCCAACATTGATTTCTGATCAAAACGGCGTGTGATCGCGTTAAAAGGTAAACAATTTTGTCTCTTTTATTAAATGTCTATGTCACCAAGACATGTATGGTCACCAAGCTCGAAATAGGGATAATCTTGTGTCGGCGTATTGAATATTCAAGATGTGCCAGAATGGTAATAAGTACTGGGGCATTCAATTTTTTAAGTTCCTCTCGGTCTCCATGAGGGAACTTTCCCTGAAGGAGTTAGTTTCCTCCCTACCTATTATTAAAAGCGCTGCCTGATCCCTAATAGCGTGAAAAAAAGCAAATAGTTCTTTTGTGTCTCTATAAATGCAAAATGAAGGAAAAATGGATAAACGTAATGAATTTTCCTGTTCCCAATGTAAGAAATCCTACACTAAAAACAAAACGTTAAAGTATGTATTTAAAATACCAATAAGCAAAATATCATTTTTAAAAAATCACTTCTGGTTATAATGGTTGCTTCATTTCCAAGTATATTTGTTTATTATTTTAGGAGACATGTGAATCAAGTGCATCCTGAAAATCTAAATACTGTTGCACCTTTAGCAGCTCGGAAATATGAGTGTAGCTTCTGTAATAAACAGTACAACACTAAAGTTTACTTCTCTTTACATGAACGTAGAGATCACAATGTTGAGTATATTGATAGCAGCAAGTTGTACAAGTGTCCACTATGTGTCTGTGAGCATTTTCCTGACTTGTTGAAATTCGACCCGAGCTATGTAGAACCTCGCCGTCGCCCTTTAATGATTTTTAGTAATAACTGCCACATTTGTCAATTTTATGATGTTTTCTTTAGATAGGCTTTAGTGAATAAGGATTGACTGTTAAGTTAGAGTTAAGGGATTTTCTATGTTTTGGAGGATTATTAAGAACCGATCGTCTCATCAAGGCGGATTGTATTTTGTTTACGAAATAAAAAGTGTTGCAGAAAAAAGAGTTTTTATGTGAATTTCATCTATTTCTTAGATTAGAAGTGGGATTCATCCACTAAGGGTACCACAAGTGCGTAAAGTAACTATCGTGTCCCTATAAGTGACTTTCAACAGAAATAAAATGGAGCAGTTAACGGAGGTATTGGCGGCTACGCTTAAAGAAATGAGAGAACTTTCATATTCAAATATTAATTACTTTTCTGTCGAACTAGACAACAATTTTTGCACCAAATTTATGATTCAGGATACAGAAGTTACTTGTTTGATCGATACGGGTGCAGAGTGTAGTTTACTATAAAAAAAATCGCTACTAAACTAAATTGTCGATTGGAACCTAATTTTACCTTACTCAAAGGAATTGGTAATCACGTTGTTGCCCCCGGTGCAAAAACTACGTTAAATGTGGAAAATAATGGTACTGCTTTTAAAATTACATTCTGTGTAGTTGAGAGAACTGACATTCCTTTTGAAGCCATTTTGGGTAGAGATCTTTTTAATTACAAAGGTGTTAAAATCTGTACTGATTCTCACGGATCGCGAATTTATTGAGACGAAGAGGAATTATCAACAAATAATATTAAAATGATAAATTCATTCGATTTTTCACCGGAAGGTATCAATACTTCTCTACAAGGTCAACTATTAGAAAACTATTTAAAATACTTGTTAAGTTTTCCGCGGATATAACTACGGGAAATTCTGTCACTGCAATCAAATAACCAGAACTCGAAATAAAATTTACGGAAAATAAAATTGCATGCTATCAGCCTTATTGTATGCCTTTGTCCGAACGAGAAACACTTAATACCATAAAAGCAGATTTATTAAAAAATAATATTATACGCGAGAGCAAGTCTCCATACGCAAGCCCGGTTATTTTAGTTCATAAAAAGGACGGTAGTAGTCGTTTATGTTGCGATTTTCGGGCGATTAATAAGCTGACAATTAAAGATAAATGGCCTTTATCTAGAATTGACGACCAACTCGATAAGCTAGGAAATCACAAATTCTTTACTACCCTTGATATGGCATCGGGCTTCCATCAAATCCCAGTGGCGTCCAATTCGATTGAGAAAACTGCATTTGTCACGCCAGATGGCCATTAGCACGATCTCTTCTGAAAAAGGTATCCAAAATATACTAATACCACAGATAATAGAGGTTAAACCTATATTAGTTAAGGAGCTAGCGTGCAAAAAACGCCATAGTTGGCTGCCCGTCAGTCGAGTTTGGAAAAACGTTGCCATTACTCCACTGAACACCCTGGTGCTTGAAGTTTTGCTTTTACCCATCAACTTTAAGATTTATTGGCAATAATGACATAGGGCGATTGGCCATAGTGAGGAGCCCGTCAGTCAGGTTGAAAATTAGGTTCTGTAGGTTGCCAAGATCATGTATCTAAAATTTCGTTGCGATCTAACCACTAGATCGTGAATTAGGCCAAATGGAAGATTATAATTTGTTTTTTGACCGCCATTTTGTTGGCCATAGTAAGGAGCCCCTCCAAAACTTGTTTCTACCTCTTCGTTTGGATAAAATGATAGCAAAAATGCACTTGACTGACAAATCGAATCACGACGTTCTTCCCTGGGTGACCTACAAAATCTCGAAAAATCCAATTTTTCAGTCTTTAGCATGGCTTTTTCAGAAATTCAACCAAAATCATCAGTCAATCATTTTTTCTGATTTTTAGACATCCAATTAAGTAGAAATCACAAACGACTGACATTTTCCTCGAATATTTTCAATTTGGCCATACTTTGAAAATTTTCTGATTTTGGACTTTTTTATAATGGCTTAATAATGCTGTTCCAAATGGACTTAAAAGTAAAACAATGTATGACGATGATGTTTGATGACCTAAAAAACGTTTCAATACATAACTACCCCACTACCCCCTACCACCCCTATTCATTCGTTGAATTTATGTTATATTATATTGGATTCAGTAATCAAAAAATATAGAATTTTTGCCACAAAAAGATACGATAACCAATTTCAGCAGTAAGAAATGAATAATTACTGAAGAAAATCGAAAATTAAATGGTTATTATTTATTGAATGAAATTGTTGGCATATTTGGGTTGAGCATATACAATATTGAAATTGAAATGTTACTAACACAACCCAGCTTGCTCAACCCAAATATGCCAACAATTTCATTCAATAAATAATAACCATTTAATTTTCGATTTTCTTCAGTAATTATTCATTTCTTACTGCTGAAATTGGTTATCGTATCTTTTTGTGGCAAAAATTCTATATTTTTTGATTACTGAATCCAATATAATATAACATAAATTCAACGAATGAATAGGGGTGGAGGGTAGCAGAGGGGTGGAGGAAGGGGTAAATAGGTGATAGTTATGTATTGAAACGTTTTTTAGGTCATCAAACATCATCGTCATACATTGTTTTACTTTTAAGTCCATTTGGAACAGCATTATTGAGCCATTATAAAAAAGTCCAAAATCAGAAAATTTTCAAAGTATGGCCAAATTGAAAATATTCGAGGAAAATGTCAGTCGTTTGTGATTTCTACTTAATTAGATGTCTAAAAATCAGGAAAAATGATTGACTGATGATTTTGGTTGAATTTCTGAAAAAGCCATGCTAAAGACTGAAAAATTGGATTTTTCGAGATTTTGTAGGTCACCCAGGGAAGAACGTCGTGATTCGATTTGTCAGTCAAGTGCATTTTTGCTGTCATTTTATCCAAACGAAGAGGTAGAAACAAGTTTTGGAGGGGCTCCTTACTATGACCAACAAAATGGCGGTCAAAAAACAAATTATAATCTTCCATTTGGCCTAATTCACGATATAGTGGTTAGATCGCAACGAAATTTTAGATACATGATCTTGGCAACCTACAGAACCTAATTTTCAACCTGACTGACGGGCTCCTCACTATGGCCAATCGCCCTATGTCATTATTGCCAATAAATTTTAAAGTTGATGGGTAAAAGCAAAACTTCAAGCACCAGGGTGTTCAGTGGAGTAATGGCAACGTTTTTCCAAACTCGACTGACAGGCAGCCAACTATGGCGTTTTTTGCACGCTAGCTCCTTAACTATATAGTCTCTGCTTACATCTTGAAGTATGATTTTAATAGGAAGAACTTTATTGATAACCACGGATACAGATTTGGACGGTCACAGTTTGACGTTTGTTCAATATGCTAGGAATTTGAGGTAAAAATAAAAAGCACAACACTAAACAATACTGATAAACGCGTGGTAGTTGCGAAAAAATCATACACTTGAGACGAGCCAAAAAGTTTTATCAGAAGCAAAAAGATGGGATAGCATTTGGACAAGAAAGAGATGATGTCGGAGCGATCGTATTCCCGCTTCCAAAAATCCCACCTATCTGTGCCTACAAGAAATATTTTACCTCAGAAAACTATGACTTTATGTTTTTTGTGTGTATGATTTAAGAACAAATCCTGTTGATTTTTACACATACCACAACTATAAAGGAGAAGCTAAACGTGGCTCAGACGAAGTCTGCATCTTATTGTGGAAGACCATCCACAATATGAACCCCGCTATAAAAGAGCTCCACGTTTTCAGAGACGCTTGCGTAGGCCGAAATAGGAATCATACCTTGATAAGGTTCTTCCTTTCGTTGGTTTCCATGGAACGTTTTGAAAAGATTCATCAAAACTTTCCATTACGTGGGCATTCGTTCTTGTAGTGTGACCGAAACTTTGGAAAGATAGAAGATGTTCATTGGCAGTTTCTTGATTGGACCATTCGTATTGCCGGAACGCCAACTTATGGTAGTGAAAGATAAACAGTGCAGACAATTTGATAATTACACCATCTGTACCTTTGTCGGATGGTTTGGACTGAATAAATATAGTATCGTCAGAACTGATGCTCCCCCAAGCAAGGAATGTTTTGGCTGCCTACGCGAATGAACTCACAGATGTATCCGATGAATTCACTGTAACGTATGCCGATGATACATTTCTGACATTTTTTGGAGAAAATATTGAAATACTTATTTATAGAGTCAATACTGCTATGAAAGCCCTAGACTTATATTTTCCGAAAAATGAACTATTGCTGAATGTTATAAAAACGCAGACTGTCGTATTTGGAAACAGAACAGACAACAACGTTTCACTCAAGTTTAATGGTGAGGAGTTGAGGGCACCAGACAGTGTACAGATTGATGAAAGGCTAAATTGAAAGTCGCACATTCAGAATCTGGGAAGCAGTATTCGATATTATATTGGTAACTATCAAATCTGCCGCCATCGCGCTGAGATCACCATGTAAAATTCCCAATAGACGTGTTTATTGTTTGTTTAAAAACCGTTTACCAAAAACAGAACAGTATTCGAATGATAAGCAGGGCTGTGTGTGTTTATAATATGGATTTACAACTATTAAATCCTTAAAGCCTGTTTGGTTAGTAATATTTACTAAGCTCAGGTTATTTGTTTTTTCTATTATAAAAGCATTTTAAAAGGTTGCTAAACGACAGATGTTAAAAGAAATGGTAGGTACCATGGTCGGTCCTGAGTAAACACTCTACATTTTTATGAACCTTAAGTAGCAAGTTAAATATTTAAGAAACATATTCCTACGGCCAATAAAAAGAACAAAAGTACAGGTCATGCAAGTGTACAGGGTGATTCCCCATAATGTTATCGTTATGCCTCTATAACTTTATTATTTTTCATGCTAGATAAAAATAAATACTATAAACTTGTAGGGTATTTGAAATACTTCTTGCAGAGGTGTCCAGAAATTTCTTTAGTCACTTTATATAAAGGATATTGCATAAAGTAATATTTTCTTAAATCGAACACCCTATTTATCCAATTGTTGGATCCTACCTATAATTCTAAGCGTATCTCATGTAACATACGCTATACCTTAATCCTTAACCCAACGGTTTTCAAGATATTCACATTTAACTGGTAAAATATTCCCAATAATTTGATATGCACCCGGTAAAATTCATCTGCGCTTTTCCGACTTTAATGGTGGTTGTCATCTTATATATAGGGTGTTAAACAACGCGACGTAGATATTTAATAGATAAGAATATAGAGAAAGGAAAACAAAAATGATAGTGCTCGTTAAAATAAAAAAAAAATACTTAGAAACATGTGGTTAAAAAGGCTTTATTTTTAATATACAGGGTGTCAAAGCTTTAAGTTTTTTTTTAGTTTTTTGCGTTTTTCGTATTTTAGTTATTGGCGGAAATAGCTGTCGATGCAAACCAAATATTATCCAAGTAACAAAATTTAAAAAAAAATAGTTGACTGGGACAGCTCACATTCTATTTTCGGCCTGTTAACTTTTTTGACGTTTGGTGTCCAATAATTTGATAGTTGATATTTCCAAAGTCAGTTAGAGCTATTTAATGATGGTTGAGTTTACAAACCAATATTGCATTTTATTTATGATCTTGCCAATGATACAGGATCATGTTCATTCTTTAAATCAGTCGGGGACTATTAATTTCTATTTTTAAACGGGTAAGCTTCTCAGCAGGACTTGGCATGGATTTAATGCTGAATCTTCAAATTCGTAGCTTGTTGAGGTGGGAGGGGTGGTAGACAGCAGCAGAGAAGTGTGTATTTTTAATAATTTGGTGAATGTTCTCGGTCAGTTTATTGTGGTGCAGGGGGAAGGGGGGCTGGGTAGGAGTGAGCCAGTTTCTCGATAGTCTGTATGATTTCAGTGGGTTTGAGTGAATGTGTGATTGTATGATCAGAGGATTCAGGGAAACGCGGAGCGTTAGTCATAATTCTGAGTACTTTGTTCTGGAATGTCTAAACTTTTTTGAATGTTGACTTAGATATGGTGCACCAGGAGGCGACATCATAAATAAGTACAGGTCTAATAATAGTCTTGTACAGCAATGTCCTTGCATGTTCGTCTCCAGTTCAGTCTACTTCTACTGTTGATAAGCGAGTAGATGGCGTCTAGTTAACCATTCAATTTTTTTAAGCGTTGGTCTACGTTATCGGTCCAAGCCAGCCTTTTATTTCATCTATTCATCATTTAGGCGAATTTCCATTTATCTAACCACGCCTCGATAAGTTTTATGTGGCGTTGCATCTTTGAGATTACCATCATCCTTGGCCGTTTGGCGGTGGCGGTAGTTCGGCATACCTGATCTTATTAACTTTAGAATGAGTGTGTCATGCCAGACCTCATCAAACGCTTTGCTAACGTCAAAAAAAAACCGCTCCTGTGCTATAGCGACCGTTAAACCCCTCAAGTACCTTGGAAGACAGTCTTGGTGTTTGGAGCTCCGTACAATGAGCAGATCGACAACCGAACTCTTCTGGCGGTAAAATGTTGTTGTCAGATACGAAATCGTTGATACGATAAAGTATGAGTTTCTCAACAACCCTGCCAGAACAAGACAGTAGGATAATGGGTCTGTAGCTGGTCACTAGTGATTGATATTGCTTAGGTTTTGGTATGAGAACCACTTTGACTTTCTTCCAAACCTGGGAAAACGGCCTTTTTCGATAATAGCCTGTGCTATTTGCCACATCCGCCACATCTGCTAATACATTATCTGGCAAGTTCTTTAACGCTTTAGCCTTTATACCGTCGTAACCCGGAGCCTTTTTGATAACGTCTTTGACTTCGTCCATTTGAATATTGCAGATATTCGACCTATAAACTCGAATTATCGTGGAGATCTGACCGTTCCTTCCTGGATCCGTCATCGGGTTATCACTAAGCTGATTGTGAAGGCTATCAGCGAACAGTCCAATCTCTTCCCTGGGGTCGGAGACTAGAGTGTTGTTGATGGAGTTTTTGACAAATGACATTGGCTTTTTGCCGCTGATAATTCCTTTGAAGTTAAACGACTCTATCGGCAGCAATATCCAAATCGAAGACAGTCTGATTCACGAACTTTTGCACAGTACACATTCGACTATGCGAAATAGTTAATTGTGTATTGAGAGCGCAAAATGATACATTGCCGCTCTGAGCGAGAATCTTGATTATCTCCCGGGAGCGGTAATGTCACTTTGCGCTTGAATTACACACATGATTTTTTCTACAACCGGTGTTTTTGTAAAAATGTTTGTTAAAATGAATTTACTGCAATATAGAAATTATAAATTACATAAGTACACATAATTTATTTTATCCAACACTTACATATAAAGTGAACATTATTAGTTCAATTTTCGACTAATAAAGTAGCTTATAACTCACACGTGGGTTACAACCATAACTCACTAGTGGGTTATGATTATCGCTCACGCAGGCACATCTTTTATCACACCAGTCGATAAATTCTTTGAAGGTTTTGTCATAACTATCTCTGGACTTGTGGGGAATAATAAATGAACACGCTAGGTCAGCTTCTTTTTGAACTTCGGCTGGAGTTTTTTTTTATATTTTAAAAAAATCACCATCGAAAATCGCAAAAATAATAATTTTATTTACTCTCTTCAAATTTTTGTTATTAATCAATTCCATAACAACAATAATCACACTAGCCTACTTTTACGTGTCAAATTTGTCATTCAAAAATATTTATTATTATTATAAATATTATTTATTAAAAATTAAAATATAATACAGGGTTTTCCAGTTTACATTGAAACATTGTATGGCACTCGTGTGTTAGGTCATATAAGTCACTCGGGAATTAGCCCTCTCGGCCTACGGCCTTAAGGGCTAAACATTTCCCACCGTGACTTATATACAGGGTGTCTCTAAAAGGTCTGTACAAAATCTGACACATATTCCTGAGGCCAAAATAAGGCGATTCAAAGCAACTTACCTTAGTCGAAAACTGCTCCGTTTCCGAGATACAGGGTAAAGTTAAAAAATAAAAATCGAATTTTTTAAAGTTATTGAACATTTCTAACGTATCACTTCAAAGCTTGGTACCTGGGGTTTTTTTGGAATGCGAAACCCGAGTACGGACGCCTTTTCACTGTGGCCATTAGAGGGCGCTTTACAATGCACTTCTTATGATTTAGAATGGCCATAACTTTTTTACCAGTGTAGTTCTTCCTTCTTTTGTTAAGGAACTAATTTTTTCGAACATTTCGAAACTCGGTACTCTTGTGAAAATCCGCTAAAGTAAGCCGTTTTTCAGATATTTCGGTTTTTAGTGTTCGATGCCGCAACGGAATATTTAAATTATTCTGAATAAAAAATGTTTGCTGTTATCTTTGAGGATGAAATGTGGTCAGTGAATTAGCAGTAGAAAATGTATTTTTTTAAATACTTCTTTGGAGTGTCACATCCAAAAATCCTCGGATTTTTTACCTGTTCGATAAACACCTTTAATTGTTTTTTTGCAACAAACTATTTAATTGTAAACATTTTTCGTATATTAAGAATTTTCGCTATCAGTCTGAGTTGTTTACAGTAAGTGTTTCAGTAAGAATTTGCCAAAGCGAGAATAAATAAGGTGTTTGAAACGTGTTAGTTAAATTTTAAATTGACTGTAAGTATGGCTGAAGAATACAGTTCTGCAGAAATTACGGATATGCTATTGGTTTTTGGGTATTGTGAAGGAAATGGCGTTGAAAGTGTTAGGGTATACAGGGAAAGATATCCAAATCGGCGCATACGAAACCATTAAACATTTGCTGCTATTGAGAGACGCCTTCGCGAAACCGGTAGCTTTACTTCTTTAACTGCCAATTATGGACGGCAATGTGAAATAAGGACTCCTGGGCTTGAGGAACAAATTTTGGAAAGAATTGCTGAGGATCCAAAATTAAGCACCAGACGCTTAGTTCATAGAACATTAAAAGAACAGCAGCTTCATCCATACCATATCCAAAAGATACAAGACCTTTTGGCTTCGGATCTCGATCAACGGTTGGAGTTCTGTCGATTCATTACCGAACAAAGGCAACAGGATGTGAATTTTGCTAAGCACATTTTATTTACTGACGAAGCATGTTTTACAAGAAGTGGTGTAACCAACTTACATAATAAACATGTTTATGCTGCTGAAAAGCCGCATGCCACGAAAGTAACTCATTATGAACAAGAGTTTAGAATTAATGTGTGGGCAGGAATCATTGGCAATTTCATTATTGGTCCTGTTATCTTACCGCCACGACTAAATGGTGTGGATTATTTAGAACATTTACAAACTACGCTGCCAGATTTATTAGAAGATTTGCCATTACAACTTCGACGAGATATGTGGTTTATGCATGACGGTGCTTCACCACATTTTAGTTTAAATGTCTGCAATTATTTGCATCGACAGTATCCAAGCAGATGGATCGGTAGGGGAAATGACGCTCCTGTAAAGTGGCCGCCACGCTCACCGGATATGACTCCGTTGGATTATATTTTATGGGGGGTCTTTAAAAACGATGGCATACTCCAGACCGATTAATAATGAAGAGGAATTGTGAGGAAGAATTCAAAATGCAGTCAACATATAAAAGAACGATGCGGAATTGATGCAAATAATAAATTTAAACTTTTTACGTCGTATTAATCTTTGTACTTATGTTAACGGAGGTCATTTTGAACAATTACTAAAAGTTTAGGCTAATTAAATTCACTTTTAAAATAAAATTGTTCCTCATGTAATTAAGAAAAAAAATCCATACTTAAATTCTTCCTGCAATACTTGCTGTACTAATAGCGGAATTTCTTATTCAAAATAATTTAAATATTCCGGTGGGGCATCGAACAATAAAAACCGAAATATCTCAAATACGGCTTACTTTAGCGGATTTTCACAAGAGTATCTTTTTTGTTTCAAAATGTTCAAAAAATTAGTTCTTTAACAAAAAAAGGAAAACACTACACTGATAAAAAAGTTATGGCCATTCTAAACCATAAGAAGTGCATTGTGAAGCGCCCTCTAATGGCCACAGTGAAAAGGTGTCCGTATTGGGATTTCGCATCCCAAAAAACTCCCGGATACCAAGGTTTGAAGTAATACGTTAAAAAATGTTCATTAATTTTAAAAAATTCGATTTTTATTTTTATTCTTACCACCCTGTATCTCGGAAACGGAGCAATTTCGGACTAAGTTAAGTTGCTTCAAATCGCCTTATTTTCGCCTCAGGAATATGTGCTCAGATTTTGTACAGATCTTTTAGAGACACCCTGTATAACATAACACACTTGTACCATAAATAACTATTATCCAACACTTACATATAAAGCGAACATTATTAGGTCGATTTTAGACTAATAAAGTAGCTTATAACTCACTAGTGGGTTGTGCTAAAATATGCATTCGTCTTGGCAATCATTCTACATTCATAACACAAATAAAACTCACGGAAATGAATATAAGCAAGCTTTAAGCTGGATCTATAAACTCAAAAAGTTCGCAATGCTGAGGTTCAGTTGGCGTTGGAAATAATATAGTTCAATTTTAATTAAAGGGAACACTCAGTTCAATTTATAAACTCAGTTCGTGGAAAGTTCGTAAGTTTCGAAAAGTTCCCGTGTAGTTCGAGATAACCAATTTTTATGTTTGGAGTTCGGAAGATTCGTTCCGACCAATGAACACGCAATTTTAAGGTCATGTGGTTCGTTGTTTACGTCGCCATTCCGTCAATTACAGTATTTGTAAATTTGTATTTTCTTTTTGTTGTTTTAAGGTTAGTTTTGTGTTTTCTACGAGAAAAGAACAAATGGAATGTATAGAGAGTGATGACACTAATTTGTTGTTACTCGCCTTTATTCAAAATTATGAAATATTTTAATTCGTTCTATTGGACACGAACCAATCAAACAGCAACTTCTCGAACTTCGCTACTGACTTTATAAATACCATTTTCTAAACTGATAAATATCGAACCTCACCAACTTGAACATAACTTCAACCTCGTCAACTTTTCGAGTATATAAATCCATTCGAAAAGTTGGCGAGGTTGAGGTTCAGTTGGTGTTGGAAATAGGACTTTAATTTAAACTAAAGGGAACACTCGGTTCCATTTATACACTCGTTCATGTTGTTCATGTAAAGCTCATATAAGGTTCGAAAACTTCCCGGGTAGTTCGAGATAACCAACTTTTATGTTCGGAGTTCGGAATATCTAACCTCACAAACTTGATCATAACTTTAACCTCACCAACTTTTCGAGTCTATAAATCCAGCTTTAATGTTATAATACATACAAACATACTTTATTTAAAGGAAAATCTAAAAAAGCTATTATACCTTCATCATTAAGAAATCTTCTTCAGGTGCCTCCAACAGAAATTTTTCTATATGCTGTGCCTCAAGAACCAGGGTTTTCTTTGGTTTGTGCATTTTTGACTTACTCTTCAAAAATGCAATAAGCTTGCCGTATCTGGATATATCAACATTCTTGTACACTTTCAGAGTCGTCTTTATGATTAAATATGTCACCCAAATAATTTTCTTTTCGAGATTCAAAAAATATGCCAATAAAACAGTTTACCACACAGGCACATCTTTTTTTACACCAGTCGATAAATTATTTGAAGGCTTTGTAATAATTATCTCTTGACTTGCCAAACACGACAGGCCCCCTTCTTTTTGAATTTCGGCTAGAGTTTCTTCCATATTTTGAAAAATTATCCTTGAAAATCGCAAAAATAATAACTTTATTTACTGTCTTAAAATTTTTGTTATTAATCAATTCCATACCAACAATAATCACCCTAGCCTACTTTTGCGTGTCAAATTTGTCATTCAACAATATGTCAATTAAAATATAATACAGGGTTTTCTAATTTACATTGAACCAATATAATTTTCTGTTTTATATTAATATCTATTAAGTGTTAAAATGTGGATACAATTTTGTATGACACTTGTGTGTTAAGTCATATAAGTCACTTGGGAATTAGCCTTCTCGGTTTTCGGGCTAATGTTTCACGGCGTGAGTTATATACCGGGTGATGCATGGCTTAGTTAAACATATCCCATGTAATTTTTGAGGTGGCTAAATATTGGCTCCCCTGTACATTTTAGAAAAAAATTGTATTATAATTTTTTGAAGAGGCCGATACAGTTAACCGATGTGCCAAGTTTGAATAAATTTTAATAAGTCGATCCTTACTTCATTTCAACTTATTCAATTAAATGTGATGGCGAAATTACGAAATTTTCATTGTTTAGGTAATACAGCAAACACCAGCAAATAATTTCTATGACGCTATTGTCATAAATTTACGTAAAGCTGGACATAACGAATAAAGATTATTTGACGTTAAAAACACATTTTCGTTTTACCAGTCTGGCAATCACACATCCAAAATAAAAGACACCCTCCATTAACAGCTGAACAATATCCTAACCGATCATAAAATTTATTTCTAACATTTCTAAGTTGATATTGAGAAATTCTGTTACATTCTAACGAAATACAGTTTTTTAGCTGGTTAGATTTTCAAATTTTACATCTTTATAAATAAAAATTTTTAAGTGACCCCCACAGAAAGAAGTACTTTGGCGAAAGGTCAGGAGACATGGCTGGCCAAAGGATTGGATGCCGTGGGCCAATAATATTTCCGTTAAAAATATTTTGCGAGCATTCCCTAACCATGAGAAAATTATGATTCATTTGATACCAGATCTCCTGATTTTCGTATACAAATCCCTATTATTATTTGCTCTTTCCATTACCTCAAAACAGAATACCATTCTCCGTTCTTCGTCATCTTGCCGTAGCTCTTGATGTTTTTCATACTACTTGTAAGGAAAGTATTTATGTTTTTTTTTAAGTGCGCAACACTGTGGTTTGATGTTTGTCTACGGATTGCCCAATAATCCTCGTGCTAATCATTTTATTTTCATCCACGTGCAATAAGGTATCAAAATCTTTATTATCCCTTTCTTCAGCTCTATTGACATTCTGAGATGAGCATTTTCAGTTATTTATTACAGTGCCCTTGGACTCAAATTTACTAATGATAAGTTTAATGAATGAAATGGAAGGGATAGGATTATCAGGAAATTGAACTGAAAACATTTCAGACACTGCTCTTAAACTATTTCCTGTATAATACCTTTTAATCACAGTTACTTTTTCCTTGATGGAATAGCTCATATTTAGCTATAATTAAAGCGTCTTCAATGAAAATGTTGTCACTGACGCTACTTTTCGTTTTGTCGATGCCAAATAATATTTTGCTGGTGTTTGCCGTATTACCTAAACTATGAAAATTTCTTAATTTTCCCATCACATTTAATTGAATAAGTTAGGATTGACTTATTAAAATTTATCCAAACTTGGCACATGGGTTTATCATATCGGCCTCTTCAAAAAATTATTATACAATTTTTCTCTAAAATGTTCAGGGGAGCCAATGTTTAACCAGCTCAAAATTTACATGGGATTTCCTATGATCAACTAAGCCATGCATTACCCGGTATAATATAACACATTTGTACCATAATAGTTATTTATGATATAAGTGTTAAAAGTACATCTTTAAGGGACGCATGCGAAAATGCAAACCACAAGAGGCCCTTAAAAATACTTTTAACACAAATATCATACAATATTTTTTCTACAAACGGCAATAAAAAGCATACAGTCATTGAAAATTAAATGTTTATAATCTCTTACATCCAGGTAGTTTCTAATAAGATTTTTATATATTTATATTAAATTAGTTCACATTTGTCAATTGAACCTAGCAACCATCATTGTTGGCTGATTTGTTTGCAGAAAAATTGAAAATTTGAAAGGTTCTGTCAGTTTTATTAAAACGCTAGCTGGCTGTTGTGATTTGCCAAAAATGCAAGAAATACAAGAAATCGATCCACTTAAAGACATAGAAGCTGCTAACAGAGCTACCTTGGATTTACTGCCACGGAATCAAGAATTCAATATGAGATTGCTCATAATAAATTTATAAAATGGTGTGAAAACAAAGACGTTTCTGGAAAGTATTCCGAAAACATATTCCTAGCTCATTTTGAGGAAAAGGCAAAGGTATGAAAGTCATCTTCGCTTTGGTCCCATTATTCAATGATCAAAGCTATGCTACGTGTAAATAACGACGTAGATATCAGCAAACATTTTAAATTGATTGCCTACTTGAAGCGTCAAGGAGAGGGTTACCAGGCCAAAAAATCAAAAAATTTTACTAGAGACCAAATTGAACAGTTTCTGAAGTGCGCACCGGATGATGAGTACCTTTTCATGAAAGTAGCTACGATTGTAGGAGTATTTGGTGCCTGCCGCAGGGAGGAGCTTTGTCAGTTGACTCTTGACAACGTGGAAGATATGGAGACTTCACTAGTTATTAAAATATCAGATACCAAAACCAAGGTACCACGAAATTTCACTATCGTTGAAAAATTTTATTTGGATTTTTATCGAAAATATACTGATCTTCGTCCAGCAGATGTCGTACATCGGCGGCTCTTCTTAAAATATGTAAAAGGTAAATGTACCAGAAATCCGGTCGGAATTAATACGTTCGGAAAATTTTCTGCTGCTATAGCAAGATTTCTGCAACTTCCAAATTCAGCACTCTATACGGGGCATTGCTTTCGCCGTTCCTCTTCGAGCTTACTTGCCGATGCTGGAGCAAATTTGACGACAATTAAGCGGCATGGGGGATGGAAATCCTCAACCGTTGCGGAGGGGTACATCGTGGATTCCTTAAAAAATAAAAATTCTATTGCTCGAAAATTGCTTACAGTACAAACGACATCAGCCGATGATGCTTCAACATCAACTGGACATGCTGCTGTTTCTGTTCAATCCTTCTCAACCGCGAAGAACAGCAGAACTGAGGAAGGAATTCATTTTTCAAATTTTTCAAATTGTACTATTAATATAAGTATAAATAAATAAAATAGAAATGTCTTTTGACGTTTTTTTGAAAAAATTGACATTTTACTTTTAACACTACTGCCTTAAGGTAGGTATTTTAAGGCACTAGTGCCTTACAGTAACATTTTTAAGGCTAGTAGAAAAATAACTATAAATACCGTTTCACTGGTCACAAAATTGTCGACATGTGTCAAACACCCCTCAACGTTTATTTTTAAAATTCGGTCAAACATGAGGAACACCAGATGTTTTATAATGGTTGTCAAGGTAATCAGGCGAGCAAGTGTTTTGGTTACTTTGTCGCCCGGCGAACTGTCGAAATTGATGAAGCAGTCCTGAATGCTGAAGAAAACGAACCAGGTACAAGTAAAAGAAAAATTGCGACAACTTTAAACATTTCATCTGTGCTAGTTTGGAAAATTTTGATGGATAATTTGATGTATTCTTACCATAGTCTGACAGTCCAAGCTCTTCTCGCACACGATTTTCCACCCTGATTAAATTTTTGCTAGTGGTTCATTCAAATGTTGCCCCAAATCCGTTGTTCGGAAATGAAATTTTATTTAGTGATGAAATGCCATCAGAAAATTTCATAACACTAATTTTAGTGTAGAAGAGGATCCTCATGCGATAGGCGAAAGTCATATAGTATAGTGAATTTTTAGAAGAGGAACTCCCGGTACTGTTAGAAGAGGTACCATTTGAACTAAGAAACAAATTGTGGTTTATGCATGATGATGCACCGTCACATTTCAGTTTGGTGGTAAGCGACTTTTTAAATCAACACTACATCCGTCTAGATTTTTTTTCTGGAGACATTTAAAATCGTTGACGTATCAGACTATTATCCAGACAGAGGAATATTTAAGTTCCACTAATTAGACAAACTCACGTGCAATCTCCGCCAGGCTCCACCTACAAGTTTCCGAAGAATTGGCTACCCCCAGCTATTGTAGGGAGGCTTTAATGCTGGTGGCTTCGACAAGCCCAGCTCTCCAGAACTACACGACACAGTAAGTAACTTAGGGCTCTGCCCAAACCAAATAATGATAAGAAGATTGGCCGACACAAGCCTTAATGAATAAAAGAAGTTAAAGGCTCTGCCTGACTTAGAAGCCAAAGAAGATCCCAAAGAAGAGGAATATTTAACATAATTATAGCTTCATGTGAAATAATTTGCAGCAGGTACTCCTGGGATATTCAGCAGTTGTTATAACATTTCTAGTTTGTTGTGTAACGTCAGAATTAAGGCGGCTTATATTTCCCTATGTTTAGGTAAATTTTAATCTGACAACATCGAGAAATCTCTCCTTTTAAAAATTAAGATAAAGAAACTACACATTGGTATTGAATAGAAATTGGCTCACGTGTCCATTTTTTTATTTACAGGTGTCTTTGCATGTCTTAAATTTGCGATGACAGATCCGATAAAAATGTAGGGGATCAAAATGAAGGAGAAAAGATCGGGGAGTCAAACTGTATGATATCAGTATTTATACAGAGTATCCCAAAAAAAAAGTTCCGTGAAGTTTTGGTCACAAAAAAAATGTAACACCCTGTATACTGCCACTAACAGTTTAGATATTTTATTGTAGAGATTCCTAAAACTAAAAAGTGTACCAACTTTGAACTAATTATCTCGGAAAATATGGAAGAAAAACGGAAAAAACTAAAAGTTAGCAAAAATGAAGCCTTTTTGGCCGCCTTTATGAGTATTTCTTTTCTATTTTGGCGAGCCTATCACTCCCTTAAATATCTACGTGACGTTCATTAACACCCTCTATATACAAATTAATGTTTATTTGTTTGTCTCTTGTGCGTTCCTATACCATTCATCCAATTGCGATTATAAGTTGGTGAGCTGTTGTTTTTATTTTAAACATACCCCATACGAAAAATCTTATCGTACAGAAAAAAAGATTATGAAAAACTGCAAATAAACGTTTTATTTCTACCATTATAACGAGTGATTATTAATTATTTTGCTCAAGGGCGGCTGTGACCCAGTTGGAATTTAAGGACCTCCGGCCTATCAGTGTTCTGCCTTGTATGGCGAAAGTTTTGGAGAAGGTGGTAAACGCTCAACTGACTAAACATATTGAAAGTAATAATATCCTGCCCCAAACACAATCGGGATTCCGCGAACATCATAGCTGCGCTACAGCATTGCTTAATGTTAGTGACGATGTTTTTCAGGCTATTGACAATAGTAAAATAACCATTTTGGCATTGTTGGACTTCTCCAAGGCTTTCGACACTATAAATCATCCCTTATTATTAGCTATTCTGCACCATGTGGGACTGTCTGATGAGGCAGTTGGATTTTTTACCAATTTCTTGTCAAATAGATCTCAATCAGTGCGTGTCGGAGGTATGATATCGAATCCTCTCATAATTAAAAATGGGGTGCCACAGGGCTCGACTCTGTCTCCCCTTTTATATGCTATCTATACATCATCTCTCTCAAACTCATTAAAACAATGTTCAGTTCAATACTATGCTGACGACACGCAGGTATATAAATCATTTAGTAGAACCAATACTGTTGAAAGCTGTAAAATAATAAGTTCTGAACTAAACTCCCTAAATAAATTGTCCTTACAACACTCCCTTACATTAAACCCTAAGAAGTGCTGTGTAATGGTTTTTGGGCGCAAGGCCGACTTGGACTCAGTTAAAAGTGAAATTAAAATTCAGATTGATGACATTATTTTGCCAGTGAAGGAGAATGTGCGTAACTTGGGAGTGATTTTTGACAGTTCTCTAAGATTTAGTGCGCATGTGTCAGGTTGTATACAAAAAGCTTTCATTAGATTAAAATTCTTATACCATATGCGGCACTCCCTATCTCAAAAGGTTAAATCACTTTTGTGCGATTCCCTCGTGCTCTCATTATTTAACCATGGCGACGTTGTCTACGGAAATTGTCTCACTGTAGTCGATAAACGACGAATACAACTTGTTCAGAATTCTTGTTTGAGACTTATTCATTAATGGAGTAAGGAAATATGAACATATCTCCCACAAGCTGGACGAGTCGCACTGGTTGAGTATGGTGGAGAGGAGGGAGCTGCATCAAGCATGCTTTTATCATAAAATTATATCTTTGAAATGTCCTGCATACTTGTATAACCGTATTGTTTTTCGAACTGACGTATATTCTTTAAATACCAGATTTAAAGGCAGAATAACGCCCCCGCATCACCACACTGCAATCTTTGAGCGAAGCTTTTCACACAATATTGCTAAGTTCTATAATTCGTTGCCAGATAACTTAAAAATACTTCCGCTCTCTTCCTTTAGGCTGAATTATATTAAACATATATTGAATAGACATGTATGATGAACATACACCCACTGCATCGTGATTGTCACGTTAAATAAAAAGTTAATTACCAATACACCGCTAGGTTAGGTTAAGATATTTAAGATTAGCTATAGGTTAAGTAGATCAGGGAGGTATTTTAGGATGCCTCATCTGGACTTCGCCTATTTCAGAATAACATATGTAATATGTATCCCTTCTTTTTGTACTTTTGTAACAGAAAATTTAATATTCTGAAATAAAGACATTTATTATTATTATTATTATTATTATTATTATTATACATAGTGTAGCAGTAGCGCGTAGATTAAATCATAGGGCGAATTTGCAAGAAAGCAGCGTTGTCACGTTGAAAACCTAATGTAATGTTTTTTGACGGTATGTAATATAAAATCCTGAGCTATCCTACTTTGAAAGCCTACTTTATATGGCCGCCTCCTACTTCTAGACACCTTCTGATGTTTCTTCTTACCCTCAGAGACACATTAACCAATACGTTTGGAGAATTATTAATTTCGGCAATTTTTTCTGAAATCCTTCTTTTAAGATCATTTATATCCTCAATTGGTGTTCGATAAATGGAGTTTTTTATAAAAGGCCACAAGAAGAAATCGCAGGGTGTTAAATCGCAGGAACGAGGTGGCCATATTTGTTGCGTATTTCGGCTTATAACTCTGTTTTCAAAAAATTCACTTAAAAAATTTAAATTTTCTCTGGTTACATGAGGTGTAGCGCCATCTTGTTGGAAGTAACCTTCCCGCAATTCATCATCGTGAAGCTCATTAATAAATGTTGTCAGAATTTCAATCCGATATCTCTCAGTTGTAATTGTGCCATCAAAGTAAATTGGGCCTACTATTCTTCTAGAACTAATTGCTGCCCACACACCAACTTTTTGAGGATGAAGAGGTCTTTCTACAGAAACATGCGGATTTTGCGTATTCCACATTCGCATATTTTGTGAATTAACATAGCCTGATAAATAAAAATAAGCCTCATCGGTAAAAAATGTTTTTTCAAAAGCACCACTATTTTCTTCTCGAAAATTGTTTAAAAACCATTCACAAAAATTAAGTCTTTGGGGAACGTCATTGGGAAGGAGTTCATGAATAGCCGTAACACGATAAGGGTATAGATGCAGATCCTTTTTTAAAAGTGTTTGACATGTACTGTAGCATAAATCCGTTTGCTGAATTTGTTGAGATAAATGCCTAATAGAAGTTGAAGGATTATTTTCCATAATTTGTTGCGCTTCTTCAATAACCTCATTCGATCGTTTCGTTGGTCTTCCAGCCCCTTTTTTATATTGAACAGAACCAGTCTGACGAAATTTATCAATTAGGTATTGTGACCCAGTACGAAAATTATGAAAGGTCACCGCAACATCAGGAAACTCGGTTCGAAATTCATCAAAGCAGTCATGCATAGAGTAATTCCACACACCGCCTATTTTGTTTCCATTTCTAAAAAAACTTTCAACAATAAAATTTTTTTGTGCTTCACTAAACATTTTTACTGTAGAACTTTCAATCCGGCAACAAAGCTTCACCAAAACTTGATACGCTGAAAAATAAAAAAAAAATAAAAAATTAAATTATATCCTGCTAATAGCACTTTATAATAGTCAAAAGACGACTCCTCGGAGAAATATTAGTTAAAGCAATAGTAACCTACCTTCAAATAACTGCAAAAATTACAAAATTTCTCCAATTTTTAAACTTTACAAATACACAAATTCAAATAAGACGTAAATGTCATAAAACAATCATGTCATCTTATCTACGCAGTACGGCCATGATGCTTTTAAAATGCATGACCTCCCTTGAGCAAAATAATTAAAAATCACTCGTTATTATAATATCCCAATTTCAACTGTATCCTGGCATAAATATTTTTCTCTCCGGCCAACGACGTTCCCTAACACAACTAAAAAACATAATTACCGTAAATCTTTGCCCTTATAATGTGGACCCAAAACCAATAATCATAATAATAACAAAAGGGCACATAAACGCAAGCTAATTAGGACGGTTTTGTTAATGAAGGGCTGAAATATAGGTTTGTGTGTTTATAGAGGAAATAATTTTCACCGACTAAGGGAACCGTATCTTTCATATTATACCCGAAAGTGGACAGTGGGCAGTGCTGTTAGCACCAATGTTAGTTTTGCCTGCAACAAAATTTATTTTACAATCATGATAAATAATGTTTATCTATAAACACTATTAAAATTAGATTTGTTGCATGTCAGTGTCTAAAATTTCATTTTATGACACTAGCGTTATAAATAAGTACAAGGATGTTTCAACTTTTATTGTACAATTTGAGCAAGCAGAAATATTAATTCCTTCTGCAGATCCACTGATCAGGGTCTTGTTGTCATTTTGTATACTTGTGGAGGGAATGGAAACAGTAGTACTTGAGGACGACGTCGTAAGAAGGCTTTTGGCAATTCTCTCTTCTTATTCTCCAGTGGGTTTTAAATATATCATTCTGCTTCATGGCTCAACTACAGTGAAAATTCGCGGATCCTTAGCTTTTGTATCTGGAATGTTCACCACTAATGTAGTAGTATTCAAATCCTCAATGTTGTCGATTGTCAAATGGCACAGCTCTTCTCTGCGACAATCACCAAATACACTGCATTCGTAAAATAGCGAATAAGTTTGAAAAATAATTTAGAGACGTCGAAGAAAACCACTCCCGTGTGTCCTCTTTTATTGAATCCTTCCAAAGTTCTGGTCTCCAGCCTCGTCGTCTGCCGTACTATACAGTGTTCTCTCCTAAAGCCAAATTGTTCATTGGGGAGAACATTACGCTCGACGACAAAGTCAACCAGACGACTATAACTTACCACCTGTGTCGGGTCTTCGTTTTGTTTTAGGATCAGTATAACTTTTGCAAAAAGTTAATGTTGTTCATTTTGTTACAATTATTTTGGGTATTTGCATGTTAGCAACTAGTGTTTACTCTTTTTGATAGACGAAAATAGTGTTATCGTGGGTTTATCTAGTAAAAAGAAAATACTTTACCTTTATTTTATGAAAAATAAGAAAATTGAGTGAACGTGAAAGAATTGAAATCTTGTGCATGATTGGTCTCGGAGATAGATCGCGCACTCAAACAGAAGTGGTTCACCTGTTTAATATAACGCACCCTGATCAGCTGAATATTAATCAGAGCATGATAAGCAGAGTCTGGGCAAAGCTCCGGGAAATTGAGCATGTTCGAGATATTCAAGTAGCTGGTCGACCCTCAACTGAAGAAGGCAAGCTTAACGTTCTGTTAACAATGCAAGATAATCCTCAAACACTAATTATGGAAACGGCTTCTAATGTTCATTTGACGCAATATACTGTACAGGGACATTTTTTTAAGTGTCTCACCCGATTGGCGATTTTCCTGCTGACTATATAATTTAATGTCAAAAAATACATAGATTTACAAATTTGACAGATGAGACGCGATTTTGAATTTTCTTAAACGGCAACCCCCATAAATAACCACACGATTGGATTGCATTTGGCGATCCGATTCTAAAACTATATAGTTGTTGACACTTATTTTCAGCCGTTTCGGAAATACGGGCGTTCCCAATTTGCCTCCATCGATTTTGTCTTTTAAGTGTCTCACCCCTTTAATAAATAGACCTTCTAAGCTGAACACCTTAATTTTTTTCACAGTGACATAATTTCGCGTGAGCAAGCGATCTACGCTATAGTCAAATCCGACAGATGTCAAAAAGTGACAGATACGACGCCATTTTGAATTTTCTTAAATGGCAACCCCCATAAATAACCACACGATTGGATTGCATTTGGCGATCCGATTCTAAAACTATATAGTTGTTGACACTTATTTTCAGCCGTTTCGGAAATACGGGCGTTCCCAATTTGCCTCCATCGATTTTGTCTTTTAAGTGTCTTACCCCTTTAATAAATAGACTTTCTAAGCTGAACACCTTAATTTTTTTCGTGACATAATTTCGCGTGAGCAAGCGATCTACGCTATAGTCAAATCCGACAGATGTCAAAAAGTGACAGATACGACGCCATTTTGAATTTTCTTAAATGGCAACCCCCATAAATAACCATACGATTAGATTGCATTTGGCGATCCGATTCTAAAACTATATAGTTGTTGATACTTATTTTCAGCCGTTTCGGAAATACGGGGGTTCCTAATTTGCCTCCATCGATTTTGTCTTTTAAGTGTTTCACCCCTTTAATAAATAGACCTTCTAAGCTGAACGCCTTAATTTTTTTCACAGTGACATAATATCGCGTGAGCAAGCGATCTACGCTATAGTCAAATCCGACAGATGTCAAAAAGTGACAGATACGACGCCATTTTGAATTTTCTTAAATGGCAACCCCCATAAATAACCACACGATTGGATTGCATTTGGCGATCCAATTCTAAAACTATATAGTTGTTGACACTTATTTTCAGCCGTTTCGGAAATACGGGCGTTCCCAATTTGCCTCCATCGATTTTGTCTTTTAAGTGTCTCACCCCTTTAATATGTCACTTTTTGACATCTGTCGGATTTGACTATAGCGTAGATCGCTTGCTCACGCGAAATTATGTCACTGTGAAAAAAATTAAGGCGTTCAGCTTAGAAAGTCTATTTATTAAAGGGGTGAGACACTTAAAAGACAAAATCGATGGAGGCAAATTGGGAACGCCCGTATTTCCGAAACGGCTGAAAATAAGTATCAACAACTATATAGTTTTAGAATCGGATCGCCAAATGCAATCCAATCGTGTGGTTATTTATGGGGGTTGCCATTTAAGAAAATTCAAAATGGCGTCTCATCTGTCAAATTTGTAAATCTATGTATTTTTTGACATTAAATTCGGCTTCCTTATCGAAAATCATTCAGAAATATGTTATTTGTTTTTTATGATAGTCAGCAGGAAAATCGCCAATCGGGTGAGACACTTAAAAAAATGTCCCTGTACATGAAGTACTCAAGAAAGCAAAGTTCGATCCCTACAAGATATTCCTAGTTCAGGAGCTGCCGAAAGATGATTTTGCTCGACGAACTGAATTTTGTGAGCAAATGCAACACTTTTGTAACGGTAACGACAATTTTGTAAAAAGAATAATTTTTTCTGACGTAGCGACATTTATATTGGACGGTCAAGTTCTTATTGGGCAAGCGAAAATCCTTCTTGGTTTTCAGAATGTCATACACAACACCCTGAAAAAATGAACGTGTGTCCTTGAAAATACTCCCACTGCGGCGAGATATTTGGAGTTTCTTCCAAATGACCCCGCCCTAATAACTTCGTATCCCGATTTAGAAGAACCCGATGTACATTGTACACCAGCGTGACCTGTTTTACAATAATGTAGAGTCCCATCATATTACACTTTATCTGTTCGCCCTTATTTAAATGAAGTTTTTCCAAATCGCTGGATAGGTAGGAGAGGGACGATTTAGTGGCCACCCAGATCGCTAGATTTAACTCTTCTTGATTTTTTCTTGTGGGAGATACTTGAAAAGTAAAGTATACGTGAATTGCCCAGCGAATTTAGAAGATTTAAAAGCACGAATACACCAAGAAATTAGAAACATTAACACAAATATCATCGACAATATTCAAAAAGAATTTGTTAATCGCCTTGGCTATTGTCGGATTGTCAACTGTGCTCAATTTTTCTTCAAAATCTCATTATATAACCACCATGTAAAAAAATGTGCTCTTTCTATATCTACAATAAATAATTGGGGTTTCCATTATAAAAAAACGAAGCCGTCATATCTCTTTTTTGATATATCCTGTGTATTTCGCTACAATGTTAAAAATCTCTAAACTGAAAATAGAAAATCGACGGGTTCGAGCGTTTCTCTTACAAACTCCCCTATTAATTTTTATTGAATTTATTCGCTACTTTACGAATGCACTGATGTGTATACCCAATATAGTAGGTACTTATCGTTTGATGAATTTCTCAAGAATTGCTCAATTTGGTCTCTATTCAAAATCATAGGCTGTTTAGGTTCATAGCCTGCTCCTTTTCGCTATAAAAAAGGGACAAGTTCATAATATTTACTGAAATCTATATTGCAATTTAATTTCAATATTGCTTTGGCCGTTGAGTAGTGAGACCAAAGAGATGAAGAGTTAGATTTCTCTTCGAAATATGCGAAAAATATATTTTCATTGTATTTTCGAGAAACGCTTTTTAAATTGCACCACTGGCACTGCACAAATTTTCCATAAGCAATTTTGAACTGGTCCTTTGACTTTTTTGGAAATATCTCAAAGGTAGCTCTGATAGCCGCTTCATTTATTTCCATATTTGGATCGTTTTCTTCCAGATTATTCATCGAGTTATTGATAGCGAGTTTTTCTGTAACTAACAACGAAGAAATAAGGCAAGTCACTTGATTTTGGATTAGGTACTTATTATGGCTTTAATTTTGAATTTGGTAGATTAGTTATTAATTTTGTTGTTCATTTTAGTCTTTGGTTTAATACTGTTTGCAGATAAAATATTGTATAATGGCGTGTTAAAAATGTTTTTATATTGTAAGAAGGGAAATTGGATAACGAGAGTAGCGAGTTATCCAACCCTTCGAACATCCCTCTCAACATTATTGTAGAGCAAAAATAACATTGCACCTCCCATGATGAATAAGGGGGTAATTGTGAATGTTTCGAAATGTTTTTTCATATTTGTGCTTATATCGCTTTGATGAATTTTTCGCGCCATTTTCAGCGCAAAAATTTTTTTATAGCGCTTCACTGATAAAAGTTAGAAGTCAAAATGGACTTAGACGCACCAACGTGATGGAAACGTATAGGGGGTGGTCAAGAACCCCCAAAACGAGTTTTAGCGCGAAATATCAAAAAATTGCGGCGTTAGGGTTCTTAATAGCAAAATATCGTTTTTCTTCAAACGTCAATAAACTTGGCATTTTTCTACTAATTTTTTGACGTTAAAGTTTTTCATTTTTTACAGTAGGCGGTTGCTATAGGCAGCGGAAGTATAAGTGTGTGTCATAAATAAGTAATGTTGAAAAATACAAGAAATATTGGATATTTGTATACTTTATTTATTTTCAAAAAAATACAAGAATGAACTATTTATTAAACATCAGATTAAAAGTACAGTTATTTATTGTGGCCCCAGAAAAATTAACACAAGGTGTTGCGATGTTGCGATCCTGACTTGTTTTTGTATTTTCTAGCGTTAAACCCTCCTTGGAACCACTTGCTGTTGAATTTATGTCAATGTTAATAGGGATTGGTTCAGTAAAATGAGGTTAAGTAAAGTGTTCGATTAAAAAAAATGGTATTTTTAAAACAGGAAATTAAAGCTTGAAAATTGCTTGTAATAAGATTCACTGACACTTGTCAAATCGAATTATGCGTCGGTATCAAACAATACAATAATAAAATAAATCCATAGCAACGCTAGCAGGTAAAATTCGAAACTTTACAAGTCAAATTTGACAGTCGGTCGACAGCAGTCAGAAATTTTTCCAGCGATGGGTACGCAAGGTACATTAAAACTGATATCAGATCTGGATTTCGCACCCTTACTGCCAAACTCTTTGTAAATTTGGTACCACTCCAGTTTATCAGCTTATGCGAAAAATGGCGTAAAATGAAAAACGTTTCTTGCAATATGTAGCACGTACTTTTTAAACTACAAATCCGCAAGCGGAAAACCATTTCTTTAATTGCAAATATAAAAAAAAAGTGAAAATAGGGTACCCGCTTGTGACAAAAATGAAAAAAAAAGTGAAAAACTCTTGTTGATTTATGTAGCATATACCGAATTGGAACCAAAAAGGTGGATTAGATGCCGTGTTAGCGCCTGTTTAACCAATATAAGTCTATATAATTATTACAATTTTTGTCGAGTGACCAGAAGCGAGTGACTAACAGCTAGAGAAACATAACCTTACTTGTGCCATTTTCAGCGCAAAAATTTATGCACAGTGAGAGTGACTCTCACTGTGCTTTTCGGTCGACTATTTTCACATTTTTTTTTATATTTCCAAATAAAAAAATGGTTTACCGCTCGCGGATTTGTCGTTTAAAAAGTACGTGATACATATTGCAAGAAACGTTTTTCATTTTACGCCATTTTTCGCATAAGCCGATAAACTGGAATATTACCGTTAATTTTTAAGATAAGAAAAAAAAAATACCTTTGACGCCCTTTTCGGCCATTTCGAGAAGTAGCAACTTTTGAACTAAGGTATATCGTCATATTTTAGCCTTAGGATTTGTGCTAGCATTTTGCACAGACCTTTTAGAGACAAACTGAAATAAAAATATAAATCTTTATTCAATATAGGAACGGTATACCAGCGATGCTAACGCAGATCAATTATTTCTTATCTCATTTATTTTAAAATTCTTTGAAAAATTGCGCTCATCTTATGTGTGAAACCAACCAACCTGATTGATTTCTTATAAATCTCCGAAATAATTAAATATTTGGCAACACTGAGGGGGAGTAACTTATTTTGATGTTAAGCGGAACATATGTCAACGTGCTAGGTGCGGCGCTTGTCGTCTGGTTTTAGGTTTTTCTGGAAAATTCAGAGATGTGATTATTATTTCAGCTTTCTCGAACGTCTCTTGTAATATCATAAATGGATTGTCGTTTTGATGAAAATTGAACTGTAACATATTCACCAGATACTAAAGGGCGAGGAACTGGTTCCTTCAAATTATTTTAAGTTGATTATAATAATAGATTGATCTTTTACGTTGTAATCATCATCAGATACTTTATTCACTTTCTTCTTGGTCTTTGCGAAATTTTTTTATAGGCGCTTTGCTTTTATTTGCTACAGTTCTATCTAAATCTATTCATTTTTCTCTGCTGTATCTGTCGAGTTTAAAAAAAGTCTAAGTTTTCTTTGTTTTCTAGAAATTTTCTTTTACCACTTGATGGATTACACTTTGGCATTCTTTTGTGATTAAACACATTGCGCGAAATAAGGCCACCGATGGCGTAACCGGTAGTCGAGTGGAGCTGAAAAATACGCAAAATAAATATCGGCCACTGGTGTCATCACCGTAGCATCTAGTGTTCTAAAGTTAGTCACTGCGGTGATACATGAGAAAATGACATCAAATCAAAGTCTGCTTCTCCTTGCTTTTTTATTAAATGGGTTAGGAATATTCATATACCTCCAATGTTAGCTTCAAAAGAACACAAAATGTTGTATTATACGTTTTCTAATGAACTTTGTGCTTATAAAGTAAATAATTTCGGTATTTTTGCATGTCATCTTTTTTTGGAGCCCTTGAACTCTATAAAAAAAGACAAACATGGCGTTTGCACAAAGATGAGAAGATCTATTCCACCCGAAGAAAAACTGGTACGCATTTTAAGGTAAGTTTGCATGTATTACTGTTTTTTAAATTTGTTGTGTATTTAATATTGGGTTAGTTCATTTTTGTAGGCTCACCGCATTGGAATTTGAAAATCTAGGAAATATTGATTAGAAAAACAAACAAACTACTTGTAAAACTAGACTTTATTTCAACTCCATTATAAAAGATATGATAAAAGTTTAGATTTTATGTGAACTAACTTGAATTGATAATTAACACAGTGAATTTTAACTAAAAAGCAAATAATCATTCATCTTACTCTCCGATTCATCGCCCATTGAAGAATGTGATTGAGGAGACGGTGTGGGTGGGGAGATGTACCTACGTTTGTGGAATTTGAGCTTCCTGATTTTGAATTTATTGTAACGGCATTTCAGGTTAGTAGTTATGTTGTGGTGGTGTAAATTGTGGTTGAGTTGACACAGAATGATAGTCTGATGAGGGTGGAACAATTCGAAACTCCTGAGCGGCCACTGTTGTTGAGATGGTAATTAAGCAGCAGCAATAGCCTGAATTATATAGTCAGACCGAAGCTTAATTTTTCTTTTCACAGAAACTTTTCGTGTTTCTGGAAGTGGTAGAATGCTGGTGGCACCACCAGTGGCTTACTCAAGTACTCTTCGTGCTAAATAACACCAGGTGGATCAACATGGTTACCCCACCAGTGGCCTAGTTTAATATTGGCCTAATATAATGGCGGCACACCGGGGGGGGGGGGGGGCGAGGATTCCTGCAGTTATGACCGACACTATGGTCTTGCCAGATACCATTTTTACAAAAACGAAATAACTGAACCTAGAGAAAGGTCCTTAGCTCCTTTAACTCTTGCTTTATGCCGACCGCTGTACTCATAGCAGAGTCATATGCATTTGACTGCACTTGGTCGTTTGTTGCGCGGCTACGAAATTATTTATATTATTAAATAAAATTGATTGGTGCAGATTACCTAAAACCAGCCAGTCTGGGAGCCTCTTTCTCGAGCTTAACGGCTCTGTCGTAAAGTGCTAATAGGCCCGCGCCCCTCGGAGCTCTACCTGCCTGCGGATTACCCAAGAAATATTGTTTCATTTCGTTTTATATTGCTCCCCGTATCCGCATTGTTGGCTCTGTTTTGTTTTTCTAACTAGAGGCGAGCGGATCAAGGGCCCCTTTGGGGATTCGGCCTAACGCCTTTTGATTGGTCGTCGACGATACAAGTTCACGCTAAATTGACTCTATGGCTTGTTGAGGATATTTTTAACATGTCCAGGATTTCGAGTTATTTTTATGTTTATCGGAATAGGAGGATTGAAGTGTTTGATCGGCTATAAATGATTTCTATTGTGCATTAAGAATTCGATTGTAAAAGTAGGTGTAGAGAAATTAATGGTAACCATTGACATTTGACGCTTCGTATGGTAACCATTTTTTCGCATATTGTCAGCACTGGGGAACACCACAAATAAAACCTTGGTATACAGGATAATTCCTGATCCAAATTAATATTGAGTGTAAAATAAACACAAATTTTGTGCACAATTCCACCATACTTAAACGTTATTATTTGTAATTTCATTCTATAAATTCGCTCCATGGTTGTCTCTTCAAGAACGAATAAACGTTATAGCTTGCTTTACCGGCACAGCCAGACAAGGCAACTAACAAAACTTCTTGAATCTATTAACAACTGTCATCCCAACATAACATAGTATTATTTTTAGTGATTAGTGGATAAATTATGAATAAATGGGCCTATTCAGTTGCCCTTCTGGTCACCAGATCTAACCTACCTTGATTTAATTTTCTGGAGATATTTAAAGAACTACATTTACAAACGGCGGTAAGACGTTAATGGTTTGTAGACTACAAGTAATTATTATTGGGGAAAAATAAATCAGATGATGGTTGAGCCAGTTTGAGCAGTTTTATATTTATACAGGATTTTTTAAAGTGTTACAATGTTGGTTTTATATTATTTTAGTTAAAACAAAACGAACCTTATAACTGATATGTTAACAACATCAACCGAGAAAAATAACATTCATTTTTAATGACAGCTACTAAAAACAAAGCCTACTTATAATATGTCAGGCAGTGGCGTAACTAGCCCTCTGACCTGGGGGTGGCCTAGGGTGGTCCTGTTATTGTGACTTGTAGTGGCGGCTCGTGTAGATACGAGCCGGCGGAGAGCCCGCTGCAGGCGAAATGCGCCGCAGACGAAATTTTTTTTGGACCACGCCCAAATTTTAACAAATTTGGTCAATAATCAACAGTAATATCACAAGACCTCGTTTTTTTATCGGTTAGATTTTTCAGCTGTCACGAAAACTTTTTTTGGAAATTTTTCGAGTTGAATTTGGACATGTTTATTCTGAATTTTTGAATAAACAAGCCCAAAGTTCAACGAGTATTGCCAAAAAAGTCTGAGTGAAAAATGGAAAATTTAACCAATAAAAAAATGATGGTCGAGTGATATTTGGCATTTTCGTACATCGTTGAATAAACATGCCCAAAGTTCAACGAGTAAAATTGCCAAATAAGTTTGAGGCTGACAACCAAAATACATTTATTATAATTTTACGTATTAATGTACGTTCATTGTTATGTAAAAATTGAAGCTATATTTGCGAGGCGAGTAGCGAGCTTACAAAGTCAGCCTTTTTCTGGGGGGGGCCTAGCGACGTCTGGGGGGGGGCCCGGCCCCCCTAGGCCCCCCTGTAGTTACGCGCCTGATGTCAGGTGCACCAATTATGATGTTTCCAAGCCAAAGCCTACTAAGAGAATCTTAAAATTATGATTATCTTTAACACCATCCCTTTTATTTATTTTTAAATATTCTATTTAAAACTATTCTTATTATTATTATTTAAACTTTACAAGTAAGCTCATTTTTATGTTTCTGAAACTTATTAGTCCCTAAGGATTTAGTGAAAATGTCAGCCGTTCGTAGTTCTGTGCAGTAATAGTTTAGTTTGAAGGCCTTCATTCACTTTTCATTCATAAAATGGTATCTTACATCTATGTGCTTGCTACGCCTGTTGAACTGTCCATTTTTGATCATTCTAATGGCACTTTAATTGTCTATAATAAGAGTTATCAGCACAGTCACATCTTGGAGTTCTTCTATTAGGTTCTTTAAATATAAAAGCTCTTTTACACAGTCGCTTGCTGCGATGAATTCAGCTTCGGAACTGAAAGTGACACTATTGGTTGTTTTCTGGAACACCACGCGATAGGTCCGCCACAAAAGAACACAACATAGCCAGTTGTGCTTTTACGAGTTTCACAGTTACCATAGAAATCTGAGTCAGAGTAGGCGGTTAGATTACAGTCTTTATTTTCATCATGATGGTCGCTTTTATATTGAATACCATCACTTTTAGTAAGTATCGTAAAATCTGTTTTACATTAGAAATGTCTGTATTTGAAGGATTTTCCATATATCGGCTTTCATAGTTAACCGCATAGGTAATGTCGAGCCTTGTTTTGTTTGATAAATAAAGAAACTTTCCAATGGCTTCTCAAATGGAATTTTTTTTTATGTTTTCTTTTTTTTTTCTATTGCTTCTATTGTTCGGTTTCGCATTTCCCATGTTAAATCTTTTAATGGCTTCTTCAGCATAGTTCGTCTGACCAAGCGTTATTGTCTCGTGTTTGATGTTGACATCTATGCACAAAAAAGTATCCACTGTTTGGCATTTTATTATTTGATAATTCTGCTCTAAACCTTCGAGCTATCTCATTTTCACTTTCGCCCATTACTAAGCCATCATCTACGTATAGAGCTAGAAACAAACTGTCTCCTTCATTTTTAAAAATGCATCTTTCATCCTTTAGAGATGATATGCCAAAAGTCTTTAAATACTTTGTAAAAAATGTTTATTCCAACAAAGAGGGGCCCTGGCTCTACAATTCCCGCCCAACCATTTATTTTTTGTGGATATTGCGCATTTATTTTTTGTGGATATTGCGTCCGATAAGTTTATCAGGAAATTGAAGTGAAAATATTTCAGACACTGCCCTTAAACTGTTTCCTGTATAACATCACTTAATCATAGTTACTTTTTTCTTAATGGAATAGCTTATATTTAGCTATAATTAAAGCGCCTTCAATGAAAATGTTGTCACTGGCGCTACTTTTCGTTTTGTCAATGCCAAATAATAATTTCCTTGTGTTTGCTGTATTACCTAACCTAATACAATTTCGTAATTTTGCCATCACATTTAATTAATATAAATAACAATAATAATAATATATTTCCAAATATAGCAAATATAACAAAATAAGTTTTACAAATGATGTTTCGCTTTCTACAATGAAAATATGAAAATAAATCCACTAAAGCCACTTAAGGCTAGTACGTGGATCCCATTCCACACTTCTAGTGTTTTCTGCTAGTTCTTATTTTATTATGTAGTGGAAACAAAAGTATGACTTAAAAATTACCAACAAAATAAATATAAAAAATAAAAAATTATTAGTACATTATGTATACCTATTCTCCCTAGATTGATTTTGCTTAATTTAAATAAAAAAGAGAAAAACATATCCTAGTTAGTTATTATTAATCACCTACCTAAATTAATGTGTATAAAAACAAATTATTTTAAAATAGTTTACAATACTAGTAAAAAAAAACAGAAAACTCTACAAAAAGTCATTTGGGAGGAAGGTACAAGTTTAAATGCATTTGTCATTTATTAGTAAAGTATTTATTTGATATATCTGTTGTAATCAAAACGACGTAAGTTTTGTAAATTACTTAAGTTAATTATTTGCTGTTTATATTATTGGTTGTTTCCCTGGATACCAAGTCAGCAAATAATTTTATAGATAAAAGATGTTTTAGTGAATTCAATAAATCAAAGTTTAAAACCAAACTATCAGCTAGAGACTGGGGTTTGTTAAACGGGTTGGATGCTACTCAGGTTAACCACCAATGGGACATTTTTATGAAAATTTTTCTAGCAGATTTTAATGAATGCTTTCCGATAAGAAGGTATCCAGTAAAAAATTATAATAAAGCCAAATATAAACAACGTAGTCCAGAAATAGTGGAGCGTAAACGACAATTAGATATACTATATGTTTGTAAAAATGCAAATAATCAATATAGACTTATGTATACTGCAAAAAAGAAGGAATACGATAACCTTTTAAAACATCAAAAAAAATCGCACTACGTCAATTGTCTCAGATCATCGGACAATAAAACAAAGTGTGCGTGGAGTGTAGTAAGCGAAATAACCGGAAAAGTTAAGATTCATGACATTAAAATTGAAGGAGATAAAACTAATATAGTAAATAATTTCAACAATTTCTTCTCTAGTTTATCAATCAATTTGCTGGAAAAATTAGATACTGTTCCCTTTACCACGAATATTCAACGTAATCAAGATACCATTTCCTTACAACCTGTGGACTCTAAAGAAATAATTGAGATAGGTAATAATCTAAAAAATAAGTTAAGTAGTGGCAATGACGAAATATCGACTTCTATTGTTAAGTATATAATTACAGCTATTACACAGCCACTTGTCTACATTTTCAATAATTCCTTAAAGTTTGGCATCTTTCCGGATGAGTTGAAGAAAGCTCTGATCGTACCTGTCTTTAAAAAGGGTGATGAGGCAACATTTGAAAACTACCGCCCAATTAGTTTGTTGCCATCATTTTCAAAGATCCTTGAAAGAGTGATGTGTGACCGTATTATGCGATTTTTGCTTGGGCTAAATATTGTGAATGAGGTTCAGCATGGTTATTTGAAGGGTAGATTAACACAAACAGCTATGTTTCAATTCAGTGAGGAGGTACTTAAGGCTCTTGAACGTAATGAGATCCCTTTAGGGCTGTTTCTCGATCTATATCAAAGGCATATGATACCATAAATTATAATATATTGCTGCATAAATTGGAATTGTATGGTGTAAGAGGAACGGCTTTGAAGTGGATTTCATCATATCTATCAAACCGACAACAAAAAGTTAGTATTGGCCAAGGCTCAAAACGGGTTTCATCTAATCAGGTTGAAATAAAAGGAGGTATACCCCAGGGTAGTGTCATAGGGCCAATATTGTTCATAATTTATATAAACGATATAACTGAAATAAACTCTGTAAATAATTGTAAAATAACAAATTGTGCGGATGACACTAACATATTAGTAACTGCCTCAAGCTTACCAACTCTAGTAAAAAAATCCCAATTGTTAATGATGGAAACATCTACGTGGTTTACAAAAAATAAGTTAGTCTTGAATGAAAATAAAACCAGCGTCATTCTTTTTAGGACAAAGAGATCAAGATTACAAGAACCAGAGAATATAAGTATAAATGGTACCAATATAAATTTAGAGCACACCACTAGGTTTTTGGGAATGGTATTGGATTGCAATCTTTCTTGGGAAAAACATGTTGATTACACTGTCACAAAATTGAACAGAGTATGTTATACATTTCGAGTATTGTCTAGATATATTGATATTGACACGAAAAAGATAATTTACCACGCAAATTTTGAATCACATATTAGATATGGTATTATCCTGTATGGAGATTGTAGTGATTTTCTGAAGACTGTTTATCTGTCAGAAGAGGGCCATTAGGACCCTTTTCAATCTTGGCCTAATAGAAACCTGTAGGGGTAGATTTAAAGAAAACAGACTTCTTACGGTCGCTGCTGTTTATATACAGGAGTGTGTTTTATTTTTTTGTAAAAATCGCTTACTATTTAGAAGCAATGAGTCTCAGGGTACTTATCCTACCAGAACAATGAACTATACTTTTCCTAGACATAGACTAACAATGTACGAAAAAGGAGCATACTACAATTGTATCAGATTTTATAATAGTTTACCAATTGGCATGAAACAGGTACCTAATATAGGGAAAATTAAAAAAATGATTTTCAGGGTACTTCTCGATATTGAACCTTACAGCATAGAAGAGTATTTTAGAAAAATTCCTAATTATTATTAGCTTTTAGACATTTATATTGACACTATTTTATTTTATATAAATGTAATTTATGTAATTCTGAAATAAAGATTATTAAAAAAAAAAAAAAATTATTAAATCAATAAACGTTCGTGTTTTCCTTCTAGGTAAAGAGAGATTTTTTTAACTTAACCCTAAATGATCTGTTGGTGATTTCATGTCTTATGTTTTCAGGAACATGTGTATACATATGTGGGGCTAAAAACGCAAATGCTCTTTGCCCTATTTTTTTCCTAGATTTAAGAGTTTTTGTTTGCTTATGAATTTTGTATCTAGTATAGTATTTAAGATCTATTTTTTCAAGATTATCCCTATTTTTGTGCTGTAATGTAACAGTTTTGAAGCAATAAATCTGATTAACATCCGACAATTGACTTTCCTGATATAGTAGATCACTTGGGTATGTTTTTTTTTATTAAGCATAATATGTTTAATAAACATTTTTTGGACAACCATTAGTCTTTCTAAGTGAGTTTTGTAAGCTGGTCCCCAAACGCAAATACCATTCTGCAAAATGGAGTATATAAGTGAATAATAAACTGTATTTAATTCTTTTAGAGATAAGATTGTTCTGAATATTTTGAACTTATACAAAATCGAGCGTAGTTTCTTAATTAAATTATTTAATTTCAAATGTTTACCCATTTCTATACCTAGATACTTAGTGTGATCCGTTTCTTTTATGCATATTGATTGTCGATTGCATATATTTATTTCCTTGTAGTATGGTACTTTTCTTTTATTACAGCTGAAGGCTATATCATTTGTTTTTCAACATTTATCGTCAGCGACATACTATCAAACCAATTTTTTATGTTTACCAGGTCTTTCTATGTCTGATCTTTAACTTCCTTTCAGGTATCTCCTGAATATAATATTACAGTGTCATCCGCAAAAGAAGAAATATAACCAGCACTTCTTAAATTAAACAATTCACTTATATATATTGAAAACAGTACTGGACCTAAAACTGTGCCTTGCGGTACATCATATTCAATAGCATTGGAGGAACTATAGCAGTCTTTAATCTGAACATATTGGACTCTATTTGCTAAATAACTATTTAACAATTGTATAAGTTAGGATTGGCTTATTCAAACTTGGCACGGGTTTATTCTATCTTTTATTTCTTTATTCTCAAAAAATTATAATACAATTTTTGTCTAAAATGTACAGGGGAGAAAATATTTAGCCACCTCAAAATTTACATGGGATTTGCTCTGTTCAACTAAGCCATGCATCACCCGTTATAGCCCATATTTCTATTAACTTCACCAAAAATTTCATGAAAATTTCTAAGACCGTTCTCGAGGTATTACCTTGTAACACTGTGAATAACTCACCCTGTATGTATAACTAAGAACTAGCAAACAGAAAGTAAAACAGAACCTCTCTAGAATCGCTAACATCCTGGCAACAAAGCGCTCTCGGTCGACAGCACCCTGCCGTTTATCAGCCCATTTCCCTATGCATCGGTTATCAACATTGAAGATTTAGTTTAAGGTAGCGTAATTTATAATTGTATCGTGATGAATCGCATTCAATTAATTTACTGTATTATATTTAGTGGGTTTTTTGCGACTTTTCGCCTTATCGACCTAATGCGAATGTTAATTTAATATTTAAGTTTTAAACAGCGAGATTTTTAGTCTATACGTCAAGGATAGTGGAACACTAGCCGCCATCATAATTTCGTATGTGAAGTCACTATCCACTAGTAAACAAAGCAAGGATTTCTTCGGGCCGTTATTATACAGTCGGCACGGTAAATCTTTGCCGGTGCATCATAGATCAACGATGAAGAGACAACGTGATTTACAACTCCCCATGTTTATTTATTATAGCCTTAAAACTGAATAAAAACCTAAAAGAGCGTCTCCGGGGTTGAACAAACTTTATTAAGCATATGCATACATTCATATACGCATACTAGGAACACAGGTGGCGAAGTTTAGCCATTGGCCATTCCTCCACTTAACCAACTGTTTGTGGCCTATAATTACAATAGAAACAAAATGAAACATTACTAATCTCAAAGTTATAAGATAGTATAAGCAAAAAATGGTAATCTAATCATATGAGTAGTAAATCCCTAGCATTTTGAGTTTCTTTATACTATACACTGCCTAAACTGTAATGGGATAGTATTGTAAAGTTTAACAAAACTATAAAAGAAACATCTTTAAAACAATGAAGTTCTGTGCTTTGGTATTGAGAGGTAGTTTCTACCTCTTAAGTTTAAATTATGCGCATTTTTCCTAAATTCTAGTTTTTGGTATAGATACAGAGGTTGCTTGCTGTCTAGTAATTTCCCAAAAAATACCACAGAATACAATTTATACATATTTTCACATTTTAACCAACCAATTTGCCTGATGTTGTTTGATACAGAGTCATATTTTCTTAAATTAAATATGAACCTACAACATGTATTTGGCACATATTGTATTCTATTTTTTGTGACTTTATCCAAAAATGGATAATACATGATAAAGCAATAATTATAGATTGACATAACAACCTGAGTAGCATTTATAGACACAAATTGGACACAAATTCTTTGCTGAGAAACGTTTCGAAACATTTTCGAATAAAATGATAAGATTGTGTGGAGACACATGTGTTTCGAAACTTTTGCGACACATTTTCGAATGTATCGATACATTTACGACAAGCACGGAAGAAATTTTTCGAAACATTTTTGGATACAATTATGAAATTGCGTTAAGACACATGTGCTCCCAAATTGTAGCGACACATTTTCGAATTAAGCTAATCAAAACAAATTGGTATTCTTTTGTTTCGAAATATTTGCCAAACATTGATATCTATTTAATTAGGAAATTTGTGAAGAAAACAATTTTCGAAACTGCCAGAAACATTTAAATCCCGGAACAATTAATTACTATAACCTATAATTTCTACATTGGAGTTATTTTAGTTTTTGATATTTTAAATCTTCTTGAATCATTTTACAGTTTAAACATTCCTCGCGGTTTTACAAAACACTAAAAAGGACAAAGAAAGAATTTGGAATTCAAAAGAAAAAAAAATTAAGCCACAACCTGATTTTTCAATAAGTGATGTCCCACTGACATCTCGATCCACGGCAACCAAGGCATGTAAGTTCTTTAAAAATAAGTAGTTGTACATTTTCTAAACTATTCACTTTTACCGTAGTGCAAGAAATGAAGATGTAGGTTATGTATATTCTGTTCTGTTCGAAATTTTTCTATGACCTCTTGCCTTTCGGCATCCAGCCAATTTTTGTTCTGGGTTCTTAGTTGTTTCGTCTGAAGATAGGCGCCCACTTGCATGTGCGTCGAGACTTGATCTCTGCCTATCTCCCTTGCACTTATTCTTCTTATCTGGTGAATAAAGGGATGAGGGTTATAGGGGTTTGTGGGGAATCAAGGAAATTGGGAATTATCATTTAGCTTAAGCGTTGTTCTTATTTAATTTTTAACATCACAGAATGTAAGTACACTCAATGAAGACTAAGGTTAGAGTACACTATTTGACAATTGGCAGTGTATAACGTGACGGCATGCAGAAGTTTTATGCTTGTGAGCTTACCCTTCCACTTGACGGGACCGTAATATTTTTACTTCAGCGACGTTTGTTTCGCCTAGTTTCGATACAATATCGAAACATTCTTCATGGTTCGACACATTTTCCATTAATTATAGCTACTTGATTTTCGAAACATTATAGAAACCAAATACTAGAAATTGTGTGTCGACTCCATTTTGGACCAGAATAATTCTCGCTTTCTGGCGCCCATTTTGACAAATGCATTTTTATATTATTAAAATGGACTTTAATTAACTTCCTGCTTCATTTGAAGTGTAAAAAAGTGGTTATATTAGTTTCATTTTGCTAGTTTAATCAATTGAAAAAAGAATTAAGTAAAATTTTAAAAATATTTAAAATTTTATTTTTTGACAAAGTATTTATTTTATGTGTAGATGGCAATAAACTGGGAGTGTCTTAAGAATATAAAGCTAAATTACTAAATTGTACGATAAAATTTATTTCGTCATTGATTTTTGGATCTCCTTTGCAACAAACTATACAAAATAAATCTATCACTTATAGAAAATACTCTTTGGTGACAAATTCATTATGGCGAAATTATGCTGTCTTCATTTATTGTTTACTTTGTTTTATTTTATTACAACCTACAGGTAAAATATCTAATTATTTGTTTCCCTAATGTTTCCATTTTGACAATTCACATTTCCAACACTCAGCGCCCTCTTTATAAAATGAACACTCTAGACACATTTATAGAAACATGTTCGAAACTTTCCGAAAAATTTTCGAAACATTTTCGATAAAAGTTTCGATTTTGCGTCGAAACAGCGAAAGTCACAGCCTGTACCAACCACTTGGAAAGACGTGCTAATGCGCCATTTAAAATGTATACGTTTCGAAAATATTTCCATACTTGTTGCCAACAATTTCCAATTTGTTTCGGAAACAGAAACAATAGTTTAGACACATTTACCATAATGTGTCTAAAAATGCTACTTGGGAAGGCTTTGACATAATCTTTTTCTCATTTTAAAGTTTAGTATGTATTTGTTAGAGTATAAGAGCTTCACTTTTACATAACTTCTTTGTAACAAATTTTGTACATGTTTATGAAATCTCAAATTGATATCCAAATAAAGTTCCAAATTCTTTGCACAATTAGAAGATTCCAAAGGACTATTGTCTATAAGTAATTGAAGTCTATTTGTAAATATATTTCGTTGCTTCTCTGAGCAGAAAAGAAGTACCTCCTTCTTTTTAGGGTTAATTTTTAAATTATGTTCCCGGGAGTATCGTAAAATAGCATCCAAATCATCATTTAGCAAGTTTGCTGCCCTTTCAGGGTCTGAGGGATCAAATTTTAACAAAACTTGTGTGTCATCTGCATATGTCTGTATATGTGAATTTAAAACCACAGAGAAGATGTCCGCAGCGTAAAACTACAAAAAGCATAGGCCCAAGAATAGACCCTTGTGGTACTCCCGACACAACTGCCCGCGACCGTGAAATGCCATTTTTTATTCGAACTACCTGGGATCTATTTGATAAGTAAGATTTAAAAAAACATGTTAAAATTTCATCAAAACCATGATAAGATAATTTAGAGCACATGAGATTATGATCAATCACATCGAAGGCCTTTGAGTAATCAAGTAGCACCAAAATGGCTGCCAGCTTTTCATCAAGGGATCTCGCAATATTATCTGTAATATTCAATAACGCAGAGGTTGTGCTGTGGTCCTCTATAAAACCCGATTGATAAGTTGAAAACAAATTATTTTTCTTAAGATATCCAGATATTTCAGTGTGAACCACTCTTTCCAAAACTTTGGATAAAGCCGGTAACAAACTGACTGGGCGTAAATCACTGATATTAACAGGGTTTTTGATTTTAGGAATTGGGGTAACAATTGAATTTTTCCAACATTGTGGGAAATATCCTCTTTCCAAACAACTGTTAATTATATTCGTAATATGATTAATTATAGTTGGCAAACTTAGCTTTAATATAAAAAGTATCAGAGCATCATCTCCAGCTGCATTGAATTTAATACTCTGGATACACTTAAAAATATCCATCGGATCATCAAAATCACAGTTATATTTGTTACTATTATAAAACCTAATTCTATTATCAAAGTTGTTTGTTTTTTGGAAAACACTGCAGAAATAGTCATTAATTGTATCTGCATTTAAAAAAGGTGGAGAAAGGTCATTGTTGTTTGTTTTAGGAGAATACACATTAAAATCTTGTAGTGTCTTCCATAGCTGACGTTCGTTTTTTTTTGGTTTGAGACATAAGCCAAATATGCGGCCTTTTCTCGACGTATAGCGGTTTTTACAACATTTCTAAGATTTTTATAGTGTTCTCTATTTTCTGCAGTATTTTCCTGTCTTACTTTAACCCTAGCCTTATCTCTTTCTTTCATTAGGTTCTTAATAGCTGCAGTCAACCACGGCGCATGAGGTTTGTTTACCCTTACAGTTCTAATTTGAGCATGAATTTCAAACAAGTATTTTAAATTTTCAGTCAAAAAGCTAATCTTATCTTCTATATCATAAATATAAAATTTATTTTCCCATGGAATACTTACAAGGTCGTTTAAGAAATCATTTTCGTTAAAGCTTTTAAAATCCCAGAATGTGACAAACGTAGCAGTTTTTGTATTCAATAACCTCGTAATTTACAAAATGTCATCATATGGTCACTAGCATCCATAGTGCCACTATCCTTTTGTAGAATTCGACTAAAATTCTAATAATCCTTGATCCAAAAAGCCATTTGAACTTCCTATATGAGTTATAATAAGTCTGCGTCCTTTTCCAGATGGTGGTCTAAGTCCTGTTGACCAGCCTTCCATGATAGCTTGTCGAGAACTTAGGACATTTTCATCTTGCCAGACTTTAGATACGGTGTGCCCTTCGTTCAGCCAAGTTTCATCCAAATAGAAAATGTTTTTGCCTTCGCTGCGGTATTTTCGGATGGACCTTAAGTATTGACGTCTCCAGCAAATAATATCTGCTCTATCAATAAGAAAATATTTTCTGTTTTGCTTCTCCCAACGAAAGTTCATAAGTCCTAGTCATAGTTAATGGCTTGTAAAATTTTGTTTATAGTTGGTATTTCCTTGGCAAAATAAAAACTATGTACTTTTCTTCTAAAACCATTTTTAATGAAATCGTCAATTTTTAACGGTTTCTTTCCTGGGAGTGGTTTTGGCTCACAGAGGTTCTTAGATTTTCTTTCACGCAAGAACCTATATATAGTAGTCTCTCCAACTCCTACCATATTGGCACACTCTGCAATGATGCTACGAACATCACTTGCAGGTTTCTGGTGCACTAGAGCATCATGCACGTTTAATACTAATGTCTTTTCTCGGAGAGAATATGCACTCTTGCTAATTTGACGAAGACACGTTGGCGAAAAACTTGAAGCCATTGTCACAAGTATAGGAAATAATTCAACTTTGCGATAATTCAGTATCTAAATGCACTAAAAACATAGTTTGACAAACGCACATCAAATAGCGTAATAATATCCTAAAGCAGACAAAAATAGGTAAATTTAATTACTAATTACTCCTGTTGTACCTACTTTAACCCTAATATTCCTAATGTATATTTAACAATGGACAGAGGCCAATTTTCTTATTAAATAAGGCATAGTAGGTAATTACTATTATAATAATAATATACTAATTACCAACGCCTATGGTTTACGGTTGTTTTATGGCTTCAACCCTCGATATGAGCTATCAACTGCAACGAAACGGACTATACAATGTCTTTTGTATGCACAAAGATTGGATCCAACAGGGTAGCTGTTCGATAAGTCAGCCTTGTTGGCTCATTACCTGGAAGAAGCCGTAGCTGCCAAATAGTTGGCTGACAGGGTTCATAATGTTTACCATATTTATACTAAGGTCACCAACGGCCACAATATGGCTCAATTCATGGCTCTAACGTCGGTGGTATTTACCTGAATCTGAAGGGTGGTATAGATCATAAATATACCGGGTGTTGCATCGTCGAGCGGGACATAGGAAATCCCATGTAATTTTAAATGGGGTCAATTATTGGCTTCCCTAATTATTTTAGAGAAAAATTCTATTTAGGTTTATTAAAGAGCACTAAAACCCACATTCAAAAGAATAACTTTAGATATTTTTGATGAGCCCGTTTACGGTTTATCGCCGATTTCTTTTTAACTATTTCTCCTTTTTATGGCCCCGTATTTGCGGGCACCAGTCAAGGTAAAAGATGACTGTCAAATAAAGTTGTCATTTTGAAATGTGTGCTTTATTGTTATAAAAACTCGTACATCGAAAATATTAGCCATGAATTACACTTCTGAAGAAAAAATATTGATGATTAAATGGTATTATCAAGGAAATAGTTAGAAAAGTTAAGAAAACTAATACTAGAACATGGTCTACATCAAAATGTTTCAAAATTCACCCACATTACCGAGCATTCATCAACAATGATAGACTTATTGGTTATTACAAATGATAAGTCAATGCTTCCCACAGTACACTTAACCCCTAAAATATCAGATCACTGCATACTAACTGTAAATTTATCTGAAAAAGAAAAAAAAGAGGACATACTCAAAGTATTTAAAGATTTCAACAACTTTAACGAACTAAATTTCCAATTTGATTCAACTAAAACTCCATGGACCAGAAACTGTACAGAAATCAATACAATGGCTAACCAACTGGTCGAAACACTACTGAACGCTTTAAACAAACATGCCTCACTAACAACAAAAACCCAGAATGACCGAAGGACTGATAAGAAATGGTGGCATAGAAATAAATGTAAGAAAAAGAGACCAGTTACACCGCATAGCAATGGAAACGAAGAATAGAACTCACTTTAATGACTACAAAACCCAAAGAAACAAAGTACCTAGTAGAAATAGTAAGACGACAAAAAAGAGACTATTACAACAATATAATAGACAATAATCAACATGACCCAAAAGAATTATGGAAGACTATCAAAAGACTGGTTGGAGAAAAAAGCATAATAAGCAGTCTGGTATATATGTTGATGGAAATATGGAAACTAGCAATTATATTATATCAGAGAAATTTAACAACTATTTTATCAGAAGTATTGAAGAAATAAACACGAAAATAGATGAACAAGACATTAAAGAAGTGATAGGAAAAATTAAAGGTACAAATAGTTACATATGTACATTTGAACTGTTATCATTTGCCGAACTGAAAAATACAGTAAAAGGACTTAAAGAGAAAAACAGTAGTATCGACGGAATTACAACAAACATACTATAAAAATTGTTTGAAGTGATCGGTGACAGATTTTTACAAGTTATAAATACCAGTTTAGAAAAAGGAACATTTCCAGAACATTGGAAAAAATCAACGGTTATTCCGATAGAAAAAAAGCCAATACAAATAAGTGTGAAGAATATCGACCCATAAACATGGTTACTGTATATGAAAAACTCGAAATGTTAATGGACACACAGCTTATAGAGTATTTTAAGAAAAATGACACATTCACTAAATATCAAGCTGCTTTCCGAAAGAAAAATTCCTGTGAAAGTGCCCTTCAAACCGTGCCAATAAGATGTAAAAATGCATTAACCAAGAAACAAATAATAGGAGTAATTTTCTTGGACTTTAGAAGAGATTTGAAACGATAGAAAAACTAAATAAATATGATGTAAAATGCAAAAAGAGAAAGAGAGAAGAAAATAAACTAAATATAGAAATAGTATTTCATCTGAAAAAGAAACAGTTTTTGGTGTTCCCAGGGAGCGGTGTTGGGACCAAACTTGTTCGGTATACAGTGCCACCATTAAAGTCCGCACCATATGGAACTTTTTTTTATTAATGAGGTTAGTTAAAATTAAATTTCGGCAATCGTTTTTGCTTCAAATTAGACTAAAAATTATATAATCAAATGTCACCATCTGTCATTCGGTATCTGTCAAAAATTACATTTTAATCAAAAAATGCTGAAAAATGGCATTGTTTTACCGAATTTCAAAAAATTTTATTAGAAAAAGTTGTTTCTAGTACAATTCTTGGCCTAAATACAAAGTTTCAGTTTTCTAGCTCAAAGTTGATTTTTTTGCCATTTTTTCTAATTAACTTTTTTTTTATTTAATGTAAGTTCGCTTAATGGATATTAAACTATTTGCTTATACCATACTCAATATTTTATTTAGTTTGTATGAGCTTTTTTTTACTAGAATGCCATTTTTTTTCGAAATTTAAAATTAGAGGCAAAAAAATTTTAACACAGGTGGTGCAAAGTTATCCTAATTTAAAAATTTTAACAGATAGACGTCAGATATTCCATTTTTTTGATAGTACATACACCTAAGAAGTTTAAAAAACTTATAATAAAATTCCCAGATATCAGATTAGTTCAAAATTTAGACACATTTTCTTTCTATCCACAATAAAATATCAAGGCAATTTTGAATTTTATAAGTAGGCTATGGAAAAAAAAACGAATTAGAGTGCCGAATAAATAAAAGAAATGTCATAAATTTCAATATTTTCGCAAGTTATAGTTTTCAGGGTTATCACCAATGTTGTCCATTCAAGAAAAAATAGAAATTGTCTTAATTTGTGGAGAGAATATGCCTCACCGGCAAGTATCTGCCATTTTTAATGAGAGGCATCCAGAAAAAAATTTGCAGCATAGCACTGTTTCAAGAATAATGTCAAAATTTAGAGAAACTGGATCTGTTCAAAATAATTTTAAGAAACCTCACGCGGCAAGTAAATACGATGAAGCAGCACAACTTGATGTTTGTTTAACTGTTATTGACCACGGTCAAACTAGTGTAACCAAGATAAGTAAGTGATTCAACAGGGTGCAAGAGGGAAAGCGTTAGAAAAATTCTTCAAAAAAATCGATTTCGGGCATATAAACCCAAGTTTATAAACACATTAAAAGAACGCGATTTTGATATCCGACTTGATTTTTCGTTTTGGTATCAGGGACAATATGAGGAGAATATTCTTTTTCCATACAAGATATTATGGACAGATGAAGCCACTTTCTCTTCGAATGGTACCGTGAGCTCACAAAATTGCCGATGGTGGTCCCAAGAAAATCCTAACTTCACAATTGAATGTCGCGACCAGTATCATTTTAAAACCAATGTTTGGTGTGGAATTTTGAAAGATGAGCTTATTGGACCATACTTCTTTAGAGTAAACTTAACTGGTGAAAGGTACCTGAATTTTCTTAATAACGAGATTACCGAAGTTTTGGATAACATGCCCTTACATCATAGACATAACTTATGGTATCAGCTTGATGGTGCACCCATACATCAAACTGTAGCAGTGAAAGAACGCATAAACCAATTATTTCAAAACAGAGTTATAGGGCGTGCTAGAGAATGCCACTGGCCACCCAGGTCACCTGACATAACCCCACTAGACTTTTTTCTGTGGGGTTATCTTAAGCAGAAAGTTTATAAGAATCGACCGTTTAGAAATATCGAGCATTTGGAACAAACGATAAGACTTTGTTGTGCCGATATAAGACCAAGCTTTTTACAAAATGCTGTCAAAGACGTTTATAGACGGACGGGTGTTTGTATAGAGCGAGAAGGACGTCACACTGAAATGTGAAATTTATATTGCTTTTGTGTTACCTATTAAAAATGATTAAAGTTCCTTTTTGTTCCTTTTAATAATAATGATAGTTTTAAGTATAAAATAAAATTTTTATCAAATATTTAGATGTATTTGTCATTTGACAAACGAAACATCTGACGTCTATCTGTTAAAATTTTTAAATTAGGATAACTTTGCACCACCTGTGTCAAATTTTTTTGCCTCTAATTTTAAATTTCGAAAAAAAATGGCATTCTAGTAAAAAAAAGCTCATACAAACTAAATAAAATATTGAGTATGGTATAAGCAAATAGTTTAATAACCATTAAGCGAACTTACATTAAATAAAAAAAAAGTTAATTAGAAAAAATGGCAAAAAAATCAACTTTGAGCTAGAAAACTGAAACTTTGTATTTAGGCCAAGAATTGTACTAGAAACAACTTTTTCTAATAAAATTTTTTGAAATTCGGTAAAACAATGCCATTTTTCAGCATTTTTTGATTAAAATGTAATTTTTGACAGATACCGAATGACAGATGGTGACATTTGATTATATAATTTTTAGTCTAATTTAAAGCAAAAGCGATTGCCGAAATTTAATTTTAACTAACCTCATTAATAAAAAAAAGTTCCATATGGTGCGGACTTTAATGGTGACACTGTATACAGTGTGTCCACGGATTGACTACCGAAGAGGAAAAACTTTTTTATTTGTGACTTTATGAAAAAAAGTTATTTTTCATAAAAACTCCTGCTTGTTCTCAAGCGACCAAGAAGCATATTATTTTTTCAAGTTTATATACCGGGTGTTCAGAATTTAGAAAAATATGAAAAAAGCTAAGAGCAAAGTACCCTTATGTGTAAAGATAGGATAAAAAGTAATTAGTAAAAGTTGTTGTGGTTGAAAACCCACGTCTCATTACCAAGTTTTGACTTATTAGCTAAATGTACAGAGACCGGCAAAAAGTTCCAACTCATAAAATATGGTTTGATTTAAATTAACGCATTTTACAAATGAGTTAGTCTTTAGAAGGTATTATTCTGTAAAATTTTTATCGTATACGTTTCGATGACAATGGACGATTGTCATCGCTGAGCGACGTATTTAACAAATGTCAATGTCATATTGCTCAATTTATGACAGTGAAAAAAAATGCTAACGTTAGAATAAAAAGTATTTATTGTCCAATGTTACGGTTTAGGAGAAAATATCTTATACTCGTATGTAACAAGAATGTTTAATGAGAAATGGCCAAATCTTACCATTAACCGAATATCAGTTAAATCTATTGTTTCAAAATTTAGAAGAACAGGAAGCGTTTTACATATTAAAAAGAAGAAAACTCCTATCAATGAAGAAGAAAATGTTGGAGCAACTATTGCGCTGGATTCCGTTCGGCATTTTTCCAAAACATCGCTAAGGATCAGAGCATCCCAAATTGGAAACATTAGTAAATCATATTTTATGAGTTGGAACTTTTTGCCGGTCTCTGTACATTTAACTAATAAGTCAAAACTTGGTAATGAGACGTAGGTTTTCAACCACAACAACTTTTACTAATTACTTTTTATCCTATCTTTACACATAAGGGTACTTTGTTCTTAGCTTTTTTTATATTTTTCTAAATTCTGAACACCCGGTATATAAATTTAAAAAAATAATATGCTTTTTGGTCGTTTGAGAACAAGCAGGAGTTTTTATGAAAAATAACTTTTTTTCATAAACCCACAAATAAAAAAGTTTTTCCTCTTCGATAGTCAATCCGTGGACACACTGTATATAAATGACATTATTAAAAGTCTAAAAAATTGCGATGTTCAATTGTTTGCAGATGACACTTTAATATATTCTATCGGAGAAGATGTGGATCGAGTTGTTAACACCATCAATGAAGAGCTTGCTGGGTAAGTGGTTACAACAAAACGGATTAAAATTAAACACAGAAAAAACTAAGTTTATGTTAATAAAATGTAGGTTCAACTCAATACCAACAAGAAGTTATTCTGGTATCTATATCAACAATATCCTTATTGAGCAAGTAAAAGAGCATAAATACCTAGGTATCACAATTGATGAAAACCTAACATTTTCCAGGCATGCAGAATTTATAACCAAAAAAATTGCAAAAAAGTCAACCTATTAGGACCAATGAGTGACTGCCTAAGTGAATGGACAAAACTGACAGTGTACAAATCAATTACTTCACCACACTTCACATATTGCTCGACAATTTTATTTCTACTTAACAACATAGACATAAACATTCCACAAGACAAACAAAATCAGGCGATGAGGTATATTTTAAAGTGCAACAGATATACGAGTATCAAGACAATGTTAGAATTAACAAAACTACTAAGTGTTAGACAGTACAAATTTGTAAATACCATGACCTTCATCTATACAGTTAAAACTGGATTATATTCTAAACATTTACTGATGAACACACGATCGGTGACTGATATACATGATTACCCTACCAGGAATTAGAGAATCAAGAAACACTGCAATGTTCAGAAATAAATGTATTAAATACTCTATAGATAACATAAATGTTAATTAGTTTAGTATAAGTGTAATACTTTCATGAATTAATTCATAGTACTTACCTATTAGTAAATAATGTTATACGGGTGGCGCATCGAAAACAAAACAGAGTCATTTACTGGCAGCTCAGTTCTTTTTTGGAAAAACGCTCAGATCCGTCGCTTTTGTTTTCGAGGGGGACACAAAACTGGCAAAAAATCACGTCAACACGTGCAGCCCCCAGGGCGGGGGTGGCACCACCTCTAAAATCTTAAACGGAAAGGGGGGTCGAGTGATACCATATTTTAAAGGTCCTGCAGTTCCCTTTATAATGATGTAAAATTCATGTACTTCAATTCAGTTGTTTTGGAGATTTATTGATTTAAAGCTTAAATAAAACTCTAATACATCATCATTAGTGGAGATCAATACATTTGGCAGCAAAGTAGTGTAAAAATTAAAAATGAACTGACCCGTCAGCCAACTAAATGTTGGAAATGACCACCATGTCTCTCCATGCAGTAATAAAGATTTTGCTCAAAACGTTGCCACACATTTTGCAATATTTGAAGAGTACCTAATTTGAAGGCACTCATTCACAATTCTTTGTCGCAAATCTTCTAACGATGTTGGCTGAGTAGAATAGATTTTGCTTTTTAAGTGACCCCACGAAAATAAATCCAAAGGTGATAAATCTGGCGATCTTGGGGGCCATTCAATGGCCTCTTCTACCAATCCATCGACTTGGAAACGTCTGATCTAAATATTGTCGAACACGTAATGTGTAATGTGGTGGGGCACCATCCTGTTGGAACATTAGCCTATTCGCAATGTACCGCCGATCATTCTGATTTTCAATTTGGCTGTTAATGCAGGATCTATGGCGTCTTGCAGTAATTCCATATACATTTCACCGGTCAAATTTCCAGGTAAGAAAAAAGGACCAACTAATTGATCGCCAAAAATACCAGCCCAAACATTTAATTTTTGTGGCTGCTATGTGTGTGTACCTCACGATAAATTCTGGGATTAGAATCGGACCAATATCGGCAGTTATGACGATTTACTACGCCATTAAAGAAAAAGGAACATTTGTCGGAGAAACAAGTGCTGAATAGAAAATATTCATCGTTTATAATTCGTTCACTCATATCTTCACAAAATTGTAACCGCCGATCCAAATCGTTTTCATTAAGTTATTGTACAAGGTGAATTTTATACGGATGAAAACTATGGGCCTTTAGAATCCGTTGGATACTACGTCGACTAACACCACACACAGTATCCAATTTGCGGGTACTTAACGTAGGATCTACATAAACTTGCCCTAATACCCCCACTTCCATTGCTTCGTTCCTTATGGGATTTTCAATGTTACGTTTTTTATTGGCGACTGATCCAGTTTCCCGAAATTTAGTTACAAGTTCTAGAACATATTTTCGATGCATGTTACTGTTCTCATGTCGCTCATTAAATATTTGTGCTGTTCTATTAGCGCACTGATTATTTCCGAACAATATTTCGATAATTTTAACCCTTTCTGCCGTGGAATATACCATGGTTAATTTATGTATAAAGCGTTAAAAGGTATTTTAACAACAAAGTTTGGTCGAATCAATCGCAAACTATGTACTAAATTCCTATTTAAAATAAGTACGAGACATTCCCTTCTTATCTTTCTTCAAGAAACAACTTTTTTTGCCACAAAAAACGCTCCAATCGCTATTTTCAACACCAAAATGATAAACAAACCATGGGCGTAGCGAAGAAAAGCATTTACTTATTAAGTAAATGCTTTTACTTAAATTTCTTCTGAAAGTAGTACAAACTAATCTGATTTACCTATTAAAGTCTACTTTAAGCTTTAAATCAATAAATCTCCAAAACTACTGAACTGAAGTACACGAATTTTACATCACTATTAAAGGGAATTGAAAGACCTTTAAAATAAGGTATCACTCGACCCCCATTTCCATTTGATATTTTAGGGGTGGTGCCTTCCACGCCCAGGGGGCTGCACGTGTTTTTTTGCCAATTTTGTGTCCCCCTCGAAAACAAAATCGACGGGTCTGAGCGTTTTTCCAAAAAAGAACTGAGCTGCCAGTAAATGTCTCTGTTTCGTTTTCGATGCGCCACCCTGTATATATTTTTCTTACACTTTACACGTGTTAGCTTTGGATATTAATAAAGAAATTTATTTAGTTGTTATCATTTTAAATTTTCATTATGTAATATAATACACAATTTTTAAACTACATATATTTCGATGAGTCTATGAACAAGCGCCTCTCACAAGGAGAATGCTTGATATTGAGTTGAGGTTGCATTAAATCATCGATATCAGTACACGCACATAACGAACGAATTTTCCATATTGGAAAATGAAGAAAACGTGGCATTTCTTTTCCTAAAAGTCGTAATTTTTGTTCCTTTGGCTAGTAAGTTTCACTCCTTAAAACGGGAACCAAGAAGTTCTGACTGTTGCTTCGACAAGCCGAAATCACGTATTAAATCATTTAGCTCACTTTGAACAATCAAATGTGGCTCGCCGGAATTGGGACCTGGACTAAAGGTGGGGTCGGTACATTGTTCTTCAGAACTGTCAGATGATGCGTTATTATCTACATTATCTCCCAAAACAATATCTTGCCCATTTAAAGACGCAGTCGTTACCTGGAAAGTCTAGGGGAAAGGTGTACAAAATGACATAGTGGGGTTAAATGACATAGCAGTGTATTTCGATATATTGCGCCCTCTCCCGATCCAAACTGTCGGTAACGAAGTCCGCCTAGTTGTTTATCGCGCTTCCGGACGTTTAGTCTCTGTTTGGTACGCGAAGGGAGAGGTCACGGCTTATAGTTTACTTTTCCCGCCTAAAAATTTTATAATAGAGGTTACTAACTTGGATTTTTTTTATGTTTACAGTTTGTGAGGTAAGTTAGCCAAATTAAATTATGTTTTATTGATGTCTGCCATGTAAATTTCATCGTTTAGATATTTAAAATATATAGTTTTTTACAAAAAAAAAAATTATTTATAAATTGTGTTACAGTCGGGTAAAATGACATAGCCTACAGGTGGCTAAAATAACATAGTATGTCATTTTACCCGACCAATTTTTTAAATATCAATACGCCAGAATAAAAAGGAACTAACTTTATTCGCAAATACATATAACATGGTTTTATTGTTTAATTGCAGGGCAATGCCACGAGTCTATGAAAGATCAAGCAACAGGCAATCATGGTCCTCAGCTTCCATGGAAAGGGCCATAGAAGCTGTTGCCAGAGGTGAAATCGGATGGCTAAGGGCATCTAAAGTTTATGGTGTTCCTCAAGCGACACTTAGAAGGCATGCTCAAAACAAAAATAGGTCCATAAAAGCAGGAGAAAAGCGGCTTGGGCGATTCAAAACAGTTTTCCCGGTGGTTGTAGAACGGGAGCTAGCTGAACACCTAAAGGTAATGGAATCCAGATTTTTTGGATTAACGAGAAAGGAGGTTTTACACCTGGCTTATCAATTAGCGGTTAAAAATGGTATTCAACACCCTTTTAGTAATGAAAAGAAGAGCGCTGGCAAAGATTGGTTACGAGAGTTTAGACGAAGAAATCCTGACATTTCTTTACGCTTTACAAAGGCAACATCTGCGGCAAGAGCACAAGCTTTCAACAGACCACAAGTTGCCCAGTTTTTCACTCTTTTGGAGGACATTATCAAGAAAGAAAATATAGACTTTATGAAAATATATAATGTTGACGAATCTGCTCTTTCTACCGTACAGCGTCCTCAAAAAGTTTTTGCGACATCTGGCAGAAAGCAAGTTGGTGTCTTGACTAGCGCCGAAAGAGGATCCCATGTTACTATAGTTTGCTGCATGGGCACTAATGGGATTTACATTCCACCAACTCTTATATTTGCTCGTAAAAATATGAAAAATGAATTAATGGATTGCGCCCCACCAGGAGCAATTGGCATTGCCCAGGAATCAGGATGGATGACGGGACTAGTCTTTGTACAGTGGTTAAACCACTTTAATATGCGAAAGCCTCACCTACAGAAAAAGTTCTTCTGATTGTCGATGGTCATTCAAGCCATAAATACTTGGATGCCCTTATTTTTGCAAAAGAGCATGGAATTGCGCTCCTTTGCCTACCGCCCCACTGTACCCATCGACTTCAACCCTTGGATGTATCCTTTTTTGGTCCCTTGAAAACATATTTTAACCAAGAAGTTACTAAATGGCTTAAAAGTCACCCGGGAAGGGTTGTAACACCATTGCAAATAAGTGCTTTGCTCCGTGAGGCATATGGAAAAGCAGCAACAGTTTAAAACGCTATTAACGGTTTTGCGAAAACTGGCATTTTTCCATTAAATGCAGATATTTTCCCGGATTATATGTATGAAGCGTCGGAAACAACTAATATTTCCATTGGTGAAGATAATCAGCCTAGTACGAGTAAAGAACATAATAACACACGAATAAGTGAACAAAGTACCGAAAATCAGGCGAAAAGAGATGAACCCACAAGTTCAAAGGAAACAGTCAACGTACTTACCACAACTGTTGCTGATTTAAGTCCGCTTCCAATAGGACCTTATGTCTCAGGACAAGGAAAAAGGAAACAAAGGAAGAGAAACAAAACTACCGTGTTAAATTCCACACCAAATATGGAAGAAGCGAAAGAAAAGAACAATAAAAAAATTGTATCTGAGAAAAGAAAACGGACAGTTACTAGAAAAATACAAATCGAAACTGACTCTGAAGAAGAAGACCCTTTCGCAAACGACGAAGAAGACGACTGTTCATGCATCTATTGCACTGAGCAATATAGGATGTCAAAAGGTGGAGAACTTTGGCTGAAATGCTCCACCTGTAAAAAGTGGGCCCATGCCGAGTGCGCAGGTGTGGACAAAAAGACCAAGGTTTTTATTTGTGAAATTTGCACAGATGTTTAAGTTGTATTTCAAAAAAAGTTGACTATGTCATTTTACCCACCTGGGGTGTGTCATTTTACCAGCCTGGGTGGGTAAAATGAACTTTTTGTAGTTTTTTGTTTAGTTTCAAGTTTTGAAAAGATGTTTATTTTTTAATTATTGTATTATTTAAATATGGATGTAGTATGCAAGTCTTTTTGTTGTTTTTTGAAAAAAAATATGTTTTAAATAGAAAAATTTTCTTTAAAAAAACCCTATGTCATTTTGTACACCCTTCCCCTACATTGTGAGGAACATGTCTTATGGCAGAAGGCATATATGGATTCTCTCTATACCATTCGAACTGCCAAAGGCATACTTTTTCTCTTCACGTTCATCCACTGCACCAATGACACACTACAGCTGACCACTGCCCACTGCTCGTCTTGATCTCCGGCTAAAATACCAAAATACATGTAATAGGCTTTTTTCATATTTTCAGAACATGGTCTGGCTTGTGACTTCACCAGAAATTCTCCACAAATATAACAAAACTTGCCAAATTGCACCGCGCTTCACGTGACATTTTCGTCGTTAAAAAAACTTTCTTTACTACACAGAACCACTGAATTCGAAACTCAAAGGAAGACTAAATAGGAGAATAAGTTTAATGTTATAAATATTCCATTTTAGGTTATATTTCTGTTTTAAAATGCAGCCCTTTTAAATGCCCCTCATGAAATTTACTATCGGCCAATATAAAAGGATCTATAATGAGCCCATTGAAAAGTGGTACTTATTAGGGCTTTATGAATAATTTTTTTACTATTAAAAAGGTATTAGCATTGTAAAAATAATGGGCTAGTGTAATTATCTTGGAAACTATTTAACTGAAACTATTCACGAATAGGATTTCATTTGAAAGAGAATTGAACGTTCTTTCATGGAAGTATTACTCGGCCCATTTGAATTTTAAGGATTGGTGTTGGGGAAAGGTTAAGCTATCTAGTTGCACATTTTAATAACAAAAACATGTATCAATTCAAAGTAAAGAAAATACGGCAACCTCGCCGTCTACAATCTTTTAATTTATCTTCGGTGCATCGAAAATAAAAATTCATATGAAAACAAGCAAAAACAACAAGTCAGTTAAATTCTAAAACGTAGTTCTAACCGCCAAGAATAATTTCCTAGAATATTCGCCGAAATAAAGCAAGCAAAAAAGTGAAAAACCAAGATGGCATCGAGGTTCACGGAAGACGGCATCTTATGTGTATCAGCAAACGAGCGGCCGCCCACCAAAACTTAGTGTTGGGGCGTACGTGACAAAAGAAGGGTTTAGTGTTAGGCAACTAGATATACTTACGTGTTAATTGAAACAGCACGGCAGGATGCTACTGTGTGTATGAGAAAGAGTGATGATATATGACAAATAAAACTAAACATGTTTTGACAATTCAGATTCGATCAGCCTTTTGTAAGAAGCACACAGTCTCACTCGCGACTTTTACGCGAGGTTCGTTGATTTTTCCCGGCATCCAAGCCATGAAATAGGTCGGTCAATTCGCGGAGTCATCCCGAAGGTATAATAATGTAATTATTATATCCCGACTCGAGTCCCGTCTATCTGTTGTAAAAAGCAGTCGGAAATTCGTGGAATTTATGCGATAAGTTCTCGAAGGTTTAAGAATGTAGTATTGTATCACGATATTTATGTTTGTTACTAGTGGTGGAAAATGTGTAGCTGCTTTAATGAAGTAAGTAGTCACCATACTAAGATGTGACAGTAAAACCGTATTTGCTGCTACGCAGACCAAATGTGACGGCGAGTAACCGAGATAATAGAAGTAAATAAATTTATTTTGTGTGAGAAAAAGCGTTTTATTTCAACCGACATATTTTAAACCATGCACCCTATGGAAATACAGTAAACAACTTATGTTTGACCAAAGCAAATAAAGGCAGCGGCCAACAGTTGGTTTCACCTTATCTACTTAGGGGAGTGCTGAAAATGGTAACAAGAACCTGTCCCCTGATAAATCTAATTTGGTGTACGAGCGATTTTTAAAAAAGTAAACGTGGAGTTAGATGTTCAGAGTGTTTTGTTTTAAATGGAACGCCCAATATATTATTCAGCGTTGTTTCCTTAAAATCAGAAATGAGGTTTCTAATATTTCGCCTCGGGGATGACATTACGGGTACATGGTTAACATAAAATCAAAATGCATGCATGAAAAATTCCCGAACAATTTTAAAAATTACGAAAAGGGTTTAAAATATATTTAAAATTTAAATTCAACCGTTTGGACTTTTGTTAATAAAGCTTGGATAATTATTGTGCGTTTAAAATATTTTAACAAAATACGTCTGGTACACGTAATTATTAGTGCCGTTTAGCATCTAGTCTGCATAATCGTTTAATAGTCGTTTTTATCTTCGTTAAATACAAAATTGCACCGAAATACGCATAATAAGGGAGAAGCTAGTGCCATTATCCGGTATTTTGCATCATTTAAAACTAGTATTATTTAAATGAAGTCGCTAATATATTCTTTAAATTATCCCGAAACTACACTCGACGAAATTTCGAAAGTTTGTGCCTAAAACGAAGGAAAACCTCCTTTATAAGCTTCTTTAACTTTAAAACTATTAAAATTATCATAATATTTAGAAAAGCAGAAAGCCGGCAGCGCGTTATATTTATTTATGCAAATTTGAAAATTGCCTCGGAACATTTAGGATAAACAAAGGCCTTTGAGGCCGTTTTGAAAGTATCTAAATATATAATATCACATCGCTCTCTCGTTCAAGTTCATTTATATTTTAGTATGAGGTCGGATTTTGGAGCCATGTAAATTTTCTAAATGAAAATCTGGGGTATGTTTCTCAGCCCTGTTCTATCAAGGGACATTGTATTTTTCTTTCTAGCGAATACTGATGATTTTTTTTAAGTTTTGCTAATTAATAGTGTATTATGTGATAAGTGTTGTAAGGACGAATTTACCACATGCATTATACGTACAGTACAAACTGTCGTTCTTTGCCGGTGCGTCATAGGTAAACAATTAAGGGACAACGTGATTTTCAACACCTCATCTTTATTTATTATAGCCTTAAAACTAAATAAAAACATAATAGAGCATCTCCGGGGCTGCGCAATACGTCTCGAATTCAGAGTAACGTACTAGACAGAGACAAAAGATATTTGGAGAGTTGCCCATTGATGTCACTGGGCTCCTCAACAATTTTCTTTTTCGCCACTTTCTTGATGAAGGCCTTTCAAAACCCTGAACACAAACCTTAAGGAAATTACCAGATATTTCTACAGCATCCAGTGGTTAGTTCAGGATTTCGTTCCCGAATTCCATGATATGCGTTTTTAATTATTATTCGTTCCTTTAATGTTAATTGAATTTTTTTTGTAGGCGGACAGCTAGTTACAGGTTCATAAATATCCATAGTTTTCTCAATTAAAAGCAGTTAACAGCACTGCGACGTTAGGGGAATAAATTCCAGTGGCGTGTGCATTTCAAAAAATATTAAATGATGAAATCTCGTCGGCACTTCATTCTCCTGGTGTCGCACAACCCCGAGCTCTCTGTATGCTAGTGATGATTCACTGACAGAAATTTTGGACTTGGAGTATAAATGATAATAAGTGAGACGGTGTATACAAAAAATAGTTCAGTATCAGCTTTAAATAAAAATATACACTTTGACTTTGGGGAAGATCATTATCTTTGGGCTGTGAAAAAGCATTACCAATTTAATATTTATTTTATTACTTTTGAAGTTGTCGAATTAAATTGAATTTTTAATTTTTACTATAAGAAGCCCTATGGGGTTCCGGGCCCCTTTAGGATCTCCAGTAGTGCTGGAAATCAAGCGCGATTTATTCGACTTATCGAGTATTCAGATACTCAAATACCGAATATTTTTCTTTAAAATTATCCATATGTTTAGTTATTCGAGTATTAAATATTTGAATATTCGAATAATTGCTTGTTTAAATTTCAATATTCGAGTAATAAATTATCAATGTTATGTGCACGAGCCTTTAAAAAGTTGTTAAATGTTTTAAATAAATGTTGTATCTTTAATGAGTTTTTTTTGTAACCAAATACAAATTCTGTTCACTTTTTATGGTATTATATTGTCGCGACTTCGCAACTAGTAGATGTTGTTCTTTTATACAATTTACGAGCCGGATATGTTTGGTGCTAGTTAAAAATGAGAATTCCTTTGACATAGTTTTAATTTTGACAGGTTATGGTAGTCTAGCAACCTCCCTTTAGTCTTGGTTGGTCAAGTGGTTTAGAAACACTTTTTAACGCCTTGTTTGTAATATTTACTCTAGTAAGTTTTATTTTGAAAAATTCCTTTATCTTAGGTAAGTAGAATTAAAAATGAATTTTGATCAAGCGAAACAACTTCGTGACCGATCAAGGGGATTTATGAATCGCATAGCCAAGTGGACCGAGGAGAATATAGATGTTAATAATGATTCTCTAAATTTTTCAGCTCGCTTAAATAAGCTTGAAGAAGCTTTTAGAGAGTATTGCCTTGCTCGAGATATAATTCAAGGCCAGCTTAGTCACTTGCCTGATGATGATGATGACGACTTACAATTAATTGAAAATGTGTACATTGAATCCTCAGTCACACTTCAGAATGGTCTCAAAAGATTAACCTCCTCTCCTCCCCCTCTTTCTCCTGCTCGAGTAGTACCTATCCTGGCACAACAAAATCAAGTGGAAGTAAGGTTGCCACAGATAAACATCAAGCCCTTCAAAGGGGACACAACAGAGTGGCGTCCTTTTATTCAATTGTTTAATACTCTTATCGTAGAAAACAACTCTCTTTCTAATGTACAAAGGTTTATCTATTTAAAATCGCTTTTAAGAAATAAACCTCTTAAGTTGATTGACAACTTCGCGATGGCTGATGAAAATTTTAACTCTGCTCTTTCAAAAAAGATACGATAACAAACTTTCAGTGGTAAACACTCATTTTGTGTCCCTCTTCGAAGGTGCTTCATTAACAAAATGTAACGCGTCGACTTTAGGGGAATTTGTCGTTAGTTGTAAAAGTAAGCTTTGCTCACTCAAAAACCTAAATTACAAATATCAAGAACTATTTGAACTGCTAACAATCTATCTTCTTGGTAGAAAGATTGACTTTGGCACTCGAAAGGCTTATGAGCTAGAACGTGATCAGGAAGAGTTACCTGAGATAGACGACTTCTTTGCATTTCTGGAAAGTAGATGTCTAGCTTTCGAAAATTTAGTTAGCTATGATGTATCCTCTGCAACTAAAAACCAGAAGGTTAATAAAACTTCTCTTCATACGCAAAACTATCCTGGTGACGCAGTCACTCCCAACACTTGTTTATATCGTAATGATAATTTTCACAAAATTTATACTTGTTATAAGTTTAAAACTTTACCGGAAGTTGAAAGAAAAAATTTCATCCTGTCAAAGCGTCTCTGCTTTAATTGTCTTGGCTCTAAACACTCAGTGGCTGACTGTATGAGTAAGATGGGTTGTACGGTTTGCAGTCAAAGGCACCACACCCTGATTTACAATGTTTCTTCTTCACAGAGACCCCCTGTTCTAACCCAGCAAGGTCACCAGCAAAACTCTCAGAATAGGCCTCAAGTCTCACACTCGTTGAATTTTCTCCTTCAAAATAACAACACCCCAAAAAATACACACAACCCTCAGAACAAGGTTCAAAACAATCAGCCACGGCCAGAGAGACAAAATTATTCTCAGAATTTAGCTTCCTCTTCTGGAAGCCAATCAGACTCCCCCCAAATGTCAATTTCAGCTCTTTCTACAAGAACACGCAAGTACTTCTGGCTACAGCCATTGTTTTCTTATTTGATTCAAATAGACACAAGGTTAATGCTAAAGCTATTCTAGATAACGGGTCTCAAAACTTCTTTAGGTTTGTTTTGGTTCAAACTTAGAACCGTTCTAGAACAGTCCGCACATGCGCATCGAGATATTTCTGTTTCGGTTCAGTCAGAACCGATTCCGAGCTGAAATTTAAACGTTTTGGTTATATTTCGAACCGGTTCGTAACCGTTCTAGAACCGTCAATGCAGTTCCAGCTTTATGATAGAATCGATTCGGGATTTTTAGCTAACGCATGCGCAGTATTTTCAGCTCATCAGCTGATATTATTGTTTTGGATTTGTTAAAATTAAAAACCACAGAAAACGGGTTGTTCAATAAAAATTAGGATGGGAGGATAACCCCATAGTTATGGCAAGTACAAATTTCTATAAAAAAATTAATTGAAACATGGAATTTAGTAAATAACTAACAGTATTCGAAAGTATTGAAATATTATTTATCAGTGTTTTTGTAGAATCAGCTTTTAAAATCCAACAGCTTCAGGCTCTAGGTCATCTTCAGAAGTTGAACATATATTTAATAACTTATTAGTACCAGAAGCTCTACAGTATCAACAAAAAAGCAAGTTATATGCTGAGAATATTGTCAACATGTATGTATTCGGACATTCAGTTTATAGAACATGTTAAAGTCCCCAGAGCAATCCACAAAACAGATAAGAAGGAGCAATCGTAGGTAAATTAGCGGTATTCTTGAAATTTGAAATATTTGAGGTTATGGTTAATTTTTCCCTTCTTCTTCAATAAACTGTTTCGGTTTCTTTTAAGTACGAACCATTCTAAAACAGTTCAAGGATTTATTTTATTGCACATCGAGTTCTGCGCAGTTCTCGAACTACTTGGAATTAATCCTTATTTTACAACCAAAACGAACCTTTTGTCACAGACAGATTAGTCCACAAACTCCATAACAATACCAAAACAAGAGATTCAAACTAGCCTGCGCCGTGCTCCCAGCGATTACTGCTAAACTTCCTCAGGCTATTATTAGTAGTAGTTCTTGGAACATACCTGGTTATTTACCTCTAGCAGATCCTTTATTTAAGCAACCCTCTGAAATCAATCTCTTGATTGGGTCAGATCTCTATTACTCTCTATTGACAAAAGGTATAATCCGTCTGGGTCATAATCTCCCTACCATGGTTAACACTCACTTGGGCTGGGTTCTCGGTGAAACTTTTACTCAGCATTCCCATGGTAACTCGGTTACTTCTCACCTAAACATCTCTCCGTCTCCAAACATCTCTCTATTCGCTCACGCCGAAGAGGCTCCCTACCTCGAAACCATTGTCACTAAATTTTGGACAATGGAAAAGATGCCATTGAAGGCACCCCTCTCCTCTGACAATGATGTAGCAGAGGCAATCTTCATTGACACTACTAAGATATTGAAATATGGCACCTTTCAAGTAAATCTCCCTTTAAAGTCACCCCAGGAGAACTTAAAACTTGGAGACTCCCTTTCAATTGCAAAGAAGCGATTTAATAACTTAGAACATAGGTTTCAGAGAGGCCCTGAGTATTTTCTCGAATACAAAAAGTTTATAGATGACTATTTGACACTAGGCCATGCTAGATATGTACCCCTCTCCTCAATAAATGAACTAGCTCAACCCAAGTATTTTTTGCCTCACCACGCTGTCATAAAGGAAGACAGCCGCACTACCAAACTCCGAGTAGTGTTCGACGCTTCGTGCAAAAGCTCATCAGGTGTCTCCCTTAATGACCTAACTCATAAAGGTTACCAAGTTCAGCCAGACCTCTATGACATTTTGTTGCGATTTAGATTTTTTAAATATGTACTCACGTCTGACATCGAGAAAATGTTCAGACAGATCAAGGTCAACCCCGACCAAACGTTTCTCTTGAACATCTTATGGCGGACCTCCTCTGATCAACCATTTGAATGCATAGAACTCGCTACCGTAACATATGGTACAAATAGTGCACCCTTCTTAGCCACCCGGGTAATCTCAGAAATTGCTATGAAAGGTCAAAATGACTATCCTCTAGCCTCAGAGGAGCTCTTGCGTCAATGCTATGTTGATGACGTCTTGACCGGATGCGACTCCCAGCCGAAATTAGAGAAGTTGTATAATGAACTAAACTTACTCTTCAACTCGTTTGGATTTAAGCTTCACAAATGTGGTTCTAACTCAGTTCCGTTTTTAAAACAGATCTCTCAGAAGGAAAGCTCTGACCTTGATATCAATTTCGACGACACGCCCAATAAGGTTTTAGGCCTTAAATGGGTCGCCAATGAAGATTGTTTTTCTATAGTCATCCCAGAAGTGACGTCCTCTGGCCCCATCACAAAAAGAAAAATTCTTTCCACCATAGCTCAATGCTATGATCCGCTTGGATTTCTATCACTAGTAACTGGAAAGCTCATAATTCAGAGACCCTGGGCTTTAAAAATAGATTGGGACGTTGCCATCACAGACAAAGTCCTTCTTTTAGATTGGAAAACCTTTATTGAAAATCTCCCGCTACTTAAGGCAGTAAAAATTTCCAGGTATTTGTTTCTTGACAAGCTCATCGCTAAGATAGAGTTTCACGGTTTCTCGGACGCAAGTTTGAAAGCATACTCAGCTTGTGTCTATCTTAGCGCTATTTACATTGACACTACTGTCTCATGTATGCTGATTTCTTCTAAGTCTCGGGTAGCTCCTCTCAATACAGTAACGCTACCCCGTCTCGAATTATGTGCTATGGTGCTCCTGTCTCAATTAGTCGCTAAACTTATTTTAATCGATGAAACTAGATTTGCGGTTGATTCAGTTACTCTCTATAGTGACTCTCAGATAGCCCTATGCTGGATATCTTAATCCGCTAGTCGGTGGAACGTATTTGTAGCCAACAGGGTTTCCCTAATTCAAGATCTCACGTCACCATACCAATGGCGTCATCTTAGCACAACACAAAACGTTGCAGATTTACCCTCTAGAGGAATTTCCATAGGCGTGTAAGGAAAGTATTTATGTTTTTTCAAAGTACGCAACACTCTGGTTTGATATTTTCCTACGGCTTGCCCAAGAATCCTCGTGCTAATCATTTTATTTTTCTCCACGTGCAGTAAAATATCAAGATGTCTATTATCCCTTTTTTCAGCTCTATATATTCTAAGTTGAGCATTTACAGTTATTTATTGCAGTGCCTTTGGACTTAGATTTACTAATGATAAGTTTAATTAATGAAATGGAATTGAACTAAAAACATTTCAGACACTGCTCTTGAACTATTTCCTGTGTAATACCACTTAATCATAGTTACGTTTGCCTTAATGGAATAGCTCATATTTAGCAATAATTGAAGCGCATTCAATGAAAATGTTGACACTGACGCTACTTTTCGTTTTGTCAATGCCAAATAATAATTTGCTGGTGTTTGCTGTATTACCTAAACTATAAAAAATTCGTAATTTTGCCATCACATATTTAATTGAATCAGTTAGAATTGGCTTATTAAAATTTCTTCAAGAAATTATAATACAATTTTTCTCTAAAATGTACAATAAAGCCAATATTTAGCCACCTTAAAATTTACATCGGTTTTCCTATGTTCAACTGGGCCATGCATCACCCGGTATAGTGTCTATACTTTATAGTTTTAATTTTTTTAAATACGTTGAAAGTCAAGCTAAAATTTAAGTTAAAGGTATTACAAATAAAATAATCAACCTATTCAATGTTCGAATATCAGTACGAGTATTCAAATATTCTAATAATTGAATATTCTAAATCGAATATTTAAAAATTTGTAGATGATATTCGAACATTGACTAATTTGAATATTTGGTGTACTTAACGAATACTTAAATTTTAAAAACTCCGAGCACTAGTCTCCAGCCTGTGTTCCGCCACCGTATACGAACAAAGAACGAACAAAGACAAGTAAAACCACTCTCGCTCGAAATGAAATCCGGCGTGCCGTCGTTCGTCCCGCGCCCCGCCCGGCCGCCAGTAAGTAGTTGGTTAGTTGACGATACCGAATACAGAGCGCGTCGAGTAGGAGCTAGCCATCCCAAATGAACTATTTTTAGCGCTTTATACACAGTGGGTCTAAAAATTACTAATTTTTTAAAGCGTAGATTTGATTTTTATTTATTTATTATTAATTGTTGTTGCTTAACTTCTTATTTGTGGTCATCGTGTTAAAATGCCTCCTCTTATATACTGTTCTGTTGATGGGTGTTATACTAAAATATGTACAGGACTTCGGATTCTGTGGGTTTAAATGTTTTAGGGGTGGTATCGGATCAAGGGTCCAATTTTGTAAAATTGTTCAAAAACGATCTGAAAATGACCGAAGAAAATCCCTTCTTTTTCGTCGATGGAAAAAAAATTGTCTATTTGTTTGATGTACCTCATCTTCTAAAATCTAAACGAAATAATTTTTTCAAATAATATTATGTTTTTAGGTTACAAACAGGGCAAACAATAAAAACATATCTAGATACTATGTACCACTATGTTAAGGTAAAGGAGTTTAGATTAGCACCTAAGTTAACTAACGATCATATATACCCCAACAATTCTCAAAAAATGAAAGTTAAGCTTGCCACCCAGGTTTTCAGCCGCTTAGTGGCAGTGGCTTTGAGTACCTGCATCGATTTAAAAATTCTACGGCTTGGTGCAAAAACAACAGCTTCATTTATACAAAACATGAACGATCTTTTTGATTTATTAAGTTCAAGTAATTTAAGTCGTTTTAATGCTTTCATGGCTACAGAAAAACAGATAGCCTTTTTAAAAAAAATGGATACTTTGTTTAAGAATCGTGTCGAAGGAAAAGTTGTAACTAATCAGATGAAGTTTATATTTGGTTGGAGGTCAACAATTAAAGGTATTCTGGTTTTGTGGGAAATGGAAATTGTTTGGAAAATTTTTTTGGACAGATCCGAAATTGCTGCGGCAATGCGAGAAATCCCACACCTATTCAGTTCACTCGTGCTTTTAAAAAATTATTTGCCATTCGATACTTTGATCAGGCTGACGGGGCAGATTGTATGAAGGACATCAACGAAGTTTTAATTACTCTTACTCCCGACCTCGTAGAGCAATGTAAATACTTAATGGTATCTCCTTCATATAACCATATTCCTTTGAAGGTTTTTACCAACGACTATAGGAATATTGAAAGCGTTGAGGGAAATGCACTTGTATACGTCACAGCATGTATTTTAAAAACATGTTTGGCGCAGCACTCTTCTGACGTATGCACTAACTTTGTTAATTCGAATGCCTTACAAATGTAAGCCACTGTGTTTTGCAAACTAAAGGCTTATAATAGTGAAAAACTGAAGTTTGGTGGCTTATTAGTGCCACCTAAGAATTTTGTTGAATATATTATAAAATTAGAAAATATATTTGTTGAACATTTTAATGAACTTGCGTCTCAAAATCGCATTGGTCAAGCATTAAAAAATAAATTTAAAACCATTACTTTTGTTCATCCGTGTGAAAATTTTTCCTATGACTATTTCTTGTCATTGTATTGTATACTAAAGTGCGTATATATTTTGCCCTTAAATTTGCTAATAGAGATATCAAGACTAATAAAATGTCTAAACAAAATCCTAAACTTTGCAAAACTTATAGATACATAAAATAATTTTCTTCACCTTGAACCCATTAAAATTACTCTCTTATAATTTGAAAAATTATAAATTTTTCTGTCGTAACAAGACACCTAGTTGATAATATAAGAATTTATTGGAAAAAACTCGTCTTGAAAGCTTTCCTTTCATAATTTGAAACAATTCCAAAAATTAAGACTGTTTATGATCATGCTAATAATTTATACTTATATGTTTCAGCAGCTAATACTATACCTAGTTATTTTCTTAACTATGCCATTTTATATTGTTTTCATGAAAACAATTCACCCTGTATCCTCTAAAATGTTTAAATTTAGAATAGAGAGCTGTTAACTTAAATACAAAATAGTTGGTAAGCCTTCAAGATTTTTAATAAAGTATTGTATAAAAGTATTTGTACTACCTACCTATAGGTATTTACATTTTTTATTTTTTTTTAATCGTATTCAATATTATATAAAAGTATGCTTTTGTTATCACGTCGTTATTTTGTTATATTATTTTTTTTAGAACTATAATTATTCTCAATATGCATCTGAGTTTTATTTCAGACAGCTTATAAAATATGCCCTGAATAAATGTTAAACCTCATAGATAAAACTAATAAAAATAATTAGGTAATAGAGGAAAAAAATAAACTACATAAAAAATTTGATTTAATGTAATAATAACATACTTCCGCTTTCTATGTATTTTAGTATAATTCAATTTTAATCAATCAATCAATTTTATTAATATTTTATAATATGTTAGAAATAATGTACTTTGGATATAGCCCCGGTAGCTGACGCGCTCCCTGCCACGATATCATTACATGTCATTACTCCCTATGCCGACCCGGTATATCGATGCGTACCCCGACCAGCCGGTGCGTCGGCAAACCGCTTTAGATCCCGAGACATGAAAGGCCCGACGTTGAGTGGTTCTACTTGTCGGTAGTTACACTTAATGCAAAAATAAGTTTATAGACAGGGCGTTTCGCTTAAAATATTAAAGTTCCTACTACTTTCTTCTCTCTTTTATTTTAGTTAGGTAGGGAATGCTCATCTATGAAAAACAAACATATTTTTAGAGCTGCCTGTCAACTGGTTAGCTATAGACGTGCGATGTCCGTCCACCGTAGAGAGTCAATGTATAATGTAATGTAAAAAAATTTAAAAGTTTATTTACCCCGTATCTGCGCAAGAAGGCACCCATCCGTCGGCAGGATTAAAAATAACGACTAATACCGAAGCATTAGTGCGAAAAAAGTTGGGCGTGAAAGAGGAGCCATATAAATGTGACAAAAAACAAAAACACTTAAACGAAATGAAGTGTTTGCGTAAGTTCTCGAAAAAGCCCGTAAGCTCGGGTGAGAGAAAAAACAGGGAAATTTCGCAGCGAATAGCAAGCGTTGGAATACGAAAATTTTGCAAAACAAGCAGGGAAAAAATTATTCTTGCTAGAAAAAGATCAAATAAAAATTCGGGATGTTTTATGTTAAGACACATAACCAATTTGAAAAGTAATATGCGTCTAGATGGCAACGACAGATACTTATTGCTAAAATTCCACAATAACGCTAAAAAGACAGAACTGTGATAAAAGTATATAAGCAGGAAACGTATTTTTCTGTGCCATCCATTTTGGATTTAGCAGGATATCCTGAAAAGACATACAAATAACCTGGAGAAAATTAATGCCAGCGAGATTTTCGCTACGAACGAGATAGAACTCTGAATATATTGTTTAATGCTCAACATTTTCAAATCAAATCAAATCAAATCAAATCATTTATTAGTGTCAACATTTACATTTACACAAGTCAAAAAAAGAGATATGGCCCAGTGAGACCGTTAACATATTAAAATACAGTGAAGTACTACTGAAACACATTAAAATATAATAAAATACTACGATAAAATATGATAAAATATTATAAAATATTACGACACAGGACACAGGTGAACACTACATACAGTAAAAAAGACGAACGACATACACCAAAACCAGACACTGTGGCACCTGGCCAACATCATTCGCCCATCCATCTAGCCACACATACACGCCATCAGAGAAATACCCGGCCATCACAGTTCAGGAAATCCTGGACACTATAGAACGCTTCTCTCTGTAGGAGAATTTTAACCTTTCGTTTGAATATCTGTGGTGGCAGGGCCCTTAAGTTAGGCGGGATTTTATTAAAAAGCTTAACGGCAATGAACTCCGGTCTACTCTGGCATCTCCCCAGTCGGCAGAAGGATACCACCAAATTCCCATTAGTTCTAGTATAGTGGTGGTGGACATCCTCGTGAGTTAGAAACTGATCCTCACGTCGCTTGACATAGAGTAGATTCTCTAGAATATACAGCGACGGGAGCGTAAGGATGGCATGTTCACTAAAAGCATGCCTGCAATCGTCACGATAACCTAAGTCGGCTAAGACTCTCACCGCCCTCCTCTGCAGCCGAAAGACTCTGTCCGCCGACGCCGCGCCACCCCACACCATTATACCATATGACATAACAGAGTGAAACAGCGCATAGTAGGCGGACATCATCGTACTGAACGATACACTACCGGCCAGACTCCGCAGCAGAAAAACACAGCTTCTGAGCCTCCCAGACAGCCTCTCAGTGTGGGTATCCCATCTAAGTTTGGGATCTAGGTACACGCCCAGGAACTTAACCGCCGGAGGGTTGGATACCGTATTGGTATCTCTTAGGGAGAAAATCATTTTTTGTGTTTTGTTCTCGTTCAGCTTAAGTCTATTGGCATTGAACCAATCTGCAGCTCTCGACTGTGCCAAGCCGGCATCCGCCTCAGCAATCCCAAGGTCACTACCCCGTATAGACAGAGTAGTGTCATCAGCAAAAAGGGTGTATCTTGCTGTTGTCTCACCAATAGGAAGGTCGTTAATATAAATTAAAAATAAGATTGGGCCAAGGATAGAGCCCTGTGGTACTCCAATATCAATCACCCCTTCCGCTGAAGACACTCCTCCGACTGACACTATCTGGCGTCGATCACCAAGATAGGATTTTAAGAGTGATATACTGTTGTCAGTGAATTTATAGAATTTAAGCTTTTCAAGGAGGATACCGTGGGTGACACAGTCAAAGGCTTTACTAAGATCATAGAACAGTGCAATGTCATATTCCCGAGATTCAAAGGAATCCATTATTCCTGAGAGGAGGTCCAAAATGCCCAGCGTCGTGCTTCTGTCAGACCTAAAACCGTACTGGCAGTCTGAGAACAGGTTATTCGTCTCAAAATGCATAGTAATCATCTTAGCCATGCATCTTTCGACCACTTTAGACAGAATTGGCAGAAGTGATATAGGCCGATAGTTAGCCATGTCTGTTGCATCTCCCTTTTTATAAATTGGTATCACTATTGCATTTTTTAATACTTTAGGAAATAAGTTGTTTTTAAAACATAAATTTATCAGCTTTGTAAGTGGAGAAATAATAAGGTTTTTTACTGTCTTAATCAGACGCACTGTGAGCCCGTAGATGTCCGAGCTATTTTTATTTTTAAGATTGTCAATAATATCCCTTACAAAGTTAAAGCTTACCTCGTGGAAAAAGAACTCAGCATCAGGGATCATCAAACCCACCAGGTAGGAGAGAGGATCAGTTTTTGTGTTGGAAATGCTATTAATTATATCATGTGCAATGTTAGTATAAAACACGTTAAAATCCTGTGGATTCAGGTTGATGTTTTTATTTTTATCCGCAGTAAATTTACCCCTTTGACTGTTGATAATACCCCACATGGTCTTAGCTGGGTTTTTAGATATAGATATAATTTTATCATTTGCCTGTTTTTTTGATTCTTTGATTGCATTCTTATATATGATTTTAAAGTTTTTATACTCCATGAGGTTACCAGGAGTATTGTACTGTTTGCTTACCCCGCTGAGAAAGCTTAGATGGTCCCTCATGCTTCGTAGAGTTTCATTAAACCATGGCACGCAATTTGGCTTATCGGCCCTGTTCTGGTAGGTTTTTTCGGGGAACGATTGCAGGTATGCCCCCCTCAGCATTTCAGTGAGAATTTCAAACTTGGTATCGATACTAATATTTATATCATCGACAAAATCCCATGAGCATGTCTCCACCACATTATAAAAGTCATGTAGCCCTCTTTCAGTGATAGGTCTGAACGTTCTCCTGGAGTAGGCAGCATTCGTGTGTGTCTTGTTAACAGACAGACACAACTTCTGCCCAACATGATCTGAAATATGATAATCTACTATTTCCGTTGCAGCAGAGTCGGTGGCGAAATTGGCAAAAATGTTGTCAAGGCAGGTTCGCCCTCTTGTGTTCTCAGTAATCATGGCTTCATAGCCGTAGCTTTCTAAAAGATCGCAGAGGCAGACTGCTTCTCGTTGATCAGTCCCGAATGACACATTGAAGTCACCCGCCAGTACAACATTCCTGCCAATGCCCAGTTGCTGCAAAATACTCTCTAATCTTTCCAGGAAGATGCCAAAGTCTCCCGCCGGCGATCTGTAAATACCAAGCAAGTAAATATTAAAAGGTCTTATGACAATAGAACATAACTCTATACATTTTTCGATCTGCAACTCAGAGAATGTGTCGACCAAATCAAAATCAGTATTCTGGTCTGCTAAAATCAGAGTTCCACCCCCTTTACTTTCACATCTAGCCGAGTAGCTGCCCACTATGTACCCTGGTATGTTAAAGGCTGGTATCTCCTCTTCCAACAGCCAATGCTCCGTGATCACAATGAAGTTAATATGTCCGTTCACCAGACTTGCCTCCAGTTCGCTAGCTTTATTTCGAATAGATCGAACATTGTAGTTTAAGAAGATGATTAATTCTTGCTTCGCTGAGTCTTTCACTTCTGTCGAAGCACTGTGCGTTTCAGGTTTAAAAATTTATTAATTACTGTTCCTCTAGGCCAGAATGAAGCATTCATGACCTGCTCCCGGTCTTCCTCAGGTACTCCCGTTTTAAAGGAACTGTAGATGTGGTCTTTTTTGGTCTTTATTTTTTCACAGATAGACTCATTCTTGCCTTTGAATTTCAGGTACTCCTGTACTTCCTCCGGACTGGTCTCCCTTGCGAGGCCAGAGATAAAGATCCATGAGTAGGTCTTTGCGACTTTCAGAGTCGAGGCAATCTCGCTGGTTCCCTTAACTGGAGCAGGTCTTTGGGAGAAAGTTTTTTTGGTATTGGGTGGTTGATTATTTCTATGACGATCAGGGATGACTTTCCCCCCCTTCCTTTGTATAGCATTTATAGAAGTTTCCCGACAAGGTCAATAGGTAAGTATCTAATAATATTTCTAGTGAAGGCTGACTCTTTTGTTTAGGTTATACAGGGTATCCATTTAATATAGTGCAACGTTTTACAAATTCGTATATAGTTTGGTTGTTAGAAAAATGCATATTATTACCATAAAATAAGCACGAGTAATTAAAGAATTATCCACAAAAAGAACACCCTGTAAATGGTTTTGGAAACCGTGGGCTCTTTTTGGTAAAATAATGGTGGTAAGAGAGGTAACAAAAAATCGAAACCTCAATATTTTCCTATTATTGCTAATATTTCTGAACTAATTAACGAAGTATTTGTCACAGGGGCGGACTTTTCTTTAGAGACGAGAACAAGAATGAATTTCTGCACTGTTTGAGTGAGCAAAATCAGTTGAATGTTTATACCGTTAAAAGAAAGAATGTTGATGAGCAGTGGTGTACATTTATGAATAATTTTATAAATATATTCCAACAGAATTTTCCTCTAAAGCTATGTTCGGGAGCAAAAGTTCCAAAAATATTTAAGAATAGGAAAATTACTGATTGCAAACATGAATTGGACTTGTTATTAACATTATCAAGATAGCGTCAAGATTTTAATGATTAATATAAGGAAAAGACAAAAGAATATCATAAACTTTCCAACGAATCTCGTAAAAGCCATTATTTCAATAGAGTAAATAATTCGGATAACAAAATGAAATGCAGTTGTAATACCAGATCTAATTAAAACTGTGTCTAGTGTTTCCTTTTACTGTAACATTACCAGAAACGATTAGTCAATATTTCTAAGACCACTGACAACTAAAGGGAAATATCGAAAAATATAAAAAATAAACATAGTTCTGGTTTCGACGAAATTCCTACTGGTATTGTTAAAATCTCTATTAGACCTCTTTCAGACAGGGATCCTGTATGCGAGATACCCGTATCTCAGATACAGAATTAACATACGTTTAAATGGATAGTTTCACAAGGTCTTCGGCGACGCATACTGTATCGGGATACGAAATTTCGGCATGCGTCCCTTTCAGCCGCCGAGCAGTATCGCGTATCGCGCATACGGATGTTCTAGGTTGGCCTATGAAGTCGTTCAGACAGGCATACTGCCGGCAAACTTTTGTTAGGTAGTCAGTGCAGCGCAGTGAATAATTATTATTGCGGTAGACACGCGGCCATGGAGCGTCAAGTTTTCGATAACGAAAAGTTCTATTAGTTTAGTGGAACCAAAGACATTAGAACAATGTCTTTGAGTGGAACCATATCCTTGTCTCTGGGATACTGGACACACAGAATATGCTGACCAGGGACGGATGGGAAGGCAGGGAGAACGGGAAATTTCTCGAGAGGCCTCTTACTGTATGGTACCCTGGGGCCCCTTTTGGGCTGGGGTCTCTACTGCTACAAACTACAGATGGGCCACAGGCCTAAAAATTAAATACTGCGAGAGCCAAAAAAAGGGCGTGGCACCTAAAAAATTTTTGCTCACGGCGCATTATTTAAAAAAGAAAGAATAGGATGGGAGCCCCTTAAGGCAACTTTCGCGGGACAGTCAATAGCGTCCCATCCGTCTCTGATGGTGACAGAAATAACAGACAGCAAGCTTGGATACACATATGCAAAACCATGTATGAAAATTACGACGACCTAGCAGCTGGTAAACAAAACGAGTATGGTAAGATGCATATTTTATTTATTAAAAAAATAGTTTAATCAAACAAATAAATTTTGCCAAAGCAGTACATTTGTGCTAATAAAATATTCAGCAAAATAATCACGAATAGCAATTGCTGATCTTGCGGAATAAGTAGGTTAAGTGACGACCTCTAAAGTGTTTTTAAGTGAAAAATTCTTTAACTGCTCTGGTTGCAGAACTCTAGACCCTGCGGAATGGAACCTTAACAATTAATCGGAATATTATTAATTGGCTGATTTTTTCAGAACGACGTCAAACTTCTCCGAAGAGAGCGATCAGGCGGAAGTTGACGAAGCTACTGCTCTGCCAACAACACGAGAACCAATGCGCAAGAAAAGGTCTGTGTCAAAAAATATTGCTAATTCCCAAGTTGCGGAACTATTAAAAGAAAGCCTTAATCGACGTGAAGCAATCGAAAACCAGCTGGAAATTCTAAAAGAGTTCCTATTCAAAGAAAAATGCATGTGATAGTAGCCATGATACAAGCTATAAAAAACGACATTTTACCTATTGAGCCATGCGCAACATTTCACTATTCATCCACCAACTTCCACTGAGTACACTCGCTCTGAAAATTACCCTGCAAGCACATCAACACATTCATATAGTATCCACCAACCTACTGCAGAATATGTCAATAAAACGCCTATTTTAACAACTTTACTTTCACCTATATAGCCTGTTGATAGTCCTTCATATTCACTTCAATCATCTGTTGCTTCAACGGACGAATCTATTTTTGATTTATATGACCATAACATGACAACCACTGAATAAAAAATAATGTTTTTGGTTATGTAGTTATTTGTTGATGTTAATAATGTTAATACTAAATAAATGGTAATGTTAGTAATGTTACACAAATAAATAGGAATAAAGATATGAGCACATAGATATAAAAAATAATTCACTTCTTTTGGGCTACATTCTTGGTAAAGCCATATATATTGTGGGTGGAAATAAACCCACAATTTACCCAATCATTGTAAATAACCCCTAATTTTAATAATTTTGGGAGCTATTAATTCTATAATATAAATTTGTTTTTATTTAAATACCTTGACAATAATGTTATGCACACTTTCAAAGTTGACAGAATTTTAACAGTTTAGTCTTTGTACTCCTTTAAAAATTACCCGAAAGGCCGAAACACGCGTGTCAAGTAACTGAACATAATATTGTGCTAATGGATAATTACAGGTCCATTAGTTTATTAACAGGTTTATCAAAATTGTCTGAGAATGCAATACATTTTCTGACAAGCTGTAAAAGTCAACACGGATATTTAAATGGACGATTACCCAAACTGCAATTTTTCAATTTATTCAAATAGTTCTGAAACATCTTAAAGCTGCATGCTTTGGATTTGTCTAAAGTATACGACTTCTTTGCTGGGATATATTGATTGGGAAGAAGAGGGAACGCGCATAGGTAGATAAGAGGATATCTTAGTAACAGAAAACAAAAAGTCTGTCAAAGTCAAAAACAGCTTTATTGTAATAAAACAAAATGTTATTTACAAAGCGAGTTAATCTAATTTAGTCGATTTAACGTTGGTCAGACCCTGGGTCTAGACAATAGTAGGTAGAATAAAATCTATATTATAGTTACAAAGAGTACAAAAAATACTATATACAATAACCAGAAAAGGTAAGTTGTAGAGAATCGAAACGTCAAAAAAGTAATAGATATTTACGTTATAAGTCCGGTAAGTCAACTTTTACAGTATGAGTGAAATGTTTCGGGACGAGGCGATGAAGGAGCCGAGTCTGGAATTTTGAAACGAATACTGTAAAGGATTTGCCGGACGAATGACGTACAATATTTTATTTCATACTGTTCTGTTGAAAATTATAATTATGTTTTGAAATTATAATGAAGTTTTATTCTGCGTCGTATATTTAAAAAGTGCTTATATTTACTGGTGGAAACATTGTGTATTTGACATTGATTAAACTAAAACTTAGAAATTTAAAAAAAATTTACCGGACTTATTGCTGTAAAACCTTATTTTCTGGACTAAATTCAAATATGTAAAGGTGTGTTTTACAATACAGTATGAAATAAAAAAAAAAATTCAATGTACTGTATCCTGAAGCATAGAAAGTCTTGCAACTCCAAAACATTAACAGTGTAGTTATAGCACAAGGCAGTGTTTTAGGGTCTATCCTATTTATTGTTTTCATCAATGATTTGAGTAATCTAATTTAAGCTAATCAAGATATGGATAATTACGCCGACGATACTAATTTACTTTTAGAGGGCAAGAGTAATAATCAACTTGTCACTGAGTGTAGAAACTTTCTTAACAGTGGTTTACAGAGAATACACTTATCCTAAATAAAAATAAAACCAATGAAATTCTATTTAGAACAAAAGCTTCAAAGATGGAAAAAATCTTAATTTTAACTTTAATAATATAAAGACAAGATTACTTTTTCACTCTTCATAATTTTTGGGAGTACAGATTGATGAATTTCTGGATTGGTGGTTTCATATCAAATGTCTTTCACAGAAACGAAATGGTATTTGCTGTGGTATTCCTGTTACTAGTAAATACATGAACTTTAAAAATGTTATACTTGCTAATTTCGAATCCTGTTTGAAATATGGGATAATGTGTCGGGGAAGGGATAGTCAAATTCAAAATATATTTGTAATTCAGAAGCGATTAGTTGAAAAATAGATTTAAATATAACGTGTCGTTTTATCTTGCATTGTACATTTATGTACATTGGGACATTTATGAGTGTTTAATGCTCCTCTTTAAAAATAAAAACTGTTTTCAAGAAGCCCTAATAGTTAGTCATCAATACCAGACAAGAAATTTAAATATCAATAATAATCCCATAGGTTAGCCGTTAACCCTTACTGAAAAGTGACCCAATTATATGATCTTGAAACTATAGAATAAACTGCCAAAGAGACTAAAAATAATAAGCAATGTTCTATGGTACAATTCGGTATGTATTAATGTCAGTGGCGTACCAGGGGGGAGGGGCAAGGGGGCCATGGCCCTCCCAAAACCCCCAATAAAATTGAATTGAATTAACTATACCTACTAACCCACTAAAAAAAACTACAATTTTTAGTGCGATACAGAGAACGATATAATTTTTGTTACTTTCTTTTGGTATCCATCAATACCCTTTCTATCCTGCCTCCATGCGTAGTCGCATAGGGACGGGCACGGGTGATCGTTCGACGCGTTAAAACTCGCACACCGATGGGAGTGTTATGTAAGACACGGATTGGTTTTAATAGTTTATTAAAACAAGAATATATGTACAAAGGTATGATAACAAGTAAATAGCACTGTTGAGAATTTCCGCACGAATGTCTATAATCCGTCAGAGTACCACTATCAAGGCTCACACCTAGAGCGCTCGAGTAGCAGCGTCGCGTTGTCTTTCAAGCGTAGCTTCTGCACGTCAAGGATCCCAACCAGGATGCCAAGGTAGAGGCGAGAGAGCGAGCTCGAGAAGAACTGCCGTCCTAAGGGCTGGTGGCTGCTTATCAAGGCGCTGGCGGCTGACGTCACAGGTGGGGGTGAAGCTGCTAAGGGTAGTACGGCGCGGCACTCGGCGATGAATACGGGTGGCGCCATCGAGAGCGGTAGTGCGGAGCGCGGCGGAACTAAGGGGTGCTACAATTCTCCCCCTCAGAGCCTGGGAGTCGTCCTCGTACTAGGCTTTGTAGTCGTAGGAGTGGTCAATCTGGTAGCTACAGGGTCCTTGCTGACGGAGGATCAGGTACGGTCCATCGCGCTTGGGGGTCAGTTTTGAGGAACGATGGTGTGCAGAGCTGCTCAACGTATGAGAGGTGACGTATACGTAATCTCCGGGGCTGAGTCCTGGTGAAGGGCGGCGACGAGAGTCGGCTTGGGCCTTACGTCGGTTCTGCTCTTTTTCGTGTGTTTCTCGGGCTTGGTCTAGAGTGTCGGCCAGACGTAACAAGCGGGGGGTAACTTCTGGTACGAAGTTCTCCTGAGTTACGATGGTGCGTAGGTCGTGATTGACACCGGTTGGGGTCCGTAGTTCACGACCAAAGGTTAAGTAGGCGGGAGAGTAACCGGTTGACTGGCAGCGAGCGGTGTTCATGGCGAAACGGATGGCTGGTAGCTTCTCATCCCATGAAGTCTGATCGGTTCCTACTTGGATGGCTAATTGAGTTTTTAGGTCTCGGTGTCTGCGCTCTATAGGGTTGGCAGCAGGGTGATATACGGGGGTTAGGCACTGGTCAATTCCTAGGCAGTAAGTAAGACATTGCATGACTGAGCTGATAAACTGGGGTCCATTGTCACTGATTACACGGCGTGGTAAACCATATCGTAAGCATACCTCGTTAACCAGGGTCCAAGCGCATTCTTCGGAAGTGGCTTTGGACAGGGGAAAAAGCTCTATCCACCGGGAGGCGGTATCTTCTAGGGTCAGTATCCATTTCTTCTGGTTGATGCTTTCTGGTAGGGGTCCGAACAGATCTATGGCGAGAACTTCGAATCGCTGGTTCATCACTGGGGTTTGTAACAGGCCAGCGGGCACTTGGTTGGAGGGTTTATATTTCTGGCATTCAGGGCAAGTTTTTACATACTTGGTAACATCGCGTCTGATTCCGGGCCAATAAAATTTTTGTAGTATCTTATGAAGAGTTCGTTCGGCACCATAATGTCCTGCGGTAGAGGCATCGTGATGATCGTGGAGTATCTTAGTTTTCAGGTCGTTAGGAATGACGAGCTGGGCTTCTTCGATGTCGTCATCGGGGGAGTACCGATACAGGATTCCTTGGGAGCAAAGGTAGCCTCGGGAGGTCCAGGGAGCGGTAATCTCCTGGTCTCCTGCGTCGAAAGCATCTAGTATTTTCTTTAGTTCGGGGTCGGCTTGTTGAGCTTCCCTTAGGGAGGAGGCGTCGATTGTTGGCAAGTCTAGACTGATGAACTTAATGTCTGTTGCGGGGTCTTCACTGTTTGCCTGGGGAGGTCTGGGTAGCGTATCCGCTACGACGTTAGCTTTTTCGGGCGTGTAGTGTATCTGTAGGTTGTAAGGCTGGAGCTGCAAGGCCCATCGGGCGAGTCGTCCACTGGGAGATCGTAGGGACATCAGCCACTTCAACGGCTGGTGATCAGTAATGATGATGACAGAAGTTTCCTCTAGGTATCCTCGGAAACGATTGACAGCCCAAACGATAGCTAAGGCTTCTCGCTCGGTTGTTGAGTAATTCCGTTCCGGGGCGGTCAACAGGCGACTGGCGTATTCAACGGGTCGTTCATCCACTCCCTCCCCCTGGAGTAATGCTGCACCAATTGCGTAAGCGCTGGCATCTGTGCGGAGTGTGAACGGTTGTCCATGATCAGCGGGCCGTAGGATTGGAGCAGAAGTTAGGGCAGACTTTAGCTTGTTAAAAGACTGGTCCTGTTCAGAGCCCCATTCCCAGGGTTCCTTTTGACGGGTTAATTTACTGAGTGGTTGTTATAGTTTTGCGAACTGCGGAATTAATTTTCGGTACAAACTGCACGTTTGTAGAAAGGTTATCACTTGTTTTGCGTTGCGTGGTGCCTGAAAGTTTTGAATGGCGCTGATCTTTGCAGGATCGGTGTGTATTCCTTGTGTGCTGATGACATGGCCCAGGTAACGTGTCTCGCGGCAGCCAAAGCGGCACTTCGGGCGATGGAGGCGGAGCTGGAATTCCTGAAGCATGTCGAAAACACGGCGTAAAGCGTAAAGGTGGTCGTCGATGTGATCGGAGAGAAGTATTAGGTCATCTAGGTAGGCTAAGAGACGTAGGTCTGGGAGTCGTCGTCGGAAACGATCCATTAGTCTCTGGAACGTAGCGGGGGCGTTGCGGAGTCCAAATGGCATGCGGTTGAACCGGTAAGTGCAAAAAGGAGTGACGAAACAGGTCTTGTCCTTGTCTTCTTCCTTTATTCGGATTTGGTGGTAGCCGGCGCGAAGGTCCATGGTGCTAATGCATCCGATGTTGCCAGTTGAATGGAGCAGGTCGTCTAGGTTGGGTAGGGGATACTGGTCAGCAATGGTGACGGCGTTCAACCGGCGGAAATCAATGCATAGACGGATCCCTCCTCCAGGTTTGGGCACCAGGACGGTCGGAGCTGCCCAAGCGCTCTCGCATTCTTCGATGATGTCGTGGTCCAGTAATTCTTGAATGGCTTGTCTCAAGCGTTCACTCTTCTGGGGCGTTACTCGGTAAGGCGGAGCACTGAGTGGAGCGTGGTCTCCAGTGGCGATCCGGTGCTCAGCAAACGGCGTGGCTGGTCCATGGAGGGCGAACACGGAGCTGTAGTCATGAAGGAGTTGCGTCATTGTCTGACGTTGTTTGGAGGTGAATTCGCTGGCTTCATCTTCGCGAAGGTCCAAGGATGCGAAGATAAGTGAGGTATCTGCAATTGAGTCGTCCCACATGGCGTTGATGGTATCGTAAGCATCTTGAAGCATATAACCATGGCGCGAGAAGGGATTCTGCTGAAGGGCGGAAACGGTAGTAGCTAAGGGCTGACTGGCGGCGGTTTGTTGTATGCAGGGGCCATAGTGGTCGGCTAGATCGGACTGATGGTCGCTGATAAACATAGTATCTAGCTCTGCTAGGTAAGTGGGCGGCGGAGGCGGCGCGCTTGCTAGACCTGGCGTGATCGGACGAGTTGGTGTAACTGGCATAGGTGACAGCATTATGGGAACTGGCGTAACTGGACGAGCTGGTGTAGCGGGTAGGGGCGACAGCATGGCAGGAAGCCTATATTCGTTGGCGATACTGTCTAGGGTTATGCAGTCATCGGTATCCATGCTTTGGAGAACAGGTGGTGACGAATCTTCGTCCTTTGGAGAGAAGGGGTGCTGAGTGCTGGCGTCATTGTCAAAATGCCATTGGTTGCTGCTAAAGTTGAGGACAAGTCCTGCGGCGAATATAAAATCAATCCCTAGCAGAGTTTGTGCAAAATGAGCATCAGGAAAAGCACAGAAGGTAGTTGGCACTATGCGACCTTGGAGGGTGACTGGTACGGTGACTATTTGTACGAGCTGTTTTCGGGGTTTGCCGTCGGCTAAGGTGACGTCCATGGTTCGGGTGTTGAACTTGTAACCTTTTTGTCGTAGTAGATGGTAGAGAGACGTTCCAGCAAGCGAAGCGCGGGCTCCTGTATCTAGGAAGGCTGATCCTGGGATGCCATCTACTTGAATGTGGACCGCGGGGCGTGTCTGTTTTGATAGAGACACGAAGGAAAAAGCTAAGGCTGGTTGACGGTCGGGAGTTGGATTGCAGCTGGGGCAGTTTCTTCTAATAAATCCAGGGCGTTGACATCCATAGCACTTGATTGTGTCGTTTCTGGGTACACTGGTGAGCGGGGTATTTTCCTTATTTGCGGTACTGCGCAGGCTTGCGGCTTTTTTCCGACATACTGAGACATCATGACCTATATTTTTACAAAACTGACAACGGTTCTTGGTGCGTTTAGTCTGATGCGGAGTGATTTCTTAAATAACTGGACTGGTACGGGCTGTGTTGACTAGTCTGGCTTTGGTCAACAGATGTGCAAAACTGTTAACTGATTCTCGTGGAACTCTGTCACGAACTGCGAGGGTGAGTAAGCCGTAGAGCATGTCAAGCTGCATGATTTCTTCAAGCGGAGTTTCGAGCTGTGCTAATAATGATCGTTTTTTAGCGATGAATTGGCCTGAGTATTTTCGTCCTGTCTAGAAGAAAAAACATCCTGATATATTTTATAGGCCGGAGGTCTTGGAGCAAATTCGTTGCGGAGCAGTAGCTTGGCATTCTCCCATGTCGTTGCTGAATTTTTTATTCCGGTCCACCAAAGGTGTGCGAAACCTTCTAGTAAAAGTGCTAGGCCTCGAAGCGCGTTTTCGTCCGATATTCCTTCACTTTGTTTGTAGAACTCGATGCTGTCAAGGAAGTCATCTACTGCATCTTTGCTGCGGGTCCCATTGAATCGAGCGGGGCAGTGCGTAAAATGTTTTGCTGGCAACGGCGGTGGTTGTAATTGCTGGATGAGTTGTTGCAAATTTTCAGCGGTAATTGCCATAGCTGCTTGACGTCGTGTAACGGGAATGATGCTAATATGGACTGTAAATGATGACGGGATCGAATACTTCTTGGATCTGTGGGTGATTTCCTCTCTCCTGGTGTGTGGAACTGCAGATATATTTGCACGTAAACACTATCAGAATGATTATCACGAGCGCGCTTAATATCATATACACGTACATAGGTATTCACTTTCTCGTGCCACACGTTGGGAGGCCACTTTAACACCGATGGGAGTGTTATGTATTTTATTTAAGACACGGATTGGTTTTAATAGTTTAATAAAACAAGAATATATGTACAAAGGTATGATAACAAGTAAATAGCACTGTTGAGAATTTCCGCACGAATGTCTATAATCCGTCAGAGTACCACTATCAAGGCTCACACCTAGAGCGCTCGAGTAGCAGCGTCGCGTTGTCTTTCAAGCGTAGCTTCTGCACGTCAAGGATCCCAACCAGGATGCCAAGGTAGAGGCGAGAGAGCGAGCTCGAGAAGAACTGCCGTCCTAAGGGCTGGTGGCTGCTTATCAAGGCGCTGGCGGCTGACGTCACAGGTGGGGGTGAAGCTGCTAAGGGTAGTACGGCGCAGCACTCGGCGATGAATACGGGTGGCGCCATCGAGAGCGGTAGTGCGGAGCGCGGCGGAACTAAGGGGTGCTACAGCAGGAAGTAAAATAAATAGGTAGCCAGCGGACAGCAGCCATCAGAAATAAGATCGGCCTAATCTAATCTAAATCCGATTTCTTTATTATTTATTTGTAGTTGCACTCAGCTGCAGTTTGCTGTACGTTACAAAAATTTTTAATTTTTTATTACTTTGTGTTTGTTAACGAGTATACGTTTGTGTTGGCAGTAAAAGTAGGTAAGTCGTAAAGTCGATATAGTTCCTAATTCATGAATAGATCAAAAATTTTATAGGTGACAATTGGGTGCATTAAAAATATAAATATAAAGTTTTAAGGTTATGTCGTCATTACTAATATATTTTATTGGGTAAAAAGAGGGGTATGTTTTGTCAGGAATAATCATTAAAGTGGATATTTAAAAAGTCAATTTTTTTAGATATTAACCTCGATTGAACTAGGATATTGCGATCTTCCAAAAGTACCTGTTAAAAAAGCTCTAAAGTTCTACAAAAATGCGTAACTTTGAAGTTTTTTAAAAAATTTGCGCTTCCGGCCCTGTTGCCTCCCCCCCCCCCCCCAAGATAAAATCCTGGGTGCGCTGCTGATTAATGTTATTCTTTACTAAGGTATTGCATGTGTCTTAATCAACGGTGTTCTGCACAGATAACTGGTGGGTATTTTTTCATGTCTCTATGTAGTGACAAAAGTACTTTACGTGTATAAATATAAAAATATATCTGTATTTAATTGAATTTTTGGGGCCTTTAAAATTATTGAACTTTGAAAAACGTTTTGTTACTTTCTCGCAGTATAAAGTTCTTATAATCTTATATTCTCGAAAATGAAGTAAACTATACTTTTAACATATTTGTAACAGGGTACTAACAAACACTAAACAAGACAAAGCTGGCCAGTTGGTTTAAACCAGTGCCAAAAAACTCAGATACACACACATACACAAAGTAAATTATTTTGAAATATTATATGTAGATTCTATAAAACGCCGTTTTTATTTTTTCAGATTATGTTAAAAAACATGGAGGAAACTTCTATACTACTAAGAAAATGATAATTACTAATGTCTTTCATATCAGACGAAGAAGATCTTGGATTGGACGAAGATCGCAATGATATTGCCGATAACGATATTCTTGAAATTTTAAATTCGCAACATGAAGAAGAAGGAGAAGAAAATAATCATTAGAACCACGAAGGGATTTCTGATAATCTGATGGATGTAAATTTAGTGGAACCAGAGATGCAACAAATACCGGCTGATGATTTATTAAAAGAAATAATAAGAGAATTTGAAAGGATACATGGGTTAACTAAAAAAAATAAAATAACATGAACGAACAACGAACGATTATCATTTTAACTGTGTCCGTCTCCCTGTTTAGTCTTTGAGGGTATATAAAATAAAGATCTATATGTTTTTACTAATTTTTTTTTTAATTTAACTCTCATTCGTTTCCTTTTCCTTACAAAATGAGACGAACGTAACTAAGGTTGACGGGACCTTCGGTCCACAAAAAATTTTTACAAATGAAATTTCAACATTATAATTTCTCATAAACTCTAACAAAAATTTTTCTTCTCTTCCACAAAAATTTTTATAACATGACTTAGAATGTCCAAAAGATCTTTTTATATATCCTAGATTATAACTTTCATATGAGGAACATATTCTCTTTTATATCCGACCACAAGTTAATAATTTCTTCACATATATTTTGAATTAACTAAAGCATTTCATTTAAAATTTCAGTATGCTGATTGCTTTTACATTCACTTTTTAATATTTTGTTCGAAAGATTTTCTAAAGCTCCATCAACGTCACTTTCCACCGACAGTTTTCTCTCTACTACTATACTAACTGCAGCACTGTTGAAGGTTACTACCTTCGAAACATGTAGAGACGTTTTATTTTTAAAATTGAGCCTTTAATAGCTCACTATTAAATCAGTGGAGAAAGACTTTGTGATTTTTTCCCCTTTCCCCTATATTTCAACTCCACTTCGAGAATGGACTATTTCCTTAAATTAAGTGTAATACGTTTTTACGTTAAGGATTGAAAAGTTAAACTGTACAAGTTCAGACGTTCTTTAAAAATATGACAAAAAATATGGGGTTTAAAAAAAAAGAGAGTTGCTTATGATAAGTATTTGTTGGCTCACACTGTATACTCGTATTTAAGTTCATAAAATGCGCAATAAAAAATAATGTTCGCGTGTCCGAGAGACTTTTACAAAAATCTACCAACTAACAATATAGAATTTACTCTAAGATGTTCTCACTATACAGGGTGTTACAAATTCGACATACGAGCATTGGAACCTCGGCAACCATAGGAGTTAGAGAAACGGTTAAATGGGGGCAAAGTTGTGCAATTCGGTGCTAATTAAAATGCCCCTTTAAAAGTTTTAAAATTCCGAATAGTTCCGATATTATTCGAAAAAGACCGAAATTTTGCAAAATCGTTTTTATTTTTTCCTGAGCTCATTTGAATAGCTATTTAAAAATAAATGACACTTTGTCATTGCAACTTTTTCTCCTCTACAAGGTGACGTTATTAAACTAAAGATCGGACGTTTCGTCTCCGAGCGGCCAACATCAACTTTATTTATTTAAATACGGACCTGGAATTTTTTACCGATTTTCAAACCCCCCTACTCTCAAAATGTAATGGCGGCATTACTTTCTAATAATGGATTGTTTTTGCTTATTTCCTTTTAAATTCGTTTTTTACATTTGTCAGTCCGGTCCTGGCAACGAATCACAATTTTATTATAATTAAAAACGTTATTTTTATAAAAACCTTTACAAATGGGTTTCATGAAAATTTCAGTTTATTAGGAAAGCTGTAATTTCCAAAATGGTCAAAAATATTTCCTTTAACCCATAGGTACACCTACCTATGCACAGATCGATGTTTCTTATGATCCTTGCTATACTACCCCTTTCAATTGACCTTTATAGCCCACTAACTGTATGTTGTATTATTCTTCCAATTCTTCAAAGTTTGTTAAAAGTTGATCTTACTGATAGGTGGATCGGAAATGGTGGGGCAATAGAGTCGCCAGCGAGGTCGCCAGATATTTCTCCTCTGGATTTCTTTGATGGGGGGCATTAAAAAATTTTATTTATAAAAATGACTTAGATACCATGGAGGAACTGGAAGAACGCATACAGGTTGCAGTTGGTAGGATAAGGAGAAGATCGGTTGAAAGAGCTGTCGACAAAATTGGAAGAAGAATCGATCGTTGCATTGAGCAAAACGGCAATATTTTTGAACATTTAGAAAATTAGGTTTTATAATTAAGAAATTTATAATTATTAGGAAATTCTTATAAAATAAATTATGTTACTTATGTATGAATGTTTTAAATAAAATAGAATGTTTAATTAATATTGTGATTCGTTGCCAGGACCGGACTGACAAATGTAAAATCCGAATTTAAAAGGAAATAAGCAAAAACAATTCATTATAAGAAAGTTATATCGCCGTTACATTTTAAGGATAGGGGGGTTTAAAAACCGGTAAAAAAATTGCAGGTCCGTATTTAAAAAAATAAAGTTGAGGTTGACCGCTCGGAGACGAAACGTCCGATCTTTAGTTTAATAACGTCACCTTGTAGAGGAGAAAAAGTTGCAATGACAAGTGTCATTTATTTTTAAATAGCTATTCAAATGAGCTCAGGAAAAAATAAAAACGATTTTGCAAAATTTCGTTTTTTTTCGAATAATATCGGAAGTATTCGGAATTTTAAAACTTTTAAAGCGGCATTTTAATCAGCACCGAATTGCACAACTTTGCCCCCATTTAACCGTTTCTCTAACTCCTATGGTTTCCGAGATTCCAATGCTCGTATGTCGAATTTGTAACACCCTTTATTTATTTAAGTCCGAACGCTAGCCACGAAAATTTTGACGTTTATGAACATAGACTTTGTTTTGACTTCTCGCATCTCGTAATTTTGATTAGATTCATAATTATGGTTTTAGTCACGTGCAAGTAATAACGCTCCTGCAAACATCTACTTTACCTTTATTTTACCGTAACACATTTTCCGAACACCCTATATACCATAAATATTGGTCATAATATCGTATTATTCTCCGAACATTAGACACAGTACATTTCCACGTTAGCACAGCCACAAACATTAAAATTTACTCGGGATAAAAGAATGCCAACGGATTAAACGAGGCCGCTTCTCGTTAGAGTCAAAGCGTTACATAGAAAATTACCCAGCATTTTGTCGAAACAACCCTAATAAAAGTTCCTCGGGCGGCGCTTTCAAGAAGGGAAGGTACGTGACCTCACAATGGCCTCCAGAGGTCGCTCAGTATTCGTCGTATCGCCCTTAAAAGGCCTTTGTGTCTAATGAACATTTTGGGGACCCGCTTGGCAAAATTAAGTTCTTTTTTAGACTTTCGTAGACGTGCCTATTTGAGGATGGGAAATAGAATACAAAAATGTGGCTTTGCAGAATGACAAATACCGGGAAAAAATATAAGGTAGATGTTCTAGTGCTTGACAAACCAAGCTACAATTCGAGTTTCTCATTATTTCATTGAAGCATCAAAACCAGATTTTGTTTTGTGTGTGTGTTTGATTATGTCGGGCTGTTATGGCATGTACCCAGATCAAAGGGGGAGAGGTTCTACTACCTTCATATGGTAAAAATTTTTTTATTAAAATTAATTTAATATGTGCCTATTGAAATTCATGATAAAGCCTGTCCAGATATATAAGAAATTTACACTTTGCCTTTGAATGGGATTATCCAAGGGTGGCCATAAACAAACAGTGAATGAATGAATAAATGCAGGTAAATTATGGTCCGTACTTAAAAATGTCTTAAAGTAAACTGCAAATCCGAAAGACGTAATTTCATTATTAAAGTAATAGTTTGATGATTTTAAACTGATTTTTATCTGATTCAAAATGAGAGGGTTAATCCCATAAAACAAAATAGGTTCTAAAGACTGTATACAGGGTAGGCCAACAAGGGCGCGTCGGTCAATAGTTGCTAAACCGTTGAACTTATGAGAAAATCTACTTAATAAAACTTATAACGTTTCGCGTCTGCTATAACCTGAAATTATTTTCAAGTATACAGGGTGTCTCAAAAGAGTAATACCAAAAACTATATTTTTGTTAAATAGAATACCCTACATCTTAGAATATTTTTGAATTTTAAATGAAATAGCCATTATTTTTTAATAAGTGCATTATAAGTCTAAACCTAATAATTTCCGAGGTATCGCCTTTTGATAAATTACATTTTTTTTAAATTTGACAGCTTCTAGGCTTCTAACGGTACGTCTTTGAGTAAAACGGCATGTCCCTATCTTACTTTTTTATTATCTTCACAAAAACATCAACTTCTGGTTAAACCGGAAGTACTGTATTTCCGGCCTTTGAGTTACATCCGGTTTAACCGGAAGTTGACACTTTTAGGAAGAGAATAAGAAACTAAGATAGGGACATGTAAGCCGTTTTACTCTAAGACGCGCACCGTTAGAAAACTAGAAGCTGTCAAAGTTCAAAACTGTCATTTTTTAAAAATCGTTATCTCGGAAATTATTAGGTTTAGACTTATAATGCACTTATTAAAAAATAATGGCTATTTCATGTAAAATTCAAAAATATTCTAAGATGTAGGTGTAGGGTATTCCATTTAACAAAAATATAGTTTTTGGTATTACTCTTTTTTGAGACACCCTGTATACTTGAAAATAATTTTGGGTTAAAGCAGATGCGAAACGTTATAAGTTTTATTAAGAAAATTTTTTCATAAGTTCAACAGTTTAGCATCTAGTGACCGACGCGCCCTTGTTGGCCCACCCTGTATATAGCCACTCTAGTAAGTTTTAAGCTTAGTAATTATTCTTACTTCGTGTGTACCACAGCGTTTGTTTAATCGTGTGTGAGTCATGGAAAATATGTGCAAGCCCAATGTATCTCTGATAACCTTGTCGAAAAGCAGACAACACTTTTCTGTGGAAACTAAGGAAGTTATAAACAATGTTTATTCAACTCTAAGCCAGCAAGCAGCGTTAGAAGAAACGGCCACATTAACAAAAATTCCAACATGTGAATAATAATAATCCCATTTTAGCGAGGAAAAGAAGAACCGATACTGGCATTTTCTCGAAGGTAGATGGATGTGATCAAGATATAATACGGCGTAAAATTTAGAAGTTGTACGAAGAACAAAGCATTAGATAATTTAATTAAGAGGCTTGAAAAAGATGAAACCGGCGTTAAATGTGGTAGAACAACGTTATGGAAGTGTATCCAACACATGGGTTTTACATTTAAAAAAATTAACAAAAGACAAGTTTTAATGGAATCTAGTAGAATTCGGCAATGGCGATCCGAATATCTACAAAAAATTAGGATTTACAGAGATTAGCAAATGCCGATTATTTACTTGGATGAAACCTGCTTATAAGTACCGAATAATTTGTATATTTTTGTAATTATAAATATAATTTTTAATAATAAAATAACTTGTAATTTCACATTTAAACATAAATAAAATATTATTTAATGTCTTACTTATTTTTATTACAAACCATGATTAAATTCTAAGCAAAATACGGACCTGTTCGGCCATATTTCAATTTTATAGCTGGCCCGGGTCTTTCCTAATAGGGATCAGTTAGTCACATTTATTTATTCCTAATTTTTAAACCAAATTCAGCCATGCATGCCTCCCTGACCAGCGCAATACAAACCTTCTTACATTAAATACTGCCCTCTGATTTGCCGGGCGTAGTAATCTTTTTAGTCGAATACACGTAGTCTATCGAGTTTCAAATGGGTCATTGGTCTGCAGCGCTGGGTTTTGGGATCACTCGGCTAACGGCTCTATCATGCGATATTTAAATTACAATTAAACCAACGAAATATATAGTTTACGCTCAATGGATTTGGGAGTTTTATTCCTTTCTATCGCGATATTTCGGTTTATGAAACACGGCTTCCACGAGATCTGATTATTGGTTTTGTGTTAGCGAATTTTGTGATAGTTTGTTTACTTTTGTACTTTTGTTTTTTAGTTTTTCTTTATTATATTATGATGGAATGGAGCAACACAATGATTTGTGTAAAGTTTCTACATAATTACAAACCGTTTCTTTTTAAAGAAAAGCAAACTGAAAAAGGTAAAATGAATATTTTTTGTATTAGTTCCTATTATGAAACGTTGTTAACTTGTTTTTAATGACTCATAGGCAGGGTTGGGTTTGGTAGAAAACTGGTTCTCGACAGGCAAAGTACCTAAAAATTCGTCAAAAAACACAGCCTTATTAGAAAAAAGAAGAAAAATAAAAAAATCATGGATATAGGTACAGGGTCTTCCAACGAGGACTGAACAGGGGCTCATTTTTGAGCTTCCTTGTATTTAGAGAAAAATCCAAAATAGCCAATCGATGTACTTTTTCCTGCAGAATTCAAAAATGAAACCAAAAATTTATTTGAACCAGGAACAAAAGAGTTACGCTATGGATAAGGTGTTTTTTAAATGGAACATAGCTTCTCTTCTACGATTTTTGGAACGAGTGATAATTTAACATTAACCTGTTTGAAACATACACTAGGTAATAAAGGTATAATCACCTTTGAATCCTCCAAAGTCAAAAAACTTGACAAATTTACTATAATATTGCCGAAATGAAATATTCAGAGAGATTGCAGATTGTTATCTTGTTCTACAAATGCCAAGAAAATGCAAGAGAAGCAAGGATATTATAGTAAATTTGTCAAATTTTTTGACTTTGAAGGCTTCAAAGGTGATTATACCTTTATTACCTAGTGTATGTTTCAAACAGGTTAAAGTTAAATTATACTGGATAAAACATTAAAATTTAATAAAAATAGCTGTCACAATATTAAATATTTTAATCAGAACGGACAAAAAAAAAATCACTCGTTCCAAAAATCGTATAAAAAAAGCTATGTTCCATTTAAAAAACACCTTATCCATAGCGTAACTCTTTTGTTTCTGGTTGAAATAAATTTTTGGTTTCATTTTTGAATTCTGCAGGAAAAAGTACATCGATTGGCTATTTTGGATTTTTCTTTAAATACAAGGAAGCTCAAAAATGAGCCCCTGTTCAGTCCTCGTTGGAAGAACCTGTACATTACCTCACATTTTTTGACAGTACGTATATGACAGTATTCTTTTTTGGACATTCAATTAAAACCTAATTATAGACTATATAATGAGTTCAGGTTAGTTTAGGTTAGACTGTCGAAATCGTTAAATATCGAAAAACCTTTTCCACATGTCGGCAAAATTGTAAATACATACCCAACTCTGCTTTTAGGTGAATTCTTGGCAATATTTGGGCGTAGCAGGCAGCAGATTTAAGTAGAGTTTTTGTTGCTCAAAAGCCAATTTTTAGGTTAATATTTAATCTAGTTTGTTATGAAGACTCATGCATGTAGAAATATTTTTGGCGCATATGATATTCTGAGAGTTGCCAACGTTTATTTGTTTAAACTCCTAAGTTATGATTATTTACATGTCGCAGTAAAATATTGTCCTTCACGTGACTTCTTTATAAAGGGTGTCCGGTAGCATATAGGGGAGGTCAAAATGACTCTAATTTGTAATAAAAAAAATCCTAAAGTGCCCCTTAACGAAGATACAGAGCCCCAAAGGGGTCCCAACGAATTACCTTTTCGGCACGAACTTTTGAATCGACATGTATAATTTAATAAAATTTTAATATTTTATGTAGGATATAAATACTCATAAAACCATACTACAGTAGATGTTTTACATCATGAGGGAAGCTAGAAACGGACTTCCATGACACTCGTTGGGCCAAAATTTTGGCAGGTGTCATTTTACAGAGTTGAAAACTGACTTCTTTAAATATTCTGTTCATTCCTCTTTAAAAAGATACTCCACATTTGTTTCAATAAAAGTAGTTATTTTCGAAAAAAAATAAAAAAATTTTATAACACGATATTGAAATAATAAAGCAGAATACTACAATAAGACCCCAGTCGTTTTTATTTCGTTAACAATGTGTTATTGACAAATTGTCTGATTGATTTATTACATAAGACTTAAGTAATGGATGATTATTCCTATAGTGAATATGCTGACATGCATTTAATTTATGGACAAGCACTCGGCAATTGTGTGAAGGCGAGAATAATTGATTCTGGCACATTTCCAAATTGACGTTTACCGCACCGTTAAACCTTTGAAAGGGTTGATCGTAGCTTGAGAGACACAGGTAAAAAGTCAATTGAAACATAAACAAATGCGAAAAGTAGCAAGTCTTTTGCTAATCCATTTTGAGAAATTTTTGTTAAATTGTGGTGGAGAAGGGCCTCCAAGAAGAGCAAGAAAATTCTGGATGAAATAGCTGAAAATCCCTCGAATAGTGTAAGGAAACTATCGGTCCAAGTTCATGTGTTAAAGTGGGTTGCTCATGAGACCCTTCAAGAACAACTGCACTGAAAAAACAAATCCTTTGAACCAAGGAATTATGATATTCAGCCAAGAGCTTTTCGGTTTTGAATATGTTTAAATGCGAAGTCTCTTAAACCAAAACTCTCTTAAAAACAATCGCGGATTTTTTCTTTTGAGGATAACCCATTCTATTGGTTCAATAGCGAAATTTCTCTTGTTCTAAGAACAACCAAATGAAATTTGTTCTTGACTTAAGATCTTTCTCTTGATTCAATATATAGATTTAAATATCTAGTACCAAAAGCTTTCGGGCTTGGCTTAAAAGAATTATTCTTGTTCCAAATACGGGATTGGTTTTAATTTAAAATCTTTCTCTGTCCAATAGCACTCTGTGCAATAGCATTAAATATCTAGTGCCAAGAGCTTTCGGACTTGGCTTAAAAAAATTGTTCTTGTTTCAAGTTTATTACCTTTTTTCCTGTGATAAAACCATCCTCAGACAATTTTTTTAAATTTAAAAAAAGATACCATAAAACGAAAAAAAACACTGATATTTAGAAAACGAATTTATTACAAAAATAGAAATTGTTTATACATGTTTTGTATAAAAAAAACGACTTCACAAAACATACCGCCTAACTAACCATGTAAATTGGGCTTCAGTGATAGTTTTACAGCAGAATTGTATTATACTTTTTTGAAAGTCCTTGTATGTTGGACTCGCATTCCATTATTTATCTTCATTATTTTCTGATAAGCTCATTAAAGGTGTAACAACTTAACCCCATAAGCAGCCGTCTTTGCCAGCGCCTAGTTCCTCGCCGCACCGCTACTACGCTCTTTCAGCGCCACCGGTATTCCTACAGTAGTCCCCACCTCTGGCCCTTCGGATCAGCGCGCCAGCAGCCCCGCCAGACCCGTTAAAAGGCACCCCAGCGCTAGAGTCAGCAGAGAGTTGGCCGCGATGTTCCCTGGTCAGACTCAGTGAAATATCTCGGTATCACCCTAGACAAAACCCTCCGCTGGCAGCCTCAAATCCAAGGCAACCTCAATAAAGCCAGAATGACATACTCTCTTCTATACTTCCTCCTCAACCGCCACAGCACCCTAAGCCACAAAAATAAAATCCACCTCATCACAGCCATCATCAGACCCGCCCTCACATACGGTTTAGTGGCGTGGGGTTACGCAGCCCCCTCCCACATAAACCGCCTCCAAGGCCTTGAAAATCGTTACATTCGCACCGCCATGAATATCCCATGGTTCATCCGTAACGTAGACCTACACCGCGACATCAAACACACACCCCTTTCCCAGTTTCTCCGCGAGAAAAACACGAAGATTCTAACTTCGGCCCCAGAACACCCAAACCCCCTTATCAGACAAGCTTCCAATTATGACATCGATGCCCCGTACCGTCATAAACGTCCCCGTCACCAACTTCTCTAGGTGCGCCAAGCAGCACCACCCACCCACCAAAGCCCTCCCCCGATATACCTCCCAAAACCAATAATACACCCCTCTCTTAGATTCCAGAGTAAAAGTACCTTTAGTACTTTTTGGTGAGACCCTGCGGAACTGGACCGCAGGGGGGCGTGGAAGAAAGTCTGGAAGGAGTCATTGAGACCCTGAGCAAATGAGCTCAGGGCCACAAGGACTTCCGCCAGATGGGCTCACCTCTCCGCGTGTGTGTGTGTGTGAGTCAGCAGAGTTTGCCGCCGACTCTTGAACGCTCTTCTTGCTCTGCCTTGACTGCTTCCTCCGGGGACTATCATCATAGACAAGATAAGCCGAGAGAGCCCGAGTCCGAGTGCTTCCGACGAGGGACGCTTGACGCTATTGTTCGCGACCTTGACATAACGACATATCCTTAGTCAGAGATTGTACATATTTTATATAGTAACGCAAAATAAAAGCTTTGGCAACCACTACACGTCTTATTTCTTTAACACGAGAAGTCGTCGTGTTATTTAGAAAAAGCTTCGTAAAATCGATAAAAATAATACGTCCATTAAAATTTTACACTCGGTTTGACATGACACTATCATAATTACTGGTGGTTTCATTGTGCTGTATGTCAATTTTTTTTTATCGATTTTACGAAGTTTTTTCTAAATAACTATTACTTGGTTTATATCAGAAAACAATACAATTTGGTGTGCTCGTTCACCATGCCAGGACCTTCAACAAGATCAATCCAATTTTACTGTAAAATTATTAGGAGAGCCAATATTTGAAGGTAGCAATATTTACATGGGATGGGATGGGAGAAGTGACGCTCAAAAGCAACCCAAGAGCGTTGGGGACTTTGGGCCAAAACCCTCTATTTTTGTGTGCTATATCCTAATCACGTCCAAAAGGTACATGCAATGTCCCCTCCTGATTATCCTGCAAAAATCAACTACGAAATTGGTTTTTGCAACGATTGAGACAAAATCATAATTTTACTAGTATTGTTCTGTTCACGGACGAAGCCGGTTTCACCCGAGACGGAGTAATAAATTGCCATGATTTGCATATCTGGCATGAGGAAAATCCCCATGCAACAGTACAGACAAAGCAACAACAAAAGTTCATGGTTAACTTGTGAGCGGGGATTATTTGGTATCATCTCATTGGACCGTTCTTTAACGAAGGCAGATTAAATGGTGAGATGTATTTGCAATTCTTGCAACAAAACGGTTTATTAGAAAATTTACCTTTAGAGATTAGAGATCAGATGTGGTATATGCACGACGTTGTGTTTAGTAATTTAGTTCGTCAGCACTTATCAAATACTTTCGGTAATCGATGGATAGTTCGAGGTGGGCCTACTTTATGGACATCGAGGTCTCCCGACATGACTCCATTGGATTTCTATTTTATGGAAAAGTTTAATAAGTATATTCGGCGCCAGTTGACGGAAGATCTAATGGAAATAATAACACACCATTTCAACGAAATTTGAGACAATCCTGGAATTTTGTTTCAAGTACAGCGGGTAAACTTCCGCCCCCTAAGGAAATGTATGGAGGTACAGGGCACCCATTTCGAAAATCTGTAAGTAACAAGTACTTAGATGTAAATCTTTCAAATTTTTGCGTTTAAGTGACTGCCGAAATAACAACTCTTTCAATGCCACTTCGATTTGGAAATGTATCAGAATAAATTCTTCTTGCATCCACACAGCTGCCTAGTGCTTGTCCATAAGTTAGATGCATGTTAGCATTAATGAGATGTAATAATGACAAATTTTCTTATTTTATGCGAATTATTAGTTATGTTGTTATTCCATTAGTTACTGTGTTTAAATAGCTTATGTTGATAAACTTGATTATAAAATAAATATCGAAAGTCAATGCTTAAACGTGTTATGCAAAAATTTAATTTTTTTCGAGAATGGCTAATTTTATCGATACAAATGTAGAGTACCTTTTTTGAACAGTAATGACTAGAGTATTTAAAAATTAATTGTTAGCTCTGCAAAATGATTTCTGTCAATATTTTGACCCAACGAGAGTAGGTCATTCCTGCCTTCCCTGACGATGTAAAACATCTACCGTAGTATGGTTTTATAAGTCTTTATGGCCTACATAAAATATTAAAATTCTATTAAATTATACATGTCGGTTCAAAAGTTGGATTACAAAAAGTAGGAATTTTTGTGTAATGACAACTTAGGGTTATTTTCACCTCCCCTATACGCTCCCGACAGTATACCATACACCTACCGAACACCCTGTATATTTTCGGAATCAAGGAATATTTTCAGTTTTAAAAATCTGAAGTTTGAGCGAAAAGATGTCGATCTCCGGTAAATTTACATTATACAGGGGGGCCCATCGAAAACGTACCGCAAGAGATTACAGGCTGGGAAATGACTTTTCGAGAAAAGCCAAAACCACGTCACGTTTGTTTGTCAGGGGGACAACTCTTGACGCAAGAATCATAGCAAAACCTTCAACCCCCTAAGTGGGGGTGTCATCCCCCAATTTTTTTCAAATTTCACACCTCATTCAAAAGGGCTCTTAATTCCCTATAGATCGCTGCTTACATTTTCAAAATCGATCGACTCGTTTAGAAAATATAGACCTTTAAAATACCAACAATACGTTTGACGCAAAATGCAAAAATCGATTTAAAACTTACCGTGTTATTGAAAATTCAAAAAGAATTCGCTGTTTTGTCATTTGTAGATTCTTTAGGCTCGTGTTAGTGAGATAACAGTTATCGGGTATTTGCTTCGCATTGGGCCAGGGAGTTGCTAGATAGTTGTCTTGTGACTTGTGGTTGAAGTGTTTCCAAATTATTGAACCTTTTAAATTTATCAATTATGGTGTACTCAATTGCAGAGAGAGTAGAAATTATTGAGTTTTTTTTTAAAGCAATGAATGCGGAAATCGGGTCGCGGAGCTATTTACGGCATCATGACAAACATGTTTCTGGAAAAATTGTTCGGGAATTGGTGGCCAAATTTCGCGAAACAGGTTCCGTTCATAACAAAAAGAGGCAGCTTGAAAATCTGATACTAAATGAACCTATGGAGATAGCAGTATTGGGGCAAGTTGCACTGGATAGTACGCTAAGTACAAGTTAATTGGCCGTTGCGATGGGCGTGAGTCGTACAAGTGTCCAACGAGTATTAAAAAAATACAAGTTCTATCCTTATGAGATTCGGTTAGTGCGAGAACTAAATGAAGACGACTTTGATCGTCGTTCTCAATTTTGCGAAATTATGACTGAACGAGTGATTAATAATGGTAATTTCCTATTTAATGTGTGTTTTTCGGACGAGTCTACCTTCTTCTTAAATGGTTTAGTAAATCGCCACAATTGTCATTACTGGGCCGATCCCAATCCAAGGATTTTCCACGAGACACACACACAACACCCCCAGAAGTTGAATGTATGGGCTGGTATTTTTGGAAATTCCATTCCTTCTTGGAAATTTAACAGGCGATATGTACCTGGATTTACTAGAAAATGTCATCGACCCAGCTCTAACAAATATCATAGAGAACGACCCTGCACACAATGAACAGGAATTGATTTTTCAACAACTCCTCCGCATTACTCGCTACATGTGCGCAATTATTTAAATGACACGTTTCCAGGACGCTGGATAGATAGGCCGAAGGGGTGCAATTCAGTGGCCCCCTCGGTCACCCGACTTAAGTCCTTTAGATCTTTTTTGTGGGGGCACATAAAAAGCAAGGTTTACAGCACCCCACCTGACACATTGGAAGATCTGCGAGGACGAATCATTGACGTATGTCGCGAAGTGACACCACAAGTGCTCCAGAATGTACGGCAACGGTTTGAAGATAACCTGTATCACTGTATGCATGTTGGCGGACAACAGTTTGAACATTTGAACATTTACTTGACTAATACGGTAAGTTTTTAAGTAAAATTAAATCGATTTTTTCATTTTTCGTCAAACGTATTGTTGGTATTTCAAAGGTTCATATTTTCTAAACGAGTCGATCGATTTTCAAAAAGTAAGCAGTGATGTATAGGGAATTAAGAGCCCTGTTGAATGAGGTGTCACTTAACCTCATTCTCATTTGAAAAAATTTGGGGGATGACACCCCTACTTAGGAGGTTGAAGGTATATGATTTTTGCGTCAAAAGTTGTCCCCCTGACAAACAAACTTGACGTGCTTTTGGCTTTTGTCGAAAAGTCCTTTCCCAGCCTGTAATGCTTTGCGGTACGTTTTCGATGGGCCACCCTGTATATTAAGTTGTTTAGTAGGATTTCTTTTACCCCACACCTGCCACCAAAAACATGAGCATAATTGGAAATGCACTTTAAGTTTTGACCAGATTACATATTTACAATGATTTAAGAAATCTAATCGGATGTTTGCCAACGACCCATATAAACAAATGTCTCTATAGCACACAATTCATAATTTCGTTAAGGTGTCAGGTGTACAACATATCTCGCAAAACGCTACAATTTATTTCCGTCTGAACAACGTCGTAAAAAGGTAAAAATAAATCTGTCTCAGGTAATGCTTTCCCGAAACATTTTATTAAATTTTCTTAAAAATTGTAAATTTAATAATAAATAAGTAGACGAATAGGACAAGCGATATTCTGGATGCATCGTCGGCGGGTTCCGGGATTTTCGTCGACTATTCATTATGCCAAAGTTGAAAGACAAGCGCGCTTCATGCTTCTCAGGTGGGATCGCAAGAAATTGCATTTGAGGTTTTCTCTGGAGATAACACTTTGAAATATATTTCCACGAACAGTGGCAGTACACTACTTTTATTTAAAAGAGAAAACGTAGATTTTGTTGTCGCTTTTTTCTACGTGATAATTTTAAATACATACATACAACTAACAAATGCTTCATGAAGTTTTTTAAGCATCCAAAAACAAGGACTTAAAGCCTAAATGCAAAATTATAAATTCATATCGATGGTCCAGCTCCATACAGCAACAAGTCGGAAATGATTGTTTTCGAAAAATCGGTTATTTAAGATTATTACTTCTGTACTGTTGGCTTCTTAAGTTAGCCCTTCTTGGCTTTTACTTCTATTTGCTGCAGACTTTTCTTTTCGAATACATTTTCGTTGGTTCTTTTTTTATTGTTGTCCTCTTTATTCATTCTTATTTGTCTTGAAAGTCGTTGCTCTTTTCCAGTTTTTTTATGTTGATTTTTTGATATTTTTCTTTTAATTCAGCATTCAGGATGGGAGCCAGTCTTTAGGCATCTTGTATGTGTGCTGTGGCTGTGATCTTATAAGTGAATTTGTTGTTACGTCTGTTTGTTGATACGTCTGTCCGTCTGTGGTAGTTCGTAATTTTCTTTGTCAAGTAAGTATTATTCAATCATTTCAATTTTTATTTCATCAAGTAGTATTCCAACTCGTACGTGTCTTTGTACGTTTCGTGCGATTCTAATTGTCTAATTTTGCAAGATTTGTAGTTTTTTGAGTCATGTCTTGTTTACTGTACACCATGATGATATTCCGTATGTTAGTACTGGTCTAATAATTGTCCTGTATATTATCATTTTCGTCTTGTTTGTGATTTTGCTGTACTTACAAATTAACGGGTACACTGCACCCAATTGTCTCTGTGCATTTGCGACTCTTTCGTCAACGTTTTCGTTCCAGGTAAGTTTCTTATTAAAGGCAATGCCAAGATACTTTACTTTGTTTGACCATATCATTGGTTTATTATTAACTCTAACCCTTGTTTCAAGTAGTCTTAGCTTTGCCTTCGAGAAGAATATTGCCTGCGTTTTCTCCTCATTGAGCCTTAGTCTTCAGGCTTCAAGCCATTTTTGCAGCACAAGTACATGCTGTTGCAAACTTTCGACCACTCTTCAGGGTACTCCTGACGTGGCAGTTATTGCAGTATCGTCCGCAAACAGATATAGTTGTGTCTGATTGTTCATTATTCATTATAGCGCCAAAGATATTTAATGTCTTGTTATGTATTTATTTTGATTTCTTGTGGGTGATGGATAAGAGAGGATGATGTGACAATATTGATCTACAAAAACAGAAGGATTGTTGTGGTATTAAAGTAGTAAAATCTTAAAGCAAATTTATTTCAATAAAGAAATATCTACTCTGGCGGCGAGAATTGTAAAATTAGTGAGTTGTTGCTTAATTGACTTGGCAAAACAACTATTTATTTCTGCAATAATCTAAAAATGATCAAATTTTGGCTTGTTGTTGGACCATCGATACGTTCACTGGCCCTTTACTACTTCAATCACTAAGCTTAACAGTCCTTAAAAGAAACACTGGATATATACGAATACTTTCCACGTGCTTTTCTATACTAATCTTAAATCTCCTTTATCCATAGAGTGGAAAAATTGGCAAATCAACATGAGCTACGTTGTTTATGATCTTTTTTAAAGATATTAGTTCCTCAAATTATAAAATGTACGCTGATGAATTTATAGAAATAAGAATTTCGCCACGTGGCTACATTTCACAATATTCATTTATAGAAATATTTTGATACCAAAAGACTGCTCTGTGGCAAGATGATCTTACCAGACCTAGTGAGTACCGTGTCCGGAATAAGCTTTTACGTAATGTAATTAGGTGTAGTTATATTAGATTTTCCAGACTTATGTCACAGTTTTAATTTCATTAGTTTTAAATGATAACATTTTAAAAAAATGTTCTCTTGAATGATAAATTGTGTTAGGAAATAAAATACTTGAAGTCTTCCTCCACAAAATAGATTTATTGATTTAAAGGTATATCCCTACATGTTTCGGATGTTTAAACATCCATCATCAGGGGATACTAGAAGAAATTAAGCAAAAGGTTAAATAAATTCAAAGTTCGAGTAGACTTGACTTACCAATATCGAGTTCATATAATGAAGTTCGTTACCCCAAATGAATGGGAATAACTACTTGAAGTTTTGAAGCGAAGAAACTTTCACATTAAGGAGGGAGAGAGTGTTTTAACGTCACATTAGGAGGAAAACTATAATACGAGAGAAAAAATTTTTTTTTATGTAGATGAATATAAAATTTATATTAGGTTCAGAATTATATGAACATTTTAAAATAATATTTATATTCATCTACATAAAAAAAAATAATTTTTTACTTTTGTTATTTCTCATTAATCTTTGAAATAAAGTCGATATTTGAACTAAAATTGCTATCTTGGAGTTTTTTGAAATACGAAATTCGAATTTGATATTAGTATGGCTCCCACTTGTGAGGGCACATGTATTTTTACTCTTTTGAGGGTGCACCTGCATATTTTCAACAAGTGTTGTAACTTAAGTGAAGTATTTTTCAATGGGATTGTCGTTTGTTAAATATTTGTACTCATGTAATCCAAGGGCGGTTTTACGGGGGGGGGGGGTAATAGGGTAATTACCCCCTCCCATGAATTTAGAATTTTAAGCATCATCATTGAAAAAAGGGCGTGGCATCCAAAAATTTTTCGCCTGCGGCGGGATTCGCTATTTTTTGTCTGACCCCCCCTTCCAAACTTATTTTCTGGTTACTTTTTTAAAAAAAAAATTCGGATTTCAAATTACCCCCCCATGTTGAAAAGCTAAAACCGCCCTTGATGTAATCATTAATGAGTAAAAAGGTAATATTATTTGGTGGCTGACTGTTTCACTTTTTTTTAATTCAATTATTAACATTGATAAATAACAAGAAAAAAAATTCTGTTTTTATTTTCTGCTTTCTTCAGTTATGTACCCCGAAAATGTTATTATTCTGTTTCTCAAGAATGGTTACCCATAGCGACTTCTACTAAGTATGCCTTCCTCACGTAAAAATGATAGAGAAATCTATTATTTTACCTTAAAATGCACGACTAAAAGAGTTATGACTATTAAACCAAAAATAAATAAATCTATTGGACAAAAAAGTTTCAAAATTTTAAGTTTATACATATTCGATTGTCTAATAAATAATATTAAAAAGATAAAATCATTTAAATTATATAAAAAAGAAATTAAATGGTGGTTATTAAATAAAAATAGTTTAGATAATATTTTAGAAATGCTATAATTATTAAATAGGTATTAATATATTAATATATTAATACCAAATCTAAATAATATTAAATAAATTTATAAAAATTTTATCCTCAATTATTTACATAATAATATATTAACCAAATATTTTAGATAAATATTTTAATAAAATTAACCCCTATACAAGTTAACCTTCAGGGGTTTTATTCCTAAGTTTATTTTGAATGTAAAATATATTAAAATGTATTGTATTTATGTAAATATTTTAAATAAACTTTATTATTATTATTATTATTATTATTATGACTCCTCAAAAGATTAAAAAGACATGTAGGTGGCGCTCTCTACAAGGGGGAGCCATATTATTATCAAATTCGAATTTCACATTTCAGAAAACCCCTAGATTCCAATTTTAATTCAAATATCGACATTATTCCAAAAATCATTTAGAACAAACAAAAATTAAAATTAAACTTTAACACACTGTATCTCCGAAACGAAGCATTTCCGGACATAGGTTTATAAAAACGTTTTTTTCATATTTTTAAGCAGGAAAACTTATCCTGAACTTTTTCGCAATATTAATAAAACATCTTGTATAACCAATTGGTTAGATCTCGTTTATTTTTTAAAGAGATCCCTGTTATTTGTATAACCTTGTGTATTATTTTGGATAGGGTCAAGTAAATAAATAAATACATAATTATGGTTCATGCAAAACAAATTCCGATGCACGTCATCAATCAGCTGATAATTGTAAAACACGAGGAAATTAAATTTTTGCAAAAAATAATAAAATTTCATGCGATATTGAATGTAGTACAAAATTAAAGTATTCTTCTTTGATACGAACCCAAATATTTTGTTTATTTAAGCTTGTAAAAATTAATATAATTTGAATCTTATTCGCCGATAGTTGGCAACACAACTGTAAACGGTGCGGTTCGTTGGCTTGTTGAGACGTTTTGCTTACGTTTCGTGCAAAACTATCCTTAATAATTGTTCTGTGGTTTCCTGTTGTTGTGCGTCTATTTTTTTACAAAAACTCTAGATCTTTTCATAAACAGCATTAAAAAACTGTTCTTTTAAAAACAATAAAAGTGCACATACATATCTTTGTCGATTACGTTGTTTACTATTTGTGCAAAATGCCGAAGTATTTAAATAGCCGGTGCAAAGAGCTAATAGCTTCTCTAATAAGGTATTTTCAGGAGGAACTTAACAACAACGGGCCATTGTTACCCTTGACAGCAGTTAGAGAAGTAACTTTAAAGAGTATGTTAAGGTCTATATCTTTTATTTCTACTTTACTAATTTTTAGCGTGTAGCAGCTGCCCTGAATTTGAATATTTCCACTGTAAGCGCAGTTTCAATAACAGTTAAGAAAAATAAATTATTATTATAATGACCTAAAAAGAAACGTTCTTATTCAAAGAGAGTTGTAAATGTGTCAAGATTGGATATAAGTTCTATCCGTGACACTATTTATGGAATGTACGAAACAAGTAAGTTGTATTATTTTAAAACTATAATATTTTACATTGGTTATGCTTAAGCTGTAACATTTTTTCGAACATCATATAACCTTGACAACTTTAAGTAAGAAATTAAAAGACAGACAACTGTTTAATGGTTGTCTTAACTCTTTAAGAAGCCTTTTAAAGGAAATAGGCTTTGGATGGGAAAAAGATGAACCGAGGCAAGGGGTTATGGAACTTTCCCATGTAAGAAAGAATATATTAAAGAAAAAGAAGCTTCGTTGTACCAATTCGTTATCTTGGATGAAACGTGGATTTTTCAGAATGGCACCATTGGTCGATCTTGGCAAGATGAAAATAAAAGAAGTGTTAGATCTACTAAAGTTGATGGTAAAACATAATTTTCTAGGTACAGGGTGATCCCCTATAATGTCGCCCCCCTTTAACCTTTTTATTTTAAGTGTCCCAAAAAATTTAAAAGTATGGTTTTGTAGGTACTGAAAGATTTTTTTTTATATATATTATTTTACGTATAAAGATAATTTGAAAAATGATCAGTATACAAGAAAACACGAAAAGTTTATTTTTTTAAATGGATCACCCTATATATGAATTTATTTTTCGACTCCTTGTAAAGTTCTAAGCATAATTCAGATATCATACAACATACCTAAATTCAACCGTTTCTGAAATATTTCCATTTGGAATATTAGGTATTTACTAATAAAATATCATAATAATAAAGAATTTTATTAAACAACTGCCAGATTAAGAAATGTAACAGTAACAAAACAATTTCAATGGGTTATTAAACATAAAGATGCTCTACCGGGCCTCCATTTTCTTCAACACACCGTATAAGTGTTCTTCGAAGTTTCTCTAATGCATCTGTTATGAATGCTGGGTTATTTTCATTTAAATTATTTATTTCATTCGTTATTATATCTTTAAGATGATTGAGGTTTTTAAACTGATGGCTGTATATACGGTTTTTTATATATCCCCAAAGAAACGCATCCATAGGTGTCAAATCGGGGCTGTTCGCTGGCATTTTAATTGGCGCATTTCTTCCAATCCGTTTAGGTGATTAAGCACATCACGAATATTGTGAGGGGGTGCCCCATCCTGTTGAAAAATGATATTTTGTAACATATTCAAAGGCAAATCGTCTAAATATTCTTCTAATTCGTTTTCCAAGAAATCTAAATAGCGGAGTCCATTTAAAACAGTATAAAAAAAAACGGACCAATAACTCGATCGCCCAGAATGCCACACCACACATTTACGGATTGTCGCCCTGGGAACTTAAATTCCCTATAAGGATGTGGATTTTCTCTTGCCCATTGTCTGGTATTTTTTCGATTAAACACGCCACTCGTAGAGAAGGTGGACTCGTCAGTCCATAAAACTATTTTCAAAAAATTGTTGTTTATATTAATTCTATCTAGAATCAGTTTGCAAAATGTGACCCGATTATCTTTTTGCATTTGGGTAAGCTTTGTAGTGGGTTTAATCTTATATGGCTTTAAATCCCATTTCTTAAGCGTTCTTTGGACTTTCCCGTATGAGGTATTCTGAACATTATCTTCTGTTTCTTGTAATGCTTTTGAAATGTTTCTTATGGAATTATTTGGATTATCTTCTATGGCTAGCAAAATATTTAATTCTGCATTTTCATCTCCGTTTATAGTTCTTTTTTTTTTCCTTATTAGATTTGAAGTTTCTTGAAACTTACTATATATAGATGTGAACGTTCTTCGACTTGGGACATGCATACCGGGATTATCTTCGATCATATTTCTAATGGCAGCGCGACAATTTAAATTATTTTTAATATAATAAGTTAAAATAATTTGCCTTTCTCTGTCTGAGTACGGCATTTTTACTTACTTAACAAGACAACTACAACACTACACATAATGTCACTATGAGTATTTATTTTCAACAAACAGGCTTCTTAATTTGTGACAGTTTTTTAAAAAAATATTTGATGATAATGTTTCAAATGCGAATATTTCAGAAACGGTTGAATTTGGGTATCTGGTATGAATATACCAATTATGTTTGGAACTTTACAAGGAGTCAATAGGGTGATCCATTTAAAGAAAAAATACACTATTCGTGTTTCCTTGTATACTGATCATTTTTTAAATTATCTTTATACGTAAAAAAATAGTATCTTTCAGTACCTACATAACCATACTTTTAAATATTTTGGGATACTTAAAATAAAAAAGAGGGGCAACATTATAGGGGATCACCCTGTACATAATACTTCATGCTGGCAGTGAAGATGGTTTTGTTAGGGGCGCAGAGGCATTTTTTTCTTCTAAAACTAAGCTGAGTGACTATACCATTGAGAAATGAATCAGCAAAATTTTTTACAATGGTTCGAAAACCAATTTATTGAAAGATTTAGCAAAGCCATCTGTGATTGTAATAGACAACGAGTGATTGAAGTGATTTGGAGGATGATTGAAGATCCATATTTGTATTATTATTTATTATTCAAATAGCCAAAGCGGTACCGGGTGTTGCATCGTCGAGTGGGACATAGGAAATCCCATGTAATTTTAAATGGGGTCAATTATTGGCTTCCCTAATTATTTTAGAGAAAAATTCTATTTAGGTTTATTAAAGAGCACTAAAACCCACATTCAAAAGAATAACTTTAGATATTTTTGATGAGCCCGTTTACGGGTTATCGCCGATTTCTTTTTAACTATTTCTCCTTTTTATGGCCCCGTATTTGCGGGCACCAGTCAGGGTAAAAGATGACTGTCAAATAAAGCTGTCATTTTGAAATGTGTGCTTTATTGTTATAAAAACTCGTACATCGAAAATATTAAAGGTGTATTTATGAGTACAAATTAATCTGAATAAAACTAAAATAAAGTATCCAATTACAAGGTTAATTATGACATTTTACATGTTTCAATATTTTACTAATTAATAGGTAGGTACTATTGAATTGTTAGAACTTTAGGATTTAAGAAGATGTTCAAATATTCCTCAAAATGACAACTTTATTTGACAGTCATCTTTTACCTTGACTGGTGCCCGCAAATACGGGGCCATAAAAAGGAGAAATAGTTAAAAAGAAATCGGCGATAACCCGTAAACGGGCTCATCAAAAATATCTAAAGTTATTCTTTGGAATGTGGGTTTTAGTGCTCTTTAATAAACCTAAATAGAATTTTTCTCTAAAATAATTAGGGAAGCCAATAATTGACCCCATTTAAAATTACATGGGATTTCCTATGTCCCGCTCGACGATGCAACACCCGGTATAAAAAAGTAACAATAAAATTACATGACTAGTCTAATATAATTTAGGTATATATTGTCATCCTGGAAAATATTACAAATAAAGTTAATAAATGTGTGTTTATTCTTGTAAAGTTATCTTGTTTTTAAGAAAAAAACAAAATCAGTGTAATTCCCTCACTCGGTTATTCTGGCTACAACCTGGCAACATTCCCGATAACTGACGTCACTCGAAGGTTATGACGTGAAACGGAAATGGTCTTTCAAAGAGCATACACAGCTTTCGAGCCATTATCCATCCACCTTTTAGGGTCAAGAAGACTCTCTGAAGTTGCTTCCTTTCGTCAGATTCTATGGCCTCACTGACGCGCCGATATGGCGAAACGCATCTGGGGATGAATCCAGCGAAAGGAAACAACTAGCCTATAGTTTTTAAAAGGTGTGTGGTGTTCCAAATATACTTAGGTGAACTTTTTTAGTTGTCAGGTCGCTTTCAGAATAGGTATTCTTACGTTGTAGTAGTCATAATATACTATCATGCAAGTTTCAACCACTACCCTCTTGGATACACATGCATTTTTTCTGTATGAAATAATACTAAAACGACTGACTGAAATTTATATTTTCTTTGCCCGCCGCTGCTTTTATAACATGTATAGCGGAACAAGATAGCTGAGTACAGACGAAAATACGTACCAGCGGCTATGTTCTATTTGCCATTAATATAGGATGATCCCGATTGAAGAGTCGGTTGCCAACTATTTGAGATCCCCGAGCCAGGTGAATTGCATTTACATGTCTTTGAAAGAAATTCCCTATAGGTCCTGTTACTTTCATTTATTTGTATTGGATGTCGAGGACACTTAGACTAGTATTTGGATGGTTCAGCACAGGAGCTAATAAGAAGATTTAAAGGTATTGATGGATTTTATTACTGTTCACATTCTTCTAACTTCACTTCACAAGTTTACTGTTGGTTTGAAAAATATCCTTATAATCGTGAACAACTTGTTTAAATAGAAAATAATTAAAGCAATTAGAATGCTATAACTTATGGAGTACCACAAGGCAGCGTATTAGGACAGATCATCTTTTTAATTTACATTGATTCAATAGAAAATTTAAATTTAAGAGGACATATTAAACTATTTGCAGATGATACGACTGTAATACAGTATGTGTATAAAGTCTGGAGACGGCTTAATAACATCACAATTTATTGGCTGATTTAAACCAAAATTGGTACAGTTGTGTAAGAGGATCTGACGCACCGAATGACGATATTGGCGTTGTTGCCAGCTTTTGAGTTTGTCTGGAATTCGAACGAATTTTATATTTTTAAATGTAACACCCTGTATTTTTTTACTTTAAATTTGTTACACTTTTGGTATAGCATACTTTGTTCCTAATATCAGTAGTTTTCGACATAACGAGTACAATTTAGAAAAAATATATTTGTTATATTAAATGTTCAAACTGTTTTCCCTGTACAGCTTGACAGCGTGCTAATTGAGAATAAAATTTTCCAATTGTGTTGTAAATCATTTCTGACGTTATTAATTCAAATTCGTCCAAAATTCAACGCTGCAAATCGGCCATATCTTGAGGTTTTGTGGTATAAACTTTGTTCTTCAAGTGTCCCCATAAAAAGTAGTCGTTAGGCGACAAATCAGGGGACCTAGGTGGCAACTTGATTGTACCCCCTCTACCGATCCACCAATTCGGAAAAGTGTTGTTCAAAAATTCGCGCACGTTTCAACCAAAATGGGGAGGAGCTCCGTCCTGTTGGAAGAATTTACTTGCATAATTAGGACCCATCACATTTCGTATAGTAGGCACTATTTGCGTTTCCAAGAGCTCAAGGTACAGTTGTGATGTGAAATTTTCATCAATAAAAAATGGACCGATCTTGTGGTTACCTAGATGCTCAGCCCACACATTCAATTTTCCAAGGCGTTGTGTATGACCTTCTCTCATTCAGTGGGGATTTTCATTTGCCCAAAACCTACAGTTCTGTCTATTGACTTTACCATTTAACATAAATGGTGCTTCGTCCGAGAATACTACAAATTTGAAAAACTGGTTGTTTTGGTCAAACCTTGGACATCATAATATCACAAAATTCAATTCTTCGCTCATAATCATCTTCTAATAACTCTTGAACTACATGTATTTTGAAAGGGTGATATTTATGTTTTATTAAAACATTATGGATGGATTTGAAGCAGCCGTCACTTACTTGAGAAATTTTTCTTAATGAAGAAACAGGGGTTTCAACAACATGTTGTAAAATTTCTAAACTTTTCTCTTCATCTACTACTGCTGGTCGTCCTGATCGTCGCCTATTTCTAGAATTTCTAGTTTCTTCGAACCGTCGGACAGTTTATAGAACAGTTGCTTTTGAAATTGGATTTCGGTTTGGAAATGCGTCATTAAATAGATTTTTAACCTCTTCGTAAGACCTGACCCTATCGCCATATCCTCTCATCATAAGAATTGTAATTCTTTCACTTTCAGTTAAAGACATTTTTGCATGTAAAAATGACAGCTTTTATTAATAAATAAAACACAATTTGTTGATATTTTCAAAACACGTCGTTATTTCGAAAACTACTGATATTAAGAGCAAAGTATGTTATACAAAAAGTGTAACAAATTTAAAGTAAAAACTATAAATGAAAAAATATACAGGTGTTACATTTAAATTTATAAAATTCGTTCAAATTCCAGACAAACTAAAAAACTGGCAACAACGCCAATATCGTCCTTCGGTGCGTCAGATCCTCTTACACAACTGTACCAAATTTGGTTTCAATCGGCCAATAAATTGTGATGTTATTAAGCCGTTTCCAGACTTGATACACACACTGTAAATATACAGTGGAAAATATTCCAGATAATATTTTCCAACTGGAAAATGATATGAAATATGATTTAAATATTAAAATGATTTCAATCATATAAATTAACTCTAAATTTTAACAAATCCTTTTACATTCTGATAAGTAAGAACAATTTAGATAAGGAACTTATTTCAAAATGAAATTCTAACGACCAAATTATCAAGTATACAAAAACAATAAAATTTTTAGAATTATATTTAGATGAAAATCTAAGTTAGAAGTACCACATTCAAAACCTTAAAACTAATAATTATATCTCAATTAATAGGAATTTTGACATTTTGTTGCTTTAAAATATTTAAAAGTATATATTTTTATCTTACTTATTCAAAAATCTAATATTAAATATTAATTTAAGGCTCTGCATGTAGAACTAATTTAAGACCACTACAAAAATTACAAAACATAGTAAGTAAATGTACTTATACATAATGTACCTTTTTTAGAACCAACATTAAATTTATATCGACGAAGAAGATATCTAGACTTCAAGCATTTGTATAAATTAAAAACTCGTATAATAATACAGACAATTAACTTAAACGTAAATTGGTATCACAAACAATAGGAATAACTAACAGAATATTGAGAAATATGGCAGTTCATCAGGTAAACCCAACTTTCAAGCCAGTATATCAAAAAGAGTTGTGTCAAGCTTAGAAAATGAAGCTGACATTGAAAGAGTGGAAATTGTTATTAAGGTTGGAGAAACTTTCACTTCAGCAAAAACTTCATCTAGTCTTAATAAGAAAATGAAGTTTGTGAAATACACGTTTAACAACTGTTGTATTAATGTAATGTATTGTTGATATTCTCCTTTTTTTCACAAGGAAAAACTCTCTTCTAGGGAAAAGATATTTTTTCCCATGGAACATATAATTTATTTTTGAACCTATCAAGAAAGGAAAAGTAGCATTTTTCCCCATCACAGAAAAAATAATATTTAGCAATTTATATTTTTCTAGTATATTTTATATCTTAAAATTTAATTAAATTATCCCTTGTAATACCACTAGAGCTTCAATTATTTCCTGTTTTTAAGTGCAGCTCGAGTGGTATTCGGTAAGAAAATTTCACACCAAAGTATTAAAAAGAGAATAGAAATTTGATGGTTTTGACATTTTAAATATTAGGTTTTGTATGTTAATTGTATGAAAAGCGTATTAATTTGTCATTTCGTATATTGTCAAAAGTGAAAAGTATAGCTTAATTATGAAAATGTCTTGTAATTACCGACTTTATTTACGTAAAGTAATAAAAAGTCAGCTGGTTCCAGCCTCTACTTTAAACTTCACCAATTCAAATGCATATATTAGGTTAAATAAAATATAAATAGTATAGGTATAGTTATACAAACAAAGAATAAGTCGATAGCACCTCAATCTCTCAGTTTTTCTATAGTCTATTTTTAAATGACGCGAAGTAATAACTGCTCATTAAATGCAAAGCGCATACCGGGGTATCAAGAACAATTTAAGCACCATCCCTTAAAATATATTGTGTTTACATTAAAGAATCCAAATAATGAGCATTCTTTAGGTAGGTACACCATGAATGTATTGCAAGCTATTGTTATATTTTAGGATTTATCGTTATTGGGAAATCCCTTAGCCAGGAGCGTGCATTGGGGTAGTTTTTAGATTTAAAATCTTAAACATGCCTATTCTCCTAAAACTGTATTTTATTATATTCGTAGGTATTTATAACATATGAAAACATTTAAAAAATCGTATCAACTAATAAATAACAATGAATGGCATTATTTTACATAATATAACTACAAATACAAGATAATAAGATAAGATAATATAGAACCTTACAAACAAAGCATTATCAAAAATCGAATAATACTTTGTCGTTATGGCTTCATCATAGTCCGATTCGGAAGATGAACTTTTATTAACATCGTTTATAATAAGCGGTTCAACCATTTCTTCGATTATTAAATCTACCTACCTGCCACATTTTGGCTTCTACTTCCATCACATGATCGATACCCTTTTTCCACTTTTCCGCACTGATTTTACCGATAGCTACATTAAAGAGTTTTAAATCCGCCATTTTATAAGTCGTGCTTTTGCGACATCTGTCTTTATTTGAGCCCATATAAGTTCGATCGGCTTTAATTCGCAGTGGTAGGGAAGGAGTCTGAGCACAGATATTGCTCGTAACTTTGCCATTTCATCGACTAAAAATTTTTGGAATGTATTTTTATGTAAATTGGCTAGTACAATAGTTCTTTTTTTAAGGAATCTAATGGAAATTTTATTTGTCTTAAACTTAGCCATTCTGTTATTTCACTTTTACGCCACGCACTTGTCGGTAATTTTTCCGTCAGCCTATAGTGATAACTTGCATTATCAATACAATTATTGCATCTTTTGGTATAAGATCCAACATTCGCTCGAACCATTCTTCAAAGACATCGGCATTCATATATTCGTGATAGTCGCCTGTATTTTTAGATTGGAACATCAGTAGACCACCTTTAACGAAGCCTTCAGAACTTTCAATATGGGTTATGATAAGTCGATGTCCTTTTCCAGATGGCGGTCTTAATCTTGTGGACAATCTTTCCAAAAAAGCTTGCCTTGAACTCTTAATATTTCCATCCTGCCAGAATTTAGTCACAGTGTGGCTTTCATTTAGCCATGTTTTGTCTAGGTAAAACATTCTTTTTCGTTTTCTTCTCTGACTTTTCGGATGCTTCTTAACTAGTTTCTTCTCTAACAGACGATATCGCTGCTGTCTATTAAAATAGATTGCATATTATGTTTTATTCCACCGAAAACCCATTTTTTAAAATAATTTCCAAAGCGTATTTCACACATAAATGGGTAGTCCTGGTCTTCACGGATTAAGAATAAAATTTTGTCCAGAGTGGGAATTTCTTTTTTTTTAAAACTACGATTTTTTCGCCTTATTCTCTGCATTAAAACGCCATTAAATTCAAGTTTTGGTCATCTTGGAGAAGTTTTTGGAGGTTTGACGTCAACACTTTTTTCTTCTTTTAAAAGTTTATATATTGTTGCTTTTCCAACGTTAAGCATATCTGCTGTGAATTGCACTGCATTGTCAACACTCAAATCCGCATTCTTACTTTTAATAGAATCGTATTGTTGAAAATTCTCCATATTTAATTAAAAAAATACTGACACTTCACATTTTGGCTAGTTTTACTGAGAAACAAACACCCAAAGTAGGTATGTATAGATATAAATAGGTGTACTATTATAATAGAGGCCTCCATAAAGGCATGATAACCACATAACTAGCAAAGAGGTAACCAGGACTAGGTACGAAAAAAGAAATAAAACGATTAGAGCAGAAACGGAATAAGTACCTAGACTCTAATTAGTTTTGATAAAATTGCTTTCTAATATTCCAGGAAATGGTACGGCTGTACATAATTTTAAGCTTAAAAAATATTAAAATATACATTTAAAGACAAAACTTGGATTTAATGTCGATACTTGTACTAATTCCGCACAAATTTAAAAATGCATGCACATTTAAATGTATCCATGCCGAAAAATATTGCACGCCCCTGGAGAAGACGGTTTTGATTGATTTATTACTTTGCATAATTTAAAAATAGTCTATACAAATTCATTTTACTAAAGTTGCTAGAAAAAATAATTATTCAGCATTTATTTATTAACCTACATTCATTGTAATTAAAAATGATCCAATCTTTTATTTCTATTTTAATTTTAACCATGAAAGTCGGTAAAACTGATATTGGTATTTAAAAAATGTGCTTTTAGACCTTATTTATAACATAATATAAGTGTGTAAGCAAGTAGACACAATAATGGCTGCCCATTACTTCGAGGAGAAATAATTTGTTACTTACCCACTTTAGTTAAATAAAACTTTTTTCTACGAGTGACCGCAAAGAAGCTACTTTGCGCACACTTTTGCATACGCAAAGTAGCACTTTCCCGCACACTGTGCGGGAAATTTTTTTTCCCGCACACTTATTTTAAAGCAAAATTACCATATTATAGACGCGTTTTTTTCTTATATTTTATAATTTTTTTAGATATTTATACAAAAATATTGTAACAAGACAAAGTTGACAGGTGGTTTATGTGTTGCCTTATAAACTATACCGAAGTATTGTGCCGTGCGGCTCAAAATTTTTTTGAAATCTGCATTATTATATTTTCCTCTAATTTTGTTCAAGTTAAAAAAAATCAAGTATTTTTGTGTCAAATGCGGTTTGTTCCCTTAGCAACCAAAATACATTGTCATACAACGCTTTCATGTCAGTTTAGAGGTCTTCTTCAAAATTTTCACTAGCATTTTCACCTATTTAAAATAAAAAAAACTGTTTTAAAAATGGATATCACTGAAGAAGAACTTCCAGAAGATGTCCTAGAAGCCGCCAACATGGCTAGTTTGCAATTGCTGCCTGCCAAATCGCGAGAAAAATACGAGAAACAGTACGAGTTGTTTTCCAAATGGTGCGAACAAAGGGGGATATAGTTGTTTTTGATGTCAATAAAAATTTAAAATTAAAAAAATATATAGTTATTTCACTCGTAGAAAAAATATTGTTCCTAACACGTGCGCAAAGTAGTTTTCCCGCACTTAAAGCTTATCCGAACTCCGCTTCGCGTCGTTCGTCTAACTGCTTTCGCGTGCGGGAAAACATAACTTTGCGCACTGAATAGGAAAACTACTATTACACGCGAGTTAATAATAGCTTAATCTTCTTTTTTTTTAATAAATGTAATCTATGAAAAATGGCAGATGTAGCCTTTAAGCGACATCCAGTGGCAATCACATGCATCAACCTGGCCCGTCTAACAAAATCAGTCAGAGTCAGAGAAGCAAACTACTGTAAGAATCCGGCGAGCCGGTATCCTCACAGAGTCGCCGCCAGGAGCGCATTAAAAGCCAAATCTCGGTTACGAGCCGAGTACCAACTATTTGAATTGCAAAAGTTAGTTGCTTTCCTTCGCCGGATTCATCTTCAGACGCGTTTCGCTGTATAACAGCTCGTCAGTGAAGCTATAGAATCCGACGAAGAAAAGCAACTTTAAGAGCCTACTTGACCCTAAAAGATCGATCGCCGGATTCTTACAGTAGTTTGCTTCTCCGACTCTGACTGATTTTGTTAGACGGGCCAGGTTGATGTATGTGATTGCCACTAGATGCCGCTTAAAGGCTACATCTGCCATTTTTCATCGATCTTTTAGGGTCAAGTAGGCTCTTAAAGTTGCTTTCCTTCGTCGGATTCTATAGTTTCACTGACGAGCTGTTATACAGCGAAACGCGTCTGAAGATGAATCCGGCGAAGGAAAGCAACTAACTTTTGCAATTCAATTGTAATCTACTTAAGTCGGTAAAATATAAGTTTGTTTACAAAACTGGCAGAGTATACAGGGTCCGGATATATTTCGGAAACCATACGTCTCACAGATTTGAAAAAAAAGCTACTATTATATGCCAAGAGAAAGTCAACGAAAATAATTTCAAGTTTCGAAAATTGTCGCAGGAGGGCTTAACTGCTCGCTTAATTTCAAAAATTCATTTCACGGCGATAAATGCTACTTAACTTAAGTTAAAAAATTTCTTTAAATATCCTTTTCTCGATTTTATTGAAATTTGGTACCGTTATTCATCATCATAACGGGCTTAATTTGCCCTGACTAGATAAAATTTATTAAGTCCAGTGGCGTCCCCGGAAGCACCTAAACGAATTTTACTGATAAAAAAATGTACGCCACTGACTTTTTCTTATTTTTGATATTTTTTTTTTCGGATTTGCCAACTAATAAGTAATACAACTTTTCTGTTCCTCTAATTGTTTTCGTATCTTGCTTCGTTTTCGAGAGAAACAATAAAAACCACTATATTGCATGTACAGAAAAAATACCTATGTATTTCAAAGTTAATTAAAACATTTAAGTTAAAAATAAAATTATTCTTTTAAAAAATGCTACAAAAAAATGCAACAGTTAATCAAAGCAAATGTTGAAAACTACCACCTTCTGATAAAACGCACGATTTCAACCATTGATTCTCTTACACGTTCAAAAATGCCTGCATTATTTCGTATCGCATAAATAATGGTCTCTAGAGGATTCAAGTCGGGACTGCGAGCTGGCAAACCTTGGGGACCTGCGCGTCCAATCCAGCAATTAGCAAAAGTATTGTCGAGGTATTGACGAGCAACTAGGCTAAAATGAGCTGGGGAGCCGTCATGCATGAACCACATAATATTAGTTCTTATTTGCAGAGGTACGTCTTCTAACCCAACGTCAAGTTCTTCGGAGAGAAACTGCGTATAGGAGTTTCCATTCAATTGAGGTGGTAAAAAGTATGGTGCAATAAGATTGTCGCCAATGATCCCTGACCATACATTCACCGAAAATTGTTGCTGAAAACGACCTTCTCTAATTTTATGAGGATTATCGTCCCCCAAAAATGTTTGTTCTGAAAATCCATGATGGCTTCTCTAGAAAAAGAGGGCATCAACAGTAAGTAAAATGTTCGGTAAAAAATTATTGTTATGTGCTACTTTATGCAGCACCCACCTACTAAAATTAAACCTTGGCTGAAAATCACAGGGAAGCAGAGCTTGCACACGTTGAATATGGTGTGGCAAACAGTTGATGCGCTTGTTTGAAGTTGCACTGCTACCTTCTTGGCACTAGTTGAAGGATCATCATCTATCTCTCGAAGTATATACTCTTTTAACTCAGGCGTGGTTACTGTTGCAGGTCTGCCAGGAAGTTCCGTACTACGTTTAAAGCTTCCAGTCTCACTCAATCTTGCATGGATCTGTCTAAATGTTTTGACACATGGCAGTACTCTGTTTGGATAACGTTAATGATAAATTCGCCGAGCTTTTTCAGCATTTCCATTTGCTAGGCCATAATTGAAATGCATCTGGGCCATTTAGCCATTAGTAAAGTTATTCATTTTTGACTTGTTATTGATAAAACAGGTAAATTAGACATCAAAACTTACCTTTACGTCATATCTTAATTAACTTTGAAATACACAGGTATTTTTTTTGTACAGGCAATAAAGTGATTTTTTTTCTCTCGAAGACGAAGCAAGATACGAAAAGAATTGAAGGCACAAGAAAGTTGTATTATTAGTTGGTAATTCCGAAAAAGATATCAAAATTGGAAAAAGTCAGTGGCGTACATTTTCTTGTCAATAATATTCGTTAAGATGCTCCCCGGGACGCCCCTGGACTTAATTAATTTAATCTAGTTAGGCCTAATTAAGCTCCTTATCATTGTGAATAACGGTACCAAGTTTCAATAAAAGTGGAAAAGTGATATTTAAAAAAAAATTATAAGAACCGATTTTTTTTTAAAAACTTTAACACCCTGTATATCAAAAACGTGGCAACTCCGGACATATGCTCAAATGAACTTTTTGTCTTAATATATCATAAGGAATCACCGCCTTAAATTACGTACCGTACTTCTGAAACATTCTGGATAATACGAAATAAAATTTGTGATGTAATAACTTTGTTCTTGTACCTAAGAGAAATAATACATGAACATCAGCACCAAAATAATGTTTTACTGCAACTGCAAATTACTTTAATCAATTCCATGGGTATGTAGGTACACTAATTTTTTGACATGTGAAATATGAAAATTTTTCGATAATTGTCCCTTTGCTATAGGTAACGTAAACAAGAAGGAGGACTTCTGATTGGCTAAATATAAATGTATGAAATTTTCAGCTATTATATCCCTAGGACATTAATAATGTGCGAGATAATTTTATGTCAATCGAAAGCACGCTGCCTTGGTTATAGCCCGCCGCCGAAGGATATTCGGTCAGAAAATTCTTTAATAAAAAAATAAAATAACTCGCAACAAAACAATTATTTATTTATTAAAAGTACAAGTAGTAAAGGTACAGTTATTCAACGTAACATTAGATTCGTTATTTTTTAATAGACTGAAAATTCGCATTGTCAAAACGTGATATTTTGAAATTTATTTGGAATATGAATTTGTCAAAGTCTTGATGTCGTAATGATTGAAGTTTTGGTGTCACGGTGATTAAAAGCTGTTGGAAGTACTGGAGTATTATTTTCAGTTAAATGATGATATGATTGGGTGATTTGTGTGACATGACAAAAAATAACAAAATTTAATTGGCTGTTGGAACTGTCAAAAAATTTTCGGGGTTAATACCACGAGTGCTTCTAATTCTTCCACAGGAAAAATTAGATGCACGAATGGTATTTGGTAAGATTATTTCTCGAATTAAAAAAAAAAGAAAACTAATAATTAAATTTACTGACAAAAGTATCAAACAAAATTATCTTTTGTAAAGAAAACTACTGCGAAATTAACAAATAAATGTATTGAGAAAGATATTGAACAAAATTAAGCAAGTATAACAAAACTACACTGAGAAAATCGGGCTAACTAAACAATTTAGTCGAATTTTTTTAATTACCACAATTAAAATTTTAGTTCTGATAATCTATTTTTTAGTTATCGCAATAGTTCTCCCAGCTAATTTATTTTTCTTGGACCGCTCTGGCTTTGACAACGTACCGGTTTTCTTGTCAGAACTAAATTACTAAGTAACAAAAGGATTTTACTTAATTTTGAATGTTGTGATACCTTGTTGCGGCTATCTAATTAGGTGGGTTAAATTATCTAGATTGCAGCAACCAGTTCAGATAACCCAAGAGTTAATTATCCCTATATATTTTCATAATTAAAATCAACCAATTTTCTAAAATTATACCAGCCTGAAATGCTAATTAAATGATCTTCGAGTTTTTCGATTCAACCGAAAGTCACCGAACGCCAACCGAACGGGAATTTGCGCCCGACGTCACTCCAGTCCAGTCATAGAAAAAATAATTTCTTTATATATTACTTTTTCTACGAGTCCACCCTATTTTTCTGTGCTGTGCATGCGATTTTTTACTTATTGGCCGTTAATAATCGTGTCTGTGTTTTCTGAAGATGTACGAAGTCCTGCTTTTACATATCTATTATTAATTTTGCAGCTAGGTCACGTGACCGAAAAAATGTTCGGAAAATTCGGGTTGTCGTCATAGCTACCTGTCAAAATAAAGGCATCTGATTGGCTTAAAACAACAGGTATGAAATTTTCAGTATAATTTCACGCAGGTTACCCCAAAGGGAGCAAATTTCCGGAAATTTTTTTAGTTGATATGGTAAAGAAAAAAACGTCTTTTCGTTGGTCGAAAGTTGTCGTTGTGGAATTTTCATTATAATATCTAAAAACATACGTTTTATTTTGTTTTAAATTAGGAGTTGGTAATGCGAAGGAAAATTCCTACACATCACATATTGCAAAATCTAAATGTCTTGGAAATTTTCACGGCCAGCTTAAGAATTTAAAAAGCATCTTATGCCCTTAATAGCAGGCCTAAAACATAAAGTTTGAACCTTTCTTGCCGTTTCTTTAAACAATTCGTTGTGTCATATATTAAGGGTTACGGGAAAATACCTATCTACCACAAAGACGTAGATGCGGAAAATAAATACTATACAGTATATCTTTGTTAAACTTTAAAGATGAGAAAATCTCCACGGACTTAACTATCTGAATTTAATTCATCTTTTAAATTACCTCATCCCATTTCGGAAGCAAACTCCGGGTTATCCGGACATAGTCTGCGATACGCGTAATTACCAAGGCCTCTAAAATCTACAGGAACCCGGATTCTGCTAAATAATTAATTTACTCCATTTTTTTTCCTTAAGCTTTAAGCTACAACATGAGGTTACTGGATATTTTATTATTTATAGCGGAAGCAGAAGGGGGAGATATTTTCGGAAAACTTATTTTAAATATACAGAATTTTATTTTTGGTCTAATATAAGACTAAAGCTGGATTTATAAACTCGAAGCCGGCGTCGGCGCTCGCGCTGGCGTGGGCGCTGAAAGTTAAACAAGTGAATCGTAATGGAGCGATTTATAAACTTCGCCGGCGCTGGCTGGCGTTCGACATAATAGTATATTAAAGTACATGTTTTATAAAGCATCATCTTATAGCACGCGTCCATGTTAAAAAACGAGCCGCTTGCGGCGAGTTTTTTAACGGGACAAGTGCTCTAACTGCTTTATAAAACACGTACTTTATACTATTTTTTCTATTTTGTATTTTTTTCAATAAGAAAATACATATTTAAAAAGAAAATCAACCCTTCAAATTTTGTAAATTTGTGTGTCTAAATTCTATGTTGGTAATACTCTAAATTTCTTTTTATCATAGTAGCCTTGACAATAAATAATATTTTCTTTGTGTCATTGTCACGAAATTTGTGATTTAATATTTCATAGAGTTGTTCATAATTATAATTAAAAAAATATGGAGCATGATAATCTAAGTTTAACTCCCCCTGAGTTAAGGGATATTGCTAATAAAACGATAAATCAACTTTTACCAGAGAAATCCCGAAAACTTTCTTTTCTCATGGATAACAATAACAGGAAACGTCAGACGTCAACAGAATAAAACATTTAAATATAACCAATGCCAACTTTTAAAAAATAAAATTCGGAGTTCGAAATGGATATATTTCGAACTCGCTAGCGCGTTCGAAATATCTATTTTTCGAGACAAAATTAGAAAATAGTATATTAAAGTACATGTTTTATAAAGCATCATCTTATAGCACGCGTCCATGTTAAAAAACGAGCCGCTTGCGGCGAGTTTTTTAACGGGACAAGTGCTCTAACTGCTTTATAAAACACGTACTTTATACTATTTTTTCTATTTTGTATTTTTTTCAATAAGAAAATACATATTTAAAAAGAAAATCAACCCTTCAAATTTTGTAAATTTGTGTGTCTAAATTCTATGTTGGTAATACTCTAAATTTCTTTTTATCATAGTAGCCTTGACAATAAATAATATTTTCTTTGTGTCATTGTCACGAAATTTGTGATTTAATATTTCATAGAGTTGTTCATAATTATAATTAAAAAAATATGGAGCATGATAATCTAAGTTTAACTCCCCCTGAGTTAAGGGATATTGCTAATAAAACGATAAATCAACTTTTACCAGAGAAATCCCGAAAACTTTCTTTTCTCATGGATAACAATAACAGGAAACGTCAGACGTCAACAGAATAAAACATTTAAATATAACCAATGCCAACTTTTAAAAAATAAAATTCGGAGTTCGAAATGGATATATTTCGAACTCGCTAGCGCGTTCGAAATATCTATTTTTCGAGACAAAATTAGAAAAACCATCTTTATATTGCCAGCGCCGGCGTTCGTAGGAAATCCGTACCGCCGCGTCATAACCAATGGGATTTTAGCATTTCTATCAAGTCATCGATGGCATCTGCCAAAGTGTCAACGGCCAAGCGTCATTTTAATTTTTGTGTCAGCTTGGTATTTCTAGATTATTTGTTTTTGTGGTTCTTATATTGATCTCGTTTGTGAAAAGAATTGCTCCTAAATACTGTTAAATATGAGTGAAATGGAGACTGAGACCCTTGGTAAGTACAAACATACTTTAAAGTTAGTTTTATTTGCTAATTTGCATCTGATTTTAGGTGAATCTGAAGTTCTCCAAGGAACAGAAATTGATTTGGGGCTCCTGATAGATACGATACAAAACTATGAGTATTTATACAACGTTAGCAATAGATATTACAAAGATGCTAAAAAAATAATCTTGTATGGGAAGAAATTGCAACGATTCTAAATACAACTGGTTAGTAAAAAATTATACCAAAATAGAAAATGCATAAAAATATATAAGTCAAAAAGTGAGCTGATTTAATTACAATTAGGTATCTGAAGTACTATGTTTACCAATTCGTATATGTATTTTGTTTGTAGTTGAAACATACCAAAAGCATTGGAAATCCCTTCGTGACAAGTTTGTTAAGGAGAAGAAGATAACGTTGGAAAAGGACAAAGGATTCAATACTGTTGACTTATCGTAAACAAATCCATGTTGTTGAGCATTAATATAATTCTTAAATGAATCAGAAATATTTTTTGATAATATAATTTCAAACATTTTTGCTATGGACGACAATATATTGTTAGGTTGATAATTATTGACGGTTGATTTTTTCCATTTTTAAATATAGGTGTTATGGCTGTATATTTATTAAATAGTAAATAAATAAAATAAACAATACCATTTTTTATTATAATATACTCATTACATGAAAAAAAGGAACTATCTGATAAATGCTACAAATTAACAAGGACAAAAATATACAAATAAAATAGTGCAAAGAAACAATACCCAACACAAGACTGCCTAAAATAACTAATCCTAAAATTACTGTTGGAAAAAAGTACAAATTATGAGAAATATATGAAAAATATAAGAAAAAAGTAGACCAAATTATTTCTCACAGAAAATCACAGAAGCTTGCTTGCACAATTCATACACTTTATTGTAACAATAAACCTCTATTCATGACTTGCCCCTGCCAAGGTACTTGTCCTTCCTCAGAAACAAGGTACTCTGCCAATCTGTCCCTAATTGCATATCGTTCCCGCTTGGAAATACTGGCTGCCATTCTTTTCACAGGCTGTAAAGGAGTTTCTTCATCCCTCCAACCTCCAGTTTGATCTTCACCATTATCCACATAATTTGGTGGACAATAGTCAGTAGCAACTTCGTTCTGGCAGTAGTTGTGCAACACAACTACTGCTTTAATAATACTATCTACTGTTTCCACGTTGGCATTTATTATTGTTTTTAATATCCGTCAACGAGCAGACAGGATTCAAAAGGTATTTTCAATCACTTGCCGAGCCCTAGATAATCGATAATTAAAAATACGTTGGTTTTTGGATAGATTTTATCTTGGGTAAGGTCTCATGATGAACTTTTTTAAAGGAAAGGCCTCATCTCCTACGAAAAAAAATGGCATTTCTGTATCTGAATTGGGCAAATTTGTTCTTGTCGGAATATTCATGCCTTTATTCTCTAATCGTTGCGTTGGCCAAAAATACTATTCTTAAATATACCCCCATCACTCTGAGACCCATAGGCCCCTATGCCTACGAGAGTGAATTTATAAGTACTATCACAAGCTGCAAGTAATACCACACTGAAGTTCTTTTTGTAATTAAAGAATAAAGGTCCACTATTAGCAGGTGCTTTAATATTTATGTGTTTGCCATCTAAAGCGCCCAAGTACTTAGGAAAATTCCACTTGCTATAAAATCCATTGCTGATAGTGCGCCAGTTCGCTTCACTACAGGGATTCTTTAAATAAATAGGGCTTAACGTTTCCCATAGTGCCTCACATGTTTCTCGGATAATTTTATAATTTTATGAACAGTCGTAAGGCCAACATGAAAGTTCCATGCTAGGGCTTGCATACTGCTTCCTTGAGACAAATATCTAAAATAAAAAATTATATATATTAGGTATAAATATACAAAAGAACTGTGGCAGTCTTCTACTGCTAACTGCACTGCGTTTACTAAAAAATATACATACTGTAATGTTATTATCACTCTTTCCTCGGGCGATATTCCATCGGATCTCATGCCTCTTTGGATTCGTAGAGAAACAAAGTTTACTAGCTTATCAAAGGTAGGAACATTCATTCGTGTATACTTAAAAAACTGCTGCTTATCCATCGCCTTAATCTTTTGAAAATATTTAAATCCACCTTCATTGCGTCTGGCTCTATTTATGGGTCTCGTTTTGAAGCGACGAGTGCGTTTCCTGAGAGATGCTACATATAAGCATAAAACTACCCCTAAGACACCGAGTAACTTCTTCTTCCTTGCTAAATCCATTTATTTAACTCTTTTTTTTGTTCTAATAACTGCACTAAAAAAAACACCACCAGTACAAACTAAAATGTCAGATGATGTTTTTATTTGTCATTGTCAATACTGCGAACGCGAACGCCAAGTTTATAAATGCCTACTATGCACGTCTACGACGAACGCTGGCGCCGCCGCCAGCGCCTACGCCGGCCAGAGTTTATAAATCCAGCTTAAAAGCACTGAACATAATATAGAATATATTTCTTCATGCACCTAATTTAATTTTTTCAACTCTCTTAAGAGGTGAGGTCCAATATTCTAAATGCAACCCTCTCTCGAGTGTAACCTTAATTCGATAGTTATTAATGATGTTAGTGTTAAAAGTGTTAAAAAAATAAAATCACTTTTAATACGCGCATCATTTAATATTGTATCTACAAATACAATTAAACCAGACAGTAAAATGAACAATACCACCCTCGGGGAATGAAATGTTGGTCGGTTAATAGAGAAAAATTAAAACAAGTGGTCTGCATTTTACAGTGTTTGTTTATAAATAAGTAGGTATCTACATTTATGTAAACAATTTTAAATATTTTTGTTTAAATTTATCAGAACTAAATTTAAATGATATTAAGCCAATTTACCAATATGTATATACTGCACGTGCATATTAACACATACATTATGCAATGTATTGTATATTTGATTTAAAATTCTTATTTTTTAAAATAATCAAGAATTAATTATTGCTTTTACATTTTAATAGTAATTAAGAAATATTTGCAGACTTGTCACAATTGTTAACATTATTAAAAAAGTTTTCTAAGTCTCTCAAACTTGCGAAGCCTTCAGATAGGCTTGATATTTTCGACAATGGAGCAACTTCAGGTTCCTCTTCCGCTGTCTCAGAGTTGGAAGTAGTTTCATCCATTTCTTGGGTCTCTTCAACACACTCGATGCAAATGGCAAATCATTATCAATAGAGGCAAACTGTTTCAAGTCCACAAATATTTTCTTAATGTTAGGAAACAATTATGCGAGTGGAATATTATCTTCTTCTTCGAAGTCGTCAATATTATATGTATTACACATAAATCCGGCTTTCATAAAGCATTTTTTTTATTGTCACTGGGGACAAATTGCACCAGGCCTCCGAACCCCATATCAAGGCATTGGTTATGGTAATATTATTTTCGATTTCTTGAAGTGAACTACTGCTGTCTATATACAGGGTGTAATTTAATTGAGTGCCGATACTTAAGGGTGATAATCTATGAATGATTCTAAGATAAAAAGTTCATATGGACATATGTCCTAAACCTCTTCATTTTTGAGCTACAGGGTGTTAACATTTTAAGAAAAATATAACCTTTTTATATAAATCACTCTTAGATATTTTTATGAAATTTTGTACATACCTTTTAATCAATAAGGAGCATTTTTTGACCTAACAGATTTATAAAAATTTTTACCAGTGACGTCCGTACGGGGTTTGAACTGAATATTTTTAAAGAAAAAATGGATACGCCACTGCTTTTTCTAAAAACGAAACTTACTTTTGAAATTCCCATTTATTTTAAAGCAAATTTCGTTTATGGACTTACTTTTGTACGACGCACCGTTTTCGCGTAAAAAAATAAAAACAAAAAAAACATTTTTTTCTTCGGTTCATTGAGACTGCTTTTATTTATTTTGTTGAATTTGGTTGGCACCCACCATGAGTGGAAACACTTTTTTTGGGACAACAATTTATTTTCTACTCACCAGTGACATTCAACTGAACGTTTGAAAAGAAAAAAACGGTAACCATATTAAATGCCCTCTTAAAGCAAATCAAATAAAAATCAGTAGGCTGGGTAAAGCTACATCAATTTTGACGTTTCTTTTCATAAAGACAAAAGGCCTGGCATTGATTTTGCATTATTAAATAATTATTATTACAGTAAGACGTTAAATTAACAGTTTAGACTATTTTTTCTGGGGGCATCTGAAAAGCTTAGTGTACCAAGTGCCGATTCATACCGAAGAAGAGTTACGAAATCGTATATTAGTATGCTGCCAAACCATAAGAAACACCCCGGAAATCTTCGAAAATGTGCGTCAGTCTATGGGAAGAAGAGTCCATGCTTGCATACGTGTGGGTGGACGACACTTCGAACAACTACTGTAAATAATGTGGGTTCTTTATTCTGTTTATCTTCTCTTGTCATTTCGCTTTCGATTTAAGGTTTGGAATTTTTCCTTTTAAATTAATCGCGATTTTTGAAATAAAATTTTTTATTTTTTTTTGTTTTTATTTTTTACGCGAAAACGGTGCGTCGTACAAAAGTAAGTCTATAAACGAAATTTGCTTTAAAATAAATGAGAATTTCAAAAGTAAGTTTCGTTTTTAGAAAAAGCAGTGGCGTATCCATTTTTTCTTTAAAAATATTCAGTTCAAACCCCGTACGGACGTCACTGGTAAAAATTTTTATAAATCTGTTAGGTCAAAAAATGCTCCTTATTGATTAAAAGGTATGTACAAAATTTCATAAAAATATCTAAGAGTGATTTATATAAAAAGGTTATATTTTTCTTAAAATGTTAACACCCTGTAGCTCAAAAATGAAGAGGTTTAGGACATATGTCCATATGAACTTTTTATCTTAGAATCATTCATAGATTATTACCCTTAAGTATCGGCACTCAATTAAATTACACCCTGTATATTAAAAGCTTCTCTGCTGTAGCGCATTTTAAAATTCTGAATAATGCCTTAATCCAAAGGTTGATAGTGTGAGGTGGTATTGGGTGGAAGAAAAATAAGTTCGACATTATACAGTGTAATTTTAGGATGAGACGTTGCATTAACAATGCCACTCTTCTACTTTGCTTCTTTATCTTGTTATGAAATCTGTGAAGGTACTTTGTCATGATGTCTGCTGTCATCCACACTTTTTTGTTCGAGACCCACTAGAGAGGTAACTTATCGATATGTGCGCGCTTAAAACATCGAGGGTTTTTGCTTCTGCCTATTATAAGTTGTTCTTCCTTCTCACCTTCCATATTTACACGAAACAGAATTGTTAATCGTTGTATTGCTGTTTTTTTCCAGTACACTTGTCATCTTTCAATGCATATGTTTTTGTTGGAAATGCATGATTCTAGAGAGCTGTCTCATCCGCCTTAAATACGTCCCTTGGGGCATAATCCTTTAAAATGATCTATAGCCTTTCTTTCCAAGCAGTTATGTTTTTGATATTGATATCGGCTGATTCGCCACATATTTTCTTGAAGGTAATATCGCGCCGACGACGGAAATTTTCTAACCATCCATTTGATGCCTTGAAGTTATCTAGTCCTAGACAATGAACAGATTCGAGGGCTATTGCTTGAATTATGGTTCGGATATTGGTAAGTGCTAGTTTCGCGCCTTACAAAACTAGTTAAAAACAACTTGGTCCACTGCCAGTCCTGCGGTTTTGGATTTTTTTTGTTTACCGTTGTCACCTTCTTGAAACAAATTTCTAACTTCTGCTTTATTTTGAAGCAACATAGTCACTTGGGTCTTAACCACTTTAAATTTTACAGACGTCTTCCTGGTATACTCCATTCCACAATAATTCGTTGATTTCCCAACCGCAATAAAATTTAAACCCAGCCATAAATAAGTGCCTTTTGAAAGGGTACAGGTCTTGATTACCTACTAATTTCAATAGTTTAGGTTAGCTATTTTCAACAAAACAACAAACATAAAATAATAGGTAAGTATCTTTATTTTAATCATGTAATTAAATAGCTATTAATATTTATACAAAAATATTAATCTACAATATTATAATATCATCTATGCCTAAACTAATTATTAAGGGCCTTACGTTACTATTAATTATGTTATTATATTGGTATATTAGGTAGGTTAATGGCAAATTGCAGGTGTTCAATATAAAGCAGAGTCTTTTCATCTTAGTTCATCAGTCGTTTGGTGTTTGTAAAGCTGTGCGTTAAATATTTTCGTGTGTGTTATCGAGCATCCAAAATATGTCAGATCTGTGTGAAACTTCAGATAATATTGCTTCCGGAAGTTATGGTGTAACGAAGAAAAAACATTTATCACTTATGCCAAAAACATCATAAAGAACGTTTACTGTACCCTTTTAGAAAAAGGGTATGACTGAAGTGCAAGTTTTAGTGAAACGAGTATTTTGACCAAAGTTGCATTAACTACAGTAAAAGATATAGTGACCAAACCCATCCAGCCAAGAAAAAAACGGTGTGACAGCGGAAAATTGAGAAGCATCGAAGAAGCTGATAAAGACTTGATTCGGAGGAAAATTTATGACATGTACAGTAAACAAATAGCCCAACAATAGATTCGCTAAAAAAGGTACTTACAGCAGACGATACCGACATTTCATGTGGCAGGACAAGCCTTTGGAGAATAGTAAAAGCAATGGGTTTAAAATATCGTACCATTGACAAACGACAAGTACCTACTAATGGAATCGAGCGTTTACAAGTATGGCGTAGAGATTATTTGAATTTTATCAGACAATATAGGGAAGAAAATCGTTCAATTATATACTTGGACGAAACTTGGTTTGATACTCACGACACTCCTAAAAAAGGTTGGAGCGATTCAACAATCAAATGTCAAACTAAAGCTCCCTCAAACAAAGGACAAAGAATTACGATATTACATGCAGGTTCAGAAAATGGATTTATTCCGAACGCTCTATTATTATCTGCGAAGAAAATTGCCAATTCATCTTTGGATTACCATCAAGACACGGATGCTACATTGTTTGAAGATTGGTTTCAGTTCGCCTGCTTCCGAATGTGCCCAATAATAGTGTTATTGTGATGGACAACGCTAGTTACCACAGTCGCCAACTAAGTAAAGTGCCGAATTCAAATAATACAAAAGTGGAAATTCAAAACTATATGATGGAAAATAATATATATTTCGAGGAAACCTATACAAAAAAGGACCTTCTAAATATTTTAAAAACATTCAATATTGAAAAAGAATATATCTCTGACAATCTCGCAAGTGCTAATGGTCACACAGTTTTACGCCTCCCTCCGTATTACTGTATTTTTAACCCAATAGAACATATATGGAGCCAGTTAAAGACGATGATTAAAAGAGAAAACACATCCCCTACACGAAGCAGTTCTGTCATAGAATTAATTAAAAAATGTGTAAATAATATCCCAGTAGAAAGTTGGAAAAATTATGTGAGACACGTGATCCAAGTCGAAGATTCCTATAACATAATTAATAGTAACGTAAGGCCCTAAATAATTAGTTTAGGCATAGATGAAGACGATAGTGATAGTGAAACAGAGCTAAATATAGAGTAGGTTAAGTTAAATATTGTATTATTATAATATTGTAGATTAGTATTTTTGTATAAATATTAATAGCTATTTAATTACATGATTAAAATAAATATACTTACCTATTATTTTATATTTGTTGTTTTGTTGAAAATAGCTAAACTATTGAAATTAGTAGGTAATCAGGACCTGTACCCTTTCAAAAGGTCCGGTGGCTATACACCATAGATATTTGTCAGGCAACTTATTTATGGTTGGGATTACGACTGAGGGTTGTCATTTAAATTTTATTGCGGTCGAAAAATCAACGAATTATTGTGGAATGGAGTTTACTTAAACCAGTTTTCTCACTTTCCTCAATTATTTCAATTTTTTCGCTTAAAGAAAGACATTTTCTTTTTCTCGCCATCTTCAAATATTCATGTTAGTTCCAAAACACACGAAAACTGTTCAAAACCAAACTGATGTTAACAACCAATTTATCAGCCTTTAAAGCAAATTTAATGGATCCGCCTGCAACAAAGTAATTAGTGTATGTATGTACCTATATTTCTTAAGAATTGTCGGGTCGGGTTTTACTGCTCCTAATGGAGGGTGTTTTTTGCATTAATGTTTACTAAAAATTCCGATGATGAGTGCCCGCGGTCGTTTAACAGATGGGTCGGTAAAAAGGAGTATAAAATAATGGGATTTCTATTTTTAAATATGGGGAATTCATAACCGGTCGTTTAACGCAGGTGTTTACTTTATATGGGCGGTCGCAAACAGAGGTTTTACTGTATACAATCAAATAAAATACAGACGGTCTACCTCCGCAGTATATATTTAAAAGTTATTAGAACTTTATTGTTCCCAACATGTTTCGAACACAGAAATGTTCATCATCACAATGATCGACCAGAGTAGTTTTGCTCATTAAAATTGATATAAGTAAGTACAAGGCTGAGTTGTGACCAGTGGTTGGAACTTTTAAGAAGCCATGCTTAATAAAGACCAATTGTAAGAAAATATAAAAATTGTTGAAAGGTTTTTGTATTATATTGATGTGAAATAAAATTATATGATAAAAGAGAAGTTAGAGATTTTTTATTTTGGCATGGTATAGTGGAACAAAAGAAATAAAGAGTCCCTCTTTATGTTTACAGATAAAGTACTTTAAAACGCACACATTATTTTACAGCCAACCTTAGGACCGTAGGTGTCGTAGTTTATTTGACCTGCATATTTTAAAAGATAGAAACAATAATTGTATTTTTTTTGTTAACGCAATAAATTAGTTTAACAGAAAAATTCCAAATGGATCAGTTGCACTACTGTAATGGGGCCAACAGCTAAAGCCTGTAACTAAAGCAAGTTACTAAATTTAGTCAATAATGCAGCCCAACAAAAAACAATTTTGTCTTTGTGCAGAAGAAAAAACAACTGATTTTAGTTATTATAATATGGGGATTATATTATGCGGAATATTGCCTGCATGAATTTAATTGAAACTTGAGCTTCATTGCTGTGTTCAAGAGTGTGTTTTTTGAAAAATCGTATTTAAACATGGCTTCTACAAGTAGGCGTAGTTGCGTAAACCATCCGGATGTTTTTTTGCTATATATGTGGCGAATACATTTTAAAAGAAAGTAGAAGAGTGATTTGTGACTTTGTAAAAAAAGCTTATTTGGTCTATTTTGGTGTTCACTTAGGAGACCAAAATGAACCCTGGGCTCCGCATGTTGTATGCAAAACCTGTGTCGAACACCTGCGACAATGGACAACAGGACAAAGAAAGTGTTTAAAGTTTGGTGTTCCGATGGTATGGAGGGAACAAAACTTTGACGATTGTTATTTTTGTCTTGTGAAGATAAAGGGCATTATTCGTAACAATCGGCATAAGTGGAACTATCCTCACCTGGAGTCAGCAAGAGGACCTGTTCAGCATTCTGAAGAAATACCATGTTCCACATATAGCAGCCAGCCTAAGTTACCAGAGGATACAGCCGAAACGTCATCTGACGAGCTGCAGAGTGACCGATTTGAGAAAGAGGAGAGCGATTTTGCAGGAGATTTAACAAGTCCCGAACGCTTTACTCAGGAGGAGTTCAGTGACCTGGTCAGAGATTTAAGCCTCCCAAAAGAGTCTGCAAAGTTACTTGCCTCCAGACTAAATGAAAATATTCTTCTTTATTCAGGTACCAAAATTACGTACTAACGTAGTAGAGAAAAGGATCTTTTGCCATTTTCTCTCAGGAGGATAATATGGTTTTTTGTAATGATATTAAAGGTCTGTTAGAGAAAATGGGTATAACAGAGTACACGCCAGACCATTGGCGTTTCTTTATCGACAGTTCCAAACGAAGTTTAAAGTGTGTCCTTCTACATTACGGTAACATATATGGAAGTATTGCAATTGGGCATTCTACAAAATTAAAAGAAGAATGTAAAACAAGATCGTTAGTGCTTAAAAAAATTAAATATGACGAACATCAGTGGGTAATCTGTGTTGACTTAAAAATGGCGAATTTTCTTCTGGGACAGCAAGGTGGTTATACAAAATATCCTTGTTTCCTGTGTCTTTGGGACAGCAGGGCTAAGGATCAACACTGGATTAGAAGAGAGTGACCTTGTAGAGATGCTTTAGTACAAGGAGAAGCTAACGTAATTAATGAAGCGTTGGTTGAACGGGAAAAAATCATATTTCCTCCCTTGCATATTAAACTAGGACTAATGAAACAATTTCTAAAGGCCTTAGAACAAAATGGTGCGTGTTTTGAATACTTGTCTAGTAAATTTCCTGCACTCAGCCGGAATATTTGATGGACCTCAGATCAGAAAGCTGATAAAATATTCACATTTTACAGAATCGATGACCGAAACTGAATTTAATACATGGTGCTCTTTTGTTAAAGTTGTACAAAATTTTCTCGGAAACAAGAAATTGGAAAATTACCGAGAGATAGTGGAAGATATGCTTAACACGCTTAACCAACACGGGTGTAATATGAGCATTAAGATTTATTATCCCCACAGCCACTTGGAACGATTCCCAGAAAATCTTGACGACCTTAGGGAAGAACAGGGAGAACTGTGCTTCTCAATCTCATGCGAGAAAATTTTATAAAAGGAAGTTTTTGGGTGATGCAGATTAGCTCATTTTTATTTATTAGTTTAGATTAATTTAAATTAATAACTTAAATTAATATTGACAGATGATTTTTGTATTTTTTGTGTTGTACAATAAACATTTTTCTTCCATTCCCGAGTTGTTTTTTTGGTGGTAACAGTAATACATAATATATAATTATGCGATATAAAATACCCTTAATCTCGAAAATATAGCTTATGGCCCCAGTTTTTGATAACGATCTGATGGAGCAAATCTGAGGTTATTTTTAGGTTTAGCAGACCCAAATTACCTAGAAACAGTAGAAAAATAGCCGGCACCAAATTATGTGTTGACCAGTGAATCGTGAAACATTTAAGTGTCTGTCTACCCAGAGTTTAGTCCGCATCCTGTTGTAGCTAAATTAAAATGGCCGCTTATAATCGTGAATGTATTCAATCGGCAGTAAAACGTGGGTCGGAAAATAGATATTTCGTAAAAATACTCATGGTTTTTCTGTTATATGCTGCTGAGAGAACTGGCTAATGAGGATCTGGGGCAATATATAGAAATTGTATGGAATGCCTAAACAAAAATTTGACAAACGCCCTCTGTGTGTTTATCATCTATAGTTCATCAAAATCATTAAAACATGTTGTGTACTACATAACTGGTTGAAATTAACTTCAACAAGTACGAATTAAATTAAAAATATATACCTACAGCACTCATTAGAAACCATTTTTACTAAAAAACGCTAACAACAGAAAAAACATTAAATATATGTAACTTGTAAATGATCTTGTGTTGGTCTTTTGTGATCCAGATAGTGTAAAAATGCATGCATTTCTTCAAACCAGCACCCGATTTTTTAGAGTCTTTAATTTTTATTTTAATGCTAGTGAATAAGTTGACAGCAGTGCCCTTATATTGTTTTTGATCTCGGCTACACCAAAACCATCTATTACCATTACTTCTTAAAGTTCTTGTGGGGCTGTTTCACGGGCATCTCTGTTTCTTCATATAACAGAATTTGTGTTTCACAAACATTCTATTGTCTTCTATCCGAAACAAATTCCAGCGGAGCACAGATGCCATTTTTCTCGTCCTACAAATTTAAACAACGCCACACAGCACTAAACTACTATACTAAAAAATGTATTTAAAATTGTAATTTTTGTATAAATATACATTTCATTCATTGTGGTTTTTTGCACTATTTATGATTGTTTCCATTTGTGTTTTCTAAGTGTTTGGTTTATTTTTTAGTTAGTTTTAATTAAAACACGACGGTTGTAATTTTCTAAATAATAATATCTCCTGCAGCGCTGGATTGGGCGATGTAGTTTAATTGAATGGCCACCTTGTTCTCTTGACTTTGCTCCTTTCGATTTTTTCCTTTGGGATAATTAAAAGAATGAGTATACCTAATAAGGCCAGAAAATTTGGATGAGTTACGTCAACGAATTGTCAACGTCAAATACCACCTATCATTCTTGGAAACGTAAGAAATAAATCCAAAACTTGAGTTCAAAAGTAAAAAGCTCGAAAAGTTGGCGAGGTTGAAGTTATGTTCAAGTTGGTGAAGTTCAATATTCGACAGTTCAGAATATGTTATTTATTAAGTCAGAAACAAAGTTCGAAAAGTTTTTGTTTGATTGGTTAAAGTTTGTGTCCAATAGAATGAAATAAAATATTTCATAATTTTAAATAAAGTCGAGTAACAACAAATTAGTGTGATCACTCTCCATACTATCCATTTTTTCTTTTCCAATTTTCCGACACAAAGCATAAACTAACCTTACAACGAAAAGAAAATACAAATACAAATGGCGGAATGGCGACGTAAACAACGAACCACATAAATAATTTATTTTTTATACTGGTTAGAACGAACTTTTGGGACTCCGAATATTAAAATTGGTTATCTCGAAATACCCGGGAACTTTTCGAAACTATCGAACTTTGCATGAACTGAGTTTATAATTGGAACTGAGTGTTCCCTTTAGTTTGAATTGAACTCAGCTTTGCGAACTTTTCGAGTTTATAAATCCAGCTTACGATTTGCGGTAAAATATTCCTTTTTTAAAGTCCTTTAGAAGCAGACAACACTAGGCATAGGGTTGTATTTAGAATATTGTACCTTAATCCCTAGCGTCACACAGTAAAAAAACATCCACCTGGTAAAACTCATTTCAGGAGTGGTAAATAAAAGTAGTGTTAATGTTAACACCCGGATCAACATAATTTAGCACATTTTTACACTCATATGGGACCAAAGTTGTTGTATTAAATTGAATTTAACTCTCTAAAAAGGGCAAGGGCCTAGCGACACCTAAAGCACCGGTTCCCGTCAGATCACCGAAGTTAAGCGGTGTCGAGCGCGCCTAGTACTTGGATGGGTGACCGCTTGGGAAACACCGCGTGCTCTTGTCTTAGGGAAGAGTGTAAAATGAATCGACATCAAAACCATCCTATTCACGCCGGACAGGCCGGATGAGATCGGATATCTCGTAGGATGAAGGTGCCGTTTCACACTCCCCAGTCGGTAGACCGCACGATTAAAAACCGTATGGTCGATGACCGGTTCTAGATGGCCTCAGATACGCCGAACCGTAAAAAAGGAAAATTAAAAAAAAAAAAACTCTCTAAAAAGTTAATTTTGTTAAATGGGTGTTATTTGTTTCATTTTACACTCTATCAGGAAAATTAAATACAAAGACAATTAATAACACCATATTAGCGTGTAAATAAACCCCGCTAGAAGGTTATTTTAACACATTGAGCGTAAAACTTATTCTTTAATCGTTTTTTACACGGCCCCGGATAAAGATACATAAACTCGTGTTACCGAAAAGACAGGCGACAACAAGTGGTGTGCAATTCTAGGAATTGACAGATGACGCCGACGCTACATGCAAATTCAACTTTCAAGTCAGTCTGATTGTGCTCTTTGAACGTGATATAGAACAATGTCATATTTAAATTAAAATATAGAAACAAAGCAAAGTTCTGTAAAGTGCCAAATGAGAGTGCCTCTTATGAGGATCTTGTTAAATTGGGTAGCATATATTAACGAAATTTAATAGAAACCTTACTAATAAGTACGCCATTTTTAAGAAACTAAGTGGGTATTTACATTGCTACAGTTTTCCCTTTAGCTTTTAAATTATTCTGATGTAATCTTATAATATAAATGTATTCCTTTTTTATATAAATACTTAGGTACCTACCTACATATTTTACTTCAAGATCTCTAAATAAATATACGATTAATATAATACTCGTCATTTTCATTCTTTTATATTGTTCCAAAGCATACTTTTATTTAGTTGTTTAGTGTTCTAAGTATACATATACTTATTATGGTATTAGTTTTGTTGAGCTTAGCAATGAGGTACATTAAACGTGGATATATTATATATATGTTTAATTTACTAAATTTTAAACTATGTAATAGGTGTGTCATTTTGTTCAACTAGTTATAATAATTAGTGTAAAAAAATCACAGGGTTTTCCAGTTCTGTTTTAACCATCATTTTGTTTTTAAATAAACGATAAATAATACTCAATATTTTCATTCATTTAACAAACCTTTTCCAAGCGATCTGAATATTTATATATATTAGTAGGAGCTACTACTTTCGGCTTTAATTGAGTCATTCAATCATGTATAAAATAAAATGTACACTCAATAATATGATATTTACACTAATTAATCACAAATTACCATTAAAAAATGGTTTACGTATACCTCTTATTATTTCTTTTATACCCTAGAAGGATAGGTTTACAATCTGTGAGTTTAATTTACACTCGATAGTGTAAATGCACCTACCCATAAATAAGAAGAATTAACACTCATCAAAAAGTAAAAAAAAACATTCAAAAATATCTTTTTTACCAGATATACTGATTGGTTAATATACCCTATTGAGTGTGGTCCTATATGTACCACCATTGAGTGTTAAATTTAACACTAAATTTTTGACTGTGTGTGTGTGAAAATTTGCATATCAGTGACACTTTGGGCGCTCTATTCATTTTGTTCCTCAAAATGGCGTAAACCTAATTTTGGGGTGGATTGAGAAGGAATCTACCAAGGGATCCACACTTTTCATGGCTGAAATGTTATGTTATCGCCGATAAATCTTAAAATTAACAACACTATCCAGTCTCTTGCATTTTTTTGATACAACTAACCGTTTTCGAGAAAATCGCTGGTGAACAAAATGGGAGCATGTAGCTTGGAGGGGGTGTATTTTAGAACACATGTGGATAGGGAAAAAATTAATTTTGACTTCAAAAATACGCCCTTAAAATATTTTAAGTGAATTTTGAAACAACCTGTATGTTGTTACAGTTTGGAAACGACCTCCTGATTAAAGGAAAATTTTAGATTGCAGAAAAAACGACATTACGTGCGGAGGTGTAGCTAGCACTTTTCTAATTTAAAAAGAAAATTAATAAACCAGAGATCAAAGGGTCTTTTTTATTTAGGGGCGAGCTGTTTGTGTTATATAATTTGAAATTAAGAAAAACTTCGGAGGATATACAGGGTGAGGATTTTAAAGTGTTACAACGCAATATCTGAAAAACGGCTATAAATATTTTAGTCAAATTTTGGGACGTGGATAGGGAGGTTGGGGGACAAATTTTAAAATATTTTTGATATTTACCCCCCCTCCAGATTTGATGTGGCTAGTGACAAATTTGAAATGTCAAATGGAAAGGTATTTTTTTTTTTTGATAATTCGATTCCTCGTCAATAACTACGTAAGTGAGCAGAAAATTGTTACATTTGCTCTACTAGTTGCTTAGTTACGAATTTTTCAATAAATAAAATAGGAATACTTAAAACTACACATTTTAAATCATGACACCTATGATTATTGTTTATCCAAACCTTTAATTATGTTGTATCCTAGGAAACCACTTTTGACTTTGACAAGTAGTGATAATCTGATAAAGTTCATTATTCAGTGCAATTATGGAACAATCTTATGACATTGAAATAGACATGTTGTTAATTCTGGGAGAATGTAGAAAAAACTACCGGGAAGCGGCGCAATTGTGGACTGTTAGGTTTCCCGCCATTCAAAAATCTCATATGGCATTTAAGCGATTAGAAGATCGAGGCCGCAGCACGGGAATCCTAAAAAATAAGAACAGAGTTAGAAGACAAACAAAAACTAATGACGATATGGCCGTTGGAGTGTTGGGTGTAATAGCTGTAAATCCTCATGTTGGTTCAAGGGAACTTGCTCGTGATTCAGGAATGTGCCAAAAATCGGTACTGGCTATTTTACACAAGCACAATTTTCACCCTTACCACATAACTATTCATCAGGAATTGTATGGCCAAGACTTTCAAAATAGGATTACATTTTGTACGTGGTTACAAACTTTAATTCACGAAAACAATGCATTTTTAAGAAAGATAGTATTTTCTGACGAAGCTACATTTACCAATTGTGGTCAGGTAATTATTTAAATCAATATGGATTAATGTAACTTTTAATAATCAAAAATATGTAATCCACTACTTGATGGGTGTACATAAATAAATACATATCTAAACACCCGTTAACGGGTGTTTAGAGAATATTCACATACATTTAGATTTATTTTTAATTTTATACTGATTCAATCAATTTTGCTTTTCTTAATTTAAGGTCAACCGGCACAATTTACACTATTGGGCACCTCAAAATCCTCACTGGATGAGATTTCTGACAAACCAACATCCTTGGTCGGTTAATACCTGGTGTGGCATAGTCGGAGATAGAGTCATTGGACCACATTTTTTTGACCGTCACCTAAATGGAGAAATGTATAATAATTTTTTACAAACCGATTTGCCACAACTTCTGAATAATAATGGAAATCAACAAGAACTATGGTTTCAGCAAGATGGTGCTCCGCCACATTTTGCCCGACAAGCTCGAGATACACTAAATGAAATGTTTGGAAACAGATGGATTGGTCGTGGTGGTCCTGTAAATTGGCCTGCAAGGTCACCAGATTTAACCCCATTAGATTTTTTCTTGTGGGGATTTATAAAAGAGAAAGTTATGGCTACACCACCGACCACACCAGAAAACATGAAAGATCGTATTCAACAAGCATGTAATTTAGTAACGCCTCAAATGTTAACTCGCGTGCGCAACTCATGTCAAAAAAGAATTGCAAAATGTTTAGAAATGGATGGGGGTCATTTCGAACACCTTTTGAAGCATGATCGTCGTTAGATTTTTTAAGGAATTATCATTTTTAAGTATTCCTATTTTATTTATTGAAAAATTCGTAACTAAGCAACTAGTAGAGCAAATGTAACAATTTTCTGCTCACTTACGTAGTTATTGACGAGGAATCGAATTATCAAAAAAAAAAATACCTTTCCATTTGACATTTCAAATTTGTCACTAGCCACATCAAATCTGGAGGGGGGGTAAATATCAAAAATATTTTAAAATTTGTCCCCCAACCTCCCTATCCACGTCCCAAAATTTGACTAAAATATTTATAGCCGTTTTTCAGATATTGCGTTGTAACACTTTAAAATCCTCACCCTGTATATTTGTATTAAATTCGTTTTTGGAAATTACTTTGTTAAAAGAAAATGAGTACAATCAACTACCTGCAAAAAATAAGGCAAATTGAGTTTTAATCCTTTACCATATTTCATTCTATACAGTACGTTTATTTAAGAGGGTTGCAGGCTTATCCAGCTTCTGCTGACTGCGATAAAAAAAATATTTTTAAATACATGTATGAATAGACCGAAATCGTCATAATCTGGTTATGAAAAAAAAAAACAATTTAGCGTCCAAGGATATTTTTGATGTACCTGTAGGGCTTTCATTTCAAATGCAGCTTAAACAACTAGGTATTGAAAAGTTCAAGTTAATGGCAATGTTTTTTTCGCCATGAAGGTCAACATGGTGGTTCGGCAATATATATGAGACAAAAAGTAACAGCTAAACCGAGACCGAAATTAATTAGACTCTCAAAAAGTGGAGTGTTGAGTGTGCAACTATCGAATATCGAACTGGAGAAGTTGACATAATAGTTTTCAGTATACAGACCTCCATCAGGTGACATTAAAGTTTTTTTGGAAGAAACTGAACAACTGTTGTCAAAAATACAAAATGAAAAAAGTTTATCTTCTTGGCAGGTGACTTTAATATAGAGTTAATCAAAGCAAATAAAACAGGATCCGAATTTGTAACAATGATTAATTATTTTAACTTGAATCAGACTGTAAATCAAAACACAAGAATAACAGCAGCTTCTTCTAGTTGCATAGATAACATTTTTACAGATTCGGATTATGTTAAGACAGATATAATAGAAAATTTCATATCTGATCATACAGCACAAAAAATAATTTTTGAAACACAAAAAAAAAACCACAAATGATAGAACGTAAGAGAATTTTTTCTCAGGAAAATAAAAATAATTTTTTGTGCTCTCTAAGGGAACAGGATTGGGAAGATGTTTATTCTTGTAATAAAAATGAAACAAATAACCAATGGAACAATTTTACAAATACATATACACAGCTATTTTACCAGATTTTTCCTCTAAAATAGTTCATAATAATCAGAAAATAAAAATTATAAATCCAGAACTTGTCGAGTGTAAAAAAAGATTAGATGCTCTATTAACACTAAGTAAGAAAAATATTAATTACTCACATGCCTACAAACAGACTAAAAAAGAATATGATAGCATTCTGAAAAACAATCGAATTAAAACCTATGAAAATAGAATTAAATACTCAGATAATAAAATGAAATGCATGTGGACTATCAACAAAGAAATCACTGGTAAAATGTCACATAATAATGAGGTAAGATTGGAGGAAAGAGCTGATGTGATAGCCAATAAATATAATGAATTTTTGGTCTCTGTAATACCAAATATTTTGAAAAATGTAAAATCTTTACCATATATCGGTAATATTCTGGGCAACAATCAATTAATGTTTTTGGCACCTCTTAATGTTGGGGAAATTTGTGAGTTGGCTGGGCAGATCAAGAATAAACATAGCAGCGGCATAGATGAAATACCCACAAGCATTATAAAGAGCTCTATTATTGTTTAAAAAAAAAAACTATGGTATTTAATTAATGGATCATTTAAAAATAGTATATTTCCAACCAATTTGAAAATGGCTCTGATCAAACCTTTATATAAAGGGGGGGATCCTCAAAGAATGAACAGCTATAGGCCTATAAGTCTTTTGCCTGGGTTTTCTAAATTATTTAGCTGGCTATGTCCAAGAGGTTGATCAGATTTATGAGTGACTGTAACTTGGTTAATAGTAGCCAGCACGGCTTCTTAAAAGGAAAATCCACGCAAACAGCTCATGATCAATTTGTTAAAGCAGTTTTGAAATGTTTTGAAAGTGGTGAAGTCGCTCTTGGAATATTCCTAGATTTGTCTAAAGCATATGACTGTCTGGACAGGGAAATATTGGTGAAAAAAATGGAAATGTATGGGATAAGAGGGCATGCATTGAAGTGGCTGACATCTTATCTTCATGAAAGGAATCAAATAGTGGGTATAAATAAAAGCGGCCAATTACGTAAATCGAAAATATTCAATAATAACCATGGAATAGCCCGAGGTAGCATGTTCGGACCTATTATGTTTGTAATATTTGTTAACGACCTTTATTCTGTAGCAGACAGACCCTGTCAAACTATAATTAGTTATGCGGATGATACCAACCTACTAATAGGAAATAAAACTATGTGTCAACTCCTAATAGATAGTAAAAATCTCCTTACCTCAGTCTCTAATTGGTTCACAGAAAATAAATTGATTCTTAACACTGATAAAACAAATATTATACTTTTTAAAACAAAACAACAACAACCAAAATGCAGAATATTAACTACTTAGACTTGATAGGTAACAGAGTATCTGTGTCTAAAAATACAAAGTTTCTAGGATTATATATTAACGAAAATTTAGACTGGTCAGTTCATATAAGTCAGTTACAAAAAAAACTGTCGTCTGTCTGCTATGTGATCAGGGTGGTGGGTAAATATATGAATGAGAAAACTTTGAAAATAATGTATTATGCCAACTTCGAATCAATTTTAAAATACGGGATAATTTTTTGGGGTAGTGATGGAAACATTCAATCAACGGGATGAGACGGAGAATGAAGCCAGATGGCTCCATCTCGTGGTGCTGGTAAAGAAACACCTATTCTTAAGCATACCTGCGCCCTCTGACATGGACTTACAAAGCCACAAATATCAGAGGATCTCCTGCAAAGACATTAAGTCATAATTGCAGGAGTCCTCGCTAGGCAGCGCTATACCCAAGCTGGGCGTCGGTTTAGTAACCGAAAAGCTTAACAAAAATCAAGGGTTTGCTTTTTTCCTTCTGCCAGAACCATCCTCAGACGCGTTTCACTGTATTACAGCTCGTCAGTGAGACTATAGGTTCTGACAAAAGGAAAAAGCATAGGTGTCTGTTTTAAAACAGAAAAAACGGGATGAGACGGAGAATGAAGCCAGATGGCTCCATCTCGTGGTGCTGGTAAAGAAACACCAATTCTTAAGCATACCTGCGCCCTCTGACATGGACTTACAAAGCCACAAATATCAGAGGATCTCCTGCAAAGACATTAAGTCACAATTGCAGGAGTCCTCGCTAGGCAGCGCTATACCCAAGCTGGGCGTCGGTTTAGTAACCGAAAAACAACAAAAATCAAGGGTTTGCTTGCGAGGACTCCTGCAATTGTGACTTAATGTCTTTGCAGGAGATCCTCTGATATTTGTGGCTTTGTAAGTCCATGTCAGAGGGCGCAGGTATGCTTAAGAATTGGTGTTTCTTTACCAGCACCACGAGATGAAGCCATCTGGCTTCATTCTCCGTCTCATCCCGTTTTTTCTGTTTTAAAACAGACACCTATGCTTTTTCCTTTTGTCAGAACCTATAGTCTCACTGATGAGCTGTAATACAGTGAAACGCGTCTGAGGATGGGTCTGGCAGAAGGAAAAAAGCAAACCCTTGATTTTTTCAATCAACATTTGTTGCACAAAAGCGTCTTATACGGATTGTTAAAAAACTGAAGGTTAGTCAGTCATGTAGAACGGTATTTAAACAAATGGGAATAATGACTGTGTATGCACTATACATTTTTGAATGTCTTATGTTTTTGTACAGAAACAAAACGTTATTTGAACAACTTGGTGATCACAGTTACAATACTAGAGCTGAGTATCTCTCTTATCCCATGTATCGCCTTCAACTAAGTGAAAAAAGCCCAGAATATATAAGTATTAAGTGATATAATAGGTTACCTTTACAAATAAAAAGAATAACAAGTCAAAGGGCATTTAAAACTGAAATTAAAAAAATGTTGATTAACTTAGAACTTTATGGCATGGATGACTATTTTAACATGTAAAATATGAGGTATTGAATAGTGAATAATGAATTTATTGCTGTAGCCATACTACTGTATATTTGTGACGTCGTTTCTTTTTGTTGTATTTCAACCAAATTTGAAATAAAGATTATTATTATTATTATTTTAAAACAAACCACCCTAAATATCTCTTGATTTTGAGGGAAATAAAATTTGGTAAAAAACACGTAAATTTTAATATCGAAGAGGAAGTTTAATTATATATTTGACAGAATTTTACTATTGACCTCCACACCTCCAGCACACTTCACTTTGAAATGTCAAATAGCAATACCTATCGAGTGATACATCGTTGCAAAGAGCATTAAATTGCCAAGAGAAGTGAAATCAGGTAATCGGTTTGCGAGTTAGGTGAAAAAGATATGCGTTTAAACAATACAAAATAATTTAGCGTAATTGTCTTTCCATTTTGAAAGTATTGAACTCTCCAAAGTGCGCAATATCATTGTAATATTTAGCCATATTAACGATTGTCTTTATAAGTCACGAGACAGAGACAAATCTGTGGTAGAAAAGTAAAGAAGCCACCAAAATATTATGTTTTTAAGGTTTGTTTACGAACTATTTATTTGACGGGTATTTACACAATTGCGAATATTTACATAAAAAATTCCAATAAACGAAAATATAAAAGAAGTTTCTAAAAAATGGTAAAAGTTATTTTTGTTCTTAAAATTATAAAGAAGATTCGTAAGGGACTCAATTAAAACTATTTATTTAGTTCGTAAAAAATATATAACGAAAGCTCTAAAAAACTAATATCTATACTTTGTTTCTTAATGCTAGAGAGCATTAAAATGTAAATTTGCAATGACAGGACCCATTAAGCAGGGTGGACAACTTAAAGGTTGCATTGTAGATTTCAGGTAAATTGCAATGATCGTTTTTAAAATTTCTGGGTTTCACACCTACACACCCCGAATCGGTCCTAATTTAGGGTCGCCCTAATTAGCATACAATAGAAAGACCAGTTAGGGAATGAAATGAGAACTACCTGTAGTAATAGCGGCATTACTATAGGTAGTTTAAATATTAATATTTATAAAAAAAATCTACTATGTACAGGGTTATCCAACAAGACTGGACAAGGCAATTTTTTGACTTTTCCTGTACTTTTATAAAAAAAACTGAAATAGCTATCTTAAGTCATTTTCTCCCGCGAATTCGAATATCTTCAGCAAAAAACAATTGAACATCAAACAAAAGTACTAGGGGTCACTTTGATATTTTTTTAAATGGGATGCCGTATTTTTAATGAGCTTATCCGATTTCTCATATAAATTTTGATCTAAAATGTTGGATTTTTAATTCAAAAACGCCTTTTTTCTTCAGTTTTAAATTCGGAAAATGTTCGTCTACCGTAAGATTAATACCTGATAGATGGATACCCGTTTCACCTGTTCACCCTTTAACCTGCTTTAAAGCGTCCGTCAGTTAGACAAAATAATCAAGTTTCAAATTTCTATATATTTTTCACGAATTAATTACAAATTTAGTAGTTTTTGCAAATCTATTATTGCTTACGTATAAAAAAAGTATGACATATTAGAAAAAACTATAAACTAAAGTGAATAACTTTAATCTCAATAATATAATTGTTCTATGTGTCCTCCATTATTTTCAAAACATGACCGATGCCCCCTTTTCAATCTCTCCAAAGAATCTCTTACAATATTTTGGTCCTGGTTAAGTCTATTAATTTCATTTATAATTTTTTGCTGAATGTCCTCCAGACTTCTGTTGGGTCATTGATAAACTACATTTTTTAAATGACCCCATAAAAATGTATCCATTGGCGTGATATCGGGGCTATTTGGTGGCCAATGAATTGTTCCGTTACGGCCAATCCACTGATTGTAACGCTCGTTTAGGTATGTTACCACTTCTCGAACTGCATGAGGCGGAGCACCATCCTGCTGCCAAATGATATTGTTGTAGGCTTGCAATGGCAACCTTTCCAAGAAATCCTCGATATCGTTATGAAGAAAATGGAGGTATCTTTGGCCTGTTAAAGAGCCACGATAAAATAGTGGTCCAATAATTCGATTTTCTAACATCCCACACCAAACATTAAGTGAGCTCCAACCTTGAAACTTTATCATTTCATATCTATGAGGGTTAACTGCTGCCCAGTATCTTGTATTTTTCCGATTGTATACCCCCGATGTTGTAAATGACGCTTCGTCACTCCATAGAATTTTATTATATAAATTATAATCTTCGTCTTGCTCTCTCATCAGCATTGAAGCAACAAATCAAAATCGCAGTTCTTTTTGAAGCTGTGTTAAGTATTGAACGGGAAGGATGCAATATGGTTTTAGACCACATTTTTTTAAAGTTCTGTGAACTGTTCCATAGCTTACTCTCCGGAGCCCTGGACCATACCTTACTTCTCGTACCGCTTGCGGAATAGAACTCTTCGGATTTATAGTAAAATATTGAACAATAGCTCGATCCCTTATATTCCGTCTTTTCATCTTTCTTGGCTTATCTTTCAATGTCTTACTTTCTTCAAATAGGGTCTTAATTCTGAGAATTGTATCCACTGAAATGTGTCTCTGGAAACTCTCAAAAAATGTTCTTTGTGTTTGTCGAGCATTCTCTCCACTTTTGTAACATAATTTTATTACATTTAGCCGTTCTTCTAAAGAATATTTCATTATTTGTAATTAATTCGTGAAAAATATATAGAAATTTGAAACTTGATTATTTTGTCTAACTGACGGACGCTTTAAAGCAGGTTAAAGGGTGAACAGGTGAAACGGGTATCCATCTATTAGGTATTAATCTTACGGTAGACGAACATTTTCCGAATTTAAAACTGAAGAAAAAAGGCGTTTTTGAATTAAAAATCCAACATTTTAGATCAAAATTTATATGAGAAATCGGATAAGCTCATTAAAAATACGGCATCCCATTTAAAAAAGTATCAAAGTGACCCCTAGTACTTTTGTTTGATGTTCAATTGTTTTTTGCTGAAGATATTCGAATTCGCGGGAGAAAATGACTTAAGATGGCTATTTCAGTTTTTTTTATAAAAGTACAGGAAAAGTCAAAAAATCGCCTTGTCTAGTCTTGGTTGGATAACCCTGTACAATACAACAACTTAATTTTTAAATTTTAGTCATCATGTTCCGAGTAGTCCGATGAACTATCGTCGTTGGGGTCCAGAGAAATAAAAAGGGGCTCTACAGTGTTTTCTAGCATGTTATCAGCTTCCCACACGCACTTACTCCACTTTCACAATCCACTGTCTGTATTCCCTCTTGCAAGAGGTTTCCAACATCTCTCATTTTAAAAGTGGTGTTATGGCGGAAGGCGAAGTATCGTTATATTTCATTTTGAAGCGATTTCGTCGACAACAAATTTCGTACAAAGAGGTTTATTCAACTTTACAATCTCCAGTAGCTCCTCTTTCGGCATATCTCTATGAAATGGCTTCTTATTTACAGTAAGCCAATGAATGATGTAATTTTTTTTCCAAGGAGACGTTGGTATTTTATCGGATTTTCTCGAGTGGTAGCTGGCATTATCCATGACTATAACAGACCCAGGAGGAATAAGATCTAGCATTTGCTGGAAGTATTCTTCAAAGAAATCAGCTTCCATGTTTTCATGATAGTCTCCAGTCAGTTGGTGGCGAATAGCGTTGAACACATTGAGAATAATAATTTTCTCATTTTCAGAAAGCGCAATTTTGCTTATCTGTTTCTCAGCAACGAATTCAGAAGCACTAGCCATTTTCAAGAACAAAGTTTTCCAACAATTGCCGAAAAGTAACTAAACATTTCAAGTTTTTAAAACAGTGAGGCACAGGTAGGTAAAAAAATGTCGGGACCCCTGACAATAAACATAATTAAATAATTATAACTGGACTACACCTATAAGAGATTACTGGGTTTTATAGTTTAATAATGATTTATTACTCTCTCGCATTAAGCAACAAACTATAGTTGAAATATCAGAAGGTTGTCGGAAAATAAACTAGTATGCATGCGTACCGTAAACGTTTGAATATTACCTATATTATGAACCACATTTGACAACCAAAATAAATGTGACAATAATGACTTTTCGCAACTAAATTACAAAAAATTATTTTATATACTGTTTCGTGTGTAGTGACATTCTATACCCTAAACGGTGAAATGTTATATTATCTGTGGTTATATCTTGATTATTTAAGGCAGATGTATGGATTATATCCTTTTCAGTTAGGTAAACAATTTCATTTACTCTTGTCACATTGTTTTATACTATTGTCGACTAGTACAAACACAAAACATTCAAGTGGGGACCAAGATTAACGATCTGTCTCCCTTCAACAACACATTCAGGTTAAAGTAGTAAAAGAATACTTATCGTCGAAAGAAAAAGTTTTTTCCTCAGATGTTTATCTTGCGCGTTTCTTTTTATAAAACACGCCTCGTTTCTTAAGTGATCGTGCTTGACAGAACTAAAAAGATCGCTAATTACGCCCCCTTCGCTTGACGTTAAAATAGACAGGTATTGGAATCTTTCAAGAATCTGATGTTGTGTATACCAGCGAAACACTTGTTGGCCGAAAATCAAAGTTCTCAAGCTATTTCAAAAGTCACTTTAAGGGGAATCAGTTGCGATATACAGGGTGTCTCTGAAAGGTCTGTACAAAATTCCGAAGGCTAAGATATGACTATTATAATTTAGCTCAACTTATTCAAAAGTTGTTAGTTTCTTAAATACAGGGCGTCAAAGTTAATATTTTCTAGATCTAATAACAGCTTTGATGTACAGGGTGTTCCACTGATTGAACTAAACCGGGGCTTATTTTTGACTTGCCCTGTATTTTTGGAAATACCCAAAATAGCAAATCGATATATTTTTTTTAGTAGAACTCAAAATTCTCACATAAAAATTTGAATTAACAACAAATGACTTATGTGTATGTGAATATGTGTGAAAAGTCATATTTCTTACTTCTATCTCAGTGAAAACTCTTAATATTATGATAGGTGTTTTCATTACATTTGCAGGGATAGGGAAAAATATCGTAGAGGAACTTAATAAGAAAATAGAAATAATAAACCCTAAACCTAAATTTGTAGATGTAACCTATAACAATACAATATATATCGAACCAACAAATGAACAAGAAATTGACAGAATCATACCTGATCTGAAACGAAATTCAGCCCCAGGGCATGATGAAATAACAGTATTAGACGTAATTAACCTAAAACACAATCTTATACCAATCCTAACTAAATTGGTTAATAAAATATTAAAAGATGGGGGTTTTCCACAAGAATTAAAAATTACTAAAATAAATCCTATATTCAAATCTGGAAGCAGGGATAATATGAATAATTATAGGCCAATATCTGTAATAAGTGTGTTTTCAAAAATAGTTGAAAAAATAATTAAAATTAGAATGTCATCTTTTATTCACAAATATGTTACGGTTGATCAGTATCAGTATGGTTTTGTCAAAAACAGTAGCACCCTTAGCGCAACAACAGACTTTGTGAATTACATATCTCAAGCACTGGATAAAAAACAAATAGTTATAACGGTATTCGTGGATCTAAGGAAAGCATTTGATGTAGTTAGCATAGAAATATTATTAAAAAAACTTTACGACATGGGATTTAGGGGGCTTATATATAATATTATAAAGACTTACTTAATGGATCGAAAACAGTATGTTAAGCTTAACGGGGTTAAGAGTGAGGTACTTGGCAGCGAGTACGGAGTACCGCAGGGTTCCGTTCTAGGACCTCTGCTCTATTTACTTTACGTATTGAATTTAAAAAATGCCAATCTCAGGGCTAGGTATTTTACATTTGCGGATGATACGATCCTGGTGTATACGGGTGACGAAGAGAGGGCATTGAATATTATTGTTAATGATGATTTAATTTTATATCTAAATTGGCTGTATTATAATAAATTAAAGATAAATATTGATAAAACGAAATATATGATTATTAAACAAAAAAATAAACAAATTAATAATATGCATATTAAAATAAATAACTTCATTTTAGAAGAACTTCAGGATATAAAATATCTAGGATAAATAATTGACAATAACCTTAACTGGTCCCAACACATAAAACTTCTATCAAAAAAAAAAAAATATTGTCAATGATACCTATAATATACAAGTGTCGAAATTATCTTACTAACAAGACTAAATTGCAGATATACAATGCCTTCTTTTTATCACATTTTAGATATCATATACCGATATGGGGAACATGTGGGGAAACTAATTTTAAGTCTGCGCAAATACTCCAAAATAAAGTACTAAAAATTATTTTTAATTACAATTGGCTAACCAGTACTGAAATGCTCTATAGAGAGTTAAAAATATCAAAGTTAGAAGTAGTTCTTAGGTTAGAGCAAGCAAAATTAATGTATAAAGTCATAAATAACAAACAAAGATGTAATATAAATATTTTAATGTCCAATAATGTACATAGTCACGAAACCAGATCCCAAAATAATATCTATTGTAAAACAACTAAAACAAATATAGGATTAAATAACCCGATTGTACAAGCATCAAAAACTTATAATAAAATACCCGAAGACATCAAAAATCATAAAAAATATTATCAATTCATTAAACATGTCAATTTACATTTAGGATTTAGTTGAAAATGTATCCGACATTGTTAATTTAGTTTAAAGTGTTCTCGAGGCCAGGGCTACCAAGCACTGATTAGAGAAATAAGTGTATGTAAAATATATTATGGGAATTCAATAAACAATAAATGAAATTTCAAGAAAAAAAAAACATTTATATTATTATCGTTAGGCCCAATTGTATAGATTGAAATTAACTACAGAATTAGTATGAAGATTTACCCTCAAATTAAACCTAAAGCTAATATAAGATAGGTTTTTGTTGCAATTGTATAAGATAGGGTTAATCCATAAAACTGCTAACTTCAGAGGGATAGGAAAATCAAAATTACTTTCTGTTCGCACATTTCATTTGGCAATTGTCATGTCATAATAATGTAACCTAACTTTGCAATTTTCTTTTCATTTAATATTTTTTGATTTGTAAGTTGCAAAGGCATTAATGTCTTTGGTGATTTGGTACCAGATTTCTCTTTACAGGCGTTGGCCAGTCACTTGATTGAATTAGCATTCATACAGAAGGTTTTTGATATTTTAAACCTTGCAATGAATTCTTCTATATATTGTATATATATATATAGACTAGCGAATATTGGGGAGTGCAGCAAATGAAAGAATACTCTTTAAAGTTATTCCGGGCTTCCGAAAATCATTTATTTCATTTCCATCCTCAGGGAAAAACTTTCTTGAGATTGTTCATAAAGATGTTCGTATAAAATAAGAGACATGTGAGAAGAAAATGTGTTGAAAATCAAAGTCAATTGCAATTAAAGCCGACGTCTGGAGATACTATTAAAACCATTGTATATGGACGAAGAAACACGCGATTTAAAATAAAAATCGAATTTAACTGATTACATTTTTGAAAAAATTGTTATATAATTCAATAGTCTATGCGAATATTACATGGGAAACCATGTCCTGCGTGCAGCAATTTATATGTGAGCCACATCAGCTCACAAAATCAGTTCTTCTATCCATATCGTCCTCGTTTAACTCGTGCACCAATTTTATCTTGTATGGATGCAACTTCTCCTGCTTGAACAAATTTTTTACTGACTGATGAGACACATTAAAATCCATTGCCATTGGCCTAGATGATTGTGTTGGATTTTCATATATTGAGAGCATGATATCCAAAGCTTTGTCTTCCCTGGTTGCTGTTTTAGGTCGACCTGATCTAGCGGCTTCCCTAACACTGCCTGTTTCTCGAAATTTCTTTACCACTCGACACACCGTTCCACTATTGACTGATTTATTGGAGGCCTATTTGGATATAATTCATTGAAAAGTTGACAGACCTGATCTTGCGATCTCTTCATATTTCGTCATTATTAAAATTTCAACTTGTTGTTTCTCATTTAGATGAACCATAGTGTTATCACATTAGAAATCAGACAACAGAAAATTAAACAGGAACTCAAAATTGACACCTCTTAGGTCGCTGTCATGAAACACCTTGACTCAACTGGTGAGTATTAGGTAGGAATAATTATAATTAGTTTTTAATTTTTTATTTTTGAGCTGTCATTATCTCGGAAACGCTTGCAGATAGGTGAATATTTGAAACACAAAATTCAGAGTTTCCCCAGTAGAATCCAAATATGCACTTATATGTAGGGTGTTCCATTTAAAAAAAGTAAGTTAGTCTCTACGGCAACCAAACCAGAAATGACAGAAAAAATTCATGCAGGTAGAAATGTGGGAAATAATTTACTGAACAACTTTCATAAAGGTCACTTTTTCGTATACGAAATAATTCAAAAGTTAGAGGCATTATGTGGGACATTTTTGCCACTCTGTATAGGATTGTGTAGTGTTGGTTGTTAAGTTTAATTTTGTATATTTTTATCAACCAACTGCTTGTTCTTGTTTAAAAGTTTTATTAGTGAATGAATTTTGTTTACACTTTGCATTGATTATTATTAATCGACAAAAAAATGCTTTCTCGATATAATACATGTTTGATGTGATATTTTTGTTTCTTATAGTAATATTGCGTCTTCTTTTCTCATCGCTTCATCAATATACCAGTCGAACCATTAGTCCTAGTCCTAGTGACCGTTTCCTCAGTTTGGGTCAGTCCAAGTCCAAGGCCAAGTCGAGATTCAATAGGTACAAATGGTAAAGTAGGTTCAAAAACAAACATATGCCGGAAAAACGATATTTAAGAAATGATAAAAATACGATTTTCTTTAAAAAACTTTAACACCCTGTATATCAAAAACAGGGCAACTCGGGACATATGCTCATATGAACTTTTTCTTTTAGAATATCGTAGGGAATCATCTCCTTATGATATCCTTGCATTAAATACGTCCCTTGGGGCGTAATCCTTTAAAATGATCAATAGCCTTTCTTTCCAAGCAGTTACGTCGTCGATATTGATATCAGCTGGTTCGCTACATATTCTCTTGAAGGTGATATCGTGCCGACGATGGGATTCTTTTAACCGGCCATTTGATACCTTGAAGTTATCTAGTCCTAGACATTGAGCACATTTGAGGGCTTTTGCTTCAATTATGGGTCCGGATATTGGTGCTTGTTTCGCGCCTTACAAAACCAGTTAAAAACAACTCGGTCCACTGCCAGGCCTTCAGTTTTGGGAAATTTTCTTTTTTGTTCACCGTTGCCACCATCTTGAAACAAATTTCTAACTTCTGCTGTATGTTGAAACAGCGTAGTCTTATCAACTTTAAATTTTTCAGCCAATTTCCTGTTATTTAAATCGTTTTTTTCACTTTCCTCGATTATTTTAATTTTTTCGCTTAAAGAAAGACATTTTCTTTTTCCCGCCGTCTTCAAATATTCACGTTGGTCCCAAAACGTACAAGAACTGTTGAAAACAAAACTAATGTTAACAACCGGTTTGTCAGCCTTTAAAGCAAATTGGATGGATCCGCCTGTAATAAAGTAATTAGTGTATGTACCTATATCTCTTAAGAATTGTTGTGTCGGGTTTTTGCCCCGAGGGTGTTTTTAGTATTAATGTTAACTAAAAATTCCCATGATGAGTGCCCGCGGTTGTTCAACAGATGAGTCGGTAAAGAGGAGAATAAAATAATGGGATTTCAATTTGAAATATGGGAAATTCATAACCGGTCGTTTAACGCAGGTGGTCCTTTTATAGAGGCGGTCGCAAGCAGGGGTTTTACTGTATATGGGAAATGCTGCTGGTGGCGCCCTCTGCAAGGTACATCAAAACTGTTAGCTGATCTGGATGCTCTTACTACCAAATTTCGTGCAAATTGAGATAAATATTTGAAAAAAAGTTTTAAAAATAAAATAACTTTGATGTAGGTAGGTATTTCGCAAACTTACAACTTTTGGACTAAAGTTGGGCTAGACAGTCATATTTCAGCTTTAGAAATTTATGTTAGCATTTTGTGCAGACCTTCTACAGACACCTTATATATCGGGTATTCCACTAAGGTTGACCAGTGGCTGTATCTCGAAAAATATTTGTCCTACAGCTTTGGGAATAAAAAATTAATTACAAAGTGACCTCTAGAAGTATACGGAAATTCTTTCCACTTTTAAATTTTACCGCTAGATGGCGAATTTTTCAGTCAAAATACTGTATTGTAAGACATCATACTTATACTGAATGATTCGTAGTTTTATCAATGCAGAGACAAATCCTGCGATATACCAATTAGGCAAAAGCCCGAAATTAGAACGGAGCAGTTAATTTTCTGACTTTTAACTACTAACTCGTAAATTTTAGGTTTAGCCAGTCAATTTAACAGAGAAATATTGTTTTTCTACCGTGCTCTGCATTTAATCCCAACGCATCTTATTAACATTATAGTGTCACCTACCCTGAAAGGAAATTTGTTTCCTTTTTTCTCTGGCAAATTTACACATCTTTATGCTTTTATCTTACATACATTGTTAACGTGTGTGTCGATTCGATCCTATTCAAACAATATACAGACCCAAGCTTTGAGTATTCGCTAATTCACTTGCCGACAAGATTTTTCTAACACAGGTCAGATCTTTATTTTTAAAATGGAAATACCTTTCTAATAATAGAAAAAATATTTGGAAAGCCCCAACACGTACCATTTTTCAATAGCTTAATAAGACTATTTTACATTAGCAGGTAGTCAATTTAATTAGGGGACGGTTAAAATGGATGCATTTTATAACAGAAAAATTACCTGAACTGTATTATTTACAATATTAGACATAAAATCAACATTAAACATTAGTATTCTGTTCAGTTTCGAAGTGAGTGATTCTCTGTGTATAGATAAAAAGTGTTTTTAAGAAAGAAAATGTCGAGTCAATCGCGCCGTAGTTGCAAAATTTCTCCTGACAGATTTTGTTACATTCGTGGAGCATTTATGGTGAAATCACAAGCCAGGCCATTTTCTGAAAATTTAAAAAAAGCATACCTTAAATATTTTGGTATTTTAATTGGAGATCAAGACAAGCAATGGGCTCCCCATGTGTGTTGTGTTAGTTGCAGCGTGTCATTGGTGGAGTGGATGAATGGGAAGAGGAAAAGCATGCCTTTTGCAGTTCCAATGGTATGGCAAGAACCCACTAATCATGTTGACGATTGCTACTTTTGCCTGACAAAGACGGAAGGTTATTCCAAAAAGGGAAAGCACAAGATTGACTATCCAAATTTGCCGTCTGCCATGCCAAATTAAAGGAAGGCATTTTTATTGGGCCACAAATCAGAAAATTGCTGGACGATGTCAACTTTACAGAGAAGCTTACCAGGCAGGAACTCAGAGCGTGGAACTCATTTGTTAGTATAGTAAGGGGATTTTTGGGCAACAATATGGATGCAAACTATCAACAGTTAGTCGATGAACTTTTAGATTCCTACAAATCGCTTGGTGCCCGAATGTCATTAAAAATTCACTTCCTTCTTTCCCATCTCTCATTTTTTCCTGAAAATTTGGGAGCTGTCAGTGACGAGCAGGGTGAAAGGTTTCACCAGGATCTCAGGACAATGGAAATTCGCTATCAAGGACGATGGGATCGAGCCATGATGGGTGATTACTGTTGGTTTTTAAAAAGAGAAGATATGACCTCTCATAAAAGGAAAAGATAAAATTTAATTAGTGTGTTTAGTTAATATTTGTAATGTTTGTGTTTTTCTTAGATGTAAGGTATGTTTAGTAGGTGAAACAGTATAAATAAAGTCGATATACACAGTTAGAAAATTCTAAAATTATTTTTTCAATAGATCTTAAATATTGTAACATTTAATGTGGTACTATAATTGTATAAATGTAACAAGAAAACGTTACGTGTTACAACATTTTTTTTTTTTCATTTTCGTATTTGGATAGGTCCATTCTACCACAATATGCCATTTAGCTTTGTGTTACAACAAAAAAAAATTTTTTGTTGACCTGTGAATTATTGGCATAGCATGTTGGTTTTATATTATTTTAGTTAAAACAAAACGAACTTTATAACTGATATATTCCCAACATCAACCGAGAAAAATAACAGTAATTTTTAGTGACAGCTACTAAAAAACAAAATTAATTATAATATGTCAGGTACACCAGTTATGATACGAAGGCGTAGAAAGGCCACCCGAAAGAAAAAATATTTTAATCTCGGAATTCCGAGAAAAAAGTCGGAATTCCGAGAATAAAGTCGGTATTCCGAGATAAAAGTCGGAATTCCGAAAGTAAAGTCGGAATTCCGAGAATAAAGTCGGAATTCCGAGATTAAACTCGGAATATTACACAAAATGTTTTTTTCTTTCGGGTGGCCTTTCTACGCCTTCGTATTATGATGTTTTCAAACCAAGAACCTTAAAATTATAATTATCTTTACACCATTCCTTAGTTTAAAACGATTCTTATTATTATTTAAACTTTACAAGCAAGCGAATTTTTATGTTTCCGAAACTTAATTAGTCCCTAAGGATTTAGTGAAAATGTCAGCCGTTTGCAGTTCCGTACAGTAATAGTTTTAAAAGGCCTTCACTCACTTTTTCATTTATAAAATGGTATCTTACATCTATGTGCTTGCTGCGCCTGTTCATCATTCTTATAGCACTTTGTGTCTATGTTATGTGTTATCAACACAGTCACATCTTGAAGTTCTTCTATTAGGTTCTTTAAAATACTAAAGCTCTTTTACACAGTCGGCTGCTGCGGTGAATTCAGCTTCGGTACTGGAAAGTGACACTACTGGTTGTTTTCTGGAACACCAAGCGATAGGTCCGCCACAAAAGAACACAACATGGCCAGTTGTGCTTCTACAAGTTTTACAGTCACCAGCGAAATTTGCGTAGGCTTTACAAATGTCTTTATTTGAAGGGTTTTCATTTATCGGCTTTCATAGTTAACCGCATAGGAAATGTCGGGCCTTGTTTTTGTTTGACAAATAAAGAAGGCTTCCAATGGCTTCTCGAAATGGAATTTTTTTATATTTTCTTTTTCTCTTATTGCCTCGTTCGGAGAAATATTGTGCATTACGGGAGCAGAAACTGGTTTCGCATTTTCCATATTAAATCTTTTAATGTCTTCTTCAGCATAGTTCTTCTGACCAAGCGTTATTGTATCGTCTTTGATGTTGACATCTATGCTCTAAAAAGTATTCACTGTTTGGTATTTTACTATTTGATAATTCTGCTCTGAACCTTCGAGTAGTTTATCTATCTCATTTTCACTTTCACCCATTACTAAGCCATCATCTACGTATAGAGCTAGAAACAAATTGCTTCCTTCATTTTTAAAAATGCATGTTTCATCTTTCAGAGATGATAGGCCAAAGCTCTTTAAATACTTTATAAATAAATAAATACAATGCTTATTATAACCCTTATGCAAAGACATGTATACTTCTTCATGGAGCTCTCCGTATAAAAAGGCTGATTTAATATCAAACTTCTTCGTAGTATAGTGATTCTTGACAGCCAGAGCAAACAATACTCCCAATGCTGTAAACACTGCAGGACTAAATGTATCTTCAAAATCAACTCCGTATTCCTGCTGGCAACCTCGAACAACTAATGTAGCTTTGTAGCGCACATCGTTTTTTTACTTTGAAGACCCACCTGCTACTCAAAATTTTCTTTCCTTGGATTTCTAATTTATTCACTAGGCCCCAAGTATTATCATTTTTCAGAGATTTATTTTCTTCTTCTATTGCTTGTAGCCATTTTTCTTTGGCTACACTATTAACTGCTTTTTTGTAAGTTAACATGACATAGTTTTCAAATTTATTTGGTGTTTTAATTTCTCTTCCTTGTCTTTCTTCTAAGCATGGAATTTCATCTTGTTCTCTGAAAATATTTTCATTTTTATTGTTTTCACCTTCACTTTCTATTTCTTCATTTTCTTGGATTTTCTCATATTCTAAGACTACTTTAATTTTGTACAGCCCATTTTCGTGTTTTCCCCCTTTTAATATTTCTGTATAATCCTTTAATACCACTACTTTATCTTGCGTGAACATTACATCACCACCGTTTTTAGTTATAGCGTTTACCGATAGAAGACTTTTACTCAACTCGGGAAGGTATAGTACATTATTTAGTATACACGACTTCCCAATTAGTTTTCCAACTCCTTGTGACTCCATTTTTCATTTTTTTTTGCCACCAATATTTCACTTTTAGTGCTTTTCATTGACACAAAAAGTTCTTTGTTATTTGACATGTGTGACGAGAAACCAGAGTCCACAATAAAGTGCTCAGTGCATAAATTACAAATTTCACTAAGAAATGCTACTTTATTTTCTTTTTCCTTGCTTTTGTCTCTGAAAACAGCTTTGTGTGGTTTGTCTTTTTACATATTCTGCATTCAATTTTGTTTTGAGTGACATATCCTCTGCTTGTACTGACAGTATTGACAGAAAAATTTCTAGCTAAATGACCTGCGACGTCACATTTAAAGCATTTTCTTACTTCTTTACCTTTCTTGCAAGCCCTTGTGCTATGCGTTTTACTTTTACACTTTTGGCAAAATCTAACAGTGCATTCGAATGCTACTTCACTGTCACATTTCTTGCTTCTATTTATAGCTTCTTTTGTCAACAATTCTGCTGTTAATTTTTCTAATGTATTCTCACTTGATGCAGCAGATTCCCAGGCAGTTGAAGTACCTATAGTAACTGGACAACGTACACAACATTTTTGAAATTACCATGTTGTCGTCTGTCGTTTGATTCAGTGCTTGAAGCTTGTATACAATATTTTCAATTTTACTTATATGTAGACCCATATCTGTACCTTTTTATATGAGAAACTGTAGAACTGTTGTAACAAAGTACAAATCTGATCAGTTGAACTTTTTTCAAGGATGCTGTTTCGACTATTCTTGTAGCTCTTGCATCCTTCCTTTCCGTTTTTTCCTTGTCTGCTTTAAGGCTAGCAAACAGTTTTTTCCCATCTACAATTCATATAAGTCATTGGCCTTAAAAATACCGGTTAGCTGGAATTTCCAAATTTGGAAATTGGTCTCGTCAACAAATTTTTTTTTATGTTATTGTTATTACTCGTCTCTTCAGAAGATGCCATTTTGTTTTATTTTCGTTGTAGCGTAGCGTTCAGCAAAACATCAACGTTACCTTTCACTTTTACAATTTTCACTCACTTTTTAGGTGTTTTTTAAATTCTTACTGGTCAGAGCGATCCTGGGCCCATAACCTTTATAACTGATATATTAACAACAACGACAGTTACTTAAAAAGCAAAAACTACTTATAATATGTCAGGTACACCAATTATGATGTTTCCAAACCAAAGCCTACTAAAATAATCTTAAAATTAAAATGATCACCATACATAGCAAGCAAGAAAGAAACAGGATAAGCAATAAGCGGTGAAACAAGAAACCCAGAGAAATACAGACGCGAATATTTTTAACTGTTTCAGTCATTAGATGGAGTATAGTTGCACTAAATATTTACTGCTCTGGTACAGTCGTCGTCGGGTAATACTTTTTCTTTACATAAAACCTTTGAGTGGCATTTGTTTTACACTTGTGTGGCTAATCTATTTTTACAAACGATCACAAATAAAAAAGTAAGCATTTAATCGAGACCCGGTCGGTTCTCTTGTATAACCGCTCTAAGATTGACTATAACCACCATTTAAATACGAAGTTGGCAACGTCAGCTCGCGAAGCTTTTACTACCCACTTTTTGTTCAGTCTTTGCTTAAAAGCCCAATGTCTTCTCATTTACAGCCACCCACAGTGAATGGTTGAGAAACGCTTCTTTGTCTTATAAATGTTTTAAGTGCGGTTCTTTAAAATGTAAGTTTACTTTTTGTTTGAACTGATTTAACTTGCATGTACGTACGTTGTATGTACACAATATACCATACACATGCTTTTCTTTAGCTAAATTCTGCGGAACACAAAGTGCATTGTGTGCTTTTTACCTTGCTTGTGTAAAACAAGACAATAAGCATGGCATATATTATAATGTTCTAACGAGGGCACAATATCAAATAAAATTAAAACAAAAATAGTATATTATACAGGGTGTTATTTAAGAATGTGGCCAAACTTCATTCAAGGAGTGATTCTAAGACGCAAGGTTTATATAAACATAGGTCCGGTAATGCTTTGTTTCCAATATACAGGGTGTCAAACTTAAAAAAAAAATCGTTCTTTCGTAAATAACTTAATAATCCTTTAGCCGATTTTGTCTGGCAGTGTTATTAGGGTAGTAAGGAGCTAATTTAGCCGTAATTAGATAAAAAAATTTAAGTCTAGTGGCGTCCCGGAAGGCACCTTAAGTAACATTTTTGACAAGAAAAATGTGCGCCACTATCTTTTTTGCAATTTTTGTACTATTCTCGCATTAGGCAATTAAAACTACAACTTTTTTATTTTTAACATTTCTTTCGTATCTTGCTTCGTTTTTGAGAAAAAACATAAGAAACACTTTATTGCAATCAATAAAAAAATTTTGTGTTTTATAAATAATTAAAAACTGTTCCTATTGTTGTCCATGGACAAGAATAAAGCGATTTTTATTTATGTTTAAGGAATTAAAATTAAATGAAATTCATCTTTTGAATTTTTTCGCTCAGCTTAACTATTTTCGATAAAACAATAGTTATTTTCCTAACAAGTGCGCAAAGTGATACTTATCCGCACGCAAGTATAGTTGGACGAACGACGCGTAGCGGAGTTCGGATAAATTCTTGCGTGCGAAAAAGCACTTTGCGCACGTGTTAGGAACAACATTTTTCCTACGAGCTTCATATCAGATAACAACAAAAATAAAAATATGATAATTTATTCAATAATTTTTAATTTAACTTTAAAAAAAGAACTAGGCATAGTACAACTAAAAATTACATAACAATAAAAAATAATAATAGAAAACTAAATTATTTGTTCATAACATTTATAACAAAAGAGCAATTGCTGACATTATGCAAATTGATAACCGATGCAGTAAGTTCATTCAGTGGGTGATTTATGGTATGGCTTGATGAGCACTGACTTGGCGTTGAAGGACAGTTTTTCAAATAGGTCGATGAAGGTGTTAACTCAGAAGGATTTATGTAGCTTGATGAAGAAGGGCAGTTGTTCGTTGCCAATATTTTATTCGACATGTCCTTTTCTTGATTTGTCGAATCTTTAATGTAGCTCTCGGCGACAGTCGTCGATTTCCAGCCTCCGAGTCACTTGACATTAGTGATTCCTGCTCAAGAATCGGCCAACATGGTAGCCGATGAACGGCAGAAACCATGTCCTGTATAATGCTTTGGATTTTTCAATTGTAGATATGCAGCTATTTCCGAAGGCATCTTACCGAATGAATTTATTCCAATACATTGAGTACCGCATGTTCCTTGTCGATACTGCACAAAAAAGCGCTTGTGCGGAGTGGATGGTTTTCGCAAATTTGCATATTTATAATAGAGTTGTAAATAATATCCCTTATTTGTTTCATTAGATACTACAAAGATTCTTGAAGTATTGTTTTTACTGTCAGGAATTTTCACGACTATCAAATTTCGTTTATCCTCTATGTGATCAACCATTATCTTGCAAAGCTCATCGCGCCTGCAAGCACCGGCCAACCCAAAAATGGTGGCGACTTTTATTAGAAGGTAAATTTGATCAGGTGCTTCTTCCATAAATCTGGAAACTTCAATTTTGTCAAAGATTTTGGCCTTTTTCGGACGATATCCCACATTGTGTTTTTTTAGAAACAATGTTAGCTTGAAATATTGACTTAAATCCAAGTTTATTTTGATTTTAAGGACACTTTTTAACATAGAATACTTACTCCATAAAGTATTTGGCTGAACTGATTTTCGTAAATCTGCAAAATACGCTAAGAAGACCTCCTCCTTAAAACTATTTGTCCCTTTGTTGCGGCACCAGTATTCAAATTTTTTATATTGCTTCTCGTATTTTTCTTGGGATTTAGCGGGCAATAAATTTAAATTTGCAGAGTTTGCGGCCTCTAGAATGGAATCTGGTAGCTCCTCGTCAGAGCTGCTCATTTTAACAGCGTATACTTTTTGAGGATTTGATGGAAAGAATAGTGTCGGTGTTTGTAGATTCTTGTTGACATAGAAACGGAGGAAAAATCTGACATCATGTGCCAAAATCAACATGTACATTTATTGTTGCTTGGCAATATTATAATCATTTATCACTATACGAGGTACTTAAAAAATAATTTTTTTTTCGCTTTAGGCTGAAATACGAATATTGTGAATTGCGATTAAAAGGTAAAAGAGAATACACTTGCAACGGCTTCGCATATTGCATAAAATTGTCTACAGCTACTAAAATAAATATAAATATTCCCTGCCAAGGATATTTTTGAATGGTGCTACTTTTCCGCACCCGGTGCGGATAAAAATCTTATCCGCACGAGTGCGGAGAAGTGTAACTTTGCACACGGAAATGCGTGCGCAAAGTACTACTTTGCGCACGCTCGTAGGAAAATAACATTATTTATTACTGTAGTGTTTTAAAATAACGAAAAAGTAAGAGTTCCATGAAAACAATTGTTCAAACAAGTTTGACTTTGGCATAACTGACAGGACTTTAAACAGTGCATACGCAATTATTTAAAGTGTTTTTAAGAGTTTTAAGCCAGTGGCGGCTCGTGTAGGCAAGAACAGGTGAAACGTATTTTGGTACAGCGCCGGAGTGCCACACCCTTATATAAATCATGGTGCTTGGTTTTCAAGTGGGGAAAATAAAAAACACAACAAAGGAGATGGCGCCGCAGGCCGCAGGCGAAAATTTTTTGGGTTAGTTGGGACCACGCCGAAAAATCCGGCGATGGCGGTACCTACGAGAAATGATATACCATGAGCGCCGCCACCAATTTATTATAATAACTAAAACCGAGACTAAAACATAATACAATTACTTACTTACATACCGGCACACTCTTGCGTAAGTACACTTATTTTGACTGCTCCCATCTACTTTTTAAATATGAGGACTATTCTTCGATTTTTCAGAGCTGCAAATTTATCGATGATGTCGTTATAAAATGATTCTACACTTAAGTTCATTTAGAAGTCCTTTTTCAATAGACATTTTTGCTAAGTTAGTAAGTCTGGTTTCTGTCATTGAGTTACGAAGATATGTTTTAACTCTTTTTAAGCAAGAGAAACTACGTTCAACTGATACGCTAGTAGAGGGAATTGTCACAATTAGGCAAATTAATTTCCAAGCTTCCTTTAAAATATCTCTATTTTCGTATAACATTTTCTACATTCGGTGTATCTGAATATTACGGTAATCTTCATCATTATAAATAAAGCTTAATTCATTTTTTAGTCTTGATAAATCAAGCTATAAAATTCGTTACTGATATTACAAAATGGTTTAGTTTACAAACTCAGAAATGGCCGATAATATGTATTTTAACATTGAAAATGTTTATATTATCGCACGGGCACGTTAGTATGGGTACGGAATTCAGCGATATTCTTGTGTTGCATTTGCCCCATACGTCACACAGTCTAGCGACACCGAATTAAAATTATCCACAAGCGGAACTACGCGAACCGCCGCCGCCGAGCCGGTGGCCGAGAAGAGCCAACAACGAGAAGCGACAAAATCCCAAGTTTAGCATTGATTAAATGGGGACCAAATTATATGACCTTCACCATAAAATTTTGACAGTTGTCCGGGTTATTACACTAAAAGAAGCACTAAAACGACGAAGAAAATGCTTTACACTGAAATAAAAAAAGTGGGTACATAGTAAGAAGTAATTTTTTCATGATTATCTTCTGTTTCATGTAATTGGCTTTCCAGCAAATTTCGTAAAATCAAAAAAAAATTAAATAAAATGAAAATATTTTTGAAATGTTTTATTGATTGTGCGATACTTACTGATAGTACATTTCAGAAAGGAAATGAAATAGTATATTACATACCAAGAGTGGTAAAAAGCCTATTACACACGATTTCGAAAATTACGGTACAAGCGTTAGCGAAAATTGCCCTCGTTAATGCAGACATTATAATATTACGTAACTAATCTTACGCACAGAGTGGCTTCTAACAATATAGTGTGTGTAATTAAAGAGTTACGGATAAAGTAGACAGTGCGTAAGTAGGTTCTTACTAATACAGAAGTAGAAAAACAATATTTTCTTATATATCCCTTTATTTCTTTTTAAATATTGAACAGCAGTTTTGTTACCGTTTGTTACATTTTTAATCAACAATCCTAAAAATAAAATAAACAATGTTATAATAATATCTAGGTCTATTGGTCTTTAAATTTACGTAACAAATATGGGTCATAATTTAAAAGGTTTATTGTGATATTTTTATTATAATTATAAATTTCTGGATTACTATTAGGCACTGCGTAAAGTTTAAGTAAATGTTTGGCAAATTTTGAGTTTTGGTTATAATAGTACATGATATATAACAAAGTGCTATTTTAATTTGCCTTTTAAATTATTTTTTTGCATTCTGATCCATTATGCGGCTTTAATTTGATATGTATGCAGGTAGAAATTGTTTCTTAGCCCACTCCTATAATGCTACAAACCATTTTCTTTTTGTAAAGAGTATGTTGGATATTTTTTACAGGTAAATCTGCTATTTTTTAATTCTTCGATAGGTACATGGACAATAATTATAGGTACTTAGAATTTTAACGGAAGATAGATAATATGATATTTTATTTTGTTTAAACAAAATAAGTTGTAAATTTCGGAAAACCCTATGATTTTTTTATAATGTATCTATTACTACTTACTCTTTACTTATTTTACCTGATCTACGCGTAGAAATATGATATTATTCGATAAAAACTACTAAATGAAAATAAGTACTTGTGCTTTTGCAGGAATATTTTCCGAAAAAACACAAGATCTGTTAGGAAAATAAAAACATGTTCTTTTAGATTAGTTTGATATTTTTTCCTTCCCGTCGCCTTTCCTTAAAAAGGTACTTGTTTTTATACATTTAATATCAACTTCACTTGAATAACATAATAAATAATGGTAGGCCTTTTCCATATACCTTTCACGTAATAAAATACAGCAGATAAATACAATAAAACAAATATAAACAAATGTATCATAGCGGTGCAAATGTACTTACTGTTCAGGATCCTTTGGAAATGATAACGTGCTTATTCCATGACCTTCTTCTGAGTGACAGCCTCGAAACGCACAGGTATTACCAGTCATAGTTTTATAATAGCACAGCATTCACAAAAATAAACAGTTAAACAATACACTTCTTCCAACAAAAATGACACCTGACTCGATAACGATAACTCATCGACTACCGGACTAACGGGCGTCTTAAACTTATGACAGTTGTCCGGGTTACCTCCCACTACATTGATTTCGCCAAATGTCATATTGTCGCTTCTCGTTGTTGGCTCTTCTCGGCCGGTGGCCCGATGATGACGGGGAAGGGAGAAGGGACGAAGGATGACGGGATCAGACCAAGTCAAGAGTTAGAGGCGCGTTAGAGTTTATAACCTTTATTTTACTATTTTAAATAATGAATCAATAAAACTTATATCAACTATCTAAATATTACATTCAAATCTATGAGTTTTCGCAGATATCAAATCTCACAATAGTCACAAGCGTTGCACTCTGCTTCGGCATTTTTAATGTCCTCCCCGGTGGCATCTTTGTAAAGGACTGTACATTTTGTCTATGAAGTGGCCCAAGGCAATTCCAGAGCGGCTAGACGCATTTATCAAGAGAGATATCCTCATCGCATTGTGCCAAATAGACAAACAATAATTGTAAGAATACATGAAAGGCTGTGCAAATCAGGCACTTTTCTGCTCTTATTGGTAGACCTGCAACAGTAAGAACAGTGGAGATAGAGGAAGCAGTTTTACATGAAGTCGAGCGTAGCCCCGATGCAAGTACACGCAAAATTGCACAACAATTAAACATTTCTCATTTTACTGTATGGCAGATTTTAAGGGAATATCAGCTGTATCCTTACAATAACATACAGCATGGGTTCAAGCGTTATTACCTGCGGATTTTCCTCAGCGAGTCGTTTATTGTAGTTGGCTCTTGCAACATAGCATCTCTGACATTTTTATCCCATATTATGTTTACCGATTAAGCGTGTTTTTCCCGAAATTCAATTATGAATTTTCATAACAATCATATCTGGGCTGAAGAAAATCCCCATGCGGTTATAGAAAATAATTATCAACAACAGTTTTCCGTGAATGTTTGGGCTGGTATTGTGGGTGATTATCTCATTGGACCTCATTTTCTACCACCAAGATTAAATAGTCGAGGTTATCGTCATTTTTTGGAATTTGTGTTACCTGAACTATTAAAAAATGTCCCACTGCCAGTGAAAGGAGCTATGTGGCTTATACCCGATGGGGCCTCACCTCGCTTTAGCGTAGTAGCACGTCAATTTCTGGATGCAACTTATGGAGAAAAGTAGATCGGTCACGCAAGTCCATACCATCACCCACATAAAATGCATATTAGACAGAAACTACTCGAGGACTATTATGATAGGAAATTACAATTCTGTAAGGATATGATGGCAAGATGCAATGAAACCAACATTTTTTCTAAAAATATTATATTCTCTGATAAGGCTGCATTTTATTTAAATGAAATTATCGCTTCTGGTCTGATCAAAATCCACAGTGAATACGTGAAGGACATACACAATGTCCTCAAAAAGTCAAGGTGTGGGCTGGAATAATTAATAACAGAAATATAGGGCCATATTAGTGATGGCCTGGTCGCGTAGAAGTATTCTCGCTTCCAATGCTACAGGTACCTGGTTCAAGCTTAGGCTGACCCAGCAGACATTTGGAGTTTGCATAACCCAGGTCACCATACTACGTAGTGTTGTGTATGCGACACACACCGGCATATTCTCAACGGCACTCTAGTACTATAGAAACGGCATGTTGTCGAGGGAGGGACCTTTGAGGCAAATAAAGGATGATCAATGGTGTGGATGGTGTATCTTGGTGTATGATCTTCGTATGATTGAGGTTAAAACCTTAACCAGAGAGATGGCGACGCAGTCTCAAGTGCACGGGTCAGATGCTGTTCCGGATGGTTCGAGAGTCCCCGCGACATACATAACTTTCATAGCTGCACACAAGGACGTTTAAAGGTTGGCTCGTCGAGGTTGGTGGTGAGCAAAGAGACGTTAATAATAACAAGACCATAAAAATACTGTGCCCACGATAACATCTGTCGGTTATATTGTGGTTTGGAACCCACGTTAAACGGTAGGTTCCATGTGGCTGACATTACCCAAACGTTAAGACGGGGTCGGCAAAAAGGGTCAAAACTGGCTTGGCGTCAAAGCTTCCACGTCTACTACTATTAATACTAAGATCATATTTCTTTGACAAAAGCGTTACTTAGATATCCTCTCATATAATTTAATACCTGCATTAGCAGTAATTTTTCTAACCAGGATGATCCGGATATTCCCCATGGAAGATTATGGGTTTAACGAGATGACACATCGCTGCAATATTTCCAAATTAAATGGCCACCAAGGTCCCCGGACCTTACGCCATTGGATTTCTTTCTATTTGGTTACTTGAAGGAGAGAGTGTATCAGAATAGACCAGACAACATTAAGGACCTAAAAGTTAGATTAAGTATGAAGATTAATAATTTAGCGATCGAAAGTGTTTATCGTGCGGGTAGATAGTATTTACCAGAGACTAGGTCCATGTCCACTGCTAGCATTTGATAAAATAAGTCGAATCACGTAAGTACTAAATAAATAAATAACTAATACAACTACTACTACTAATAAAATAATATTTGTTCCTAAAGAATGTTACTTGATCTTGTTTTACTGGTGAGAATTGAGCAAAGCCCTACTTTCTTGCTACCATTAAATTAGGTATCCTTTTTTAAATGTAATGGTCAAATAGTGTAGGCTGTTGATAATTAATAGCAGATTTTTGGGAAAAACTTATTTGAAGTTTTTGAAAACCTTTTTTTCATAGAGCTTCCATGTGACCTAGGTTGTCATTAAAAAAAGTTAGAGTAGCTACAGGTCAAGGGGTTGAAGGGAGAGCGCTGAAAATATTAGAGAATGATGAAGAACAATTTAGATCGATTTCATATTTAATTCGTTTAGATCTTTATATTAGCCATTTCCTTCTAATTTTTAAAATATTTTAAAAATCATGTAGCCTGGGATTTCACTTGTTACGAATGTATTATCGTTGTTTCCCCCCTAGGTAAAGAAATTTTATTTCTCATTAGGGAAAAGTATAGTAAATAATGACGATTTCTCAAGTTAGTAGTAAAAAGGTATATTTCTTTAATTGAAACGTAACCTAAAGTCTTCGGCGAACTTCCTCGAAGAATTAAAGTTAAAAATAAAACGTTGCTTTAACCTATAGAACTGGTGACACGCGCATCAAACAGGGATATCGCTGGAACTAAAGCATAGTTAAGAGAAAACGAATCACAAACTTGGTTCGATAAAATCAAGAACTTGAGATTTGAAGACAATTCAGTTTATAAGTTCACCAGGTCTCTGACAAAGGGTGCTAACAAGCCACTGTCGGCGTATGTCAGGAACCTGGTTAACAATAAAATCCGTACAGATCCTATTGAAAAGTAGAACTATTTGCGAACAGTGTAGCGAGTTTCCCTCGACTGATCCTGACAGAGATATGCAAGTCACGAGGACTGTACAAATTTATAAAAACACGCCTTACATTATTCAGAATATTCCGAGAGTAACTCTGGAGGAAGCTCGCTCTATGGTAAATGCAATAAATCCGAAAAGGCGCCTGGTCTCGACGGCATCAAAAATAGGGCTGTCAAAAGTCTACCCGAAAAAACAATGATGGATGTAGTCAACATATCCCAAGGTATACTTGAAAAAAGCTGTTTTTCAGAAGACTGGAAAAAGGTTACAGTAGTGTTAATACCGATGACTGGTAAAGATTTAACGTTGGCTGTCAGTTACAGGCCAATAAGCCTATTATCATGAAGAAGTTGAAAAACTAATAATTAATAGGGTGACCGATTTCGTATTAGAGAAGACCTTGGACCACCTAAGCAGTTCGGATTTAGAACTGCTTATTGCACGGTGTGCCAGAAAACACGACTGGCAAGCAATATGCCAGAGGTTTTACAGCCGCATGTCAACTGAAGCAGTCTCTTTCGAAGTTTCTAAAGCATTGGACCAGGTCTGACACCACAGCCTCTCACTTAAATTGATAAGGCTAGGCATGACGAACTGGCTAGTTCGAGTTGTCATATCATTGAGGACAGAAAGTTTGTGGTGTCATCTGAAAATGGTAAATCTTCCAAAAGAGTAGTGAGGGCGAGGGTCCCGTAAGGGTCACCTATAGCCTCCATATATCTGATATTCCGCATCATCCACAAGCGGAACTATATCTATTCGCTAATAACACTGCGATCACCGCCACCACAACAGGATTCGAAATCGTGGTCTCGCGTCTGCAACGCCACATTGTTATCCTCCAGGAGTGACTGGATAAATGGAAGTTGAGGTTGAATGAAGATAAGATTCAAGCCATATTTTTCTAGAAGCGGAGGACAAGGCTACGAAGATCGCGAGTAAGATTTAGTAATAGTTAGATAGTTTGGAGTGAAATAATTAAATATCTTAGCCTCATCTTCGACAAAAAGACGGCTTGGAATGAGTGCGTGGATGAGCAGCTTGCTAAGCAGATGCGTGCAGTATACCCGCTGCTTTATGCCAATAGCAAAATTAATTACAAGGCTGCAATCTACGAAACAAATATCAGACCAGTTTTACTTCGAATTATTACAAATGCCCCAATATTCATGTCAATAGACGTATGTTACATTTTAAATTATGAATATTATGTTTAACTTTGTATATATTCACCTGAACTAGTTAATTTATTGTTTAAAATAATCCACATTTTTGTTGCGTTTCTAGAATAGGATATAACTGAATATATATCTAGTCGAACGACGATTTTTGTAACAAAACTAATATTTGACTTGTCTACTTTTTGAAGTAGGTATATTTTTTATTATTTATTATTTTCATTCTTTTTTTTCTTTTCAACTACTATTATTTTAAATTACAAATTAACTAGTTCAGGTGAATATATACAAAGTCAAACGTAATATTTATAATTTAAAATGTAACAGACGTATTACATAGAGACATGTACATGGACAGGACCGATGATTACCATGATGCCATGTTTTTCTTCTTGGAGAACCTTTATACTGGCTTAAATAAGGGAGATGCGGCGGCAGTAGTGTTCTGTGATATACCTACAGCATTTAACTGCGTTAACCACAGAATACTGCTTGCTAAACTGGAATGTTATGGTGTGAGCGGCGTTGCTTTTAGCTGGTTTGCCTCTTACCTGTCTGATAGGGAGCAGTTGGTGAGGGGCCGGTCAGTTCTTTCCAACAGAATGATGGTTGACTGGGATGTGCCGCAGGGTTCGGTGCTTGACCGGGTCTTATTTTACATATTATTATGAAAGAAAACACTAATTGTTTTTTGATTTTCACTTTAATATGTCAACATGACACGTGTTTCACCGTCACAACGGCTTCTTCAGATGTGGTCTTATTTTTACTCTATGTGAATGATTTGTCGAGGATTGATATCCGCGGTACTTTTACCATGTTTGCCGATGATACTGTCATCTTGTGGCGAGGTCGGGATTCTGATGAATTGAAGCTTGTTGTACAGAGTGATCTGATCCTTGTTAAGCGGTGGTGTGACTCCAATCTTTTTTGTTTTAATGTCAGCAAGACCAGCATTCTTACTTTTAAATTTTCCTTTTCAGAATTAGTTTTAGAGCATAATTTTGTAAGGAACGCAAATGTTGCAAGGTTCTTCGGGGTTTTAATTAATGACAAACTTAAATTTATGGATCACATTCTTGCATTAAATGCGAGATTGGCGTCGCGTTGTTGTGCGGTAAGAGTCGTCGCAAACGAACTGAGAAAACACATGGGGCGAACTATTTATTTTTCTCTGTTTGAAAGCCACCTGCGGTATGGAATCACCTTTTGGGGGCTTTTGCAGTCAAAATTTATTGGGGTCTATACTAATTATACAGAAAAGAGCTCTGAGATACCCTTGTAGTGCAAACTCAAGAGATCATTGTAAGCCGCTTTTCATTAAGGATTTATATTAGAAACAGTTTGCCTTATTCACAAAAAATACAGGAGTTATATATACAATTAACAATACATATAACACCCGCAACAGTACTGATATACCTCATCCTATTCCCATATATTCTGGATTTAGTAGAAGAAGATGCAACGACCAGGTCACGAAGAATTAATGCTCATTTGAGCATTCCACAAAATAGAGTAATAAACACGAGCAAGGCTTATATCCATACCAGGCAGAGAAAGTACAGCACCTAAAACCACTCGGGATGCACTAATTCGATGTATTAATAATACTGCAGCCACTATTAAAGAAGAAAGACATCAAGCGATTGGGAGAGCAACAGGCGCTCTTCGTAGATGAAGCAGAAAATGTGTAAAGGTCAATGGCGGTATTTTTGAACATTTATTAAAATAACGCTATGATTAAGAAAATATTAATACATGAAATTTTGTTTATTTATTATTAGGCTATAGCTTGAAAAGAAATGAAAATCGGATAAGAACATCTGCGTATTTAAACATTTCGCGTGTATAATACACTCCTGTAGTTTGGTCCCTTTTCTCCCAACTCACCCTGTATAGTCATAAGTTGGTCGTTTTAAATCTGCCTGATTTTTTAAAAACCCATTCATACTTTTAAAGTAACCAGGCATTAAACATGACTTAAAACCCTTTGTCCCGTTACATCGTTTATTATTGTACACCGTGTACAAAACAGTTTACATTTCTTTAAAACCTCGCCACCGAAAACTAAAAAGCTGAAACCTCGAGGAAGAAGTGTCGTCTCGGAATTTCTAGTTTTTCTGAGCCCATCTTCGCCCGTGATGGTCCGTTGAACTCGTCACAGATGGCGGCTCCGGCACAAAAACTCGTCTTTACGGATTTCGGATCGCACAGCTTTGCTCATTCGGTTTCAATTGTCTTTACTTTTGGTAAGTTAGTCTTGTAATGTTTTTGTTTAGTTTATGTTTTTATTGTTACAATATACTATATTCGAGAGCAATCACGATTGACGTCATAACCCAGAGAGTATTCAGGAAATATTTAAAATATCAGAAAATAATAGTCATCTAATAATAAAGGGTTTATTTTTGTAAACTTTATTTTTTAAACACAAAGGGGTGGGATTTGGGAACTTGGCAGGCCACCAACTCCCACTTCTTGTTCCCATTCACTTATTTGAAAACCGTTGATTCAAGTATTGGAGCACAATATGTTATAATTTACTATACAGGGTGTCCGGTATATAGTATACTCTCGAGAACGTATTGGGGAGGTCAAAATAACCCTAATTTACCACAGGAAAAAATTTCGAAATTGTCCCTTAACGGAGATATAGAGCCCCAAAGGCGTACCCAGCGACTTACCTTTTCGGTTCTGGCTTTTGAACCGACATGTCGTAAAATTTAATTGAATTTTAATGGGCCAAAATTTTGACAGGTTTAATTTTACAGAGCTGAAAACTGAGTTTCCTGGTTATTCCTATTTAGTCTTTATTTAAATTAATTTAAGATTAGCCGTTTCCGAAGAAAACAAATATTTTGTATAACACGCTTAAGCATTAACTTTCGAAATTTATTGAACAACCAAGTTTATTAACATAACTTATTTAAACACACTAACGAATCGAATAATAACATAACGAATAATTCGCATTAAAATAATAAAGTTTGTCATTATATCATCTCCTGAATGCTCACATCCATCTAACTTATGGACAAGCACTCGCCAATTGTGTCGATGCAAGAAGAATCTATTCTGATACATTTCCAAATCGAAGTGTGCCGCTTAAAGGAAACATTGAAAGGGTTGTTAGTTCGGAAATCACTTAAACGCAACAATGTAAAAGATTTACATATTCTTGTTTACTTCAGCAGATTTTCGAAATGTAGGTACCTCTATTCATTTCCTTAGCCGAGGGATATTTTCTCGTTGTACTTGAAATAACATTCCAGGATTGTCTCGAATTTCGTTGAAATGGTGTGTTATTCTTTCTATCAGATCTTCCCTGGTGTGAACGGGCGCCGAATATACAAGCCTCTTTGAATTTCCGCATAAAAAGAAATCCAATCGTGTAATGTTTCAGAGCAAGAATTGCAAATATATGACATTATTTTATCTGCCCTCAATAAAGAACGGTCCAATGAGATGATTCCCAATAGTCCCCGCCCACATGTTAACCATGAACCTTTGTTGGTGCTTTGTCTGTACTGTTGCATGGGGATTTCCTCATGTCAGATATGCAAATTATGGCAATTTATTTCTCCGTCTTGGGTGAAAACGGCCTAGTCCGTAAGCAAATCAATACTAGTAAAATTATGATTTCGCCTACATCTTTGCAAGAATCAATTTGCGTAGTTGACTCTTGCAGGATAATTATCGCGAGAGAAGGCATGTATCTTTTCGACGTGATAAGGATATAGCAGTTGTTGTTCTCGAAGGGTCTCATGAACAATCCAACGTTGTCGCATGAACTTGGACCGACAGTTTTCTTACCCTATTAGAGGGATTTTCAGTAAACTCATCCAGAATTTCCTCCTCTAACTTTTTTTTTATGATAAGGATTAATCATTTATATAGTGTGCGTGCGCAGGACACGATTCACGTTGGTCTTGAATCTTTGGAGATTATACTTGTTGGGAAACACGGCCTCAGGAAGGTCGTTCTAGAGTGATGACGTTCTCCAGATGAAAGAATTTTTAAACTGTGTCGTTCGAGGGACATTAAGCTGAACCACTTACTGATGGGCTGCAGTGGCTCGTCGTGTATTTCTACCATGCACCGCTCTGAGTGGAATCAAGCGGTCAGCCTCACTTCAGCAGCAGACTCATGTCGCGAACCTGCCTTCGATGTTTAAGGCCAGGTTGTTTGTCAGATCATGGTCACCGATTAAGCGAATGGCTCTTCTTTGAATGGAATCTAGCAATCTCAGGGTATGTTTCGGAGCAGAGCCCCAAATATGCGAACAGTACTCCAGCAATGGTCCAATTTCAACATTCCTTTTTTGCGAGATGAGTTAAAAAGGCTACAAAATACCAGTGTTAATTCGTGAGCGCATGTCTTAATTACGATAACTGGACTGTCAGGACTACAAGCTCTTTTGGTGCCGGAAAACAATCTCGGACATTCTCGATTCTACAGGGGAAATGTTCGGTGGAAATGAACCGTTGAATGTGAAGAAAATAGTTCCGCCAGTAAGTTTGCTTTTCCTGTGCTTTGGTCGCAATGGTGCCATGAGGACGTGTTAGAGGTGGAATGGTTGACTTGGTAAAGTTTTGACTGACGGCCTTAGCAACCGACCAAAATGATCTTGAGCCGCTAGGACATTCAAGAAGTTTTTCTTTGATCCTCTGGTTGTGTGCCTCTTTGCTTTGGTATACCGTTTGCTTGCATTGGTTTCAAACGTTAACAAAGATGGTACGATTTTCGGCAGTAGGGTTTTGACGCCATTGTCCGTAGAAATAATTTTTTGATTTAACAGCTCTTTCGCAATTTTTGGTAAACCAAGGCTTGCCGGGCACTTTTTTGAGAAAGGGATTAAGCCTTTCATGCCAGTAAGGATAACCTCCGATACTTCTCTAGCACAGATTGATGGATCGTCAGAGGTTAAACAAACGCTCCGCCAAGGAAAGATTCGAAAATGGTCCTTTAGATCATCCCATTTAGCTGATGTTTAATTCCAGATCTTGCGTGGTTTTAGAGGCTGTTCGGCACTAATTGGTAGTTTGTTCAGTGCCGACATAAGATTGTGGTCAAACGTTCCCAACGAAGGCTTCACGGAACTGAGAGTTCCTCACTCTTCTTGGGAGCCTTTCTCCACCACGATGCGGCAAGAAGCTTCCTAAAATGAATTAGCAAGAGATTAGCTATTTTTAGCGTTTCTTTTTATTTCACTTGACTTTTTACGTTTCTCTTAAGCTACGATAAACCCTTTCAAAAGTTCTTCAGTGCGGTAAACGTCGATTTGGGAATGTATCAGAACAAATTCTTCTCGCTTCCACACAATTCCTTAGTGCTTGTCTATAAATTAGACGCATGTCAGTATATTCGCTATAGAAATAATCCTCCATTACTTAAGTACTAAATCAATCAGACAATTTAGAAAAGTATTGGCAATAACACATTGTTAACGGAATCAAAATGACTGTATTTAATATAGTACAATCGCTACCAACGTTAGGATACACTGATAAAATTAATTATTTGAGTTAAAAAAATTTACAGTTGACTCAAATAAATATTTGTTTCCTATTAGCCAAACAAATATGTATTTGAAAAATACCAAGGGATTATTTGCCTCAATTAGTATCATCTGATTTGATACAAATTACTTTTTATTTGGAACTAATCACTAAATACAAAATTCAAGCAAATATTTATTTCCTTAACAGTAACCTAACTTAAATAAGCCGTTTCAATGACTTAAGGTAAATAGGTTAAAAGTTAAGTTAACAAAATGTTTATTTGATTGATATTTATATATATTTTATCAAGTACATATTTATTTTACTTTTGTTTTACATGTATTTGCCGTAACAACAACGTTATTCAATTAAACAATTTAAGTGATTTGATTTAAATAAACCGGTGATTTCCATCAAAGTGATTGTTTTTTTATTCAAGTACATAATTGTTTAACTTGTCTTTTATATTTATTTAGATCAAATATAAATTTATTTGGTTTAAATACCTTTTTTTAATTTTCAGTAGATCAGAATGTTCATTCAAATCAGTTCTTATTTTATCCAAGTACGTGTTTATACAGACGTCACATAAAAATAAGAAATATTGAAATGTTGCTATTGAATATGGTTTAATCAGTACCTATACCTACCATAATAATCACAAACCTTATCAAATTGTTTATAGTGTTCAAATAATAAGGCAAACCAACAGAAAAAAACACATTTTTGCCGAAAATAAAGGTTATGACAAATTACGCGCACGCGCACAACTATTTTTACATAAAAATAACATAAAATTTAAAAGATAACCATCTCTTATTTTATTTCTTATTTTTATGTTATGTTATGTGTTTCTATAAACGTCTTATGGCAGATCTGTAGATTCAACTCTTATTTTATTTTTATGTTATGTTATCTTGCTGTATAAACCGACCATTAGTTGTTGTTCCCCTTAAAATATACGTCAATAAAACATTATAGAGAAGTTAATAACTTTGATAAAAAATTAAATAAAGTCAAATTTGCAAATATTAGGTACAATAATTATTAATATTATATGAATTATATTACATTTTTTACGTTAGGAGATTTGATAGGTATTGAATTATGGTGAAAATTGAGAAAAACTGTCTTATTTGTAACCTAGGTAGCCATGATTTATAAATACCTGGCTACATTTTTCTAAAAAGATTTTGTGTTCGAAATTCCAAATTGGGTATTACAAGTATCTTTTCTTTGCCTCTTATCGTACTTTTTTAACTCGTTTCATGCGTAACTAAAATATTCAAATATAGTTTCCTATACCTTGAAAAGTATCTAACAGATGGGATATACCCCTCGATATACCCCAATCTTCTAAATAATTATTCATATTATGTTTATTCCCCATATCTTCGTTTTAATTTTTGATGGAACCACTAACTTCTGTGCCACTAACAAAGAAGATTTCACTCTCACTCATAAATTTCTACAAGACAAAATCGAAGACCAATGACCAAAACGCGATGATCAGGCCACTTTTGTATAACCAATCAAATTACTCAAAGCCCAAAGTAGGCGACAGGAGTTCATTTAAATACTTAATTATTAGTTTGGATGACCAAATTATTTGAAAAGTTCGGCAATGAATGATTTAAATTAAAGTTAAAGGTATTTAGTTCTTAACTTGAAATGTACTTCGATTAAATAATTAGTTATTTGTAATTATTTGGTTGTTTTATATTAACGATTTAATGTAAATACATAATTATTTAGTTTAAATGACCTAGACATTTAAATAGTTCTCTATTGGGTGATTTAACTAGCGATTAACGGGATTTAGTTTCTAAATAAAAATTAGTTCGATTAAATAATTAGTTATTTAGATTTTGTTATTTTAGTGGTTTTTTGGTAAGATATTTGTTTGAAGTGTTCTATGATTTGACACAAATCAACCAACAGTCAAATAACTTTGCAAATAAAACGAAATACTCTCATTTATTTCAGTTAAATCAAATTTAGTTAATTAAAATCACATTTATTTATTAGCAATAATTATTCACCAAATAAATCAGATTATTTGATTAAGGGAGCACAGTTTTATCAGTGTATGAACGACCTTATAAAACAAAATCTCTGCAATAGCGCCATCAGCGTCTGGTTGAAAAATTAAACGAACGGGGAACGACCTTCACCATTCAAGTTATCCTAGCCTGATGGCAACCCTCATCAATAACTACACGAGTGAATTGCATTTTGCGACCCTATTATTAAATTTCTCACTCCCTTAATCATGGAAAATTTTACACCTCCAACCGTAACCCTACAGATCTGTCCTTTTTGTTAAATGTTCTACAATTTTCTATTCATTCTGACCTCAACTCTATTCTACCTTCACCTTTCTAAGTTGGTTTTGGACCTTCATCTTTTCTACTGAATTAAATATTATCAACATTAAAACAATTTTCATTAACTTCCCGGTCATCCAGTTTTCCAATTCACATCAGTAGTCTCACTATGCTACAATATTTTAACTATATCAACCTCTACTACTCTCTAATGTTATATTACAAAATTTAACTCGACTTAATTCTTTTGATTCTACCATGCTGTAACAAAATTTAAATTTAAACTTCTCTTCATAATATATTTTTATTTCGCATCAACCTTTCAACAATTTTTACTTCCTATTATAGATGGTCTTTATTTGGTGTTGTTAAATGGTTTATTTCTGACCGGTATATTATTAGCTTATAACGTCTTAGTTACGCGGGAATTATAAAGGTGGATTTAAAAACTCGAAAAGTTGGTGAGGTTGAAGTTATGGTCAAGTTGTGAGGTTAGATATTCCGAATTCCGAGCATAAAAATTGATTATCTCGAACTACCCGGGAAATTTTCGAACCTTACATGAGCTTTACATGAACAACATGAACGAGTGTATAAATAGAACTGATTGTTCCTTTAGTTTAAATTGAACTCCTATTTCCAACACCAACTGAACCTCAACCTCGCCAACTTTTCGAGTTTATAAATCCAGCTTAAGGGTCATAACTCCCTTGGGATATTAAGAAAAATTTGACATAAAATCAAACGATTGACATCTAATGTCAATTTGATTGTCATCTATTGAAACATTTATTCCACTTTAAAAATGAACAAATGTTACTAAAATCGGTCAGAAATAAAATTATCTATGTATCACTGGAATTATAAGGGTCTCAATTACCTCGGGCAATTGCTGTCCCTCGGACCAACGTAAACTTTGCCCTCGGTAATTAAGACCATTATAATTCCCTAGATACATAAATAACTATTTATTGTAGTTTTCTGATTTATTATTTCAAGAAAGTGTTACACAAAAAAATCACTTTCTTCGAAAACGGCTAATATTTTCGAAACAAATGTAGTGTGCCTTTTTCAGGAACCCTGTATCTAAGATTAAATTTATTACCAAGGGCTACGAAAAGTATGTATTCTGCTACTTATTTTACGACAGTCAAAACTAACAACAAGAATATTTATAATTATAAAGCGCTCAGTTTTAAAAAAGCAAGATCCCTGAAGATTTAAAGCCTCCGAAAATAATCTTCTCCTAAACGGAAAATTTAAAAAGTAAAAACCCTAACAATGGCATTCCAGCCATCGCAGGATGCCTTAAACGTTGACAAAACATATAACCGAAGGCCACTTATTTATTTCTTTCGAAATTGAGAAAAACAAAAGTGACCGGTGATTTATCTCCGATAGATGTAATTTTTATTTTCGCTACCGATGCAAAAACTAGATCGAGAGTCAAAACGGTCCTATACGTTACCTGTCACTTTGATAGATTGTTATTCTTGGGAGATCAATGTGTTATATATATTTGAGAAAACTCAATTTATTTTACAAAAAGTTTATTGCGGTATACAATGGTCAGTGACAGATACGAAATGGCTTCACAGTCTGCTTTAATGTTTCTATACACGATCTGAGTACAATGGCGTAACTACTACAAACATCGCAGGAAATGTAATGTATGACGCTCTCTGAGCGGTGCGTGTGCGAAGGAGGCGATTCACGTTGGTCCTGAATCTTTAGAGATTACACTTGTTGGGAAATCCTACCTCAGAAAGATAATTTCAGAGTGATTACGTTTTTTAAATGAAGGGATTTGTAAACAGTGTCGTTCGAGTGGAATCAAGCGGGCAATATTAGTTTAACATTTGCTATGTAAATATCTATAAAGGAGGATTCACATATTTAGTATATACTAAGGAGTTTCGTAGTGCACATAACTACTGTAGGAATTGTTCTAGAGGCGCGTGAAATTTAATTTTTTAACTCGTTTGGGGATTGCAAAACAAAAACCGATGACGTCACTTATCGACAGTGTTGCCTGCTTGTAACCAAAATATCCGAGTGAGGAAGTTACACAGTTTTTTCATATAAACAAGATAAATATAAAAAAATTTCCCATAGTTTATACCTATATTTGTTTACTGCATAATACCTTTTACCATCAACTTTAGTAGATCTAAGACTACTTTCATTTTCATCTTGCCAAGATCAACCAATGGTACCATTCTGAAAAATCCATGTTTCATCCAAGAAAACGAATTGGTACAAGAAACTTCTTTTTCTTTAATATTTTCTTTCAAAAGGACCAGTCGTTTGAAAGATACATGGGAAAGTTTCATAAGCCCTCGCCTCAGTTCATGTTGTTACCATCTGAAGCCTATTTTCTTGAAGAGGTTTCTTAAAGAGTTAAGACAACCATCAAACAGTTCTCTGTCTTTTAATTTCTAACTTAAAGTTGTCAAAGTTAAGTGGTGTTCTAAAAAAAGCTACAGCTTATGAATAACCGATGTAAAATATTATAATTTTTAAATAATACAACTTACTTGTTTCGTACGTTCCATAAATAGTGTAACGGATAGAACTTGTATCCAATCTTCACATATTTACAACTCTCTTTGAATGAGAACGTTTGTTTTAAGGTGATTCTAATAATTTATTTTCCTTAACTGTTGTTGAAATTGCGCTTACAGTGTAGATATTCAAATCTAGGGCAGCTGCTACACGCTAAAAATTAGTAAAGTAGAAATAAAATATCTAGACCTTAACATAATTTTTAAATTAACACCTTTGTACTACTGTCAAGGGTAACAATAGGCCATTGTTGTTAAGGTCTTCCTGAAAATAGCTTCTTAGAGAAGCTATTAGCTCTTTGCACCGGTGATTTAAATGCTTCGGCATTTTTCACAAATAGTAAACAACGTAATCGACAAAGATATGTATGTGCACTTTTATTTCTCTTAATAGAACAGTTTTTTAATGCTATTTATGAAAAGGTCTCGAGTTTTTGTTACAAAATAGACGCACATCAACACGGAACCACAAAACAATTAAGGTTAGTTTTCCATGAAACGTCAAACCCAGGCAACGAACGAGCTGGCGCCACCACACCGTTTACAGTTCTGTTGCCAATTGTCGGACAATAAAATTCAAATTATATTAATTTTTACAATCTTAAATAAACAAAATATTTGCCATAAGTGGGTTCGTATCAAAGAAGAATACTTTAAATTTGTAGTAAATGCAATATCGCATAAAGTTTTAATATTTTTTGTCCAAATTTAATTTCCTCGTGTTTTCTTACGGATTTACAATTGTCAGCTGATTGATGACGTGCATCGGTTTTTGTTTTGCATCAACTATAGACTAAAACCTACTTTTTTAGGGTCCATCATTATGTGATGTCTCCGTCGCTAAAAATCTAAAGGCGTTAAGTCAGGCGAACGTGCTGGCTACTTGACAGGTCCTCGATTTTTAATCCATGTATTTTCTACCACAATTATTATCTAAAAATAATCTTGTTACAGTCAACTTGAACTTGATGATGATTGCTTCAAAACGAAACGTCGAATAAAAAAATTGTAATGTAATCTTTAAGCGCATTTAAAGTTACTATGAGGATTTTTTGTTAGTTTTGCTCAACTTTAAAGTTTAAATGAAAAATCCAAAAATTCAGATTTTTAACAATAACTCAAAACCTAAAAATTTTCCAAAAACTTCTGTCATATTATTAGTCCCTTGATTGTGTAATTCTTCCCCCTTCCCTTTACCCAAAGTTGTATCTCTTACCAATAACTAGCAAATGTCAGATGTAAAAAGTAAGTATATATCACTTGGCAACTAGATTTCTTGCAAAATTGTATTCTTCAATAACTAGATTAATGTTATCGGACAATACAACGGTTTTTATTTTTTTATTCAAAAACTGCGCATTGCAACTCAAGCGAACTCATATATTTCAAATTCAACGGTGAATTCAAAAATATTTTTTATTTGCAAAGAAACCATTAGCGTACCATTTTCTTCCTCAAAAATTTTGAAGTCTGTGTCCGTAGGCACGCCACTGGTAAAGCTGAAAATTATTTTTGTATTGAAAAATATGTACCTCTATTAACTGTCGCTACGCACGAAGCATCACTAAGATATCTGAAGTAGTTTCGAAAATATTAATTAATTTTCGCTTTTTTCCTAAAAGTTTAACAACCCGTATTTTTGTAACGGAACATTTTTGTGCCATAGTGTATAAAGCAAACTATCACTGATTTTTCTTGTAGATTCACACACTTAAATATTCGCATATCATTAGGGAACACCCTACACAGGGTGAGTCGGGAGGAATGGGCCTAACTCTAAGGGTGTAATCTATGCATCAAAATAATAATATTGTTAAACCAAAATATCCAACATTAACATTGTTTGAAATAAATCATTGGTTTAGTAAATTTTCAAAAATACCGCCATTGACTTCCAAACATTTCCTGATTCGTTTATGAAGGGCGCGCGTGGATATTCTAATTGATTCGTGCCTTTCTTTAATATTGAATACAGCATTTCTAATGCTTCTAATTAATGCATCCCTAGTATCTACTTTTACTTTGTAAACCTCAGTTTTTAAGAAACCCTATAAATTGTAGTCCAACCGCGTGAGGTCTGGCGATCTAGGAGGTCAACTAATAGGACCACCGCGACCAATCCAAACTCATGGAAACCTTTGGTCTAAATAATGCTTGACCCGACGATCGAAATGGGCAGGCGCTCCGTCGTGTCGATAATACATTTCAATTCTGATGTTTAAAGGAATCTCCTCCAGTAGTCCTTGCAATTCATTTTGTAAGAAACTTAAGTAATGATCCCCTGTAAGGCGATTTTCCAAAAGAAAAGGGCCAATTAAATTATTATCGATCATGCCGCACCACACGTTTACTGAAAACCTGTGCTGAAAATTACTTTCGACTATTGCGTGAGGATTTTCGTCCGACCATACATGGGAGTTTCGATTAATATTGATGCCGTCACGGGTGAATGTAGCTTCGTCAGTAAAAAGTATGTGCGGTAAAAGATGACGATTATTAATTATCCACTCACAAAATTGCATACGCTTGGCGTAGTCTCCAGTTTGAAGATTCTGTACACGCTGTACATGGTATGGGTATAAGCCTTGCTCGTGAAGCGTATTCATCACTCTTTTTTGGGAAATCCCCAACTGAATTCCAATTCTTCGTGAGCTCGTCGTCGCATCTTCTTCTACTAAAGCTAGAACATTTTCTATTTCTTCTAAATCCTATTGAATGGCTCGTTCGGATGTTACATTAGCACTTGGAAGCGTTCCGATCTCGCAGAGTTTCTTCAAAACTCTGATAAAGGCCTTTCTGTTCGGTGTTCCTTCATGTGGACATCGTTCACGATATTCTTCAACAGCCGCTGTAGCATTCCCATTACACAAACTATAAATAAAAACCATATTGGCGTATTCGAGATGTGAATAAATGTGTGTCATTTTATAAAATTAAAATGATACAAATCCAAAAGTTAACGGTGAATCAATGTAATATTTTATACTGACACTAATAGGATAGTGACAGCACAACAATCAAAAGCAAACAATAATAACATTTATTACAGGAAAGCTAAATTAATGCAATATTTTGTTTTTGTCTTATAACTTGAAAACAAATGAATATTGGATAACAACATTTAGGTTTTTTCTTATTATTTTGATGCCTAGATTACAGCCTTAGAGTTAGGTCCATTCCTCCCGACTCACCCTGTATAGAGCATTTAAAAAAAATTTTAAAAATTTTTTCTGGCTCATCTACACAACCATTCAAAATGATTTAATTATATGTATTTCTGAATATCTTATGGAAATAATACATAAGGAAATAATGTTTACAATGTTTTAATTTTTGTAAATTAATTCTTGATCTGGCGTTCTAAGAATATGTCCTGGCACAATTCGCCTTCGCTTCCTTCTTCAAGGGGCTTATCCCTGGAAGTTGCGCGGCTAGCGTCAGTCGTTGTCTCAGGGGCGGCGATCTGTGCAGGGCAGTTTGAGACCGCCCCAGGTCTTATTTTGGGGTCGGCCTCGGTGGTAGAGAGCATGTCGTGTTCGTCGTCGTCCTCGGCCGTCCGGGCTGGAGGGGTTTCCTGGTATAATGCCTTATTCTCGGCCATTACACTGTTTGCCACGTGTTTTCCACGTTCTGCCGACCTGGTGCAGGTTATGCCCAGGTGGTAGCTTCTTGTATGCGCCTTCCTGGCGATGGCGTCGACTGCTGCAGGTGTGGCACTATGTGTCCAATGCTGGCAGCGCCGGCTGTGTCGATTTTCGTATTATTTTTACTTTAAATTCGGTTTGCCGTTAGGTTTTACTTCTTCGCCGACCTGGTGCAGGTTATGCCCAGGTGGGAAATTGTTGTATACGCCTCCTTGGCGATGGCGTCAGCTACTACAGTGGTGGCACAGTCCGTCTAGGGCTGGCAACTTCAGCTGGAGCTAATTCACGTGCTATTCTTCCTCAAAATTATTCTGCCACGTAGATTTCGCGTCTTGCCGACCTGGTGCAGGTTATGCCCAGGTGGTAAACTATTGTATACGCTTCCCTGGCGATGGCGTCGGCTGCTACGGTTATGGCATGGGTCATCCAATGTTGGCAACGTCGGCTATGACCGGTGATCGTAGTTATTCGTCTCAAAATTCGTTCGCCGCTAAGTTTTCGTCTTCTGCCGACCTGGTGCAGGTTATGCCCAGGTGGTAGATTGTTGTATACGCTTCCCTGGCGATGGCGTCGGCTGCTACGGTTATGGCATGGGTCATCCAATGTTGGCAACGTCGGCTATGACCGGTGATCGTAGTTATTCTTCTCAAAATTCGTTCGCCGCTAAGTTTTCGTCTTCTGCCGACCTGGTGCAGGTTATGCCCAGGTGGTGGAGTATTGTATACGCTTCCCTGGCGATGGCGTCGGCTGCTACGGTTATGGCATGGGTCATCCAATGTTGGCAACGTCGGCGATGACCGGTGATCGTATTATGTCTTCTTAAAATTAAGTTTCGGTCTGGCTTGTACCTTGGTACAAACGCCGCGGATCAGCTAGGAACCACTGTTTCCTCACAGTATCGGGCTCGACTACGGCGTCCTTCCACCGGTGCTTCTTCAGCTACGCTTTGCTTTAATCTTCAGGTTCACGTATGCCCTCTTGACATACCCAGGTGCTCGGCAGTTCCGAGTTCGACTGGCAATTTTACTTGGCGATGGTCGTCCAAAGAAAAAGACTTATGCAGATTTTAAAAACCAGAATTACTGCTCAACAAATATTTAGTTGTTTACTGTCTTATGGTTCTGCACCGACTGAATATTCCCAGCGAAATCGCGCTCTTTATAGCCGATTTCCACGTGGCGAATACCACAACAAATAGCATTCTTATACTGGATGGATATTGGAAAGGGTTTAGGGGAGAAGAGATCCCTTTTTTGCGACACCTCAAATTCTGTGTTATTTATTAATGTCAAATTTAAAAAGAAAAATCCAGGGCGCCCTATTATACAGGGTGTCCTTGAAATGACGGTACAACACTTAAACAAAAAGGCGATTTAGGCAAACTTACCTATATGCAATGTAACTTCGCTTTGCCGCTACAGGGCGCTGAAATTCTCACATTAATATAGTTTTTTCGGAATAATTTCTAAACGCCTTTATCGATTTTCAATAATTTTGGGACTATGAATTACTACTATTATTGGCGTGTTTGGACGCCAACACGATTTTTTCTAATGCCTAAAAATTTAAAAATGGCGCGTGATTCGAAAATAAAAGTTTGTATTTTTGTTACCCCCTGTACAAAATGGCTTTGGTTGTTTCTCTGACACTAGCTGACTTTATTTTGAAACCTTTTTGTCTCTTGTAAAATTTTCGCTAGACATACAGTTTCTCTTCCAAAAAATCTGTTGCTTATTCGGAACGAAAAAAAACTACCAACTAGTTTAAATTCTTATAACAAATGTTCGAAATGTTCACCATATTCTTGAACACAGAAATTAATTATTTTCAAAAAATTATACTGTACTTTGGGCATCGTGTCGGGCTTGTTTTTAAAGTAGTCTGCAGCATTGATAATTCTTTGAAATAACTTAGCTTCCGTAGCGATGGGGGAAGCATACACTTTGATTTACGGGCGCCCCACAGAAAAAGTCTAGAGGCGTTAAATCGGGAGATCTATCTGGCCAATTAACGGGTGTATTGTTACCTTTTCCGATCCATCTATTAGGATATATTTCATTTAAAAATCTTCAAATATTGATACTAAAGTGAGGTGGCGCCCCGTCATGCATGAACCACATTTCGGTACGAAGTTGTAATGAAAGATCATCCAATAAATCGGGTAAAGTGTTTTGTAAGAAGAGTAGACATTTATCCCTATTTAACCGATTTGGCATTACACCTGGTCCAATAATAAAATTGTCAATCATACTTGCCCAAACATTAATTCTAAACTCTTGCTGAAAATGTTTCTCCCTGATGGCATAAGGCCATACACGTTTTCGTTATATACATTTCTAATTCCCGATCTCGTGAACGCAGCCTCGTCCGTAGATAAAATTTTCTTATGAAAGGTTGCATTTGGTATTCTCATTGTTTTGATGAAACGGCAAAACGTCAGCCGACTTTCAGGATCCATTGGCAAAAGATTTTGCACCTGTTGCATCTGATATGGATGGAGTAACTGCTCTCGTAGAATGTTATTAATGGTATTTTTGGAGGCCGCCAATTTGAAACCCAAGCATCTACAGCTTAATATGGGGTCATCTTCAATTCTGTTTAAAACTACCTCTTCGAGCTCCGGATCTCTAATGGTACGTTGGCGTCCTCGATTAACATTATTTCCATTAAAACTATTCGTTTCCCTAAGTTGCGAAAGTTTGATGGTTCGGAATTCTGCGGTCTGGATATTTGTCACGATAGACTCTGATACTCATACGTCAATTTCTCTCACATAATCCATATACTAGAAACATGTCAACCTTCTCAGCGATATATTCTTTTTTGTAGTTAAGCACAATACTACAGGATTAATCCTCTATAGCGCTCTGCGAGCGGTGCGTGTGCGCAGGAAACGATTCACGTTAGTCTTGAATCCTTGAAGATTATACTCGTTGGGAAACACGGCCTCAGGGAGGTCGTTCCAGAGTGATGACGTTCTCCAGATGAAAGAATTTTTAAACAGTGTCGTTCAAGGGACACTAAGCTGAACCACGTACGGGTGGGCTGCAGTGGCTCGTCGTGTATTTGTACCATGCACCGCTCGGGGTGGAATCAAGCGGGTACTCTCAGTTAAGCACTTGCCATGAAAGTGTTTGTAAAATATTATATACAGAGTGGCAAGAAAGTCGCGCATAATGCCTGTAACTTTTGAATTACCTCGTATACGAAAAAGTGACCTTTATGAAAGCTATTCAGTAAATTATTTCCCACATTTCTACCTGCATGAACCTTTTCTGTCATTTCTGGTTTGGTTGCCATAGAGACTAACTTACTTTTTTTTAAATAGAACACCCTGCATATGATTGCATATTTGGATTCTACTAGGTATACTGAATTTTTTGTACTTCATATTTTTTCACCTAACTGCAAGCGTTTTTGAGATAATGACAGCTCAATAATGAAAAACTTCCTAATTATAATTATTCCTACCTAATACCCACACAACACAAGTGCATCCTATAAATATCCAATAAATATTCATCGACGATAATGCAATTATCTATGGTATATCCACTGATATAGCAGGAATATCCATAAGATAATCCAGTGGGAAAAAAAGAATTATCCCTTGGATGTCCCCAGCATGTCTCTAAAAATATCCTGTGGATAAACTCAGGAGTTTTTTAGGACTTACTTAAGATATTTTATAATCATCTATAGGATATAACCCAGGAGTTTCATGGGATCTTGTTTAAATATCCGTAGGATATACACTATGTCCCAGAATAAGCATTATAATGAAGAAAAAATATATTTATCTAAAAATTATTGCAGTTGACAAAGGACACTTTGTGAATTATGAAAAGCTGTTTATACAGCTGGTTTAACATTTTGCATAATGACGCAGTACATTCCTCTTTATATGTTTTATTCCATTTTTGCCTGCCTATAAAGGTGGTTGCCTTTTTTTTAAATTTCTCTTAAAATCGCGATGGTCAAACATGTAAGAAGACTTGAGACTTTTAATATACCTATATCTTTTGTTGTAATAATGTATAACCAGTATAACCTACAACGTAGTAAGAATGATAACTGAAAACTAAGATACCTCTTTCAGTTTCTAAAGCTGGTTTTATAAAAAGGCAAAATTAATATATTTTTTTAACTCTATATTCAGGGACCGAACATTCTTATATATTTATATTAGTAGCTCAGTTATTTTCCCCCAACTTTGCTCTAGCTGGAGCATGTATCGGAGCCAAGTTTTAATTTTTTCCTCTATTTCACAGTCTGAATACTTTTGGATAGCTGATATTTGCTGAGCTGCTTCTGTAAAAAGATTTTCCTTGAAATTCAAACCAAACTTTAAAAATAAGAATGTTCAAAGTTGACCCAAACCCTTCTCATTTTAAACTAAAATTACGACAATTAAAACGTACCTTTTAAGAGCCTTGGAACAATTAAAGGCATTAAATGCCTGTTTTCCCTTATGGCCAGTATAGGAAAAAGTTGAGCCGAATTGATCAGTCATTATTCTGCTCATGACTATTTTTATGAATTCATAAGGTTTGTGTTCTCCAATCCTAACAATATACAATAGCTGTTAGAAAAATTAAAAATTACTTAGTCCTTGATGCTATGTTATGCTTTGAAATTGTAGTTTTTATAGAATAAAAAATATTAGTTGTTTTACTATTATTTGTTGAGATCAAACATTTTAGGCTAAAATATTAACTCAAAACACAACGTTATTTCAGATTACAAGCAATAAAAATCATTTTGTGTCTTCAATGAAGAAGGCTAAATTTTAGCCAGAATGTTCGATTTTGATAAACATTTTATTCCATAAAAAAATAAGGTAGATTTTCGACTGGCCATTTTCTATGCATGAAAAATAACCTATATGAGTAATTTAACACAAAGAGATAAAAAAGTACTTACCTAGAATCCTGCCAAATTACAAACGCACACACAGAGCAAGCACCGTAAAACGGGAAACCCGGGAAAGCTTGTAGGCGCAAAAAATGCTGCAAAAGTGCAAAACGTGTTCAAAACCAAAAACGCCAAAAACAGAAAACAACCATAAAAGTACGAAACCGCCAATTTTATTTTAAGGTTAGGCTCTAACTTTATCACGTTTTAACATTGTAAGCACTGAAATTATTTCTTTCCTTTATTAGCTACATAAAGTAAAGTAGGATGCACACACACTCAAATTGTACGTGCTGATTTATCCAGACATAAAACTAGGTGACTTCACTCCTTATTTAACAAAATATTGCAAAATCTTGGGAAAATATCCCTAGGATATTTTAATGTGGACCTAGTAGGATGTTCGTTTTAAATGCAGCTCATAGGACATTCAGGATATCCAGTGGATAATTTTAGGGATATTTACTGGATGTTCAAACTTGGGATGTTTGTAGGACTTATAAATATCCCATAAATATCCACTAGATATCCCATAGTGAAATATCTTTGACGTGGATGTTTGAATTACATATGGATATCCTGGGGATGTTATGTGTTGTGTGGGTACCCACCAGTTGAGCCAAGGTGTTTTTATGACAGCGACCTAAGAGGTGTCAATTTTGAGTTCCTGTTTAATTTTCTATTGTCTGATTTCTAATTTGTTTACCCTAGGTTCATCTGAATGAGAAACAACGAGTTGAAATTTTAATAATGAGCGGTTACGGAAATATGAAAAGATCGCAAGATCAGGTTTGTCAACTTTTCAATGAGTTATATCCAAATAGGCCTCCAATAAATCAGTCAACGCTATGGTAAAGAAATTTCGAGAAACAGGCAGTGCCGCTAGATCAGGTTGACCTAAAACAGAAACCGGGGGAGACAAAGCTTTGGATATCATGCTTCTCAATACACGAGAATGTAACACAATCATCCAGGCCAATGGCAATGGATTTTAATGTGTCTCATCAGTCAGTGAAAAACTTGTTTAAGCAGGAGAAGTTGCATCCCTACAAGATAAAGTTGGTGCACGAGTTAAACGAGGAGATTTTGATAGACGAGCTGAATTTTGTGAGCTGATGATGGAAAGATGCAATAACGATAATAACTTCGCAACAAATATCATTTTCTCGGATGAAGCTACTTTCCATTTAAATGGCATTGTTAATAGACACAATTATCGTTTTTGGTTTGCTGAGAATACTCACTGGTTCCAGGAAGGTCATACTCAGAGGCCCGAAAAAGTTAATGTTTGGGCGGGCATAGTTGGTAGACATATTGTGGGATTTTTTTCATAGATGGTAATTTGAATAGCGAGAAACATCTGGACCTCCTCAGGAATCACATGATTCCTTCCTACAGGATGGTTTTACTGAGTGTAAGTAATGACATAAACAAACAGGTATGGTTCCAGCAAGATGCAGCACCTGCGTATTATGCGGCAAATGTTAGACAATACATAAGCGAACAATTTCCAGGACGTTGGATAGGCAGAAGAGGTGCTATTGACTGGCAAGCGCGATCCCCGGACTTAACCCCGCTCGACTTCTTTTTGCGGGGACACTTAAAGAACAAAGTCTACGTTAACCGTCCAAATGACTTAGAATCTTTAAAAATCAGAGTTAGTGCTGAAAATCGGGCCATTCCTGAGGACTTTCTTTTAGACTGCTTAGCAGAAAATGGTGGTCATTTTAAACACCTAATCCACTAAAAAAGTTTCACTTGTTTATTATTCCGATGTTAAGTGGTTCAATTTTCTAGGTTATTTATTTTGTTATTTATAATAAATTTGTTACAATTTTAAATAAATAAAAATTTGAAAAATAAAAAATTCAGAGTTTTCCCAGTAGAATCCAAATATGCAATCATAGGTATGCAGGGTGTTCCATTTAAAAAAAGTAAATTGGTCTCTATGGCAACCAAACCAGAAATGACAGAAAAAATTTATGGAGGTAGAAATGTCGGGAATAATTTACTGAACAACTTTCATAAAGGTCACTTTTTCGTATACGAGGTTATTCAAGAGTTACAGGCATTATGCGCTACTTTCTTGCCACTCTGTATATATAGCGATATTATAGAGATAGAATAATGTCCCATTTTAAAAGATCAATCATTATTCAATTTACAATAAACTCGACTCCGCTCAATATCAACAACAAGTAAACACTAACGATATGTCAGATTTATTAAATCAAAAGTACCACTTAACACAAATGGTACCAAAAGTAGCTATTTTCGGGACAATTTGGATATCTATGTAGGCGCCTTTCACAATAACATGAACTTTGTATTTTATTATGACAGCGCTTGTCATGTAACATTGGTGTGTGTTTTTCGCTTTTCAAATCCAAAAAATGGAAATCAGTAGTAAAAGTGAAGCTGAAATGATTCCACATGAGATTATTGAATCTGCTAAAGCGACTACTTATGAATTGTTGCCGGTAAAGTCAAGAGAGAGGTATGGATTGGTCTACAATTTATTAATTATCGTATATTAGGTAATTGTCTATATAAAGTTCATACGTTATTATCCATCGATATCCTTTTTAACATACAAAACGGCTACAGAAAAAATATTGTACGTAACACGATCCAAAAGTCATTTTACGGGACTCGCAGGATTCCAGGACGAGCCGTAGTTCCTACTGATCCCGTGAAATATCACTTTCGGAACTTGTTACGTAAATTACTATTGTATCATTGTTCAGATTAGCAGCAATGATGAGGTATCGTAAATAATTTTTTGGAAGAGAAACTGTATGTCTGGCGAAAATTTTACTAGAGACAAAAAAGTTTAAAAATGAAGTCAGCTAGTGTCGGAGAAACAATTGAAGTCATTTGTACAGGTAGTAACAAAAATACAAACTTTTATTTACGAATTACGCGCCATTTTTAATTTCCAGATATTAAGACAAGATCGCGTTAGCGTCAAAACACGCCGTAATTCTTAAAATTAATGAAAATTGATAAAGACGTTTAGAATTTATTCCGAAAAAACTATATTAATTTGAGAACTTTAGCGCCCTCTAGCGGCAATACGAAGCAACATTGCATATATGTAAATTTGCCTAGATCGCCTTATTTTTGGTTTGGTTAAGGAATTTGTGGTTATGCGTTGTACAGTCATTTCAGGGACACCCTGTATATTTACCAAATTTGTCAAAATTTAGGCGTGACCCTAAAAAATTTACGCCTGCGGCGCTTTTTATCTGCAACACCGGCCTGCAAGGCACGCGCCGCCACTGATGTGGAGACCTGAAAAAAACCTGCACACAATGTTTTACTGTCTACATATTTGACTAATAACGTTACTAATATAGCAGATTAGTATCTTGAAGCCAATGCTTCTAATTAAAAAATTTAAGACGCTTACCGAAGAAATTAATCCTTTGAGCAGGTTCGTTGGACACAGAAACACTATTTAGTAACAGGAATTAATCGGATCATCAAAAAACTAATAACTTAATCCTTCGATTGAAATCGACAAACCAGCTCCGCTGCTTGATGGGAAAGACTCTTCAATTTTTTTAAGGTTGTTGGTAATGTTAAGTTTGAAGACAGTGATCCGCATTTAAATATTTTTTTCTAATTTTGTCTCGAAAAATAGATATTTCGAACGCGCTAGCGAGTTCGAAATATATCCATTTCGAACTCCGAATTTTATTTTTTAAAAGTTGGCATTGGTTATATTTAAATGTTTTATTCTGTTGACGTCTGACGTTTCCTGTTATTGTTATCCATGAGAAAAGAAAGTTTTCGGGATTTCTCTGGTAAAAGTTGATTTATCGTTTTATTAGCAATATCCCTTAACTCAGGGGGAGTTAAACTTAGATTATCATGCTCCATATTTTTTAAATTATAATTATGAACAACTCTATGAAATATTAAATCACAAATTTCGTGACAATGACACAAAGAAAATATTATTTATTGTCAAGGCCACTATGATAAAAAGAAATTTAGAGTATTACCAACATAGAATTTAGACACACAAATTTACAAAATTTGAAGGGTTGATTTTCTTTTTAAATATCTATTTTCTTATTGAAAAAAATACAAAATAGAAAAAATAGTATAAAGTACGTGTTTTATAAAGCAGTTAGAGCACTTGTCCCGTTAAAAAACTCGCCGCAAGCGGCTCGTTTTTTAACATGGACGCGTGCTATAAGATGATGCTTTATAAAACATGTACTTTAATATACTATTTTTAGTGACAAGACATGTACAATTTAAAGTTGGTTGGCATTAGAGGCCTCTGGGACAGATGAAGCTTCAGATATCATGGTTTAAAAGTATTTTATTGGATCAATAAAAAGTACACGAACAGCAAAATTTCTGTATATAGTAGAGATTATTTAAAAAGTCCGAAACCCCAATAAAACGTGCAACAAAGAACGCTACAGGGTATTCTTTGTTTTCATACAAATCAAAAGCAAGAATAAATTAAAGGGAGTATCCAGTTGATGCCCTTCAAAGAGAGTAAAATAATAAATCACATAAGTCTCAGTGTTCTATATTTTACCAGGTACCCAAGCGTGTACTTGAGGAAGAAAGGCATAATGTAATATAAGGGTGTATTTTGTATCCTTTTATAAACTGATTGATATCTGTGGTGAATGCTGGTGGGAAATTGGGTCAGATCCGGAATGTAATATTTGATAAAAGTTAAGTAAATATTAAAAATTAAACCAGTATTATTGAAATTATGTTCTATTTCACATATAATTTATAATGAGCTAATTTATTAATAATCGTAATATTTTATATTTTTGTTTTTTATAGTTTTTATGTTCAGTGGCGGCTTTAAGTTTTGGTCTTTGTAAATTAAGCAAATCTTAAATTATGTACATTAAAAATACATTAATTAATACTTTTTAAATATAAATATAATAAAAAGTAAAAAAAAGAACAATTTAAAAATATATTTCATATTTATATTTATAACATTTTTATAAAAAAATAAAGAAACAAACATACAACTACATACAAAAAAGTTAATCTGAATCTGAAGATAAAGAAATGTCACTTTCAGAATCTGAACCAGAATCTGACACATGAATTATCAGTGGCTTAACCTGAACATCCAGAATGTGTTTTTTTTGCCAATAATTATCCCTTATAATATTATTGGCAAACACAATCAGACCAATTTTCGAGGGTAATGGTTTGTAATGCCTCTTTCCAAACATCTGAAACGGCATTTTCATCTTTCCATCTTTTCCAATAATTTGTTTATTAAAAATGTTTTGCTTTGGGCCCAAATTAATTTAATAGCGTTGAAAATGCAGTAGTAGGGCGGCAATCTCAAAACTTGAAGACCCATTGTACAAATTAATTCATCCACGGCATATCCTAATTTTGCTTTGTATTGCTTTTACATTTGTAGCAATTCGGGTTTGAGTGCGTCTTCCATAAAATTGATATTTGTTATAAAAAAAAATTACGCCCTAAACAATAATCGGGTGCCAGTATTCACCTTAGGAGAACCTAAAATAAACTTCGACAAGGCAACTTATCCACCCTTACTCTCACAACCCTACGCCCTGGAGGATGTTCTTCAGACACCCCTTAGCTAGCTCAACTTAGGGTAGGTTCGCTATTTTGTCTCTAGATTGAGAGGTTTAGCACTCTTATGTCGCTATGTGGACATACGCTACACGTTTACATTGCACAAGCTCTGTACATAACATGGGCGCAAAACTTTATCAAAAGACTGTATATCAAACAATACGCAAATGCAGAATATTAAGATTTTAAGTTGACTACTTTTTAAAGAAAAATGAACACATGGTAATGATACTTAGCTGTAAGTAAATCCTGAAGGCGCCACCTTAGTTTTATTTTACTTAAAAGCCTTTAAAGGTTCTAGTGTTTGGCCTCAGAAAAAAAACAAACTAGGAAAAAAAAACACTTATGTCACCATCGGTCTACACTAGCTTCTTATAAGCTCTCATTCACTGAAGCCCTCAAAGTCACTCTATTTAAAATAAAAGCTAAATGTTCGCAGAAGCCAGTACAAATATTTATTCTTAAAGTGATGTTAAGCCCTTGGTTACTTGATTTTATAAATGCAATCTCCTCTTACTTTGGTGGACAATAGATACTCAAAGTTAAAAGATAAATAAGTGAAGTGAAATATTAAAGTGATAGTACTAGGTTTGACAATAAAATTTCTGAAGGTTTAAATTTATAAAGTTATCGATAAAAGAAAGCAAAAAGTCAAACCCTGTTTGACAGGGTCTTGCACAAGACGGCAACTGTCAGACCTACACTGTAAAAAAAATTACTGTTCAGTCTGATCTGGCAGCCACATAGACCTACCTCCAGGACATTGCCTCAGAAAAGGAATTTCCGCAAGGTATGTGCAAGAACCTCTCACAACTAACTAAATTTACCATAAAATCTCTGTTAGAGTATAATACAATATCTTACGAGTACCTGTGGTTACTCAACAAGCATGCTAGCCACTCGGCCATAGATAAGTTAAAATGTCAAAGTTACACGTGTTAAATTTAGAAGAAACAAATGGCCTTTAGCCGGGAAACAAAAATATTTACTTTATAATCATAAATTGTAACTATTTTTATAACAAAAGTAGCTGTAACAGACTACCTAACGTTCTGAACTACTAGAGACTCTTGTGACGTCTTAACGCTATGTCGATATACGCTACACGTTTACATTGCACAAGCTCTGTACATAACATGGGCGCAAAACTTTATCAAAACACTGTATATCAAACAATACGGAAATGCAGAATATTAAGATTTTAAGTTTACTACTTTTTAAAGAAAAATGAACACATGGTAATGATACTTAGCTGCAACTTTACGTGCTACTCATGGTCTCTCAAACAGCTAACGTGGATACTGCTACACAGCTAGTCTCCAAGAATTCAAATGGTACATGGCAACTGGCACGTCCCGCGTCCAGACATTTTCAACAAAAGTAACATAGTACTCCAGTTTGTACTCGGACTTTTAGCCCCTCAAATAAAAACCCTAAAATCGAATTTTAGATATACAGCATGAAAGAGAAATCTTTTATAACTCCCATCGAGGGTAATTCAGATACTAAAGTTTAAACCTACCTCAAATAAGTTCATTAAAGCATTTTAAATCGGCATTTCGCCCAAAGAAATAGGCAAACTACAAAGCCATACCCTTTTTAAAAACATTTGTGGATGCTTTATCGGTACTACATTAGCCTGCACGGCCCAAAAAAAACTAAACTTGGGGAGCTATTTCCACAAACGTGCTTTAACTTCCAGTGTCCATGGTCGAAAGGGCCGATTCTTATTTTTCTCCCACGTACATAGTTACCAAAACAAAACAATGACAAAAATTAGTCAACCCTATCTACGGAAACTGACCTCTTTTAAATAACACAGAAAACTAACGGCGACCGAAGTCAGCCCACGCGACCAAGCAAAAATTAACCAGACGTGGCTGTGAAAATGCACAGAAAGTGTCAGTCTGACACTGACCTATTATCGATTTTCTTAAAAACAGCTGATTTACAACAGTCGAGACTTTTAACCAACATCTCAAATACAAGAACTTATTTCTATTGATAACTTGAAAAGTTTATCAATTACCAATCAATTAGAACAAAGATTTGTAACCAAACCTGTCTGCAAGTAGTATCAAACAAGGGACAGAGAAATCAATCCACTTGGCTATGTCTTGCAAGATACAAAACATTCCTGGAATATAAACATCAACAAAGGTTTGAAACTAAACATAATGAAAATTTTGGATATTACAGGTAACTTAATTAGTAATTAATGTTTAAGGTGAGAGTCTACATATGTATTTTAACAACTTAAAAGCGAAAACTTAACATAGATAATCAAACTTATGAAATGCAATTTTCGAACTGTAACATATTTTTGCTTTGTAGCCAGAAAAAGAAATCAGCTTCTCTCGTTGAAGCATTTGGCACATTTTCGCTGAGCGGTAAATGGTACTTTGCATTGTCCATAACAAGATGCGAGGGTTTTTTGAGCCGAGGTAAAAGCTGTTCTTCTAACCATTTTTCAAACAATGTAGAGTTCATGTTGTCATGATAGTCAGCGCTTTTATTTTTTGTAGAAAAAAATAAGTCTGCCTCATCTATAAATCTTTTGCCGTCTGATTGATTTTTATTTAAAATTGATTTGATGTTGTCATCATGCCATGTCGCTACCATTTTGAAATATTCATGTTTCGTCTATAAAAACCGCATCTAATGTAGCTTCTGATAACAAGTTTTCTGTATATTGTCTCAAAAATTTTATACGTTTCGAAACAATATCCGGTTTCTCCATAATGTAGCGCCTGCCACTGTCCCTTTTAAATTTAAATCCCAAATGCTTTAACAAATGACCTAACGTGGAGTTGCTTAGGTCAATAATTTATTTGGCATGCAATTCCTCTTTTAGTTTTTGCCGTGTGACATACTTATGCGTGGCAATCATATTGTAAACTACGTTCCTTATTTAAGTTTTCCTTGCCTTAGTTAAATCCCTTGTTTTTGGGGAACGCATTTCTCTATTAGCCTAAAAAAGAAATTGAATATTATGACTACGTGTCCTTTTATTACTTTATAATTGACTATAATTACTTATAATAAATTGCAATCCTTATATATTATATAATATAAAAATCGCAACATTTTTTGGTCCATAAACGTCTAATACGCCATCCACTGTGGGACACCCTATATTCATATGTGAATAAATTTGAAACCACTTACCCTGGGAGAGGTTCCTGTTGTATATTCCTTTAGGATCCTGGCTACAGTTTTCTCACTAATCTTACAGGCTGCTGAAGTGCATTTCACAGCTGAAATTGGCTGAAGGCTATTTTCTTTTTCATTTTGAAAATACTCCAAATCGTTTAAAATAATTTTCCGTGTTTAACATTTTGCGTTAAACATTTTGCATCAAATATTCTAAGTCGAATGTCGAATAAACCCCAAAATTCCTCGCCCGGACCTGAGTTTTTGAGTACCTGACAAAAGATTCTTTGTTGCGCTTTAATTTTTCACACCTCACAAAGAGAGGCAATTAAGGGTTGGTACTTGCTAACTTCATGCCTATGATTTGTTCAGAAGAAAGAAAGATGATTAAAAGCTGTAGCTTTCTTTGTTGCAGGTTTTATTGCCCTTTCGATCTTTTTTAATAATCTCTACTATAATATACATTTCGTCAAATGTTAAAAAAATATATTTACCCCTTTAGAGCAATGGAGCAACACGAAAACATGAAAGAGAATATAAAACCCAAATATTTATTTTGTATTGCATTGCTTTGTACAAAATGGCTTAAGAAAAAAAAAAGATACAATCTGCCTACCTCTAATAAAAAATGTTAATTTCGGGAAAAGATATTAGCAATTCAGTTTCTTTTTACAAGGCGGTGCAAATCAAATATAAAATCTAGAAGGAGTTTTTATGATTCCTTAATATTCTCGTCCCTTTTTGGCCGGATAAGCCTAATTTACATTTAAAAAGCTAAATAACAGAGCTTTTGCTTTAATCTTTTCCCTGGAGACTTTAATAACTTCGAATAACTAAAATAAAGCAACTGATGATGAATCTGTAAATAGAAAATAAAATGTGAAATTAAAATTGTCTTTTTGTGCAATTGTCCATAAAGTGACGTCCTTCTGGCATGTTCTGACGCCACAAAAGTCATTATTCCAGTATTGTTAAGCGTTGCTAAGCAATGAGACATATGATAGTGGGTAAAGTCTGTTCAAAAATATAAGAAAGTGACTAACTGATCCCTATTAGGAAAGGCCCGGGCCAGCTTACCTCTTTTTGATGACGCGCTTGTTTTACACTTGCCGCTTGAGTCAACCCAACCCTTTTCCGGGGTATCATATGTGTCGAACCAGGTTTCATCCAAGTAAATAATCGGCCTTTGCTGATATCTTTAAATCCTAATTTTTTGTGGATATTCGGATCGCCATTCCCGAATTCTACTGGATTCCATTAAAACTTGTCTTTTGTTAATTTTTTTAAATGTAAAACGCATGTGTTGGATCCACTTCCATACCGTTGTTCTGTCACATTTAATTTTTTCATCTTTTCAAGCCTCTTAATTAAATTATCTAATGTAGGCACGCTTTGTTCCTCGTATAACTTGTAAATTTTACGCTGTATTACATCTTGATCACTTCCATCTACCTTCGTGAAAATGCCAGTATCGGTTCTTTTCTTCCTCGCTAAAATGGGATTATTCACAATTTTCCATACAGTTGATGTTGGAATTTTTGTTAATGTGGCCGTTTCTTCTAACGCTGCTTGCTTGCTGACCGCACGTTCGATGAGAGTTGAATAAACATTGTTTATAACTTACTTTTCACAGAAAAGTGTTTTCTGCTTTTCGACGGGGTTATCTCTTGAGATACATTGGGCTCGCACATATTTTCCATGACTCACACACGATTAAACAAACGCTGTATTCCAAACGAAGTAAGAATAATTAGGTACTAAGCTTAAAACTAACTAGAGTGGCTATATATACAGTCTTTAGAACATAATTTATTTTATGGGATTAACCCTCTCATTTTGAATCAGGTAAAAATCGGTTTAAACTCACCAAACTGTTACTTTAATAATGAAATTACGTCTTCCGGATTTGCAGTTTATTTTAAGACATTTTTAGGTACGGACCATAATTAACCTGCATTTATTTATTCATTCATTGTTTGTTAATGACCACCCTTGGATAATCCCATTGAAAGGCAAAGTGTAAGTTTCTTATTACTCTGGACAGGCTTTACTAGAATATTATATTATACAGTGACCGCCAAAAGTCCCGCATAAATTCGATATATAGGGGAAAGGGGAAAGAAAGTCAAAAAGTCTTTCTCGATATATGCCAAACGAAAAATAAATTTTAAAAACGCTCGGACTCGTCAATCTTTATTTCTAATTGCCCATCTTTGATATAAAGAAATATACAGGGAAACTAGTGAAGAAGTTATGACGTCACCGACCATTTTTTTAAATGGAATAGCCTTTGTTTTATTCGATTTTTGTATTCTACGGGAAGTTCTAAACATATTCCATGTTACATATCCTATACCGATTTTCAGCCGTTTTTGAAATATATTGGCTTTTAAAATGAAACTAATATTTGCCTTGATCCTAGTAAACTATGTATATCTTATAAAAAAAAATTACTTAATTAAATATTCAAATTGCTTCCCATTTACTTCTTGACAGTGTCGAAGACGGTAGGTAAACTCCTCTAAAACATTATGAACTGTTTCTGGCGTTATTTGTCTAATTTCTTGTGAGATTCTATTTTTCAATTTATCTATACCGTTAGGTTTATTAAAAAACACTTTATGTTTTAAGTAACCCCACAAAAAGTAGTCCATCGGCGTCAGATCAGGGGACCTGGCTGGCCATTCTATTTGTCCCCTTCTATCTATCCATCTCCCGCGAACACCGTGTCGAGATAATTACGAACATCGCGATAATAATGGGGCGGCGCACCATCTTGCTGATACCATATATCACCAGCTGGTAAGTCCGGGTCTTCTGCATTTGGAAACAAAACTGCTAAAGCGGGTATAAGATCATTTTCAAGAAAATCCAAATATCTTTGGTATCAAGGTCTCTTCAACAAAATATGGGCCAATGATTCAATTTCTCACAATACCGGCCCAGACGTTAACTTCTTGTGGGTACTGTGTAAGGGCTTCAGTTGTCCAATAAGGATTTGTTGCTAAGCAGTATCGATAGTTTTGTCTGTTTACTACACCATTCAGACAGAAAGTTGATTCATCAGAAAACATTATTTTGTAAGTTAGCTCCTCATCATTTCGACATTTTATGCTCATCATTGTTTCACAAAATTCTAATTGTCGATCATGGCCGTCATCGTTTAATTCATGTAGGTATCAGCTTAATTTTGTAGGGGAAATATTTATTTATTCGTAAAATTCTTCTTACTTCTCCGACTTTGTTTTTGAGAGCTAACAATTCTGTACGTTTATGAGGAGTATCTTCTACCGAAAGAAGAATATTTGGTTTCCTTTATTCCGAATGTTTGGGTCTGCTTGATCTTGGAAGGTCTCTTACATGTCGAAAGTCTTTAAACTTCTGTTCAATTCTACCTACTGTAGATTGAAAAATTTGTTGATTTGGGTATTTCTGATTAAAAAGCTGTCAAACCTCAACTTGTGTTCGTATTATATCTCCATAGCCCATCATGATTAGGATTTCGATTCTTTGCATCTCACTTTAACCATGTTCAGTGATCACTTACTAAATTAATACAAATTATGCAGATTGTTTCAAAAGTACGGTATGTAACTTAACGGGGTGATTCCTTATGATATCCTAAGAGAAAAAGTTCATAATATGAACATGCGTCCGAAGTTGACCCGTTTTTGACATTATATCCTATTCCCGATTTGATTGACTTTGACTTAATTGCCAACAATAAAATACCTTATTTAATTAGCACCTGATTATAATAACATACTCTATGGATTTAAAGTATTAATTGTAACACAAAAATCTTAAACGTCAATATTTCAATAACGGCTGAAAATTGGTACAGGATATGTTACATGGAATGTGTTTGGAACTTCCCGTAAAATACAAAAATCGAATAAAAAAAGGGCTTTTCCATTTAAAAAGAATGGTCGATGACGTCATAACTTCTTCATGTATATTATTCTTTTATATTAAAAATGGGCAATTAGAAATAGAGATCGACGGGTTCGAGCGTTTTTAAAATTTATTTTTTGTTTGGCATATATCGAATTTATGCGGGACTTCTGGCGGTCACTGTATAATAAAATATTCCCGCGCCGAATTTCGCTCATTCACATCATACATACACACAATCTTGCAATTTCTTTAATTTCATTTTCTATTGCAGAAAAATAGTATGTGCATCGCGTTGAAAAATCATACTTTTTACAAATTTGAATCCTCGTCAGCGAATTTGTTATTTTCCTACTAGATACACAATGTACCATTCTGTTATTTAAACACAGAAAAAATATTTTTCGGTAAGACTGCGCATTTTCATGGCCTTCGGCTCTTGATTGAGATTCCGAATTTTTCATGTTATGTTGGTGCTACATATCAGGCTGTAAAGGAATGGTTAGTTTATTGTTGCTTTTCACCAGATCTGTCGGTAATTGAATTATTGTAATTCAATTACTTCTTAAATGATAGTTGTAGTTGACTTTTTAAATACTAGGATTAAGTAACTGTAATTGGTAAGTGGTTTTTGAAAGACTAAGGTACTTCAATTATTTAAAAAGTAATTGAATTACTTGTAAATAATTGAATTGCACAAAGAGTAATTTAATTACTCCTAAACAATTTTATCATGCAATTAACTGAATTACATAAAATGTAATTAAATTACTTCTAAATAACTATATTACATAAAAAGTAATTGAATTATTTGCAAATATGTAATTGAATTACATAAAAATAAATTGAATTACATAAAAAGTAATTTAATTACTCCTAAACAATTTTATCATGCAAGTAACTTAATTACATGAAATGTAATTAAATTACTTCTAAATAATTACCTTACATAAAAAGTAATTGAACTACTTGCAAATAATTTAATTACATAGAAAGTAATTGTATCACTTGCAAATAATTTAATTACATAAAAGGTAATTTAATTACTGTCAAATAATTCTATGATGCAGGTAATTCAACTACATAAAAAGTAATTAAATTAATTCCAAATAATGCAAATAATTTGATTACATTAAAAGCAATTAAGTTTCTTCCAAATAGTTCAATTACATAAAAACTAATTGGAATTCTAATTTTTGACAAGGTTAAAGGTTTGTCTTTGACCTCGGTGTCCGGTTTTTGATGTTTTACCGCCACGTCAATGCGATTAAATATTGTCTATAAAAAGTCTGTGGGGGTAGGATAGTAATTTTATTGACCTCGGAAGCTAAGGAGGCAACTATTGCATCTTTCACGCTGCCCCAATTAAAGCTACGGTGGAAAAATCGTTCCCAAAGCTCTCTAGAAGAGGGTCTGACAGAAAGTATCATGAAGCTTATTTTTGGAAAAGCACTGGGTATTAATTTAAAGGATAAGTTAAGGACCAGCTAAGAGGAATACAAACTTTCTAGTAGTAGTATAAATACTTTTTTTGAACTGGATCCCAATAGAAGAACCTACAGAATGAAAAGTATAAAGAAAATACAGATAAGAAGATTGAGCTGGAGATTCTCCAGTATGTTAATGATCCTCCTCTGCTCCAGTTGATAGGCTGCTTTCTTTGAAAGCAAATGAAAAAATAGGGTTTTGTAGGTATGTGTCTTGTTGTTGTTGTCTGTAGTTTTTTTGAAATTATTTTTCTATTTTATTTAATTGTTACATTAGTTTTATTTTAACAAATAAATCATATTAACCCAAATAGAGAGACAATTTGGTCATGTTGAAATATTATAGTTTTTAAAAAGTTAAAGGTATAAGTCGCAATTTAATTATTGTGTAGTGTAGAAAATAGAAAAATTCAAATTTTTTTTATTTCCTTTCTATAATAAAGTGATTGTGCTGTAATAAAAAATAATAAATATTAAGTTTTTTCTCTATAATAATATAAAAAGGAGTAACTCAATTGCTTATGTAATATCTCAATTATCAAGATGTAATTGAATTACTTGGAGAATACCTTAATGACCAGAAAGTTCCTGATTTATAGATTCAGAGTAATTTAATTATTTTGAAGGTAGTTCAATTACTAAAAAGTAATTGAACTAAACTCAGCAATTCAAATGCGGTAATTGGTCAAGGAATTAATTACTTTTAGTGGGTAATTGGTAATTAAATTTTTTTTTATCATACTGTTAGTAATTGATGCTTTTTTCGGAGTGTAATAAGTAATCGTATTTGAATTACTTTTTAAGAGTAATTGCAACAGCCCTGCTTACAACATCATTTAGCGTTTTAGTTTGTTCAAGAACAAACTACAAACATTTGATGATCTGATGATTTTATTTTGTTTTTGGCGAATTCGCATTTTGAATATCCTGTATTGTCTATAATCTTCGAATAACTAGCCTAATATGTTGCATAAAGCCTAGATTTTTTACATGCACCAGCTCTGGTAGCCATCTAAAAGATCAAATGATGCATTGTTCAAGTTATATGACCTTATAAAATGTGCTTTGAAATCAAACTAGAATTCAATTTACCTATATCTTAATGGAAAACCATTTACTTTAAAAAAAAAACTCCAATTGTTATATATATAATATTTCCCAATAATATCTAATGACCCCGGTCAACTCAAATCCTTTCAATTCCTCACTAAAATTTCCTGTTCAGTTTTGAACCGCCCCATTTTCGTCAACTATGCTAATTTTAAAATACCACAAAAGGACCACCGCATGTCTAACTGTGTGAAGAGTAGGAACACCCCTTAACGCGTCCAATGCACATACCCCTTACAATCCTGTGAAAAAACGACAGGACGAAACGAATGCGTCCGAACAAATCCGATGCGAACCGCGGACATGGATCAACAAGAGAAACACTGAAAGCTCTAAAGAACATCGTGTGGCGGAGTTAGTTGAAATCGGAACGTGAGAAGGCGAGTACGAGAGTGAGACGTTCGGTATAAGCCGGCGAATTTTATACGACAACGAAAAATACGACAGGTCCTTGGGGAACATTTTCGAAAACAATCAACAGTTTTTTTCATCGGATATACCTACATACACCTAGTGTTTTTTCTTTTTTTGGATTGCTCCGTCTATACTTAATTTGTCGTTTTTTAAAGCTTTTTTGCTGTGCATCTTAAACGTCTAGTGCTTATATCAACAAGTGATCTGTATTTGTTTATTTATGAGGATGTGACCACCCCGTTCTCTCTAACGCTAGTGCCATTATTATAATTTATTTTCGCTAAGCTTGCAATTTCTTGCTTCTTGAAATTATCTTTATATTAAACTAAATGTTGCCACACGTAACGATAGCCGGCTACGACATGGTGTCTTTGTGGATCTTGCTGGTGCTTTCGACACTGTCGGTGTGCGATGGAATTTTCATCGGTGGTGAACAGGACGTCGCTAGCCCGTTGAGGGTGGCCCAATGTAGAGCGACATGTTTAGAAAAGGTAAGCGCAGTGTTTCAATTATTAGGGAAAGCGAAGTTAAATTCGAAAATGAGTTATTGTCGCCAAGGTAATGAGTCATGACTGATGACAAGATAAGTATCAATGATACCTTGATGTGCACCAACCGAAATGATATACTTAAAAGGACATTTTTATTACACCTATTCTGAACAAAAACAAATTATAACGACCTACCTACATTTATTTTCTTCGTACGGTTATAAACAAACAAAAGGGGTTTTTATTTTCTTTGTAGGTTTTATCAATCAAATTGTGATGATTTGTGGTTTGCGGACATAATCACATTGTTTTAGTTTGGAATGCAACTTCTCATCTATATTTCTAACTACGTACCTTTGATAAATTTAGTTCAGGCTAGTTCGGAAGTAAAGGCCTGTCTAAGGGGAGCGGTCTCTATCGCTGGCGGCAAATTATGCCCCAAAAAAAAATGAAGCCCTGAAAGAAAAAAAATCGTAAAAATACGAATATAGAAAATAATAATGGGACACTGAAAAAGTTGGGCCAATAACTAATAAATGCAATTCTTTAGTGTACCTATAGGTACACTTAAATAGTTTGCTGGAAATCATTTCTATCACATAGATATGTATATGTTTAAATTTAAAATCACATTCAATAAGTAATACTAAATAATTTGTTCAATTATCATTAAAAGCAATAAAAAGGTTTATTTCTATAGCCACTATTTGCATTTTCCTTTAATTTAAGAAGAAACCTATGTACCTACTTAAGGGTAAATCTAAGACATTTCCAAAGGCAAATAATTGTGTCACGTAGAAGTTTGTGTTTTGTGCACTTTCTGAAGTGTAGTGAATAACAAATTTGTTAAATGCATTTTTAATCATTCAGTAAATGCGAATGCATATTAAGTATTTTTATTATAAGACTAGAGTTATAATGGTGTCTTATTTGGGTTTTGAGGAATTATTTTTTACCTGTCTTTAGTCGTTAAAGTAATTAAATACGTTGCCTTTTCATCTGTCTCATTTCTGCCTTTTTGTTGAGGCAAAAATGAGACGTAGTTTTTGAAATATCAATAAGCCAACTACTTAGCATTTTTATATATCCATGACATATTTAAAACACAGGTTTTTCGTATTTAAAATAAGCTTATTTTTAGCTGTAAAAGTGTAGACTCCATATCGCAAAATTTACAAAATTATCTCAATTTATCCCCCCTACCAAGTTTTCTTAAAATAAGCTTATTTTTAGCTGTAAAAGTGTAGACTCCATATCGCAAAATTTACAAAAGTATCTCAATTTATCCCCCCTACCAAGTTTTCTAGAATGTGGGCACATTATCATATCGGCATTTTGATTTCTCGATTTTAGTGTAACATTATTTAGAATTTTGAATATTTTTAGCCAAATATTTTATCTTTGCAGCCTTTTCATAGGTTTTATTTTTAGCTTTCTTTTTTATGCAACCAGAACAATATCAATATTTTAATTAGCCTCACTTGAGATTTTTTTTCTAAATATGTAATACACACTATTTATATACTTTATACTCTTAATTCATTAATAGTTCTATAATTTACAAAGTAAAATGAAAGAAAATATTTTATTTTAAAATTAAGGGGGGCGATAAAGCAGAAAAATACTTCTGTATGCACCTGTAATTTTAACTCGCGAGTTCAGGTTAACTCATTACTTCTAATTGTTTGTTAATTCGATTTGAACTCAAGAGTACCTACCTAAATATTATCAGTTTTGTGTAGATATAAGATCTTACTAGATTGGATATTCAGTCCAACATAATTAGGTGTTTGAGAAACATGATTTAATATACATTAAATCCATTTATACAAAATCCTATTCTTCTACGACTTAAAATAGTATGCTAATTTAAATCAAACTTCAACTAATTTCTATATACGCAGTTTAAAATCGGCAAGACTAACAAAAAAAATCACTCCTTACAATTCCTATTTTAAAAATATTCTTCTCTCAAAAAGCTGCAAAAATGGTCTAAAAAGATTAAAAAACCAGTCTATTTATAAATTAATATTCTTTATTGTAGTCGAAAAATTAAGGAACAATATGCAAATCAGATTCCTAAGAACAAATCCGAGCCACGGCAACAAAAACTCTAGTACCTATATCTAATATGTGTAATAATATTTGATTGGTAATGTATATAGAAATCATGACTTAGGTTGTCATAGCAACGTATTATACCGATAAACTAAATGTAGGATTTGTAGAAGGTAGTCCGATTTTTGCATCTTATTACTATCTCATGTCATGACTACTCAGCGAGTAAAGTCAGTTTCTTTTTGGCCGTTTTATGGCGATTTTCGTATTCTAACACAAATAAGTATGTGTTTTTTTTCAATAATATGATATAAATCCCGTGTGGTCTCACAATGTTATTTTGTTTTTAAAGGGTCGTTAATGGATGTTTACTTTATGTTGAAAGGAGTTTTAATTGAATATATTCATAAATAAATGAACTATTATTATCGAGATTATTATACTATGGCGAATAGAAAATAATGACGGCTAGCTAGAATACCTTGTCCGTTCACTAGGAATAGTCCTTAATTATATACCTACATTGCTTATATTATATTTATTTTTGACCGTATTCTTAGCCGTATTCAATTTTTATACGATTTATATTTATAGTATTTTAAAAGACCAAAATAAATTGTCTACTGCATTTTTTACCAACAAGTCCCTATGTATCGCAAGAAACATCTCTTTTTACCTGACCTAAACTAAATGACTGCCCTCAGGCCCGAAATACCCATCGTCTTCGCAAACCAACGAACAGATCCGGGCAAATTACTATTAAGTCAATTTACAATTTAAGTGGAACCACATGACAAAAACCGAATCAACTTTTATATCGAACCGAGATAGAAAAAAGATTGGCCGTGTCGTTTATCAAAATTTAGACGGACGGAAAAATAAATTAGTTTTTTCGAGTTTAGAGGCCGATTCAAATTTAGTAGATTAGGGACAGGTGGATTGGAGAAAATTGGTTTGGTGGCGTTTGTGAAGGTTTGTCCTATGAACTTGGGAACCATACTCGATTTCTTAATAGTCGACAGAACAGCATTTAGTCGTAAAATCGCAATAAATAGATAGTTAGTCTTAAATAACACAGGTACTTTATTTGAATTTCACACGACATTATAAGGCTTATGGGTCTATTATAAAAATGGCGAACAAATATTTCCCAATGTTTTGAAAGAGTGTGCTTAACATAAAAGAAATAACAATAGTTTTAAATGTATATGACGCACTGGTACACCAAACGCTCTCTAGTACTGTTCGATATCTAGTGTCAGCATGTGGCAATATGACAGGCTTCTTAGGGAAAGAAAATCTGGAACGATAGCCCCTCCTAAACAGTAACCAGAAAAAACACCTGTACAGATTGATGGGGATGTGGAAAGTGCCATAGGAAGAATAAGTTTATAATTTCAATATAGAGATCCCAACATTGGATAACATCTTTAATGTTATAAGCAAAGATGAAAATATACCCAACCTAGGAAGAAAAAAATTGTAAGAAATTTTTCTTGGGAAAGCAAAATCGAAAGTCAATTTTACTAGATAGACAAGATATTATATTTTTGGAAACGGCAGTATCCAAGAGAAGGACATTCAGTGCGAAATATATGGCAGGATAAAGATCTTCAAAGCTTTTATAGCAGGGTTATCTACTGGTTTGACAATACTTGCAGCTAAAGATCGCAGGTCAATCACGCATGTATACATAGTGAAAACAGATTGGTGAACGGTGGTTTGCTTCAATTTGAGTAAAATCAACAAAATAATATTTATTTATTTATTCATTTAACAGTACCAACTTACAGAATTATTCCAAATAGTACTAGGTAAAAAACAAAGAAATAATTACAGAGAGCTTATACATTTTCTACCAACATATTTATACAAATGATAATACCGAGGATAATACTTACTTACAAATAGAAATAATGAAGTAACAATAATAACGTTCTCAACTGTAGCGCTAATGGTACGGCGGATATACATGATATGATCCGTAAGTTAATGCAGAAGGAGCCGTTTTAAGTTAGTTTTGAACTTGGATATAGACCATTCATAATGAAACTCATTGGGAACATGGGTATTTAAGTGAATCATGATTCGGTTGGAAGGACTGTTATGTCCGATGTCAGTTCTATACCTATGGGTTGAGAAAGGTATTGCTAGACGGGTGTTACGTGATGGTACTCGGAAGTTGATCGATCTCAATAGGTCTGAACAATCTATCTTGTTGCTGATGATTTTATGACTATCCAAGCCAAGCATGCTAAGGCGTTGGGAGTAGGACAGACTTGTTCGATCAATACGAAGCTTCCTGAACAAGAAGCTAGCGAACTTGGACTGCACTCGTTCAATTCTATCAGAGTGGGTTTTATAGAAAGGGGACCATACTATGCAGCAATATTCAAGGTGACTACGGACTAATGAATAATATAATATCATCAAAACATTAATGTTGGTAAAGTTAAAGCAAGTTCTTATAATGAAGCCTGCCATCCTAAATGATTTGGAGATTATGTTGTTTATGTGTTCCCTGAATCTGAGTTCTGTGTCAAAGATGACTCCTAAATCATTGATTAAAGCAACTCGGGAAATACTTGCAGTGCGAGTTGCAGTGGGTAATTGACCAAGATTGGCTTTTTTTTTCGAGTGAATGATATAACGTTGCATTTGGATAGATTAATTTTCATGTTATTTAAGGTGCACCAGTCAGCGATTTTGTTGATGACCCACTGTAGTTTAAAACAGTCGCTATTATTATCGATCACCTTATATATTTTTAAGTCAGTAGCATAAAACAGAAAGTGAGCGTTATCAAACACGGTACTGAGATCATTTATAAAAGTAAGGAACAGGATAGGACCTAAGTGTGAACCCTGAGGTACACCCGATGTTACTGGTATTTTATCCGACAGCTGGCCATTAACACTAACAAATTGAGATCTTTCGGCCAGATAGCTTGAGAACCATCTGAGAAGGGAACCAGATATTCCATATGAGGTCAGCTTAGCGATAAGAACATGATGGTCTACCCTATCGAAAGCTTTAGAGAAATCAAAATAGAGAGAGTCAATCTGAGCCCCAGAGTCCATTGCTGCTGCAAGATAGTTTGTGTAAAGGCATAGATTGGTTTGAGTCTCGGTTTGAGTTGAGCGCTTAGGCATAAATCCATGCTGATGTTCAGATATAGTGTTTTTGAAAGCCAGTAGAAAAATATTATGAGAAATGATTGCTGACGTCTTCGAAAAGCGTTTTTCCGGCGAATTCTGTCATAGTCTTAGATAATACCAGCTATCATTCAAGGCTTTTTGAGAAACTACCTACGCCGTCTTGGCAAGATAGGGGTATCATAAATTGACTCTCTTTTTCCTTTAAGGGCAACATGTTATAAAAAGAGCTTTTCAAAATAGTGTGAGGAAATAAGACAAACTTTAAAAACTGTGTAATCGACACAAACCGAATGGACAATTAGATACTAGATATCTTTTTGTTAGGAATTAAATATCTGCAATGTACTTAATGAAAGTAAATTTTTCAGGGAATAAGAAAATCTACTGTAGAATTAATTTTTAATGATATTTTAATTTATTACACAACGGCAATATAAAAGGACGAAGAAAGGTTACTGTACTGTTATCAATGGAAAACATTTTTTTTTCATAGTTTTATAAATAATACAGTGTACCTATGTATAAAGTCTGGAACCGGCTTAATAACACCACAATTTATTGGCCGATTTAAACCAAACTTGGTACAGTTGTGTAAGAGGATCTGACGTGCCGAATAACGATATTGGCGTTGTTGTCAGCTTTTTAGTTTGTCTGGAATTCGAACGAATTTTATATTTTTAAATGTAATACCCTGTATATTTTTTCATTTATAGTTTTTACTTTAAATTTGTTACAATTTTGGTATACCATACTTTGTTCCTAATATTAATAGTTTTCGAAATAACGACGTGTTTTGAAAATATCAACAAATTGTGTTTCATATATTAATAAATAAAAAACCAGTTCAGTTTTGATGTAAAGTCATAAGAGCTGTCATTTTTGCATGCAAAAATGTTAAGTCTAATTTCAAAAGCAACTGTTCTAGAAACTGTGCGACGGTTCGAAGAAACTGGAAATTGTAGAGATAGGCGACGATTAGGACGATCAGCAGTAGCAGATGAAGAGAAAAGTTTAGAAATTTTACAACATGTTGTTGAAACTGTTTCTTCATTAAGAAAAATTTCTCAAGTAAGTGACGTCTGCTTCAAATCCGTCCATAATGTTTTAGTAAAACGTAAATATCACCCTTTCAAAATACATGTAGTTCAAGAGTTTGACCAAAATAACCAGTTTTCAAAATTAACAGTATCTTCGGACGAAGCAACATTTATGTTAAATGATAAAGTCAATAGACACAACTGTAGGTTTTGGGCAAATGAAAATCCCCACTGGATAAGAGAAGGTCATACACAACGCCCTGGAAAATTGAATGTGTGGGCTGGGCTCCTGGGTAACCACAAGATCGGTCCATTTTTCATTGAAGGAAATTTGACATCACAACTTTACCGTGAGCTCTTGGAAACGCAAATGGTGCCTACTATACGAAATGTGATGAGTCCAAACTATGCAAGTACATTCTTTTAACAGGACGGAGCTCCTCACCATTTTGGTCGAAACGTGCGCGAATTTTTGAACAACACTTTTCCGAATGAATCGGTAGAGGGGGGTACAATCGAGTAGCCACCCAGGTCCCCTGATTTGTCGCCTAACGACTACTACCGCAAGATTTTGCCGACTTGCAGTGTCGAATTTTGGGCGAATTTGAATTAATAACGCCAGAAATGATTTATAACACAATTGAAAAATTTCATTTTCAATTAGCACATTGTCAAGCTAAATTGTACTCGTTATTTCGAAAACTACTGATATTAGGAACAAAGTATGTGATACCAAAAGTGTAACAAATTTATGGTGTTATATTTAAAAATATAAAGTTCGTTCAAATTGTAGACAAACTAAAAAGCTGACAACAACGCCAATATCGTCATTCGGTGCGTCAGATCCTCTTACACAATTGTACCAAATTTGGTTTAAATCGGCCAATAAATTGTAATGTTATTAAGCCGTTTCTAGACTTTATACACACACTGTGTGTACATACTTATTAATAAACAAACACTGTAAAATGCAGACCAGTTCTTTTAATTTTTCCCTATTAGCCGACCACCCCTGTTAACCGACCAACATTTGATTCCCAGAGGGTGGTCGCTATTGAGGGATTTTACTAAAACAATAATAATAATACTAGGAAATAATACAGTTGGGATTAAAAAATTTTCTTTTTCAAGGGTGCTCTCTCAGAAGGATATCATAGAAGTGATTATGTTTTCTTTCGATTACGGATCTAACAACTTGTAGGTGTTTGTACTTATCATCTGAAATAGGTGGCGTGAGGCGCATCCTGGCAACATATTCCATCGGGGAATTAAATATATAAAATCACAAAATTGTCTAAAAGAGATTCAGAAAAAACTGGTAAATGAATACAGAACAAAACCCAAACACGCGATGACAAAGCGAGAATAAAGCTAAAAAATGAGTGGGGTTCGATATGCAGTTTGCTTTTCGCTTAGCAGTTCCTGCTGCAAACACACCAAAAACTTAGGGAATCTACTATTTCCATGAAAAAATGTGATCACAATGCTCAGCATAGGGTTAGTTCAGGTTAGTTCGGTTTTGGTAATTTTTGGATCTAGTGGCCATTTACATTATCTGTCAAATTTTAGTTCCTACGTTCATGGTTTGTCCTAATTTCTCTTGGAAATACACCCTTAGAACATCAAGCATAGGCTCGCGATTGAATTGATTGAATCTTGAGATGAGAGTAACATAACCAATAAGAGGCGAAAAAAAGCCAGTCCGGCAAAACCAAATTTGTATGCGCATGCGCGAAGTTAGTAGTATATCAGTAAAATTTGTGTGTCATATTTTGTTATCAATCACTGTCAATCGTGTTTTGACGTAAACAAAGTGATAATTTTTGTGGTTTTCTTGTTATATTTTTTTCCATCGGTGTTTTTAGTGTGTTAGGACGTATTTTTTTATAATTCCAAAACTTATTATTGTTTTGAGAGTTGTCGGTGGTTAAAATCTATTTGTTTAAATGTCGGAAAGGTGGTACATCGTGTGCTTACCGTGTGTCCTAACAGAACCAGCAAAGGAATTTCATTTTTTAGATTTCCAACGGATACAGAGAGGTATGTTAAGAAAGAGTTAATCTATTTATAGTAAATATAAGTAGTAAGCATGTAGACAAATTGATCATTAAAAAAATCCTTTTAAATAGATAAATAGAAACAAGATTACCGACCAAACCAACAATTATTTTGTATTAAAGTAAAGCTGGGTTTATGCAACATTAGTTTATCGTATTTAACTTTGTATTAGTTTGTTTTCTTTAATGATCTTAAAGTGAACTGGAAGTCAGCATGCTTTTTTACGTACATATAAGGACTAGGCATTTAGCTATATAAATAAGATGAAATAATAAGGTTACACAAAACAGGCCTAAGTTGGAATACTAAAAGATATTGAATATTCAATTAATTTCATCATATTTTTAGATGTATAGCCTGGCTTGTTCCCTGTAACAGGACCGATTTTTTTCCCGTGTAAACCGTATTCGGCTATACATTTTTATCCTATAAATGTATCCTATTTTTTACTGTGTAGCTGGTGGTATCAAGGTCACAGAATTTGGGTACATCAACATCAAACAAAGAAGCCGACAAAGCTTTCGCCTCTTATTAGTTGTGTTACTCTTTGTCTTGACTTGAACTATAAATCAAAATAAGTTTAAGAAATTATTAATTTAAATAGCTCCCTTCTGTACACATTACTACGTTACTTAAAGAGGTATAGGAAGACAATTTTTACCATTTCCTATATCAAATGCACCTGACGCTTTAAACAAAATGATTCAGCAACATTGATAGGCTCAGTCACGAAGCAGAAAGATCGCATCTTCAACGAGAAGAAAGATCAAAGATACGAATATATACAGTCACAAAAACCTTGCTGATAACGCTACGGTGCACGTTTCAGTGTTAAATGTTAGGTTAGATTTCAAATAACAATTGGAGTGGTAACAAGAGATATTTCATCGGTATTCGGTTTGTCGAGAACGCTCGGTATTAAAGATCCCGTTGTTGGATTTCGTGAGATTTATTTACTCTCTCGGGATGGCCTGTTATGATCCTGAACTCTGATCTCCGGGTAAAATGTCGATTAAGTTATGTAAAAGACATCGTTAAAATATCACAAAAGATATATATGCTGAAGGAAGTGATTTTATAGTTATTGGGTTTATTTAAATCAAGCTCTACATAACGATATTGATTTCTGTTTTGATAGCAGCCTAGAGCAAGTTAGAGAAATAAGGATAAGAAGAGGTTGTGCTTTTTTCGGTGCATCCAATAAACGTGTTCTGTTTCTACTGAATGCACTCATTGCACATCAATACCGCCGATGGATTTGCTTTCACTAGTTATTATTCAGATTGCAAGTAAGCAATATACATGTACGTGTAAAATTACCTTCAAGAACAAGTTGAAGCTGCATCAAGCAGTGCCGTAACTAGCTTCTAATGCGTCCCCTGTACCCCAATGAAACAAAAATCAAACCTGAAATTATATTTTATTCAGCTACAAACAATATATTATTATGATAAAAATGAAACAAAACTCTTACAAAATAACTTATTACAGAAATAGCAGCTGAAAAATAAACACATATTATGTAAGTATACAGGGTGTCAAGTAAGTACCTCCTAATTTGTTAATATTTTATAGAGGCCATAAAGAGTCATTAAACCATACTACAGTAAATGTTTTACATTCAGGGAAGTCAGGATTGGACTTGCCACCACACTTGTTGGTCCAAAATATTGACTTGTGTCATTTGACGCAGCTGAAAATCGATTTTTTAAATTCTCTGGTCATTCCTCTTCAAAAAAGATAATCTTAATTTATTTCGATAAAACTGGCGGTTCTCGAGATAAATCGATTTATATGCGAGACACTCGAGAGTTACTAATGTTAAACACAAACAGGTAAAAATAAAATATGCAGGATATGCTAATGTGCATTTCATTTTTGAGAAGAGCTTTCCAAGGCAATATGACTTTATGCTGAAAGATTTCCAGCTCAGACATTGTCCAAGTCCAAAAACCTTTCAAAGGGTTGATCGGAGCTTAATTAATTTCCAATGTTATTAAAATACAAAAATAATGAAAACGTTTAAATGTTATTTTGGCAAATGTTCAATATGGGCTCCACGTACTTCAATACCTTTTTAGCCTTCAAATATTTTCACGCTGTACTGCAAATAATCTTCCGGCATTATTACGGACTTCATTAGAATGCTGTGTGATTTTCGCTAGTAGTTCTTCTCTAGTATTTCTTCTTCTTCTTCCGATGCCGTCTTCTCATTGAAGGTTGGCGACCACATTTCTGAATGCGTCTCTGTCCCGTGCCACATGGAATAGTTCTTCAACATTCATTCCTGTCCACTCTCTTACATTACGAAGCCAGGATTTTTTCTTCCTTCCTATTCCTTTCTTTCCTTCTATTCTTCCCTGCATTATGTTTTGTAGCAGTATATATTTGTCGTTGCGCAGAATATGACCTATGTATGCTGTTTTAGTATTTACTGGTGTTGAATAAATGAGTTCTTTTAGATGTCGCCAGAAGAAAAAGTCGAAGGGATTTAGGTCTGGAGACCTTGGTGGCCATAAAACAGGCCCACCTCGACCTATCCATCGAGGCCCAAAAACGTTTGCTAAGTGTTGACATACTATTATTATTATATACGGTTATGGTGAGGTGGACCACCATCATGCATGTACCACATTTACGTTCTTCTATCAAAAGGCACGTCTTGCAATAAATTATTCAAATTTTGCTGCAAATATTGTAAATAAATCTCACCACTGAGTCTTTCTTCCAAAACGAATGGACCTATAAGGTCATTTGCGATAATTCCAGCCCACACATTTACCATAAACCTTTGTTGGTGTTTGTTTTGAATTATGGCGTGCGGATTTTCATCAGCCCAAAATTGTAAATTGTGTGAATTTATTATGCCATCTCTTGTAAAACCAGCTTCATCGGTAAACAAAATAAGGTTAGTTATGCTTAGAAAAAATTAGATTTACATTATGTCGCTGTATGAACTAGTTAGAGTATTGAACATGGTAAGGGTGAAGTAAATGTTCTTTTAGAGTTTCATGTACAACCCATTTTGTAACATTGTTTTGTGTCGCGATATTTTTTATGCTGTTCGAAGGGTTGTCAGCAATATCTTGCAAAATTTGTTCCTCTTCGTAAGGGTCTCGTGTTCTCCTGGGAGGTCCCTCACCGCCACGTTGTCACAAAAATTACCTTAAATAAAAAAATTAAAAAATTATTTCGTTAACCCTAAATAATTACTTTCCAATAATCTTTTACCTGTTTCGCTTAGGATCCAAACAACCCTTTGAAAGGTTTCTTGACTTGATAATATTCGTGCTGAAAACCTTTCAGAATAAAGTCTTCTTGCCTTCGAAGAGTTGGACAGCTTCACCATAAATTAAATGCATATCAGCATATTCTGCGTAAGAATATTCTTCCATTTTTTAAAATTATTTTACTTGAAGGCGGTTTTGACAAATTCCGTTAATAATAATTCATTATGTAGGTATTAACAATAACAACCTGATTTTTACCTGTTTGTGTTTAGCATTAGTAACTTTTGAGTGTTTCGCATAAAAACAGCCAGTTTTATCGAGATAAATTAAGATCATCTTTTTTAAAGGAAAATGACCAAAGCGAGGACCAAAGTATATATAAAAAATCGGTTTTCAGCTTTGTCAAATGAAACCGGTCGAAATTTTGGCCCACCGAATGTGGTGGCAAGTCCGTTCCTGACTTCCCTGACGATGTAAAACATCTACTGTAGTATGGTTTAATGACTCTTTATGGCCCCTATAAAATATTAATGTTTCATTAAATTATACAAGGCGGCTCAAAAGTTAATGCCAAAAAGGTAAATCACTGGGTATCCCTTTTGAAGAAACTGTTTAAGGGGGTGGCAAATTATAAGGAAAACCCTATACATAGTAATTATTAATTGATGAAACATAAATAGAATGTTAAAAACTACGTTGTTAAATTATCCTATTTATTATTCGATACTGTTAAGCACATGTTCTAATTATATCCTAAAATATATATTTACCTTTGTATATTTCTTTACGATGTCTTAGAATATCAAAACTTATTTAGTGTTCAACATTTAGTAGCTGCAAATAACAAATATATGTTTTATTTTTTCATCGTGTTATTAATTGAAGTAAGAATCATAACTTTATACTAATAAATATTTCTAACATATACTAACCCTGTTGGCATAGCGATCACAACTATTGGAATTGGCAATGATCATCTTGAAAGCCGAAGAAATTGGGGATTTTTAATAATTTTTTGTTTATAATAATATAACTATAGAAATTATTTCTTGAAACATTTTTTAAATTACTCTTTTGATATGATATAATAAGATACGGGGAAACCATGTCATTTCATGGGGAATATCTGTTAATGCAGGTATTAAATCAAATAAGAGGATATTTAAGTGGCGCTTTTTTTTCTATGACAAATTAAAGTTATTTTGATCTCTTCTGTATGCTCCCCACAAATTAGGAGGTACTTACCGGACACCCTGTATAGTAGCAAAAAAAAACTAAAAAGTAAACACACATTCAGCCCTATGATCAGCACACAAGTTAACTCTAGACGCTAACTTTAAAATTACCTGTTTTTCAACCACGGTGGAAAATCGACAAGTAGGCTTTTTCGGCTGTCGTCATGGAAGCGGTACGTTAAAAGTTAACTTGTGTGTTTGATCATAGGGCTGAATATGTAAGTATTATTTAAAAATAAACTTTTCCTTTCTTGCGTGATGCAAACTCATCTACAATGTTATATTAATCGAGTTCTCTTCCTACGGAATTTTGTATTGATAATATGGCTAGAATCAGCCTAGTTACGGCACTGGCTTGAAGGGCCATTTTTGGAACCATAACCAACCCTAGAAAAAGACAACCATATTCTAGGGTTGCGGCTTAAAAATAAAGCCACTTTGAGGTTTTAAATTGTTAGGAGAAAACGATCCTTTAGCAAAACTTCCATCAGTAAAAAATGACTTTTTTTATGGCATCACTGCACTTAATGCGTCAAAATTCGACTTAATTGAATAACGAAAAAAACAACTTGTATTCTGTTTTTTTACGGGACAGTGCTTTTTTTATTAACTAAAGTTTATCCTCAATGACTTGACTAATTTAGTTTTCAAAGTAATTGTTTATGAGGACCTTTACGATCGACCGACACGGTGACTTGTCAGAATTCGTTAGTAAAGCCAGTTTCATGGTAATATTTTTTGAAATTTGTTACACTTATAGGTAGGTACCTAAGGTTCCTAGAGAACTCTTTTTGGGATGTAAAACCTTAAGTCTTAAATAGTATACAAAATATTTACCTTCAATCAATCATCAAGCCTTCCGTCAACCATCATAATACCAATACTATTTTTTTTTGTATAAAAACACTCTTACACTAAACACACTGTAGACAAGTAGTTTACAAAAAATGTGTCGAAATGTCCAGATCAATATGCATGGCAAAAGAAACAACGGGCCCCTTCAAACAATAGGGCATTATTTTTCTAGCCATGGAATAAATTTTGGCTTCGTCATTGCCAATATATATTCAAATGTTGGTTCCCTGTTATTGAATGATCACCCCCTCTAATTTAAGTGCATTTCTTTTGAGGCAGAGGATATTTCAGGAATCGATCACTGCGAATTTGGTATGGAATGCACGTATTGGAAGGGTTTTTTGAGAGTTTTTTCCACCGGAATAAATTTCGGCCGAAACAGGGGCGTCTCTAATTTTTTGGATTGTTCAATTTGACGTTGAAATGATGATCGCCCATTAGAACATTTCGGAAAGTACCTAATGCGATTTGAATCCTGCAAGTTTGGATAATGGGGTTTTCGGAGACTCTCTCTTTAGATGAAATATCAGGTATTAGAGATTGGATATAATTGTGAAATTGAATAATCGGAAAATGATATTTTAGATACAGGGAAGTGGAAAAGTAACAATTTTTGATGTTTATCAAAAAATTTAAAAAATACTTCATTTTTATAAAATAATATTTTTTCTTTTGAGATTAAGTAAATGTAAAAGTGATTTTAGTGAGGCGACTTCGCCTAAAGAACGCTAAATTAAATTCGTCAAGATTGTTATTTTTATTGTACCAACATCTTGCGCAAAAATCCGAAATCAAGAATATCTAGAACTTCCAGATTATCATTTATAAACGTATGTTCAACAAAATCCATTTTAGGACCCATAAAAAGTAATTAAAAATAAAATCAATTCGCCGAAACTAAAAATACACAATAAACGTTGAAGTTAATCACTGATTATTTTATTATAGTATATTTCTTAATGCGAGAGAGTAATAAATCATTATTGAACTATTAAACCCGAATTCTATAGGCGTAGTCCAATTGTTATTTTGTATAACATTTGGAGTTGCACAAGTAGTTGAAATGTGTTCGAATTCGAGTCGGGCAGTCAATAATATACCGACTTGTGCACGAGGATAATCGCTGGCCCATCAGGTCACCAAAGAGAAGTACAGGAAGAAAAGAAACTGTAATGAATAAGGATTGAAAGATTGTCAACAGTAATATACCGATAGAGGAGGCGTCTTATCGGTAATACCGATGTTTTTAACAAGAAATCGATTTTCTGACAAATTTTTACGAAATGTAATTTTTACTTATAATCTGATATGATCCCGAGAGCTTTAGCTCGAGGGTCTTATCTTTGATTATAAGTAAAAATTACATTGAGTGAAAATTTTCTTGGAAAATCGAGTTTCGAATGAAAAACGAAGGTATGAAGATAAGAAACCGCCTCTAGAGGTGTATTTTATTGGATAATTTACTGAACATAAAAATGAAGGCCGTCTGATAAAGGTAAATATACAAGTTAGAGGTGTTACTAATTTTTTATTTAAGTAAAAAAGCTACAAGCGTCTTTTCGAAAGCGTCTTTTCGAGCTAGCGGTAGTCTTATCGGGTAAGACGACCGTTACCAAGGTGGTTGCTATGAAAATGAGCGTTTTGATTGGTTCAATAAAAGTGAGGTGAATTATCATTAGAAGAATCATGCACTTGTTTTGCTTTAAAAAAAAGAAATACTTACCTTGGACAAAATAATGTCTGAAATGAAAAAGGATGGTTTCATTTCACCCATGGGTAAGAAGAAACTAAGGAAATCTTTGAAGGAAATTAATTTTTGTTATGAAAAAAATCAAAACAGAAAATCACTTTTAATAGAGAAAGACGAAATCATTTGCTGGCGGCGACGACATTTGAGGGCAGTTAGACAATTTCTAAGAGAAAAAAATTATATCTATTATATGGACCAAACTTGGTTAAATGAAGGTTATACCGTTGGTAAAATATTGCAGGGTAAACATATAAAAAGTGCGAGGCAAGTTTTCATGGAAGGATGGGCCACTGGAATATAAGTACCCTCGGGAAAAGGTAAAAGATTAATAATTACTCACATTGGCAGCAATAATGGATTTGTCGATGGCGGCTTAGTAGCATCTAAATCAAAACGGACTGGAGACTATCATGAAGACATGAACGCTGATGTCTTTGAAGAATACTGCCAGCAACTGCTAGATCTTATTCCTCCTGGGTCTGTTGATATAGTCATGCAAAATGCCAGCTACCACTCAAGAAAATCCGAAAAAATACCAACGTCTTCTTGGAATAAAAATGACATCATTCATTGGTTTACTGTAAATAAGAAGCCATTTGATAAAGATATGCTGAAAAAGGAGCTACTTGAGATTGTAAAGTTGAATAAATCTCTATGTACGAAATGTGTTGTCGACGAAATCGCTTTAAAACAAAATATAACGGTACTTCGCCTTCCGCCATATCACTGTGAATTAAACCCCATAGAATTGGTGTGGGCGCAAGTAAAAGGGCTTGTAGCAAGACATAACACCGCTTTTAAAATGAGGGACGTTGGAAACCTTTCGCAAGAGGGAATAAAGACAGTGGATTGTTAAAAATGAAGTAAGTGCGTCGAGCATGTGATTGAATGTGATTGAAATAGAAGAATATGGAAGCTGATAACATGCTAGAAAACACTGTAGAGTCCCTTATTATTTCTCTGGACACCAACGGCGATAGTTCATCGGACTACTTGTACATGATGACTAACATTTAAAAATTAAGTTTTTGTATGGTACATAGTAGATTTTTTTTATAAATATTAATATTTAAACTACCTGTAGTACCTAACGTCGCTGTTACTATAGATTTACATTTTATTGCTCTCTCGCGTTAAGAAACAAAGTATAATCGATCATTTAAACGTCCCAGAAACTTTGTTAACGTTATAATCAATGTTTAGGCAAACGGTACAAACGGGCCCTAGTGTGCCAAATTTGAAATAATGATCTCGGAAAATATGGGAGAAAAGCGAAAAAAACTAAAAAGAAATTAAAGTTTTGCTACCCTGTATGTCAAAACTGAAGCCTTTTTGATCGCATGTTAATGAGTATTTTTTTACGTGATGTTTAGGGCCGTTCCAACCCGGGGGTGCCAGGAGTTCATTCATATCGACGGTAACCTCACACGACAATTATACCTAATATTTCTACAGAATCATGCAAACCTAATAGAAGATGTTTCACTTAATGTACGACAGAACATGTATCTACAACATGATGCACACTACAGTTTACAAGTACGAAATTTTTTAAACAATAACTTTCCAAACAGGTGGATTGGTCGAGGTGGATAATTGGCCAGCTAGATCGACAGACCTTAATCCTCTGGATTATTGTCTTTGGAGTGGGTTTAAATCATTGGTATATTCAAGTAAAGTAAACACTAGAGATGCATTGCTCGATCGAATAATAAATGCAGCAGCAACTATAAGAAACATATCCGCATTCATTCATACAGCGACCCGAGCTATTCATCAGAGGGCTGACTTGTGTTTAGAAGTAAAAGGTGGCATTTTAGAAAACTATAAAACCTAGCCCATTTGTTACAAATAATTTAATGAAGATTTTAATTTCGATATTGTTTACCCCTGTATTTCGGTAACGGCCGGGAATAGGACTCACTCATGTGTATAGGAATTTTATGTTTATTTTGGGTCCCCAAATACGTACCTAAAATATTGACATTTCCTCTTGAATCACCCTGTATATAACATAATTAAAATACCGATGTTAGCGCATTATCATGCAAATTCTGTTTCTTGTCTCTCAAGATTTCTTCCTTAAATATGTCTTGTCTTGTCTTGCCAGTGGAACCACTACAATTTGCTAAAACTTTTACATTTTGCAACCCTGCAATATTTCGTCTTGATCTCAATTCAACCTTTTCTGTTCAGGTAGTTTTATTTTAATCTTGATCGCATTTTAACTGTAACAAGTGCTCTTACCTTTATTAGAGCCCAGATAAAATTGGAGTTATATTGGGCCAGTGATTATAGTTATTAGATAAAAATGCCAAGACAGGATTTTAGCCTCCCAGCTCAAGATAAAGCCCTCTTATTATGTTACCAATAAATTAGAATTATTTTCTGGCGGGCCGCGCTCTCGAATTCGTGCGGTATATGGAAACAGATTAAAGTTAAATTCTTAGAAAATGTAATAAAAATTGGATTATGGGTTTATAATGTAGATGGATACCGAGTCTAAGTATTCAGTTTTATTAATGATTTTATCGGGACCGTGTTAATCGTTGGATGGGTTTTAGTTTGCCCAACTAATGGTAAAGTCTGTTCAGAGACTATGTCGTTTGACTCATTGATTTCATAGTGATCGAATAGTCCAGATACGTTTAGTTTTCATTCAAATTTCGTTTTGTTTCTTGTGAAAATGGAACCTGCGCGGAGTGGTTTACCAACCAGTGGCTCACACAAGGGTCGACAAATAAAAACTACACAGAGAATGGCTTTGCGTGGGCTTTATGAAACAATACGTTAACGCATTGTATATTACAATGGGACATTTATTTTAAATCGGACAAGAGAGCGACTCTACCTTAAAACAATGCTGATGAACATACATATGCATACATTTTTCGACTTTACAAACATAATTAAGACCTCGCTAATGGACGACAAAAGCGGGCATTACAAGCGCGGCGACTTAAAACAAAAACGAAGAACAAACTTGGAAAAATAAACGTCGGGACCTTTTGAGTGTGGCCCGGGCTATAGCGTCGCTTAAGCAAATATTTGTACGCGAGCGGCTCATTTCTGCTCTGTTATTATAAGAATGGATAAAATATTAAATTTAATTAAATGTGAACGTCTTAAGAGTGTCTGGTAACACAATTTCGTTATAGTCTATAGGGGCGAATAGCCTAAATTGAACCACCGTCTAAAATAAACCTTCCTTCTATTTTACACATTTGCATATTTTAGCACCATCTTTGAATATCACTATAAAGGACATGTCGCATTGCATTTTCCTTTAGTCATTCTCAATTGAACCGATATTTTATGGCCTGGATGATTTCCAGGCTGTTGAAAGAATATTGTTGATAAAAAGAATATTATTCTTTATCTAAATATTGAAACGTAAGCAAACCATTTAACAAGTGCGCTTGGAGTATAGGATATTGTAGACATAATAAGACACTTTTTAACTTTGAGGCTATGCTTTGTGAATTTATATTGGCATAATCAAGCCTACTCATACTAAAGATTTTTTTTACGATAAGGCACAGCACTGCAGAATAAATCCTTTATGGCGCTCTGCGAGCAGTGCGTGTGCGCAGGAAACGATTCACGTTGGTCTTGAATCTCGGAGATTATACTCGTTGAGGAACAGGGCTTCAGGGAGGTCGTTCCAGAGTGATGATGTTCTCCAAGTGAAAGAATTTTTAAACAGCGTCGTGCGAGGAACATTAGGCTGAACCACGTACGGGTGGGCTGCAGTGGCTCGTTTTGTATGTCTACCATGCACCGCTCTGGGTGAAGTCACGCGGGCAACCTCCGTTAAGCACTTGCCATGAAAATATCTGTGAAATAGACTCAAGTCGCCAACCTGCCTTTGATGTTCAAGGCTTTCTAGGTTGTTTGTCAGATCATGGACACCGATCAAGCGAATGGCTCTTGTTTGAATTAAATCCAGCAACCTTCGGGTATTTTTAGGAGCAGAGCCCCAAATATGCGAACAGTACTCCAGCGATGGTCGAATTTGGGCTTTATAGAACATCAAAATTTGTTGGGGTCTATAGAGGTTTGTAGATCGAAAAAGTATTCCAAGCTTCTGTGACGCCACCTTAGCAATGGCCGCAACGTGATTATGCCAAGACATATGACTATCCAAATCCAAGGGAATCGAGTGTCCCGCCATGATTATATTCGGTTCTTCAACATTAACTTTTTTAGAAAAAGCTGCCACCTGGTTTTTTTTTAGCGTTAAATTCTACTTGGTTACTGTCACCCCAAGACAGAATCTCTTCAAGGTCTTTGTTGAGATGTGAGACTAACCTAAACTAACCTCTTGCTGCCTATGGAGATGTGCATTCGCAGTAGATGTTCGAGCATCCAAGGTAAAAGATGAAACAAGTGTGCTGTCATCAGTGTAGCTATATGTAGGATTTTTGTTTTTCCAAAAGATCGTTAATGTATAGTAAAAGAGGAGAATATAGAACCTTGAGGGACTCCGGTATTGATGTTGAAAGTGTCTGAAAGAAATCCGTCAATCGCCACTCGCAGAGAACGGTCTTTAAGAAAGCTCGAGAGCCATGAACAAAATTGGACCGGTATTCCGCGTATGCTCTCACTTTAGTTAGGAGTCCCTCATGCCATACTAAATGTCCAGTGCTACCACCCGGGACTCCCCATGATGTTCTATTGCATGGTTCCAAACGAGAGTAACATAAACGAGTAGATCTCCTGTTGATCTAGACTTACAGAATCCATACTGGGGGACACTAATAATATTGAAGCTTTTCAGGTACTTTAATAATTTTTTGTTGATCGCCTTCTCCATAACTTTTGATATAACCGAAAGCAATGCGACTGGACGAAAATTGTTTGGCAAGGTCTTCTTGCCTTTTTAGGTGTGGACTGGACTCGCGCAGTTTTCCAGCAAGAAGGAAATATTCCTGTTTTTGTAAGATTAGGTAAAAAAGCTTACAAAATTCCAGTGTCAATTCATCAGCGCATGTCTATGTAAAAAATAATTTGAAATATTCCTTGGTAGAAACAAACAATGCTAATTCCTTGGAACAAGTTTGGATATCTGTTAAGTCAGGTGGAAGGCGAGTCTGTTTGGGTGCATTGTATAGGCCCCCTGGCTCTAATCTAAATGAATTTATGGATGTATTAGAGAATACTTTAATTGGTATCTTACCTGAATATGACTTCGTTGCATTTGGTGGAGATCTTAATATAGATCTCAGCAATCTTAATAGTCCTTGTACCTTGAATTTTACTAATTTGTTAAATAAATATGGATTACATCAATGTGTAAAAGATCCTACTCGCGTCACTAATGTAAGTAGCACCCTTCTAGATGTACTTGTGTGTTCAGATTCTAATCTTGTTGAAAATGTGACCGTTATTAATATGGACGACATATCTGACCATAAGTTGGTTAACTTTGAGATTAAAATAACAAAAGCTAAGCCTGGGCCGAGGCCTGGGCCATCTTTCAGAACCTATCGAGATTATTCTAATTTCGATTATAATAATTTTTTGCGAGACCTGGGCAAAATCAACTGGCAATATATACACTCTTTAACTAATATCGACTTAATGCTGAACTATTTTAATTGTAACATTAATGAATTATTCAATATACATGCTCCGATCAAAACTTCTAAAATTACTAAATCTCCTGCCCCCTGGATAACTCCTAATTTGAAATTCATGATGAAACTCAGGGACAAAGCATTCTCAAAATATAAAAAACTTAAGAGTGACGTAGCTTGGATACAATACAAAGCCTTGCGTAATCGCGTCAATATTACTGTCAGGGCAAAAAAAAAAGCTTTTCTTCAACACACCTTTAAAAGAGATCCCAGGAACTTTTGGCGGATGATAAAATACCTAAATTTAAGCTCTACCTCTCAAGATTCTAATTCTTTGCTTAATGTCGGAAATCCTAACGATTTCAATAACTTTTTTAATAACTCTCTTCCTCCCGTTGGTCCCAATGATCGTGCTTTTATTAATTTACACTATAGAAATGAAAACTCTCACCAAGGTGATAAATTTAAATTTTTTAATGTTACTAATGACGATATCAATAAAATAATCAACAGCCTTAAAAGTAACGCAGTTGGCACTGATGGCATCAACTTAAAAATGTTACTTTATTTAACCCCCCACTTAACTGATCACATATCCTTTATAATCAATAGCTGCCTTTCCACTGGCTATTTTCCTAGTTGCTGGAAGCTCGCTGATATTGTACCGGTGCCAAAGGTTTCGAATCCTAAGCAGCTTTCTGATTATAGGCCGATAAGTATCCTGCCCACTTTATCTAAAATCCTTGAAAGAGTTGTAGCAAATCAATTAACCGTTTCCTCTCCGCTCGGACGACCCAGAATGCGCTGGAGAGATAACATTAGGTCGGACCTACAGAAAATGAATATTTCTTTCGAGCCCCGAATGATGGAAGACCGGGCCTTTTGGAGAAAAGTTGTGCAGTCAGCCAAGACCCACCCAGGGTTGTAGCGCTAATAATGATGATGATGATGAATTAACCGTTTTTTTGGATGCCCATAATATTCTCCCTCCAACTCAATCGGGATTCCGTAAAAATCATAGCACAACTACGGCCTTACTTAATATAACAGATGACCTCTTGAGAGCTTGGGACAACAATCAATGCACTTGCCTTATATTGCTCGACTATAGTAAGGCTTTTGATACTATAAGTCATGATATCTTGCAGGCTAAGCTCAGGTTTTTCGGCTTGGGAGATGTGGCTTTGAATTTCTTTGAATCTTATTTTCAGAACAGATGTCAGCGTGTTTTAATTGGTAATAATCCTTCTCAACTCTCTAATATTAGCAGGGGTGTAGCTCAGGGCAGTATTCTAGGACCACTAATTTTCTCCATTTATACTTCTGACTTTTCCAAATTTCTCAAAAGCTGTACATCTCATCAATATGCAGATGATACACAATTATACTTTTCTTTTACACCTCCTGATGTCGCTGTCTCTGTTGAAAGAATTAACCAGGATCTTGAAATTATTGGTGGTATCTCTAAATACCACTCTTTAGTTATAAATGAAAAAAAAACCCAGTTGGTGGTGTTTGGTGCATCTAAATCTACCCTGGTTGAGAATCCTTTATTTAAAATTACTGTTAATGGCACAGTGCTGAACCCCATCAATAAGTGCAAAAACCTGGGTTTGGTTATTGATTCTGAAATGAGATTTTCTGATCATGTCTCGTCTCTAATTCAAAAGACTTTCGCTAAATTAAAATCTTTATATATGCATAGAGACATATTTGATACAGCTACTAAGTTACGCTTAACTGACTCGCTTATATTATCCCATCTCGGTTATTGCGATACTGTCTACTGGCCTAGGTTTAGCTTCAATGTACGTAAATTTGATCATATTACTGCTTCATTGAACGAGTCTGGGTGGCTCACCATTAAAGAAAGATTCGAACTACATCTCTTGCATCTTATTTACAAAGTTAGACATCACCATCTTCCTAAATATCTTTATGATAAACTTATTAAGGGCTCAGATCTGCATAACCTTTTGACACGACACAGGGACTTGTATAGTGTTCCCAGGCATACTCATGCATTCTTCCAGCGTTCATTTAGCTACACAGCAGTTACTGCTTTTAATTCTTTACCCGATAGCTTGAAGATAGCTTCTAGTTCTTCCGTGTTTTGTAAGGGAGTTAAGGGCCGTTTGCTTGCGGGTCGGAATGCGTACTGAGGATCGTGCTCTATTTTAATTTAATTAATTTATTTCCTTTATTATTATTTTTGTGCACATCATTTATTTTTATTATTTTTGTATCTTTCCTTATATCAGTTAATCTGTATATCTTAGTTTAAGTATGTAGTAATATTGTAAATAATTCTTTACACTGGAGTGGTTGTATGAGCAGCAGCAGTTGGATACCGCCACTCGAATTGAAATGATTTTTTTTGTACATTTGATTCATACATTAAATAAAGGCATTTATTATTATTATTATTATTATTATTATTAATTACGATGACTGGAATTTCGTCAGGACCACAAACTTTTTTGGTCTCAAGACTCCTCAAGATTCGTTTAACATGGCGCTGCCGAAAAACAATCTCGGGTATTCTCGATGCTACAGGGGGAATGTCCGTTATAGTTTTTCCTTGAAAATTAACCATTGAATGTGAAGAGAAGAGTTCCACCAATAAGTTCGCTTTTTTCTGTGCTTTGGTCGCAATGGAGCCATCAGAACGTGTTAGAGTTGGAATGGTTGACTTGGTAAAGTTCTGACTGAAAGCCTTAGCTGCCACCAAAATGATCCTGATCCGTTAGGACATTCAAGAAGTTTGTCTTTGATCCCCTGGTTGTGTGCTTCCTTGCTTTGGTTTCGGGCGTTAACGAAGATGGTACGTTTTTCGGCGGTAGGGGTTTGACGCCATATCGGTAGAAATAATTTTTTGATTTCACAGTTCGTTCGCAATTTTTGGTAAACCAAGGTTTGCCGTTAGAAGAAGGGCACTTTTTTGAGAGAGGGATCAAGGCTTTCATGCCAGTAAGAATAACCTCCGATATTTCTCTAGCACAGGTGGATGGATTTTTCAGAAGTAAAACAAACGTTCCGGCAAGGAAAGGTTCGAAAATGGTCATTTAGGTCATCTCACTTAGCTAATATATAATGTGAGATCTTGCGTGGTTTAGGAGGCTGTTCACCACTAATTGGTAGTTTGTAAATAAAACCAGTTAGGCAAGAGTAAAAAAATATGAAAACAAATTTTGATTTGGTGTTTGTCGAGGTGTTTGTGTTGCAAAACACAGCAATTCCAAAAATTCCATACGATATAATAGAATTTTAATGCTTCTGAAAATAGAATAAATAAGAACGATTCTATAAAATTATAAAAGTTTGTGATATCTGTAAGTGACCAATGTAATAATAAAGATGGTGTTCTTGAACATAATACTTTGCCTACATAAATACTAAGAACATTTTAGGGGATCGGTGGTTTAATTTAAGCAATATAATGATTTCATCTAAAAACAAATTATGCTTATTTAAAATGTACGAGGGCGTTGAAAGGACATACCAAATAAAAAAATATTTTGTGCAATATCGGAATTTAAAGTCAGAATTTCGTAGGAATTTAGAGTTTAACCTCAGAACGCTAGATTGAAGTCATAATTTCATGTTCGAGGGCGGGGAACACGATGTCGGAAAAATTAAAATTACTACCCTTTTCAAACTTTCCCTTACTTGAAAAATCACCCCATTTTTCTTTTTGCTACGCTTGCGAGGACTTACCTGGATTGGGGTGTTTTGAATGAACATGGGTAAATTTTTAAATAGGTATTTTAAATTTTTTCCGAGATTTTTTCCAAATTGAAGACCAAATTTCGTATCTAATGATATTAGATGTTCCTATACCTATCTTTAATATTTTCGGACTTTTACGAATTTTAAAAATTATCTTATAAAAACGAATGCTTTATTGGTTATCTATGAAATATAAATTTGTTGTTATATCCGAAGACTTATTAAGGAATTTTCGGTTCAATCGAACAGTAAAAAATGTTTATTTAAAAATACATAATTTATTATCTAATAAATAAATAAACAAAATAAGAATTACGCAACAACACAAATAACTAATAACCATATTGTTTAAAATACCCTCCGATGGCTCTTAGACAGTCGTGAATGGTGGTGTTAACATGTTCTTTTGTAACCTTTTTGGTTCCCCAAGAGCAGAGCTGTTCTTACGCGATTTTCTAAATATTATATAATATATTATAAAATTGAATATACAGGCCGACTCTGTAGTAGATAGTATGAGATCATATTAGATTATTTAAAATGGAAAAAGTTGAAAGTGATATTTTCTTAAATTTAAGGTAGATGGGTATGGTTTTTTTTATACATAGGCACCAGTAATATTAAAATCGTTATTCATTTGTTGCTTTGTAGCAATGGGATATTTAGATGATGACATTATGCAGTTATAATATTTAAAAAAATAAGAATTCTTTAAGGAATTAAGATTTTTTTATGTAGGTACAGGGTGTTTCAGAAGTACGGTACGTAACTTAAGGGGTGATCCCTTATGATATTTGAAGAGAAAAAGTTCATATGATCATATGTTCGGAGTTGCCTCGTTTTTGATATACAGGGTGTTAAAGTTTTTTAAAAAAAATCGGATTTTTATAGTTTTTTTAAATATCCTTTTCCCGATTTTATTGAAACTTGGTACCGTTATTGGGACAACCTATGTACATGAAATTAGCTTCAAAAAATGCGCAACAAAAATAAAAAATTGACGAGTTAGAGCGCTTTTTCGAAATAGAACCTTATGAATTTTAAATGAATTTGTTCCAACCTTTACGTTCTCACTGTATAATAAACGCTAACAAATCTTATGAAACTTTTTTACCGCATAGGGATGTTCAGAGCTTAAATTATTTATTAACAGGAAACTTTTCCTCGATAACAAATATTTTCAAGAAATTTCCAGTAATAATGTAAGCACTAGCCATAAGTGATAATTTAAAATTATCTCAATTTTTCAAAAACGATTCAATATAAGCAACTCTCCCCTATCAGATCAACGTTGTTCCGATTGAACACAGTGCTTTCAAGAGAAATAGCCTGTGTTGTCTAATAGTAAAATATGGACAAAAAAGCGGATATTATCCGATACATCGTGTTTATCGTTTTAATTTAGTGACTTTAAACGTTAAATTGTTAAAGACTTTTTGTTACCTCCCACTTCAAAACATCTAGTTGGGATATAATAGCATAAAATAAGTTTACTAAGCCTATACAAAAGAACTGCATCAAATTTACATTATTTTAAACAACGCAGTTTTAAAAGATTAATTTATTTAAGAAAATCGCAATTTACGATTCAAAACGACGAATAAAAGCCATTTGGGTGCCGTGGGAAATCGCATCAATCCAGAAAGAGTACAGTCCCGGTTTTTGTCTCTTTTTTAACGAGTTTTTAAATGGGCTTTACAAAAGTGTTTTTGTACGGACAAGTAAACATTTTGAACGTGTTATTCACTATGCTAAACGATTATTCCCCACTCGCCAAGTGTATTATTCGATTTCGAACTTAATTTGTTTATTAAAGCCTGAAATAGCTTGGGCATTGTCAGCGCAAACTTATTAAGATATTTGCTGTTATGTTGAATTACAGATCCGGCTTGGGTTCGTTTATAGCTGGGTCACTTTTTTCATGGCACATCCATCTATCTGAAACTGAACTAACATGCATGAGGGTTCCCTACCAAATTATTTTTAATTTGTTGCATGCCTCCCACAGATTATTCAGCTTCTTCAATGTTACACTCATGCATTTCCGCACCAGACCATTCTTTCTTCTTTCAGCAACATAATTTTGACTAAATAAACAACTGGCCCCTGGCTACCTCTCAGGAATTAGCGCCCAGTTCACGCGAGCCATCTATTTTGCCAGTGTTGAATCACACCTCAGATATGCCCTGCCATTGTGGGGCGCCTGTTCACAGTATCTTATCCAGTTTGTCTTCTTCATTCAGAAAAGAATTATAAGGGTACTTATGCAATGGTCATCCCAGACCTCATTGCAAGCTACTTCTTATCTCCAATAATATAGTAACCCTTGCATACTTATTTATCTTAGAAACTGCATACCTTATCCATAAAAACAAAACTCATTTTTCTAATCACCAGCAGATTCATTTTACAAGACAGATAGGCAATATACCTCTACCAATTCCTTGCCTGAGCCCCATTAGGGACTCCTTCATTTATAATAGCATAAAGAAGTACAACCACCTCAGTTTGGAGACAAAAGATAGCCAAATCCTTAAACTGTTTTGGGAGAAATTAAAGGCCAACCTATTGTCAAGAGCATTTTAAAATATATACAAATTTTTTCAATAAAATATATTCAGTCCGAGATTCAGTCTTACTTTTTTGGAATTTTTAATGATGGTTTTTATTAGATTATCGCTTGTGATTGATTCAAAATTGCAGTTTGTATCAACTGTTATGCGTCTATTATGTTGGTACTTTTGTTACCATTTCTATCTCAATATTTTTTATGTGTATGAAATGTAATGGTTAAACATAAATATTATTTAAAATTAACGGCACTTCAGTCATGACGTTGAAACATGAAATAAACTCTTGATTGTACCTTAGCTATGTATTCATTCGATGTCTTACTCCTAATTTTTTTAGTCAAGTGTCGTAACTCAGTTGTATAAATAATTATCATGCTTTGTCAATAGGATTTATTTATTATGATACCTCTTGGACAATAAATCACTTTCATTCATTCTTTCATTCTTATCCGAATTAGGTTACGTGCTACATGCATCAGACTATTGCTGTTACGTCGTCCACCAAATGGTCCAGGTATTTTACGTGCTACATGTAACACTCGCCTTTTCCACCAAATGATTCAAGTTTTTCATCGATTGTATACGTCTTTCCTCAACCAGGCTATTTATTCTTCTTCTGTTACGGACACGCCTTACTTTTCCCCATCAAGTTATTCGCGTTCTTTACGTATTGCATGCAAAAGGGCTCCTTCCTTTACCAGGCGGCTTATTTTTCACTAGTTACATGCAGACTGTACCCTCCACCAGATGCTTTAGATATTTTACGTGCTGCTTATAACACTCGCCTTGCCCACCAAATGATTCAAGTTTTTCACCGGTTGCATGCGCATTTTCTCTGCTAGGCGATTCATTTTCCTTTAGTTGCAGGTAGGGCTTACTTTTTCTATCAGGTTATTTGCGTTCTTTACCTGTTGCATGGAAAAAGGCTCCTTCATTTACCACGCGGCTCATTTTTCACCAGTTACATGCAAGACTACGCCCTTCACCAGATATTTCTGGTTGTGCATCTGTGGCGAGCATCCATAAAACGACTCATGCTTTACCTGTTGCACGCTGAAGTCTACTTCCTCTATTAGAAAATACCTACATATCCTCTATATGTTGCAAAATAAAAGATGCAAGGGGATCGTTGCTCCACCAGTTCATATTCTTCACTAGATTATTTGTGTTTTACGGTATAGCTCCTAAAAATTATCATAAAAGAACTTCTTCCTTTCTAATATTTTTTAAAGAAAATAAAGTATAAGATAAAGAAGATAACTGAAATAGAAAGAAGGTAAATATGAAGAAAACAGAACTGAGTAATAAAACAACGGGGCAAAATGATCCTGATCGGAGCTTATTAGCTTAAAATATTTGTGTGTACTCCTCCTAGGTGATTGTTTGCCTTGATTTACTTTAATTATATTTTATTTTAACAGTCGCTACTAAAGCCAACATTATTTCACCTTAAAGAAGATGCTTACCGTAAAGAGCGTGGGTTTAAGACGTATAACCAGTGACCTCTTTGTGCCACGCCACGGGATAATATTTATGTGTATTCCATACTGTCGTACCATGCACAAAAATGTCTCACAGCTGGTCGCGAATTCATTAGGGAGACGTTCTACACGCCCCGGCCATTTTCTTATGGCCGTTTCATGCCTGGGATAATATAAAATATATTAATACCAGACGGCATGTTCGTACGGACACGACGATACAAATAACTTAGCAAATGGGACCCTCTTTGTAATATATGACAAGTTGGTTGTGTTTGGCGAAAAAAAATATTATTTTATTTGTCTTTCATTTTTTAAATCATGAGGTGATCGTTGGGGTAAGTAGTATTTTTTCGTGATTATGATGTAGTTTGAAGCCTATACAGGTTTGGCAAATAGTTATTACAATCAGCCGATCAACGGGAAGAAAAGAGAACGTTATATACCAGTTATCAGTTCAATGATAAAACCGGCAATCCCTTGTAGAATCCGCGTCAAGTAAGAAGAGGCCACCTCGTCATCTGCTTACGTAACGGATTATACATTTAAAAGTCAAAGTGAGGTCAAACACGTTTTACTCTTACAAGCTGATGACGCACTGGCCTATTCTTAGTTGGTTTTAACTTAATACATAGTATACTGGATCTCTTGACCTGATGTGTCCTGCGATTTCTTGCCCTTATCAAGAGTATCATCATCAGCAGTCATCTGTTTTAGTGAAAATTAAAAACCTAATGCAGTGCGAGCACAAATCATTTTCGTCCAAGAGGGCTTGAGGACTGAAAAACGTAGATCACAATAAAATTATAATTTAATCAAATCTAGATTAAAATTGTGTGAAGTTCATATTATGACATGATATGCCAAATTGATGAATATTAAAATAAGTAAAAACATGTATTTTTGTTGTTTACAAAGTTAACAAAGTAAGAGTTTAGAGAAAGGAAAAAAAATATAAAAATTACTGAAATTGATCACCGCCATGCTCCAAGCATAAATTCACACGTCTCTTCATGTTGGGGAAACGATCATCCAAATGCATTAAAAATAATATAATTAAATGCAACAAATGTTTTTAGAATCAATAACGACTATTGTTAAATATCTGATTTCAATATTATTTCAATAAAGGAGCAAAATGTATCAATGTTTGCGGAACGAATAGTGTTATTGCCGGGATAAACATAAAACTTGCAAATATCATCTTTTAAAATACATAAATATATAATAAGCGGCTAGTCGACCGTTATTCCAGGAAAAAGCAATGTTGTACATTTAGATGTTAAGAGTATATTTTTTAGAATCTTGTACATCTAAAAACCCTTTGACGATGTTTTGGCGTTCGAGAAAGGTGACACAGCGTGGTACATTTGTTGATTACCGTCCAATTGGTTAAAAGAAAACATGGCGGCTTTGTAGCCTATCAGAATGCATTGTTAGTTAATTGTCATGACAACAGGGGCGTAACCTTGCTGTCAGATAATATTGTTTTCCATCTTGTATACTTCTGGCTTCGATAAAGCAAGATTGTATGTCAACAAACTCACGTGGTTTCTTTCCGTCGGATTGAAATAAATAGCATTGCCTAAAAAAAGGCAACCAGCAAATTTACTAAACAAATGTAGTGACTAGTTATGTGGTTGTAAAATCAGTAGTGAATATTAATGTTATAGTATGTTATTGTAAAATCATGTACTAAAGAAGTTTTGTGTGATTTGGAGAAATAAACGCCAAATTACCACAGTGAAAAGCTCGTTTCATTCCTTCACTCAGTAAATAAAAGAATCAGTGAAATTAACCTACAATCGAGGAACATAGAAGCCTTATGAACTGTTGACGCAAGTTAAATAACAACACTTGGCTTGCTAAACACTTCATATTTTCGAAAGCTTTGACCAGCATGTTTGGAAAAATGTTGCCACATTCTTGGATAATTCTTTCTTGCAACTGTTCTAGATTTTTAACTGGTGTTTTAAAAATATTGTTCTTCAAACGAGGAAAAATGAAGTAATCCATAACCGTCAAACAAGGGGATCTGGGTGGGAATTTAATGTCTGTTCGAAAACTGATCAATCTGTCGTCAAAAAAATAGGGTAAGTAGTTAATAGTTGTTGAAAATAACCAAAACGTAGTTCATCGTCAAGTAATTGCTCCACAAATGAATTCAAAATATTGTCTCTATACCGCTGTGCTGTAACTGTGTCATGGAATAAAAATAGGACCAACAATTCTTTTTCAGGAGACAGCCAACCAGACATCAATTTTTTGAGGGTGCAATGTGAACAAAAAAATGTGGATTTCACTACTGCACTTGCGTGTATTGTGGGAATTTACATAACCGGTGTGGTAAAACCAGGCTAATCAGAAAAAAATATCAGGTCTGATGAATCATTTCTTTTCAATTAGGTAAACCACTAACAGTAATTCCTGCGTTTTTGAAAATCTGCAGCTTGGATTTCTTGGAATACTTGTACTTTATAAGGAAACAAATTTAACTGTTTTTTACGAATAGTCCTGCATGTTCCATAAGATCTTCCCACTTCTTGAGACAGGCGTCTTTTGCATGATTTCACAAACGTTTGCAACAAGTTCTTCTCTTCGTACAGATAGTCTTCTAGCTCCTTTTTATGTTGTATAGAACCTGTTTCCCAAAATCAGAGACACGTTTCTTCTCAGACAATGATAAAAATCCCCAGAAGTAATAGCGAGAAATATTAGCAAAAATCACCCATGCATAAATGCTGATTGTATTGCCACTCACAATTTACTCTAACCCCGTTTCGAAAATACGCTTCAACCATGAATTTTTTGTGCTGTTCTGTAAAACCCATCGTGCGAATTACTCAAGACATTGGATAAATTAGCGATGAATCAAATTACTTCTAACGACTGTTAAAAATGACAGAATAATTGATTGACTGATATTTATAGTATTTACTGACACCCAACAGGTATTAAGCTCTACTGCTAAAGAGTACGGCTTTAGATGCAAAGTACACTATGATGATAATGATTCTTGCTGGGACGGTAGGATAAAAGAACCTTAGCAAAGACATAATTTGCCAATTTCCAAATGCTAAACAAAATTGACTAAAAAAAATTACCCAATGACATGGTACATGCCAGCAAGAAGTTTTAAATTATTATATCTCACAGATTATTACAACCACAGGTTTATACCTCTATAGGTAGAGATATGTTTGCTCATTAAAAATGTATTATATCATGATTATTTTCTATATATATGGCATCAAACCAGTATTTTCCCCATTAATTTAACATTAGTTTTGCTGAATTAGTATTTTAAATTATTGCTTTTCGCTTGAAATGCCATTTTTAGAATTTCATAAAAATATAAGATGGATTCTTCAAAGCGAGGCGCTTTTAGTTTTGTAGTCAATTGAAGTAAATGTTATTGCTTTAACTACTCGATATGTCTGGAGAAATATATTTCTTGTAGTCTGCACTAAATTTATTCTGTTGTATTTATTAAAAACATGCTTAAGATGATATTATAGAGTATGTCTAAGATTGGTGGTTCAAAATAACAAACGGGACAAAAATGTTCAAATTTAAAAATTGTATTTTGGGATCCCCAAAAAAAAAATGGGAAGCTAGAAAGAGTGGAAAAAATAGAAAAGGAACATCACGGAACAATAGTGTTCCAGAAACGCTAAAGCAAAGAGCGAAAACATGGGAAGACACAAGAATACTAGCCAGAGACACGCAAAAAAGAAAATATTTAACTTAAAAATATAATACTCAACTAGAATGAATCTTAGCTTAGTGTATGCGCAAATAAATATAGATTTTAAACAAGTATTTTCAATTATTAATTGGTGATTTCAATATTCTCCCAGTAACGTATAATTTATTTTTCCAAATAAGATAATATACAGGGTCTGTAAAAGGTCTTTACAAAAATCTACCACATATTTTTGAAACCAAAATTAGCCGATTTAAGAAAACTTACCTTAATACAAAGTTGCTTAGTTTAGGCGCTAGACGGCGCTGAATTGACAATTTTTAAATGGTTTTTCTGGATTAATTCAAAAACTGCTTATAATATTTTGCCGAAATTTGGTACGTTGGCATAGCTTCATGGGGCAAAAAAACCCATGTCACAATTCTGATTAATATTAGTCTATGGGCGTAGAACCTGAGTTTTTTACTAATTGCTTGTTTCACATTTCTATGCCAATGGAACAAGAGGGGTTTGGGCACAAAATTCAGATGAACCAACTCATTTGCTACAAAAAAGGTACTCTTGATAAGACTCCATTCCTCTGACGGTTTTCGAGAAATTTGCATTTTATTACTTAATACATAGTAGTTTTTACCACGTAGTACTTGGGGTTTATAGAATTTTTCTGTTTTTGATTTCTGCGCCAATGAAGATAAGAGGTTTAAGTTTAAAATTAAGATTAAACCAATTTATTTTCTACAAAAAACCGCTTGAACAATTTTCTTATCATCTGCTTTTTGTTCGCTCGGTATTTTTCAGGTATGTACAACACGACCTTAAACCTCACAAACGATTGTTATTGTTGGTTATTATTAGTTTCATCTGACAACATAAGATTCTTGTCAAATTTGTAACATTTAATATTGTTGCCAACGTTCAATCATTTTGCATTAATTATTAGAAAACTTCAATTGTCGTGTATTATCATGGCGGCGCAATACACTAATGCAGAATAAACCGATATGATATTGGTATTTGGGTATTGCCAAGGAAATGGTCGAGAATGTGTCAGAGTCTACTCCGAAAGGTTTCCAAATCGTCATATAAGTACCAAGCCACCCGACGTTTGCTACTGTTGAAAGACGCCTGCGGGAAAACGGCCAATTTACTCCTAAAGCCATTGATAATGGAAGACAGCGTTTTGTAAGGGTTCCTAAAGTCGAGGAAGACATTTTAGAACGTGTTGCAGAAGATCCAGAAATAAGCACCAGGAGGCTAGGTAGGGTAATGGGAGTGTTCAAAGATATTGTTCATAAAGTACTTCAAGAACAGTTGCTATATCCATATCTACCATAAGATGCCAGTTCAAGATCTTTTACCTAATGATCCTGAAATGCGCCTGGTTTTTAGTCGGCTTGTTCATAGGCAGAGAGAAGAGAATCCCAATATTTTGTTTACTGATTAAGCATATTTCACAAGAAGAGGGATTACAAATTTTCATATTGAACAAGTTTATGCGGGTGAAAATCCACATGCTATCAAGGTAAAACATTTTCAAAATCAGTTTAGAATTAATGGGTGGGCTGGAATAATTGGTAATCATATTGTTGGTCCTGCCATTATTCCACAAAGATTAACCGGGGAAATTTATTTGCAACATCTACAAAATACGCTGCCAGATTTGCTAGAATATTTACTTTTACAACTTCGGAGAGATATGTGGTTCATGCACGATGGAGCTCCACCATATTTTGCATTAAATGTTAGACACTTTTTGAATCAGCAGTACCCAAATAAATGGATTGGTAGAGATAATGCCCCTGTAAATTGACCACCACGATCTCCGGACTTAAATCCATTGGATTATTTCTTATGGAGGCGTCTTAAGACAGTGATTTACAGGACAAGTCCAGATAACCCAGAACAACTATGGCAACGTATTCAAGATGCAAACAAGTTCTGCAAAGAGTGTGTTTTAATGTTCTTCGACGTACAAATCTTTGTATTTATAAAAATGGTGGACATCTTGAGCAATTTTTATGATATTTCTATTTATTTCTGTTTATGATTTAGTTATTTTTTTCTTTTTTTGTAAAAACTAATACGTATTAAGTAATAAAATGCAAATTTCTCGAATCAAGAGCACCTTTTTTTAGCATGAGTTGGTTCGTCTGAATTTTGTGCCCAAACCCCTCTTGCTCCATTGGCATAGAAATCTGAAACAAAAAATTTACAGTCCTTTACAAAGATGCAACCGGGGATGACATTGAAAATGCCGAAGCAGAGTGCAACGCTTGTGACTATTGTGAGATTTGAGATCTGCGAAAACTCATAGATTTGAATGTAATATTTAGGTAGCTGATATAAGTTTAATTGATTCATAATATAAAAAATAGTAAAATAAAGGTTATAAACTCTAACGCGCCTCTAAGGTATGGTTTCTCTGGAGCAGTCAGCTGCCGCGGCTGGCGCTCGCGATTAGTAGCTCGGTACTGGTTTAATGCGATTTGTATGTACACGGTTTCACTGCCGCAGCTCAGCGACACAGCGTTCGCCGTCAATTGCAGCGGCTGCGTTCGGACTGCTAGAGAGACCAGTCCAGCCGCGATCGCTCAGCAGAATGCCACCGTTTTCGGCAATTTCTGACAAGTGTTTGATAGAGGAGGTGCAAAAGTACCCCCCTTTATACAACTATGAGAACGAAAATTACAAAAATGTTGTAATGAAAGAAAATGCATGAAAAAAAGTGGCAGCAAGTGTAGGGAAGAACGGTAAAGTGTACAAAACCATTCTGTTTATTTTTCAGCATTACATTACAAAGCTTATAATTAGGGTAGACTGGAGCAAGTGCGAAGCCCTTTTTAATAGTTCAAGTTTATTTCCTTCCTACTTTAAATATACAGTATTTATAAAAGTGTCTTTGTAAGAAAGTAGTAGTTTAATATGTTTACTTTTCATACTGCATAGGGCACTCATGAATTATTTTTGAGATCTTGAGATTTGAATGATTATTTTTTTTTGTACCAAAATTTTACACTTACCTCAAAAAGGGAAAGTGTAAAATCGAAATACAATTTCCATGCATGTTCGCAGAAGTGGTAATGGAAAAGTGCAAATGAAGTTTATATCTCCCATGCTAATTTTTCTTTTTACATGCTTAAAAAAAATAAAAATCTGGGATGTTATGACTTTTATTGTTGGAAAATAGTTAGCCAAACAAATCATAAAAACGAAAAATTAAAAGGTACCTCTGAAAAATAATAAGTAATCCAAAATAACCCTCAAAAAATTCCTAATAACAAGAATAATATTTTTATAAACGTATTTATCCGTTCAAAACCCAATGTTTGGCTTTAATCTCTAAAACAGTAGGAATTATTCCCAAGGAGAAAGAAACTAAAACAGAAAAGAAACCTAAAGTTTAAAAATTCGAATAATTTTATGGAACTTTGTTAAATATTGTATCCCGCAAATTTCACATTAAAATGAAAACCTCCTCGGCGTGTTACTGCCGGTTGAGGTTTGTCTTTTAATTTTCTAGTAAACTTGATTTCAAAGCCGTTGTCAACAGTGTTTACCTGGCCAATAAAATGTTTGTTTGCTTTTGGTAATGTGTATTTAAACAGTACCCAGTCTCCAATGGAAATATTGTCTTTGTTTATTTCAGGAATCTGATCTTCGCAATCCGATTCTACAGTGAAACTTTGATCCGATTCCATAAAAGGTACACTTTCATTATCTGATTCACTGGAGCTGGATTCAAATTGATACGGACTTGGCCGACTTTGTTTACTCTTTCGGTCAATTTTCATAGCTGGTTTAGATATAGTAGATGAACTTGTAGAGAGTTTTGACTGACTACTTGCAATAGTACCTGCAATGGTTTGGCCACCTTGAAATAAGCGCTTTCGTTTCCTTGGATTAGAAGAAGGACTCTGTCGGAACGAATCAAGTAGTAGATCATCAAAACTTGCCTTCTTTTCTTGCCGATTTTCGGTTGTAGCTGGTAATACAGCTTCAGTTATAGGATCCTGATGATTATTTATTATATTTTCTTCATTTTGATCAGAGCTGACAATTGCTTTGAGATTGGTGGCACTTGATGCTGATGAAGGAGCTGTAAGTAATTCTGCATTAGATGCTAGTTTCCTTTTAAATGAAGCGCCAGATGTAGAATGCTTTACTGTTTTTAACATTGACTGTTCGAAAGTAGCGGTTTTTTCTGTTACATTCGGTGCTACAGCATCATGTTCATTCCTTTTATTATCAATGCGTTCTGGCCTCGGTTGTAAATCTGTTACAGATCTTTGATTTTTCAAGTGTTCCTCCCATCTTTTTAGGGCATCGATGTCATTTTTCTTTAGGAATAACATATCTATTAAATGGAACAATACCACCTTTACTAAATCCTGTTTTTACGATTCCGGAATCTACTTCAGCCCAGGTTTCCACTAGCAATGTGGCGAATTCCCTTTTTGGTAGTCATTGTCCCTGATGATGTCTTCGCCATTTTATTACTTCCCTCTCCCATATTGCCTTAAAGGATCTAAACACACTCAAATTGAGAGGTTGAAGTAAATGACTTGAATGGGCTGGCAGTTTAAGTATATGAATATTTTCTTCTCTTGCGGCTTGAATTAATAAGCAATCCACATGCGAGACATGCCCATCATATATAACAATAATTGGTGACTGATCACGAACCAAAGGAATAAAAGTCTTTAGAAAGTAATTTCTAAATATTTTGGAGGTCATCCATCCATTGGCGCTGGCTGCATATACGGTGTCTTTGAAGAGGTCTTCATTTCTTTCTGAAATCCAGGAACTCTACATTATTGTCTTTAAATATTATCAATGGTGGCAATTTTATATTTTCTCTGCCCGATCCAGCAATTATTCTTGAAGAGGGTTTGCCTTTCGCGCCAACAATTTTAAGAAGAGAAGGATCTGTACACAGTGAAGTCTCATCTAAATTGTAAATACATTCAGGACGATCCTGAAGACCCAACTCCAATATAGCCTTTTCCTATAAAACAAAATATTGGTCCATTATGAATGGGTCCGTAGATTTCTTTCTGCAGTACTCTAAGCTTTGTGGTATTTTCATACTCAAAGAGTGACGTTGTTTAAACTTTATTAGCCAGTCTGTGCCTGGCATATTGTTCTTAAAAGGATTGGGAATATTATTTAAAGTTACAAAGTCCCGGACTTTTTCTTGAAGCTCTCGAATTTAATCCATATCCCCACTTCTCCATTGTTTTTATATTTTCGGCCAGTTGACACTCATCTTGTCAAGAAAGTATTAGAGGTCGGCCCTGTGTCTTGCTTTTTTCGCCACGGCGTCCGGTTATTCTACAGTAGATTGTAATGTATGAGATTCTGAATTCGGTACTAGCCATCGACATGGTTAATTGACCTTGATTGACGGCATTTACTGCAGCATTTAATTGCTCCTCCCCATAGGCAGGCCCTATACCACCCTTTCTGAATCCTGTTTTTATGATTCCGGAATCTACTTCCGTCCAGGTTTTCACTGGCAATGTGGCGAATTCCCTTTTTGGTAGTCATTGTCCCTGATAACGTCTTTGCTATGTTATTACTTCCCTCTCCCATATTGCCTTAAAGGATCTAAACACACTCAAATCGAGAGGTTGAAGTAAATGACTTGTATGGGCTGGCAGTTTAAGTATATGAATATTTTCTTCTCTTGCGGCTTGAATTAATAAGCAATCCACATGCGAGACATGCCCATCATATATAACAATAATTGGTGCCTGATCACGAACCAAAGGAATAAAAGTCTTTAGATAGTAATTTCTAAATATTTCGGAGGTCATCCATCCATTGGCGCTGGCTGCATATACGGTGTCTTTGAAGAGGTCTTCATTTCTTTCTGAAATCCAATTGTCTTTAAATATTATCAATGGTGGCAATTTTCTACCACTAGCACTTGCTCCTGCCAGGACGGTTATATTTTCTCTGCCCGATCCAGCAATTATTCTTGAAGAGGGTTTGCCTTTCGCGCCAACAATTTTAAGACGAGAAGGGTCTGTACACAGTGAAGTTTCATCTAAATTGTAAATACATTCAGGACGATCCTGAAGACACAACTCCAATATAGCCTTTTCCAATAAAACAGAATATTGGTCTATTATGAATGGGTCCGTAGATTTGTTCCTGCAGTACTCTAAGCTTTGTGGGTTTTTCATACTCAAAGTGTGACGTTGTTTAAACTTTATTAGCCAATCTATGCCTGGCATATTGCTCTTAAAAGGATTGGGAACATTATTTAAATTTACAAAGTCCCGGACGAAATGGGGCAAGTGTAAACTAACCTTTACACTTTCCCCATTACAATTTTCACACATACCCCACATTATGTTTTTTATGGGGGAAGTGCAAACCTGTTCGTGAGTAAAAACCGCTTTCAGATTTGGTCGGTATATAGTATTTTAAAGCTACAACAATTGACTAAACACAAGAAAATGCAATAAAACTAAAAGTATATTATAAGTTTTTACCTTTGACCAATTTTTTATGTAGATATCACACACTATTCAACGGACCGATTCGGAGGTTATGTTACAAATGGCTACTCAGAAAGAAAAAAACACCTGGTAACTCGCCGGTAGTAGATAATTTAACAGTGCTAATGTATAGTTAGTTGCCTCGAACCACACAGACAAGTAAACTTTCAGTATTGCCTGATTGGCGCTCTGATTTACTTACCCCATTTTTACACTTGCCCCAGTCTACCCTATACCATATTCAAATCCAAGATTATGCATACGAAGGAAACGTTGACCAGTACTTAATGAGAACCGTAACTCTATTTCGATTGGTCAAGCGGCAATAAAACTAAAAGGCCCTGGGCGACAGGGTTGAATTTAGTTTACCGGTGATTTTCGCATTATTGCATTGTTTGGTGTTATTGTTTGTTATCAATATAAAATCGTTTTTTTTATTATTTTTGTAAATATCCTTTTCCCGATTTGATTGCAATTTGGTACCGTCATTCATAATGATAAGAGGCTTAATTTGCTCTAACTAGATTAAATTTATTAAGTCCAGTGGCGTCCCGGGAAACACTTAACGGATATTATTGACAAAAAAATACACGCCACTGACTTTTTTCTAATTTTGATATTTTTTTCGAATATACCAACTAATGATACAATTTTAAAATGTTTTGATACTTTGACGTCTTAATCAAATTGATTTGTTTACTTGGTATGCTGCAGCTTTGATTTAAATACGGTACCTATAGTATAAATTCAAGTGTTAATATGACGTTTGTCTAAATGGAGGAATTTGGTCTAACATCTCCTCTTCGTCTTCTTCCTCCAACAACAGCATGCAACTAATGTTATCGGCGTTCATTATAAATCATACATAAGCGCCAAAGAGGAATAAGCGCTTCCACTACGAAATACGAATATGATCTGAAGCGCGCTCCAGCCACGCCAGCCAAACCACTCTATGGCGACGGCCGATGGCCGATTGCTACGCTCGTCGCTCGATCGCGAACGTGACGTGTGACGTCAGGGACAAATGCAACACAAGAATTTCGAATTCCGTACCCCTACTAACGTGCCCGTGCGATAATATAAACATTTTCAATGTTAAAAACCCAGCTTCTACGCCCATGGACTGAGATTAATCAGAATTGTGGCATGGGTTTTTTTGCCCCATGAAGCTATGCCAACGTACCAAATTTCGGCAAAATAGTATGAGCAGTTTTTAAATTAATCCAGAAAAACGATTTAAAAATTGTCACTTCAGCGCCGTCTAGCGCCCAAACTAAGCAACTTTGGACTAAGGTAAGTTTCCTTAAATCGGCTAATTTTGGTCTGCAGAATATGTGGTAGGTTTTTGTAAAGACCTTTTACAGGCACCCTGTATTGTATATTTAAGCGTTTTAATGCAGTTCTGCTCACCCGATGCCATAAAAAAAACCTAACAACTTCATAGAACAGAAAATAGCGTGATTTTGAAGAACACAACGTGCAGTATTGTTCTTCTTCTTAGATTTCTGTTTCAATAAAAAATACCTGCTTATTAGAAAATATGTTATTGCAGCAACCTGCACTTAAAATAATAGCGGAATTATTGTGACAAAAAGTACCACAGCAGCAACTACGTTCAATTTATCACCAGTAAGTCAAAACGAATTTGTTTGACTACAGCGTAGCGGGTGGTCCGTAAAGTCGTTGTCAACAGACGTCATCTATTAAAACCGTTTCACAAATCTATTTTTCGTCTTTCATTCATTACCGGCGTTCCGAAACAATTTTAAAACCTCTAAAATCTTTAATTATCTAAGTAGCGGACCAAAAACAAATACGTAGCCATCTGGTCCATACAACAAAGCGTCAGCTTAATGTTTCAGAAAATAACTCCTCAACATTCCTCTGGCGCTCTTAATGAACGAAGGAATTGGAATTAGCGACCAACTTGCTCGATTTTATACAATCTTCGTATTGCTTTTCTATCCCGGAGGAGTTTTCGAACAGCTGTCCTCTTTAATTTACTTATCTAATTCAAATTATAAAGTAACTGTATCTTAGTTATAGTCTTTACTAGCTAAATAGTTTAAATAAAAAATTACGGAATGGTAAAACAGCTACAGTACCCGGAAGGTTTTAACGTAATCACCAATCAACAGCGTGAAGTTCGTAAGTCTTAATAAACCGTCTCGCTTAGGATACCCATCTTTGAAACATTATCATCATCACCCAGTCCTTTTACGTCAACTGTTTGACTTAGGTCTTCCCCAATCCCTTTCACTCCTTTCCTGAGCTGCTTGTTACTAGTTCGAGGTGCTTTGTTTCATATCATTAGTCCAGAGCGTTGGCGGTTTTACTCTGCTATTTAAAAACAAACTTAAAATAAGTTCGTATATAGAGTTGTCCCTTATCCTTTCCATCAGATCCAATCCTTGGACGCATTTCACCGTTTGATGGCTCATCAGCAAGGCTCCGGATCTGACGAAAAGTAATGTGACCCCAAAGTGTTATAAGTGGGTTGATGCTGCAACTGTCGTCTGTTTAATTACTCTGCTATATACGTATGTCTGCTCTGAGTCTCCATTTTAGCATCTCACGTGTCTATATAATATGATAGTTTTAGAGTTTAGTCTGGCTACATGATCTGCCCAAGTCCGCCTCGTCCACTTGTCCTACAAGTTCTCGTTTCTAATCTTGTCTTTTAAGGTGACTCCAATAATTGATCGTTACATACGCCTTTGAAATAAGGTAATAAACAAATTATGGGAAGTCCCGGGCAGCAACGCAACCAAAGACATTAGAACTAATAGACGAAGCGATTCATTCACAATTCCCATAAAAGTATCGACTATTATTGTTTTAAAATAATTGGCGAGTGGGAGAGAGAAAGGCACATCTTTTAGACCCGATCGGCAACATTGTAAACCGTCCCTTGGTTTTGCTCGCCAGTGGTGTAGAGGTTAAAACCTAACAACAATTTATGAAAATAATACAACAATTTTTACTCGTTTACTGTTAAGTAGCTACCATGAGTTATTTATTAATATCTAATCTTAATTGTTTCTAGGTAAGTATAACAAAACTTTTTCATTATACATAAAAGTTTTAATAAAAATGGTGCTACCACGGCATTACTAAACGAACCCATGCACTACACTTATGCTTTCTATAAAACAATAACCTAACCATACTTACCGATGAAATGATAAATTTGGATTAAAATAATCCACTTTTTTACACACTGCGCAGGCATGAACCATGATTGTTTATTTCTACACTAATGTTTAGACAAAGACACAAGGAAATCAAAAATAAACTGCCAAAAAGGCAGAAAAACACGAACTAGCTGTTAGGACAGACAGCCAACGTCGCAATCACAAAAGACTAAGGTTAAAGAAAGCAAATACCCATGTTATTGAACCGATGCACGCATGTCTAATTAAATGTCAAAGTCAGCGGCCATATTGCAGTGTAGCTGCGATATGCGCATGCGCAATACCGGCTCTTTCAAGAAATGTTTTCTTACATTTTTATTAAAGCTTTTTAAATATTTTATGGCAATTAAACGCAAAACTGTTTAAAAACATCTTTAATTTAATAATTTGAAAATAAATATGCTTAACAATACAGTTGAATGACTAAATCTATACTACATAAAGTAGGGTAACATCATTATAATAATAAAGAGCCCCACATAAAAGCAACATACAATGTTTATATAAATAAACTATTTTTTAAAAACATATATTATACATATATGAGAACACTTAAAATCTGTTTTTTATATACCAAAGTAAAAACAAATGTATACATACTTTCTAATAAAATAGTAGTTTGGACTCGGAGGACTGGAAACTGATGGTCTGGCTGGTTCGGTGTAACTATAAAACCACGAAACAGAGGTATTACTGGGATATCGTGATGAAATTGATAGTGGGAATACTCGTCGAGAAGTAATATTTACAGTTTAAAAACATATATTGCAATCGGGGGGCACTGATTCAGTATTTTACAACTTCTTCGAGGGACACCTAAATTATATTTTATTTACATTGTCACTATCCTGTGGTACTTACAGTAATATGGTAAAATGTACTATTTATTATTTAAAACAAGCTCAAATTAAACAGGAAAAATTGTTTAGAAATGTTGCAAGGTTTTGGGAGGTCAATGACCAATTTTGAGCGATTTCTTTCGAATCTTCCGATATAATGGTGATGTTTGAGCACATTTAACCAATAAATGATTGAAATGACTTACCTGCGACAAAAAGACCTATTTTCTGCAGAAAATTGGAAAAAAGATAATAAAATCACAAAACGGAAAAGTCAACCTCACCCACCATATTAAAAAATCCGGAGATTAACTTACGACGTATAGTCTGAACTTCTAAGAGTGAGAGTGATGGAACAACTTCAAATAACACATTGTAAAAAAGGATAACCCGAGAAATGTCAAAGAGTGTGGCGATTCTTTCTGCGGTTTTTGCAGTGTAGCTTTGTGACAGCTGTCATTCTTCTGCTTCGCTTCCTCGCATTTGGGTCTCACCGGGCTGGTCGCAATCGCTATCGTCGTTCTTAAAATCTCTCCAGTTGTGAAATCGTATTACAATGTTGCCGTAGTTCCTGAGATATATAACAATAATGTTAACACTTTTTAAAGTTTTTGACAGTTTTTAATAAAATATCCGCATAACATTACAAGCATTATTGCATAATTTGATACGCACACCTTAACTTTTTTGTATATTACGTTCTGGACAATACTGCAATTACTAACTCAATCTTTTAAAAACAGTTTTCCTTAATATTTTTAACTGACAGATAAAGCCGGCTAACGTCCAATCTTGAGCGACAGAGATGAATAATAAAGAGGCAATGATGATTTGCCGCATAAAAATATAAACAATTTGGTCTATTAGTTATAATGTCTTTGAACGCAACATATTAAGTGTCTTTAGCGTAAATTGACAAATATATAATCCGTATATTTTAAGAATCACACGAAAACGTTTAAACAAGGGTGGTCTATGTAGGTTGAAGCTTAAAATAACATCGAAGCCTGTTCAGATTAAGGATGGATATAGACTCTGCGGTATAGAGTTGCATTCATGAGTGCAAATATCCACGCTCGAAATCCAAACGTTATGTCCCGTCTCTCTTTTTTCTTGGCAACCTATTCAACTGTGTACGACAGAAAAAATACTTCTATTTATACAGATCAAAAAGGTGTGGCTTCGGGATTAAACGCCGTGTTGGATCGGCCCATTAGTTTTAGACGTGATGTTGTGATATACGAGGAAATGCCTGGAGTTAATGTTTACATCTCGCAAACGATTCTATATTTATGGGTTTTGAATTGTCATAAATTTCATAAATGAAGGTATAAATTTCAATTAATTAAATAAGTCGGCTACAAAAACATTGTAATAAAATTGTAATTGTGACATTATTGTAAATATTCACTTCTTACAATAATTGTGTTAGATTATAATAATAATAATAATAATAATAATAATAATAATAATAATAATAATAATTATGTCTTTATTGTAATTTAAAAAAAAGCAAGTTACAAAAGGCGAAATTGAATCAAAGCTTCCTCAGTTAACCTTATATTCCAAACTAAGACGTAAGTAGTAACAGGGCCGACGAGAGGGGGGGGGCAGACGGGACAAATTCCCGGGGCCTGGGGCCTGGAGGGGCCCGGGCGTGAATCGCGAATTGATCCGCATTAGAAATATACCTACTACACAAGCACGTAAAAATATATTTAAATATATATTTTAAATTTAAATGAAAGGCAAAAAAAAGTGGCATGCGGCACTATCTACTTGAAAAGCAAGCACTATCATCAAAATAGGGCGTGGCACCCAAAAATTTTTCGCCTGCGGCGCTATTTTTTTAGCGCCTTCGGCGCATACCTGCCAACACTGGAGGCTGTTCAGTCCCAGGGCCCGTGTCGGCTCTCGGCGGCCCTGAGTAGTAATCACTAAGAACAATAAATTGATTGAATTTATAAGACATAGACTAACAATAAATTTACAAATAATGTGCAATAACACGTAATTTACCTAATTGAAGTATTATAAACAAATATAAGTTGACTATAGCTGGCAAGGTGGAGGGCACTGAGGGACAGCAACATACATGTAGACTTTTTATTGTGTACCGGAACATATTTGTTTGTTAAGAGAACGAACTCCATTATTAAATAGATTAGTTAAAGCAGATTTTAAACAAATTAATGGGAACTTTGTTGTAGATTAAGAAGACTTGATAACTAAATGATCTGTCAAACAGAGTAGTTTTGTGCAACGGAGGAGTGATAGTAGATTTATGCCGAAGATCCGAGGCATGAGAGTCATATCTAAACTTTATTTTTTGATGTAAATAGTCCGGGCATTTTTTAACGATTATTTTATTAAACATTATTAGGCTATGGAGCATTCTTCTCTCTCTCATGTTAAGCCATCCTATTTCTCATTGTAGCACTCACTTCTCTATCATATTTTTTTATTCCACCTATCAAATGTATACCGCAGTTCTGAATCATCTGAATACGTCTGGCATCCCTCTGCAAGAGACACGGGCCGTACAGTGCATCACAAAAAGTGAATTGAGATAAGACCAGGCTATCACATAACGATTTTCTGAGATCAGGATTTAGAAGGTACTTTGGTAGTATATAAGTTTTAAATTTGCAAATGCCTTTTTTATACAATTATTGACATGCTCGGTAAACCTCAGGCTTACGTCAAGTAGCAATTCAAGGTTTCTAGCAATGGTTCAACAGGATAAGGGTTGACCACCAAGAACAACGCGAAACATATCTCGACATTGCTCCCTGCTCTGAGCAGGACCAAACAGAAGTAACTGACACTTTTTAGGATTTAGTTCGAGACAATGTTGCGTAGAGATTTTTAGCAGACGATCTAGGTCAGCTGATAGCCCGTCAATAGCCTCAAGAATGTTTTCAGGGCGAAAGGATAAGTACAGCTGGGTATCGTCCGCATACATGTGCGCAGTGGCGTATCCCAAATTATCGATAAGTTGAGAGGTATATAGAGTGCAAAATAAGAGGCCCAGTATCGAGCCCTGAGGAACACCACATGAGACCTCCACACGACCCGAGAGTTCCGAGTTGAGTTTTACAGACTGTGTCCTTCTTGTAAGGTAACTTTGAATTAGTTGACATGCACTATCATCAAAGCCAAAAAATCTCAGCAAAGCTAATAGGAGCTGATGGTTTAGTCTGCAAAGGCCTTAGAGTAGTCAAGCAAAGCTAAAGCAGTAAGTTCTCCACGATCTGCCGCCTCCAGAACATCATCAGTAACCTTAAGAAGAGCTGTGGCGCAACTATGATCTCTACGAAAGCCAGATTGGACATCTGGCTATAACATGTGTACTTGAATATACTCACGAATCTGACCCTCCAACACCCTCTCCATGACCTTCGACAGGGTAGGTAGTATGCTTATAGGTCTGAGATTCTTTGGGTCATTGGGGACCGACACTTTAGGTAACGGAAGTAGAAAAGAACTTTTCCAGATTTCAGGGAAAGAGGACGTCTCTATGCAGGAATTGACAATACAGGGTGACAATTTGGAAACGAACAGCATTTAATATTGCCTTTACCAATGATAGTATGAAAATTTGGCGAAATACGTCAATTGATACATCAAGGCGGAAATTTTTTAAGGCATTTGTTGTCGTGTTACTTTCAACCCCCTGACCCCCAGGGCACCTACCCCTAAAATTTTAAATGGCAACCCCTATTTCTTTTGCCACTTTTGTGTTCCTTATAAAATTCTACATAAACTGTATTATTTTTTGTTTCAAAATTGTAATTATTAACCTCACAATTTAATGAAATGTATTTAAATAAACATTTAAATAATGCGACTCCTTGAAAAATTATGATAATGATAATGAAATACTGGAAAGCTCACCTTTCCTACTTTATGAATTGTTCAAAATGGGTTCCATTCTTCTCCAAGCACAAGTACAGCTGGTATTCAAACTGGTTTCGGACGTTTTTAAGAGTTTCAGGTGAAATAGCTCTACACTCCTGTACAATTCTTTGTTGTAATTGTTCAATGGAATCTGGTTGAGTTTCAAATACAACGGATTTCAAGTGACCCATAAGAAAAAATCCAGCGGTGTCAGATCCCCTCCTACCAATCCACTGCTCTGGGTAATGATTATCCAACCACTCTCTTACTGGGCGTACATAATGCGGAGGCGCTCCGTCCTGTTGGAAGTGGAGTAAATGTTCATCTAGAGCAACATTTCCATTGGCGTCCCTTTGATTTTCCACCTCACGAATTATAAGAGGTTCTATAGCTGTGTCTTAACATTTCTGCATAAATTTCACCATTTAGATTTCCATTGATAAAGAGGGGACCGATGATACTATTGCCTAATTTACCCGCCCAAACATTTATTCTTTGAGGGTATTGCGTATGCCCCTCTCTAATAAAGTGAGGATTGAGGTCGCTCCAATAACGACAGTTTTGTTTGTTGACCTTGCCATTTAAGTAAAAAGTGCATTCGTCACTGAAACAGATATTCTTTATTAACCTGGGCTGAGTAATAATCTTATCCGTCATAATTTCGCAAAACTCAATACGTCTGTCCGGGTCGTCGTCCCCTAATTCTTGAGTAATTAGGAGTTTGTATGGATGAAATTTGTGAAGCTTCAATACTTTCCTGACTGACTCACGCGACAGTCCAGTTTGATCTGCAACTTTACGAAGGAACGTAGTGGGAGCCATAGCAACTTCACCAAGAACCTCAATCTGAGCGGCCTCATGGAGCAGTCTTGGCTCATTCCTTTTCTTATTGCAAACAGATCCTGTTTCTTTAAATTTAGCTGCTAACTCACGGATGTACTTGTGTCGGCAAAAAATTAAATTATTTTATGTTTTCTAGTGGCGATATCGAAGACGAAATGTAAATAAATAAAAGAATTTGGAATGTAACTATTGGTAGGTACTAGGTACAAACAGTTTTAAACGAAGTTCTATGAGGCGGTGAATGCAATCCGTTTTAAAATTCGATATTAAATACATTTCATTAATTTGGGAGGTTAATAATCACAATTTTGAAAAAAAAATAATACAGTTGATGTAGAATTTTATAAGGAACACAAAAATGGCAAAAGAAATAGGGGTTGCCATTTAAAATTTTAGGGGTAGGTGCCCTGGGGGTCAGGGGGTTGAAAGTAACACGACAACAAATGCCTTAAATATTTCCCCCTTGGGGGCAGGATATTTAAAGAAATTATTAACAACCGATTTTTTTTAAACTTTAGCACCCTGTATATCAAAAACGGGGCAACTCCGGACACATGTTCATATGAACTTATTCTTTTAGAATATCATAAGGTATCACTTCCTTAAGTTACGTACCGTACTTCTGAAACACCCTGTATAAGATGCACTTTGTGGCGTGGGGCGGGGATCAACTTTAAAATGTGAAAGGGGTACCCCTATTTTTTATTGCAGAATTGGATTCTACGATAAATAGTACCCCAAGTTTGTTTGAAACCTTTTCTTCGATTTGTGACAAATGGCGCTGTAATCGCAAAAATATTTGTTTTCAACAATAAAAAATAATAAAATACGAGTTAATTTACTTACTATTTTTCTGTTTTGGATGCAATGTGTATTTCTTGAGATATTTAACGGTTTCCAGACTTTTTGGACACCCGCTATATGAGATACTGCTTATGCAGAGATATGTATAGTACTTTTTGTAATGCATTGAAACTGGATTAACATATTTCCTTTCCCTCATTACGGTAAGTCCCAAAGCTCACGCCTAATGCCCCCATCTCTAACGTTTTACTTCTCCGTATCCCATTCTCTATGTGCAACTTAACTTGCTCTATACTCTTTTGTGCTCGGCAGACGTTATGGCGTCACCGAGAAGGGGGAAAACAACTTCGGGACGTCCTTAGAAGTGCCTGGCGATGTAAAAGATGGGGTGCACGTCGTTCTGTACAGAAACACCAGCTTTGGAGAAATTTAAAGTTAATTTACTGGAATACAATCGAGAGAGAACTAAGTGTCGACTACAAGTTAGTTAAGGAAACACCTTATTAAGTTAGAACCGGGCAAATTTTGAAATTGAATTGTTAAGCATTTGAGAGAAAATAAATGGCTGACTTGGAAAGCATCGTCTGGGCCATTTGGTGCGAGCGAGTGTAGCGGGGTCTTTAAAGGAACCTAGCTTTGTTTCAGGTTTTTTGCAATAGCTTTGACTATCGACTAATAACCGTTACGTTGTTATGGACTTATAGAGTATATCATCGCCTGAATGTAAGAACGCGGCAACTTTTTATTTGGTATTTAGCTAAGTACTTAGCTTTATTTTTTATCTAGATATTACACCGAAAGAGAAAAATAAAATGAAAACAAGAATTAACATTATTTTTTTAATAAAAAGCAATACATAGTTCAGGTTAGTTAGAGTTTAGAGTAAAAATCAAAATAGTCATGACTTAATGCCGCTGGTTTCATTGCAAACAATTACTAGGCAGTAAGCTAATCGATTGTCCAGTCAACTCATCTAAAATCCTCCGCTTTAAGAGACTCTTTGCAGCCGTATTCATAAGCAACTTCCTTCCGAAATTGGAACCAACAGGGTTTTTGGAACAATACAGGCTTATTGTTTATGTCTGTTTTTCTCATGGTTAAGTGGGTATCCGCAAATGCTTTCTAATCAGAGAAATCATTAGTCTGAATATCATGCACTTTATAGGGTTTGTCTCCCTTTTTTCTTTCACTTCTTGCAATAACTTTCCAATCACCTGGCTAAAGTGCTTTACAAACTCTTTTAAACTCAGTGCTAATAGCGGAGTGCATGGAATCGCACTCCATCTCGCTGTGACCATTAAAAACTTAATATTAATGATTTTTAAATTTTCAATTACTTGCCCTGCATACATGCACATTGCAACCACATACTTGTTTAAGTTTTGTCCTCCACAGCGATCACTAAAACACCTAAGTTCTTCTGTGGAATTTGGAAGGGATTGAAAGTAACGAAACAAAAGGCTAGCTATTTCAGAACTTCCTCTACTCCCTTGGCCTTCATTCCAAATGACACAATCGCCCTCTTTGGAAATAACATAGTAAACTGTGAAATTGTAAGTAGCTAATCGTCGTTTGGTGGGATCACTAGGACAAACCAAAACCAGTTGCAAGTCAAAATTGCAACTGACAATTTTATTGTTATAGTAGCAGCAACTTCCTTGTCCAGATTTTTTGCTCCTCTACATCTATCTTTTAATTTTTGGTGTTTTTCATGATCTTTCTTCATCTCTTCTGTTGGATTAGTTGCGGTATTAAAAGCCATGCAGACTCGACACTGGTATTTTTTTGACCTGTGAAATCCCAGCTAAATTTATCTTTAAAAATATTCCTGTAGGTGGATAATTTCGCCGTTGCTTTTCCATGTTCTCGACACCACTGGACAAACATTCTGTACCTACATAGTTGCTAAATTCAAACAAGAGTCCAAATATTTTCGTGTAGAGTTGGCTCTGCAGTAATGAGATGGAACGCATGGAAATCTTGAATGTGTGATATTATGTCTTGAGCCACAGCGGAATCCAATGCCTTGCTCTTTCCCTTACCCCGCCAATTAGAAGCTGCAATTTTTTCTTTTGATCGCTTCTTCATAGCAATATCAACAACACCTTTTTTAATTCTCAGTGTGTTTAGAAACATCAGTTTACCAACCTTTTTTCGTTTTCCATCAACCGGAAGAAAATAATTTACTGAGTAATTTCTTCTAGACTGGTGTTGAGTTTTTTACACTGTTTCAATTTTTTGTCTGAATTAGCATGAATAAAATCTCTTTGGCGTGAGTAGTTTCCCAGATCGTAATAGGCTTTAAAAAATTTTAATCTCTTGGACTCAGGGATTGTAAAACGTTATTACTATAATGAATATTAATAAGCAATTGAAATTACAAAAAGAAAACGAAATAATTTGCTTACCTTCAACTTTTGATTACTAATTCTAGTATTTTGGACGCTCTCGCCATGATTTTCTACAGTAATATACCGATAGAGGAGGCGTCTTATCGGTAATACCGATGTTTTTAACAAGAAATCGATTTTCTGACAAATTTTTACGAAATGTAATTTTTACTTATAATCTGATATGATCCCGAGAGCTTTAGCTCGAGGGTCTTATCTTTGATTATAAGTAAAAATTACATTGAGTGAAAATTTTCTTGGAAAATCGAGTTTCGAGTGAAAAACGAAGGTATGAAGATAAGAAACCGCCTCTAGAGGTGTATTTTATTGGATAATTTACTGAACATAAAAATGAAGGCCGTCTGATAAAGGTAAATATACAAGTTAGAGGTGTTACTAATTTTTTATTTAAGTAAAAAAGCTACAAGCGTCTTTTCGAAAGCGTCTTTTCGAGCTAGCGGTAGTCTTATCGAGTAAGACAACCGTTACCAATCTACCATTTTTATCTACTTTATACAGGGTGTACCAAATTAAATGCGCACCGTTGCTACCTTTTTATTATTGGAGATACAAAGTCGGTTAGATTAGCAAAGTAGTAGCATTTTTTCTGCTAATTAAAATGGTGAAAGCAGAAAGACAATTGGACATAACCTTTCTGAATAAATGAGGAAAATGATTTTTTTTTAAACGGCGCACCCTGTATATTCTTTACCGAAAGGTTTGCAAATCGTATACGGAATAAAAAAGTTTATCGGCCTAAAATTGAAAAAACATCAACACAGCCATGGAAATAAAAAATGGTTTGCCTTTGGCGTTTTCATCGAGGCTACCATGAAAACAAAAACGAATTTATTTATTTCAGAAATTAAAACTCGATTTTATTTTAGCGAAAGAAATGAAAAAAAAAACTATATTAAATGTTCAAACACATCACCATTTTGTTCAATATATTTGCGAGCATTCTTTAATACACGTTTTGTAACTTTTAAAACTGTTCTGCCATCGATGGATGCTATAATGCGTTTAATGTTGTCTTGAAGTTCGACCAGATTCGCATTTCAATCTCGTTTTAAAGACTTCGTCCTTGACATACCCCCAGAAGTAAAAGTCTAATGGAGTTACGTCAGGAGACCTTGGGGGTCAACGTATCGGACCATTTGTTGCCATCCACCTATCTCTGAAAAGCATTTCTAACAATATTCTCACTTCGTGAAACTGATGAGGAGCTTCATCTTGGTGAAAATAAATTTGGTTACGGTCCTTTAAGTTCACATCATCTAAATATTCTTCTAGTAATTCTGACAACATATTTACGTATCCCCTGCCGGTCAGAGTACCTTCATAAAAAATTGGCCCAATAATTTGGCTGCCTATGAGACCACACCAAACATTAATGCTAAATCTTACTTGCGGATTTCTGGGAACAGCAATAAACAAATTTGTTCTAGACCAATAGTGCATGTTTTTACGATTAAACATACCCCTATTCGAAAAGTTCGCTTCATCGCTCCATAAAATTTTCTTTAAAAAGTTAGGATTTTGCCTACACATATCTTGTAACCATTGGCAAAAAATTAGTCTTCTTTCAGTGTCACCAGGTAATAATGTTTTCACTGGTCGGTACTTATAAGGTACAAACTTATATTTTTTTTTAAATCCTCCAAATTGTAAATAAACTGAAACCACTGTCTCTTACCAAATCTCTAGTTGAATTATTTTTGTGCGCTTCAAAATATGCCAACACATTTACTTCTACTTGTTCACTTATTATAAACTGTTTTTTAGTCCTTGTCTTTATAAAAACTCTTTCGTTACTTCTAAATTTTCTATACAGCCTTAGAAAATACCTTCTGTCTGGTTGCTCACGTTTAGGATACATTTGACCGTATTGCTCGAGTGCTAGTACACTATTTTTTCTGCAACCAAGATACGCTTCTAACATATCGCAACATTGTAAATGCGTGAACGCCATTTTGTAATATTTAAAAGCAAAAACTAGGTAACTTAACGCAAAGCTACGAAAATTTTGGCTTCGTAAACAATATTGGCTATCCAAAACGAGGACACTTTAGTTAATTCGTTTTTGTTTTCATGGTAGTCTCGATGAAAACGCCCAAGGCAAACCATTTTTTCTTTCCATGATTGTGTTGATATTTTTTCAATTTTAGGCCAATATTGCATATGAACTTTCTTATTCCGTATACGATTTGCAAACGTTTCGGTAAAAAGCATACAGAGTGTGCCATTTAAAAAAAATAAATTTTCCTCATTTAATCAGAAAGGTTTCTGCTTCCATTTTAATTAACAGAAAAAATGCTACTACTTTGCTAATTTAACCGACTTTGTATCTCCAATAATAAAAAAGTTAGCAATTGGTACACCCTGTATATTGTTAAATAGATGGGGTTAGTTCAGTTCGGCAAGTTGCCTAGTTGTAGTATTCAATTCTACTTGATTTCAACTATGTCACAACATGGATAACTCAAAACCGCAAAATTTTGAGTTACCCCGTTCTTACATGCGACGATATGAAGGTTTAGGTATTTCGACTTATGTACCATACAAAACAAACTAGATGCATTAAATAGACCAATCAAAACTTTTTTATAGTTGTTGGGAAAGTAATATTACAAAACTGCAACACTGTTACAAAATAAAACTTGGAAAGACAGGTGGAGCCAACAGATCTCTCGACGGCGAATGACAAACAAGCCAGCTCGAGTCCGTACCAAATAAATCACGAGTTAGTCGTTGATAATATTGCAGGAGATATTGGCATCGGTGCCAAGATGCTTCACTGGCGACAACTGCAGCAGTGCAGAATGCGCCTTATCGGTGTTATTAGTTGTCGGAAAACTGCGACATATGCGGTGCAGTATCTACGATTGATAAATCATCTCGGGACGTTGGATTGTTTTATTGAAATCTGGTAAACTTCCATTCTTTATTGCTTTTTGCTTGCTGGAAATCGTATTCGGAGAACTGGGACATTTACAGAGTGATTCGCATAGACTTATGTTGGGCACGACTATTTCTTGAATTTTTCTGTGGTATTGAATTCTTAAATATTTTTAATAAGGCAGTACTGTCAGATTTACTCTATTACTTTGAATGAGGTGTCCTGTAGGTGTACAGTGTGCTCCATTAAAATCGCACACCTATTATCATTTAAGGTAAATACAGTAAAACTTCTGTTTGCGACCGCCTCTATAAAGTGATCACCTGCGTTAAACGACCGGTTATGAATTCCTCAAATTTAAAAATGGAAATCCCATTATTTTATACTCCTCTTTACCGATCCATCTGTTAAACAACCGCGGGAACTCATCATCGAAATTTTCAGTAAACTTTAATACTAAAAACACCCTCCATTAGGGGCAGTACAACCCGACCCGACAATTCTTAAGAAATATAGGTACATACACTAATTACTTTATTGCAGGCGGATCCATTCAATTTGCTTTAAAGGCTGACAAATAGGTTGTTAACATTAGTTTTGTTTTGTTTGTGTATTTTGGGACTAACGTGAATATTTGAAGATGTCGGGAAAAAGGAAATGTCTTTTTTTAAACGAAAAAATTGAAATCGAGAAAAGTGGAAAAACTGGTTTAAGTACCAAGAAATTGGCTGAAAAATTTAAAGTGGGTAAGACCCAAGTGTCTATGTTGCTTCAAAATGAAGCAGAAGTTAGAAATTTGTTTCAAAAAGGTGGCAACGGTGAACAAAAAAGATAATTTCCCAAAACCGAAGCACTGGCGCAGTGGACCAAGTTGTTTTTAACTGGTCTTGTAAGGCGCGAAACAAGCACTTACCAATATCCGGGCCCATAATTCAAGCAAAAGCCCTCGAATCTGCTCAATGTCTAGGACCAGATGACTTCAAGGCATCAAATGGATGGTTAGAAAAATTCCGTCGTCAGCACGATATTACCTTTAAGAAAATATGTGGCGAATCAGCCTATATCAATATCGAAGATGTAACTGCTTGGAAAGAAAGGCTATTAAATATTTTAAAGGATTATGACCAAGGGACGTACTCCATGCAGATGAGACAGATCTCTACTATCGTGCGTTGCAAACAAAAACGTATGCATTAAAAGATGACAAGTGTACTGGCAAAAAAAAAGAGCAAAACAACGATTTACAATTTTATTCTGTGCAAATATGGAAGGTGAGATAGATAATAGGCCAAAGCAAAAATTCTCGATGTTTTAAGGGCGCACATATCGATAAGTTACCTCTCCAATGAGTCTCTAACAAAAGAGCGTGGATGACAGCAGACATCATGACAACATGGCTTCACGGATTTGATACCAGGATGAAGAAGCAGAATAGAAGAGTAGTATTGTTTCTGGATAATGCAACGTCTCATCCCAAAATTACACTGGATAATGTCAAACTTATTTTTCTTCCACCCAACACTACCTTACATTGCCGACGTTTGGACCAAGACATTATTTTGAATTTTAAAATGCTCTACAGAAGCTACCTTATTAAGAGGCTTTTAACATGTATAGACAGTGGTTATCCTACTTAAGAAATCGAAAATAATATTACCATAACCAACGCCTTGATATGGGTTTCGGTGGCCTCGTAATTTGATCTCAGTGACAATAAAAAGATGCTTTATGAAAGCCGGATTTATGTGTACCTAATACAGATAATATTGACGACTTCGAAGAAGAGGATAATATTCCGTTCGCACAACTGTTACATAACATTAAGGACACATTTGTGAACTTGAAACAATTTGCCTCTATTTATAACGATTTCCCAACAGAAAGTGCAGACTTAAACTATCATCGAGTGTATTGAAGAGATCCAAGAAACTGATGAAACTACTCCCAACTCTGAGACAGAGGAAGTGGAACCTGAACTTGCTCCAGTGTCGAAAATATCAAGCCCATCTGATGCCGGCGCAAGTTTGAGAGACTTAAAAACTCTTTTAATAATGGTAACAATTTTGACAAGTCTACAAATATTTCTCAATGGACAGCCTAAGTCTGACGTCACAAGGGGCGTGTTTTAAAAAATCTTTCCAAACAAAAATAAATTGCATTGAAAATCCCATAAGACATTTTTGTAAGCATTGCTACATGTTTATAAGCGACAAATAAGCAATTTCTTCTAATTATTTGTATTTTTGGTGATATGATTGACCCATTTACAACCACAGATAGAGGTAAGTGTTTCCTGAAAATATTTAATCGCCATCTGAAAAAGTTTGAGGTTATGTTATTGTTGTTTACATTATTGTTTATTAAGACATAATTGTTAGTCTTTTGTAAAATAAAGCTTGTGGTAGTGTTTATTTATTAATATGAAGTAAACCCAGTCTATAGCCTAAATAATTTATATTATAGATTCAATATCGGCTAAAGTGGTTACGTATTTTGTTGCCCGAACAGAAAATTTTCAAGTTTGTTGTATTCCCTGCAAAGATAAAAGAAAGGAAAGCTTGGACATCACTTATAAGGTACCTAAAACAGCAAATATTATTATGTTAAAAAGGGGTAAATGCCTTGGGAGTCAAACCATGTCCTATAGATGCAATTTGATTCAGATCGGAGAAGTTCACACTATGATGAAAGACAAATGTTATAATATTGTGGTAATTTAAATTACTATCATAAATTTTTTTATATACTTCATGCAAAATAATATTTTAATTGTAGATTTTACTAAACAAAAAATGCAACACAATATCTGCCAACTGTTTAAGTTCTAGCGGGAATAAAATATCATCAACTGCATTATTTCGATACTACTACCTATCAGTCACTGATAAGAAGTGCCTTCGAAATGCCCAAAAAACTAAATCCAGCAAAGTTAAAACAGCTGAGGAGCTATATCCCAGTTAGCCTTATTCATGCAGCTATGGATCAGAAGATTGATCAGCAATATTAGAAATACTGTAGACCTTAACAACATTTGATGTAGGTACTGAAATTATAAAAATTTAAACAAATATTTATTGTTATTTTTATTACATTGTTTTATAATCTACATAATATATATTTCAAATTAATTGTATTAGGTATAGCATTGATATCCCTGTGCATACATAAGGATATGAGAATAGTTGTAACTAAAGCGTACTAAAAGTTTTTAAAGGTTTTTTTGAAATTTCTTCCAAATCTTGTATCAAAAAATACTTTTCTGCTTCTAACGATGCTCCTAAAGCATGAGTCAATATCTTCGGTAACATCTGTCTGCTCACTTCTTTTCTAAAAATAATTTAATATATTGTTGGCCTTGCTTTTCTATTAAAGGTTAAATCAAACTATTAAATTTTCACATTTTTTACTTTAGTTTTTAGGAACGTGAATACATTTTGTATAATAAAAGCTATAACATACCTTTTTTCTTGAGATGTAATGCTAAATTGCCTTTTAGCGCTGAACTCAAATATTGTAGCCCTATCTTTCTGTCATTGTGCCCAAAATGGTAGGTACAAACCAAAGAATGTTGGGAAGGTTCTCTGCTCTATCTTGACTTCTACCATTGTAAAGCAAATAATGGTTCAACTCCAAGGCGTTTATCCCTTTTTAACATAATAATTGTTCTGTTATGTACCTTATAAGATGCTTATAGGTGATGACAAGGCATTCCTCTCTTCTATCTTTGCAGGGAATACAACAAACTTGAAAATTTTCTGTTCGGGTAACAAAATACGTAACCACTTTAGCCGATATTGAATCTATAATATAAATTATTTAGGCTATAGACTGGGTCCACTTCATATTAATAAATAAACACTACCACAAGCTTTATTTTACAAAAAACTAACAATTATGTCTTAATAAACAATAATGTAAACAACAATAACATAACCTCAAACTTTTTCAGATGGCGATTAAATATTTTCAGGAAACACTTACCTCTATCTGTGGCTGTAAATGGGTCAATCATATCACCAAAAATACAAATAATCGGAAGAAATTGCTTATTTGTCGCTTATAAACGTGTAGCGATGCTTGCAAAAATCTCTTATGGGATTTTCAATGCAATTTATTTTTGTTTGGAAAGATTTTTTAAAACACGCCCCTTGTGACGTCATCACTTAGGCTGTCTATTGCTATTAAAATGTGAATCTGAATTTTATAAAAATAAAATAAAAAATGTGAAACAAGCAATAATTTAAAAAATAAGAATTTCAAAGCAAACATATAGTACATTGTATAATGTATATCGTAGTATGCACGTGCAATATATACATATTGGTTAATTGGCTTCATCTCATTTAATTTTAGTTCTGATAAATTCAAACAAAAATATTTAAAATTATTTACATATGTGTAGATACTTATTAATAAACAAACACTGTAAAATGCAGACCTGTTGTTTTAATTTTTCTCTATTAACCGTCCACCCCTGTTAACTGACCAACATTTGATTCCCCGAGGGTGGTTGCTATTGAGATATTTTACTGTGTAATGTATGGATCCTTGGCATTAACAAAGTCATACCTCGGGGCATATCTTACTCTGTGTCATTTCATTTATTGGTTAGATTATCTAGGTATCTTAAGATATATTAATTAAATAACTCTTTCTATACCTGGTAGAAATAATTTGGAATTTTAATTTCTTAAGGCAATAGGAATTTAATAGATCTTTAAATATACAAAAAAAATTTATAACAAAAACAATCCAGCAAACGATTAAATAATAGAAAATTAATAACTTCAAAGAAGGTCTTCGACAATTGCCGCACAGCTGCCGATACTACTTCTGGGTTAATGGCAATGCACTCTTCAGCAATAGCCAGTCTTAATTCAATTGGATCCACAAATGACTGTACATTAATTTTGTCTTGGCGAAATAATCAAGCGGATTAAGGTCGGGACTCCTTACAGGCCATCAGACTTGCAAGCCATCTTTTCATTTTGCTTTACACATAATCCCACTTATTAGTTTATAAAAGTTGTACAATTTTCTGTTTCTGTTAAAACCAGTGCAATATCGATAAACGGAATTTTTTATTTTTATTCCTATTCAGCTTACGTTCCTGTCACAAACGTCAATGCTTAAAGTGCCGTGAATTGTCTATATATCTTTCATTTTAATACGGCACCAAAAAAATATCATAATAAACCAAATAACATATTCCTAATTAACTGTTTTGTTTTGTGTCCGCTAATACACGCCAATTAATATTTCCAATCTTCGTTTGCATCGCTTTTCAATTAGGCCGTTCTTTATAATTTTACAATCAAAGGATCGAAAGCACTAATGGTTTGTGTAGCGATTTTGATTCTAAATTGGACTTGAGACTTATTATTTTAAAACCTCCTCTGCCTTTTAACTCGTAGAGGAACCACAGAAAAAAGTAGATTAATATTACTCAGCATTACTTGCCTGTTTCGAACAACGACTAGCCCGACCTCTAATTTGATTATAGACGGTAACAATAATAAATTTCCTTGAATTTAAGTGAAGCAAACTAATGGGTGGTCCTTTGTGTCGCCATACTCGGTCCCTAATTCCTTTTGTTCTGTTAGAGTTTCTTATTACTCTTATATAGTAAAAAAAAAACGTTTGGTTTTCTCTTAAAAGTACCGTTTCTGTAGTATACAGGGTATTCACTAATGAATGGGACACAGCAAAACCAAAGATTACTTAAAGATACAAGGTGAAAAAGTTTCAAATTATTTTCCCAATTTTTAAAATAACTTGGGAAAAAAACGTTTTTGCGCAAAATTTGGAATTTTGGGGTTTTTTAGGATGAGAAATTGGAAATTCTTAAAAATTTTGAGGTAGATTGTACAGGAACATTTTTTTAAGTTCTCACCCAATTGTCGATTTTCCTGCTGACTATAATAAAAAACAAATTACATATTTCTCAATGATTTTCGATAAGGAAGCCGAATTTAATGTAAAAAAATACATAGATTTATAAATTTGACAGATGAGACGCCATTTTGAATTTTCTTAAATGGCAACCCCCATAAATAACCACAGGATTGAATTGCATTTGGCGATGCGATTCTAAAAGTATATAGTTGTTGATACTTATTTTCAGCCGTTTCGGAAATAATTGAAATAAGACAAAACCTTCAGAAATAGGCTTTAATAAGCAAAACTGAGGATGACATATAACGTTAACTAATGACAATAATTAGACATGTAATAAGGTTATTATAGGTACCAGTGATTAGGTATGATAGGTAAATATATAACATTCTCCCCAGGTTTATTTTTGAACATAATCTTCAAGGTATTTTGGTAGTTTTCTAATACGAGGCTGAGGAAAACGACAATCTTCTAGTGGAACTTGATCATTGTTTTCTTGGTTGTTTAAATTAGTACTCTCTAAACTTGATTCTGATGTGGCTTCCTCATCTAAATTAAGGTTCGGTTGAATTTCGTTATGATTTTTCTCACATTGTTCTAATTCAGTAGAAAGAGCTTCATCATTTTGATGCTGTTCTAGTAAAAGAGCCTTATCTCCACATGGAGCTAGATGCTTTAAAGAGACGTTGGCCTCTCGACCATCTGAGTGACGAATTAAAGCATATTCTGGATTAGCTTGAATTAAATCTACTTCTTCAACTGCAGGATCATATTTTGACATTCTGACATGTTTTTTAATGAAAATCTTTCCTGGAGTTGTTAGCCAAGACGGTATAGCTGTACCATTAGTAGATTTTCTTGCATGATTAAACATTCGCTCGTGAGGAGTACAATTAGTAGCTGTACACAAAAGCGATCGAATTGAATGTAGTGCTTCTTCTAACAATTTTTCCCAATCTTGAGTTTTTAAGTTTCTTGTTCGCAAAGCTAGAGAAACAGTTTTCCAAATAATCCCGTTGTATCGTTCAGTTTGCCCATTACCTTGTGGATTATAAGGGGTGGATCTGCTTGTAGCTATTCCTCTTGAATGAAGAAATGATTTTAGTTCGTTCGACATAAATGATGGCCCTTGATCAGAATGTACATAAGCAGGCATTCCAAATATAGAAAATAATTTGCTAAGACATTCTATAACTGTCGCTGACGTCATGTCAGGACATGGATAAGCAAATGGAAAACGAGAGTATTCATCAATAATGGTGAGAATATATTTATTTTTAGTAGAAGAAGGAAGGGAGCCTTTAAAATCTAGACTTATTCTTTCAAAAACCGAAGTAGCTTTGATGAGAGTTCCAGTATTTTTAATAAACCTTGGTTTAAGCTCTGCACAAATTGGACAAGAGGCCGTCATGGCTCGGACATTTTCTACAGAATAGGGCATATTTTGAGATCTGATCCAGTGTACCATTCTTGTAACTCCGGGATGACATAACGCTTGATGCAAATCAAATAATGTTTTCTCTCTGTTTGAGCCACAAACTCGAGATAAGGTGTCAGCTACTACGTTATCACTTCCAGCCCGGTATATTATATCGTAACTATAACAAGAGAGTTCAAGTCGCCATCTTAGGATCTTTTCATTCTTAATTTTGCTACAGTGCCGCATATTAAACATAAATGAAACTGATTTCTGATCTGTGATGAGGTTAAAATGTCGACCGATTAAATAGTGACGCCATTTTTTAAGAGCCTCGACTATGGCATATGCTTCTTTTTCTACTGAAGAATGGCCACGTTCACTTTTCGACAACGTTCTTGAGAAGAAAGCCACTGGTCGACCCGCCTGACTTAGAGATGCTGCAACGGAATGTTCAGAGGCATCGGTTTCAACAACAAAAGGTATTCCATCTTCGACTGAGGTAATAGCAGATTTCGCAATATCTGTTTTTAGTGTCTGAAAATCGTTAGCTTCTGTACTAGACATCGGAAAATCCTTGCAGGAGACTAATCTATGTATTTTTTCTGAAAAGCGTGGTATCCATTTTGAATAATGAGCAAACATTCCAACGGCCCTTTTCAGCGATGACGAGTCTGTTGGCAATGGAAGCTTTAGCAGAGGTTCAAGTCTGGATGGATCAGGTTTAAGGGTTTTATTTTGAATCAAATATCCCAGGAGTTTAATCGATTTTAAACGATATAAACTTTTCTTTTCATTTATAGTAAAGTTGTATTTTTTTATTACGTATAAAAATTGCTTTAGGTTTTCATCATGTTCTGATAGAGTTGATCCACAGACTGTTATGTCATCTAAGTATGCATATACCCCCTTTAGATCTTCAGATTTTATTATATTATCTATAACACGTTGAAAACTGGCCACTCCATTCGTAACTCCAAAAGGGATCCTGCGAAACTGATACAAATTTCCATCTGCCTCAAATGCCGTATACATCTTCTCGTCTTCACGTATGGGGACCTGGTGATAAGCACTTTGGAGATCTACAGTACTAAAAATGTTATATTTCGCAACAGCACGAGCTATGTTTTCGATATTAGGAAGTGGGTAGGCATCCAGATAGGTGAATCTATTTATCGTTTGGGAGTAGTCTATCACCATTCTTTTCTTATGAGTTTCGCTTTTTGTTATTAGAACTTGAGCTCGCCAAGGAGAATTACTCTCTTCAATAATGCCATTAGCCAGAAGGTTTCCGATTTCATTTGAAATAAAATTAGCATCTTCAGTGGAAAAATGCCGAGACTTCGTCGTTATTGGCCTACAGTCGGTTGACATATTTGAAAATAAACTAGGTGGCTCTATATTTAAACAAGCTAAGCTACAAATCGTTGAAAGCGGACATATTGACAAAGATGATTTCCTTCCTCCAAAAGTTACTTCAAGAGATGAATGCTGCTTCAGTATATTATGACCGATTATAACATCAGCACACAAGTCTGGTAGGACTATTATTCGCTGATTTATATATTGATGACCCAATATTTCCAAATCTACTGTGCAATGTCCAGATATTGGTGATTGTAAACTTGTTGAAGCCATTAATATAAACCCAGTACTATGAAATACAGGAATAGCAGCATTAGAGAGAAAACGTTTGTTAATATACGTTTCTGAGCTGCCTGTATCAACTAAAGCATCAGCAACAATCTCGTTTACTTTAACTTTAATAAGGCACTTGATTAGACTTTCTGGAGCAGCTGCTAGTACTTTAGATTCAGGTAATATTGAGGCTGAAGAAGCTTTAACCTTTCTTTTACTTTGACATACCTTAGAAAAATGTCCACGTTTTCCACATTCGTTACAGGTAGAGTCTCTAGCAGGACACGAGCTTCGTAGATGTCGTTTATTATTTCCGCAAAAATAACATTTATATTCTCTGGTTGATGCCGAAGAAGAGATGTTTTCGTGATGTTCGTCATGCTTTTCTGAAAACACTGAATTTGCATAACTTAATGATGATGTATAGGCTTCTGAATGCTTCTGTGCAGATTCTAATGCCTGGGCTTGATTTTTAGCGTCTTGAAGTTTTAATGTCTCATTTTCAAGTAAACGCTGTCGAATTTTAACAGATGTTAATCCACTAATAAAAGCATCTCTAATATAATCATCTCGATTTTCATCAGCTGTTACTGCTTTAAAATTGCAGTCCTTACTAAGTCGCGTTAGGGCTTGTAAATATTGATTAACTGTCTCATCTGGCTGTTGCTTTCTTGAGGTAAGACAATGTCTGGAAAATATCTCATTTTTAGGTTTAATAAAGATGGAATCTAAAATTTTTATAGCATCTGGATAACTTCTACATTCAGCCATGTATTGGTAGTTTGTATGACTTATATAGTTTACTAGTAGTTTTAATTTATCATCATTTTCTAACTTCTCAATGGATGATACAAAGTTACTAAAAGTTGTTTTCCAGTGAGTCCATTCTTGAGCTGCATTGGAGGAATTAGGGTCAGTATCGAATCTTTCGGGTCTTAGGAGTTTGTCCATCTTGCTTATTAAATTGAAATAAGACAAAACCTTCAGAAATAGGCTTTAATAAGCAAAACTGAGGATGACATATAACGTTAACTAATGACAATAATTAGACATGTAATAAGGTTATTATAGGTACCAGTGATTAGGTATGATAGGTAAATATATAACACGGAGGTTCTTAATTTGCCTCCATCGATTTTGTCTTTAGGGTGTCTCACCCCTTTAATAAATAGACCTTCTAAGCTGAACACCTTAATTTTTTTCACAGTGACATAATTTCCCGTGAGCAAGCGATCTACGTTATAGTCAAATCCGACAGATGTCAAAAAGTGACAGATACGACGCCATTTTGAATTTTTTTAAATGACAACCCTCATAAATAACCACAGGATTGAATTGTATTTGTCGATCCGATTCTAAAACTATATAGTTGTTGATATTTATTTTCAGCTGTTTCGGAAATACGGGGTTCCTAATTTGCCTCCATCGATTTTGTGTGTTTGGGGTGAGACATTTATTTATAAGGGTTGCCATTTAAAAAAATTCAAAATGGCGTCGTATCTGTCACTTTTTGACATCTGTCGTATTTGCGAGCTTCTTTAACGGCAGAATCTTTAATAAATGTATAATTGTCTGTCTCGTGTAACAGTTCATGTTCAATTAACATCATGGCTAATACGACCAGTCGTTCTTGTGAATTTGTTGATCTCAGGTAGTCCTTGGTCAATTTTAGTTTTGAAAATGTTCTCTCTGCTGATGCAACACTAACTGGAAGTATAAGAGCAATTCGTAGAGCAACGAAGACATTGTGAAAGTTATCACTCAGATTTCTCGTTGTAATGAAGAATAATATGTCTCTGGGTTAATGCCCACTGGGCTCAGGCAAAAAAGAAAGGAGCCCCAATAGTTCTTGATAAAGTTGGTAACCTTCGATGTCAGAGTGGTCTCTGCCTGTTAGTGCTAATTGTTTAATCGGAACAGTTTTTTAACAAGTTATTTTTATCTTCAGATCTTATGCCATGAACATGAATCCAAAAATATCATTGTGACTGTTAAGTTAGGAAAAACGTTCTTTTAATAAATTGATAGCACAGTCTAGTACGTAAAAGTAGAACCTACATCTAAAAGCCTTCTTTGGGTCCGAAACTGCTTCATCTTTAGATTAACAGTCAAAATGATGTTTCATTTTTCATCGTCTTATCACAGACTGTTACAGTTTGAAAATTGCATTTTATAAGTTTGATTATCTCTGTTAAGTTTTCGGTTTTAAATTGTTAAAATACATATGTAGACTCTCACCTTAAACATAAATTGTTAATTAAGTTACCTGTAATAGCCCAAAATTTTCATTATGTTTAGTTTCAAAGCTTTGTTGTTGTTTAAGGTGGATTTATAAACTTGACGTTGGGTATTCTGTTTGACGGTGGCCGTGACGTGTGCCGTCTGCCGGTCGTAGCGACACAATTAACCTTTTATAAACTTGACGTTACTCCGTCGCTCTGCCGTTCGTCTTCTTCTTTTCTACTAGCAGAAACAGTACATAACCACAATATTCATAGTGTTATTTTTTTTAATCATTTGTTTTTTGTTGTTGCTAAAATCGACGATGAGACGGCCTATTTACTTGCTCTGTGTTCACATGCAATACTAAAAATAAGAAAGGGCCAAAAAACACACAACGTCACTGTCAATATCACGTGAGAGTCATAAACGGATTTGATTGGCTCTTGAGCATTACTACGAGTATTGCTACGACCGGCCGCCGGAAAAAGATAAAATTGGTTTATGTTGACCGGCACCCACCGGCATGCGTCACCGTCACCGGCAACTATGAATGGTCTTACGCACTTCAATGTTTTTAACTCTACCAGCCAGCGTCACCGGCACCGGCAAAACGGAACGTCAAGTTTATAAATCCACCTTTATATTTCAGGAATATTTTGTATCTTGTACGACATAGCTAAATGGATTGATTTCTTCTGTTCATAGTTTAATACTACTTGCAGATAGGTTTGATTTCAAATCTTTCTTTTAGTTAATTGGTAATTGGTAATTTATAACTATTTAACCTAGTATAAAAGTTGTAGGTTAATTGTCTCGGCTGTTGTGGATCAGCTGGGTTTTGGGAAAATCGATAAGAGGTCAGTGTCAGACTGACAGTTTCTGTGCGTTTTCACAGCGACTTCTGGTTAATTTTTGCTTGGTCGCGTGGGTCGACTTCGGTCGCCATGAGTTTTCGGTGTTGTTGAAAGAGCTTAGTTTACATAGATAGGGTTACTAATTTTTGATTGTTTTGTTTCGGTAACTATGTACGTTGGAGAAAACTAACAATCGTCCCTTTCGACCATGGACACTGGAAGTTAGAGCACGTTTGTGGAAGTAGCTCCCCAAATTTAGTTTTTTTGGGCCGGGCAGACTAATGCAGTGTCGATAAAGCATCCACAAATATTTTAAAAAGGGTATGGCCTTGTAGTTGCTTATTCCTTTGGGCGGAATGCCGATTTAAAATGCTTTAATGAACTTCAACAGCGGTCATAGACGCCATCTGGGAAATTGGGAACCCTCGTTAGTTATTTGAGGTAGGTTTTAATTTTAGTATCTGAATTACCCTCGATGGGTGTTATGAAAGATTTCTCTTTCATGTTTGTATATCTAAAATTCGATTTTAGGGTTTTTTTTGGTAGGGGCTAAAAGTCCGAGTACAAAGTGATGTACTAGTTAATTTTTTTTGGAATTGCCTGAACGCGAGACGTGCCAGTTGCCGTGTACTATGGGATTTCTTGGAGACTAGCTGTGTAGCAGTTTCCACGCTAGCTGTTTCAGAGACCATGTGTGAGTGTGTGATGATTGAGTCTTCATGAACCATGGGTAGCACGTAAGGTTTTAGCTAAGTACCATTTTTCCTGAGTATGTTGTAAGTTGTAACATAGTAACAACTTAAAATATCAATATTTTGCATTTGCGTATTATTCACCATACAGTGTTTTCGTAAAGTTTTGCACCCATGTTATGTACAGAGCTTGTGCAATGTAAACGTGTAGCATATGTCGACATAGCGTTAAGACGTTACAAGAGTCTAGTATTTCAGAGCGTTAGGTAGTGTTACAGCTACTTTTGTTGTAAATATAGTTAGAATTTATGATTATAAAGTAATTATTTTTGTTTCCCGGCTAAAGGCCATTTGATTCTTCTGAATTTAACACTTGTAACTTATTTAATTTCATTAATTAACATTTTAACTTATCTATGGCCGAGTGGCTAGTAGGTATGCTTATTGAGTAACCACAGGTACTCGTAAGATATTGTAATATACTCTAATAGAGATTTTATGGTAAATTTAGTTAGTTGTGAGAGGTTCTTGCACATACCTTGCGGAAATTCCTTTGCTGAGGCAATGTCCTGGATGTAGGTCTATGTGGCTGCCAGATCAGGCTGAACAGTCATTTTTTACAGTGTAGGTCTGACAGTTGCCGTCTTGTGCAAGACCGTGTCAAACAGGGTTTAACTTTTTGCTTTCTTTTATTGATATACTTTATAAATTTAAACCTTCAGAAATTTCATTGTCAAACCTAGTACTATTTACTTTAATATTTCATTCCACTTATTTATCTTTTAACTTTAAGTATCTATTGTCCACCAAAGTAAGAGGAGCTTGCATTTATAAAACCAAGTAACCAAGGGCTTAACAACACCTTAAAAATAAATATTTGTATTGGCCTCTGCGAAAATTTGGCTTTTATTTTAAATAGAGTGAATGAGAGCTTATAATAAGCTAGGGTATACCGATTGTGACATAAGTGTTTTTTTTCCTAGTTTGTTTTTATCTGAAGCCAAACACTAGAACATTTAAAGGCTTTTAAGTAAAATAAAACTAAGGTGGCGCCTTCAGGATTTGACAATAACTTACTTATAAGAGTGCTAAACCTCTCAAACTAGAAACAAAATAGCGAACCTACCCTGAGTTGAGCTAGGTAAGGGGTGTCTGAAGAACATCCTCCAGGGCGTAATTTGGGTTCTTTATAACACACTTAAATTGTTAATTGAATGGTTTTAATTTTCTTTTATTTTCATAACACTTTATAATAATATTTATATAATATTTCTAAATTGTTTGTTGTGGGTTTAATTATTTTTTTTTTATAACAAGACTCAGCGTGAAAAGTCGATTTAACTTCCAAATTCTCTTGCGTCAACCAATATATCATCGACACCTTTATCAGTTCGCATTTCCTTAAAATGATATTGCATTCAATCATCTGACTTGCCGTTGAAATATTTGTCTTTTCTTTCTAAAGTCGTTGGCTGATTGCAGATTTATCCTGAATAGTATTTTGTACCAAATAATTAGGCAACAAACAAACTTCAAATTTTTTATTTTACGAGCCATTTCATTCTTTCCATATGAATCAGTTCTAGAATCTTCTGATATCTCAAGTAATGCATCGTATATGTCTCCAGCCTGATAACGAAAAGGATTGACAGCATTAATACGACTTTCCGATCGGGTGTCGCTTCAAAGTCAATGATGGAACATGTTCTTCTAACACTTACCATCTATAAGTAGACGCAGAGAAGAAGTCATATACTTCTTGTAAAATGCTGAACATGCTAACCGCTATACTGCGTGATGAAACTGCATCTTTGAAAACTAGGTTGAAAGAATGTGCACTACATGGGACGAAAAATGCTTAAAATTCTGTTTTGGACTCCTGCATGTTTCCCTGCCTATTAGCCCCATTGTCGTACCCTTGACCTCGCATATTAGTCAAAGGTAATTTTAAACCTTCAAGTTGTGACAAAAGGTTTATGGCAAGGCTTCTCCTGTAGAACATTTAACAGGAATGAATTCTAAAAAATGTTCTTTAACGCCGGGTTAATTTCCTGGTTCACCGAATTACTACAGACATCTGTTCGGTTATTTACTTCATTAAAAATGTGCTATCTAATTTTTAAATGTAGCTTTTCAATGATCTCGTTCTGAATATTTTTATCCAGGTAATGAATATACGATTCTTTACAGGTGGCCTTTCTTAAATATTTAGCAATATCTTCCAACAGTTTTAAAAAATTCCCATTTTTTTCTGAGCAGAGCTGATCGCTTCCACCGCATAGCGCCAAATTCTGTGAACCAAGAAACTTAATAATCAAAACTAGTCGCTTCAGCACTTTTTTCCAGCGTTCAACTAAATTTCTAATGATGCTTTGGTTTTCAGAATCAATGGATTTGCCCAAACATAGACGCTTACTGAATTATCCACGACTGAAATGCTTTCTCGTGCCCTGAAGATCTTTCGTGTTCTAATAAGAGTTTAGTTAAAATGTTTCCAATCAGAATAACCCGAATCAGTAGTTAAGGATGACCGAATTGTACTTAAAAGGCGACAACAGAAACAGAAAAACGATATCTTTCGAAACTTAATGAATCAGCCAGACGCGCGGAATGTCTTCTCCATTAGGAAAACGTCTACGATAATTGTTTACAGTAGATTTGCGGCCATTCTTGTTCACGGCAACTCAAAATTTGAACCTTTTTTTGGACCACGTTGAACTGAAATTTGACGAATATTGTCTGTAATGTGTATCGCCCATGCTCCAGGATCGTATGGGACCAACAACTTCTCTTGAGGTATCGGCATTTGCAAGATATTAAATACAGTTAGGTACTACTGCGAACTTTATACTAATAAGTATCATTATTTGCTTACTTCAATAGGTAATTTTGTCGTTACCACGATTTTTTCTTAAATTTCATCATCAGAATGTGATTCATTTTCCTAATCACTGATTTGTTTTTCTTTGAACTGAACACCTGCATTACACGATTGTGATATGCCAACAAAATCCTCCTAAAAATACCATACAACTAAGACTATTCTAAACGTTGCTGCTGATTGCTTTAAGTTGTGTAAATTATTATTATTACTATAGGCGTAGGCACCTATTGGAGGGGAATCGGGTATAAATGGTGATGTGTTTGTTGAGGTATGAGGGATGACGCTTCCACTACAAATAAACTTTTTCATTGCAGTCGCCTGTTTTTCTACTTCAGCAGCTCTTTATGACTTTCGCTTTCGATAAAATGAACCAGACTACTTCTTTATTTCAGACGTATTTGTAATTGCCACAAACGACAAATATCTCGTGTCAATAAAAGTAAGTCGGGGGTTTGAGGGGGGGTATGTTGTAGCTACACCTATAGGAGTTGGTGTTTGGGGCGTTTGTGCTGATGCGGGGCATCGATGTCGTAGTTGAAGGCTTATCTGATGAGGGAGTTGGGGTGATTGTAGGCGGAGGTGAGAATTTTAATGCCTCTTTCTTGGAGGTATTGTGATAGGGGGGTATGTTTGAGGGAATGATATTCGTGGCAGTTCGGATGTAACGATTTTCAAGAGATTGGAGATGGTTCAGGCTGGATGGGGCTGCGTAACCCCATGCTGCCGAACCATAGGTTAGTGTCGGGCGGATGATGGCTTGAATTAGTAGAAGTTTGTTTTTGTGGCTAAGGGAGATGTGGTGGTAGAGAAGGGTGTATAGTTGGCTGTAGAGTTGCCTGGCTTTGTTGGGGGTGTTTTGAAAGTGGGGTCGTCGGTAACTGGTTTTATGAAGCGTAATACCGAGGTATTTCACTTAGTCAGACCAGAATGCTTGCGAATTTACTGAGATATATGAAAAACTTGCCAATAATACAACATTGCAATAAATCATTTTTTTAATACGTTTTTCTTTTTTGCAGGTCAGTTCTTCTGTATTCAACACGAGCTCCAAATATCTACAACATAAGGTATAATAAAGTATATTTCCTAAACATGGTTAGGACAGTCGCTAACGCTCTACAAACCATATGTGTTCTTTAAAAATACTTTCAGGTATAATAGGGATGACATATCGCACCGATATTTATTTAAAATTCGGAGCAAACCCAAGCATCCGACGCTGGTAGAGCCCTTTTATCGCTTCATGTTTACCCAAACCGTTTTTAAGATTTTATTATTGTCAGTTCTTTTCAGAAGCTCCTTCACGCATAAATAATAGGTCAAATTTTTAAAAAGAATTCGCAACATCGAGACCACACACCGAAAACTGGCGACCAAAAAGAAAAAAGACGATTCGGGCTGTTTTAAAATTATCTTTAAAGAGATCGCATTCCTTGCCATTTCACTACTGAAATTGATCAAATTCTTTTAACGATACAGACCCTGACAAATGCTTTTAAATAACTCACTTGGAAAAGACCATAATTTGGCTGAAAATTCTGCTCAACCGTCTTTAAAGTAATTTGGCGAGTAATACAGACGTAACATCTTCCGTGCGAATAAACTATTCAACAAATATTTTTAAAAAAGTTTATCAGGTACATTTAAGGTACTTACTTAAAAAAACCAGAAACAATCTGATCGAGATGGCAACTGAAACATCGTTAATTAATAGGCAGAATAGATTACTTTAGCAACGCTAACGAATTTGCACCATCAGAAAAGCCAATTAGTTTCATAGTTTAGCTTCATTTTACTTTATAATATTTGTTGCACTTCAATGATGCTGAGAAATTAATTCACTTTTCGCATCATGTGCTGAGAATTTAAATAAGGTAACTACGCTACTTAATTCATCGACAATAACTTAATTTATGATTTTTTCTTCATTATATTCACGGATCGTTTATAGGTATGATGTTATATTTTTTCAGCCAGCACGCTTAACTGTGTTGTTAAGACTTAAAGAAGTACACAGTATGTATTTGAAGAATTATTTAAAAATTTGTTGTTCCCGACATGTTTCGGACATGGAAATGTCCATCATCAGGGGATGCAATGATCGATCAGAGTAGCTCTGTTCAATAAAAGTGATGTTATTAAGGAGAAATGCATGCTTGTGACAAGTGGTTCGAACTGTTTGAAGAAGTCAATAATATAAAGTCATGCTTAATAAGGACGAGTTGTTTGAAATGGTGCGGAATTGTATTAAAAGATTTTTGTATTATTGTGAGGTACAACAAGAGTGTTTTTTTATACGGTAAAATAGGTAGAATGGGGTAAAAGTAATATTGTTATAAAAGATAAAAAAAATGTAGAACATAAAACAAAGAAAAGGGGGGCGGGAATCTGTAGGGTTACGAAAGTTAATAGGACAAAACTAAAAACACTCACATGGCTAAAAAGGTTTTTTGGAGCCTCCATGGCTAAGGTCTGTTGTTAATTTGTGTCTCATTTTGTAACATGGAATTAAATTTTTTATCAGATAAAGTCGAAAGTGAACTTTTCTCTTGTATGCGGATGATCTAAAATTTTATTCCGTCGTCTCGTCACATGACAATCACTTACAAACCGATCTGGACAATTTAGTTGAGTGGTGTAACGATAACAACTTGCAACTTAATGTTAACAAGTGTAAAATTTTGCGATTTTTTAAATGTACACTGACAAAAATGGTTTACCGATTTCGTGGGTTGCAGAATTAGAGCTACTTTAACGCACGTTTCTATGTTATTCAAACTGACCCTACGAATTATCACAAATTATTTAAAAAAGCTACAATAACTCAGCTTCTTTTGGTTCGTCTCAACACAGAAATAATAACATTTTAAACACATTTGGGATTACCACAATCCTTCATTTTCTAACCATTTTATGAGTTACCTGAACTCAGTTTTTGGATTGGGAAAACTTACTAACTGATTTTAAAGTGCCGTTTTGACCCAGACGTGCATTATTTTAACTCATTACCATGTGTAAATTATTTTGAGTTAAAATAAGTCATAAATAGTGCTCTAAAAACCCATGTCGAAGGTAAATCACCGATCGAAAGGTCACGGAAAGTTCCGAATTTGCGCTCGTGCCGATTTGGCACGGTAACTTTATCCCACTGTTATTAGTACCTCGTGCACGTCGCTTCGTCATGGACCACATAACTGGACTTGCGATCCGCGCAATCGTTGATCGCAGGGATCTTTTTTTTATTTTTGTTGAGAGTTTGTTCTCATACAACTTAGGACAGATTAAATCTATAGTCGTTAAGTAAGCTAGAACAACAGAAAGATCTAGTCTTGATAGCTCGAATCATGAATTAATCTAGCCCGAGTAGTAACTCGTCACAATTCCCATATTAGTCTCTGGCAGCTTAAACAGTGAATTGCTGCAGCCCACGTCGCATGTGTTCGTCAAACCCAGTTACGATTAGTTTAGCTAGCTAGCTAAAACAACCCATTTTCAGAGCTATTATAACTCATGAACAGTAATTTGATGCAATTTCTTGGGTTTAGTTGCCGTAATTCAGTGGTCTGAGCTGTCCCCTATTAGAAACACGCGTCGGTCTAGGATAACTCATATTTGAGTTATATCAACTCGATATTTCGCTCAGTGTACCAATCCTCATAAGCAACCGTACTCGATCAATAATGTAAATTTAGAAGAGGTATTTCATTTTAATGATCTCGGTGTAATTTTTGATTGTAGTTTATTCTTTTTCCTAACCATAGACAGCATTGTTCTGAAGAGTTTTAGATTGTTAGGGTTTAGAAAGAGACATACTAGGCACATCCATGACACGAAGGCGCTAAAAGCTCTACAACTGTCTGGTTCGAGTATCTTGGAATATTGCTCCGTAATTTAGACTCCGTATTATCAATGTCATATAAATAGGCTTGAACGAGTACAAAACAAATTCGCAAGATATTTATTATATAAATTCAATTTTCCTTATCAAAATGTCTCCTACGAAAGTAGACTACTCTTATGTGGTCTGGATCCTTTACAACACTGTAGAAGGAAAGCTCTTTTAATATTTCTTCATAAAACTGTAAACGGTTTAATTAACTGCAATAGTCTATTAAGTGCAATATTATTTCGTATTACTGTACGGCGAACTAAGCAGTCTGAATTATATTTTGAACAAACTCGCAGAACTAATTATGGACGTACTGCCTTTATTGAAAGACGGTTGAGTAATTATAATATAAATATAACCTAGTCTTAAGTTTTATTCTGTTTTTACGTTTGTAGCTTGTAATTTTACAATATTTGTTATATATGTACCATTTGGAATTTAATTTCTGTAGTGTATTGTACTGATAAATAAATAAATACATAAACATGGGATCAAAAACATATTATCATCACCACTAAATTAGTGGAGAAAGACTTTTTGACTTTCTTTCCCCTTTCCCCTATATTTCAACTCCACTTCAAGAATGGACTATTTCTTTAAAATATTATCATCGGATATAAATACCATAACACCTAATGAATTTGAATTGAATGCATACTTTTTTCTCTGCTATTGCTCACTCTGTTGTACAAAACATCATTGTGAACATTAATAAAGTTAAAAAGATAAAACAAGTTATGATATTTATGGGCTAAATGTGAAGCTTAATTAAGCAGCAAAGAACTGTATTTTGCTGCCTCTAGATTGATAAACCTATGCCTAAAAAACAGCGTCTTTCCCAATTGTCTCAAGGTGGCTATTGTAAAACCAATTTTTAAAATAGGCGACTCATCAACACCACAACACCTAACAACTACAGGCTAATCTCGGTTTTTCCTATCATCTTAAAGGCACTAGAGAAGCTTATTGCTATGCAGGTGCAGCATTTTGAGGGGAATGATCTGTTTACGGAACACCAGTGGGGATTTGGAAATAACTAAGACACTATCCAGGGAACCCTGGATCTTGTTTGGAGTGTGATGAGAAGCAGTATGACTCGGTTGTATTTTGCGACCTGAGCAGAGCTTTTGACTGCGTCGACCATGACTTTCTTCCTTGAAAACTTCAACACTATAAATTCTCAACAAGCAGTATCCAGCTTATTAAATCATATCTGGAATGGAGAGATATCAGATGGTGAGGGGTAGCTGAGGCGATATCAGCAAAGAGCGAGATTGATGTTGGGGCCCATGCTATTCTTAATTTACGTAAGTGACCTTCCAACTCATGTTAATAAAGAAAAATATACACTCTTTGCTGATGACACAGCAGCGGCCTACTCTGCTGATTCCTTGGAGGAGTCATTGAGATGTTCCATGGTTGTGCGGGTGAGACCAGAAGACTGGTTCTGCTTAAACAGACTCCTGTTAAATGTAAGAGAAACAGCCTTCACAACGAGCGAACTGAGTGCACCCAATCTCAATGAGGGGGTATAGGTTATAAGTGGCTTAGGTTATGGGGAGGACTGCCGGCATGTATTTATGAGTATGAGTCTATTAACCGATGATGGAGATTTCTATGTCCGAAACATGTTGGGAACAATGAATCGTTCGTGTTTTATCTGTTTGTTGTTTAGGTCTGAATCGGTTAAACTTGAATTTATTTTCACAGATTGTCACTATTTTGATTGCAAATCACTCTAGGCATACTTACTTAAATTCCTTAACTTTACCGTAAAAGCATTTGAAGGATAGACTTGTTTTGGACTTCTAATGCTATTTATTATTTTATTACAACGTTTCAACTGTTTCTGCGTTTTTTGCTTCAGCATATTTACCAACCCACATACTTAGCACTAACCTAAACTGCAGATATTTGTTTTCACAATTCCTCTGGCTCATCATCATCAATAATAATGTTTTTTTTTTTTAATTAAAACATTCTGCACATACACACTATGCTTCTATTTAATTTATTTCATAACCTTATTAGGTGGTAACAAAATATAAAAGATGCAATTTTGATGTAAATCGAGTGCAAGGGGTGGTTCTTTAAGAAGAGTCCTTACTTGTTAAACAACAATATGTACGAGTGTGGCCCCCAAGGGATGCTGCCAAGATTTAAGATTAAAAATTGGAGCGCCACTCACAGTGTCTTTTAATTCTAACTTGACACAACAACACCAAATTCCGGTGAGTGAAACAATGAGGTCTACACACAGTGCCAAAACAAAACACAAAAATAGTTAACAGTTACTTAATTCAAAAAAGAGGTCAAAGTTGGTTTTAAATGGAAAATTTCTAACACTTAATTAAACTTATGTTAATTTACCAAGTCAGACAAAAAGGTAAAGTATAAGTTCAGCTAGATTAAACACTCATTCTTATGGCGCAGCAGTTGCAACTCCTTTACATATCGCTTTATAAGTAAATCTGATTCTTAGATTTACAAGGTAAATCATTTATTTATTGTGTTGAAAAAATATTGAATTTTACTGTTAAATTATGTCATAAAAATTCAAAATAGCTTATGGTTCTGATTAAAACAAACAAAAGGAAATTACTAGTTTAAGTTAGAGATGTAAAATTAAAATTCTCGGTAATAATCTTTTGGACAATATTCTCGAGAATATGCTCAAATTAGAGAATTTTCTGAGAATGGTCAGAATATCGCTAGAAATGGCAATAAAAAGAAATAAAATTTTTACATTACATTACAGTACATTTCTTGTATCAATATATTTCCAAGCGGTATTTTTTGGTTTTGTGATAGGTACCTGTTTGGGACACACGTCATATTTCTGTCGTGACCCAGCACAAAAGTTAAAGTAAATGCGTGGAACTCAATTCTAGGAATTAATGTAACGTAATACTAATCTAAGCGGCAACGCCGCATTTCGTGGTAAATCATTATGTGTTTATTTAATACCTAATGGTAAAAAATAGAGAAAAGTACATTATATTTACATGCAATATAATTGGCAATCCCGCATATTACAGTAATGGCAACGTTGTACAAATCCATGAAAATATAAGTTTAAATCAAAACCTTATGCATAAAAAAATCTGTCTGATTTTGTATTATTCTCCAGCACGCAAATGTAAGTGCGATATAAGCCACGTGCATGGTAACAGCAGATCTGTATTCTCATTGGCTAGCAACAGTATTTTGACGTGAAACAAGCTATTTTGGATTGTGACATATTACGACCTGATTGGTCAAGATGTCGGGATGGGGTACGAGACTGACAATGTTTTGTCAACAAAGCAGTGTCACACTGAAACACAAAGAGTTAAGTTGCGCTCCGTGGACCGGTACAAACTCCACGTAAAAATGGGCTAAAGTATGTGAGAATAATAGTCTACGATATTTAAAGTTAGTTAAGTGGTTGTTTGACGAGTCTAGTTAGAAATGTGTTAGTAGATCATACCCATGCTAGGGGATAAAATGACAAAGTGATTAATCTGTTAATAAAATACAGTAAAATTCAGAAGAAATTTTATTTTCCAAGTAAAGCAAAGTTTTGAACCAGTCGACTTGTGGATACACAGGTTAAAGTTTTTAGTGTCGTTCATTGTTTTAAACGTGTTCGCGCACAGTACCCTTTAATTTATTTTGCTCCATGTTTTTATACTTATCGACCGTCTAAACTAAGCCAAACGGAACGCCAAAATAAAACTAGTCTCACCACATCATTTACAATTCACACAGCTGTATACGAATAATACGTTCGCGCTTCTAGCGGACTTCCCTGAGTGACTGTTATCCTCGGATTCCCCTAGAAGCGCCGACGTAAAACACTGTTACCAGAGTTATAAAAAAGGTTAGAAAAGCTCAAAATTTTAAAAATCATTGCAAAATTTTTTAGAGTAGATTATGTAGAAAAACTTCTCTAGAGAATATTCTCGGGATAATTTTCTTACAGAGAATATTCTCGTTCTTGAGAATATTCTCCTCTCACATCTCTAGGTACAGCAAAAGAAAATCACTTTTGGCTGTGTTTATACCATAAAAACAAATTCACTACGATGTGTTGTATAAAACTAAGGGTACTTATCAGGGTCCTCGTAGAGGTGGATGGTCCTCTTAAGGGATAGCCCCTTCCTGCTAAGTAAGGTTGGCAAATAGGCCTCACAAATGCCTCAAAAGTAATCAAGTCCAAAACTCCTCGGGTCCAATCTTCGTTGGCCGGAAAAGCCAAGTTATCGGAAACCCAGGAAGAGGCAGGGTAGTAACAGCAAATGAAAACCGTAAACGTAAAGAGAACTCAGTGTGGTAGAAGGATAATAATTCTGGTCAGGTTATGTGGCAAAAATTTCTCAAGAATATCGATAATCCATGAAAACATTCGTTGTGAACCTACCCTATATGTGCCTCAATTGAGATTTGATATGGAAAACACAGAGATGGGGAAAGATTTCCCGAATTCTCCCACAAGGGCTAAAAGTCCGACCAGACGTCAGAATTTCGTTTGATCGAATGACACTGATGACGGTTTTCCGTCAAACCCAAGAACCCACCGAAAAGGTCACAGAGAATGAACCATATTCTAGAGAACACAACCTTAAAATGCAAAGCGGTTTTGCGCAAAGAGGTAGATCCACGGACTTGCGGTTCTACGACATAAAATAATAGATAACCAGAACAACCTGAAAGTAACGACGTTACAGTTTGTTCGGAAATTTCTTCTCCATAAAAATATTAAAGTAAGTCAATGTGATCCAACACTCATTTTTTTCTTAAATCCCATTATCCTAATTCATGTTACACACAACCATCTCCGTTACGGAATAGTAACGTCGACGTCGCTCGCGGCTAATACGGCTTACGCTGTATTAGACAAACAAGAAACATGTATGCAGCGCTCTGTATTTGAATTGGAAATTGATTGTCGTTCTGTCTTGCTTAATGTTACGCCGAGGTCCTCCCGTGTCGGTCTGAGGTCAAATCAGAATTGATATATGTATTGGCCGAAAGCAGCAGTTTGAGTTGTGTGCTGTGTGCATTTATATTAATGCCTTCTGAGCAAATTTACTTTTACGCCAGATGTTTGGGTTCGATTAATTAGACGCCTGGAAACGGGATGCCGGCAAATGTCTTACGCTCTGATACTAATTTATATGTTTGACCCTGGGATAAGTAAAGCTGGAATTAATAATAATCTGCATTGCGACAAAAGTATTTAGTCTTTTATTATTTAAGATGAACATTGATAAAAAATTGCATATCATTAATTTCAAAAATTAACAGGAAGGATTGAGAATTATTGGACTTCAGAATATCAATATAATATGATGCTGACGATTTATATTTAACATCACGGCGAAAACATATACTGTTAAGATTTCTGCGAAAATAACAAAATGTATCCTGATCAGTAGTGGCCCATGAAGAAGCAAGTTAAAAGTGGATGGCAGAAGCATTAAGCAGGTGATGTCATTTCATTATCTATAGATCGATATTAGCAGCGATAGGAGCATAGTAGCGGCGGTAAAAAGCGGGCTAACGTAAATAATTGAAGCTGTATAAAACACTTAAAACTGAGGCCTAATAGATTTGCAAGTATAGTAAACTGTATAGTAAAAGATCAGCGAGACGACCAAGGAAAGGATGAAAACATAATCTACTGACAATAATAATGACAGAAACGGAGCAAACCTAAAATAAAACCTCGTGCTGTACAGTGTACCTACCATAAACCTTGTTAACGAGGGACAACTGATTATTGCATATTGATAGGCATCCTACAAACATGTGGGTTTCGCTTAACATTGACTAATTTACCACTAAATATCCATGTACTTATGTGCATGTATATATATATATAGGTTTACAATGTTCTACGATATCTTTCGACTTCTAACCACCATCCTTCGCTACCGCTCCAGAGATCTTCTTGTAATTCTCGTTTTCTTATTTCTGTGTCGATTCCTTCTCGCCTACTCCTTATTGAACTCCCTCTTCTATTAGTTCTTTAGTTTTAATGTCATCAATATATAGTGTCTGGCTCTCCCTATTTCCAGTACCCTATCGGAATTCTTGATCTGCTCGATTATTGAGTTGTCCGACCAGATTCTAGTAGCGTAAGATCAGGAATATTTAAGGTATGTGACAAGGAAACTGATTGGGAAATATAAACAAATCAAATCATTCCTATTCTGATCTTATACCGGGTGTTGCATCGTCGAGCGGGACATAGGAAATCCCATGTAATTTTAAATGGGGTCAATTATTGGCTTCCCTAATTATTTTAGAGAAAAATTCTATTTAGGTTTATTAAAGAGCACTGAAACCCATATTCAAAAGAATAACTTTAGATATTTTTGATGAGCCCGTTTACGGGTTATCGCCGATTTCTTTTTAACTATTTCTCCTTTTTATGGCCCCGTATTTGCGGGCACCAGTCAAGGTAAAAGATGACTGTCAAATAAAGTTGTCATTTTGAAATGTGTGCTTTATTGTTATAAAAACCCGTACATCGAAAATATTAGCCATGAATTACACTTCTGAAGAAAAAATATTGATGATTAAATGGTATTATCAAGGAAATAGTTATCAAAATGTGTCAGACATGTTTGCTGCTCTGTATCCGAATAGACCGATAGCTGCAAAATCTACAGTCGAAAGGACTATCAAGAAATTTGAGACAAAAGGCACTGTAATAAATAACTGCAGATGTGAAGAAAGGCAGGAACAAAGAAGAGATGCAAGAAATGATAGGGACTTGCAAGTTTTATTGTGCGTGGAAGAAAATGATGGGAAGATCAGCACAAGGAAACTTGAGGATGACATAGGATTAGATCACACCACAGCGTTACGAGCTTTGAAACGACATAAATATTATTCATACAAATATGAAAAGCACCAAGAGCTAAGAGATAGGGACGAAATACGACGACAGGAGTTTTGTTTTGGTATGATGGAAAGAGCAAACATGCATAGGGAATTTTTAAAAAACATTTGTTTCACTGACGAATGCACATTTACCGTAAACAATGAACCCAATGTTCAAAATTATCGATATTGGAGCAAAGAAAACCAACACAGGTTTGTGGAAACAAGGACGCAATATCCACAAAAAGTTAATGTATGGGCTGGGATTTTCGGAGAAAATATTATCGGGCCATTATTTCTTACACGAAATTTAAATGCAGAATATTTTTTGGAACTACTTGAAGATCATATTTTACCTACTTTACATGATGCCGCCAGGGAAAATCAGGAATTTTGGTACCAAATGGATGGCTGCCCGGCACATAGTACCCTGCCTGTCCGGGAATATTTAAACCGTGCTTTTAATGGAAATGTTATTTGCTTAAATCATACAGTAAATTGGCCAGCCAGGTCTCCTGATTTATCGCCAAATGATTTCTTTCTCTGGGGCCATTTAAAAAACGGGATATACAAAGATAAAAAATACCCAAATCTAGACGAGTTAAAAAATGCTATTTCTGCCGAATGCAATAGAATTTCAGTTTACCAACTAGCGAATGTAAGAAGAGAATTTTATGATCGCCTCGGTTATTGTCTAGCAGTCAATGGAGGAATATTTGAACATCTTCTTAAATCCTAAAGTTCTAACAATTTAATAGTACCTACCTATTAATTAGTAAAATATTGAAACATGTAAAATGTCATAATTAACCTTGTAATTGGATACTTTATTTTAGTGTTCTTAGTGCTTCTTAGTGTTTAGTGCTCTTTAATAAACCTAAATAGAATTTTTCTCTAAAATAATTAGGGAAGCCAATAATTGACCCCATTTAAAATTACATGGGATTTCCTATGTCCCGCTCGACGATGCAACACCCGGTATAATAATAATTATAGTAATATGTTTCCAAATATTACAAATAAAACAAACGGATTTTTACAATGATATTTACTGTTAAATAATGAAAAATCCACCAAAGCCACTGAAGGCTAGTAGGTGGATCCCATTCCACCTTTGCATTTTCTGCCAATCACTTTTCCTTATTTTCCTGTGTAGTGGAAGCAGGATAATGTCTTAAAACAAACACAAATGCTTTATAATATTGCTTATTAGATGAGATTATCCTTAAGCTGGCATTACATATATGCAAGTGTGAAGCAATGCAAGTTTCATGCAATGCAAGTCGACCTTTCTCTTGCATTGCCCGCGATATTACATCTAGGCAATCGCAATCGCCTTGCTTTTGCCCCTTTCCATTATAAACACGATTAAAAACAAAATCTTGAATAAAGATCACAGAGCAAAACTGTATAAAAATAAAACTAACATAACCACAAAAAACATTTCAATAACTTTTTTGTACGGCTGACGGCTGGTAATAACGAAATTACTAAAAAAGTTACTAGGCTTGCATACGACTTGCACTGAAAATAGCGCAGGTTCTAATTTTTCGTCTTGCATGAGAATTGCACCAAACTTGCCCCTGCGCATGCGCTTTATATTCTTTGGTCTCGCATATCACTTGCATTGCACGAGACTTGCATCATGTAATGCGGCTTTTAGATTGATTTTGCTTTATTCAAGAACAAGAAAACGAGAAAAAAAAATATCCTAGTTATTCATTATTATTTACCCACTCTGGCTAATGTTTACAGATAAATTTGAGTAGAAAACTACAGAAGTATTTTGGGAGGAAAGTATAATCTTTAATGTATTTAATTTAATTAGTATTTAATATATTTTTTGTATTCATAAACGATGTGAGTTTTGTAAATTATGTATATTACTTATTTGTTGCTTATAATATTATGTCAATAAATTAGTGTATTTTGTTTCTAGGTAAAGAAAGAATCAATTTTTCTTAAATTAGCTTCATACGATGTGATGGTAATTTCATTTCTTATTTGTTCGGGAACGAGTTTATACTTACATATTATGTGGGGCTAAAAAGTTATGTGGTTTTTGTCCTATTGTCTTCTTAGATTTAAGAGATTTTGTGTGCTTATGTATTTTGTATCTAGTATAATGTTTATGATCGATTTCTTCAAGTTTATGTTTATTTTTGTGTTGTAATGTAAGAATTTTAAAATCAAACACCTGATTAACATCAAATAATTAACTTTCCTGATATAATAGATCACTTGAATATGAATAATACACTATTTTTGCACAACCGTTAATCTTTCTTAGTGAGTTTTGTACGCTGCTCCCCAAACGCAAATACCATACAGCAGAATAAGTGAATAATACACTGTTTTCAATTCTATAACTACTAAAGATAAAATTGTTCTTAATACTTTGAATTTATACACAATCAAGCGTAGTTTTTGAATAAATTTATTTATATTATAATCCCACTTCAAGGGTTTATCCATTTCGATGCCTAGATACTTAGTGTGGTTATGCATATATTTTGTTGATTGCGGATATTTATTTCTTTGTAGTATGGTACCTTTATTATATTACAGCTAAAGGCTATATATCTGGTTTCTCAAAAATACCAATATTTAATGTTTGCTAGGTCTTTCTCTACTTCACCTTTTACATCTTTTCATGTATCTCCCGAATATAATATTATCCGCAAACGAAGAAACAGAACCTGCACTTCTTAAATTAAACAATTCGTAAGTTTGTATAAGGTTGTCCGTTCGGAAAATTTGTAGTTTTCGAAATATTGCCAATTTAATATTTTTATAAGACAATTTTGCTGCTGATATTAAGTTTAATTATTCCCAGTTGGCTATAAGTTTAATTTCTCCTAGCTGGCTATGACAGCATTGAAAACAGTCAAATGTTAAAGAAATGTATAAAGCTGTTACTTACCATTTGAGAATTATTAATAATAATGCCAGGGCGCTTAAATTATACAAACGAAGATTATTTAAACTTATTTATTATTTACGGAGAATGTGATAAAGTTATATTAAGAACAATGTGCTGTTAAACAAATTATAGAAAATTTAAAAAATATATTATTCGGTGTTCAAAATCTATGGGTTGAAGGTGATGAACTTTTCTGGTCCTGTATGGGTTGGATTTGTACTTTTCATTTGCACCTTTCAACGAAAACTTAAGCAAAACACCAAGTGTGCTATATTTTGGAATGGAATTTACAAAGTTTTTTTTTATTGATAGGTACCTATTAGTTAAATAAATAAAAAAATGAATCCTCTCGATTATCTTAACGATATGTGGCGCCCACAGGATTTCTGTCTGACTATTACGGATATTAAGGAGTTGCAGGGTATCTTCAAGCAAATAAAAAACAAATGTTCGGCAGGATCTGATGGTATTTCGGTCAGAATATTGGAGTGCTTACCGGAGGTCTTACTTCATGCTCTTGTCGATGCCATTAATGTTTCTTTTCTACGGGGCGAATTTCCTTCCTGTTTAAAAAATGCGATTGTCGTTCACTTGTTTAAGGAGGGAAGTCCTTGGGATCCTTCGAACTATCGACCTATTTCACTCCTTTCCGCCCTTTCGAAAGTAATTGAAAAAATAGTAAAATCTGGGCTACTTAATTTTTTAACAACTAATAATCTTATAACTTCATCTCAGTTTGGTTTCTAGTCATCCAAAAACACTGGTGATGCTATTTTCTCACTCCTACAGAATATTTTTCTTAATTTATATTATTACGATGCTGTCGCCGCAGTATTCTGTGATTTTTCCAAGGCATTCGACTGTGTGAATTACCGAGTGCTGCTGCGAAAGCTTCAGCACTATGGCACTCGTGGCACAGCGCATGGATGGATCTCATCATATCTTTGTGGGCGATCACAGGTTGTGTCCATTGATGGAAGATGCTCTGGTCTGTCTAGTATTGAGTTTGGGGTGTTGGGCCCTATCTTATTTTAATTGTATATAAACGACCTTACAAGTATAGCAATTAGTGACCAGTTTACACTTCTCGCGGATGACTGGATGACACCACTCTTCTGTGGCATTCAAGCAGTGGTGAACTCTTGAAGAGTGTCATAAATCAAGATCTTCAAAAAATTAAAACTTGGTGCGACTCTAATTCTGTTTGTTTGAATGTTAAGAAAACTAATATTTTGGCTTTTGGCTTTGACTATAATGATCTTGTTTTTGATAACAAACGAATTGAAAGTAAAGCGACCATATAATTTCTTGAACTATTTATAGACTCCAAGCTTAAATTCGAGAAACATATCATTAAGTTAAATAAGAAGTTAGCATCGGGTTGCTTTGCTATTAGAGTGGTGTCACAAAAACCAGGTTGTTCAGCGGCAAAGATGGTATACCACTCGCTGCTTGAGTCCCATATGAGATATGGTATTGCATTTTGGGCATTCTGCAATTAACAGCTTTTAAATTTTGTTTTCGTTATTCAGAAGAGAGCGCTTAGGTATATGAGTGGGGCAAAATATCGGGACCATTGTCGGTCATTATTTAGAAAGTTTGGTATTTTAACGGTTATATGCCTATCTATTTTAGAAACGGTATGTTTAATACATAAGAGATCTTCGAGCAACAATTCTCAAAATGTTTACAGAGCCAGGCAAAGCTCTAACCTTCGGCTTCCAATTCCTAGATCGACATTGATTAAGCGCTCTTTAATTTACGAAAGCATTAAACTGTATAATTATTTAAGAATGGAGTATAGATCTTTGGATTATGTGCGTTTCCGCAGAGCGGTGAGAGACCTTCTGGCACAAAAGGCGTATTACAGCCTGGATGAGTACTATCGGGACGAAATTTGACACTTCTTATGGACTTTATCATACTTAATGATTTTTAAAGGTAAGCTGTTTTTTTTTTTTTTTTTTTTAACTATTTTAAATTGTTGTTTGGTCTATTTTTTATGTTTGTTTTTATTTCTTTTAACTTTCTGAAAATTGTATTTTGTCTATTTATGATTTTTTTACCTTCTGACATCGTCTTAGATCGTAGGATAAATTTAGCATTAGGCTTTGTCTACAATATGTAATGTATTCTTAACATTAAAGCATGTTAAATAAAAATAATAAAAATAGTTTGAAAAAAATATTTAGGCACTTGAGTTCTACGCAAAAAAGTGCTTTGAAAACGTCTTCTCAGAAATAAATAAATTTTAACTGGAAACTTTACGAAAATGCACATTTTCGAAAAATATCCTATATCTCCGAAACAGTGAAAGATATCGATATGCGGTTTTACCACTAGGTTTGCCATTAAAATTAAGACTCAGACACCGGCATCAATTTTCATCTATCTCGTTTAGAAATAGGCGTTTCCCCTTTGAGCGACTTTCATCGCCTTTATTTATTATTACACCGTTATAACTGGTGAACATCTCCAGTCGTCTTCAAGCGAATACCAAAATGTTGTCCTTTATATCTGTGCGACGGACAAATGTTGCAACACCACCCCATTCTCAATTTTTTAAAATACACTGAATCCTAAACACCATTCGGTGTCCATATACAAGTTTTATGGTTGATTTAATTAAACGCAATTAGTATCCCCCATATACCCGACGTAATTGGTATTTTATTTCTTCTCGAGTGCGTCGAGAGCACATAAAAATATCCTGGCAGTCACCCCGGACAGATCTACGAGATACATACAGGCCGTGATGCGGCATTTCAGCAGCTTTCGCTCACCTAAAACATCACGAAGAATTTAGATTAAAGCCTCTCCGGTCCCTCTTTCCCGTGCAGAGAGACTCGTAAAGCTTTCGTCGACGAATTTACACGTAAAGTTTGGATGGAATTGCGCGACCGCCATGTTTACATTAAATTGTGTGCCGCTCCATTGTGCTATTAACATTTAATGGAAGTTATGCGATCGGGCGAATCGTAAGTTTTGGCTCACAAAGGGAACATGTGTTCGCCTTGTTTCTTTCAGCCACTTACAATGTTCAATGCGCTATTTATTTAAGATCCTCGTTTTAATAACCGACCGATTCAGTGGCGTGTAGTAGTAGTTTGTTGTGAAGGGTCCAAATCCAACAAAAGAACAAATAAGGTTCAGATACTCTCATGTAGTCTAAATCTTAGAATTTGCTAAACCAAACATTCTTAACAGGCCAGTAATTCATTAGCTGAGAGTAAGCCTCTTCGTTTAGCGAATCTAATTAGATAATCAGTAAAATTAGGCTCTTGACAGTTTTCCAAATCATTTTCAAATAAAATAACGACAAGCACTATTGGTCAAAAGTAGAGCAACAAAGTGCTTTTATTTCTTTGAGTTTAAAAAATTAATTATATGATTGTGATCCCAGCTAATTTTAATGAACTATTATCCCCACAATATTTGGTACACTTTAAACAAAATGATGATAGAGAAATATTTATAATTATAAAAATCGACGAAATGAAGTGCGACAAAAGTAAAGCAACAAATTGTGTCAACAGTATTTTATTTTACATATTACGATGAAAAACATTAAACACATTTAATAATTACAATAGCTAAAAGTATTATGTTAATAGTTAATAGAATATCCATTATTTTTTATTACTTGCCGACAACGTCGCGGTATTGAGGCAATCAGTTTTTGAACAGTATTTTCGGAAAGGTTTGTCCAAACTTCATTGATTTTATTTACCAATGATTGTTTATTTGGAAATAATTGTGTACGAATTCCACGTTCAACTTCTTCCCATAGATTTTCAATGGGGTTAAGGTCTGGGGATTGTGCCGGCCACTGCAAAACCCGAACGTTATTTTCTTGGAACCACTCTTGAACAATTCGTGAAGAGTGTTTTGGATCGTTATCCTGTTGAAAAATAAAACGCAACAGCATTTCCCACTCTGCATAAGGCAACATTACATTTTGCATTATATCTATATAGACAAATCGATCCATGGTGTCATTAATGAAGTTTAAAGGACCCACCCCATTCCATGAGAAAGAACCCCATAGAAAAACACTGCCTTTGCCATGCTTAACTGTGGGTGTAACGTATTTAGGATTAAACCTTGTATTATTGATTGGCCGTCTTACACGCTTCATTCCATCAGAATTGAAAATTTTATAACGCTTTTTATCGCTAAATAAAACTTTTTTTCCACTCGTCTACTGTCCAATTTAAATGTCGACGTGCAAATTTAAGCCTAGCCACTCTATTTCTTGCCGAAATAAGGGGCTTTTTAGCCGGGCGTCTACTAAATAACTTTGCGTCCACCAACCTTCTTTGAACTGTCCGTGGACTAACGATAATTTTGGAAACTTCAGCAATAATTCTAGGTGCAGACATCCAAGGATCGTTTTGAGAAATTCTTTTAATGCGTCTGTCTGTCCAAATTGTTGTTTTTCTCGGCCTTCCCGATTTCCGTACATTGTCTAAATGTCCCCTTTGAATGTAACTTGAAATTATTTTGGATGCGCTGTATCTTGGTAAAACAAACCGTCTTAAAATTGTGGCTTGTATTGCACCTTCCAAGTGTGCATTCACTACTCTCTGCTTTAATTGTTTCGAAATTGGAATACCTCTTGGCATGATTAATACAGCACAGAAATATTAATTAAACATAAAATAAACTCTGCAAAAATAAGTTAACCTTTACTTTCACTAAAACCTTTCTTTTTTAGGAAAATATTAAAATGTTGCTTTACTTTTGACGTATTACAATACTGTATTTGAAAGTTTACGTCAATATCAGTTCATTTGTTTTGATTGTTGGAAAAAGCTGTTGCCGCCGATAACAGCAGCCTACGTCGATATTTAAGACACAATGTATTTAAATACGATATCATGCATTTAATATTATAAAATCGAGATTTCTTTCATTTTTCGAAAATGTTGCTCTACTTTTGTCCGATAGTGTACATATAACTTGCATGCTATTCATGGATATATAGATATACTTAATGCAAATTTAAAACCGTTGCACATCATAGTGACGTCAGATATCGACAGTGTTGCCAGCTTGTAATCAAAATATCCGAATGAGGGAATTACAGTTTTTTTTCATAAAAACAAGATAAATATACAAAAATGTTCCATAGTTTATATATTTGTTTAATATCTTTTACCATCAACTTTAGTAGTTCCAACACTTCTTGTATTTTCATCTTGCCAAGATCGACCATTGGCATCGTTCTAAAAAATCATGTTTCATCTAAGAAAACGAATTGGCACAAGAATTCTTCTTTTTCTTTAATATATTCTTTTAAAAATGCCACATAGTCGTTTGAAGGCTACATGGGAAAGTTCCATAAGCCCTCGCCTCAGTTCATCTTTTTACCATCTAAAGCCTATTTTCTTGAAGAAGCTTCTTAATAAAATAATAATACAGAGATGGATCTTCAATCATCCTCCAAATCACTTGAATCACTCGCTTCATTTACTTCAATAATAATGGGTTGAATGTTCAGTTATCTAATACATGTTCTCTTTCATACCATTTTAATATCGCGCTTTCTGTATGCCGAATTGAATTTTTCCAAACATCAGGAGTAGCAGTACCCAATGATTCTTTGTACATATTCATACAGTCAGTTTCTGTACTGCCATCTCGACCAATATATTGTAGTAATTGTTGGTAATCCCCTAAATATGAATATATATAACTAAATATTTTTTTGGTGGCTTATGTCTGAAAACAATTTACGTTTAATATTCAAGAGTATGTTAAAAAAAAGGGCATTTAAAATGTCTTGTATCAACCTATTAACGATTTATAAAAGTTCAGCTTTGAACATTGTATAATTAAATTTAATTTTATTAGTGTAGTTCACCATTATTGAATTGCAGCTTTATTCCATGATGTATTAGGTATTTTTGTTAACAACATGATATGGTATGGCGTTGTCTATTACAATCACAGATGGTTTTGCTAAATTTTTTAATAATTGGTTTTTGAACCATTGTAAAAAGTTTTGCTGATTCATTTCTCCATGGTAGTCACTCAGCTTTATTTGTAGAAGAGAAAATTGCCTCTGCACCCTCAACAAAACCATCTTCACTACCAGCTTGAAGTATTATGTGTACCTAGAAAATATGTTTTACCTGGGTAAACTTCTCATACTTTATATATTTGTTGACTGCATAATACGTTTTACTATCAACTTTAGTAGATCTAACTTCTTTTATTTTTATCTTGCCAAGATCGACCAATGGTATCACTCTGGAAAATCCATGTTTCATCCAAGAAAACGGATTGGTATAAGGATGCTTCTTTTTCTTTAACATATTCTTTCAAAAATACCAATCGTTTGAAAGCTACATGGATCAAACAGTTGTCTCTCTTTTAATTTCTTACTTAAATTTGTCGAAAGTAACATGATGTTCTAAAAAAAGTTACTTATTACTGCATAACCAATGTAAAATATTAGTTTTTAAATAATACAACTTACTTGTTTCATACACACAGATTAACCTAATATAAATTATTAAATAATATTAGGTGAATCTGTGTCATACATTCCATAAATAGTGTCACGGATAGAACTTAAATGCAATCTTGACACATTTAGAACTCTCTTTAAATAAAAACGTTTCGTTTTAGGTGACTCCAATAATTTATTCTGCTTAACTGTTGTTGAAATTGCGCTTACAGCTATTTTTCATAAATAGTAAACAACGTAATCGACAGAGAATAGAGATATGTATGTGCACTTTTGTAGTTCTTAAAAGAACAGTTTTTAATGCTATTTATGAGAAGATCTGGAGTTTTTGTTAAAAAATTAACGGCACAGCAAGACAGAATCACAAAACAATAATTAAGGTTAGTTTTGCATAAACGTCAAACAAAGCCAACAAACGAGCTGGCGCCACCGCACCGTTTACAGTTGTGTTGCCAACTATTGGCCAATAAAATTCAAATTATATTAATTTTTAAAATGTTAAATAAACAAAATCTTTGCTATAGGTGGGTTCGTATCAAAGGAGAATACTTTAAGTTTGTAGCAAATCTAATAGCGCATAAAGTTTTAATACTTTTTGCCCAAATTTAATTTCCTCGTGTTTTCTTACGGACTGACAATTATCAGCTGATTGATGACGTGCATCGGTTTTAAATCTGCATTAACCATAGATGTAGTTCTTGCAAAATAATTTCCCATGCACGTCATCAATCAGCTGATAATTGTCAGTCCGTAAGAAAACACGAGGAAATTAAATTTGGGCAAAAAGTATTAAAACTTTATGCGCTATTAAATTTGCTACAAACTTAAAGTATTCTTCTTTGATACGAACCCACCTATAGCAAAGATTTTGTTTATTTAACATTTTAAAAATTAATATAATTTGAATTTTATTGGCCAATAGTTGGCAACACAACTGTAAACGGTGCGGTGGCGCCAGCTCGTTTGTTAGCTTTGTTTGACGTTTATGCAAAACTAACCTTAATTATTGTTTTGTGATTCTGTCTTGCTGTGCCGTTAATTTTTTAACAAAAACTCCAGATCTTCTCATAAATAGCATTAAAAACTGTTCTTTTAAGAACTACAAAAGTGCACATACATATCTCTATTCTCTGTCGATTGCGTTGTTTACTATTTATGAAAAATAGCTGTAAGCGCAATTTCAACAACAGTTAAGCAGAATAAATTATTGGAGTCACCTAAAACGAAACGTTTTTATTTAAAGAGAGTTCTAAATGTGTCAAGATTGCATTTAAGTTCTATCCGTGACACTATTTATGGAATGTATGACACAGATTAACCTAATATTATTTAATAATTTATATTAGGTTAATCTGTGTGTATGAAACAAGTAAGTTGTATTATTTAAAAACTAATATTTTACATTGGTTATGCAGTAATAAGTAACTTTTTTTAGAACATCATGTTACTTTCGACAAATTTAAGTAAGAAATTAAAAGAGAGACAACTGTTTGATCCATGTAGCTTTCAAACGATTGGTATTTTTGAAAGAATATGTTAAAGAAAAAGAAGCATCCTTATACCAATCCGTTTTCTTGGATGAAACATGGATTTTCCAGAGTGATACCATTGGTCGATCTTGGCAAGATAAAAATAAAAGAAGTTAGATCTACTAAAGTTGATAGTAAAACGTATTATGCAGTCAACAAATATATAAAGTATGAGAAGTTTACCTAGGTAAAACATATTTTTCTAGGTACACATAATACTTCAAGCTGGTAGTGAAGATGGTTTTGTTGAGGGTGCAGAGGCAATTTTCTCTTCTACAAATAAAGCTGAGTGACTACCATGGAGAAATGAATCAGCAAAACTTTTTACAATGGTTCAAAAACCAATTATTAAAAAATTTAGCAAAGCCATCTGTGATTGTAATAGACAACGCCATACCATATCATGTTGTTAACAAAAATACCTAATACATCATGGAATAAAGCTGCAATTCAATAATGGTGAACTACACTAATAAAATTAAATTTGATTATACAATGTTCAAAGCTGAACTTTTATAAATCGTTAATAGGTTGATACAAGACATTTTAAATGCCCTTTTTTTTAACATACTCTTGAATATTAAACTTAAATTGTTTTCAGACATAAGCCACCAAAAAAATATTTAGTTATATATATTCATATTTAGGGGATTACCAACAATTACTACAATATATTGGTCGAGATGGCAGTACAGAAACTGACTGTATGAATATGTACAAAGAATCATTGGGTACTGCTACTCCTGATGTTTGGAAAAATTCAATTCGGCATACAGAAAGCGCGATATTAAAATGGTATGAAAGAGAACATGTATTAGATAACTGAACATTCAACCCATTATTATTGAAGTAAATGAAGCGAGTGATTCAAGTGATTTGGAGGATGATTGAAGATCCATCTCTGTATTATTATTTTATTAAGAACTTCTTCAAGAAAATAGGCTTTAGATGGTAAAAAGATGAACTGAGGCGAGGGCTTATGGAACTTTCCCATGTAGCCTTCAAACGACTATGTGGCATTTTTAATGCAATACAATTTTAAGACGGTTTGTTTTACCAAGATACAGCGCATCCAAAATAATTTCAAGTTACATTCAAAGGGGACATTTAGACAATGTACGGAAATCGGGAAGGCCGAGAAAAACAACAATTTGGACAGACAGACGCATTAAAAGAATTTCTCAAAACGATCCTTGGATGTCTGCACCTAGAATTAGATATTAAATTTGGGCGAAAAATATTCAAATTTCATGTGATACTGAATGCACTAAAAACTTAAAGTATTCTTCTTTGATACGAACCCACTTATAGCAAATACTTTATTTATATAAGCTTGTAAAAATTAATATAATTTGAATTTTATTGGCCGACAGTTGGCAACAGAACTGTCAACGGTGCGACGGCACCAGCTCGTTGGTTGGCTTGTTTTGACGTTTTGTTTACGTTTCGTAAAAAACTAACCTCTATTGTTCCGTGGTTTCGTGTTGTTGTGCGTCTGTTTTCTAACAAAAGCTCAAAATCTTTTCATAAATAGTGTACATACATATCTCTGTGGATTCAGTGGTTTACTATTTCTGAAAAATGCCGAAGCGTTTAAATAGCCGGTGCAAAGAGCTTGCAGCTTCTGTAATAAGCTATTTTCAGAAAGAACTTAACAACAACACTATTTATGGAATGTACGAAACAAGTAAGTTGTATTATTAAAAAAACTATAAAATTTTACATTGGTTATGATTAAGCTGTAACTTTTTATAGGACAGCATGTAACTTTGACAACTTTAAGTAAGAAATTAAAAGACAGACAACTGTTTGATGGTTGTCTTAACTCTTTCAGAAGCCCCTTCCTTAAAGGATATAGGCATCGGATGGAAAAAGAAGAACCGAGGTGAGGGCTTATGGATCTTTCTCATATAAGCGTTTAAATGACTGGTATTTTTGAAAGATTATATGAAAGAAAAGAAGCATCCTTGTACCAGTTCGTTTTCTTGAATGAACCATGCATTTTTCAGAATGGCACCATTGGTCGATTTTGGCAAAATGAGAATAGAAGTGTTAGATTTAAGTTTTCAGTTGATGGTAAAAGGTATTATGAAGTAAACAAATATATAAACTATATGAAATTTACCTAGGTAAAACATGTTTTTCTAGATACATATTGGAGCACTAACATGCATCTTTTTTGATCCTTTTCTAGCAAGAACTTGCTGCTGGTGTTGGAGTGTTAGACAACGCCCGGTTTAGTCCATGTTGTAAATGCGTTGTGACTGATTTACTAGATACAAATCTATTAGTACTGGTTTTAACTTCTTAAATTAGTCGTCTACAATGAATTTGCTTGCTTTATAAGCTCGTGCAGGATTTAACGAAGGTGCTTTCGTTTGAGCTACATCAGGATGTTACTTGTAGAACAGCTCACCCCAGCCATTTTGTTAGTTCGGCTTAGTTCAGGTTAGTTTAAGTTAGTTCAGGTTAGTAACCTGGGGTCTTAAGGCATCCATTGAGGTAATATGTAACCAAATTCAATGCACACACTGCCGTCTCCAGAGATATGGAGTAATACATTTAATTGGATAGGATAGATAAGACAAGCTTTAGTCATGCTAATGTTGCTACCAAATTATTTGAATCTCTTGCTGACCTCGTTGATTATGTGAGAAATAATTTTAAAAAGTACGAATATTTGGGACCAACCTATATACTTCATAATAATCTTAAAATCTATATAGCGAGCCGATATATTACCTTGTCACACAAATGGCCCACCCTGTATATGACCATTACCGAATTGATCTTACACAGTTTTTGGGAATTTGTTTTGGTCGTGAGACTTAAAGACAACTCTTTCCAATACAGGAAAGTCACTGAATAACCCTAAAATGGTTTAATCGAGCTTTAACTGGAGAAATAAAGAGAAATAATAGAGAGAGTGAATCATGAATAACGGTACCAAATTTCAATAAAATCGGGAAAAGGATATTTAAAAAATTATAAAAAAACTATTTTTTTTAAATCTTTAACACCTTGTATATCAAAAACGGGGCAACTCCAGACACATGTTACGTACCGTACTTCTGAAACACCCTGCATATACTAGTCGCACTTAGTGGTTCCGCTTCTTATTTTATTATTAGCAAACTCTAGAGCAGTGTTTCCCAACCTTTTTGTGCCATGCCCCACCTAAGCCTTTCTAAAATTCTTATGGCCCCCTATGTGACATATACATAATTTTCAATATTATAAAATTGAATTGTTCACTTAAGAAACTTAAATGATAGGTTTTAGGAAGAAATCACTAGAAAATTGTTAACGAAACACAGTAAATAAATTTTCAAAAAATATAATGAAAAACTGAAATTCAAATTCGAAATAATTTTAATAAAGATTTTTCTATAATAATTTAATATTTTAATTTAGTGAGATCTTTGCGCTTGATGCTTGCTGCACAGAGATTTTATGTTAGGTTCCAATTTGGTTAGCTTCAATCTCAAGTCTCCTCGTTGAGTTATCTCCAGACGATTTCTTTTTTTTACCATGCAGTAAATCATTTACAACACTAAATCCACATTCGGATGGAAACGGCAACAATAGTTTTCTTGCACATTTTGTTAAATTTGGGTATTTGATTTCTGTTTCCTCACAAAGCCATGCCATCGCTCCTTTTATATTAAATAAAGTTTTAACTGACTCATCATTTTGCATTTCTGCGAGTTCGTCTTGATACTGCATATTTGATATATGTGTTAAAATTAATTTAATGTGACATAGAGTAAACGTATACTAAAAAATGCATATTTATTTAAATGTATATAACACATTTACCACACCGCCACCGCAAAATAACATATTTTTTCCATTTGACAAATTTTTCAGGAAAATTATGCTTCTAAAATTAGAATAAATAAAAATAAAATCAAATACTTACCAATTATATCTATACAATGTATATATTTTTTAAATCAACGAGACTTTTACGGACGCCTATTTGAAATTAACACCAACTAGATGCTGCGAAACACTACAGAAGATGCGACGAGCCATTCAGATGCGAACAACTGCGTTGTTTAGCGAGATTTTAAAGCATCCGGGGATCCACGCAGAGCCTGCCGTCTGCCGCAGGAAGGTTAACTTGACGACGCCAAAAACCCAGTTGATATTTTGGTCTCGTCAAACGAATTTATAATATTAACATTGTGTTTATATTATCGCACGGGCACGTTAGTATGGGTACGGAATTCAACGAAATTCTTGTGTTGCATTTGTCCCATACGTCACACAGTCTAACGACACCGAATTAAAATGATCCACAAGCGGAACTACACGAACCGCCGCCGCCGAGCCGGTGGCCCGATTTTGACGGGGAAGGGAGAAGGGACGAAGGACGACGTAGGGATGGACACATCGAAAAAAAAGATCGATGTTGAACATCGATCCTCACATCGAAACTGATCATCGATGTTGAAAAAACATCGAATAAAAAACATCGATGTTCGAAAACATGGATGTTTTTCTTAATTATGATTTTAGTCGCAATTATCAAAAAAAAACATTTTATTTTACTTTTCCTTTTCAAATAAAAAAAATAGTAACATAATATACAGGGTTGCCTTATGTGACTGGCATAAAGTTCGGACACATGGAAATAAAATTTATTGATGGAATATTGGAAAAACTTTTTATGCCGATTATCTCTGCATAATGGATAACCTAAAAACTCATTTTGACATTTGTCACGTGACTACTCGTCTGGCGGGAAAATTGAAAAAAAAAATGTTTTTCATGAGAAGTGGTATTAGATGACGAGATATCGAAAAAAGTTATTTGAGAAAAGTGTTTAGATTTTAATTGTCTTTGCCTTTTAATGCCTGCTCGCAGAGTTTGAAGCAAAACTTCGAAAAACATTGTTTTATATTTTTTGAAAACATATCCACTATTATTTTCACATTTCACAAACCAAGGTACAAATCTATTAGTTATGTAAATCATAGACCTGGTCTATCGTTAAATGGAAACCCTGGAGACCATGGAAAAGATAAAATTACATGAAATATACAGTTTCTATTAGGTGTAAGTTAGTAAAGCGTGGGCTAATACGACTCTGTGTGAATCTGGGGAAATTTTTGGTTTTTATATTTATACCTACTAGCTAATGATCAATTAGTCTCAACTATCAATTATGGTGTAATCTCACTGTCAAGAAACCTGCAGGTAAATTTAGTCGACTTGAATAGATTTTCGAAATAAATATTAATCAAACACTAACTTTTTAAGCAAACTTTAAACCCTTTTTCTCTTACTTTTGCAAAACAACTGCTTGGCATGCCAATAAAGGCAAGGCATCTTTAAAATCTTTTACAATTTGAAAATAACAATTTACAGGTATTAATAAAACAAAACAAAATACCTTCACTCACCAGCTCACCACCAGTCACCTTGCCACATGCCACATGCCACATGCCACAACTTCATAAATTTGTTATAATGCGTATTCTTATTTGTTCAACAGATCAAATAATAACAGATTAACGATTAACATCAACGGTTCACTGTGAGAAAACGGGGAAAACCCCGTACAATTACGAATAAGAATACTGACCTGCCTAGATCGTAGTACCATCTTTAGAATTGCCACTTGATGTTAGTTGATACTACATCGTTCGGAGGTTGAGTTGAGAGGTAGCGCCATCTTTAGAAATGCCTTGAGACTTGATACTACACCGTTCGGAGGTTAAGTTGAGATTTTATTTCGATGTTGTGATGTTTAAAATAAACATCGATGTTATCAAAAAACATCGAAACTAAAACATCGATGTTGGAGATGAAACATCGATGTTTCTTGCCCATCCTAGGGCGACGGGATCAGACCAAGTCGAGAGTTAGAGGCGCGTTAGAGTTTATAACCTTTATTTTACTATTTTTTATATTATGAATCAATAAAACTTATATCAACTACCTAAATATTACATTCAAATCTATTAGTTTTCGCAGATCTCAAATCTCACAATAGTCACAAGCGTTGCCCTCTGCTTCGGCATTTTTTAATGTCCTTCCCGGTTGCATCTTTGTAAAGAACTGTAAATTTTTATTGGCCGCAATTATTTAAGAATTTGCTTTTTTCTTTCAATTTTGGCACCGAAATCTAGCATTGCATTATTTGCATTTAAATGGCCCGGAGCAAAAGGGTTAAACTCGTGTCGAGTCCATTTTCGAATTGCCCCCCTTAACAATCAAATTGCCCCCCTGTGGGGCGTGGGACCCACGTTGGGAAACAATGAGAGAGTAAAATATGTATAGGTTTGAAAATTGACATCTTCACATTTCTCCAAAAATCCACAATCTTCTAGAATAACTGTGGCATTGAGACAAATGAGTTTACAAGGTAATAATTGTTTAGCTGATGCTACATAAACCATAGTTAATCACGGAGATTAAAAAACTACATTACCATATTGCACCGTCTCAATTCAGCGAGAAGTATTTTAATTAATAAAAATATTGAAGCGCTCATTGGAGAGCATATACATGGTTTATTTACCAGGTGTTTTGGTCGGGCTGCTGGGCCCCCATTATTCACCGCGCAGCTCATCTGACAGGTTATTTGGTTGGTAAGGTTAATTAGATTTATGATGTAATCGGCCGTTGTGGGTTTAAATGATTTTCGAATGGGAGGAGGACGTCAGAAAAGATGACGTGTTGCGCGAGCTTGAGTTTTATCTTGGCCGGCCAATCGGTAATAGGTTTTCGTATGATTAACCTGGTGTGATACATTTTAATCATATTGTGGCAAATTGTACAGGGTCTTCAAGATGAAGTCGGCATTATTACTAACTAGAAACCACAAGATAAACCAAGGGCACTATAGGGTAATACTTTTACTTTTACATTTCTGTCTACATTTTCATCTGACTTATATGGAGTATAAAATATTCTTGTGTTGGTGTATATGTATAAGTACAAGTTGTCCCATAACTAAGAGGCCATACTTACAGGGCATGATTAACGTTATTAATACGACTTTATAATACATTTTTAAAATCAGTTAAAATTGTCCTTGCTGATGCACCGGCCGATGACTTTACTAAAGTAGGGTGACCAGATTTCCAGGATTTATTCCGGGGACAAAAGAGATTTCATGACCTGGAGGTAAAAATGCGCCGCAGGCAAAAATTTCACCATTTTGTCAAAACTAGGTGTTTTTTGAGCCTTTTAGTGAAAATTCCTGGTTAAGTGAAGGATAAAATAAAAGTTTGAAATTAACATAGTAAACTTTGACTAATGATATGATATACCAAGGCTGGCCAAACCCAGGTCCGCGGGCCACGAAGTGGCCCGTCAATACATTTGAATTTGCCCGCCCGAACTTCGGTCGGCCAGCTAGCCGGCGCGCGATGGCACTGCTTCCACTTGATTGGTTGGTTGAATTTTCCCACATTTGCTAGTATAAAAGAAGGATTAAAGATCACTGCTCTTGATATCCCAAAGTACCTATCAAAAATAAAGTGTTTAAGTAGTTTAAGAGAGTCTTTTGAAAACAGATTCCACGATTTTAAATTAGACAAGAGAAATATTCGGCTGTTTATAAACCCATTTGCCATCAGTTCTACTGACCTGCTTGAATATCCAGCAAACATTCAGCTTGAAGTGACAGATCTTCAAAACCACCCTGCCCTGAAACAAATTTTCTACGAAAGTAACTTCAGAGCAACTAACAGAAAATTTTGTAAGTTTTTGGAAAAACGTTTCCAGTGAAGATTTTCCAACATTGCGCGACCTTACTATGCAAATTTTGAGCAGGTTTGGTTCAACCTATGTGTGTGAAAAAACATTTTCAACTTTATCATACATCAAAAATAAATATCGCACATCTCTCACTGCAAAACACATTTCTGATTTAATTGTCCTATCAACATCAGACTTAAACTTAAAACCAAATATCGACAAATTAATATCAGGAAAACCTCTTCACAGCTCACATTAAAAAATAGAAATAATGTTTTCAATATTATGTTACTTAATTTAATTTACCAAGTAAATTAAAGCATATTTTGTCTTTTTGTGTATAAAGTGGTATTTGTATAATAAACTTTATGTGTACCTACCTATATAAAACCTTTGTATAAATATGGTATTTGGCCCGGCGCCGCCGCAGTCTATGAAATTTTGCCCACCCGGAAAATCTATTGGCCAGCCTTGTGATATACTAACTAAATCTGTGGAATATATTTTTTCACAAGAATGTATTTGTTTTAAAATATTTTCATTTTTCCAAATGATTTTTAAAATCCTTACAGGACATTCCTAAATTCGTTTTGACCTGTAGCTCAGCTTTCACCGTTTCGACTTTCATCCTTGATTTTTCATCTGTCCGGATAATATTCATGTTTGAAAAAATTCTTTCCCCAGACGCGTTTGTTCCAGGAAGACACATTACAAATTCAGCTATATTTTTAAATTGCTACATGGGATGGAGTTGTTTATAATATGCTCAAACGTTCCACCATTTTTCACCAACCGAAAAACTTTCATTTTCTTCTTGCTTATTTGAAAGATAATCTCTTGAATATATGAAAATTGCTACATTTATTTTTTATAAAGTCAATTGACATCTCAATCTCGTCTCTTTGTGGACTCTGTTTTAAAAGCCAGCATTTTTGCATTCGAAGATCATCAGAGTACTCACACCACGAATTTAAATAGTCGACTGCTCTAGAATATAAAGCATCGCTTATACTAAAAAATGATGACCAAGTTAAAAGCCCTTGTTCTTCAAGTTTTGTCAGCAATAGTTTTACTATGACTGAAATAAATTGTTCGTCTTTTCGCGCATGCAACCTCTGACGAAGATCGAACATAATTTGGGCAGATCCGATAAAATTCCTCTGATCCACCTTCAACATTTTTATTGTGTCTTGAAACAAACATAGGGTTCCATGAATGAGCAGTTACCATAATTCCGTTGCTGGATCATCTAAATAGTTAGTGAGGGATTATGGAATTCCGGGAATATTCCGGAGACGTTTAGCAATCGGGGACCAAACTAACCAAACTTTGGATCAGGGGACGGTCCCCGGAAATCGGGGATGTCTGGTCACCCTACACTAAAGTAAGTTGCTCGAACGAATATTAGCTGTTATCATAACAGCTAATCACCGACAAACATTTTAGTTTTGCAAATAATTACTGTTAAAAAATCGCCAGGCTTCGACGGCACCAAAAATAAAGCTTTGAAAAATTTGCCAGAAAATACAGTTGTTGACTTGATCAATAAAACCGAGGCTATTATCGAAAGGGGCTACTTTCCGAGGACTCGGAAAAAAACCAAGGTAGTATTAATACCTAAGCATACTCAGGATTTAACATTAGCTGCCAGCTATAGACCTATCAGTCTTCTGTCATGTCTAGACGAACCAGTTGAAAAATTTTGTACTGTATCGAATTAACAATTTTGTAGGTATACAACGACGTTTTACACCAGAACAGTTCGGGTTTAGAGTTACTTATTGCACGGTGCGCCAGATGAATAAACTGGCATCTAATGTCCTGAAAGACTTTAATGGCCGCTTTTCAACGGGGGCGATCTTTTTTGATGTTTCAAAAGCTTTCGACAAAGTCTGGCCCAATGGACTTATAGTTAAGTTAATAAGATTAGGTATGCCAAATTAGCTAGACGCGTTTCGTCGTCTACGGCTCATCGGCAAGGCTCCGGATCTGACGAAAAGGTAAGGGACCTCGTCAGACCCGGATCCTTGACGATGAGCCGTAGACGGCGAGACGCGTCCAAGGATTGGGTCTGACGGAAGGATAAGGGACAACTCTGTACACGAACTTATTTTAAGTTTGTTGTTTTTTTACTATTTAGCTCTCGGTTCCTAAACCGACACATTGGCTTCCAGCGCCACCCAACGTACTTTGCCCGCAATGGGCCGCCTTAGCGTTTGAACCTATATGGATTCTTGCTGTCCTGGTTGGGTTGATGCGTGTGGTTGCCACGTGTTGCAACTTTCGTCTGCTTAATTGCATTTCTGTGTCAAAAGCACTTTGAGGTCCCTTACCTTTTCGTCAGACCCGGAGCGTTGCCGATGAGCCGTAGACGGCGAAACGCGTCCAAGGGCCTGACGGAAGGATAAGGGACAACTCTACTACCTATGAAGTTGTTTCTAATATAATTACAAAAACAAGCAGCATATGATAGTATGGTATACAGTTTAATCAACGTACCTATGTCAAATGAAAACTTCAGCAAGGAATTTAATTTAATAAAACAAATATCAATTAATAACGGTTATAACAACTAAACAATAGATAATATTTATTCTAGATTGATGTATAAGAAGCAATTAAAAACAATTTCCCTACAACAAAAGAAAAATTTAACTATTAAACATTGGCATTTACGAGTATAGGAAAACCTAGTAAGGGCATAAAAAAAACTTTTTAAGTGAATTCGAAATCAAAATAGCATATTAAATCAATTACGGCCTATAGGAAAAATTATTAAAAACAATAAAGACCAAAATAGAAAAGATAGAAAAAATGGTGTTAATAGACTTAACGACCATCAGGAATAATTTATTAAAAATAATAAACATTCAACATATGCAGACCATCTAAAATCCGAAAATCATATTTTTAATAACAATTTCGATAGTCTGCAACTTGAACAAAAAGGTTTACGACTGGATTTATTAGAGGGTCTAGAAATAAACAAATTGAAAATTCTCCTTATCTGTTGAATGATAAATTAGATAACTGTACCTCCCCATTGTTAAACATATTACATACCGGACTACATATACACCTTTCATTTGTCTAACAGTATTCAACCTAACCTACCTGATTGATAACCGTTGGAGTTTCCTAATTTTGTTATATTTATAACTAGGCCTTTAGAACTGAAAAAAATTTTGCTTGAATACCTCACATCTGAAGAGGCCGCTGTGACGGTAAAATACGTGTCATGTTGACAAATAAAAGTGAAAATCATAAGTTAAGGTCGAAACTATCAAATTTTTAAAAAATTCAAAGGCATCTATTAAAGTAAGACAGTAGCTTTTTTCAATAAAGTAAAAAAATATTGTTCATAGGCTCATTGTTTGCAATATCTTGAGAACTTTGACTGCAATCCATTAATACTTACTATATTATAGCGTATAGTATAATAATATATGATGGATATATAACTTTGGCAACGTATTGGTTTAAGATTTAATCTCCCCCATATTGATGAGAAAAAGTAAATCACGCGAGCGAGGCGAGACGTATATAACTCAAGTTTTTATCCATTATTCATGGGAACGCGAACGAAAAGAATTTAAAACAACATTTTTGTTATCCTAAGCCTTACCTTAATCCCATTCGTCTAGGTTTTTGTTTGTAGTTAAAAGCATCAGCTTAAATTTAGCTACCTATTTACATAATTCTAGTCGAGAGAAATTTATGAATATACCAATCTGTTGCTGTCTATATGGACGGCAATACAAGACGTTACTTCAGAAAAGTTTACGTACAGTCGTATTCATTGAAAATGGGTATACTATATTTGTTATCAAAGACATTAGAACTAGTAGATCAAATCGTTTACATTTTTATGTGGCAAGTCATCATTCCCTCTTTATTATTCATCTCTGTCGCTCAAAATTGGACCTTAGCCGGCTTTATCTGTATGTTAGAAATATTAGGGAAAACTGTTTTTAAAAGATTGAGTAAGTAATTGCAGTAACGTCCAGAACCTAATATACAAAAAAGTTAAGGTGTGCGTATCAAATTATGCATTCATGCTTGTAATGTTATGCGAATATTTTATTAAAAACCTTAAAAAGTATTGAGATAATTAGTAGGGGACACCGGGGCTGGTTGGACACCGGGGCACAGTAGTCACTCCCTAATAATTTTTCCATTCATAGTACGATAGCGCTGCCATCTATAAATGAGACGCCTAACGCGCTTACGGAACGCAGCGGCTGACTAAATACAGAAACAAATGCGACGCCTTGGCATAATTCGATGAACCTCGTGTTGTGTGCGTATTAAAAAAAAACGTTTGCAAGTTTGAATGATAATTTTACCAAAAATTTGCCGGTAAGTAGCAATTGTTTTATAACCACTAATATATGCTAGCAACTTAGGATTGTCAAATAGAATAGAACAAGGATTTAACTTTGTTTTTAAGAAAATCCGATCGAAAAGATAATTTATAAACATTGGGGCACAGTGGTCAGCAAAGTCCGGGGTACAATGGACACTGCTTCAAGATTTTTTAGAGGAGTCACCATTGAACAACAGAAAAAGAAAATACACAAATAGGAGAAACGGACCCAAATTTGATGTTGGTAGCTGTTAAAAGCACACAAATTGGCGGATTGTAAACGAGCATCAAAAACATTTGCCATTCCCATTCGACAAAAATATATATTTCAAGACTGTGACTTTTCCTTAGCGGAAGTAACCGATATCCCAATGGCCGGACCACCACGTTACAGGAGTTGACATTCCATCATCGCCATCAACTTCAAAAATCACCGGGCCTGATGATTCTCTAGTCAATTGTAGTCAAGCGAACGTTTCAAATACCGACGCAACTCTTTATGGAAACTCTACTACCGAAAAACAGATTGTAATTTCCGAAATAATTCTACCATACCCGAAAGCGGCTAAGGAACCTATGAAGGTGTTCAATAAGCGTAAGCGAAAGACAACAACAATTTTAACGGCTACACCAGAAATAAATAGATTGGAAGAAGAGGAAATGTTAAAAAAGATTCAGCTTAAACCTAAGGTGAAAGTAGTCAAAAAAAATATATGTAAAGAAACGACTGGAGAATATAAGAAAACAAAGAAGAGGGATTTAAGCGAATCTAGTGACAGCGACACAAATGTTGTTCTGGCAGACAGTGACGACGATGTTTCATACTTTGAACTAGAACAACTAGATCCAGTTATTTTAGACATTACCGATGTTGTAGAAAATAGTTTTGTGTTGGTGAAATATGCCACAAAAAAAACATTGCAATATTTTATAGGTCAGGTAGTAGAAGTTCATTCTGGTCAACTCGAGGCAACTGTCAATTTTTTACGTGCGCAAGGCAACAATTTTGTTTTTCCTACTGTAGAAGATCAGTCTACTATAGATTTTGATGACAATTGTATTGCATCTTCCTTCTCCAGTTCAGGGTGGTGGAACTGCAAGGGCAAATAGCTTATTGCGTTTTAATATTGACTTGCAGTCTTACAATATTAAATGAATCTTATCATTATATGTTATGTTTATGTGTTTTTTTCGAGTTTTCTATTATTTGATTGTGGCATGTCCACGGAACCCCTTTGATGTGTTCAAGGTGCCCCGGTATGGGGCACCATGGTCATGTTTTGCACTTTCATAAAATCTTCTAAATAAAAATGTTTAAAATTATTTTCTTATTTTCTTTTTGTTAAAACTCCATAGCACAAACATGCAGTTGTATTGTTTCTTTAGAATTTAAGCTATAAGTAGAATGATTTTTTTGTTATCGTAGTTTTCATGAAAAAGTGACCAAGGTGCCCCGGTGTCCCCTATACACAGGGTTATCTAAATTAAGTGTCCACCATTGGTAACTTTGTTATTATTAAAGATACAGAATGGTTTAAATTAGCAAACTATTAGTATTTTCAACGCTCATTAAGATGGAAGAATAAAAAAACAAATGAACATCACGTTTTCGAGTTTGGACGAAAATTACGATTTTTTTAAATGGAAACCCAGGTATATAATATTTTTTTCTGTTAGAACTCTGAGTTTTAAACAAAAAAGCTTATAAGCTCAAACTAAAACAGCCAAGTAAGTTTTACAAATTTTATTTTAGACATTTATTTTTAGAAGATGCTCAAAAACACCACCCCGTTCTTCAATACATTTTTGTGCACGTTTCTGAACAGCTCGAACTACTTTAAGTATGGTCCTGCCATCTATCTGGTTTATCTTTTCCCTAACTGCAGTCTTTAAGGCGTCGACGTTTTCGTACCTTTTCTTGTAAATTTGGTTCTTTAAAAAACCCCATAAAACGAAATCAAGCGGGGTTAGGTCCGGTGATCGGGGAGGCCACTGAATAGGGCCATTTGTGCCTATCCACTGATCATTAAGAATAGTACTTAAAAGTTGATAAGTACCTCTGTAGTTGTGCGCAGGTGCGCCATCCTGCTGAAAATGCAAATTCAGTCTAGTTATAAGGTCCAGTTCGTCTTAAGAAATTGTTCAGAATTTCAGTCATAAATTCAATGTATCTTTCACCAGTAAGGGTGCCCTCGTAAAAAAAATGGACCGACAATTCTGGAACCAATTAAGCCGCACCAAGCGTTAAAACTGAAACGGACTTGTGGAGCTCTTGGATGTACTAACAAAAGATTTTCCCTTGACCAGTAATGATGATTTTTTCTATTATACATTCCACAATTTGAAAAATTAGATTCATCTGTCCATAAAATATAACGAAAGTTATTTACATTTTGGCGACAGAAGTTAAGATACCAATGGCAAAAAACAATTCTTCTTTCTGGATCCCCTGGCAAAAGCGTTCGAACTGGTCGGTACTTATAGGGAATAAATTTGTATTTTTCTAGAATCCTATGCACAGTACCATAAGACAAATTAGAGCCCTTGACAATATCTGGTATTGAATTATTACGGTAAGCTTCAAAATATGCAATAACTGCGATTTCCGTGGCCTCGCTTATTATGAAATTTTTATTTGTCCTTGTTTTGGCAAAACCCTTTCATTGCCTCTAAATTTTCGGTTCAGTCTCAGAAAATATCTCTCATGTGCTTGAATGCGATGTGGATATAATTCAGCGTAGTATTATTTTGCTCTGGACGACACTTTTCTGCACACTAAGTAAGAAGCTAACATATCACACATTTCCTCATGGGTGTACACCATTTTTTTAAAATTAATAATTGACACAACAAAAGTTGTAAGCGAAAAACGAATTAAAGCATACTAATGTTTGACATTACTTGATAGAGACCGCTATCATTGTTTTCCAAAGCCTCCTTGATATGGAACTGCATTTCTGCCGTCTGCGATTCATCACTTATCTTAATACCATCAAATCGTAAAGATCACGTGGCTTTCATAGCCTTCTTACTATTTTTACTGTTAATATTTAGAAATGGTAATATCAACGTCATTTTTGACTTTAGGAGAAAATTACTTATACGCTTTTTTGTTTAAAAATTAAAGTTCTAACAGAAAAAAATATAATATATGGGGGTTTCCATTTAAAAAAATCGTAATTTTCGTCCAAACTCGGAAACGTAATGTTCATTTGTTTTTTTTTATTCTTCCATCTCAATGAGCGTTAAAAACACTAATAGTTTGCTAATTGAAACTATTCTGTATCTATAATAGTAACAAAGTTACCGATAGTGGACACTTAATTTAGATAACCCTGTACATATGTCAGGCACTACGGCAACATTGTTATACGATTTTACAACCGGAGAGATTCTTTGAATGACGGTAGCGGTTGCGACGTTGGCAGTGTGTCCTAACAGCTAGCTGGTGTTTTTGTGCCCTTATTGCAGTTTACTTTTGATTTCCTTGTGTGTTTGTCTAAACATTAGTGTAGAAATAAACAATCATGGTTCATGCCTGTGTAGTGTGTAAAAAAGTGGATCATTTTAATCCAAATTTATCATTTTATCGGTAAGCATGGTTAGGTTATTGTTTTATAGAAAGCATTGGTGTAGCATATGGGCTCGTTTAGTAGTAGCTGTGGTAGCACCATTTTTTATAACATATATTTTAGTTTTTATAATAACAAAGTATAAAGTAAAACTAAAAAAAAAAAACAAAGGTGGCTTAGACGTCAACTTTATGCTTACTTGATTGTGTGGCTTAATTATGTTGACAATTGTCACCATATTTTTATGTTGAATATTTCAGCAAAATTATGTTTTCTGCTTTAGAAAAACGCGACATGTTACGAGTTTATTATTCTTCCAATAGGAATTCACAAATTTCTTGTCAGCGTTATTTTCAGGACTATCCTGAACGCTTACAGCCTCATTATACTTACTTTGCTATGATAGAAATTTAGCCGAGTATGGTAGTTTCAATAAACCAAGAGTAAACTATGGAACACGTATGGAACCGGAAGAACAACAAAATATTATCAATTCGGTAAGTTTTAATTTATTTTAAAAAATTACCAAATTTTCTATTTAGAAAATTTTATTTAAGGTTAATTATGCCCCTCGCGCTTCAACTAGGCATTTCTCCAACGAACTAGAAAAACCGAGGATGAGGATCTGGAGAACCTTAAATTCTCATGGATACAAACCATACAAAATTCATATCAGTCAAACGCTTAGGCCTGGTGATTCAGAAAGAAGACTTGAATTTTCTAATTGGCTTAGCTTCAAACTAAATGAAGATGATAATTTTTTAAACAAAGTCATTTGGACTGATGAATGCAATTTTACAACCAATGGATTATTTAATAGACACAATGAACATTATTGGTCTGTGGAAAATCCCAGACAAAATCAGGAAGTAAGACCTCAAGGACGACTTTCTTTTAATGTGTGGGTTGGAATGGTTCATTTTTCATTTACTCTCTTTTATTTAAAAAATTTATATTATTCATATTATATCCTCTTGTGAGTAAAACAAATTAAACAAAAATATCTTGTGAGGTGTCTTAAACAATTTGTTAAATACCTGTTTGACAATCAGACATCATTATTTCTAGATAACCGAAAATCAGGCTTGGGTTGGCGAATGCCAAGATATTGGCGTTCAATAAATTGGTTAATGGGCTATTGTTTGCTCCAAAAGTTGGCTACTATTACATGGCATGCAAATGCATTTTTTTTTTCTTTAAAAAAATACTTTAAATAAATTCCAGGGTCGTATTTATTTAAAAATTAATTATCACATTCCTGATGATGTAATAATGGCATCAAAACGTCTAGATATAATTAAGTGCGCTACATGGTTGAATTCAGGGCTTAAAGAGATTTCAAAAAATAAAATAAAATATGCAGGTCCGTATTTAAAAAATTAAAGCTGATAATAGTTCCACGAAAACGAAACGTTGAAACGAAATTCTAAGAACACCACGATATGGAGCGAAAAAAGTTGCCTTAACAATGTTGTGTTTGTTTTTTTGTAGCGGATAAAATAAGTCGTCCAATTTAAAAAAACCAAAATTCAATATTTTTGTTTTTTTTTAATATTTCTAAAACTAAAAAAGATAGCTCAGATATTTTTTTACCATATTACTGGGCACCAAATTCCGCAACTTTGCCATAATTTGACCGATGCTGTATCTCTTATAGTTTCCGAGATCCCCATGATGAGGCTCGAATGTGGGACACCCTGTACACCTCAAAAAATGCGCCGCAGCCAAAATTTTTTTAAGTGCCACGCCCTTTTTTGCACTATTAAAACGTGGAAATTCTACGTTTCGATAGCCCGACCCGAAAAAACGTAGAAATAAAGAAATTTTTAAATATAAACGCCAATACTTGTATTTTAAATAGTACCTAGTTTTTTGAAGGTATGTATTTCTTTTTATGATAAGGCACAGCACTGCAGGATTAATAGTTCTTTATAACGCTCTGCGAGCTGTGCGTGTGCACAGGCAATGATTCACGTTGGTCCTGAATCTCGCCAACCTGCCTTCGATGTTCAAGGTTTTTCAGGTTGTTTGTCAGTTCACGTTCACCGATCAAACGAATGGCTCATCTTTGAATGGAATCTAGCAATCTTAGGGTATGTTTAGGAGCAGAGCCCTAAATATGCGAACAGTACGTCAGCAATGGTCGAATTTGGACTTTATAGAGCATCAAAAGTTGTTGGGGTGTATAGACGTTCTTAGATCGGAAAGGTATTCCAAGCTTCTGCGAGGCTGCCTTAGCAATGGCCGCAACGTGACAATGCCAAAATATATGACTAACCAAATTGACGCCCAATAAATGAATCGATGAAGCCAAGGGAATTGAGTGTCCCGCCATGACTATATCCGGTTCTTCAACATTAATCTTTTTAGAAAAAACTGCCGCCTGGGTTTTTTTTTAGCGCTAAATTCTAATTGGTTACTGTCATCCCAAGACAGAATTTCTTCTAGGTCTTTGTTGAGTTCCTGCCTATAGAGATGTGCATTGGCAATCGATGTTCGAGCATCCAAAGTAAAAGATGAAACAAGTGTGCTCTCATCAGCGAAGCTGTATTTAGGATTTCTAGTTTTTTCCAAAAGAACGTTAATGTATGTATGTGTCTGGAAGAAATCCGTCCATCGCCACTCGCAGAGAACGGTCTTTAAGGAAACTTGACAGCTGTGAACAAAATTTAACCAGTATTCCGTATGCTCTCGCTTTAGTTAGGAGCCCCTCATGCCATACTCGGTCAATGGCTTTGAAAATGTCTAGGGCTACCGCCCGGGACTCCCCATGATGTTCTATTGCGTTCTTCCAAACGTGAATCACATAAGCGAGACGATCTCCTGTTATTTATACTTATGGAGAATAACGTGAAATAATGTTTCATGTTATTTATTATAAACGAATTAACGTGATTTTGAGTTTTCTCTACTATTGAGCTCACAAAAGGGGGGGGTCCGCCCCCCCCCCCCCTAAATACGCCACTGGATCGAACGACGCCGCGGTAGTGCTGGAAGTTTTTTCAATACCGACCTATATCGCATTTTCCTTACGCTCGTAGAAAACAACCTTGTATACATAGCACGTGCGGGAAGTGTCTTTTCCGCATTCAATCGTAATCCTTCAATAAATCAAAAATAAGAAAATTTAGAGTGCGGTATCCCATCCAGGGATACAATGTAATAAAGATGTTTCAAATTTCCTTCTTTAATGACTTCTGTATACAGGGTGGTCTGTAATGAATGCGCCATAGAGTAACCACCGATTCTACACATGAAAATAATAGGTTTCAGCTAAACATGCCTTAGTAAAATGTTGGTCGTTAAGGAGATACAGGGTGTTAAAGTTTAATTTCTAAATTAATTTTCTTTTCATATCTTGAGCTGTTTTTGAGATATAAATATGAACATTTGTAATTGGGGGCTTTTCAGGGCAAGTAACACGAATCTATCCCTGTTTTTCACATAACTTGTAGAGGGCGCTAGTTACACCCTACACGCCTACTACATCACCCCCAGAATTTTTTGCGCGTAACTTTATTGGTATAATCTGATTAAAATTTATAATAGAATGGTAATTTCTAAAGAAAAAAGGTATACTTCATTTATTTTGTTAATACAATCCGTTTCCGGAAAATTGGCAATTTATTGTTCTGTTGCATAGAGAAATACGCGATCAGAAAAACAGTTTGCGGCCAACGAAGTAGGCTATGGACAATTGAACAGCAAGAATATCAAGACAGCACACGCCATACGAATCAAAAAGTTATTCAAATTGATCCATGTAAAATTTGTTTTCACGCATTCATTTTTCGCAATATCGAATTAAACAATTTTTTCATAAATAATACCAAGACATAATGAATATTCAAATAGCGAAATGAGAGATATGATTTGTATTTAGGCCCAAAAAAATTTCAATGGACGTGCAGCAGCAAGACGATATCGGCAAAAATATCCAAATAGGAGGCGCCAAGACAGAAATATTTTTCAAAGACTGTATGGTCGTTTAGGCGAAATTGGGTCATTTCGTCCTCAGAGGCACATTGGACGTCCTAAGGTAAATGTCGTTCAAGAAGAAGATATTCTATTGCGAGTTGGTAAAAATTCGAAGATAAGTACCAGACATTTAGTGAATGTAACTGATGTTAAAAAAACCTCAGTTTTAAATGTTTTTCCTACTCGCGTGCGGTAAAGTACACTTTACAGCACTCATTTTCGTGTCGTAAGTAGTACTTTACCGCACTCAGTGCGGTAAAATTTCTTTACCGCACTCTTATAAATTTTATTATATGCGTAATATGTTCTATTTAATTTACTACATTATGATGCTAACCACAACTAACGGCGATAAGTATCACATCATTACGAATATTTTTACTAGGTACCTATTTTTGGTCTCATACTTTTATACGTTTCTTCTCTACTTATATAATGAAACACCCTGTACCTAAAATATTATAAATAATTTTATGTCATAATTTTTATGACAGGAATTTGATTAAACGTCTGATCTAGATGGTATTAGTCAAAATCTGCTCGACTGCATTGCATTGTATTCCCATAGCAACAACTCATTATTATATTTCGCGTCTGTAGATACCATCTAAACAGTTCAGTTAATTTCGCGTGTTTCGTGGTTCAAATTTTTCATTTTCTAATATAAAGCTGTGGTATAACGTTTATTCTTGAGAGATGGAGAGCTCCGATGAAGAAATATCTGAAGCAGCGAATGCAGCAATCGGCTCTTTAATTCCACAAAAGTCCCAGGACCGGTACAATAAAGAATATGAACAATTACAAACATGGTGCAAAGAAAAAAAAGCGTCAGGAATTAACGAAGAGGTACTTTTGGCATATTTTTATAAAATATCGAAAAAATATTCACCTTCAAGCTTATGGTCAAAGTTTTCTATGTTAAAACTAACGTTACAAGTAAAGGAAAACATTGATATTCAAAGATTCTATAAGTTAACGTCATACATAAAGCGACTAAATGTAGGTTATAAGCCTAAAAAATCCAAGGTTTTGGAAAAAGAACAGACAGAGCAGTTTCTAATCGAAGCACCCAATGAAGTTTACCTTATGATTAAGGTAGCTGCCATTTTCGGTATTGCAGGCGCCTGTCGCCGTGAAGAATTAATGAAATTAACGGTTGATGACGTTGAAGATAAAGAAGATTTGCTGGTTGTATCAATAAAGGCGACAAAGACAAATATTTCACGAAAATTTGTCGTCTGCGATCCTGGAAATATAAGAATAAGTTACCTAGGCTTATTCAGAAAATATGTAGCTTTGCGCCCTGGTGCCACCCCGCATAGACGTTTTTTTATACAATATAAAGCTGGAAAATGCTCACAACAATGCGTGGGCATTAACACTATCGGAAAAATGCCAGCAAATATTGCTGGATTTTTACATCTATCCAATCCAGAGATGTATACCGGGCACTGCTTTAGAAGATCATCGGCAACTATGCTTGCAGAATCTGGCAGCAACATAACAAACATTAAGAGGCACGGTGGATGGAAATCCACCTCTGTAGCAGAGTCGTACATAGAAGATTCCTTGCAAAATAAAAAAAGGATTGCTCAAAACATTCTGCAAAGCTTTAGTACCCCAAATAGAAGCACTGAGCAGTGTTCAACTTTAACATCAACGTCAGTAGCAGTGACAGAGACTTTAGAGGATGCTCCTGGTCTATCAACACGAAACAACCCAACGCCTACACCTTTAGCAATTTTCAGGTCACAACAATCTACTGTACCATGCATGGCGCAAGAAAATAACGCTTCTGTAATTTACAAAAACTGCTCAACTACATCTGATGAACAAAATCAAGCTCGCTCAGCACTTAATTTGCATTGCGCTACAAATTGTACATTTAATTTTAATATTTATCGTTAGCTATATTTTTATATTATAATGTTTGTATGTAATAAATATTTTTAAAAAATATTGTTTCTTTTTGTATTAATTTTGTAATATACTTCTTTTTTTTACCGGTGCGGTAAAGATTCTTTACCGCACTCAGTGCTGTAAAGATTCTTTACCGCACTGTATTAATTTTATTCAAAAAATGCAATTGATGTACTTGCATTCGCGCAATGCATAATATAAAAATATTTATAGCTTTTAACAATTAATATTTGTTACTTTTTATAAATTTTTTCTTTTAAATTTGATTTTTGTTCCAAATATTATTGCTCGAAGGAAAAATTGTGTACCTACCACGTGCGTAAAGTGTCTTTACCGCCCTTAACGGCTTGCCCGAACTCCGCTTCGCGTCGTTCGTGCAACTGCCGTCGCGTGCGGTAAAGGACCACTTTCCGCACTTGTTAGGTAAATAACTATTACACACAGAAGAATTATATCCATATCATTTTAATATTGTCCAAAATTTACTACCAAATGATTTACAAGCAAGACTCCAGTTCTGTCAATTTCTAATTCATAAACAAAGTCGAGATCCAATGTTCATCCATAAAATCCCTTTTACAGATGAAGCGACCTTTACCAGACGTGGAGTGTTTAACTGGAGAAACAACCATACTTGGGAACTGGAAAATCCACAGTTAACAAGGGAACGCCATTTTCAACATGAATTTTCTGTAAACATTTGGTGTGGTATAATGGCCGATTTTTTATTGGACCATTTGAATTACCTGCCTGGCTGAATGGTGAGCAGTATTTGCAGTTTTTGAACAATGATTTAGTAAATTTACTTCATGATATTCCTTTAAATTTAAGACAAGATATGTGGTTTATGCACGATGGTACACCGCCCCATTTTCCACTTGCAGTTCGCAATTATCTTGACTAGCGGTTTCCTAATAGATGGTTTGGCCGTGGTAGCAATTTTCACTGGCCGCCCCGTAGCCCTGACCTTAACCCTTTAGATTTTTTCTTTTGGGGTTATATACAATCATTAGTGTATAAAGTAGAGATCCCGACACGCGACCAACTGTTGCAAAAGATTCAGGAGGCAGTCTTTGTAATTTAAAATAAAGAAATAACTTTATTTAATGTAAGACGCTATTTGGTAAAAGGTCAAGAAAATGCATAGAAGTGGGCGGTGGATATTTTTCACATTTGGTGATATGATTTTAATTCATATTTCTATTACAGTGTTATCTAATTGTTTGTCGAAACTAAATAAATGTTTTTGTTGAAAATAAAAACTTTCATGCAATGTTGTTTAAAATTGCAAATATCCCGGAAACGGATTGTTTTAACAAAATAAATGAAGTATACCTTTTTTCTTTAGAAATGACCATTCCATTATACATTTAAATCAGATTACCAACTTTATTGCAAAAAATTTTGGGCGTGATGTAGTAGGCGTGTAGGGTGTAACTAGCGCCCTCTACAAGTTATGTGAAAAACAGGGATAGATTCGTGTTACTTGCCCTGAAAAGCCCCCAATTACAAATTTTCATGTTTATATCTCAAAAACAGCTCGAGATATGAAAAGAAAATATATTTAGAATTTAAAATTTAACACTCTATATCTCCTTAACGGCCAATATTTTACCAATACATGTTTAGCTGAAACCTATTATTTTCATGTGTAGAATTGGTGGTTATTCTATGGCGCATTCATTACAGACCACCCTGTATACAGTTAAAAAAGTATCAACTTTAGATTGAAGCTGTACATTAAGTTAATTTAATATAAATAAATAAATAAATAAATAAATCACGCCTTTTATTAAAAACAAACTCAAAGGTAATTTACACATAATATGCCATAAACATAAAATGCCATAAGTCAAAGTAAAGTTGAAACAATTAAGACTAAATAATAAAAGAGAAGGGCGATCAATAGTGTGGCGAAGTCTAGCATAAATGCTACTCTTACTCAACCACAATATAGTCGCTAGTCTCTTTGTAATAAAAAAAAAAAAATACATCGAAAGATAGTACTATTAGAAAAATTAAACAAATCAATGAAAAGGTATACTTACTGAACTCTATATACAATTTTTTTTTATGAAATTCCCGAATCACACCTGGCCGCGCCCACCCCACGAAGACACCCATCAACTGACTCACGTAATACGCGTCTGCTTGCTATACAAGAAAGACCGATATTTATATTTAAACTTATTTACATTATACAATCGAAATTCGTCTGGCAAAGAATTATATAACTTGACAGCATTATACAGAAAACTTCTCTGAAACGATGCCGTTTTATATCTAGGAAGAGTAAATTTGTTAATCACTCTTATATTTCTGTCATGTATATCTGAACGCTGAATAAATTTCGCTTTAAGTAATGAGGAAGAGTGTGGTGTGGTAAACAATGAGTGCAAGAAAACACCGAAGTGATGCATCCTACGATGTTCCATGTTAAGCCAATTGCAGTCAGTGATTTTATGTGATATGCGGTATAGGCCGAAAATCAATCTACAGCAAGTATTTTGGGCTTTTTGTATCTTTGAAATATCTCTCTGATATAGAGAGTTGCCATAAATAAAATCGCAATAATTAAAATGAGATAGTACTAAGCTGTCACACAACATCCTTTTTAAATTGGTATTTAAAATATCTCGGTTGCTGAAAATTAGTTTCAATGAAGAATATGCTTTCTTATTTAAAAATTTTACATGCTCTACAAATCTTAAGTCCTCATCTATAATTACTCCTAGATTTCTAGCGTAGTTAACAAAAGGTAGAGTAACATTATCAATTTTTATATTTAGATGCCCCTTTATAAAATTTCGATTTTTAGAGCTGCCAAAACACATAAGAATGGATTTTTTTGAGTTTAGCATAAGATTGTGTTCAACTGATAAGTTACGTATGCAATCCAATTCTCTATTTAAAACTACCTCTGCGTCGTTAACGCTAGATATTCTAAATGGATAGTAGAGTTGAGTATCATCTGCATAAGCGACTACTCCGCATTTCTGAACAGAATTTAAAATATCAGTAGTATAAATTATAAACAGTAATGGTCCTAAAATTGAACCCTGTGGAACTCCAGACAATATCGAAGCAGTGCTAGATGACACTCCATTAACCACTATTTTCTGACTTCGGCCACGCAGATATGATGACATTAGACCGATTGCACAAGAGTCAAACCCATAATATTTTAATTTAGAACACAACAAGCTATGATCTATGGTATCAAATGCCTTAGAAAAATCCAACAGGACCAACGCAGTTACCGATCCCTCATCCCAAGCAGTCGCAATATCATGAAGCATAGAAACTAATGCCGTGGCAGTGCTAAAACCCTTTCTAAATCCACATTGTTTGTCAGCTAATATTTTCTTTTCAATAACGTAATTAAATATTTGATTGTACAAAACTTTCTCAAATATTTTAGAAATTGCGGGAAGAATGCTAATTATTCTAAGATCAGAGAAACCTTGAGGGTTGTTATTTTTAGGTAAAGGCTTGCCGACCGCTGTTTTCCACATAGTGGGATAATACTTCTGCTCAATGCAACAATTAATAATATGTAATATACAGGGTGTTATGGAAATGACTTATTATATTTTAAGGGGCCACTCCTGGGTTGGCCTAGAGTTACACTTGATAGTTTTTTTTTCTAAAATCGGAAGTATTTTGAATTTTGTAAAATACCTTAAAACCGGACCATCTGTGCCTCTATGAAAGTTCATTACCCCTAAACACGTGTTTTTGACATGACAAATTGGCGGAATTTCTACAGACAGCTGATTACCTTGCGACGTTGCCAAGTATTCGGGAAAATCTTTTTTTTAGGTTTTTTAAAAAAGATTAAATCAAAAACTATACTGCGATTTCAATTAAACACGCCTTATTCAATAGGTATAGTTTTTACTCACCCCATGAAATTGTATTGCTATCATAATACTTCGCTGAGTAAAAATCGTAGATACCAACAACAAGCCCTATGTCTGGAAATTTACACAGATAAACTATCACATCACAAAACATTCCCATCACATGTGTATCACATTATTCAACAACTATACACTCCAGCAGCAAAACGCAAACAAATTTTATGCCGTTGCAAGTAAATGAATAATAAGAAATGATATTAAAAACAAATTTATGAAGCCACATATGAAGCCATTGGGCGCATTCGAGAGACGAAACTGCTCCGCAGTGGTTACCGGTTATGATCCAACCGCTACCGATTCGTCGGCTTCCATGGATTTCGACTATTTCGACCAAAAGATCATCACGTTTGGTTCAAATGTCAAATCCATATCAGCTGTGCGTAACAAACATTAACCTTTCTTGTTTTGTGAAGCTTACCAATATACTCATCCCTTGGTTGAAACTCTTTGGTGGCAGTTAAAAAGTACGTTTTCCTGTTTAATGTATATGTTTTGTTCCTCCATTCTATTTACTACGTTCTTCGTAACCAAACTTTTGTTGCATACGTCATTTCCCCATTGACATAACGAACCGCTCTCTCCAAGCAGCGGAAGTGAAAGATGCTACCCAAAATGGCGACCGTTCCGTAACATGTTGGAAAGTGTCGTAAAAGTAGCGGTCGACACAACAAGACGATTTAGGAACTGCTTCGGAGCAGTTTCGTCTCCCGAATGCGCTCGTTGACTTTGAACTGCTCAGTACCCAATCACAGAACAGCAACAAATCACATTTCCCGCCCCCTGGACTATCGTGTTTAAATGTTGTGTGTCCAGTTAAGAGGACTGGATTGGATACCGTAATTATTATTCTTAATTGCAATGGCCACCTGTCTTGACGACAATGAGCCAGCTATTATCATTACCAAGAAGAACAGAAGTCACAGAAGAAGAGAAAGAACATAACCGTATGAAACGTGTGTCGCGTTGTTTTCACTCCGGATTTTGTTATAAAGTATTTCTAAGTCTATAACTAGTAATTTCTTGTATTAATAACACAGAATTAAAGAGCTAATAACTTGATAATGTCCCGAACAGTTAATGTGTTGTTAAAGTGAATAAATGTCCCGCTAGAATCATTTGAAATGGTAACGGTATAACGTGGATTTCTTGCCGATATGTTTTTTATTTCAAGGTATGTACAAATAAAACTAGAGCAATACGTAGACAATTTTTCGTGTAATAGGGTAGAAACTAAAGCATATTAAAGTTAAGTAGAAAAAATTAAATATTCAAAAAAGGTTATCTGATGAAACTGATGTAGTAAATGTGGCAACACTGCTCAAAACACATGTTTTGGGCTGACGATATCTAAAGACTATCTGACAGTAACTGTCAGATTTTTGTCAACAATTTTTTTTTTGACAAGTAGTACGAATCAGCTGTTTGATCATTGGCGCGTAGGTGTTTTGAGCTAAATTTTTGAAGGCATTTTTCTCGAATTTCTAGCTTCGAGCGCCATTTAACGCAATTTTTCCCCAATTCGGCTCGACCTATAGATTTACGGGTTAAAAAATAATAAGTCATTTCCATAACACCCTGTATATATGTCCACATAAGGACTACTTAATTTAAGCATTTTTGATGATATATTATCGATACCGAAAGCTTCAGATCGTATATTATGTAAAATATTATGAATTTCTTCTACCGTGGCTAAGGAAAATGAAAAAATGTTATTTGTATTAAAAATATTATTGTTATAAAATGTAATTTTGTCGTCGCATAAATTAGATACATTTTGAAAATATTGTGAAAAATACTGATTTATGTCTTCGGGATTAGAAAATTCACCTGGAATGTTATTTGTTTTATTAGAACGAATATTAAGATCTCTTAAAGTCGTCCAAGTTCAACGTGGATTGTTTTCGGCACAGACTCGTTGTAAATGATTTTTTTTAGCAAGTCTTGTTATAGATAAAGTTTGATTACGAAGGCGTTTGTACTCATTCCAATCATCTTCCAACCGAGATCTTTTATATGCTGATAATGCTCTTGAACGTAGCTTTTTTAATCGCCTAATATCGTCATTGAGCCAGGGAGCTTTAGGTTTAGTTACTTTAGACGTTTTGAAGGGCGCATGTCTATTAAAAATTGACAAAAGTAGATTATTTAAGGTTAAGATTTTATTATCAATATTTTTTTCCGTTATTATTTGGTAAAAATTTAAATTTTGCAAGTCTACAAGAAAATCATTTAAAATAAAATTCCTGAAACATCTGTATATTCATTAAAATTACATTAAAGCACAACCATCAGGCATTTTTTAAAACATTGTATCAGCACGACGAAAATACATAATATAATCTTTATTTAAATGTTTAGGAGTCGTTAAAACCTCGTAAAACATACTTAGCAAGCTGCTCCAAATGATACAATGTGAAATATTTAAGTTTCTGCACTATAGCTGCGCATTTTTTTTAACATATGTTAATTTTTTTCAATATTCAGTTACGCCAATTAACTGAACTATAACGTCGGACTAACGCATCGTTAAAGGCTAAGCGCATAAACGATTTTCTTCGCACACTAAAATATACAGCTTATAAAATACATAATCGTTTTATAGAGCTTTATTAGTTTACAACGGCCATAAAGGAGCCCATAAAGGAAAACGCATTGGCGTATCAATCAACCTAACGTTGACAATCGGCTACATATACTACTGTCCCCAAAATTAAGAAAAGGAAACATTTTTTTTTTATTTTGGGGCGAGTTTAAGGGCGTGGAAACATCAGGATATAATTAAAAGAGTCGGAGCAAAAAGGATATAAAAATTGTTTTCATAGATTGACATACAAAAAATTACAAGCTAATACATTATTAATAAAGAATAGTAGGATAACCATGCAGTGTATAACTCATCCCTCGATGGATGCCATGAATATTGTCTTGTTCTAATTTTCGTTGCAAATTTAAAATGTATTTAAAAAATATATCCTAATTTAACAACACTGCTTGCAACGAATTTATACAAGTTAATTAATAAAGCATTTATTTCATTATATATTTAAACGATTAAGGAAGGAATTTTTATACGAATATGATCAATAGTTAAGGAGAACCTGAAAGATCATATTAATGTTTTTACAGGTTTCCCGTTTTTTGACATTTTATAATATATTGGGCAAAGACTGGTCTTCTAGCTCTTGAAGGACACAATAAATCACTTTTTCTTAGCGGTATATTTGCTTGTTTTACTTTTAATCTTCACTTTCACCTCTGCTTTGTCTTTTGCCTTCGTGATTTCTTGTTTTCTTTGGCTACCGCGGACCTTATCCTTTGCTCTTACTTCTCAATAGCCTTCTAAATACATTTTAATTTAGGTAAGGTGAAGTTGGGTAAATATGTTAACGCCACCTCCATAATTAACGAAAAACCAGTTCCATTCGGCGGACAGTGGTTTATATATTCTTTCGATTACTCCAAGACCGAAAAAGGTCACCGACATAGACTTCCTAACCTATAAAACTTCAATTAGGTAAGCTTGATATATTTCACTTATTAACCTTAATATAATGTCTTTGATGACTCCAAGGTAAATATTATCCAAACATTGTGTATGGTTTATTTATTGTTATGTCACATGTGCCCCGTGATAAATTCCAACATGGGCAAGTGTAATATAGGCTATATCACATTAACCCTTTTTAGAAATATTGCGTAAATATATTCGGAAAACTAATATAAGAAATGTAAATTAAACAATGCAGTCTTACCATAATCATTAAACTGTGGAGAAAGACTGCATTGTTTTATTTACATTACATTAACTCGACTGAAAGTATGGACTATTTCTTTAATATAAGAAAGTAAGTATTTTCTCAATTTTTTTTTAAAACCTGGCATTTTACCTCGCCAGACCTTATTAAATATGAGTTTCGTAAGGGTGGTATCTATCCCCTAAACAAAAATGCTATTCACAAGAAAGCATTTACGGAGAGATGGGAATTTCATAACACACAACTCAAGGAACCAGAAAACGAGTCTGCAGGGCCACCAACATCACAGCTTGCAAGGTCATCAACATCTGAGCATATGACGTTATCAATATTACAGCATGCAGGGTCAACAACACTGCAACTTGTCGAACTCGACGAAAATCATCCTGTTTGTGTACAGATATTCAACAACTGTCATTCGAAGCAATTTTATTAAGCCAAATTCAACAATATCCACACTCATAGAAGCAAGAAAGGTCAAAGGTACGTCCAGGGACCGAAGTTTTATCTTCCGAAGAGGCACTATTTCGTATAAAGGACAAAAATACTGGTGTTAACCAAAAAATTAAGGCGCCAAAGAACAAGATAAAAAAACAACGGTCTAGCTCTGCGGACTTGGACGAAGTGCCCTACATGGATTTATCAGATGATGACGACGAATGTCTGAGTAATGAAGTTTTTGATGAGAGCGAGCGAAATAACCACAATATTGTTATAAAGTTCTCGCAATAGGTAAATGGGTGTTGGTAAAATATAGCACAAAGAAAAGCCAAAAATATTTCGTAGGACAAATAAACGAAAAAGATGCAGATGCTTGAGTTGCAAATATTATGGAAGGAGCCAGACTATTCGAAATCTACAACACATTTAGCCCACTTCACCTTATCATACTTTACTTGGATTGAGAGAGATTGTCACGAAAAACCTTTTAAAATTGGAAAGGAAAAATAAGGTCACATTAAATTTTGAAAAATTTAAATGAGAAACTTAAAAAATTTCCTACGTGCATTTTTGTAGAAACTAAATCGATTTTAGAATTTATCAAAATTTCTGCTGATCTTTGACATCTGAAGCCTCAAAAAGTAGCTTATATCTCTCAATTTAATCTACTACCTATACGTTCTACGTCACTGCCGTCATAAATTTTAAGCCATAACTGCCATTTTACTCTCATAATTTACCAATACATCGCATGTTGTCGTTCCTCTAACAAGTGAACGGGCATTAAACCTACTCGGTCGAGGAATCTTTTGAGTTGGTGTCTTTTAATTGGCACCCTTAATGATTAAACGTCTATACGAACCAAACCCACTCTGCGGTTCGGCGTCTAGTTAAAGCAATGGTTTATGGGATTATACAGCCCATGGAACTTTGTATTTTGTTTTTTAATTCAGCAATGAAGAATTATTTATTTTCAAGTCTAAATTTGTTTTTGCTTCGCATCAAGACAAATTGAAATTGTCGCGTTATTTAGTCAGGATATTATTATTATTATTATTTCTATCCTTCAGTGGTTCCTTTAGCACCTTTAGGCTTCAGAGCAGGAATGCTTCTGCCATCAGGACTAATAATACTCTAAAGATGATTTGGGTCTGGCAGGGTGGCAATCATCAGCTCATTTTTTGTATTTATATCTGTATCAAATAGGAAATCAAAATAATATTTGCAATTTTCCACGGTAAAGTTTGCACGTTAACTCTAAACTCACTCGACTTGGCCGCTGCTCGAGATTTATATATTGTGAATTCCTTTTTCGAAGATATACGGCATTCAATGTAAAATAGGCAGAAAGACTGATAGTGATTATAAACCTTTTGCATTATTAACAATGGCTTCGACGTTTCGAATTGTTTTTTAAACGGATAGTACAATGGAGCTCTTTTTGATTGTCCATATGATTTTTATACGCGTAAGTTATATGACTGTAAAATACAATATAGGTAGGCACTTGCGTATTTAAAATATCAGCATTGTTGTTAAGGACCAAGTTTTACATTTTAGTATTTTGTAAGAATTTTTTTAAGATGTATAAATCTCTATTACGTCGCGGATAAGCAAACGCCAGACCAAAGCGTTCACATTAATTTCCTTGGTTTATTGAAGGGTCACCGTTCCTATAGAGTATACAGTAATTGTAATGGCGCCAGTAAACCAAACTGTGGTTTCTGTTAACTACGTCTATATATTTCGATAGCTCAAATTATATTTACTGTTCAAAAAACTATTTATTCAAAAACTATATTGACAATGACAATCAAAATCGCAATTTCAATCGGTCCCATTGTTGTCTACAGGTTCATAGCCAAAGATTCTGCACGAAAAAAATTGTTGACCAAATCATGTAATTCTTCGTCCGTTTTCTCGTCTCGAATATGAAGACTAATATTTTTACCTAATCTTTCCCTGAACTGACCGAGATCTCCATGAATAATCCACCGAAGCTTAGTGTAAGATAGGGCGGGGGAACTTTTAGGACCTTCTATAAGTTTTTTTGTTGTAATCAAGTCCGAATTATCCTCTCCTATAAGAAGTTTTGGCTCAAATTCCTGAATATCTTCAAATGTAATATTTCGTAAATGTGATATTTTGTAAATGTGATATTTTGTAAATGTTTCCACTTTGTTTCTAATTTTTTTATGTTCATATTTTGTACTGATAGATCCATATCTTTGAAAGTGTAAACAGTACTCATTTTATGGAACACCTTCTCCGACACCAGCCATTTCAAAATTAACCATTCTTGTGTCTCTTCGTTTGGAAGTAACTCGATCTGTTCATCTTAAATTTAAAATTGTTTCAGGTCCATACATATCTAGTTCTGTTGCCAGTCCTTCATCAATAAGACTTATAGTTGAGCTTTCATCAAAAAGTGCATATACCTTCTTCTCTGTCTTTTCAGTTCTTAAAATGACTGGAGGAGTTTTTAGTAGAATTTCATTATATTGTTTCTTGATTGTGTGAGCTCTTACTTGACTGGATGTCCCTGACTGAGAATTAGTAAATATTTCATATCCTGGATTTTTAATATTTTATCTTGTGTAGCTCTAGTTCTTTCTTCATTTGTCAAAGTTCGTGTTGGGGCATTAAAATGAAGGAGCCTATAGTGGGTTTCCTTGCATGCTGAAAGGTTATAAAAAAACAGCCGACAGCCAATAGAGAGCACACCACGTATTTTGTTGCCATTTTTATTTGGATCTTAGCAATCTCACCAAACGTCTCAGGGAATGTAATCTTTTAAATATGGACGGCAGTGAGACCCATAAGTGTTACTTTTTCCTTTCCTCAAGGTGTAAATGTACACGCGAGTTACAAGTCGTGTCGAAGGGAAGGCGTTTTTAAAAAACACTGTTTATTTGAAACGTAGTTTTTTTATTTCACCAGATTGTAACAAATTTATTTTGAAAAGGAGAATTACAGACAATTGATACAACAGGAGTGTCAGACTTATCTATTTTACTACTATTTATAAGTTTAGCTTATCGCTATTCTAGGAGTGGTCAAAAGGAGCTTGTCAACAGTTTTATGGAATGTAACTCCTCCACCCTTAGAGAGGCATATAAACTTTTAAGTTTCTATGGCTTATATAAATTCATTTATTTTAAGTTTTTTCACTTTTTTTGTTTTTAGGTAACGAGGCCATAGATACTTCCAAGTTATAAATAATACAATTATACTTAAAATAACATGTAGTAAAACTGTCCAAATACTTGTTTTATTATAATAGAAAGGTGTATTTAATAATTTTGAATTTTCAGATTTTTGGAAGTTTATTTCTTCCTGTATTTCATTTAATTTATTAAGATTAATATTATTGAGATTGAGCAGTTTTACCTTTTCATATACGATATTCCTTGTTACATTATTATTAATACGTGGTAAAGGTATATTCATAAAATTATTTTTTATGCTTTTATAAGCCTTAATAACAATATCTCCTAGTTTTAGGTTACAAGGAAAACTAAGTTCTATTAAATATGTTCCATTAAATAATATATTGTTTTGTGCATTTTCGCATGTTTCAATTCCTATTAGTTCTTTATTAGTTACGAGAATCCATTTATTAGTATCGATATTTTGAAGTTGTATATTTTCAATATCAATATACAGGGTGTTACAATTTGAAATATTATGTTCATACTTTAATAGTTGTACTTCACAAGGAATATTTTTATAGAATTTTTCTGAGTGTATATGGGTGCATAAATAATTATTAAATGTAATCCGTTTACATGGTTGATTCGAATAACCAAAATTTCTTTCATTTATCAATAAATATTCGAAGTTAGGAACAATTATTTTAAAATGGTTTCCATATTTCGTAGGTAGAGTAAATAATTGAAAAAGGTGATAATTCTCTTTTTCTACTAAAGGAATCTCAATTACAAAAATGATTTCTTTATTTTTTACGTAACTTTTAATTTCTAAGGTATTTTCTATATTTAGGATATTATTAGTTGTTGGTTCAAATATTAATTTTTCGAAAGTTATTTTTTCATTAAGTGATTGTAGTTCAACCAGAAACTCTTCTGTATTAATTATTGTATTATGGAAAGTATTTAGTTTTGCAAAAGCTATTGCTGTTTCGATATTTCCTAATAGGTCGTAAATATTTTGATAGAATGTAGTTATTTGCGAAAAGATCATATGAATTCGGAAAAACTCAAAAAGGTTGACTTCATCGATTTTGACTTTATTCACGACTTCAATTAATTCGTTAACTCGTAACTGTAATATTTCTTGATTATGAGAAACATTTTTTATGCTATCTTGGAAATTATCTATTGATTTTCCCAATAATGTCATTTGTTTGTTTAGAGCGACTTTTATGTCATTTTGATTATTTTTTAAGATATTAATATTATTGTCAATACGTTCTGCGTCATCTTGATCGAGATTTCCAGTAATACTTTTGATTATACTACCAAGGGCGTTTATGAGAGCTCGTTTTCTCTTTGTTCTAGTAGGAAGTATTTGATTTAATTTGGGCATTACCTATTTTGTAGGGTAATATTCCTGGATTATCGTTTAAGTTGTGGTATGTTGGTCTGTCTCCGTAGACAAAGGGCCATAATAGGAATACGATGAAAATTTTCATTCTTCTCCCAGTTTTTGTGATGCTTCCTTCTTTCTTCTTTGTTTCTTAACCTAACTGGTTTGGCGATTTTTGTCCTCCCCAGATCCTTATTCTAGGTTTTGTCTACGTCCAGCGATGCTTGTCTGTTGGTAGACCAGGAAAACTCGTCGATATGCCCTCGATTAGTTGACCCGGACTCCTGAAGTCGTTGCTTCTGTCTTCTTCCTGAAGTCTTCTGGTTGCCACCTTAGATCGGTCTATGTGCTTCCAGTTAACTTCCTTGGAATTTTCTTCTCCCTTGTAGGTTTTTCTGAGTTAATTCAAAAAGAAAAACGCTGCAAAAATGTCTTTTTTGGAACGTTCTCAGAAATCCACCAAGACTGCGCCAGTTACAAGTCGTGTCGAAGGGAAGGCGTTTTTAAAAAACACTGTTTATTTGAAACGTAGTTTTTTTATTTCACCAGATTGTAACAAATTTATATTGAAAAGGAGAATTACAGACAATTGATACAACAGGAGTGTCAGACTTATCTATTTTACTACTATTTATAAGTTTAGCTTATCGCTATTCTAGGAGTGGTCAAAAGGAGCTTGTCATCAGTTTTATGGAATGTAACTCGCGTTCTAGAAGAGTTGGTCTTGACAATGCACTAGCAGTAAGACGTTTGGATGGTGAGTGAAACATTTCCGCGATAATCGCGAATCTTTAGTACTATTCATCCAAGGCTAAGGCGTACGCTACACGCACAATATTTATCGCGATATTTGGATGATGTTTATTGATTAATCATGAGGGACACACAGATTACTGGAAACTAGACTAGAAGTACAATATTTATCCTGTCAGTGTTTAGCTATCGTAGTGGCCTTAGCTTTTTTAACTGTGTTCGAATTATCATTTGTTGAAGGGTCTCATATTTCTGGTAAACTTTCTAAATTCAATATAAATGATTTTGAGTGTAATTTTTCCGTTGTGCAGGACGAATCTGACGCTATCGAAGACTCCATACATCCCGCTTTCGTCATCAGATATCGTACTAGACCGCTAACAGAATCAAAAAGATATTTTAAACAGTTCTGTACATGACATTCTCTACCAGCAAGTCCTATTTCCTAAATATCCTTTTACTCGTTTGAATTTGTGTAATAACATTAAACATCTCCATAACAAAGATCGAAATTTTGTACCATTTATTCTTTTTATGGTTGGAGCTAGGTTTGGATATGATGACTCTCGTCAACCTTCATCTGATGAAAATGCTCACTTGCTGATGGAACGCCGTTTTCAAAACAAGTTTTCGGTTAATGTGTGGGCCGGTGTTGTAGGAGACCATTTAGTTGGGCCAGATTATTTTTCCACAAAGTCTCATATACTTTTTAAAAATTCGGTGGCCTATTTTATTGAAAGATGTACATCTAAAGATAAACAATGTGGCTGCATGAAGACGGGGCGCTGTTACATTTTAGTATATCGGTAAGAGAGAATCTTAAAGAATCTCTTCCTGAGAGATGGATACGATGCAGTGGATTTGTACCATGGGCTCCCAGAGGACCTGATTTAAACCCAATAGATTTCTTCTTTTGGGGCTATCTCAAATATCTTTTATACAGGCGTCCAGTCCCCGGCAAAGCATATCTAATAAAACTGCGAGGTAATCAGACTAAAGGAAGAAATATTGGCTAGATTTCGTTGAAACTTTCTAAGAAAAATTACCTTATGCAATAAAGTAAGAACGCATCACTTTAACAATGTGCTATGAAGGAAGATAATAAATTGTTATCAATAACACAATTTAGGTGGTAAACTTAGGATTATTGAAATTAAACATTTATGTTAAATATTATCTTACTTACTCAATTCTACTAATTCATGGTTAGAAAAGACAACATTAATTGCATGTAAACTCGTTTCCAAGGAAGCCCCTTGCGTTTGTTTTCAAGACATGCGTTGCTAATATAAAAAATTAGTGGAAGTGGATCGGTCAACGGTTCATTTTATCGTGACAAAGGAGGAACTGATTTTTTAATGACCTAATAATAATGAAAATTTATTAGAAACATAAAAGCTGAGGCACCCTCAAAAAAATGGTGCCTGGATGGCTGTTTCCCGAAAAGAAATTGTTGATCCTATTTCTTTCCACGACACAGTTACAGCACAGCGGTATAAGGACAATATTTTGAATCCATTTGTGGAGCAATTACTTGACGATGAACTACGTTTTGGTTATTTTCAACAGGACGGTGCAACCGTGCATACATCTGCCGAAACTATTAACTACTTACGCAATCTTTCGACGACAGATTGATCAGTTTTCGAACAGACATTGAATTCCCACCCAGATCACCTTGTTTGACGGTTATGGATTACTTCATTTTTCCTCATTTAAAGAACAATATTTTTAAAACACCAGCTGAAAATTTAGAACAGTTATCCAAGAATGTGATAACACTTAAATACATACATACATAACGCTTTTGAAAATATAAAGAGACGTATGAATTTATGCTCAGAGATGGCGGTGGCCAAGCCCTACGTTTTGGTTCAAGCCCTCTTGGATGAAAATAATTTTTGCTCACACGGTACATTATTTTCGTCGAGTCGAATTATCCCCCTCATCATTTCCGGACACCCTGTATATTAATAATTTTATCCTCAAAGCATACAGCCTCACCGACTATAAAATATTTCCGAGTAAAAGAGATTCCTTGATTTTTACCAAAACCCTGATCCTGACTGCGAGTGAATCTCAAAACGTTTCACCTGGTCGGTTTTTAGTCATCTCTAGGGTTACTTCGCTACCTACAAAATTAAAATAACCGGACCCACAAATTGTCACTAAGCCAATTTCCAGCCCTTTTTTTGCTATTTACTGAATACAATAATTTTAATATCCATCCAGAACAGATTTAAGCCGCAATCTGAGTTATTTTATATACCAGCCCTTAAACATACAATTTTTCGCCTATATGTTGATACAAAAGGGCACTTAAGCCCCCAAATTAGGTTAAAAACTGCAGCGCGTCCCCGACATCAGTCGGTACATATAAGGGTATATAATAATATCCAGCTTTTGCTACCATGATTGATCAGTTAAGTGCGTGTATTAAATTTACGACTTTTCCCTTTTTCCATGTTATTGAGCTTCGACAAGAGGTTATTAAAAGCTTTTTATAACTCACGCTTAAAAAGATTAACGATAAAAAATGTACATTAGGTTGAAAAAGGGTTGTTTTCTAGGACCATTAAATAATACGAGCATTACATATTTAATTTTAAACAAGATCTGCTATTCATAATTCACAGTGTGAGTTAAAATTGGATCATATTTCCACAGTTGCCGACCAATCGGAACATCGAACATTAATTTCATTGATGCCTAAATAGTTTTAAGTCATTAAAAAAAATAACGTGACCGTTACGCCAACGGCTATAAGGTCATGAAATATTTTTGTGACAGTATGTAAATTGGGTGTATTAACACATTTTAAATGCTTAAAAGTTCAACACAAATTTGAGTTGCGGTTTTCACAGAGGTGTTCACTCTGTTCATATCGCGCTGACTTTTTTTTTGCACATTGCACTCTCAAATGGTGTCTGGTTCGTTGTTTTCCGAAGAATGATGGTTGGTCCTATTTTTTCCATGACACAGTTAGTTACAGTACAGCAATATTTTGAAACCATTTGTGGAGTAATTACTTGACGATGAACTATGTTTTGATTATTTTCAATAGGGCGGTGCAACCGCCTATACATTCACCGAACCTATTAACTACTTACGCAATTTTTTTGACGATAGATTGATCAGTTTTCGAACAGACATTGAATTCTCATCCAGATCAACTTATTGGACGGTTATGGATTACTTCATTTTTCCTCATTTGAAGAACAATATTTTTAAAACAGCAGTTGAAAATTTAGAACAGTTACAAGAAAGGATTATCCAAGAATGTGGTAACATTTCTCCAGAGATGATGGTCAACGCTTTAGGAAATATGAAGAAACGTGTGAATCCTTTTTCTATATTCCTACTTTGTTAATTTTGTAAACAACAAAAACAGATTTGTATTTGTTTACTTATTTTAATATTGATCAGTTTGGCATATAATGTCATAATATGAATTTAACACAATTTTAACCTAGATTTGATTCAGGTTAGTTCAGGTGTAATTTTAATATCGACTCTTGCCTTAATTCATTTTGGTTCGTGCGTTTCTTTTTTAAAGTTTTTGTCTGCAAAGTTTTGGCGCCTTTTTCTATTATAATATATCATATAGTGTATCTCTACTATAGATTTGGATTTGGAGCCAGTCTTTTGGTTAGATATATTATATAATATACAGGGTGTTTCCTAACTACGTTACGAAACTTCAGACTTCAGAGGGTGATACGTAGAGTCGTTTTAAGAAAAATAGTTTCTATGAACATATGTCCGGAGTTTCTTTGTTTCTGAGATACAACAGGCGTTAAATTAAAAAAAAAGTAAACGGTCATAAATATTCTTAAACCGATTTAGTTGAAATTTGGTTTAGTTATTTGAAGTAATAAGGCGTTTATTTAGCCCTAGCTAGATTGAAATTATTAGGTCCAGTGTCGTCTCAGTGGGCACCACAGCTAATTATTATTGAGAAGAAAAAGTACGTCATTGCCTTTTTTTCAGATTAAGCAACTACAAATACAACTTTTTGGTCTCTTGTGTTTTTTTCATATCTGGCTTCGTTTGCGACAAAAACAATAAAAATCACTTTAACTCATTCTAAAAGCTATCCATGAACAACATAAAATAACAACCAAAAATAAAAAATAAACAATTTCGACCTCACAGTGAATGAGCAAAATGTCCACCTTCTGATAAAATGCACAACTGCAATCGATTTGTCATTGATTGTCTGATACGTTCACAAATACCTGGAGTATTCCTTATGACATTGCAATTGTCAATAATCCGATTCCTCAAGTCATTCACATCTAGTACAGAAGTTTTATAAACAAAAGCCTTTAGATGACCCCATAAATAGAAATCTAGAGGATTAATATCAGGACTGCAAGCTGGCCAATTTTGAGCGATTAAGGTAGGGGATGTCGAGATGCTGACGAGCAAGAACACTAAAATGAGCTGGAGTACCGTCGTGCATAAACCACATGTTGATTCTTACATGTATGGGTACTTCTTCTAATAAAATGATTAAATGATGTCGCAAAAAGTCCGTGTAGGATTCACCTGTTAATCTTGGGAGTAAACAAAATGGGCCAATTAGGTAGTCACCGATAATTCCTACCCAAACGTTGAGCGAGAATTGTTGCTGAAAATGACTTTCTCTAATAACGTGGGGATTTTCGTCGGCCCAAAAATGGTCATTGTGAAAGTTCATAATAGCATCTCGTGAAAAAGTTGCCTCGTCCGTAACTAAAATATTTGGTAAAAAATTATTATTGTGTGCCATCCTATGAATCAACCACCTGCAAAACATTAATCTTGGGTGAAAATCCCGAGGCAGTAGAGCCTGGACCCGCTGTATGTGATATGGCTACAGGAGGTTTCTTTTTAGAACTTTCCAAACGGTTTTTGGGCTGACTTCAAGCTGCAGTGCAATCTTCCTTTTACTATTTGTAGGATCTTCTTCTATCGCATCAAGTATAGCTTCTTCGAGTTCAGGCGTTGTTACAGTTTCTGGTCTTCCACCACCTGAATTTTTATTAAAACTCCCAGTTTCACATAATCTTGCATGTAGCGTTTTAAATGTTTTAGCACATGGGATTACTCTGTTAGGATATCTGTCCTGGTAAATTCTTCGTGTTTCTTCCGCATTTCCACTTGCTAAACCATAAAAAAAGTGCATGCCAGCCATTTCAGCGTTAGTAAAATTGTTCATGATAGAATCACTGCTAATTGTCAACTCTGAATTCTACTGATAATATGATAATACTATCACTGTCAGCTGCTCTCCAAAGCAGGTACTTCATTTGGTCTTGGCAGTAATTTGTTATAAATAGCAGATGTGGTAAGCCAAATATTTGATAATAAAAGTAAACATATTTAAACCAATCGTGCATTTTATCAGATGGACTTTTTGCTCATTTACTGTAAGGTCGAAATTGTTTATTTTTTATTTTTGGTTGTTATTTTATGTTCTCCATGGATAGCTTTTAGAATGAGTTAATCTGAACAAATAAAAAAGCTTTAAAAAAAAGGCAGTGGCGTACTTTTTCTTCTCAATAATAATTGGCTGCGGTGCCCACTGAGACACCACTGGACCTAATAATTTCAATCTAGTTAGGGCTAGATAAGCGCCTTATTACTTCAAATAACTGAACCAAATTTCAATCAAATCGGTTAAAGGATATTGATGACCGTTTTTTTTTAAACTTCAACGCCCTATATCTCAGAAACGAAGCAACTCCGGACATTTTTTCTTAAAACGACCTTACGTATCACCCTCTTCGTACCGTAGTTAGGAAACATCCTGTATATTATTATTATTGTGATCTCAACCAAGCCTTATGTTTTTCAGTCCAAGCCCACTTGGATGAAAATAATTTTTTCTGGCACGGTACTAGTAAGAATAATTATTAAATGGTCTTTGGTAGTATAGTTCCAACCAGCTGAGTGGATGGGTGGTTGAGGTTCAACTGGTTTTAGAATACAACTTGCATCTTTAGATGTGTTATTGGCAAGTTAGTATATTATAATATTAATTATTCACAAAAAATGAAGGAACATCATACCGAATGCAAATATATGCACATAAATTATTATTTTAACTGTTTGCCTTTAATTCGCGAGCATAAAACTCTATCCGTTAAGTGGCCATTTGCAAACCACAGGAAAGGCAACAGATGCGTCCCAAATGATCGCCACATCCATAATTTATCAGACGTATACAAGGCACAAACCCTTAAATTTGCAAATGTATCTTTCGTTAAAATATGCAAACAAAGTGATGATGACCAAAATATCCCTTTGGGGGCGATACAAGCGAAATAAAGGATCACATTAACATGTACCCTTTAAGAGCCTTTGATTTTCCATGTAATGGCGGATATTTGCATGAGGTGCACCAGCCTTTGATGCTTTTAGGAGTTAATTTTTGTCGCAATATTCTTTTTAGATTATCTATAACCCTACATATCTTTGATCTTTAAAGAGTTTCGACGAGATGCGGTATTGATTTATACGATGTACTGGAAAAATATTGAAAAAGTTACTGCAGAGAATTTCGAATCCGAAGGTCACTTAATGGAAGCAGTTGCTATTTTTTTAAATTCAACTTTTCCTTTTTCTTTTCTTTCTGATGAATTTGCTCTTTGATCCCTTGCATTGGCAACCCATGAGTCGATGCGGTTCTATCTGAATACACAGATCCGTACTTTATTGACATTTTATTGAATTTTTTTGTTTTTACCACCGTTTTCTAAAATTATTTTGTAGTTTGTTTTATTTTGAACACTATACCTCTTAGTTTTCGTGTGTTAGTCCGTGACAAACTTAATTTCTTGTAGAGTTAAGAATAACTAAAAATGAATTTGAATGGAATGAAAAATTAATCGCACTTATTATTAGAGATGCGATATAAAAAGAAACAAAAATGGTTAAGCTTCCCATTTCTGTTTTCAATACAGGGTATACGGCGAGGGGTAACCTGCTGAGGTCAACTTTGTACACCAATTGCTACCTACATCGCTTAATATTACATCAAAATATTGCACATTGCTTTAAAAACACTGCCCATTGCTACATTCTTGCAACATTGGTGAGTGTGACTTCACATGGCATGGCAATATGCCATATTGCTCGCATTTTCTTTGCATTGTCTGTCACTGCTTCATTAAATCAAAACCAGTAAGGCGATGTCGCAACAATCTTCGCATACTTGGTTCCCGGCATCGAGTCACTCTGTGTTGGGTTCCTGGTCATCACAGCATAGATGGCAATGAGTCTGCTGATGCGGTCGCCAAGGAGGGCGCAGGTATGTCCGCCAATCTAGTAGAGAATACCGTGGCCAGACCACTGGAATCGATCAAAGAGGAGGTAGATCGTACAGCCAAACAACTTGCAATAAGCAGATGGACAGAGCTAACTGCCTGTAGGATCTCTAAGCAATTGTGGACCCTACTTGATAACAGGAGGACCGCAGCGTTATTACGACACAGTCGGAAGGACCTGAGAAATATCACTGCCGTGGTTACCGGACACTGTCTTTTCGGTAGACATGTCGAACGTATGTAAATACCAGCTAAAGACTTTTGTAGAAGTTGCAGAGACGAAGAAGAGGAGGAAAGTATTCAACATTTCTTGTGTGAATGCCCTGGCCTTGCAAGAAGAAGGTTTAATGCCTTGGGTGAACCATTCTTCAATAAACTGAAGGAAGTAAGCAGCTTACAACTGGGTCGACTTATTAGGTTTATTAACAGTAGTGGCTGGTTTGAGTGAGCTGCCAAGATTATTCTACGCCATACTTCGCACTAGCCATCAGGGAGCTGATGCTGGTAGGTTCCGCAGAACATGTTTAGTAACACAACGGTCTACGTGAGACTGTCTGGATAGACCAGAAGTCTGCCACTCTAACCTAAGCTAACCTGTCACTGCTTACATTTTTATATATTGCTTGCGTTTTCTTGTAATTGAGGTAAAAAATTGTGATGCAGTGGCTATGACTTCCCTTATGTCTATCATAGTGCCATAATTTTCAAATATATTTGCCTGTAGGTATGCAATGTTTTCAAGAACATGCTACCAATTGCCATCTCTTCTTTCCTCGTCTTTTTTTTTTTAGTTTCATTTCGACAATGAGCTATAAAATAATAGGCATCGTAATACACCCATCCCACGCTCGGCATTTTTGCTCAAACGGTCACCAAGACTAAACTTAGATTCTTTTTGTCAAGCAATAAACATTGAACTAGAAAATCTTTCCAAATTTTCATTTGAATGCAACAAAGAAAACAGGAAGAATATAGGAAAAAATCAGTAAAAGTAAATTTCGGTTTTTTGCAAATATCTCGTAAGTGGTTAATCCTATGGTGAAAATTCTTATAGCGATTTTATAGAGCGTGATGCTCTCTAATCGTTTTTATTTGAAACGATTTTCGGTCAAACGAGTATTTAAACAGTTACGTCAGTTTTTCGTTTTTGTTGCGAACATCTCGTATACGGTTGGTCCTTCAGTGAAAATTCTTACTGCGGTTTTGTAGACCGTGGCGCCCCCTATCGTTTTTATTTATAACGATTTCCTGTCAAACGGGTATTTAAAGAGTTACGTCAGTTTTTCGGTTTTTTGCGAATATGTATCTCGTAAACGGTTGGTCCTACAATGAAATTTCTTATTACGGTTTTGTAGAGCATGGCGCCTTCTATCGTTTTTTTTATTGTTAAGTAATAATTATCTTTTTGTTGCGAATATCAACAACATACGCAGCAACTGCTTCTAAAAACATAAGCAATGCTCCACACCGTTTTTCATCTGTAGGTTGATTCTTGATTGTGTCAAATTTTAGCATTATGTGAGGAATGACCCGTTGAAACAGGTTTTTATCAATTTTTAGAGAATGGCCCAAATACATCTTTGGTAATTATTGGGTTGCACCGATTTTTTCGGTCATTTTCTGGATACTAGGTCGTTGATAACGAATCTCAATTTTTTTTTCATTTTTTTTCGACGGATTTGACAAAAATATATTTAATTTTCTTTACTTACATTACTGTGCTTACATACATATTTAGCCTGAACTAACCGAATCCTTAAAATTTTGTCATTGCCACTAATATATCACTTTTAGAACTCATAATATAGATGATACACTTCTTTGTTAAAATAAACGCAAACTGTGACACTGTGGCAATAAAAAACTCACGGAAAAACCGCAGATAAATATGAAAAATTGTAAGAAAACACAAAATCTAGATTATCCGATGATGATGGCATAGTTAAAACAAAAGTGCCATGTTGGTTTACGTAAAGCAAAATATTTATAGTTTTCTGTTCTTGGAAACAAAAAGCAAATAGGAAAACGGCTAGCGCTCTTTTAACCCATGTAGTTTAATCTGCATTGTACCCAACAACTACCAATGTTTCTTTTTTTTTAAATGGAGTTGACTAAATTGGACAAGCTGTTGTTGGAATATCCTATATTTCAGTAAAATAAATAAACATAGCAACACCGCGCATTTAGAGATGTCAGGTTATTTTTTCATAAAAACAACATAAATATGCAAAAATTTTTCTTAGTTTATATATTCGTTTACTGCATAATACCTTTTACCATCAACTTTAGTAGATCTAACACTTCTTTTATTTTCATCTTGCCAAGATCAATTAATGGTACCATTCTGAAAAATTCATGTTTCATCCAAGAAAACGAATTGGTACAAGAATGCTTCTTTTTCTTTATTATATTCTTCCAAAAATACTAGTCGTTTGGAAGCTACATGGGAAAGTCCCAGAAGCCCTCCCTCGCCTCAGTTCATCTTTTTACCATCCGAAGCCTATTTTTCTTGAAGAGGCTTCTTAAAGAGGTAAGACAAACATCAAACAGTTCTGTCTTTTAATTTCTAACTTAAAGTCAAAGTTACATGATGTTCTAAAAAAAATTACAGCTTATGAATAACCGAGTAAAATATTATAATTTTTAAATAATACAACTTGTCTCGTACATCTCATAAATAGTGTCACGGATAGAACTTATATCTAATCTTCACACATTTACAACTCTTTTTGAATTAGAACGTTTGTTTTAAGGTGATTCTAATAATTTATTAATTGCGCTTACAGTGGAGATATTCAAATTTAGGGCAGCTGCTACACGCTAAAAATTAGTAAAGTAGAAATAAAATATCTAGACCTTAACATACTCTTGAAATTTACTTCTCTGTACTGCTGTCAAGGGTAATAATAGGCCATTGTTGCTAAGTTCTTCCTGAAAATAGCTTCTTAGAGACGTCACTAGCTCTTTGCACCAACTAATTAAATGCTTCGGCATTTTTCACAAATAGTAAACAACGTAATCGACAGAGATATGCATGTGTATCTGTGGAGTTTTTGTTAAAAAATAGACGCACAGCAACACGGAACCACGAACAATTAAGGTTAGTTTTGCATGAAACGTCAAACCAAGCCAACTAACAAGGCGCCACCGCATCGTTTACACTTGTGTTGCCAACTATCGGCCAATAAAATTTAAAATATATTATTTTTAACAAGCTTAAGTAAACAAAATATTTGCTATAAGTGGGTTCGTATCAAAGAAGAATACTTTAAGTTTGTAGTAAATTCAATATCGCATAAAGTTTTAATATTTTTTGCCCAAATTTCATTTCCTCGTGTTTTCTTACGGGTTTACAATTATCAGCTGATTGATGACGTACATCGGTTTTTGTTTTGCATCAACTGTAGTTATAAATTGTCTAATTGGAATCTTGTTACAATTGTTTAGATTTAAATTAAAATAGCAATTTTCTTGTTATTTTTTTCATACAATTTTGGAATTTAGTGGTTTAGTGTTAGTTTCATCAGTAATTTTTAAAAGAAAACAGCAAAATTCAGGAAATTAGGAGAAAAACCAAACTTAACCTGGGATTTTCGACATGTTTAGCATTGCTAGTGTTTTTTATCATCGTTTCACGTCGCTTTTTACATTTTTTGACGCTTGTACACCACATTGCTTCAGCGGTTTACGGCAATTTTTTAAAATAATGTGAAATATTTATATTGTCCCAACAGTTCAAGCAACAATAGTAGAATTTTAAAAATAAATTCGCAGGTTTACTGATAAAATTTATTTTCCTGAAAATTTATGACTAATACTGGTTCAGATATGGCCGAGAGACCCTTATCTGAACACCCTGTATAAAAGGCTCGTCAACCGCCCTGCAATATTTCATATACTAACGATAAAAATTGTGACAATGATATTTTCGCCCTTCTGACTTCCTGGCACAACACTTCTGGTGGGCAAAAGATATTCCTAAAAAACGATCTGCTAAATAAAGCTGATAAATAGGCCTTTGAATTGGATCGGGGGCCACCGAGGATAATAAATTACTCCGTTCCCCTTCGTTGTCGCGCACTTCTTTGTATTTTTATCGAATAGTTCTTCTTATCTTTCGGTTAATGAACAGGTTGTGTCTGAAGAATGGTTCGAGAGCTACCGGATAATTTATTTCGGTGGTTCGACCCAATGGGACTGCCTCTGATTAGGTAGATTACGATGATTTGACCGTGTTGTCTTTATTTTTAGTTTTACCTTTTTAATGGGTCAAATAAATCAAACGGTCTATTAATGTTCCGGGCGTTTTTTAGAAGATTTCTTCGGATGTTTAAAGATAGCTTCGAAGGTTGACGTAATGACCCGTTATTTTAAATATCATCATTACTGCGTGTGTATATGGAAGAAGTGCGAAACCCTAAAACTGAAGTTATACACTGACTATTTCCCTCATATACTGTAACTACAATGCGCTTTTCACTTGATTTTCGGTGAAAATCAGCCCTCGGTCGCGATTGAGCTGAAAATTGCACTCTTCTGGTTTTTCATTGTTGGTTACCTACGAAAATAACCGTCACTGTCACAACAAGTTGAAATTTCTGCTTTGACAATTTCGCGTCAATTTATCAAAATGATTCAGGAAATAGTCTAAAAAATATATTTCGTGCATGTAAAATGGCTTGATAATCATGCACTCAGATTTGTTGCCCTAAAGAAACAGCTTTCATGCATTTTTATTGTTATTTACCTTAAAAAGTGCCCTCCCTTCGGTCGGGCAGTTTTTGGTAAATAACAATAAAAATGCATTCAAGCTGTTTCTAGGGCAACAAACCTTCATGCATGATTTTCAGCAATTTTATTAATATTACTATTGATAATATCATGTTCCTTTATGTAAATATAGTGGTGTGTTTACTTGCCTTTTGGGTAATAAATAAATATGATTTAAATTAACGAATCGGTTTTATTTGTATAGTTAGTCAAACAATATCCTATACTTTGTTTCTTAATGCGAGAGAGCAATAAAATATAAATTTGCAACGACAGGGCCCATTAAGCAGGGTGAAGAACTTAAAAGTTGCATTGTAAATTTCAGGTAAATTGCAATGATAGCTTCTAAAAATTCCGTATTTCAGATATTTAAGACGTACACACCCCGAATCGGTCCCATTTTAGGGTCGCCCTAGTTAGCATACAATAGAAAGACCAGTTCGGAGAATGAAATGAAAACTAACTGTAGTAACAGCGGCGTTACTACAGGTAGTTTAAATATTAATATTTATTTAAAAAAATCTACAGTACACAATACAACAACTTAACTTTTAAATTTTATTCATCATGTTCCGAGTAGTCCGATGAACTATCGTCGTTGGGGTCCAGAGAAATAATAAGGGGCTCTACAGTGTTTTCTAGCATTGAATTAAATCCAAATCTGTATTGTCAGCTTTGAGTTTTTTCATTGGCTAAATAGAAACTAATGGTGATTGGCTGAAACACTATCTATAGCACAAATTCTATCAGTGAGTCATTTAATACCAATCTATATTGTACACAAGTAAATTTTTTTATGCATATAATAATCTTTCCGCCACAAATACAGTGAACTTGAGAGGCGACGTTGTCATACAACCCGCAATCAGCTAAATGCATTTAAAGTGGCATGTCGATTTCGATACTGGGATTCTAATTGCGGAGAAAATAAATGTGGCAACACAAAGAGACTCACCTCAAAGATTTGAAAATAGGCGTGCCGGCAGGGTTGCTTCATTAAAGCCGCAAACACACTGAGCTCACGTCACGTCACATTACGTAAGCTCACGTGCTATTACGTTACAGACAAAAAGTGTGAAGCGCTGTTTTACATAGTATGTTAATACATCAGAACCACACTGAAGTCATCTCATGCGTATTACGTTACATCCCCAACGGCACGCGTGCTAGCATGTGCTTATTTTCTGCAAATCCACACTTTTCGTCTCACGTGAGCACTCGTTTAGGCGGTTTTGTAGAGAGCTGGTGTGTTGTTGGTGAATTTATGTTTAAAAATTGAGGAGGTTTTGATAGAAAAAGTAAGAGAACATGCTGTTTTATATAATCACGGATTGCCTGAATATCGTGATCAACATATTCGCCAAGCCGCTTGGGAGGAAATTGGAAAGGAGTTAGAAATACCAGGTAAGCACATTATTTTCTTGGTTTTTGCTGTTGTTTTACTGAGTGAAGGCAAAGTTTACAGAAGAACGATAAAGGCAGCCACAGTTTCTATTTCCTCTTCCCAGTCCGAAGAACTGATTGAGCTGGCGCTTTCCATAATTTAAAATTTACGCAAAATAAACAAACAACACAAACACAGTGAAATGAAAGAAAGACTGCCCGAATTCATATATCAATTTGTATACCACATCATAAAACGTGATGGTAGTGTGTTTCTAGTATGCTCTCACGGTTAAATCATGACAACATGATAGCACGTGACCTCACATGACGTGAGCTCAGTGTGTTTGCGGGTTAATTGACGTTTTAATTATTAATTACTTAATTGTAAGTTTTCTTTTCAGTTTTCGTAGTATAGGTATGGGTCGTTTACATAGATATTGTTTTGTGTAAATATAAAGTTATTAATCTTTATTTAGTGTTGTTAACTGCTTTTAATTGAGTAAACTATGAATATGGGCAACTAGTTGTCCGCCAAAAATAATACATTTCAAAAGTTAATTAAAAAAAAAAATATTGTATGGCGGCGAAAATTCTTGGGACAAATACGGGGGTTTCGGGAAAATAGGAAAAAATTGCATTACATCGACAAAGCATGACTCAATGAAGGGCACACAGTTGAAAAGGTATGGCAAGATCTAAATATTTAAAGTTTAAGGCGGGCATATTTAAGAAATCCTAGTGGACTAGATCGTTGTCTTATAGGATCAGGTTTTAAGAGTTAATGAAATAAATCTAATTTATAAAAAATTATATAACGTTCCGACGAAATATCATAATTTATTATTATAAATGCACTCGCCGCTGGAATTCATTCCCCTGACATCGCACAACCCGGAGCTCTCTATATGCTAGTGATGAGTCACTGACAGCAATTTTGGACTTGGAGTATAGTATGATCCCGTTGGTCTTTCGTGTCGTATCTTGCTTGTATTTGGCATTGGCAACTTTGATATTATTAATTGCTTAAATTAGCAAACTAATAGTATTTTTAATGCTCATTACACTCTTAAAAAATATGATTAAATTTTAAATCAAAATCAACACAATTTTGACTAAATCCAGGTCCACACCAGATTGATTTAAAAAAATTACACTGCATATTGATTAAATCAATTGATCAATGATTAAAATTTCTTACTCAAGATTGATTAACCTAAGAATCAATACTGATAATATGTTAATCAATTTCGATTAACACTTTCTCTAATAATGATTAAACTGGTTTTATTATGGAGCTTCTGTTCGCAATAATCTAATCATTTTTGATTAAAGTTTAATCACTTTTGTAGTTTATTCAGAAAGTTTTTTTGCTCTCCCTATCTTGGGGTAGGTATCCATTTAAGGAGACAGTTTTAGCAAAATATAAAACTAAAAAAAGAAATCATTAAAAAAACAAGCAAAATTTTTTTAACCTGGTTAATTTACTGATTATTCATATTAAAATGTTATCAACTTGCAAAAAAAATAATCTTCTCTACTTATTTCATATTTCAAAATTTATGTTTGTTTCTTTATGTCAGTTTCAAACTCATAATTTGTCTAAACCCATTATGTGTGACTGTAGGTATCTAACTATCTATATATATAGAAAAAATGTTGGAAAATTATCTGAACTAAAAAGTGTGTTCCTCCATTTATCACATTCACCTTGAAATAAAATAGGAAAAATAAAAATAAATATATTTAAAAAAGGAAATTTTATTTTAGTTAAACTATATAGGCAGGGGAACCTGATGGTTCACTCAGATGAAAAGCCAATTTTATTGCTTTCAATTTAAAAAAAAAGTCTATTTTTTAGAAAAGCAAGTTCCCCCTTTAATAGAACAACAATAACAATAAAACTTTGGTAATTTTGATCCAGGTGGATCGTGGAATACAACCTTAAATGGGCGGAACAAACTAAGCCTAATATAATACAGCTGGATTGTTAAAAATATCATAAAACTTATAAATAAACCTTAAATAAAAATATATTACAATAAAGCTTCAACAATACTATATGACCTACTAAAAAAATAGAATATTAGTGTGATAGTTAACTAATAAAAATAATAAAAAATACCTTTTTAAACAGAATTAATTTGTTAACGACACTGCCGGTACTGTCCCGATTTTATTGGACGTTCTCTGCCCTTTTGCTGTGGGTTGCAGCATATGCAAAATTGCTAAAAGAGCTCTGGTGTCCTCATCCCACGCTGAAATGAATTAAAATTTTATTTTTAGGAACATGTTGAACATAAACAAAATATATATTGGGGAGGGGGGGGGGGGGGCGGAGACAAAGTAATTGAAATGTAAAGATATAAAAGCCTCTTAATTTAAAGTTCTGAATTCAAAAAATACAAACAATATATAAGTGAAGACAACTATTATAGGTACCTAGGTACTTCCTGTATAATACATAGGTACAAGTCTGCCTTTTTTATCATTTAGCTAAACAAATTTTTAAGTATGACATTAGAATCCCCGAGAAAAATCTCATGAAACAAAAAAATTTCTAAATTACCATTAAGGTACCATAATACTTTTATCACACAAAATGTAGACATATCAGTAAAAGTACCATGGCCTTCCAAGATGTGGGTACCTAAACGAGAGAAAATTATTTTTCTCTAGGTAGGTATCTAACTTCTAACCTAGAAGGCCATTTAAAGAGTAAATAGGTACTAAGAGGAGTAAAATTACTATCAACGACCTTATAATAAGTATGCACCTATACCTACCATTAAAAATAAACGCAAAAATTTGTAATTTAATATTCTAGTAGGCCAACAAAAGAAAAAACCGCCACATTTAAAAAATCATTTTAATAAATTATTCACTTACCTATGTTTGTGAGTTCCTGTAAGTATCCCGAGGGCTCAGCATATACCTTGGCATATTTTTTTTGGTTTCGAAAACAAAGTTTAACCAACATTTTCCTGAAATTTCACCACAACACACGACACGATGTGCGTAAAACCGAAGGTGTACCTGCCATATTGGAAATTGCAAATTGTATGCGGAAGCACACTCAAAAATGATTAAATGGTCGCCTACGCACGCATGCGTGAGTAACTACATTCAATCCTGATTGGAAATTGATAATCAGTAATTGATTCTTTTTACAAATTTAACGAAATCTGATTTAAAAGATTGCATATTTTTATACATTTCACCAATATCGATTTAAATAAATCGAAAATGAGTAATTTTTTTAAATAAAGATGAAAATCAGATAATTGATTTACAAATTGATTAAAAAATAAATCAAAATAGTTAATCAAACCAATAAAATCAGACGTACCTGGTGGTTAATCAATTGAATTTTTTACTGTGTAAGATGAAAAAATACTTTCTGTTAAATCTGCAAATAAAAACACAAGATAGGTAGGAAAGTACTTACCTAATGAGTTTTCTTCTAGGATTGCAATGAGTGGAGATTATTAGTGGTAAAATCGTAATACCTAAGCCATAGGCGTGAAAATACCAGGTACCTGGCCTTAAATTATGTAGGTACTTTATTTTATAATAGAATATTTCCAACTTACTTGGTTTAGTTTTCAACGTGTTGACACAATAATGTAATAACAACGTGTGATTACAATAATTACAATTATTTATTTAGGCCTATATTATAAACGTCGTGATAATATTAGCCACATAACTTCTATGACAACAATAATTATTCCATACGGAAGTTACTTTGTAATTAGAGTTAATAGGACTTTGATAATATGTATCTAATAGGAAACAAATATGAATTTTATCAATGCAAGTATAGTATTTTTCTAGTTGATTAACCAACCTCCTAGTTGGTGGTATTTTATACGGCATAATATCTGATCATAGGAGTAGTATAAAAACATATTTCAGCTATCTTGTATCAACAGAACATGTTTTTGCTTATATCGGCGCGTTGGAATTTTTTCTCGTTACCTATAATTTCAGCAAAAGTAACATATCTCAGATGTTAAAGAACATCAGGAAGCACATAGATAATTATAATTATTGCAAAATGTATAAAATAAAGGCCTTAAAATATGCGGGGCATTCTTTAGAAGAAGCATATTTTAATATACATGTGCTGTCAGTTTCTTTGGTTGTATGAAGCTAAGGCGAAGTTATTATGAATTTAAGGAGGGGTTTATTGTGAATTTATTGTGACTTTCTGGATAAACTGAGGGCACTTTTAGAGGGTGCGATTGTGATGCATTTTTCCGTTTGCGATATCGTGAACAGTCCAAATATATGGAGGTTTATAAGAGATTTTCACAGGATGCGACAATATATCGTATAGCTGCATAGTGCGATTGGCGGTAATATAGGCAGTCATTTTACTGTGCGATATTAAGTCACCAACTTAATAAACTGATCTGAACTAACTGAACATAAATTGTACCGTATTATGTGAAAGTGTATACTAGATTTTTATTTTAAAACCAACCACAATAAATATCTCTTGAAACACGTCAACTTTAATGTCGAGAGGGAAGTTTAATTACACATTTGATAGATTTTTACTATTGACCTCCGCACCTCCATGCAGCTTACCTCACTGTGAAATGTCAAACGGCACTATACCTATCTAGTGATACATCGTTGCAAAGAAAACTGAAATTGGGTAATTGGTTTGCGAGTTAGGTGGAAAAATGTAATAGTAATGCAACTAATTTATTTAGTTTCAACAAATTATTTTATTAAGTGTTTAAAATATGCGCTGTTATTGGCAAATCTCTTTTGAAATTCCGCTCAGACATTGAGGAAAGTTAGTCTAGTAATGCGTCTATATTCCAGTGTTATTCTATTTTTGAAGTCTTTAATACTTTCAGGCGAGGTTCTATGATCAGGTCGGAAGATCTGGCTGGCCACCTCGTCTACCAATCTACTTGCCAGGAAACAGTTGGTTAAGCCACCTTCTAATTGGTAATGCGTAGTGGGAAAGAGCTTCATCTTGCTGACAGTGCAAATTTTCTTTATTAAGTTTCAGGATGCTATTTTTCTCCACTTGATTTTCCAAGGATTGTACAATAAGAGAATCTATAACATTTTTCAAATTATTTAACGACCTGACTTGTATAACTGACAGAACATATGAACACATTGTCAAATATGAGGACAAACTTGAATTGTTAGTAGTAAAGATTTGGGAGATCTTTTCTCAAAAGCTGTTGCTTATTTTGGACTTATAAAAGACTGGTTTTTAAAAAATAAACTAATTTTAAACAAAGACAAGACAAACATGATGTTATTAAGAACAAAACAGTCAAACTTAGAAAAACCTCCAGCTATAGAAATAGGTAACAAGGAATTAAGCTTTTGGGAAGATGTGAAATTTGGCCCTTAGTAATAACGAAATGTCGCAAACTCGCATAGCATTCACATCATCTAAGAATTCATAGAGATAAAAACTGCTGCCTGGAAAAATTAACCATTTCATGCAAAATGTCCCATTCCAGTGTAACATATCGGGCAAGAGCAGAGGTATCTAGTAATATGTGGCTGCTGTAATTCTAATCGGCATTTAGTATCTTTAATAGTTATCTAGCTGCGTTGCTGCAATTTGTAGGTAGTTTCTTCTTCGCAGGCATGTTATTAGTAGCTTTTTAAGTATGCAAGATCTTGTCTCCACATTTAAAAATTCTTTATGGCTTTGGCTTAATAACTATTTTACGAGTTCTGTCATGGGATTTAATTAATTTGAAGAATTTCCCTTGAGTTTGGTGTCCGTAGGCTATTTAAGCGTTATAAAAATAAAGTAAAAATGTTCTAAGATAAATGTATCACCCTAATTTCGAAAGGAGAAATATTATTGAAATATGTTGGTAATTTACCCTCTATAAGATTGTTGTGCTTGCACAAATATTTATTTTCAAGTTAAAGGAAAAAATGAAAAAAGTTTTAGATATAATATTTTCTTGGAGAAAATACGTAGCGATTCTTTATTTTCACGAACTTTGAGAATTTAGGTTTCACAGAAAAACTTTACTTTATACTGGATCATGACTACGCAACGAAAAACCTCGTGTATAATATGTTATTATACCCTATTTAAAATCGGGAGAGAGCAATAAATGAGGATCAAGTGGCCTTTCCATGGGAGTACCTGGCTGTCTACACATTTAATATTAATTAAATTTTTATATTAATTATCTTCAAGTATATATTAAAAAAAATATCAAATTTTAAAATGTTTAAAAAAACTGTTACAAATTTGTTATTAAAAAAAAGCTTATTAAACCATAAATGAATATATTGATGATAATATACCATAATTATTTGCATTTTTTTATTCTAATACTTCAAATTTTACTATATTATATTTTATTGTTGATTAAAATTTCTAAAAGCTTTGCGTATGAAGATATTTCTTTCAGACCAATAAAGCATATTTTGACTTAATTCTTAGAAGTATTATACAGGGTGCTATTTAAGTACATGGCCAAACTTTAAGGGGTTATTCTTAGAGTGATGAAGACGAAAATTTTATATAAACACATGCTCGGTAATGCTTCTTTTTCAATATACAGGGTGTCAGGTTTTTTTTAAAGAAATCGTTTTTTTGTAAATATCTTAATAATCCTTTAGCCGATCTTGTTGAAATTTCTCACTGTTATTTAAAGCTGCTAGAGCTAAATTAGCTCTAACTACAAAAAAACTTTTAAGTTCAGTGGCGTCCCGGAAGGCCCATTAACTAAGATTTTTGACAAAAAAAAATGTGCGAGACTGATTTTTTTGCAATTTTTGTATTTTTCTTGCATTAGGCAACTAAAACTACAAGTATTTTATTTTTAGCATTTTTTTCATATCTTGCTTCGTTATTGAGGAAAAAACATAAAAATTACTTTATTACATGTCCCTGGGACATTATAATGAAAAATTGTTTTTTACAGGGTGTTGAGATATTTTTAAGAAAATCCTAAGTAACAAGAAGATGCAAACTAATATGACGTTGAAACTTAGTGACAGTTTTTAATGAATAGGTACAAATGAATCTTTTAAGCTGAAAATTGTTTGTTTTATTTTGCCAGTGGCGCGAACAGTGGTGACGCCGGAAATAAAAAAAAATAGACAAACAATATATTATTTAGTAAGAAAGCATTTAACAATAAGTGAAACGAAACTTACAATAGTTGGTGAAAATCATCTTTCCGCCTTCAACTTCATTGCAAGCATTACCTCGTCTTAACATCGATTGCCGAACACGTTGAAATATTCCCGGCGTATGTCTTATCTGATTACATGAAACTCCTATCCGTTGGATTAATTTTTCTTCAGTATTGACTGAAGTTTAATAAACGAGGCACTTAAAGTGCTCCTAGAGGAAAAATTCGAAGGGATTTAAATCCAGTGGCCTGTGTGGCCATGACTGTGGACCTGCGCGAGCGATCTACTTTTCTCCATAAGTTGCATCTAGAAATTGGCAGGCTACTAAGCTGAAGTAAGGTGGAGCTCCAGCGTGCAAGAACCACATTCCACACACAAATTCCAAAAAATGACGATACTCCTGACCATTTCATCGTGGTGGTAAGAAATGAGGTCCAATGAGATAATCACTCACAATACCAACCCAAATATTCACGGAAAAACTGTTGTTCAGGTTAGTTCAGGTTAGTTTAAAATTAAAATTTTAAAATTTAATTTTAATTCAAAATAATAAAAAGTGGATGAAGTGGTTGTAAATAAAATAGTATTCAAACCTCGGTGTAAAGTTTCATTACCGATTCTGTCGACAGTAATGAAACACTTTCCACCTCGGTACGTAATTACTATTTTACCACCTGTGAGCGTTTTGCATATTAATTAGGGTATTTAACTTTCACCCAATCTTAATATAAATTATAGTTAAGTTCGTTGGCATTTTTATCAATAAATTATCGCCCCAGAGACATTTTAAGCGAAGGTGTCAAAAAAGACCCTTGATTCTGCAACATTAGGAGATGAAACAAAAGAATACGAAACAAACCATCGTTCAGATACATTAACCCAGTGTACCCATCAGCTTTTATGTCTTTTACAAGCGACTACTGCCACTTTTTAAAATGTTTCCAACGTTCGTTTTGTATGTCGGTATATCGGAACGGGAGATCATTAGGCTTAACGATACGATAACGTGAGCAAATAAAAAAGTGAAATATCGCCTCAAACTCCCGAACTAAGGAGTCTGAAAGATCGTTTACTTATACTTTTACAGAAAAATAAAGTTTAAGACGTGTATTTTTTTATGATAAGCACTGCAGGATAAACCCTGTTGGTAACAATGGAAAGTTGTGGTTTAATTTTCATCAAAATCAATATGGTAAGGATATAGAGGTTATTGATTTAAAATACAATGTAAAATTTTACAAAACAAAATGACGGATCCAAAATGGTTCACGAGACCAGCCATTTTTTAAAGGTAGCTTATTTCTTGTCTAAGGTCAGCATTTCAGAAACCAACTATCCTTAGAAGTTATTGGAATTCCATAGAATTCATAATTTGAAAGTCGCCCATTACGAATCTAAGATTGAATTTTCAAAAAACAAAATTGCGGCAGTAAAATGGTCGCCAAAATGAGTCAGAATGTCACGTTGTTCATATTTTAATAACAATAATAATTAAACGTTGAATGAAAAAAAAAATTACAAGAAAACAAAAATATAATTCCTAAGTGATAATGGGTCAAATTGTCATAATTGCAGCTTCCTGCAAGTTTTACTCATGCAGGTGCTGTTGCAACCGTTAACAAAAATTTTGAAGACAGTTTTGTGGATGATTACAATGCATATAAATGAGTTAAATAATAAGGTTATATTTGATACTAAGTGAAAAAGAACATTCAGTGGGAGTATGAAGGAGGGAAGAAGAAGAGGAAAAAGAGGATAGAGAGAGGAGCACAGAGAGAAGGGTAATAAAATTATCCTGGAGATTACCTATGTACTTACACATAAATAAGGTATACTCTAGTAATAGTTGCTGAATGAGAGACGCCAACCTGCCTTTGATGTTCAAGGTCTAGTTCTAGGCTGCTTGTCAGATCATGGTCACCGATCAAGCGAATGGCTCTTCTTTGAATGAAATCCAGTAATCTCAGGGTATGTTTAGGAGCAGAGCCCCAAATATGTGAATAGCATTCTTGCGATGGTCGAATTTGGGCTTTATAGAGCATCAAATTGGATTGTATTGTTCTTAGTTAGGAGAAGTATTCCAATCTTCTGCGAGGCTGCCTTTAATGCACCACTCTGAGTGGAATCAAGCGGGCAGCCTCAGTTAAGCAGCAGACTCATGTCGCCAACCTGCCTTCTATGTTCAAGGCTTTCCAGGTTATTTGTCAGATCATGGTCACCGATTAAGCGAATGGCTTTTCTTTGAATGGAATCTAGCAATCTTAGGTTATGTTTAGGAGCAGAGCCCCAAATATGCGAACAGTACTCCAGCGATGGTCGAATTTCGGCTTTATAGAGCACCAAAAGTTATTGGGCTGTATAGAGGTTCTTAGTTCGAAAAAGTATTTCAAGCTTCTGCGAGGCTGCCTTAGCAATGGCCGCAACGTGACTATGCCGAGACATGTGACTATCCAAATTGACGCCCAATAAATGAATTAATAAAGCCAAGTGAATCGAGTGTCCGACCATGACTATATCCGGTTCTTCAGGATTAACCTTTATAGAAAAAACTGCCGTCTAGGTATTTTTAGCGTTAAATTCTACTTGGTTGCTATCACCCCAAGATAGTACCATAGGTTAGTGTGGGGCGGATGATGGCTTGAATGGGTCGAAGTTTGTTTTTGTGAGTAAGGGAGCTGTGGCGGTTAAGAAGGGCGTATAGTTGGTTGTAGAATAGCTTGGCTTTGAGGAGACGGAAGTGGGGTCGCCAGATATTTCACTGAGGCAGACCAGGGAATATTGCGGCCATATAGGTTGATTTCGTGGAAATGCGATTGCCTTCTATAAACAAACTGGATGGTTTGTGTTTTGTTGGTATTGAGACGAAGTTTTCAGTTTACGCAGTAACTGGAGAATTCGTTGCTGGATTTTGCAGTTTTCTGTTGACTATTATTCAGTGACCTTACGATGAAGGCAGTATCATCTGCGTAGATGGCTAGGGAGTTTTCGGGGAATTTTGGAATGTCATGGATGAAATATGTGGGGAGAGTACGGCGCCTTGAGGGACACCTGCCTCTAAGATTCTGAGGGTTGATAGAGAGTGACTTATGCGGACGCGAATCTTGCTTCGGTAGAGATTCTATTAGACGTACAAGGTTGGAGGAATATCATCTTGTAAACCAATCCATCGTGCCATACGGTGTCGAAGGCTCTTTCAATGTCAAAAAGGATCATACCAATGTACCAGGTTATGTACTCGGTTAGTATAAGGGTTTGGAGTTTGATATTCAGGTTTTCACAAAAGTCAAATTGTTCGTCAGGAAGTATGTTCAGTTTAGTGGCCTTTCCTTTGAGGCGGTTAAGAATGAGGATTTCCATGATTTTGGCCATGAAGTTTAGAACTGAGATGGCGCGATAGTTTTGGGGGAAGGTATGATTTTTTCCGGGCTTGGGGATCATGATTGCAGTGGTTACTTTCCACTTTTTCCGGAAGTATGTGAGGCGGAGAATGGCGTTGGCGATGGAACTCTAACATTAGTCATCCAGTACCCTAACTACTAAATGTAGAACACTTCAGCAATGAAAGTACAAGAGCGCCATCTGGAGTTTAGGCCGCAATGTAAAAAAAAAACACACAGTAGATGCGCCATGATATTATAGTAAGAAGACATCTACATCTACTAAGCACGACATGCTGTTCCTGCGAGAAGAACGCTTTCTACACATCACCGAACTTTGACATTGTTTGGTTTTTTATTATTGTATTGTCAAACAGAAGGTGTAGTTTGAGTAGTGTGAGTTTTGAGAAATGTATAGGTTAACATTTTTCCGTCGACAGCTCCATCTCTAGACGCGTTTCGCCGTATCACGACTCATTAATGAGGCTAGGATATGACCGAAAGAAAGAGACAATGAAGAGCACTTTTAGGATAAATGTAAATGATTAACCGTGAGATGCAAAACGAACGACATCTTGTGGCTTTTAGACGTAGATGGTGATGAATCTGAAATGTCACGAGATGTGGCTTTGCGTTGCATTACCTATATGTTTTAAATGCAATAAATACAGGAAAATATTTTTTGGACATGAAAAAAAACAGTTTCGTGAATGAATCGGGGATAATGATTTTTTAGTTTCGGTCGAATCAATGTCAAAGACGCATGAATTAAAGTTTTACGACACGGCGCCGACATGTTTATAAGAATTGATTAACTTACGCCCATTGTATCACTACTGCACTGACACCCACAAATATCGGCAACACGCGAGCCATGTCGACCAATTTAGCAATAGCCCTCTATTGTCTTTAATCTTGCACTGTGTTGCCATTAAAATATTATTATTTATTTTCAATTCCTTGCTAATAAATAATAAATTATAATGATATGCGGCAACATCGTAAATCACTGAACATTTTTTATTGGCATTCACCTTTCTCCCTTGTAACGCAAATATATATTTTTAAGATTCAAATTGATATTTGCCCATGAGATGTTTTCTAGATTCTAACGACCGGACCTCGTCAAGAAGGTATTTAACGTACTTTTCTTTTTTAATCTAAAAAAACGTTATAACCGCAGTTTCGCAGCCAAATGCCTAATAAAGTTCAAAACCAAAATTAACATCATCAGTCTGGTGGTCTTCAAACCCATCAGACAAATTAGTTTTAATGGGCATTGACTACGACAAAAAATAAATAGTTTTAGAGACCGTAAATAAAAGGCAATATCCATTAGAGTAGGTAAAAAGTGTCTTCGTTCAAGAATGCCCACTGCCAAGAAGTCAGAAGACACACAAAATGCATTAGGATGGGACCTTCTGGTATGTGGGTACTCGTAAGGCAGTACCCAAGAATTATAAGTTAGGTAATGTAACACTAATGGTTATGTTCCGCGTATGGGTTTTCTCATAACCATTTCTATGTAAGTAGGTAATTTATTTTTATTAAATACATTTTTCGAACATTTTTTGCGCAGGAATGTTGGCTGTTGACTTAAGTTTTTGACACGCGACATTTTGGCGCCGGGCGTTTAATTTAGGTGGGTATTTAAATTAGCCTTACATTCTTTAAATCAAATTAAATCAAAAAATCTTTTATTGTCCTAAGAATATCTATCTTGTCGATGAAGGTATAAGATACAAGGGTAACGAGGTGATAACCAACAGATCATAAGAGTACAACAACATTAAATGAAATTAGCGGTGGCGTATTTAGGGGGGGGAGGGGTCTGGGAACCCCCCCCCCCCCCCCGTGGGCTCAATAGTAGAGAAAACTCAAAATCACATTAATTCATTTGTAACCCAAAAAGATGTTATAGGTTGGCATTATTAAAGTATTGATCCTGGATCTATACAGGGTGTCCCGAAATAAGGTGACCAAAGGAAAACAGTGGAATCTGCATGGGAAAATAATACAAATTTGTTTAAAAAACAAGTATCGGAAATTGCCCCCTAAGGGAGCTACAGCCAGCCCCTAAAAGGGAACCCATAAAGATGCATGATATTTTTCAGATTATTCCCAAACAGTTGAACATAGAAACATGAATTTTTAGTATTTTAGTAACTTTTATATACTTAATCTAGATCTATAATCAAAACTATTAAAATTTAATCATAGGCGTAACATTTGGGGGGTTGAGAAACAAAAACAAAAGTAACTTTTTTCTAAGTTAATGTTTTTCATTTTTTTTCTGGAAGTTTAGGGCTTTCTGACAAAAAAAGATAATCCTGTTTACCAAGGACCGATCACATTTTCATTAAAACTTAGTAGTAGGCCTCGAAACAAAATTATATCCTGGGCGTATATAAGATGCTTGGGGATTCCCGCAGTTGTTGCAATTGTTCAATTTTATTGTTTGTTCCGTGTTTTTTAATTCAGGTGGCAAAATAATATACGTTGCACATACCTTTAGAAAACTAATATTTAAAATTCAGATATTGGCGTTTATAGAGGGTGTTGCTTAATGATAGGCCGTAATTCCCAGGGCGTATCCCTGAACCAAATTGAAGTAGAATAGTTCATATAAACATGTGTCCTAAAAAGTCTGGTTTTCAAAATACAGGGTGACAAAGTTTAAAAGAAAATCGTTTTTTTTAAAATAATATTTTAAAGATTGTTTTGCGATTTTGGTAAATTGGCAGTGCGGTTCGTTGTGATAAGACTAATGATCGACCGATATGACTTTATAGCCGATACCGATAATCGGCCGATACCGATAATGTCTTGGCCGATAACGATATATATCGGCATATCGGCCTTTTTTAATTGATAACATTATTAATGTCTAAAATCTGAATATTCTGTAATATAATTTATAATTCTTTAACGTTCAATTTAAAATCACAAAAATAGAAACAAAAATTGGACTTTGGCAACACAGCAATAGGCGGTAATTTATGTGGCTCAGCGCCAAGTCATCGGTGAATCCCCTTAATTTGAATTTCTCGGTGAATCCCGTGCGTTTATTGCTGTGCATTCAGTAATCAGTATTGCATTCTTAAAGCAGATCGTTTTAAGTTCGATTATTTCTTGGCGTAATTTAGTTAATCTTTAACATAGACATAATATCAATAGTTAATAATAATTCTATTGGAGTTTGGTGGAGTGCAAAGTAGCGAAATGGATGGAAAAAGTATTTATTGGAAATATTTCATAAAGAATAAATTATCCCCAGCAGATAAGAAATCCACCGCAAAATGTAAATTGTGTGACATAACCATTTCATTAGGGGGAGTGGGAAAATCGGCGAATACCTCAAACATGAAATACCATTTAGAGAAAAAACATCCTCAAGAATATTATAAATTGAAAGGGACTGATTCAAGCTCAGGTTAGTACTAAATTTTTATTTTCCAGTTCACGTTATAAAAATATTTACCAACAATAGGACCTGCTCATTCAGGATTATATTATTATATAGGATTGAGGGGCAAACCACCCAGGAATTTTTTGCTAAAAATCTAAGGATTTATTTTATTAGGAATTTAGGGAATTTTAAGGGAATTTGTGTAAAAAAATTACTGAAAAAATCTGAAGAATTAAGTAATTTGTTGGGAATTTGGGGAAATTAAAGGAATTTGTGTAGGAGGGGGGGGGGGGAGACATTTTTCTTTTTCATCACTTTAAATCGTTTCATTAACAATTAACACCTACGATATGATTTTATTTAAAAACAAATTTCCCCGTTTATTTCAACGTTTTGACTTTTGATCACCCTGAGTCTATTTTTTTTAGAAACGGCTGGACCTTCTAGTAGTTCTAGTAGTACTTCTAACTCTAACTCTAAGCTATTGCAAGTCTCACTGGCTGACTCTTTCAAGCAAATGCAAAAGTGGGACATTAATTCATCCAGAGCGAAGGAGTTTCACTACCTTATAGGTGAAATTATATGTTTAGATAATCAGCCATTCAGCATTGTATCAGATGATGGCTTTATTCGGCTACTAAAGAAAGCTATTCCAAATTATGAAATTCCTTCTGACAAATACTTCAGAGAAAAAGTTGTACCAGATATTTACTCAAGATGTAAAGCACAAGTGACTCAAAAAATTTCAAATATGTTGGGAAAAGCATCTTTTACTACAGATATTTGGACGTGCAAATATACAAACAGTTCTTTTTTTTCTCTCACAATCCATTTTTTTGAAAAAACATGTTTAAGTTTAAATCAGAGATCCCATTTTTCACTTGCCTGCAAGAAGTTCCCAGGATCTCATACAGGAGACGCCATAGCTGAAGCATTTAATTCTTTGTTACAAGAATGGAATATAAAAAGGGAACATATTAACTTAGGATTAGCAGACAATGCTGCCAATATGAGGAATGGTTTTGTTAAGGAAAAAGTAAATTATGAAGCATGCTTCATTCATTCTTTACAACTTGTAATACAGGATGCTATACAAAGTCAACGTTCAGTCAGTGATTTAATAGCAAGATCAAGAAAAATCGTTTCGCATTTTAATCACTCTCAAACTGCTTGCGATAAACTAAGTAAACTACAAGAACAACTAAACCTTCCCAAACACAAACTTTTCCAAGATGTACAAACACGTTGGAATTCCTCATTTTATCTACTCTCTCGCCTACTTGAACAAAAACAAGCAGTAAATTTATATATTTTGGATCATGGGACTCTTACAGACTTGACATTTTCCGAATGGGAATTAGTTGGAAGCATTTTAAATTTGTTAAAGCCATTTGAAGACATAACAAAAATTACAAGTTCTTCAGACTGCTGCATATCTGAAGTCATTCCATTTGTTTCGACTATCACTGCCTATATTAACAAAGAAAACGCTAATTTTGCAGGAGTAGGTACAATGAAAGAAGAATTGAAAAACAGCTTGAATAAACGATTTCAGAATATATTTATAAAAAAACATTATACCATCGCGACTTTCTTGGATCCTCGCTTCAAAGACAATTTTTTTACAAAAGACCGTGATTTTATATGCTAATACATAACTACAAATCTAAAGTCCCAAATAAAAGAAAACAATACATCTGTAGAACATTCCAGTTCCCCTGACATTTCGGATTACATTCAAGACCATACAATAAATGAAACTATAGATTCTATAGAAATTGATAGTGATGACAACGAACCACTTGCTAAGTATGTTCGAACTTCTGAACCTGAGACTAGTCGAACATCTGGCCAAAATCTGTTTTGGGAAATCTACGAAGAATTTGCCGGAGAAGGGATGAGCTCCACAAAAACAAAAACCATTCCAACAACATCTTCTTGTGACACAAAATCATCTTCTAGGGCATCCATTTGTGAAGAAGTGAATGCTGAAATTACAGAATATAAGAAACATCCTCTTCTTGAAAGAAAAGCGAATCCCATTTCTTGGTGGCAAGAAAAACGAGAAGTTCTACCATTATTATATAATCAAGCTCTTATATATTTATCTGCACCAGTTGGCAGTGTTGCAAGTGAGCAAATGTTTTCAGAAGCTGGAACCGTAAATTCGGCGAAAAGGAATCGGCTGAATCCAGAAACAACCGAGAAACTAATATTTTTACATGATAATTTGCCTAAACTACATTATTCATATTAAATGCATATTTCATGTTATATCTACCATAATTTCTTAAGATTAACTTATTTGAAATATTACTTTAAATTTAAATATAAAAAAAATGTTTTAAGCTGCTATGGTTGTTTTTATACATCGGCCGATATAGCCGATATATATTTACATCTATCGGCCGATACCGATAATCGGCTCTCGGCCGATATATCGGTATCGGTATCGGTATCGGTCGATCACTAGATAAGACACTAACTTAGCACTAACTAGATGATAATTATGAGTTTCAGTGGCGTCCTGTGGGACAGTCTCACGAATAATATTGATAAGTAAATGTACTCCACTGACTTTTTTGACATTTATTTTTGGACATGCAACGAAGTGGCTTTTATTTTCTTTCTCGAAAACGAAGTGAGATACGAAAAAATATCAAAAGACAAAAAAGTTGTATTTTTAGCTGCTTAATCCGAAAACAATATAAAATTTGTACGTCAGTGGCATACATTTTTTTTGTATTAATCGTGAGACTGCCCCCCGGGACGCCACTGGAACGCATAATTATTATCTAGTTAGTGCTAACGTCTTATCATAACGAACAACACTGCCAGATTTCACCAAAATCGGCAAAAGGATCTTTGAGATATTAATAAAAAACCGATTTCTTTTTTAAACTTTGACACCCTATATCTTGAAAACCAGACTTTTTCGGACACATATTTTTATGAACTTTTCTACTTGAATTTGGTTCAGAAATGCGCCTTTGGAATTACGGCCTGTCATTAGGTAACACCATGTATTTAAAAATTTCTTTGTTTCTAGTTTTTTCGGGCCGGGCTATCGAAACGTAGAATTATTGATTTTCCAAAAAATGGCGTGGCACCAAAAAGGGCGTGGCACCAAAAAAGAGCGTGACACCAAAAAATTTTGCCTGCGACTGTTACAATCCTAAATACGCCACTGAAAATGAGATATGGTTAAATCGTTAAAAGTCAAAACGACATAAAATTAATAAATATATTGGAAAACAAGTAATGAAGAATAATAATTTAAAATTTAAATAGCAGATTTAGTGTACGTGATATTTTTTTTATCTCAACACGTCGTCAAAAAACTTATCAAGAGTGTAATATACTCTTTTTAGTAATAGTTTTTGGTTAGTCTTTAACCTCCCCAGACACTGTTACTTTCTCAATTAAAGTGGTAAGTGATTAAAGATTTTTTTTTCCGCCATAAATTTAAAATTTTTTAATTAGGCTGCATCGTGGAATTGATAAGTTTAGGAGGAGAAATGATTGACGTGTGTTATAATGGGCGGAGATAGACAGCTCACTTTGATATTTTTTAAACATTAAGAAAACAGTTTAAAGATACAATTAAGAGGTAAAATTGAGTTATTAAGAAACAAAGGACGACTAGAATCATGAACCTTAGCACCACACACATATCTTACTGTCCTTGTTTGCAACACAAAAACAGATTGACTTACCAAAAGCCTTGAAATAAAGATTAAAACAAGTACTGCGCATAAGATCCCCAAAAACAAATAACTTAACGAAATTGGGAGTCAATCAAAGCATAATGCGAGTCTTTTGCCAAAGGAAACCCCAGATTGTTTGAGATAGTCCTAATGGTATAGCAACCAGAAGATAGCTTTTGACACAAATTTACTATGTTATTCTCAAATCTAGGATTTGTATCCATGTACAGTCCCAAAGATGTACTAACATCAAGCATCCAGATCGCCTCGTCCTCCAGATGAACATTATTCAGACCACACGAAATTCCAATATGTTAGTCTTTAAAATATTAAAAGATAGCGAATTCGCATCGCATCAGTCCTTAATTTTGCACAAATCATTCTTTACATTTAAAGAAAGCCCATCGGCAATCGTGTCATGCCAAAGGATATTGTTAATATAGATGGAGTAAAGGAGAGGGCGAAGTACAGATCCCTGAGGAACGCTTATATCTGGGCTCAATTCTCCAGAGCTACTGTTATTAAAGACAACCGTCTGAACATGACTCACCAAATACGATCGAAACCACTCCAAGGCCACACCTCTAAATCCATAAGTCTCAAACTTCCAAAGCAGTATTCTGTGATTCACGCAGTCAAACATTTTTGGTTAGTCACAGAACATCGCTGCAGCATACTCCCCAGAGATTAAGGAGACATATAGTCGTTCGAGGAACCCGAAGATGGCATCGCTCGTACTCCTCTCTGCCTGAAATCCAAACTGTTGCATGCTCGTAGGGTTGTGTCATATTCAAGAAGCAATCATTCTAGACTTAACAAGTTTTTCCACTATTTTGGACAAAGTAGGAAGCAGTGCAATAGGTCGAAAGTTAGAGGAACAATCACGGCCCTTTTAAGGTAAGAAGGAAAAGTGCCAGTAAGGAAGGATGTATTTATTGCCTCAGTCAAGGCTATCAATGCGTTGGCTGGTAGTGCCAGAGAAATCCTCAAGTACATCTCAACCCAACCAGAAGCATTCTTGTTATTTACTTGGCTAAATATGCCACTAATTTCCTCAGCGCAAGTAGGCAGGAGAGAAAATGTGTCAGAAACGGATACATGTTCTAAGTAAGATCTAGGATCAGTCCCAGAAGAGATCTGTCGAGCTATACCGTCAGCAACTGTTCAATAAAAATAATTCTTATCATTTGCATTAGGAGTACTAGCTATTATAGGAGCGATGTTATTTTTTTCCCTTAACTTATTGACAATTTTCCAAGATTCTTTTGCTTTATTGGGGGAATGTGCTATTCTTCTTTAAAAAAACATTTTCTTAGAAATCTTTAAAGTGGTTCTATAAATTTTACGATACTTATTGAAATAGTTCACGAAGCCAACCTTATTATTTGAAAACTATCTTATGTAATACAGAGAACGAAGATTTTTCCCAGAAACCCTCAAAGCTCCTGTATACCACGGTTTCTTTTTCCTAGTTTTTATTCTGACAAGTGGAAAAGCCCTATTAAATAATTCCACTACAACACTATGAAACTGCTGTAACGGTTTATCGCTGTCAGGTGCACTCCAAGTCGCTTGGTTGCATAACAATGCGAACTTGCTAAAATTTTTCTTTATATAAAGCCTACCCATCCTAGAGTGACATTCTCTCTTTTTTTTGTTTTCTATTAAACAAGCTGCGACAACAGCATCATGATCAGACAATCCAGGATTTTGAGTTGAAGAATTTACATAAGGCTGAGTAAGATTTGTTCAAACATAATCCAGAGTGGAAGTTGAAGATGCAGAAAACCGGGTTGGTTGGTTAATGTACATTAGAAGATTAAACGATCTCAGAAGATTATCCAGCAATTGAGCATTATGACTTGACTTATCTGAGAAATGTATGTTTTGCGACAATAACATTTCCAAGATGGACCTGGTCATCTGACAATCCCTTTCTATAATAATCTTCCTGTAATGATAAGAAATCTGCCAATTAAAGATTTTAAGAGTAAAATAAAAATCCTTCTCATCAGTCAGGCATTCTATTCCACAAATGAATACATGGCCTGTGATGTAAATGAGATAATATAGAGTTTTTAACTGTCACCTATTTTAATAATTTATTAATCAATATTTTTTATTTGTTGTTTCGTATAGGAAGAAACTTAAATTATAAAAATGTGTTGTACATATATTTTGTAATGTAATCAAATTTTACCTGTCTTAATTATAATTTTAATATGTAATGTAACAGTAACAACCGTAACAACTCTGTACAATTTTGTTGTTTTAAATTCTTACATAATAATATGTTGAATTTATATTTTATATTTTATAACATTTTAAATATTTTATCTTACCATGATGATTGATAAACGTCTAATGCGCCATTTATGCATGTGAATCAAGCATGTTTGTTTAATCAATTTGAGAGAGAATTGTGACCAAAAATTATAAATAGTTCACTCTTTTAAATATTTAGGGATAATAATGGATTCTAAATTAAAATTTGATGCTCATTTTGAAAACACTATATCTAAAATTGGAAAAAAAATTAATTATTTCAAAAGAGTAAGTAAAAATTTAAGTTTATTTTAAAAAAAAACAATATATAACACAATAATTTTACCTCATTATTTGTATTGCTCTACAATTTTATATACTGCAAATGAAGGAATTTTTAGTAGACTTCAAATTTTACAAAATAAGGCGATGACAATAATATGAAATGTTGATAAATACACAAAGATAAATTATATGTTAAATAAACTTAAATGGTTGAATATAAGAAATTTAATATTTTTCCTAGTTTGTAATTTTATTTATAAAATTCAAAATAATTTATTACCATCTCATTTAAAAGACTTTATAACGCAAAACTTTGAAAATCATAACTATCAAACCAGAAACAATCAAAATTTTTGTTTAGGAAAAGTGACAAAAAATTTGACATATAAATCAATCTTTTTTTAAAGGACTTCACGGATATAATAATTTAGATTCTTTAATTAAAAAACAAAATTCCTTAAGTAAATTTAAAAAATCCTTAAAAATATCATTACTTAGAAAACAAAATAACTGATAAAATTTATTTAAAAATATTTTTGGTGCATAAAATTGTAATTTTAAATGTTTTAATTATTGTTAAAAAAACTAGAATTTATAATATTGTAGCAGTATTGCTAAAATAAATCTTGTTACTACTACTACTACTACTACTACTACTACTAGAATTAAGTTGATTCTGATTTAAAACCTTGTCATTATTTCTAAAGAGTTTCAAATAGGTAACTACCTTACCTAACGTGAAAACCGCTACTAAATTAGTTTAATAAAAGTTAAACTCTATCGACACAAATGATTGATCATTATGGATGGTTTTTTAACTTTGGTCCAACACTGTGACGCTATACGGTCTCCGATCATCATTTATCTTTTTCGAGGGTTGACGGGTCGCACGCAACGGGAATTTTAAAACTTCAAGTTTAATTTTGTCCCCTCACCTGTGATATTTCGCGCAAATTGAGTGAGAGAACGTAACGTCGCCGGGTAGATAGGAAGGTAGAAAATAGGATATTAAGGCTGTCGAGTTAGGAAAACTGGCAATTTATCACCTTTACCATCGAGTTTTAGATTCGGAACATAGAAGGGTGTGTAAAGGCGAACATATTTATTGTGTAAACGGAGAATGTGCGGATACTCATTTATTTAAACAGATTTATTTAAATCGTACAGGACGTTCCTAAATTTGCTCATTTTTATACATGTATATGTATTTGACACATATATATTTATTTTTAATTGCTTATTGTTTTATTGATAATATTTATTATTAGGTTACAAAATAGAAGATACAAGCAATATATAAGAAGAAACACTTGACAATTATAAATACTTCACAAAATATAAATTTAAAAAATAATTACATTGTTCCAAATAATATCACATTTACTGAACATACAGAACCTGTATGTGCTTAAAGATATTTATTATTTCTGTATTATATAATATAAAAACAGGTATATTGTGTGATACTCGGAATGAAAGGAATCGAGTAGTACTTTGTGCAAAAGGGATGCGTGATCCTAACAAATAAAAATAAATAATTAGAAAAATAGAATTCTTAGGCAATTATAAACTTATCATGGTTTTCAATAATAAAGATTTTGCTCTGCTTGTTAAATGGTTTAGGTTTAGCTATTTGTTTAATTTTGTTTGGCAAAAGGTTTTACAATTTAGGTGCTAGGTAGTTTATGAATTTTTAAAATTTATTGTTTTTTTTTTGTTTCAAGGTATAATCAAGTGCTTGTGTACATTATTTCTAGTTTGGTATTGATGGTTCGCTAGTCCCTGTAACTTTTCATTTTTGTAAAGATAATGAGCAAACAGTTTATACAAGCAATGAAGGTTACATATCTCTAAATATTGTATAATAGTTTGGTTGGGTATAGTCTGTCCCTTTTAAATATTACTATAATAATATAATCTTGTACTACTACTAGAAGTTTTAAGTCACTTTTGTAAGAGCCACCCCAAACAATCAATCCAATAGGGATTCGACTAGGGACTTATAAATCATTGTAGTTAATTTTCTCCATAAAAATTCTCTCAACTCATAAAACTTGTGAATAAGAATTCGTAAGGTATCATATAATTATGATCTGTCCATTTAAGGTGCTGGTCAATATAAATTCTCAAGTATTTTGTTTGTGATACACTTAATATAGTGTTGTCTCTCTCATTATTAATGGCTATGGAACTAAAACCTGGTCTATGTGGGTTAGTTAACGAAAATGCTATATTATTTGTTTCAGATAGGTTTAGAGACAGTTTAAACATATTCCTTCCTGCCATGAATTTCCCGTAAAAAGCAAAACCGTGTCATCTGCATATGACAGTAGCGTACCGTTCACGTTTAAGGTTAATAGAAAGTTTGTGTTTTTTTGTTTTTTTTTTATGATAAGGCACAGCACTGCAGGATAAATCCTTTATGGTGCTCTGGGAGCGGTGCGTGTGCGCAGGAAACGATTCACGTTGGTCTTGAATCTTTTGGAGATTATACTCGTTGGGAAATACGATCTCAGGGAGGTCGTTCCAGAGTGATGACGTTCTCCAGATAAAAGAATTTTGAAACAGTGTCGTTCGAGGGACACTAAGCTGAACCACGTACTGGTTGGCTGCAGTGGCTCGTCGTGTATTGCTACCATGCACCGCCTCGGGTGGTATCAAGCGGGCATTTTCAGTTGAACACTTGCCATGAAAATATTTGTAAAATAGACTTAAGTCGCCAACCCGCCTTCGATGTTCAAGGCTTTCCAGGTCGTTTGTCAGACTATGGTCACCGATCAAGCGAATGGCTCTTCTTTGAATGGAATCTAGCAATCTCAGGGTATGTTTAGGGGCGGAGCCCTAAATATGCGAACAGTACTCCAGCGATGTTCGAATTTGGGCTTTATAGAGCATCAAAAGTTGTTGGGGTGTATAGAGGTTCTTTGTTCGGAAAAGTACTTCAAGCTTCTGCGAGGCTGCCTTAGCAATGGTCGCAACGTGATTATGCCAAGACATGTGACTATCCAAATTGACGCCCAATAAATGAATTAATAAAGCCAAGTGAATCGAGTGTCCGACCATGACTATATCCGGTTCTTCAACATTTTTAGAAGAAACTGCCGCCTGGGTCTTTTTAGCGTTAAATTCTACTTGGTTACTGTCACCCCATGACAGAATTTTTTCCAGGTCTTTGTTAAGATGTGAGACCTCTTACTGCCTATAAAGATGTATATTAGCAGCCGATGTCCTAGCATCCAAAGTAAAAGATGAAACAAGTGTGCTATCATCAGCCAAGCTATATATAGGATTTTTAGTTTTTTCCAAAAGATCGTTAATGTATAGTAAGAAAAGGGTGAGCGACAATATAGAACCTTGAGGGACTCCGGCGTTAATGTTAAATGTGTCTGAAAGAAATCCGTCCATCGCCACTCGCAGAGAAGCAAAAAGCTCGGCAGCCATGAACAAAATTGAACCAGCATTTCGTATGCTCTTACTTCAGTTAGGAGCCCCTCATGCCATACTCGGTCAAAAGCCTTGGAAATGTCCAGTGCAACCGCCCGGGACTCCCCATGATGTTCTATTGCGTTGTTCCAAACATGAGTAACATAAGCAAGAAGGTCTCCTGTTGATCTAGATTTACGGAATCGATACTGGCGGTCACTAATAATGTTGAAGCCTTCCAGGTATTTTAATAATTTTTCGTTGATAGCCTTCTCCATAACTTTTAATATAACTGAAAGCAACATGACTGGACGATAGTTGTTTGGCAAGGTCTTTTTTGGGTATGGGCTGGAGTCGCGCAGTTTTCCAGCAAAAAGGAAATGCTCCTTTTTTGTAGGATAAGTTAAAAAGTCAAAATACCGGTGTCAGTTCGTCAGCGCATGTCTTAATTACAATGACTGGAATATCGTCAGGACCAGAAGCCTTTTTAGTGTCAAGACTCCTCAAGATTCATTTAACAACGAGTATGTTATAAATAAGATTGGTATTGTACCTTGTGGTACACCTATTAATATTTGTAGCGGTTCACTTAGTATACCGAATTGTTTTCTATCAGATACGTAATTTTTAAATAGTTCCCACACTGTGCCTCGAACTCCATGATGCGACAATACATCAAGGAGCTTTTGGGAGACACGGTGTCAAACGCGTTTGCCAGATCTATAAAAGCAGCAATACTTCTCTCACTATTATCGAGATACTTGTAATTTCTGAGCTAACTGAGTACATTGCGTCTGCCGTACTGATACCTCCTGTGAAACCAAATTATGGGAGCTAAGACAAAACAGACAGTTTAATTTATGAATTATCGGTCGTAATAATTAACACGAGTAATGCCTTTTTGGATTTTACAATCATCTGCAGGCTGCAGGGTTATTTTTGCTTAGGTCACGACCCTTTAATTTTCCCCCAGTCTTTTTTGTGACGACATGCACCTTTTTAGTGAGACGTTAAGAATGGTTGTTCTTCTTCAAAACTATTTTTATGCATTTATTTTTTTTTTAATGCGAAAAGTCATACCTTTCTGCACGCGATTGCAGTTGACCGAACGGCGTGAAGCGATTGTTGAGGTCTTGATTTCCGCATTAATGTTAAAAAAGCCTAATAAATACTTTACGGATGTTTGTACAAATTAATATGTTAGATAACAAGCGCAGAAAGAAACACCTTTCACACGAGTGCGATAATCCCATGAATGTGCGAAAGTCACACACCCGATATTCTCCTAATTTCTGTCTTTATTTAATACTTACTTTTAATTTCAACACTAGTTGAGAAGTTTTTTCAACTGTAAAAGTCAATGACACTGTACTTTTGTGCTCACTTTCATAGATGTTCTTAGGAAATAGTTATTTACCTAACAAATCCCGAAAGTGCTATTTTGCTGGCCGAGAAGCTTAATTTCAGGGCGAGCCAGGACATCAGTAAAATAACTTTGGGAGCTACGTACATTATTACGTAGGTATACTACTTTTTCTGTAAAAGTACTATGCAATTGCACATAGCAGTCGCATTGTTTATTAACTTTGTATGACTAAAAGGCTAGTTTTTCACGCGCTTTAAAGTAAAACAGTGATATAATACCAAAAATACCGGATTGACAGTGATAGATTGACTTTTGCAATGGAATATTGACTATATCACTGGAGTGTTTTTTACTGACAAAATATCATGACAACGAGATGTTTTCTACTGGCAAAATAGTTACCTGGAAAAAAACATGATTCAATTATAGCGACAATATTTTGTTTCAATAATTGAGATTCAGTTCACTATCAAATTAAATATACCCATTAGAAAAAGTAAATAATGTGTTAGTGCTTATTGTTCGTTATTCCTGTGATATAGTGATGTCGAATATTATTTGAGAGAAAATTGTGTCTGGCAAAATATGTCTCTTGATTTTATTCAAGATTGTTGCTATCTGGCAATTGGGTGCAATTTTGCGGACAAACTTTTACTACAATAAAATGTCTAAATTATGAAATGCAGTATACAAAGTGTTTTTGCGCTACCAAGGCTTTCAATCTCCTGAACTTTTTTTGGGATACCCTGTATATATATTATTGGCAGAAATATCCGTCGATGCAAATCAATTATTATCCTAATAACAAAATTTTAAAAAATAGTGGTTGGCTGGGACAGCTCATATTTTATTTTCCGTTTGTAATTTCTTTTTTTTTGCGTTAAGTGTCACATAAGTTTGTTAGTTGATGCAAATAGTAACCCAACTAATAAGAGGCGAAAGCTTTGTCGGCTTCTTTGATGTTGATGTACCCAAATTCTGTGACCTTGTTACCACCAGCTACACAGTAAAAAATAGGATACATTTATAGGATAAAAATTTATATCCAAATACGGTCTACGCGGGAAATAAATGTTTAAATGCTTTTTCTAATATTACGTAAACTTTTTACAATAATATTGAATTTCTTTAGTACAGCGCATATCAAAGTTATTGCTTACTAAATTAGTTGAATAAATATAGTTTCCGTAAATTTATGTATTAAGTATGCTGACTTCCAGTTCGCTTTAAGATCATTAAAGAAAACAAACTACTACAAAGTTAAATACGATAAAGTAATGTTGCATAAACCCAGCTTTGCTTTAATACAAAATTGTTGGTTTGGTTGGTAATCTTGTTTTTATTCATTGTCTATTTAAAAGGATTTTTTTTTAATGATCTATTTGGGTAAATGCTTACTACCCTTATTTAATATCATTAGATTGACTATTTCTTTACATACCTTCTTGTATCCGTTGGAAATCTGACCCCCAATTACACTAAAAATCAGTTTTTTTGAAAAAAAACGACTTAGACCTTTTATGCACTTTATGCAATTATGAGATACACACACATACTTAGCTGCCTTTACTTGGCAAACATTCGGTAAATTATCAGGCGGTGACCCTTTAAAACCCTTTCTTCAGGCATAATGAAGCAGGTAATAAAATATTTTTATTAAAAATAAACCAGAAATCATCTGTCGTTATGTTTGATTATAGCACCAATCGCTGGGCCACGGGAAATTATGTCACTGTGAAGAAACTAGGGATTTTAGCTTAAAAGGCTTATTCATTAAAGGGGTAAGACACTTAAAAGACAAAATCGAGAAAGGTAATTTTGGAACTCCCGTATTTTCGAGACGGCTTAAAATAAATATCAACAACTATATGTTTTTGAAGTCGGATCGCGAAATGCAATTCACACATGTCGTTATTTACGAGGGTTGCCATTTAAAAAAATTCAAAATGGCGTCGTACTTGTTAAGTTTGTGAACCTATATAATTTTTGCATTATGTTTGGCTTCCTTGTGAAAAATCATTGAGAAAGGTCTGATTTGTTTTTTATTATAGTCAGCAGGAAAATCGCTAATCCGATGAGACACTTAAAAAAATGTTCCTGTACATTTATTGTAGTAATGTTTTCTTAGTGCCGTAAATCTCTAGTTAACCTACATGTAAAATTTGAGTGTTTAGGATATTTAATTTTATATGAGCCAAGGAATATCATCTTGCATTTTTAGCTTCCTTCCAACTTGTCTAGTATAAATTTTCCATCGTGTTCTACCTAATAAAATCCATGTTAAACAAACTGTTCTCCGCAAATACACAATTCATCTGCCATCAGATTAAGTATTCATGTCCCTTGCTTGATTTGCGGACGCTCTATTTGGATTCGCAATGGGGTCAGCGTCAGACATGATGCAAGATTTACGTTCTGTTTACATATTACCAGCTCCGAATCAGTATTGGTTAGACTGAGCATACATCAGGACGAGATCTTGAGTACACACAGTCGAATCTTAAATTTAATCGTGATGGAATCGAGGACGAAAACTGACACGTCCATAGGGACGTTTGCTAAATCATATTTGTTTAGTCGTTTGACTCACGACCCTTTGAAACAGCGGTTCTCATCAACCTTTGAGGAGAGAAGGGCCGCTGTAAGAAAAATGTTGTGAACTGAATGTTATTCAGTGTTACGTTCCAATTTTAGATAGAGGTAAATAAAAGTATTCGACTAGCAAGGGTATTTATTAACGCAAATATCTCGAAAACGGACTGAATTATTGACATTAATAAACTCCACCTTTTTCTTTAAAAAATATTCCCATGCTGTAATTTTTAAGCAAAATCGCTGTAACGGTATGGGGACGCTATTGATACGGTTTTTGGTCAGGTTGTCACAAACCTTATGTTATCAATTTGATTTTCTGATACCACAAGTATAGATTATATTATATAATTGTTAATACAATTATCAACATATTAATTATAAATTAAATATATATTTTTTTAGTGAGCAACCAATATTCACTTGTAAAGCCCATGTATTCCATATTGATCCTAAAACCAAGTGATCCTGGATGCTCGCTTCAAGTACTGCAGTTAGTGTATAATTTTTCTATGACGCTTCACGTAGCTTGTATAGAATTATTAGTGTAGAAGGCCAAAAAGCTGTTATAAATAGTACAGTAACTCCAAATATGATATTTATCAAAAACATCAACAAACATCTCAGAAATTTGGGCAGTGGTCTGATGACTCTGATGTAAGGACAAACACGGCATATGGACTAGGATTCTCTTCAGAACTGAATTATAGAAGGTACTTCATGAATTAGAGTTAGTTATTAAATAACAATAAATGACACATAGGTACTAAAGAACCAAATTATATGGAATAATAGTGTTGTGTAGTGGATCCAAACAGATCGCGTTACTTTTGTAATAAATTAAAAACTCTGTATAAGTGTAATCATTTTATTTAGTTTAATAAAATGGTGGGCGAGTGTTTGCCTCTTCCGACGCGTTGTCTATGAAGGTTTTTTACAAAACATAAAAACATCTTATTCTCTGCCTAAAAACTAACTCCAACTGTTTTCCACTTCAAAAAAAGGTCTCGGGTCACACGCTTATCGCGTCTAAAGTGTCACTGTTAATGTCTTTCAATAACTCGACCCTGTGGGTTCTTTACGTAATAATTTTTAAGTGACAAAATATAATCACCTAATAAATACAAAACTGTACATCCCGCCCACCTTGAAAGAGTAATTTCAATGATATAGGTTACAAGATGTATACCAACATACAAATATAAAATTAATGTATAAAGAAAATGTAAACATAAAGTAAAAAATAAAATAGAGTCCTTTAGTCCATCTCAATCGGTAAAACACTTATTTTAGTAACCGCACGTTTAAAAACTCCCGTCTTAGTTTTTACGGACACTACGCGGATGACATTGTCTTTTCCGGGATGAACTTTAATGATTCTGCCTAATGACCATTGCTGAGGGGGAAGGTTTTCCTCACGTAAAAGCACTAGGGATCCGATCTTGATAGGTGGCCCCTTGTTGCGTCCACACTTTGCTCTTGACTGCAAAGATGTTAAGTATTCGGATGACCATCGTCTCCAGAAATGCTGAACTAATTGCTGAAGACGTTCGTACAGAACCAATCTGTTAGTAGGTACCTCGGTGACATCTCGCTGTGGAATGGAGGTAAGTAGGTCGCCAATTAGGAAATGGCTAGGGGTTAGGACATGAAGATCATCGGGATCATTGGATAATGGGGTCAGAGGTCGAGAATTTAAAATAGCCTCTACCTGACACAATACTGTATAAAGAGATTCATAAGATAAGTAAGCCTCTTTTAAGACTCTGGTTAAGTGAAATTTGGTAGACTTTACCGCAGCCTCCCAAAGACCTCCAAATGAAGGTGATCGTGGTGGTATAAAATGCCACTTAATATCGTTTTCGAGTAGAAATGTTGATATTTTATGACCCTTTGAAACGTCCTGTAAGAATTTACTAAGTTTTTGTAGTGCAAAGTTAGCTCCTACAAAATTTTTTCCGTTATCAGAGTAAATATTTTTGCATAGTCCTCTTCGAGAGACAAATCGCTTTAATGCATTTAAAAATGAATCGGTACTTAGATCTCCAACGAGCTCAATATGAATAGCTCGTGTAACAAAACAAATGAAAATACAAATGTAAGCCTTTATTATCTTGCGAGAACGTAGTTTACCATCCTTTATCATTATAGGACCAGCAAAATCGCAGCCTACAGTTAAAAATGGACGTGAAGGCATTAGTCTTGATTGAGGAAGATCACCCATCATCGGAGTGCTCACATAAGGTTTAGATTTGAAACAAACAAGACATTGATTGATAGCACGCTTTACTGCATTTTTGCCATGAATAATCCAATATTTATTTCGCAAAATTACCAAAAGAGCTTGAGTTGCTGCATGTAAGTTTCGTTTGTGCTCATGCTCAATTAGAAGTCTAGTAAAATCATGATAAGGAGGTAATAAAATTGGATGTTTCATATCAGGAGTCAAGGTCGAGTGTCGAATTCTTCCACCCACGCGTAATATACCCTGCTCGTCAATAAATGGATTCAATGAAAACAGTTTACTGTCCCTAGAAATTTGTTTGTGTTTCCGCAAATCGTTAATTTCTTTGGAATATTCATAATATTGAACCATTTTTATTAAAGTGTTTAATGATTGATCTAACTCATTTTGAGATATTTCCGCAAAAATTCTGCTGGTTTTATGTTTTGTTTTAATATTTAGCATAAATCTTAATATATATGCAAAAATTCGAAGCAGTTTATTGAAATTTGAATATCTTCTAAAAATATCCTGATCCTGATAAGTTGTGTTAGTCATAAACGATAGTTGAATTGTCCGTTTTCTGTCCGGTATGTTGTCAATATTAATTTGATCTAAAACGGGCCAGAAGTTTTCATGTTTTGTCAGAAATTCTGGTCCGTGCCACCACAAGTGACAATCAAGTAATTGTTGCGGATTTAATCCGCGGGAAAGTACGTCTGCTGAATTTTCTTTGGAGCCAACGTGTCTCCATTGGAATTTGTCAGTCAATTCATGTATTTGTGTTACCCTGTTAGCTACAAAGGTATTCCAGTTACTCGGTTCACCCGCGATCCACGACAGTGCAATAGTGGAATCGCACCAAAAAAATTTATTTTTAATGTCAATTTCGAGAGACCTTTCTACATTTTTTGCCAAGCACGCTAAAAGTAGAGCCCCACAAAGTTCCAACCGAGGCAATGAGATTGTTTTTAAAGGAGCAACTCGACCTTTAGCGCATAATAACTTTGAATGACGTAACCCGTTAATATCTGTCGTAACTAAATATATACAAGAACCGTACGCGGCTTCGCTTGCGTCGCAAAAACCATGCAATTCTATAGTTATATAATTTGGAGTGACTACTTGACGCGGTATTTTTATTTTGTCAAGGATTGGTAGTTGTTCAAAAAATGAAGTCCAAAGTGTATAAATATCTAAGGGCACCGATTCGTCCCAGCCTAACTTACACTGCCAAAGACGTTGCATAATTATTTTTGCACGTACAGTAATCGGGCCTGCCAGACCTAAAGGGTCAAATATTTTTGCGATAACCGATAAAATCTGACGTTTTGTTACCGTTGCGTAGTTCTCAAAGTTAATTGAATAACCTAAAGTATCTTTATTTGGTTGCCAAAATAATCCAAGTGTTTTGCGAGTTTTATCTTCAGATAAATCATAATTTTCTAACTGACCCTGATCGCAATCAGCTAACACTTCCGGCTTGTTCGAATAAAATTTTCGTAATGGAAAGCATGCACCATTTAGAATCTGAATTATTTGGTTTTTTAATGTGATAGCATTTTTAACAGAGTCGGATCCAGTTAGCAAATCATCAACATAAAAACAATTCAAAATTGCGTTACTAGCATTCTGCAAATTTTTAGCGTTATCAATAGCGGCTTGATTTAAAGATCTAATCGCTAAAATGAAGCAGGTGCAGTTCCATATGTTACAGTGTTTAAAGTATAAAACTTAAGATCCTCATTCGGACTTGAACGCCATACAATACGCTGCAAATGTCGATCACATTCCCTTAATTGGACCTGTCGATACATTTTTTCAATGTCCCCGGTAAAAACTACATTATGAAGTCTAAAGTTTAAAATAATAGTTAATAAATCTGGTTGTATGACAGGACCCGTCATTAGGATGTCGTTTAAAGACACTCCGCTATCGCTTTTTGCCGAAGCATCATACACGACGCGTAATTTTGTTGTAGTACTGTCAACCTTGACAACACCGTGATGTGGTAAGTAATATGTCGTGTCAATCGTGTCTATATTCGAACTGATTTGTGACATATGTCCCAATTTTTCATATTCCGACATAATAGATATTTACGATATAAGTGTTGTAAAGATTCATATTACAACACGAGATGTTAAAGTTGTTAAACGAGGCGTCAGCCGAGTTTAATCAAACATCGAGTGTAGTTATATGAATTTACAACAAGAATATTGTACAAAATTTTATCTACTTTCATCTATGAATAAAAATATTTGGCAAAAGGCATTTTTAAAAATAAAAATGCACCTGCTATTAAAAATCGTTTTGTAAGGGCATCTATTACAGCACTAGTGCTGTAATGGCATCTATTACAGCACTAGTGCTGTAATGGATGCCCTTACAAAACGATTTACAGAACTGTAAAATTCATATTACTAAATGAAAGTAGATAAAATTAATATAATCGCGTTTTAAATTTTCGTCCCTTTGTAATCTTCTTTCGAGACTGTAAAATCGATTGATAGCTGCATTTTTCGAATCACCCAATTCGAAAGAATTATTTGATAAGGGTAAACTTTCTTCAAAACGACCTTGCGATACGCGTCTATAGTTTTCAGTGAAATGTTTTTCGCATGCCAAATCTTGTGGTAAAATGTCCCGTTTTTTAGTGTCGCAATTTTCTACAGTCCAAAATTTTTCGATTTGCCTATGCAACTCATTATTTGTTATTGAAAGGTTACAAATGGTGGAGTCATTATTTTTATATGATGCATTGTAATCAAAAAATAAGGTTCCTGCAAAAATCCAACCCAGTTTAGTTTTGTTTAAGATTAGTTTGCCTTTGCCCAATTTAATTTGTCCTACACATAGTATGTCATAGAATATCTTTACTCCTAACAAAACATCTACAGGGCGCGACAAATTAAAATTTTTATCGGCAAATTCAATATTGTTTGGTAGGTCTATGTTAGACAAGTCAAAAGAGGTTTGCGGAAGATTTTCGGTAATTTTGTTTACAATTAAAAATGAATCTTTCATTTGATATTTTTCGCTGACAGAATAAAATGTGGCGTCAACCTTTTTTGAAATTTTGCTAAGAGAGTTATTTATCCCAGCCACGGGAATACTAAAATTTTTAGTTTTTAAATTGAGTTGCCTAGCCAATGAATCGGTAATAAAATTACTTTGAGATGCACTGTCTAGAATGGCCCTAGCTTCTATTATTTTTCCATTGCAATCTAAAATTTTAATCATGGCTGTTGCCAAAAGTATTTGTTTGTTGTTTCCAGTCGATAAACAATGCATTGTTATGTTTTGATTAGAAAAATCTTGGATCTTGGAAGTTGAGGCATCATTTGAGGTTTGTTTATTTTCTCGACTAATTTCCGTTGAGAGTAAAGTTTGAGTATTATGGGTACTTTGTGACCCGCCATGGGATTTGTTATTATTGTCGCGATAAACAGTGTTTGGGTTATTAACAGAGCTATTGACGCCGACAACGTTACCGCTGTTATTAAAGAATAAATGTAATAATGAATTATGTTTTCGACCGCAGTTTTTACAGCCTGCTGAATTGCAGGAATTGTGATCATGAAAAGGTCTTAGACAGTTGATGCATAGTTTATGTTTTTTAATTTCTGTGTAAAGATCCCTTTTCGGCATTGTATGTATTTTTTCGCATTGAAAGTTTAAATGATTTTTATGACAAAAGGCACAAGAAATCTTTCCTGTCGTCACGTGTGTTAGAATTTTGTTGTGTTGTTGTCCTCTGTCTGTCTTATTTTTGCTTTCCAGGGTTTCTAAGAAATTGCAACGCTTGGTTAGAAATTCCCTTAGTTGAGAAACCGTAGGAAAGTCAATTCCTTGTTTATTTAAATGTTCCTCCCATTCCCGTTTAGTTACAATGTCAAGTTTGTTACCCAATATGTATATGAGAAGTGTATCCCACATATCTATGGGCTGCCCAAGTGCCTTTAACGCACGTAAATTTTTGTTGAAATTATCCAATAAATTTCTTAGTTGAGAATGTGACTCGTTTTTCATTGTGAAACCATCCAAAATATGTTTTAAATGAGTGTGTACAATCAATCTCTTGTTTTCAAACCTATCCCTTAACATATCCCAAGCAATTTGATAGTTTTGATTTGAAATTTCAAGTGACTGAATTAAATGAGCAGCTTCGCCTTTCAGGCATGATTTTAAGTACCAGAATTTTTGTACATCATTTAACTGCGCATTTGAATGTACTAAAGAATTAAAAATGTCATAGAATGTCATCCATTGACTGTAGGCCCCATAAAATTCTGGTAAGCTAATCGGTGGTAACCTTACCGGACCTTGTAAATTAACATTTGTATTTCCAATTGCATTATTAACACTAAAAATGCTTGCACCAGGATTTGGTGGTGTATCTTGCGTTTTTAAAAAATCTGAAAGCATTTTCTTGGCTTGACCGATAGCCTTAAAGAATTTTGATTCGAAATCATCTCGCTCGGCGTCCTGAGAAATATTTCCCGATAAGTATTCAATTTCGGTTTGGATGTCATTAAATTGATCCAAAAGAAACGTTGTTCTCTCTACGCGAGCACTAACTTCTTCATAATTTCCCGAAAAAGATTCAAAATTATCTAGGTATGTAATAAATCTAGTTAATTGGGATTTGACTTGTCCCCGTTTTAACTTTAATTTGGCTAACATATCAGCTAAATCGAGTGCATTGTTAGAATTTTCAGAAGCCGTATTTTTTTTTAAATCTCTAAACACACTAAAGTATCAGATAATGCAATTGAATATGTAAAGGAAATGGTAAAAAGGAATATTGACGACTTACCAATCGACGCTATTTTCCTTGGTTGTGGTTTTCTTTCAGCTGTGTTGCCAAACAAACTGTTGTAGGTATTTGGTTTTCCGTCTGTGTTGCCGAAAAGTCCCTTTGACGACCGTTTTGTCGCACTTGTATATTAGCTTTCCCGGTTGTGTTGCCGAACAAAGCCGTTTTTACCGACCGTTTTGCCGATTTAACTATCCAGGCTCGAAGGACCAATGTTGTGTAGTGGATCCAAACAAATCGCGTTACTTTTGTAATAAATTAAAAACTCTGTATAAGTGTAATAATTTTATTTAGTTTAATAAAATGGTGGGCGAGTGTTTGCCTCTTCCGACGCGTTGTCTATGAAGGTTTTTTACAAAACATAAAAACATCTTATTCTCTGCCTAAAAACTAACTCCAACTGTTTTCCACTTCAAAAAAAGGTCTCGGGTCACACGCTTATCGCGTCTAAAGTGTCACTGTTAATGTCTTTCAATAACTCGAACCTGTGGGTTCTTTACGTAATAATTTTTAAGTGACAAAATATAATCACCTAATAAATACAAAACTGTACAAATAGAAACAAATAACATCTAAGTGATGGCTATTATTAAAGTGAATATAGAGGAAAGATATTTTAAATTGTAAAGAACCTTGCATGACCTGAATAACGTATATGATATTATTTCTATTTTTGAAAAAATCTTATATGAACATACTATAAATTTTCCAAGTTTTTTGCTCATTACTTCCGGATATCCTGTATAATAAAGAAATTCCCAAAAGTCACCTATTTTTGTGTGTTATGTAGTTTTTCGTATGTGTGAATAGCTCACATAAAACGTATTGTCAATTGAATATTAAGAATGCATACATTTGCAATGTTTTAAAAACAATAGCTGATTGGGTCAAACGTAGGTCAGTTCCGATTTCAGTTGGCCCGATTTACCCTAAAGAAGGTCTTGGTTACTCGGCACGATTTTTGTAACACAAATCAGTTTCACAATGCTAATACCTTGCTAATAATAGAAACAACATTCATGAATCTCTAATACGTACCACGTTTCAATGAGCTTATTGAACCCTTTTATATTGACATCTTAAAAGGGGTGCATTTTAAACCAGAAAGATAACCTAATATGGCGTGTTTATAACATTTTTTAACTTATTCTCTTATTCAGTCTTCTTTTGAGTTTCGAATTGAGTGGTTCTGTGTAGTTAAGAAAGTTTTTTCAACAACAAGAATATCAAGTGAAATGCGCCGCAAAAGTTCTCTTGACAAGTTTTCTTATTTTTGTGGAGAATTTCTGGTGAAGTCACAAGCCGGGCTATTTTCTGAAAATGTAAAAAAGCCTATTTCATGTATTTTGGTGTTTTAATTGGAGATCAAGACAAGCCATGGATGCTGTGTCAGCTGTAGGGTGTCATTGGTGCAGGGTATGAAAGGGAAGAGAAAAGTATGTATTTTGCAGTTCCAATGGTATATGGCGAGAACTCACCAATCGCTTTGACCATTGCTATATTTGCATGACAAAGACTGAAGGTTATTCCAAAGAAGAAAAGCACAAGATCGAATATCCGAATTTGACTTCTGCAAGACCTGTTCCTCACAATGCAGACTTACCAGTACCGACTACGCCTTTAGATTGGCAAGATATTGTTTTTGGAGATAACGGAGATAATAACGCCTCATCGGGCAGCTCTGAAGAACAGTGTACCGACCCTACATTTACTCCAGATTCCAGTATCGGCGAGCCACGTTTGATTATGCAACGTGAGTTAAATGGTTTAGTACGTGATTTGGGGTTGTCAAAGCAACAGTCAGAACTTCTTGGTTCTCGTCGTAAGGAGTGGAACTTACTAGCCAAAGAAACAAAAAGTACGACTTTTAGGAAAAGAAATTCTAAGTTTTCTGCTTTATACAACATGGAAAATTCGTTATGCGCGTGTACTGATATCGATGCTTTAATGCAGGAACTCAGTATCCAGCATTCTCTGTGTGAGTGGCGCTTGTTCATAGACATTCAGTGACAATGAAAGAAGCCTATAAAAATATTCGCATTCTTCTTTTGGATAAAATATACTTCAACCTTGGACTAACGAAAAACTTTGTGAAGACTATGGATAAAGAGGGCGAAGGATTTAAATTACTAAGACAAGTCTTTCTCCAGTTAAGTGATGCCAAATTAAAAGAAGGTAGCCACAAATTAGAGATTTGCTGGACGATGTTAATTTTATAGAAAAGCTTACCTCGTAAGAACTCAGAGCTTAGTAACGTTTTTCCATAAAACAATTCTCGGGTGCCAGTATTCACCTTAGGGTAACCTGGAATATACTGCAACAAGGCAACCTATTCACCCTTACTCGGACAACCCTACGCCCTGGCGGATGTACTTCAGACAATAGTCCCTAAAAATGACCTATGTTGTGCTGGCTGAAAACTCACCCCTTAGCTGGGTAGGTTCACTATTTTGCTTCTAGATTAAGAGGTTTAGCACTCTTATATAAGTAAGTTAAAGTCAAATCATGAAGGCGCCACCTTAGTTTTATTTTATTTAAAAGCCTTTAAATGTACTAGTGCTTGGCCTCAGAGAAAAACAAACTAGGTAAAAAAACAAATATGTCACAATCGATTTACAATAATAGCTTCTTATAAGCTTTTATTCATTTAAGTCCCTCAAAGTCACTGTCTTTCAAATAAAAGCCAAATTTTAGTAGAGGCCAATACAAATATTTATTTCTTAGTTGTGTTAGGCTCTTGGCTACTTGGATTTATAAATGCAAGCTCCTCTTACTTTGGTGGAGAATAGGTATTTAAAGTTAAAGGTAGATAAGTAAAATGTAATACCAAAGTGGTAGTATTAGGTTTGACATAAAAGTTCTGAAGGTTTAAGTTACAAAGTTATCATCAAAAGAATAAGTAAAAGTCAAACCCTGTTTGACAGGGCCTTGCACAAGACGGAAACTGTTAGACCTATACTGTAAAAAACGACGGTTTAGTCTGATCTGGCAGCCACATAGACCTACATCCAAGGACATTGCCTTAGACTTGGAATTTCCGCAAGGTCTGTGCAAGAACCACTCACAACTAAATAAATTTACCATAAGAGCACTGTTAAAGAACAATACAAAATCTTACGAGTACCAATGCGGGTTCCAATCTACAAAATGACGTCTAGGACCGCTTGTTGATGTTGATGGAATGCATTTTAAATCGGCATTCCGCCCAAAGAATAGGCAAACTACTATGCCATATTCTTTTTAATAAATTTGTGGAAGTTTTATTGGCACCACATGGCCTTCCCTGCCCAAGAAATCTAAACTTCGGGAGCTAACTTTCACAAACGTACTTTCCCTTCAAGTGTCCATTGTCAGAAGGGCCGATAACATTCCCTCTTCAACATACATAGTAACAAAAACAATCGTCGACAAATTAGTCATACCTATCCATGAAATTTAAAACTATAACCCCTTTTACACCATAGAAAACTAACGGCGACCGAAGTCAACCAACGCAACCAAGGCAAAAATTAACCAGACGTGGTCGTGAAAATACACAGAAACGTCAGTCTGACACTGAATCACAGCAGTCAAAACATTTGACCTACATCTTATATATAAGTTTAAAAAGTTATTTTCTATTGATAACCTGAACGTTCACTAATTACTAATCAATTAAAAAAAGAATTTGAATTAAGACCTGCCCACAAGTAGTATGAAACAAAGAACAGAAGAAATTAATTCACTTGGTTATGTCTTACAAGATACAAAACATTCCTGGAATATAAGCATCAACAACGGTTTCAAACTGATTTAAGTGAAGCTATTTACTATCAACAGGTAATTAAATTATTAATTAATGTCTAAGGTTAGAGTTTACCTAGGTAGTTGAACTTAACATAGATAACCAAATTATGGAAATGCAATTTTCGAACCGTAACATCATTTATAAGTGTAGTGGGGGGATTTTTAGCAACAATATAGATGCAAGCTACAAACAAGTAGTTAATGAATTTTTAGACTCCTACAAATCGCTTTGGTTGCGGAATGTCGTTAAAAATTCACGAGATGACTCCCCCCCCCCCCCCCCCATAGAGTTAGTGTGTGTTTGAAATAAATATTTTTGGTGTTACACATGCAGGGTTAAAAAAAGTCGTAAAATCATTTTCTCGATAAATATTAAATGGTACCGTCCTACATCTAGCTTGTTTAATGTAACAAACCTTACGTGCGAACTTTTTTTGGCCATTTTCGTATTTAGATAGGTTCATTCTATTACAATATGCGATACACCTTTATGCTACAACAAAACAAGCCAAAAATGCCATCAATTTTTACTTGAAAGCAGGTTGACAATCCCATTGTTGTATCTTCGTTACAATAAAGGCAAGTTACAGTTTATCGATTTGCAAACAGCTTGATGGCGGTTTATCTGATATGAAACTGACCTTTTATGGTTCAAAATAATGCGCACTTCTGTTGAGTGATGGTTGAATTAGGAATTTTCTGCAATGGCCTGACAACTTTTGGTCGATATACAGTTAGCTGGCATTGACTATACGCGTCGAAGCATCCACTGAAAAATAATACATGGCAAATGAAATTGTGCACACGAAATGTAGCTCTCGATAATAAAAAAACGTATAAAATCCCATTAAGGGAAAATTAATGGCACCAGGCCAGCAATTTATTCTTTTTCAATGTTGTCGAATCGGAAATAAATAGATATTTATGAACTATTGATATTCACCCTCTGATTTATTCCGTTAATACACCCACCCCCATGGGTATGATATAAATAGTTTTTGAACTATTCACGTTATATTGAATTTTTATAACGATAATGAAACGTTAAAAAAACACATAAGGACACCTGCACATTGATGAGGATGGAAAAAGTGTGACAAAAAGTAAAGTTCATAATTTTTATTCAATATGGAGATCTCAATATGGGATACATTTTTTAATGTTATACGAGAAGATGAGAATTTACCTAACCCAGGAAAAAGAGCAAATTTTAAATAAATTATTTTTTTTCTGCAAAGAACACAATCGAAAGTCAATCTTACTGGATAGCCAAGATATTATTTTTGGGATATGACAGTGTCTTAGGGATATTGGCAGATATAGCACATCTGTATAGGCAGTAAGAGGTATCACATCTTAACAAAAGCTGGAAGTCATGGCGAGACAATCGATTCTCTTGGCTGCATCAATTAATTTGTTGGTCCTAATTTGGATGGTCATGTCATAATATGTCTTGGCATGTTGCGGCAAAAGCTAACACTGCCTCGCAAAAGCTTGGCATACTTTTCCGAACCAAGAACCTCGACAGCTTTAGATGCTCTACAGGGTGTCCAAAATAAAGAGTTTGGGGATCTCGAGCTGGTGATATAATCTTTAAGTTTATTAAAAGTTGCTGTAAGGAGGTTTTGTCAATTAACTAATTAGTTAACGTTAATATTAGCGCCGGAAAAAATTTAATTAAGAGTCCAAAAATTTAGGTTTTTTTAAATAACTGAAATCTTGAAAATCTTACTAAGCCTTTTTGGGTGTCATGTTGTTAGTTCCTTAGATGCGCAAGTTTTTCCCATTTAACTATGGTATGTTTATTACCAACTAGCAGCGGCAGAAGACAATGATGACGCGCGATTTTGGCTGTTGGTGCCGCGACAATTTAACCTTCGACTGATCATAAAAAAAAAAGTTAACGACCGAAGTTCACTAAATGGAAACCACAAATCCAACTTCAAATAATTTAAAAATACAAATGCTAACTTAAAATTTGTATGCACTACCCAAAAACTCCTCACAAAACTTGTTTGTACATCCTTTTTCACCCGCTAAAAGCCAAAATCTCTCTGGAATTCTTTGTACAAGGGTAACTGACCATGTGAAATATAATTTAGGCAGACGGTAAGGGATGTTGAGTCACAAATAGGGGCCAGTTGTGCTTTATGACAAAAGAAAAGACGTTTATTGGAAATATGCCAATCTAATATGCTTCGATGATCCCTTTTGATTGAGGGAATGGCTTTCGCCAACTGTATTTGGTTGTAGATAGCTAAAGGAATGATTAAAATAAAGATCACGTCTGGCATGCAAATTCAGACATTACTGATGTCGATGTCGTCATTTTAGATTGTAGAATTTAAACAATAATTCAATATTTTTTTATAGTATATCCCTCGATCATTTTAATTCATTTTTTCCATATAGGTTCAGGTATTTTAACTGTGATAAATATCGTGGGTAACATAGGAAGTTAGACAATATCTAGTCAGAATCTTAAGGACATGCGTAGATTTAGACGTGAAAGGCCAAATTTTAATGGAGTTGGAGCGTGCTAGGTATAGGAAGTTGCTGGGAAATACTACAAAAATGTACTATCAAGAAAGAAGTTCAGGTGCGGATAACTCTTCAGGGGATGTTTGGTCGGTGGTATCCGAGCTGACTAAAGGAAGTAATCATCAAGTCGAATTACACAATAAAGAAGGGGTCCAACTGGCGATATTGTCCAGGATTCTGGTTTGGTTGCCTGCCAGTTCAACCAGTTTTTTCTTGACGCCCTACTTCTATCCTAAAAAAGTTAAAACACCAAAAAAAATCACTGTCAGTTTTGAGTTGGATGAATAAGGGTGATTTTCCGGCCATGAAAGCACCTTTGTTTACTGTGACTGAAATATCTGATCTATTTAGAAAAAACAATAAGAAAAAAATGATCAGCTCAATCTGATGATATACCAATAAACATTTTTTTCCCCTACTAACCTATAACATGCCATTATTGACCGATTATTAACGTTAGAAATCGTTTTCTCTACCTTATAAGTTATTATTGACCATGGTCAATAATAAGGCATTGAAATCCATTAATTGACCGATCTTCAAGAATCTATTTGAACGCAGCTAACTTGATTTTTTGATTCTACAACATGAATTCATAAACATGAATGTGGTTAGGCAACCAGATAATTATCAATACATATTAGATTATTAGAGATGCTTGATATTGCAAAATATCGATACAATCAACATTTTTTCTGCTTCCATCCTTAATTCTGGAGGTGTACACAAGACTAACATTTTCTTCGCTCATTTTTAAAAAAAAAACAGAAAACTCGTGAAATTTGATGACATAAATGAACAAAATTTGACATTAACAAAGCCACCTGACCAAACAACAAAATATTTTGCCAATTCCAAAGCGCAGGTTACTTGATTAAAAAATATACTTATACCTACCTATAATTTTTTATAATTATTAATACTATAAAGATAAATGTCTTATAAAAGTTTGTAGTAGTGGAAAAAATATTATATTAACCACGGTTTAGACAGCTTATAGCCCTCGCGTCTTAAATCCCTCGTCGCTCCGCTCCTCGTGATTTAAACTTGCCGCTCGGGCAATAATGATGGCTGTCTAAACCTTGGTTAATAATATACTATTACGAGAGTCGTGCTTGAGTCATATTTGACACCTATAACTCATATTGTTAATGCTTCCTTGAGGTGCGGAATATTTCTAGATGTGTTGAAGTGTTCTAAAATTATCCCTATTCTAAAGAAAGGAGATCCAACAATGACTGAAAACTATCGCTTTGACTTCATCGCTTTCATAAGTATTTGAATATGACATGCAGCATATACTTTTAGAACATCTAGATGACAATGATATATTATGTTCAAACCAGCACGGGTTTAGCTGGAAAATCTATATTCACAGCCATATTAGCAATTTTAGAAGAGTTAGTGGGCAGTGGGGATATTTTGTGATCACAGCAGGGCATTTGAGTGTGTTGATCATGGGATGGTCCTCGATAGGCTGAAATACTATGGCATTGGAGAAAGGCATCTAAGTTGGTATTCTTTATTTTTCAGGTTTCGTAGGCAGTTTTTTCAGGTTGTAGACCAAACAGGAAGTGCACAAAATTCAAAAAATTTTTGGGGTTGACGTTGGTGTATCTCAGGGTTTGGTTTTGGAGCCTGTACCACTCTTATTGTTTGTAAACCCTCTACCAAACTATTATATAGTAATATTGTAGTCTCTGCTGATGATACTCCAGCAATTAAAAATAATCAGTATGCTTCAGCGGGGGTGTCAGCGGATGCAACCCTTGAAGAGTTGAGCAGTTGGTTTATAGACAATAATCTTTCTCTGGATCTAACAAACACTCATTTTATGATCTTTCACACCAATCAGAGACTAGATTAAATTTGGGCCTGGAGTTATGCTAATATAATACACAAATAAAGCGAGAGACTTGGGTTAGGTTTCTCGGTATTACCCTCGATGACACGTTGTCATGGAAAGTGCACTGCAGAGATTTGTCCGCTAGGTTGCATAGTCTTTGTTTTGCGCTTCGTAATTTTAAATTAGTTTTGGATCAACAGCAGATTTTAAGTATCTACTACGCTGCTGTCCACTCGCGCATTTTGTATGGCGTTCAGTTTTGAGGCACCTATCTCGTCTCATGCTGGGAAAGTATTTATTACACAAAAACGAATTATTTGATGCACGGCCGGTGTATCAAGCAAAACTTCATGTGTGCTATTTTTTATAAATTTTAGAATTTTAATTGTGCCGCCCATTGTAATTTTTCAAATATGTCTGTTTGCGTTTAACAATTGGGAAATATTTGTAAGAAATCATGAACTTCATAATAATTATAATACGCGCTTTCAAATCAGTTTCAAATACCACAGAATGATTTCTTAGTTAAAGTAAAGTTAAAGCTATTTTTAGTGGTTAGTTTTAATACATTCATTGAACAAAATTAAATCAGTGTTTGAGTCTGTTTCATATAAGACTTAAGTTAATATTGAGTGTATTTTTCCCCTCAATTTGTTTTATCATTTTGGTGATTTTTGGCGATGTCCATATACAGGGTGTTCTATCTAAGTTGGTATTCCTCATTTTTTAGATTTCGTAGGCAGTTTTTTCAGGTTGTAGACCAAACAGGAAGTGCACAAAATTCAGAAAATTTGGGGGTTGACGTTGGTGTATCTCAGGTTTCGGTTTTGGAGCCTGTACCATTCTTATTGTTTGTAAACCCTCTACCAAACTATTATATAGTAATATTGTAGCCTTTGCTGATGATACCCCAGCAATTAAAAATAATCAGTACCTATGCTTCAGCGGGGGTGTCAGAGGATGCAACCCTTGAAGAGTTAAGCAGTTGGTTTATAGACAAGAATCTTTCTCTGGATCTAACAAACACTCATTTTATGATCTTTCGCACCAATCAGAGACTAGATTGAATTTGGGCCTGGAGTTATGCTAATATAATACACAAATAAAGCGAGAGACTTGGGTTAGGTTTCTTGGTATTACCATCGATGACACGTTGTCATGGAAAGTGCACTGCAGAGATTTGTCCGCTAGGTTGCATAGTCTTTGTTTTGCGCTTCGAAATTTCAAATTAGTTTTGGATCAACAGCAGATTTTTAGTATCTACTACGCTGCTGTCCACTCGCGCATTTCGTATGGCGTTTCAGTTTTCAACGAATTATTTGATGCATGGCCGGTGTATCAAGCAAAACTTCCTGTGTGCTGTTGTTTATAAATTTTAGAATTTTAATTGTGCCGCCCATTGTAATTTTTAAAATATGTCTGTTTGTGTTTAACAATTGGGAAATATTTGTAAGAAATCGTGAACTTCATAATTATAATACGCGCTTTCAAATCAGTTTCAAATACCACAGAATGATTTCTTAGTTAATGTAAAGTTAAAGCTATTTTAGTGGTTAGTTTTAATATATTTATTGAACAAAATTAAATCAGTGTTTGAGTCTGTTTCATATAAGACTTAAGTTAATATTGAGTGTATTTTTCCCCTCAAGTTGTTTCTTCATTTTGGTGATTTTTGGCGATGTCCATATACAGGGTGTTCTATCTAAGTTGGTATTCTTCATTTTTCAGATTTCGTAGGCAGTTTTTTCAGGTTGTAGTGGACAAAATTCAGAAAATTTGGGGGTTGACGTTGGTGTATCTCAGGGTTCGATTTTGGGGCCTGTACCATTCTTATTGTTTGTAAACCCTCTACCAAACTATTATATAGTAATATTGTAGCCTTTGCTGATGAGACTCCAGCAATTAAAAATAATCAGTATGCTTCAGCGGGGGTGTCAGTAGATGCAACCCTTGAAGAGTTAAGCAGTTGGTTTATAGAAAACAATCTTTCTCTGGATCTAACAAACGCTCATTTTATGATCTTTCGCACCAATCAGAGACTAGATTGAATTTGGGCCTGGAGTTATGCTTATATAATACACAAATAACGCGAGAGACTTGGGTTAGGTTTCTCGGTATTACCCTCGATGACACGTTATCATGGAAAGTGCACTGCAGAGATTTGTCCGCTAGGTTGCATAGTCTTTGTTTTGCGCTTCTAAATTTCAAATTATTTTTGGATCAACATCAGATTTTAAGTATCTACTACGCTGCTGTCCACTCGCGCATTTCGTATGGCGTTTCAGTTTTCAACGAATTATTTGATGCATGGCTGGTGTATCAAGCAAAACTTCCTGTGTGCTATTGTTTATAAATTTTAGAATTTTAATTGTGCCGCCCATTGTAATTTTTCAAATATGTCTGTTTGTGTTTAACAATTGGGAAATATTTGTAAGAAATCGTGAACTTCATAATTATAATACTCGCTTTCAAAATCAGTTTTAAATACCACAGAATGATTTCTTAGTTAAAGTAAAGTTAAAGCTACTTTTAGTGGTTAGTTTTAATACATTTATTGAACAAAATTAAATCAGTGTTTGAGTCTGTTTCATATAAGACTTAAGTTAATATTGAGTGTATTTTTCCCCTCAATTTGTTTCATCATTTTGGTGATTTTGACGATGTCCATATACAGGGTGTTCTATCTAAGTTGGTATTCTTCATTTTTCAGATTTCGTAGGCAGTTTTTTCAGGTTGTAGTGGACAAAATTCAGAAAATTTGGGGGTTGACGTTGGTGTATCTCAGGGTTCGATTTTGGGGCCTGTACCATTCTTATTGTTTGTAAACCCTCTACCAAACTATTATATAGTAATATTGTAGCCTTTGCTGATGACACTCCAGCAATTAAAAATAATCAGTATGCTTTAGCGGGGGTGTCAGTGGATGCAACCCTTGAAGAGTTAAGCAGTTGGTTTATAGAAAACAATCTTTCTCTGGATCTAACAAACGCTCATTTTATGATCTTTCACACCAATCACAGACTAGATTGAATTTGGGCCTGGAGTTATGCTTATATAATACACAAATAACGCGAGAGACTTGGGTTAGGTTTCTCGGTATTACCCTCGATGACACGTTATCATGGAAAGTGCACTGCAGAGATTTGTCCGCTAGGTTGCATAGTCTTTGTTTTGCGCTTCTAAATTTCAAATTATTTTTGAATCAACATCAGATTTTAAGTATCTACTACGCTGCTGTCCACTCGCGCATTTCGTATGGCGTTTCAGTTTTCAACGAATTATTTGATGCATGGCCGGTGTATCAAGCAAAACTTCCTGTGTGCTATTGTTTATAAATTTTAGAATTTTAATTGTGCCGCCCATTGTAATTTTTCAAATATGTCTGTTTGTGTTTAACAATTGGGAAATATTTGCAAGAAATCGTGAACTTCATAATTATAATACGCGCTTTCAAAATCAGTTTCAAATATCACAGAATGATTTCTTAGTTAAAGTAAAGTTAAAGCTATTTTTAGTGGTTAGTTTTAATACATTTATTGAACAAAATTAAATCAGTGTTTGAGTCTGTCTCATATAAGACTTAAGTTAATATTGAGTGTATTTTTTCCCTCAAGTTGTTTCTTCATTTTGGTGATTTTGACAATGTCCATATACAGGGTGTTCCTAAAATGATATGCAAATATTTAAGGGTGTGAATCGACGTGAAAAGTTACTGATAGTTTGTTTTATATGGTCCAAAAATGTTCACCGAAATATCTCAAGTGGTTAAGAAAATATTAACTAATTTCCATTTCTAGATTATAAAAATTCAACAATAAAGCTTGTTTCCGGAAACATCTCTTTGAATCCCTTTTTTTAAGTCAGGCATGAAGCCTTGCTAAGAGAAATAATATTTTATATTCTTTCTTTATTAAAAAGAAAAACAGAGTGTATATTTGATTGTAGAATGGAAATGAACGTGGTTTGTGTCTTAATTAATTAAGTACTTGGAAATTATTATTATATTAACACACCATAAATAAACATACCTAATATCATTATTTTATGTATATTTGTTGAAATTCAAGATTGACTTTATATCATTCGATTTCGATATTGTATAATTTATAACTCACATATTTTACTATATTTTAGTTAATTAATTAATCAATAATTTTATTGCGATATATTTACTTGCTTATTTTACTTTTGGGTTAGGTGTAAGAACAGTCAGCCATACTTCGATATGGCTGACTGAACCTCGCCCAGTAAACTCTTTATAATTTATTCCACAATTGTTGTAATATTATTAAATAAAAGACCTTTATTATTATTATTATTATTATTATTATTATTATTATTATTTCCAAATTCACACCCGTAAATATTCGTATATCATTAAGAAACACCCTGTATACTACTATATCTTTAGAAAAATAAAGTTTGCATCTCGTATATTGTATCATTAGCAGCTTGAAAAATTAAATCCAATCAATCACTGCAGTTGCAAAAACGAAAACACACTGCACAGTTAGATTCATATTTTCAACGCGCGGCGTAAAAGTAAGAAGAAGAAGAGGAAGAAAGGTTAATATCGTGTTGATTTTCTTTGTAAGAAAACAACCAAGGCGTGAGTCAATGGCAGATTCTAGTTCAAATTTGACTTGGAAAGTCACGATTTTAGTGCAGCTTTATAATTAAACAAGTTCTCTTCTGTAATCACTTCGAGTAACTACAAAATATATACACTGAGAGAAGGATTACCTATGTTTGCATGCAGTGGCAGTTTCCAAACGTTCAATTGCTATTAACATGAGCCCTAACATTCGTAGCATCTTACGTAAAGTGTGTACCAAGGCATATCGTTTGGTTTAATGACTGCAATAAAACCCCTTAATGGCTTAATAATAGTTTCATTATATTGTAAACACCCAAAGAAACCCTGTTTACCTGTTCGATTGCCAAACCTACGTTTTTAAATAATTTAGTGGTGGTAAAATTACCCATATAAAACTATCGATGAGCCTGCCAACCAGCCTAATCTACCTGGTCCGAGCTGGCATCACTGTTTATATTACTAAAATGAAATGAGATAAGGGGTAAAAGCTTTGCACAGGGACGGATTTTGTAGTTAAATGAAATGTCATAGTAATACCTTATAGTAGCAATGTTTATTACCATTACTCGTATTATTTGTTTGGTAATTTATTATAGGTACAAAACAAGTGTACTTGTCCTGCTACATGATATCGCTTTCTGGAATGTTTAGCGTAGCTAGATATCGCATCAGCGGAAGATTCCCACGGTCTCCACATACTTTTAATATTAACTTGTTGTACATTGTTTCAAATTAGATGGGTACTAATCTATTTCGAATATTATGTTTACTATTTTTATAAGCTATATAAACAGGTACCTGTAACTAAAAAGTTTTCAAAAATATCCTAATAATTAAGTTGTTTCTAGAAAACCTTAATTAGATAATTAAGTAATGTACCTTTCTATTGTTATTATAAACTGGCATTAATACGTCTCTGCGTCTAGGCGAAAACGAAAGCCGAGTTTATGAGGGGTTTTATTGCAGTCATTAAGTCAAACGATATACCTTGGTACGCACTTTACGTGGCGACAGATTTATACAGCGTGGGAAAAAAGAATGGAACTCTCCCAATATTTTCATAACCATGTATATTTTTGAAAAACGCTCGGACCCGTCGATAATATTTATCATTTTTACAAATTTTGAGAATTTTTAGTATTATACAGGATTGCTCAACGTCAACTTTAATTTTTTAAATGAAATACCCCAAATTTTATTCGATTTTTGAATTCTACTTAAAATTCTGAATATTTTTCATGTAACATACCCTATTTCGATATTCAGCTGTTTTCGATATATCACAATCTAAACAATAATGATGGCAATTTTCATGGAATTAATGAGTAGGGAAGAAAATACGAAAATTTATTACCTTTATTGTAGTAACCCTGGTAACCAAGCACAATGCGCATAGAAATCCTCATGATGGTTGGCTATGGCGATAGAAAAAGGTCTACATTTAAAGTATTTGAAGTATACAAGGTCTTCTTTAGAATCTTTACGTCAGGTAAATACCTTTGACATTTTTCTGGTCATTGTTTGCTTATTCAGCATTTTTGTTTAATTTTTTTAATGTTCAATCGGCCGGAGCTTTGAATTGTCGTGTCTCGTGCTTGCGTGTTTTCTCTAATATTTTAAGCTGCTTGCGTTGGCGCCTGTTTTCCATCTCCTGGATGCTGTCGGATAGTGCTTCTCTACTGTCTCCAGTGCTTCTCTAATGTATATTTGGCTCACGCACAGGGAGCCCGTCTTTAGGTAGTTTGTATGTTGCGTTTGGTCTAGTTCTTGTATGTGAGTTTGTTATCAGTTCGTTTGTCGATACGTCCGTTCGTTTGTAGTAATCAGTTATAATTTTCAAAAAAAACTCGTTAATCGTCTGTATTTTAAAGTCGTTATGGAGCACCCTGTTCATCGTATACCTAGGGACATTTGCTATCGTCTTTAATGCTCTATTTTGAATTACCTGAAACTTCAGCTCGGACTTACTTATGTTGCACCATGATGGCGCTCCATAGGTAAGTACCGGCCTGACCAGGACCTTGTAGAGGTTAACTTTCGTTCTATTACTAAGTCTACTCCGCCTGTGAAGCAGGGGGTAGATTGAGCTTATTTGACGCAACGCTAACTTGATTCTATTTATCGAATTTAACCTCCAGTTTAGTCTTTGATCAAAGATCAGTCCAAGGTACTTCACTTCCTGGCACCAGTCAATCTGGACTCTATTGACGCGAAGCCTTGTTTCAGGTCTTCTGACACGACATTTCGAAAAATAAATAGCCTTTGTTTTGGCGGGATTCAAACGAATCTTCCAATCCGAAAGCCATTTTTCTAGCTGGTTTATATGGCGTTGCATACGTGTGACGACGGGCCGTGGCTGTTTAGAAGTCGAAGTTATTGCAGTATCGTCGGCGAACAGATAGAGCTGATTTTGTCTATCTCGCGGAATGTCGTTAGTGTAAATGTTGTACAACATCGGAGACAGAGGTGAGCCTTGCGGCACTCCCGCCCCGATGCGTTTTATCGAAGAAATCGCTTCCTCCGACGAGACTGCAAAACTTCGGTTCTCTAAGAATGAGTCTACGATCTAGACTAGATAGTTTAGAGCATTGAGCCTTATCAACTTTAATAGTAGACCGTTGTTCCAGACCTTATCAAAAGCTTTAGAAACGTCAAAGAAAAAATTATGCACGATTTGCCTCGGCTTTGATGTTAGGATCCCCAGTTCGATACGCTCTGTTTTTAAGTCGGTTTTTAGCTCTGATGCGCTGCTTGATATCGTCAGTTAAATCCCCGAATTTCGAATATTCAGACATCTTCGTGATAGTGGATTGGGTAAAGGCCGTATTGATGTCATTTGTGATCTTATTCGCAGCATTAGTATGTAAACTTTTATAATGTTCATCGAGAGCGAACGTCGCTATCAAGGTCTACAGTAAGTAAGATAGTTTTAAAATTTACAGAAACTGGATCTGTGCGCAATAAACTAAAAAGTGGCCGTCCCAAAATTTGTGATGAAACTAGATTAAATGTTTTACTGACGTATCAAGACGATCCCCATTCCAGCACTCGTCAAGTGGGTCGAATTGAATACATTGGTTATAAATCTGTACAAAATATTCTTCATTAGGAAAAATATTGTCCTTACAAAATTTGTCTTATCCACGAACTAAATGGGGATGATTTCGATCGACGCCTCAGTTTTGCAAGAATATGCAAAACATTAGCAATAATGATGGAAATTTCGCGCAGAATATTTTATTTACTGATGGGGCTACATTCTGCCTTAATGGAACAGTCAACCGATATAATTGTAGGTATTGGTCGACATAGAATCCTCACTGAATGCAAGAGGCCCATACACAGTACCCACAGAAGCTAAACGTATGGGCCGGAATTTTACGTAACAGAATATTTGGACCTTTCTTTTTTGAAGAAACGTTAAACAGAGATAGGTATTTGGAGTTTTTACGGCTTGAATTAGTTTCTGCTTTAGCTGGCCTATATCCAGATCACGATGAACAAGATAGTCCTGAAAGAATCATTTGGCTACAACAAGACGGTGCACCGCCCCATTACGCCGCACGGGTACGAGAATACCTAAAGGAGGTTTTCCAACATATATAGATAGGTAGAAGGGGAGAAATAGAGTGGTCAGCTCGCTTACCCGATTTAACACCCCTAGATTTCTTTTTGTAGGGATATTTGAAAGAAAGACTGTACAAGAACAAGCCATCGGATTTAGAGACATTAAAACTGATAATACAACATGAAATTCGACAAATTCCTGAACAGGTTATTGGGAACGTTCAAAACGAATTTGTTTTACATTTTGGACACTGACTTATTGTCCATAGCCATCAATTTGAACATTTAATTAAGTACTCTACTTTTTATAATTAGATTTAAAAGCTGTTGTTTTTACCTAATAAACCTACCACTTAAATTTTGTTAATTATTATTGTTCAGATTGTGATATATCAGCTGAATATTGAAATAGGGTTACATGAAAAATATTCAGAATTTTAAGTAGAATTCAAAAATCGAATAAAATTTGGGGTATTTCATTTAAAAAATTTAAATTGGCGTGCGAGTTACATTCCATAAAACTGCTGACAAGCTCCTTTTGACCACTCCTAGAATAGCGATAAGCTAAACTTATAAATAGTAGTAAAATAGATAAGTCTGACACTCCTGTTGTATCAATTGTCTGTAATTCTCCTTTTCAAAATAAATTTGTTACAATCTGGTAAAATAAAAAACTACGTTTCAAATAAACAGTGTTTTTTAAAAACGCCTTCCCTTCGACACGACTTGTAACTGGCGCAGTCGGTAGGATTTCTGAGAACGTTCCAAAAAATACATTTTTGCAGCGTTTTTCTTTTGAATTAACTCAGAAAAACCTACAAGGGAGAAGAAAATTCCAAGGAAGTTAACTGGAAGCAGATAGACCGATCTAATGTGGCAACCAGAAGACTTCAGGAAGAAGACAGAAGCAACGACTTCAGGAGTCCGGGTTAACTAATCGAGGGCATATCGACGAGTTTTCCTGGTCTACCAACAGACAAGCATCGCTGGACGTAGACAAAACCTAGAATAAGGACCTGGGGAGGACAAAAATCGCCAAACCAGTTAGGTTAAGAAACAAAGAAGAAAGAAGGAAGCATCACGAAAACTGGGAGAAGAATGAAAATTTTCATCGTTATCCTATTGTAAGTGAATTTTTTTTGAACATTTTATTCTTTTTTAAACAGTATATTCTAATTTTTGTACGGACAATACTTATACCTTGCATTTTCTATTTCTAGTCATATCTAATTGTCCTTGCAAAGATTACAAATTTTCTTAGTGTTAAGCATATTTTAATTTTAAGAGCGTTTACTTTTACTTTCATATTCATATTATACAGTGTATTAAAAAATTTATCAAAATTGATTCTGATATTGACCATATAACTGATATCTTAGATAATTTGATTATTGGCTCAATAAGCAACTCTAACATGCCTGAAATTAATTATCAACTTTTGAGGTATCAATCGGACAATATTCCCCATTTTGACGGAAACCCTAAATTGTTAAGTAGATTTATCAGCGCAGTTGAAAATCTTCTTAAAGGATTCCAAAATACGACAAATCGTAATGCTACTATTAATACTTGTTTATTTGACACAATATTAGGCAAGCTTACTGGACGTGCCGCAGAATTAATTGTTTCGCGTTTAGAATTAAATAGCTGGACGTTAATAAGATGTTTTAATAGCTAGTTTTTCCGATCAAAGATCGATTGATTGTCTAATTCAGGAATTGCTTAACTTAAAACCTCATAAAAACGAAAATTCAATAGCTTTTGGAATGAGAATACAAGATTCTAGAAGTTTGTTATTTGCCAAATTAAACGCAGGTACAGATGACTCCGCTACAAAATTAATAAAAATCAATCATTATGACGAATTCGCGTTAAAGACATTTATTAACGGTTTACCGTATAATTTACAACTCATAGTTAGACTAAAAAATCCAAAAAACTTAGAAATAGCAATGGCATCTGTAAGAGAAGAAGAAAACTTCATTTATTATAGAAATTCACAAAATCAAAATCAAAATTATAAAAATCAAGGACCAAATAACCTAATGCAAACACAAAGACCTTTGTACACACCGACATTAAACAACTCACCTTTTAAACCCATGTTGCCGAGTTTCTCACAAAATAATAATTTTTCGAGACCCATTACGAATTTTCAAAGACCTTTTATGGGCTTTCCCCAAAATAATTTTCAGAGACCCTTTCCGCAACAAAATATATTTTCTCAGTCGAGACCTAATCAAAATTTTCCAAGACCTTTCTTTAATCAAAACTTTGCGCAGCAAAGACCCCAATTTAATAATACAAACTTCGCACAGAAAAGACCCTTCCAAACCTTTGGACAAATGTCGCAAAGAACGCCCCTGAACCGGAAAATAGAACCAATGGACACTTCTTCAACAAACACGGTTATTCATCACCCAACCAAAAAATTTAAAGTACAAGACCTTTACAATCAGGAAGTCTTGCAGAGACCACCTGACCAACCAAGTGAACTTACAGACGGAAAATAATTTTATGAATATACTTTTTACCACGTATTAATAATAATGTAACAAGGAATATCGTATATGAAAAGGTAAAACTGCTCAATCTAAATAATATTAATCTTAATAAATTAAATGAAATACAGGAAGAAATAAACTTCCAAAAATCTGAAAATTCAAAATTATTAAATACACCTTTCTATTATAATAAAACAAGTATTTGGACAGTTTTACTATATGTTATTTTAAGTATAATTGTATTATTTATAACTAGGAAGTATCTATGGCCCGTTACCTAAAAACTAAAAAAGTGAAAAAACTTAAAACAAATGAATTTATTTAAGCCATAGAAACTTAAAAGTTTATATGCCTCTCTAAGGGTGGAGGAGTTACATTCCATAAAACTGCTGACAAGCTCCTTTTGACCACTCCTAGAATAGCGATAAGCTAAACTTATAAATAGTAGTAAAATAGATAAGTCTGACACTCCTGTTGTATCAATTGTCTGTAATTCTCCTTTTCAAAATAAATTTGTTACAATCTGGTGAAATAAAAAACTACGTTTCAAATAAACAGTGTTTTTTAAAAACGCCTTCCCTTCGACACGACTTGTAACTTGCGTGCCCCGACTTCTTGAGCAATTCTGTATAATACTAAAAATTCTCAAAATTTGTAAAAATGCTAAATAAAATCGACTGACGAGCGTTTTTCGAAAATATACATGGTTATAAAAATATTGGGGGTGTTCCATTCTTTTTGCCCACGCTGTATATTAAATTCAGTTAAAATCTAACCGAACCTAAGACCCACGCAAAAAAGGTAAGTAAAATAGCGTACAGTTTTTACAGTGTACTGTAAAAATACACTGAGAAAAACTTTTTCTTGCGCGAATTAAAAAGCTTTTTTCATTTTTTGTTAATTGTGGCGATACAGCCTATACAAGGTGTTTCATTAATATTGAGAAAGAATTCAGGATGAGCTTCTCTGCTTAAAAATATAAAGTTCCTATAAGCCGGAAATGCTTCGTTTAGAACAAAAGACATGTAGGTGGCGCTCTCTACAAGTGAGAGCCATACCAATATCAAATTCGAATTCGCAATTCAAAAGACCCCTAGATACCAATTTTAATTCAAATATCGACATTACGTCAAAAATTACTTAGAAAAAACAAAAATAAAACTTTGACACCCTGTATCTCCGAAACGAAGCATTTTTGGATATAGGTTTATAGGGACTTCTTTCATATTTTTAAGCAAGAAAACTCATCCCCGATTTTTTTGCAATAATAATGAAACATTCTGTATTTCATCAAGTGAAATATATTGCTGGGAAGATATTAGTTGATTCAATAAAATTATTTTATAGCTGAATATTTTCTTAACTTAAACGAAATTTTATTGCTTCAATTAGATGGAAAAATAACATTATTAAACTTTTATTCCCCGTGCAATTCCTCTATTTGCAGTTGCCAAAATTATAATTTAATTCCCATCTTAAAAATGTGGTTGCCCAAATAAAAGTTTTATGATGGTCACGTGACCATTTTCTTCCGCGTTTGCATTCAGTAATAAGTCGGCGAGCTGACGCGCCATTTATTTGTTGGGCAAGTTTGGTTCCTGACAATGCGGAGGGGGCTTATATTGTATAATATATTAGCCTTATTTTCTGCATTGTGTGTTTGTGATTTGTTAGAGGGCTAGGGAAAGGTCTTTTGGTACGATATTATTAGTTGTGAGGGTGTGCCATAAGAGCAACATTGTCATAAATTCGCTTTCAGAATAATAATTTAAGAACATAGTATTTCCCCGTTATTGTATCTAATTTTTGCCAATGACCTGAGTCAATACATTAATACAGGAGGTGTTAAGGTCGTCTGTTACGCAGATGACACTAACATCCTTATAACTGCAAATAATCAGTCTACTCTGAAAGCAGAATGTGAAAATGTTTATAGTAAAATACTTTTATGGACTAAAAAAACTTTCTGAAACTAAATAGAGATAAAACAGTATTATTATACTTTACGCTGTCTAGGCACATTTTGGGGGGCGATTTTAGACTGTTTGAGGGTACTTTAGATGAACTGGATTTTGAGAAAAATACTAGGATGCTGGGCGTGGGACTTGATCGTAAGTTACAGTGGGGATTTCATGTTGATAATTTGTGTTCCAAACTTCGTAGCACGTGTTATGGGCTTAATTTTTTATCTCAGCAATGTGGCTTTGCCACCCTCATGTCGCTTTATTATGCTAACTTTCACAGCAATCTTAAATATGGTATATTATGTTGGGGTAACTGCAGCCATGTGAATAGAGTATTTCTTCTTCAAAAGTTTGCCCTTCGAATTATATGCAAACTTCAACGCAGGGAAACATGTAGGGAAGCTTTCAGGCTGAATGGAGTTTTGACAGTTTTTGATATATATATATACTTGAGGTTTGTACATATGGATATAGAAATAAGCACCTCTTTGAGGGCTGCCACTTGAATCATAAATATAATACTAGAGGTCACTCTAGATTGTTGCCACCGCCTAATCGAACAGCAGCCTACCAAAAAAGTTTTTATTTTAATTGTTTTAGGTTTTATAATGCTCTAGATAATAATATAAAAGTAGCACCTAATATTAACGTTTTTAAGAATAGACTAAAGAAAAATCTACTACAAAAGAACTGCTATAGTCTTAATGAATTTTTCTTGTAATTTGTTTTATTTCTTTGTATTTTCTGTAATTTTGTAACGATCTTTTTTGACGTTTTTTCCAATTATTGTGACTATGTGTATTACTTTTAAATTGGAGAAATAAACGATATTATTATTATTATAAGTAACGAAAAATGATCCTTCTACTACGTTAATGTCGACGCTATCCTGCTAATCGATGTTTAAAAAAAGGCTCAGAACCCTTTGAATTAGTGAAATAGTTTCAGTGCAAAGCAAGTTAAAGTGCGATAACTCTGCACATTATAACCTTATAAGGTGTCAACAGAATATAACATATGAAATTTTAAATATTAAATAAGGTTAAGGTCACTACCCTAGCTAGCTCAAGCTCACAGTAAGTGCCAAATGGCAACGTGCTACTAAGAAGACTGGTCTAAAAATACATAATGTAGATGCAGATTTTATGGCAAAAATATCGATCATCTATGAAAATATTGTGTATATTATATTGCAGAGATGGGAAAAGATTTCCCTAATTCTCCCACAAGGGCTAAGGTCTGACCAGTCTGCAGAATATAGTTTGACCGAATGACACAGATGACAGTTTTCCGTTAAACTCAAGCACCCACAGCAAAGGTCACAGAGAATAAACCAAATTTGAGAGACACAACCTAAAAATGAAGAGCAGTTTCGATAATCCAAATAATATAACCTGAACAACCTGAAAGTAACAACGTTACAACGTTAATCTTATATAGTGTATTATTAGAGCATAAGGATTATTGTTGCAAGCTTACAAAATATCGTAAAAATTAACTATAGTCTGTTGCTTAATGCGAGAAAGCAATAAATCATTATTGAACTATAAAACGCAGTGGTCTTCGAGGTATTTTATAGGTGTAATCCAGTTATAATTATTTAATTATGTTTATTGTCAGGGGTCCCGAGATCGGGTAGGTACTTAGTACCTGTGCCTCACTTTTGGAATGTTTAGTTACTTTCCGTCAGTTGTTGGAAAACTTCGTTCTTGAAAATTATTAGCGTTTCTGAATTTGTTGCTGAAAAACAGATTAGTAAAACTGCGCTTTCTAAAAATGAGAAAAATATTATTCTTAATGTATTCAAAGCTCTTCGCCACTAAAATTCAACATTCAGAGTTGCAAAAATAGTTCAATCAACAATATACCGACTTGTGCACGAGGATAAACGCGGCTCAATAGATCACCAAAGAGAAGTTCAGGAAGAAAAGAAACGGTAATAAATGAGGATGAAAAGACTGCCATCCAAGGAATCATACACTCGTTTTACTTAAAAATAGAAATACCTACCTTGGAGTAAATCATGTCTGAAATGAAAAAGTATGATTTCATTTCACCCATGGATAAGAAGAAACTATGGACTTTGAAGGAAATTAATTTTTGTTATGAAAAAATTCAAAACAAATTTGTTGTCGACGAAATCGCTTCAAATGAAATATAACGGTAGGTACTTCGCCTTCCGCCATATCACTGTAAATTAAATCCCATAGAATTAGTGTGAACGCAAGTAAAATGGTTTGTAGCAAGGCGTGTAACACCACTTTTAAAACGAGAGACGTTGGAAACCTTTTGCAAGAGGGAATAAAGACTGATTGTGAAAAATGAAAAAAATGAAATAAATGAAATGAAATGAAAATGAGAGGATTGTGAAAAATGGAGTAAGTGTGTCGAACATGTAACTAAAATAGAAGAAACAATGTGGGAAGCTGACAACATGCTAGAAAACATTGTCGAGCCCCTTATTATTTCTCTGGACCCCAACGACGATAGCTCATCGGACTACTCGGAACATGATGACTAGATTTTAAAAATTAAGTTGTTTGTATGTATATTGTACATACCTAGTAGATTTTTTATAAATATTAATATTTATTCCAACTTATCTATTTTCATATTATTGTTACTTCTATATAAGTTTTTATCTACTTAATATAAGAATAATTAATATCTCAATTATGTAGGTCTTAAATATCTGAAATACGGAATTTTTAAAAAATATAATTGCAATTTACTTGAAATTTACCATGCAACCTTTAAGTTATTTACCCTGTAAAGAAGTGAAGACAGAACGACAGAAGAAGGCAAGTGTAACTTTAATTGGGGCAATTATTTTTAAATATTTACGTGAAAACACATTTACACACTCATTTGCGAATTTGGCCGAATTTAACGTAAGTTGTGATAAAGTGATATTACGTGTTCGTCCGAAGTAAATGTTAATTGAGGCAATTCAACTTTAATTAAATGTAATAATTTAATTCGTCGAATAAAATGCATTGTTGCATTTTAAATTAAATACTTTTATTGAATGAATTCGTTTTAGGTTACCCCAATTATATATTTTTCTCAGTGTATCTCAAGATAAAATAGGCAATCTCCAGCAGTCGCGTGTTCATTAAGACCATGGTGTTCGCGACCAAGTCGGACCCATTAAAGTTGCAATCAGCAATCGCATGACCATCTATGAGTGTCATATCGGATGACTCCGCATGTCGTGCTCTGTGGGAAGCACTTTTAATTGTGTAAAAGACATGGTTCCTGTCACCACAGTATGTAATTATGGGTTATATCGTGTTTCTCATACAACAAATCGTTATAAAATTGCACAAGAATGGGTCTGGTGTATTGGCATTTTTTTTTTGATAAAGAGTATTTTAATTTCCATGGGTCTCACATTACAACAAACTGCAGTAAAACTGAGGCACATTCATAAATATCTGATGTTATACATATAAGTTAATATATCTTGTTTTCCGCGTCAACTATTATGAGTTTTTATAGGCGAAGCTCGCCATTCGATTTGTCAGATTTGTCGTTATGGTGGCCATTATGGCGATACCACACACTGTGTAAGGCTATTTGGAGAAAATGAGAAAACATAACCGAGATAAATTCCAAAACTAATGTTATTTAATGTGTTACTTATTTGTGTAATGACGGTCGTAAATCGCATAACAACTATAAAATAAGGTGCAAATAAAGCAAAACGACGAGGAAAATATTTCTAGATATCCGTGAGAACACCCCAAATATTACAGGGTAATTCGGTGTAAATGGGAGTAACTCGGAAAAATTAATTTTTTAAAAGTTTTCCTCGATGTTTATATTTAAACTGCTGATATTTATTGACGTAGGCAAGGTAGGCCCCGTCCAACTGGCAAAGAACTCTTGTAATAAGTTGGGTTAGAGCACACATAAAACTGAGGTCTTCTTTCAAAAAAATAATTGCTCTGAGAAATATGTATTTACTTAAAAAACTTGAGATGTTAAATAAAGAGAACTTCTTTACTTTAAATTTAAACGGAAATACCGTAATTATCCCTTTGAAAACATCATAATTTTATAAATTAATGAATTAAGAACATTCAAAAGTTATATCTTAAGATTTCAGATTTCTCTTACTTAGATAGTTCGAGCTTAAAACAGGAAAAATATTCTCTCACGGTGAAGTCGCAACAATATGCCTTTTAATAACTCTAGGAACTTGATTTGGGAAACTAGTATCTCAACACAGCTTGGAAAAAAAAAATTAAAATAACGTTAAAAAAGTAACGCCGTGGATTGCTTACTGAGTGCAAAAAATAAGACGATTGATTTTAAAACTTTTAATGAAAGTTTTAATCAAAATATTAAATATTCAATTTCTTACAAAATTGGTAGTAACCCTAAACTCATTGTGGCCGAATAACAGACATTCTCAGTACAAGGAAACCTGAAAAGAGTATTTCCACGTTTCCTTGTACTTTCATAATATATCTTTTGCATAATTAACTTTATTACTTAAAATTATTTTTTTTTACATGGTGGCTTTTATTCAAAATTGAGGAGAAATGTACACTGAAAAAAAAATTTGTAGAAAGCAATTTTGCTTTATACATATTTTTACATTTAGAGAATACCTATACCGGGTGTTGCATCGTCGAGCGGGACATAGGAAATCCCATGTAATTTTAAATGGGGTCAATTATTGGCTTCCCTAATTATTTTAGAGGAAAATTCTATTTAGGTTTATTAAAGAGCACTAAAACCCACATTCAAAAGAATAACTTTAGATATTTTTGATGAGTCCGTTTACGGGTTATCGCCGATTTCTTTTTAACTATTTCTCCTTTTTATGGCCCCGTATTTGCGGGCACCAGTCAAGGTAAAAGATGACTGTCAAATAAAGTTGTAATTTTGAGGAATATTTGAACATCTTCTTAAATCCTAAAGTTCTAACAATTTAATAGTACCTACCTATTAATTAGTAAAATATTGAAACATGTAAAATGTCATAATTAACCTTGTAATTGGATACTTTATTTTAGTTTTATTCAGGTTAATTTGTACTCATAAATACACCTTTAATATTTTCGATGTACGAGTTTTTATAACAATAAAGCACACATTTCAAAATGACAACTTTATTTGACAGTCATCTTTTACCTTGACTGGTGCCCGCAAATACGGGGCCATAAAAAGGAGAAATAGTTAAAAAGAAATCGGCGATAACCCGTAAACGGGCTCATCAAAAATATCTAAAGTTATTCTTTTGAATGTGGGTTTTAGTGCTCTTTAATAAACCTAAATAGAATTTTTCTCTAAAATAATTAGGGAAGCCAATAATTGACCCCATTTAAAATTACATGGGATTTCCTATGTCCCGCTCGACGATGCAACACCCGGTATACTGGTTGTAAGAACATTCCGGAGTGCAATTTATGAAACTTCAATTCTTATTATAGTTGCTGTAAGAACATTCTTACTGTTTCTTACAGGCATCCCACTTGTAATAATTTTTAGTAACAGTAACCCAAGTTCATATTTAAATAATATTATTATTGTTATACAGTGGGAACGTAAAGGTTGGAACAAATTAATTTAAAATTCATGTGCTTTATTCTTTACCAAATTTGTCAAAATTTAGACGTGATCCTAACAAATTTGTGCTTAAGGGTGTTTTAGAAGTACGGTACGTAACATAAGGGGGTGATTCTGTATGATTTCTAATAGAAAAAGTTCATATGAACATGTGTCCGGAGTTGCCCCGTTTTTGATATACAGAGTGTTAAAGTTTAAAAAAAATCGTTTTTTCTATAATTTTTTTAAACATCCTTTTCCCCCGATTTTATTGAGATATTGTGCCGTTATTCATAATGATAAGGGGCTTAATTAGCCCTAACTAGACTAAATGTATTAAGTCCAGTGGCGTCCCGGGGAGAACCTTAACGAATATTATTGACAAAAAAAATGTACGCCACTGATTTTTTTCTAATTTTGATATTTATTTTTTGGGATTACCAACTAATAATACAACTTTTTTGTTCCTTGAATTGTGTTCTATCTTGTTTCGTTTTCGAGAGAAAGTAAAATCCACTTTATTGCATGAACAAAAAATATACCCATGCATTTCAAAGTTAATTAAAACTCGATGTTTATAACAATTTGACGTTTACTGTTCAGATATTTTTGAATTTATAAATACGTGCTTTTTGTGGCCGTCTCTTCAAAATGAATCCGTTATTTTTGGATAGTTCTCGTGTAATAGACACTGTCTTATTAGTAGAAAACTTTTGTTTCTTTAGTGTAAGTTGTTCAAAAATGATTGGTGGACTAAATAAACCCAATATGCAAGTATTAAAAATAATGGTCGTGGAGCTGTATAAATGAGGACACAGAAATTGAAAATAAAATATTGATGGCTCTATTCAATGTAAATAGGTTGTTAGTACTTGTACTAGACTTATCTGTTACTGATGATTTGAAGAAAACAAAACAACAAAACCTGGAGGTCTACACAACTCTTTGAGACGGTTCTCAAGTCCAAAATACTGCTCTAAAAAAGAACGTAAAGAGGAGAGGAAGAATAGAGAGAAGACGCGGCACTAGAGGAAGGCCCTATTTAAATAAAAAGTATGGATATCTAGTTCACCTGTTTTTTCAATAACAAGTTAAAAATGAATAACTCTATTAACGCGAAAATGGCCCAGATTCATTTCAATTATGGCCTTGTAAATAAAGATGCTGAAGAAGCTCGGCGAATTTATCCAAACGGAGTACTGCCATGTGCCAAAACATTTAGACAGCTCCATGCAAGATTCGGTGAGACTGAATGTTTTAAACGTATTACGGAACTTTCTGGCAGACCTGGAACCACGCCTTAGTTAGAAGAGGCTATACTTCGAGAGATGGAAGATGATCCTTCAACTAGTGTCAGGAAGGTAGCAGTGGAACTGATGATGTGCATCAACTGTTTGAAGGGTTTTGCATCCTTATCAACTATACTCATTGATGTACGACGGCGCCCCAGCTCACTTTAGCCTAGTTCCTCGTCAATACTTCGACAACATTTTTCCTAATTACCGGATTGGACACGTAGGCCCCCAAGGTTGGCCAGCTTGCAGTCCCAACTTGAATCCTCTAGACCAGCGGTTCCCAAACCTTTTAAGTTCGGAGCACTTTTCGACAGGAAAATTTAACGCGGAGCACCAGAGTAGGCCGTTTGATGGTTTCAACTGCATGTAACTAGATATAGGTCTTTGTTCGATTTTAGAAACGTGCATTGAAAAAAAAATATTTATTTCGATACAAAAATGGAACATAGTACATACATCCAAAAATAAAACTACAAATACTTAATAAAACCACCAATTTTTCTAATGAGGAGGATGTGCTTGTTTTAATTTGCTTAATGCTGTTATGTTAGGTTCAATTTCGGACAACCGTAAACGAATATCAGGCTCTGCATTAAGGCGCGACCGGTATTTAGTTTTGCTCATGAGATAAGCACAAAATCCAGCTTCACATAAATAAGTAGTAGCAAAAGGAAGCAGAATAGTTTTTGCTTGATCTGACAAAAGATGAAACTCATCTCTATGTTTACACCAAAATTCTGATATTGATGACTTTGTTAAAAATATATCTTCTATTCCAGAATCAGATGTCAAGTCGATCAAACATTCATATTCTTCAGACGTCAAACTCGCTGGCTTTTCAGGTATTGCGTTATATGGGTTTGCAACCCAAGAATTGTAATTAATTTTGTCATGAAATTCTTCTGGAAAATATTCCTGGTAATTTTTGTGTAAAGTTATAAGATGAATATGGAACTCGTTCATAAAATCATTCGGTAGCTCAAATCAAATTCTTCTTTAAGTTCTATTAACAACGGAAAGCTGTCCAAATTTTGTTTATTCAAGGACTCTGCCCAAAAGACCAATTTTCTTTTAAAAGCCTTTACTCTGTCGTTAACATCAAAAACCGAAATTGACTTTCCTTGAAGTGACGTGCTTAAATCATTAGCTTTAGAAAAAATATCCGCCAGATATGCCAACTTTGATAACCATTGCTCTTCGCTAAATCTCCCTTTTATTGCGAAGTCACTTTCCATCAAAAAACTCCTTACTTCGGCTCTTAATTCAAATAGCCGAGTTAAAGTTTTGCCTCGTGAGAGCCATCTTACTTCTGTATGAAGCAGTAAAGTCGTATGTAGACTACCCATATCGTCACACAATATTTTAAACAACCTGGAATTTAGGGGGCGAGAATTGATGTAATTAATAATTATTTTTACACATTCATCCAAAACTTCTTTTAAGGAAGGTGACATTTTTTTGACGGCTAATGCATGACGATGAAGAACACAATGACTATTATTGCAGTTACTATTTTTTTTCTTTAATTCTAGCTACAACACCACTTGTTTTTCCAGTCATAGCCTTTGCGCCATCTGTGCATACATCAATGCAATTCTTCCAAGGTATATCATTTGCAACACAAAATTCGTCAATCAATTTAAAAATCTCAGCCCCAGTAGTATTAGTTGGTAGTGACTTGCAAAAGAGCAAATATTCTTGAAAAGAGTTGCCAAATTGGTAGCGAACAAAAACTATCAATACTGCCAATCCAGCCACATCTGTCGATTCATCAAGCTGTAGCGAAAAGGAACTATCTTTTATTCGAGAAATTAAAGTGTTTTTTACGTCATCAGCCATTTCTACAATGCACATAGAAATAGTATTATTTGATAGTAGAACTGTAGTAACTAGTTTCACATCCTTTTCATCCATCATAGTTTCAACTATATCTTTGACGCAAGGTTTGATTAAAGTTTCAGCAATAATATGAGACTTGCCCGCTTTAGCGATTCGGTAACTAACTAAGTAGGATGCTTTTAACGACTTTTCGTTGAGTGTCTGTGCGTGAAAAGTTATACTTTTTTGTGTATTTTTTAATTCACATTTGCATTAGTAAGGGGCTTGATGTAATATCAAGGAAAATATAATAATAATATAATTTAACATGTAGGTAATATTTGATTACGATATTTCTCAGATTAAATCCGCGGAGCACTTGAAAACGTACCGCGGAGCACCTAGTGCTCCGCGGAGCACAGTTTGGGAACCGCTGCTCTAGACTATTATTTATGGGGTCACCTAAAGTCTCTTGTATACAAGACGCCGCCTGTACTAGATAAAAACGACTTAAGAATTCGAATTATTGAAAGTTGCAATTCGATACGAATTAATGCAGGCATTTTTGAAGGTGTAAGAGAATCAATGGTGAGACGATTGAAATCGTACGTTTTATCAGAAGGTGGCCATTTTCAACATTTGCTTTGATTAACTGTTGCATTTTTTTGTATCGTTATTTAAAAAAAATTATATTATTTTTAATTTAAATGTTTTAATTAACTTTGAAATACATAGGTATTTTTTTTGTGCATGCCATAAAGTGGTTTTTATTTTGTCTCTCGAAAACGTAGCAAGATACGAAAACAATTTTCGGAACAAATAAGTTGTATTACTAGTTGGTAAATCCGAAGTCAGTGGCCTACATTTTTTTGTTAATACTATTCTTTAAGGCGCTACCCGGGACGCCACTGGACTTAATAAGTTTAATCTAGTTAGGGCTCATTACGCCCTTTATCATTATGAATAACGGTACCAAGTTTCATTAAAATCGAGGGAACGATATTTAAAAAAATGATAAAAGAAGCGATATTTTCTTAAAATCTTTAACACCCTGTATATTAAAAACAAGGCAACTCAGGACACAGTTCATATCAAAAATAATCTTAAATTCTCTATATTAGATAATGAATTTACAAAAAATGACAATTATGAGCAAATCTGGATTAAAATTACGATAAACACCTTTACTTTGATTTTTGGGTGCGTATACAGGCCACCTTCGTATAAAGCTTCGGATTTTTTGTCTAATTTTGAAAGTACACTGGCTTCACTGGTGCCACTTAGTAATGAAATGTTATGTACAGGAGACTTCAATATAAACGTTTTGGATATTCTCTCCTCTGATGTAACACAACTCAATTCTCTACCAGAGTCTGTAGGTCTGACTCAATTAATTAATAGTCCTACTAGAATCTCTTCTACTTCTGCCTCATTGATTGATCTCTATTTAATCTTTAATTCCGATTTAGTAAAACACTGTGACGCTCTGCCCGGTCCGGCGATGTCAGATTACGAATGTATTGTTTGTGAAGTTACTTTGCCTAACAAGATGAAAATAGTGACTTTCAAGGAATACAGAGATATTAAAAACATTAACCTCCCACAGTTTCTGGCAGATCTTTAATCAATTCCCTGGAAAAATATTTTTGACCTCAATAATATCAATAGTGGAATTTATCAATAACAACATTATCACTTTACTCCAACTACCCGTGGATTACTGATAATATTAAGAATTTAATTAACCTTAGAAATCAAGCACTAAGTAAGTTTAAAAAATCAAAAAATTTAGTACATTGGGAATACTATAAATTAGTTCGTAATTTAAGTACTCTAACTATTCGTAGAGAAAAAAAAAAGCATTTTTTGACACAAGGTTTCAACTATCCCAAAATATATGGCACGATTTAAAAAATTATAGGATGGGTGTGAATAAGAGTAAAGTAGATATCCCTGAACACTTAAAAGATCCTAATTCAATAAATAATTTCTTTAGGACATCCATACCCCCTCTCAAAACAAACAATGATGAACTTTTTAATTTTTACCATAATAATGTAAAATGTAATATAAATCACGGTTTTAAATTCAAAAGTGTATCAGAAGTAGAGATATGGAAAATAATTTTTAAAATAAAATCCAAAGCTAAAGGACATGATGGCCTTAATATAGATTTGATTGACCTTTGCTGCCCGCAAATTTTACCTTTCTTGTCTCCCGTCATAAACACTTGTATTTCCAACTCCGTGTTTCCTGAATGCTGGAAGAAAGCCTTGTTGGTGCCACTACCAAAAGTTAATGATCCACATGAACTTAAAGATCTGCGTCCAATTAGTATTCTACCTTGCCTCTCAAAAATTCTTGAAAAGATAATTAACGATCAACTTATGAAGCATGTGGAAAGAAACCATATTTTGCCTGTCTGGTTTTAGAAAAAATCACGGCTGTTCTACTGCTTTGGCAGCGGTGTGTGGCGATATTTTTCGAGCTTCTGATTCTGGAGAGATAACGGTTTTGGCGCTACTAGACTTTTCCAAAGCATTTGATACTCTCGACCACCGTTTGCTGTTAGCTGTTCTTCATTACATTGGTTTCAGTGATCACGCTATTAATTTCTTTAAGTGTTTCTTTTACGATCAAAAGCAGTATGTCAAACTGGTGGACAAAATATCTAACGAATTAATCATTACTACCGGTGTACCCCAGGGATCTATTATCAGTCCACTGCTGTATGCTGTATACTCTTCTTTCCTCCCGATCGCCATAAAAAAATGTAAGTCTCACTATTATGCTGACGACACCCAGGTATACTTCTCCTTTGAGAGAGACGATGTCGATTCTGGTTGTAAAGCTATTAACGCTGACCTCCAGAGTCTTCAATCGCTTTCTTTAAAACACTCGCTATATGTTAATCCAAAGCAATGCTGTATAATGATATTTGGGGGAAAAAATATGAGGATAGCGTAAAGAACTTAATACACATAAAAATTAAAAGTTCAGTTTTACCAATTAAGGACAATGTCAAAATCTTGGGTGTCGCCTTCGATGGTGCATTACAATTTGATCGGCATGTATCCCATTGTATGCAGAGAGCTTATATTAGATTAAAATTTCTTTACAGTTATCGACACGAGCTGTCAACTAACCTGAAAATTCTACTGTGCGACTCCCTCGTCCTTTCCATATTTAATCATGGAGATGTTGCGTATGGAAACTGCTTGACCGCCACTCAGAAAAAAAAAGAATTCAAAAAGTTAGGAATTCCTGCTTAGGGCTCATATATGGAATTCGTAAGCGCGATAGAATATCTCACAAACTAATGGAGGCAAAATGGCTGAACATGGAGAGTAGGAGGAGGTTACACGAGGCTTGTTTCTATCACAAAATATTGTACTATAAAAGTCTTCAATACCTTTACAAAAAAATTATCTTCAGGTCTCATGTACATAAGATAAATATACGATTTCGGGGTATGATAACTCCGCCCCTGCACAACTCCTTCATGTTTGAACGCTGTTTTACATTTAACGCGGCTAGATTATACAACTCTCTTCCCGACTTCTTCAAGACTCTCACACCAGCTACTTTTAAACAAAATATTCTGAAACATCTCTCTTCTAGACAAGCTAACTTATAAACAAAGACGTGTTAGGCCTTTTCTTTCCTTTTCTTTTTCCTCTCTTATTTACAAAGCACTGTTTATAATATATATTATTAACAAAACTAGGTATATTTTGGTTTATTCATTAGTCGTCATATTAAATCAGCTATTATTGTAATAATTACTTAAGTTAAGTTGATCAGGGTAGATTCCACGCAGGTGGCATCTACATCTGGACTTCGCCCTTTTTTGTACTTTGTATTTAGCACAGAAATAAAGACATTATTATTATTATTATATGAACTTTTTCTCTTAGAATATCATAAGAAATCACCCCCTTACGTTACGTACCGTATTTCTGAAACACCCTGTATAAAACCCCTTGGAGCGAAGTGGGCGTGGGTATGAACCAAGGAATGCACAGTAAAAGGGTCTGTCTCTAATATCCTGCAAATAAATGCAATAAATTAAACGGGTTTTAAGAAAATCTATAAGTATCGTGCCTTTAAAAATGCTTCTTTTGATTGAGTGTGTCAAGAAAATATGTTGGGAGTATTATCGTTCTATAAACCACTCATTGTCAAGCAGCTACACTATTTTATCGCTACGCCGTGCCATTTGCGTTGGCAGCTAAATTGGCTGTGCTCCGTTCAACCGGGAAATGGCTAAATCTTCTGACAATTGTAAGTAACCATTACCTACGTCGAATAGCTCAATTTTAAAAATATCTATTGAGCATATTACTTCAATATCTGAAAGGTTTCGCCATTATGGATTTCATTTTTATTTTATTGTGAACGATTGGAAACTATTATTCGGTAACAGCAAAAAAGGGGTTTAAAAAAGCAAATTTATTACACGTAATCATGATTGAGAACAAGATAATTGTTTTTCTTCAGAGATTTGTCCATAACAGCAGTGCAAAAAACTCATCTGACAAGCGAACATAGTTTTTTAATTAGTTATTTAATTTATAAATCAATTTAAATATACATGAATAAAATATGACTATTTAATCACCCTACTTGATTAATTTCATCGTTTCAGCGTCAAACATCTGAGAGTTAAGAGAACAGTAAAAATGATCTAAGGCCCTTTCATAATGGATTCTATCCCATTACCATGTTAATCGAAAACGAGCAGCAGCAGCGCAGAGGGTATCTCCGTTTTTTTTTTACTTTTTAATCGTTCTGTTTTATAAACAAACGGATGTCAGCCCAGGAGGTGTGCCGACGATTTGATTAACATTTTCAATTAAACTATTTTTTTTTTTCGGGTCATTCAGTGGAGTAGAAATGGCAATAAACCATCAAATTTATTGTTCTTCCCTTTTCCTTGATGTGTTGTTGTTTTGATATTTTTTTATTTTTTGAAACTATATTAGTTTCTTAACAATTACCAATTATTTTTATCGAAAAACATGACCTACAATTAATCCTGATATTTTTAAACTCTGAGATACTTCGGTTCGAAGTTAGGTAATACCCGGAGGCTTTTACGCTATGGCCAAAGCTTCATATCAGTTAATCAATACACAGGGTAACCTAAAAATACAGGTACTTATTTGGTTACTGAAAAAATGTATATCGAGTGATGCATTGCTTAGTTGAACATAGGAAAACCCCATGTAAAGTTTGAGGTGGCTAAATATTGGCTCCCCTGTACATTTTAGAGAAAAATTGTGTTATAATCTTTTGAAGAGGCCGCTATAATAAACCCATTGTGCCAAGTTTGAATAAATTTTAATAAGCCAATCCTAACTTATTCAATTAAATGTGATGGCAAAGTTAAAAAAACATTTTAATAGTTGAGGTAATACAGCAAACACCAGCAAATTACTATTTGACATTGGCAAAACGAAAAGTAGCATCGGTGACAACATTTTCATTGAAGGCGCTTTAATTATAGCTAAATATAAGCTATTTCATTAAGGAAAAAGTAAGTATGATTGAGTGGTATTATACTGGAAACAGTTTAAGAGTAGTGTCTGAAATGTTTTCAGTTCAATTCCCTTAAAAGCTTATCCCTTCCATTTCATTACCTAAACTTATCATTGGTAAACTTGAGTTCAAAGACACTGTAATAGATAACTGTAAAAGCTCAACTCAGAATGTCAATAAATCTGAAGAAAGGGACAATAGAGATTTTGATATTTTACTGCACTTAGAGGAAAATAAAATGATTAGCACGACGATTTTTGGGCAAAGCGTAGGAAAACATCAAACCACAGTGTTGCGCACTTTAAAAAAATATAAATATTTTTCTTACAAGTATGAAAAACATCAAGGGCTACGGCAAGGTGATGAAGAACGCAGAATGGTATTCTGTTTTAAGGTAATGGAAAGAGCAAATAATAATAGGGATATATTGAGAAATATTTGTTTTACCGATGAATGTACAATACATTCACCCTCAACAACGAACCAAATGTTAAAAATTGCCGGTATTGGAGCCAAGAAAACGAACATCGTCTTGCTAATACTCGGACGCAATATCCACAAAAAATAAATGTTTGGGCGGGAATTGTAGGACTCCGCATTATTGGACCATTTTTTAAGGAAGGCAACCTTACAGCAGTAACCTATTTGGATTTTCTACAAAATCGAATTGAACCCGCACTAGAAGAAGTTGTACGCGAAAATCAGGAGATCTGGTATCAAATAGATGGTTGTCCTGCCCATAATTTTCTCGTAGTTAGGGAATACTTGCAAAATAATTTAATCCTTTGGCCAGCCAGGTCTCCTGACCTTTCGCCAAACGACTTCTTTCTGTGGGGTCACTTAAACAATTTTATTTATAAAGATGTAAAATTTGAGAATATAGACCATCTAAAAAACTATATTTCGTTAGAATATGACAGAATTTCTCAATATCAACTCAGTAATGTTAGAAATGAATTTTATGATCGGTTAAGATATTGTTTAGCTGTTAATGGAGGGTTGTTTGAACAGTTAGTCAATTAATGTTTTTGTGAAAATCTAGTCTTAGGTTTGTTAAGTTAAATTAAAGGCTTAGTAAGAAAAACATAATGGTGCCTTTTATTTTGGATGTGTGATTACCGGATTGGTGAAACGAAAATGTCTTTTTTTTGAAAATTTCGGATTGTTTCCAATTTTTTTGCGGAAAAAAAGTTTTTTCCAATATTCAATCTTTTCGGAAATTTTAAACCTCTACTCCACTCCATCACAAAATAATAAAGAAAAATTAAAAAACAAAGTACGAAAGTAACCAAACTGTCACAAGATTTACTAACACAAAAACAATAGTCAGATAGATACTCTCGTGGAAGCCGTGTTTCATTAGTCGAAAAATCGCGATAGACTCCCGAATCCATGAAGGGTAAACTAAGTATTTCGTCGGCTTAATTATAATTTAAAAGGCGCGTGATAGGGCCGTTAGCCGAGCGGAGCAGAAATCCAGCGCTGTAGACCGATGACCTCTCGAAACTGGATAGATTACGCGTAAACGGCTAAAAAGATTACATCGCCTGGCAAATCAGAGGGCAGTATTTAATATAAGAAGCTCTATATTGCACTACTCAGGGAGGCATGTAGGGCCGGATTCGGTTTGAACATTTAAAAAAAATAGGTTTTATGAATTTTGATTTTAATTTTAATAAAAAACTAGTTTTCTTATGAGAGCAGTAGGGGAAGCGGTTCTTTCATCGCTTCCATGGACTGCACGCCCACCCTATATAGGTCAGCCGTTGCTGGGGTTAGTTTAGTTCAATCATAGTATGCATGCTGCTTGTTAAAGTGTGTTCACAAATATAAGAAACCGACCTAAATGACTGCTATTATTAGAGTATTGAAAATATAATAAACAACAATAAACCAGTTCTATGAAATGATATGGGCGTAATAAATTTTAAGTACCGTACCCAGGTAAATAAAATGCGGATAAACCAGGGTCCTTTTTGATTTTAGTCTGTCAACGTACACTGTTGAGTTTAGTTTCTTTTTTGAAAATGTTTCGTCCTTGGTGTCCTAATGAGATTTGTGAAAGCAATGAAACTGAAGTAAACAACAGAGTGCATTTATCAACAGATGTCAAACAGATTATAAAGAATGTATTCTTGACATTAATTTCGCCCGGAAATTTGTGCCCTAAAGAAGTTGTAAAGGAAACGGCTTTACTTACAAAAAAATTATTTTCCACAGTTTAAAAAATTACACAAGGGCGAATTCTGGAACGCAGGAAAAGAAGTGATATTGGAAAATCAAGAACGTTGGACCAAGGGGACGAGAAACTTATACGATGAAAAATTTATAAAATGTATGAAGAGCAAAGTGTACCAACGTTGGACAATTTAATATAAAGAAATGAAACAGAAATTAAATACTCAAGAACGACATTGTGGAAGCGCCTTCAACACATGGGCTTTAAATTCAAAAGGATTAATAAAAAGCAGGTTTTGATGGAGTCCAAGCGTCTTCAAGAATGGCGGTGGGAATATCTGGCAAAAGTAAATGAATACAGAACTGAAGGTAGGCCGATCATTTATTTAGATGAAACGTGGTTTGACACCCCGTCAAGTGGTTGCGTCGATTCTAGCGGCAAATGCGTGACACGTGCCCCGTCAAATCGTGGAAAAAGAATAACAATCTTACATGCTAGTTCTGAAGATGGGTGGGTGCCGAATGGTCTATCTCTCTTGGCAAAAAATATTAGTGAATCATGTGTTGACTATCATGAAGACACAACAGTGGAGTTATTTGAAAATTGGTTTGAAACTAAATTATTGCAGAAGATTCCACCAAACAGTGTCATTGTTATGGATAACGCTAGTTATCATAGTAGACAATTAAACAAAGCTCCTTCTTCAAAATACACTAAAACCAAAATTCAACAATATATGTTTGATAATGATATACATTTTCATGAAAACTATAGAAAGAAAGACTTATTAGAAGTGCTTAGAGGGTCCTAGCTCAGTCGGCATTGTGTCAATACCCCTATCTAGGTAGAAATAAATAAATAAGAGTAATTTGGTCAGTTTCTTATATTTGTGAATACACTTTACCTTAGTAACCGTTAAAGTCGTTGATAAGTTCGTTGTGACATTTAAGAGGATTTTAAATATCTGTAGAATTGAATTCAACAAACAATTTTTCCGGTGCGTCCAACGGCATCGCTAATTGGCCGAAAATAATAGCCGACATAAAGCGACGTCTACAGTTTTTTTCTCTTTATATGGCATGCAAATTGCGATTTCCTACGCTGGTAAAATCGCAAGGGCCGACCATAAATATTATTTAAATGAGAAAATAAATTATTCAATTACGTTTAGAATTTCCAGATATATCTGCGTGCATTCTCGAGTACAATACCAGATAGTTTGCTAGTAAATAAATCGGGGCTTAGGCATACCTAACTTTTACGGTTCGATTTGATATAAACAAACCGGACTGTGGTGGGAAGACTCTTATCCTCGTAAGACGTAAATTGAAACATCAGTTAGAAAAGGGGAAATAAAAACTGGATTTTGGACAATTAAAAAAAAATGTATAACTTTATTATGTTACTTATTCTGATGGGACACTTTTAAATAATTCTGATAAGAGAATTTTACTATACAAGGTGTCCGGTATGTGAATGGCATACTCTCGGAAGCATATAAGAGAGGTCAAAATGACCTTAATTTATCATAGAAAAAAAAATCCTAAAGTGCGCCTTTACGGAGATACAGAGCCCCGAACGGCTACCCAGCGACTTACCTTTTCGGCTCTAACTTTTGAACAGACATGTATAATTTATTGAAATTTTAATATTTTATGTAGGTTATAAAGACTCATAAAACCATACTACAGTAGATGTTTTACATCATCAGGAAAGTCAGGAACGGACTTGCCACCACACTCGTTGGGCCAAAATTTTGTCAGGTACTCTACATTTGTTTCGATAAAATTAGCCGTTTTCAAAGAAAATAAAATTTTTGTATAACACGTTTAAGCATTGACTTTCGAAATTTTTCGAAATTAATTTTCTCAGTTTTTAATAATTTTGAAAACTATGTGAACTACAGCCAAATGTCAAGAGACCTTTCCTATAAATAGTTATACATAATTAAATATTTTACAAAAAATAACTTTAAAATGAGCAAAAGGGCAAGCATGTCTTAACGGCATTTTCATCTTACTTCATCTTATCTTTTCCAATGATTTGTTTATTAAAATATGTTTTGCTTTGGGCCCAAATTATTTCAATAGCCTTGAAAATGCACTGGTAGGGCGGCAATCTCAAAACTTGATGACTCATAGTATAAGTTAATTCATCCACGGCATATCCTAATTTTACTTGGTATTGTTTTATTATTTGTAGCAATTCGGGTTTGAGTACGTTTTCCATAAAATTGATATTTTGCTTTGTAGCCAGGAAATGATATATATCAGCTTTTCTCGTTAAAGCATTTGGCACATTTTCGCTAAGCCGTGAATGGTACTTTGTATTGTCCATAACAAGAAGCGAAGGTTTTTTTTTCGAGCCGAGGTAAAGGCTGTTCTTCCAACCATTTTTCAAACAATGTAGAGTTCATGTTGTTATGATAGTCAGCGCTTTTATTTTTTGTAGGAAAAACTAAGTCTGCCCCATCTATAAAGCCATCTTTGGTGCCAGCATGCAAAACTATATATCTTTTGCCGCCTGATTGTTTTTTATTTAAAACTGATTTGATATTGTCATCATGCCATGTTCTAATGTCGCTACCATTTTGAAATATCCATGTTTCGTCTATAAAAACCACATCTAACGGAGTTTCTGATAACAAGTTTTCTGTATATTGTCTCTCAAAAATTTTATACGTTTTGAAACAATATCCGGTTTCTCCATAATGTAGCGCCTGCCACTGTCCCTTTTAAATTTAAATCCCAAATGCTTTAACAAATGACCTAATGTGGAGTTGCTTAGGTCAATAATTTTTATGGCATGCAATCATATTGTAAACTACGTTCCTTATTTGAGTTTTCCTTGCCTCAGTTAAATCCCTTGTTTTTGGGGCACGCTTTTCTCTATTAGCCTAAAAAGGAAATTGAATATTATGACTACATGTTCTTTTATTACTTTATAATTGAATATAAATATCGCATAATTTTTTGGACCATAAACGTCTAATACGCCATCCACTGTGGGACACCCTGTATCCATATGTGAATAAATTTCAAACCACTTACCCTGGGAGAGGTTCCTGTTGTATATTCCTTTCGGATCCTGGCTACAGTTTTCTCACTAATCTTACAGGCTGCTGAAGTAGATTTCACAGCTGAAATTGGCTGAAGGCTATTTTCTTTTTCATTTTGAAAATACTTCAAAACGTTTAAAATAATTTTCCGTGTCTCAGCGTTAAACATTTTGCACCAAATGTTCTAAGTCAAATGTCGAATAAACCCCAAAATTCCTCGCCCGTGCCTGAGCTTTTGGGTACCTGGGAAAAGGTTATTTCGCTATATTTCTCACACCTGACAAAGAGAGGCAATTAAGGGTTGGTACTTGCTAATTTCATGCCTATGATTTGTTTAGAAGAAATAAAGATGATTAAAAGCTGTAGCTTCCTTTGTTGCAGGTTTTATTGCCCTTTCGGTCTTTTTAAATAATCTCTACTATAATTCAAGAATGTCCTTATCCAAAAAGTGGGAATTCGAAGCTACAACCTGCATCGCCGCGCTGCGTAATTGGGGAATCCCATGTTTTCATGATGGTCGGAGTGAAATACAAATAAAGGAAGTAAGTGCGCTGATAAACCACGTTTCTGGAGATATAGCAAGATAAGGAGTTACTGAATTGGTCGTCGGACAAGAAAAATACTGGGAATTCCTAAACGATATGGATTTTCTAGAGCACGTCAAAACGCATCAAGCGCGACGAAGAAGTAGAAGTGATACCACGACTTGTAAAGCACAAAGAGGAAGTCGGAAGTTTCGAAACATGTTTGAAATGAAAAAACTAGCTCAAAAGGCAGGAAAAACAAATATTAACCGGGCAATATCACAAAATTTTTAGAACTTCTTCGATTTAGACACTTTTTTTTATTTACTTTATGTTGTTAGTCATGTTGAACGTAGCTAACAAAATATGACAATATGTATAGTATGTTGCTTAATGCGAGAGAGTAATAAATCATTATTGAGCTATAAAACCCAGTGGTCTTCGCGGTATTCCATAGGTGTAGTCCAATTATTATTATTTATTTATGTTTATTGTCAGGGGTCCCGAGATCGGGTAGGTAGAGGCACAGGTAGTTTACATACCTGTGCCTCACGGGCGATTCGAAATTCGTCACAACGGTCAGGTAGACCTGAGCTTTGAGTACGAAATTCGGCACATAGCATTTAATGGCCCTGTTTTGGCACTACGAAATTCGTCACAATGGTAATTATTCCTATAATAATAACAATATGATTAGGGTTTGTTCAATATGATTATGAATATAAATAAAACAAACAAGTCGTTAGATAATTATTTCAATTAATTTATTTACAATTTTTTTTAAAAAATTACAACTATGTAAGTACACACATTATTTACATACTAAGTTACATTTATGGACTGTGCCCATATACATTCAAAACTACTTTTACATAATAGAGTGTAGTTATTTTTTGGCATTTCAAGTCTGTTAACAATTTTTGCAAAAAATCTTGTCGCCGCCTAGTGGCTGAGTTTTTGGACTTGCAAGAAGTAGCAACACTATTACATTTTATATACACTTCTATTTGAAACTTTAACAAAACATCCATAAAATAAAAAATTGTTGGTGAACTATAATAAAAAGAATTATTTAAGTGCGAGTGGGAAGATTCACAAGCGTTTGTGGTTTTATTTAAAGCAGAAGAGGCTTCAGCCCAAATGTGGGGTGGAAAAGTGGCTTCGTCGGAAATATAATGATCTACTAAATAATCAGCATAAGCTGTTAATCTATCATCATTTGGTTTTATTTCGAGTAACTCAAAGACATAAAAGTCACTTACCAGATTTGAATCCAAAGATACCAACCCAAAACAATAACGAAGCCACTTTCCAATTTCACAATTTTTATTTTTATATTGACAACTTAAACCTAATTTTTGTATTTTACGCCACCAAGATTGAGTGAGATGAAACCGGCAGCCAATAATTGTAATTTTATCCCATACTTTGCGAACTGCATTGTGGGTGGCAATTTCAAAATCAACAACTACCTTTTCAGGAATAAAATATTAATTATTAACAGAGCATAGAAACTTAATTTTTTCTAAACACAGTCTATAAGTTTCTTCCGTTTTGTCTTTTAGTAAACTAAACACAAGAGGTATGTTATGTCCGTTTAAGTAGTGAATAGTTGTGTAAAAAATTTCGTGCAATATTGGAATGTTCCATCCATGTAAATAAATTGCGACTTACATAAAAATTGTAAATTTGTCTTGCAACCCAAAATTATGATACCTTTTTCTAAATCATTTTCTAACACAAAGTTTTCCTCTATTGAAGTTTTATAAAAATGTTTTGTCAGATAGCTGCGACGAGCATTGTACATATTTTCTTTGATATACTTTAAGTCTCGGCATTTCAATGTTTCAGAAAAATTACTGGAAGTTAACTCCTTGTGCACAATTTTTGTTGGTCTTTCTATAAGATCCTCTTCGGCTTTTCTTTTGCAGGCAACACTTAGTATTTGTCTTGCAATATTTTCTTCAGGCCCGTGGTTATGTTCGTTTCTTACGGTTGTAACAGAGAAGCCGCCAGGTTCTCCCACAGTGTACACATATACATTACACTTCGGTCGTTTAATGCACCTCCAAACAGTTTTATTTGTTGAGGTGCATCGATGCTTAGAAAACTTATAATTTTCATGCACAATTTGCGTTTTTCCTCGTTCACTTTTAATTTCTTTCACAAACGACATGTTGAATACACAAAATACTGTCGGTAAATAAATTTAGATATATATTACATTTTCATTGTAGATTACTAAGACCTGCCAATTACAGGTAAAATAAATATAATCCTTCTTTAATGACCAGACTTAATGCTACCTGTAACAATCATTATTGAAGGAAGGGTTTTGTGGTGAATTTCGGACACCCTTTAATTTTACCTGTAAGCTTCACCGGTCCAAGTAATAAAATTGTGACGAATTTCATACCGCCTTGCTTCACTCTTTCAACAATTTGAAATGTTGAGTTACTTTCCGGCAGTTGTTGCAAAACTTCGTTCTTGAAAATGGCTAGTGTTTCTGAATTTGTTGCTGAAAAACGGATTAGTAAAACTGCGCTTTCTAAAAATGAGAAAATTATTATTCTCAATGTGTTCAACGCTCTTCGCCATCAAAATTCAACATTCGGAGCAAAGGAAATTGAAATGTGTTGGAATATGACTGGAGTCGGACAGTCAACAATATACCGACTTGTGCACGAGTATAAACGCGGCCTCATCAGATCACCAAGCAGGAAGCAAAGAAACTGTAATAAATGAGTATGAAAAGACTGCCATCAGAAAAACAAATACCTACCTTGGGTATACCAAAATAACATAACGTCTAAAATGAAAAAGGAGGATTTCATTCTACCCATGGGTAAGAAGAAAATCTGAAAAACTTTGAAGGAAATACATTTTTGTTATTAAAAAAAAACAGTTGAAGGTGAAAAATGGAGTAAGTGCATCGAACATGTGATTGAAATAGAAGAAATAATGGGGGAAACTGATAACATGATAGGAAGCACTGTTGAGCCCCTTATTATTTGTCTGGACCCCAACGACGATAGTTCATCGGACTACTCGGAACATGATGACTAAAATTTAAAGATTAAACCTTTAAGTTGTCCACCCTGCTTAATGGGTCCTGTCATTGCAAATTTACATTTTAATACTCTCTCGCATTAAGCAACAGAGTATAGTACAGTTTTCTTGCTAATATATAATATCTTTCATTGCGGGATTATTGAAACTCGTAGATAATTAAAAAAATGGATGTTTTTTTGTCTTTTTTCGAAAATCCGGATCAATCAGGTTCGATTAAGGAGATTATTGAATAAGCATATTTGTTTACAGGAGGTTAAAAAAATGTGTTCGGATACTTGGAGAGATGATTCTACGTGACAAAATAAAGGCAGTAATTTTATTTTTTGCACCCAATGGAGAATTAATGATAATAAAAATGTTTAATGGTAATTTGTGACTAAACTGTTAGGTTTATTGACTCGGATGCGGAGTAACCTTTCTATTTAGAATTTTATTATCTTTAACACGACATATTAGGTTTTCATGTATGTACTCCCTGGTGGCAAAGTATAAGAATGATAAAAATCACTAAGTTAAGTCTCGGTGTCGAACATCAATTTGATTGGAAAAGAAATTAATTGCCGTATATTAAAAATAAGAAAAAAAGTTTGATGGGCTTGTTACTCGGAAAATGTTGACATTTCGATTTTTTGTTAAATGACTTACTACCTTTATTTTGTCACGTATAATCACCTGTCTAACTATCCAAACACATTTTCTCGACACCCTGTATAAAATACTTACATTGATTAGTGCCAAGAAAAGCGTTACTAATATCATGGGATTAGGAGTGCTCTTAAAAATTACGATTACATTATTTAATAAAAACCAAACTCCTCTGCTTTTATTGTCTCTATAAAAGCGTTTATGTCAAACATACTCTATAATTATGCCGAGGTATAAAGGAAATGTTCATATCACGTTTGTCTTCAAGATAATAAAGGCTTTGCCTTTTTTTTCGCTAAGTACTCATAGAAATCGTGATGTTGGTTTTATCACTATTGTTCGAGACGTTAGACAAGGGAAACTTATTTATTTTAAATTTTAAGAAGGGATAATAATTAGAAAAGGATTTTTGATGTAAGAAATGAAAAATTCGCTTTTGATTTTTAATTAATAATTTATTTATACAATTTTAACACCATCCTTCATTTTTCAGTTTGCGAATGGAGGACTACGAAAAGAATCATGTCTGCAGGGCCCCGACTGTTTTATGGTAAGTTCTATGATTTTTATTTTGCGTTACACCATACAGGTACTGTAAACTTATAAAAAGCCGAATGAAATTTTAAAAAATGTTACAGAATTCCCAAACGGCAATATCCCGAAGTAAATAAGAACCCGGAAAGGTAGAATTTATCAAATAAGATTCCTTCGATATTTCGCCCTTTTCTGGAAAAATATCCGGAATCAATGTCTCGGACAGTAATGATCCCGAATGGGAAATTCTTCTTTTTATGTGCCGTTTTTCATTCACGCTATGGCGGTTTTTACGCGGCTAACGCGTTTTTCCTTTTGTCGCTTTTTTTGTTGTGTTTAAATGATTGTACAAATTTGAAATAAATGTGTTTTGGTTTGAGATAAAACAAAAGAAGAAAATAATCTATGATGGTAATATTGATCGATTTCATCACTCAATTATTAAGTCTCAAATTTGTCAATAAATAGAGGTAATGTTTCGTCCACTAAGGCGTCATCTACAGGGTGAGGAATTCTAAGTGTTACAATGCAAAACCCGGAAGAGCTAGAAATAATTAATTCAAATTATAGAGGGTTGGGGGACATATTTTAACACATTTTTGTCATTTACCCCCCTTCGGATTTTATCTAGCTGGTGACAAACTTGAAATGTCAAATGTGTAGGTATATTTTTTTTCTCGATAATTCGAACTTCCGTTAATAACTGCGTAAGTAAGCAGACAATTATTGTTATATTTAATCTACTGGTTGCTTAATTACAAATTTTTTAATAAACTAAATTAGAACACAAAACTACACATTTTAAACTACTAGAATACCTACCTCCACTGATTATTGTTTATCAAAAATTTTATTAATCGTGGTATCCTAGGATATTACTTTTGACTTTGACAAAGTAATAATCTGATATTTTTTGAGTTTGATATGGTTTTTATTACCAGACACTTTAAATGGTATATTATACCCTAGGGCATTAAGGAAGTTTCTTATGCCCTCGGGCATTAAGAGAAATAAATAGGGAAAATCAAAGTAACAACTTTTTATTAACGAAAAAACTTATTTATCATTTATATTAAATGAACAGTTATGAAAAGACCCAGTAAAAACGAATTTACCGACTTTTGAGAAGTCAATCTTTTCTATTATTTCGTAATTTTCACTAACAGAAATTGACATGATCCAGCGTTTTTTGTTGTTGATGGTCTCGTTGATGGTACTCCAGCTATCAATTTCGAAATTTTGTTCTTAGAAGACATACTGTCTTCCAAATATCCTTCAACCACAGCTGAACTTTTCCAACCGCCATGTCTTTTGAATGTGGCCATGTTTGCCCCCGCGTCCGCCAACAAAGTTGCAGAGGTTATGCGCAAACAATGACCAGTATATTTGTCCGCATCGCTTAGACCCAGGTATTTTGCAATAATGGAAGGAATCTTGCCTATGGTGTTCTTCCCAACTGGATGTGAAAAACAACGACCGTTACGGTAACACAAAAATAATCTATTGATGTTGCAGTTCGTCGGGCGTAAAGACGAATAAGTTCTCAGTAGCTTTAAACAACCCATCTCCTTCTCATCAATAATTGTGAAGACACGCTTTTTATCGGTCTTTGTATCGGGAATATTAACTATTAATACGGATCCTCTATCCTCTATATGTTCAACCAACATATTAACTAGCTCTTGGCGGCGGCACCCACCATACACCAAATAACAGAGCCATTGGGAGCTTCACGGATGAATTTCAGAACATCTTCTTGAGTCAACATTTTTGATTTCTTCGCTTCATACCCTTTGGATGCTTGCTTTAGATACTGGCCTAACTTGCAATATCTTGCAATGTCTATATTTTTATTAACTATTAGTGTCTTCTTTAACATTGAATATTTCGTCCATAGGGAATTAGGAGTGAATGTTCCAGACTACAATCGATATACATAATTAGTATTTTAATATAATTTACAACAGCAATTTTAACATACCAATTCCTGGAAATATCCGAGTAGCACCGTCTCGTTAATAATTTTTACATCATTATTTTTCATCCAATTCCCAAACCTTTGATATTCCTTATCATAGGCGTCTTTAGATTTCTTTGGGGACAAGATTATCCAAAGCTTTGGCAGCATTCACAGCAATTCTATCCGGAATCAACGGAAAATCCATTATTTTATATGAATTTCAGTTATGACTTTGACACAGCACAACAATGAACACTTATTACCTTTGTTTATTTAGCAACTATATAGGTACAAAACCTTTAGTGTTTTTCAATTTTCTTTTAATTTAACTTGGAATTATCTGAAGTAGGACATAAAATATTGTATGTACCACGGGCATTACTTGATGTCTATACCCTCGTGCAACTTACAAATCCTCGGGCGAAAGGCGTTCGGCTTTGTAAGATTGTTTCCCTCGGAGGCATAAACATCTTCATAATGCCCTTAATACATAAATAACTATTTTATTCAGTGCAGTTATAGAGCAATCATACGACATTGAATTAGACATAACGTTAATTCTGGGACAATGTAGAAGGAACTACCGAGAAGTCGCACAATTATTGTGGGCTATTAGGTTTCCCGCCATTCAAAAATTGCATATGGCATTCAAATTCAAATTGAAATTCTTTATTTTGTCACATATCTGTGGAAAGAAACCCGTCATAATATTTATACAAATTACAAATAAAAAAATAACAATACAAGGTACACTTCATAAATCACAATTAGGTAAATAAACAAACAAAAATACATATTTTAATGATGTGCCTAACATTCACGTTATGTTTCACAAGCATGGGAAGCAGGAACAAATTACAGTAATATCAACACAACAACAAAATTAAGATAAAAATAAAAGACGTATAAAATCACCTAAGCCCTTAGATACACCTACAGTGGAAATTTCCACTCTTTAGAAATGTAACAAACTCACCAACGCTGTAAAATGCCTCCAGTGACAATAGTTTTTTGACTTCTCTTTTAAACTTTCATGGCAGAATTATACCCCATACTCTCCCGGGCAGTTGGTTGAAGATACGACTTCTTGCACCCCTAGGAGATTTTTTGTAATGATCAGGTTATGCCTTACTAAAGAAATATCGTTTATATTTCTCGTAGAATATTCATGGTAAAAACTGTTAAGCAGGTTATTATTTATTTGTAAATGAAACAATGCAGTCTTCCTCCACAATTTAACTGTGCATTGTTTCATTTACATTACTTTGACTCCACTGAAAGCATGGACTATTTCTTCAATATTATTTATTTGTTTATGTATATAAACATTTAAGCGATTAGAAGATCGATGACGCAGTAACAAAAACCTTTCAAATAAGAACAGAGTTCGAAGACAAACAAAAGCCAATGACGATATGACGGTTGGAGTTTTGGGTGTAGTAGCTGTAAATCCTCATGTTAGTTCAAGGGAACTTGCTCGTGATTCAGGAATGTGTCAAAAATCGGTTACTTTACATAAGCACAATTTTCACCCTTACGAGATAACTATTTATTAGGAAGTGTATGGCCAAGAATTTCAAAATAGGATTTCATTTTAACTTGTTAAGAGTTGCAATTCACGAAAACAATGTATCTTTAAGAAATATAGTATTTTCTAACGAGACAACAAGCGACAATTGATCTGGAGTATTTTGAGTTTTCTACTGAGTGAATCAATTTTGCTTTTATTGATTCGAGGTTAACCGGCACACTTTGCACTATTGGGCGCCTCAAGATCCTCAATGGATGAAAATATACAATACCTATTATTTTAAGGAATGATTTGTCACAACTTCTGGACACACGGAAAAAAATTATGCTTCAGGTAAATCAATTTGCATTAATCCAGGATGTTTATTGATTTGTATATAACGAAGAAAATATTTTCTTTACTGTAGCATATTATATTCTTATTTATTTTGATTCACCGGAAGAAATCAACAGGTTTCATTCAAGACATTATCGTATTTATAAATTATAAATTTCTCTTCGAAGATAGAACTTCAGTCAAGAATATTTTAATTTCAAAATTCTTCAATTAAGATTATTTCAGAAACTATTTTCTTGGAAGGAAACATAAGAAAGTTTTAGAATTATCCAGTTGAAACTGGAGGGTTGATTCTACTAATCTTAATATTTTCCTATTTGCATTTTAGATACGAATTTGAACTTTGACAGAGGCTGTAACTCGGAAAATAAATGTGAACTGGCCTGCAAGGTCACCGGATTTAACTTTATTGGATTTTTTCTTGTGGGGTTTTGTATAAGATAAAGTTATGACTATACCACCGACTACATTAGAAAATATGAAAAATCGTATTCGACAAACATGTAATTTATAAACTCCTCAAATGTTAAATCGCAAAAAACCAAAGAAAATAAATCTATTAAATATTTCTTGATTTAAACATTAAAATTAACATCAAAACAAAATAGTACACTAAACCAGTTTGGTCAGGTAGACCGACAGGAGAGAAGAAATAATTGTTAATAATTTCTGTCTTCTAAAATATTATTAGAGAAAGTATAGTCTAAAACTTGTATGAAATGGCATTTTCTATACTTGCTTCTACTTTAACTGAACAAAGAAACAGTAAGCGCAACTCCCTTGTATATGCACAGAATGGCCGTTGCACAAGTTCAAAGCGGACGAACTGTGGAAGGTAATGACGTCACAACCTCGCGAGGAGCGCTTTATTTGATTTTTATCTTGTTTATTTCGAAAACTGCTTATCGAATTGACTTCAAATTTTTAAGACCTTATAAATACTCCAAAAAATTATCTTCATTATAGTTAAGTCTATCCGTGGACATACTGTATATCATATATTTAAAGCCATTAGATTAAAAGATATAACGTCACTTTTATTAACACAATAAGTACATATTTATGTAACTTCTTTAATTAAATGTTGAAAATGGCCTCCCTGAACAGTTTGACAATGTGCCAAGTTGTAATAAAATCTACTCATTACATTTTGAAGTATCGGACTTATGAGCTGACATTCTGTCGTAATTCTCTCTTAGTACATTAATAGTGCCTGGTTTTGTCACGTATACTGTATTTTTCAAATGACCCTAGAGAAAATATCGGCTTAAGGTCTGGGTATCTGGGTGGCCATTTTATTTCATCCCTTCAACTATACCTTCGGGTATTATTTAATTTTCTAACATCAGCAAATACTGCTCTAATTTATCAAAAAAATTATTTGGTTTTGAATTATTTCCCTGCGACAATTTTTGATCTTGAACCAGTATATTTTTATAGGGATGAAACCCGTTATCACTAAGAATATTCTTGACATATACAAAACCGACATCTGACTGGATTTGCCTAAAGATAAATTTTGATCTTTTACAAAACTCTGCGATACCTCTAAGTTGATTTCAGATTTCTATATTGTTCAAAACTCGAAGATTCCTCCCACCCTACTCCATATGCGCGCCCCTGGCATTTAACTTAGAACTACAGTGTTATAATTAAAGACATACAGAGTAAGACAAAAAGAAAGAAGTGTGCAAGCTGCAGGGAATTGTTGCCAGTTAATATTTCCAGAGCACCTAATTAAGCCAGTGATTTACAACCATTGAAATGTTTATGCCAGGCAATAAGTCATAGGAACTTGACGGGTAAAGTTAAAGTTCAGACTCTAAAATATTCTACATATTTGCTATAGGGCTTACAGTTGAATATTTATTTAGCGTAAAAAATATTAGACGTTTTCCCTTATAACTATAAATTATTGCTTGGGTCAAATGTAACTGCCAATATTTTTCATTTAAATTATGACTGAGGAACTTTTCTAAATAAACATAGCATTCGTCCAAAGCTATTTAGAAATGTAACCGAGACCCGTCGGGTGAAAGAAAACTTTTAAAAGAGGATTCCGCAAGCAAAACTCCGCCGCGATGATTTATACATATTTTTGCCGACTAAACGAGTTCCAGTCGTCCTAACTTCAAAACTTTCGGCTTTCTAGAAGTTGGACGGAAACGCCGGACGGCCGCAACGATAAAGTTGTTCGAGGCGAGCCCATCCATCAAGCTTCTGCAAGACAAATTGACCTGGAGTGTAAAAAGTCGCATGTGGAGGCGATTTCGTATCATTTGATACCGTTACCCAGCAAACATTAATCCGTTTACAATCAGCCATAGAAGCCTAGCCAATTATTCATACGCTAAGCCACCGATGGAGTCGATTAGTCCCGTAACACGACGCGCCGCGGTTAAGTTTTCGCGTGTTTTACTTACGTGGACTATCATTGAATGGGGATTTAGGCCATTCGCACACGGATATAATATAAATAGCACACCACACATTGACTTTTTTAAAGTACTGACGTCTTGCGGGAATTCTGAATTGAGCATTCTCTTTACTCCAATATTTCACATGTTGAGAAGCAACAGTTCCGTTGGTTGAAAATGCTGATTCATCAGAAAACATTATAAGCTTGTGAAAATTTCTACTGACGTTACAGATCTCATTGCCAACCCATAAACAAAAATCTAGCCTTTTAGCTTCATCTCCAGCCTTCAAGGTTTGGTTGAAATGAGGCTTGTAATGGTAGAGTTTATTATCTTTTTACACTTTTTGAATTATGGGTTTTTGTACCACCTCTAAATGCTTAGCCCTGTTTCTCAAGGAAAGCAATGGATATTAATTTACAGATTGCAATATCAAAACTATACAGGCATCTTCCTCATTATATTGCTTCTTCTCTTTTTTAATGTCAATAACTGATCCTGTTCTTTGAAATTTTTTCACCAGTTTGTGTACACCATTTTTTGAAACGTACACGCCAGGAAATTTGCGTTGGAATTCCTCCACTACGTACCGATAAGAGCACTGACCATTTCCATAGCATTGCACTATAAAAATTCTTTGTTCTACGGTCAGCATTTTCGAGAATATTTATTTTGCCACTGACACTAACAACTACAACAACAGGTAATAATGTACAGGTATAAAAGTCCTAATATGAAAGTAGTAAAATGTTTAATTTTTTTTTTTAATTTCATAAATTTCAATTTCCTTCAGTAAGTTCGGAATCAGGGTTAGCACTAACTTTGGAGCAAGTTTTTATTATTTATCATTTTACGTTAAAAGTCCAAAAAATTACTGTTTGCTCTTGTTTGATTTTATTTTTTTGCATTTTTGAGACGATAAGAATTAATTTTCTCATCATAATTCCTATTTTTTCGACAATCAAATTTTTTTATCAATAGTGACTTTTTTTCATTTTCATCTTTGATCCATCCGCGGACATACTGTATTAAAAAACCTATGGTTTTTAAATCGTTTTATTATAATAATAGTGCCGTTTAACTGAAAATAGTAATAATAATACTTAATTAAGTGTGGATATCTACACAATTAAAATATTGAAAAACATAAAATTAATTTCTAAAATATTTAATTTTTAGAGTAATTATTATTGCTAAAATTTTGCATTTTTGTTTCTTAGAAATTGGTAAATACTTTAGTAAATAATAGAAATAAATCGTTTGCTTTTCTAAAATACATATGAATAACTATATATTTTTGAAAACTTCAAAGTATGCTTAACAATTAAGAAAAAATAATATAAAGAGTAATTCACAGTAGATGGCGTATTTAACGTTTAGGTATGTGAATGGAATTAGAATTGGCCTTTGAGACCACCTGATCTTAATACATTTGATTTTTATCTGTGGGATATGTTTACAGAAAAATTTACAAATTGCCAGTTAAAGCGTTGTTATACATTGAATCAACCAAGCATTTCAAGATATTATAATAGATACGCGAAACACTGGCCGTCTCTTTCCCAATACTTCAAAGGCACTCGTCGCGGCAGACCCAATTTCCAATTCCAACTAACCTAAAAAACATTGATTGACAAATAACCTGAAAAATATCAAACGTTTACTTTTTTTTTTGTATAAGAGAGATACACAAAATAAGATGTAAAGTAAGAAGAGTCCTTAAAGAACTCATTTAGACGACGATGGCATTTTAATGATCCTATTAAACGAGACTCGAAAAGGAATAAAAGTAAAAAAAACTCGACGAAGTAAGATACAAAGCCATTGAAAAGCATCAGAAGCGTTTTATAAAAATAGCATCGAAATGTTCATTCCTAACCCTCGAGCGCGTTACGCTTAATTTTACGGTAGAAAATTTTCTCACTTTAAATACGGACTGTCAAATAGGTTTTGAACCTTTTACAAGGAACTGCTATTAATAATTATTGTAGATATCGTAAGATAAAAAAAAAACACGTCGTGAAAGCATGTGGTGGAATCAATGACGCATGCCTTGAATTATTACTTTTGAAAGGGAACGTAGCAAATAGGTAAAGGCGAATGAAAAAGAGAACTGTCAAGTTCTAAAGTTTTAAATTTCAAGAAAGTTAAATATGTTAATCATCGCATGACAAAAAGCTTTTATGATCGAAAGTTAATTTAGACATGATGGAAGGGTTGATGGCCAGCCAGTTATATTTAACGCGGGACGCCATTCAGGATTTTTAAACAGAATTTTCACACATCGTCATAGATCTCGACCAGTTTCGCCGAGCTTTGACTCTACTCAAAGTCCATAGATTCTGTCAGTGACTCGTTTAACACCAATCATCAAATCTAGGAAGGGGCAGAACAAAAATATATTGTACAAGTAAATGTTTTTTGTGCATATACAGTAAAAGCTCTGTTGGCGACCGCCTCTATCAAGTGCCCACCTGCGTTAAACGACCGGTTAAGAATTTTCCATATCTAAAAATGGAAATCCCATTATTTTATACTCCTCTTTACTGAGCAATCTGTTAAACGACCGCGGGCACTCATCATCGGAATTTTTACTAAACATTAATGCTAAAAACATGCTTCATTAGGGGTAGTAAACCCCGACCCGATAACTCTTGAAATAAAGGTACATACACTAGTTACTTCATTGCAGGTGGATCCATTCAATTTGCTTTAAAGGCTGATAAATCGGTTGTTAACATTAGTTTTGTTTTGAACAGGTTTTGTGTGTTTTGGGACTAACGTGATATTTGAAGATGGCGGGAAAAAGGAAATATCTTTCTTTAAGCGAAAAAATTGAAATAATCGAGGAAAGTGAAAAGACTGGTTTAAGTACCAGGAAATTGGCCGCATAATTTAAAGTGAGTAAGATCCAAGTGACTATGTTGCTTTAAAATAAAGCAGAAGTTAGAAATTTGTTTCAAGAAGGTGGCAACGGTGAACCAATAAGAAAATTTCTCAAAATCAAAGGACTGGCAGTGGATCAAGTTGTTTTCAACTGGTTTTGTGGGGTGCGAAACAAGCACTTACCAATATCCGGGCCCATAATTTAAGCAAAAGCCTTTAAATCTGCTCAATGTCTAGGACTAGATAACTTCAATCAAATGGACGGTTAGCAAAATTCCGTCGTCGGATCAGCCGATATCAATATTAAAGACGTAACTGCTTGGAACGAAAGGCTACTTACCATTTTAAAGAATTATGCCCCAAGGGACGTATTTAATGTAGATGAGACAGGTCTCTACTATCGTGCATTGCAACAAAAATATATGCATTGAAAAATGACAACCACTGAAAAAATAAACAGCAAGACAACGACTTACAATTCTGTTCTGAGCAAATATGGAGGTGAGAAGGAAGAACCACTTATAATAGGCAATGGCAAAAATCCCTGATAGGGCGCACATGTCGATAAGTTACCTCTCCAATGGGTCTCGAACAAAAAAGCGTGGATCACAGCAGACATCATGCCAACATCGCTTGACAGATTTGATACCAAGATGAAGAACCAGAATAGAAGTGTGGTATTTTTTCTGAATAATGCAACTCTCATCCCAAAATTACACTGACTATACTTAATGTCAAACTTATTTTTCTTTCACTTTCAATACTACGTCGCATTTCCAACCCTTCGACCAAGACATTATTCAGAATTTTAAAATGCTTTACAGAAGCTACCTTATTAAGAGGCTTTTAACATACATATATAGATAGTGGTTATTCTCTTCAAGAAATCGAAAATAATGTTACCATAACCAACGCCTTGATATGGATTTCGGTGGCCTGGCGCAATCTGTCTACAGTGACAATAAAAAAACTGCTTTATGAAAGCCGGATTTATGTTTGGCGACTTCGAAGAAGAAGATAATATTCCGCTCGCACACCTGTTTCTTAATATTAAGGACACATTTGTGAACATGAAACAATTTGATTTGTTGATAACGATTTGCCAACAGAAAGTGCAGAATTGACTATCATCGAGTGGATGAAACTACTCCCAACTTTGAGACAGAGGAAGAGGAACCTGAACTTGCTCCAGTGTCGATTATTATATGTATAATAATAAAGTTTGCCGCTACAATTACAGTGAACATTATAGACGACGTTGTCGCAATGAGCTGAATGCATTTAAAGGCGATTCCAAAGCTGGGATCGAGGGAAGAAATACATGTGGCAACATGCGGATACCGAATTCACAACTTGATATATTTGAAAATAATATGTAAATATATAATTAATAAACTTTATTCAGTGTTGTTAACTGCTTTTAATTCAGTAAACTATGGATATTAACGAACCTTCAACTAGTTGGTCTCCTACAAGAAATAATTTCAATTAACATTAAAATAACGAATAATAGTAAAAAACGTGTATCATGGAATTCGGGAACGAAATCCTGAACTAACCACATTGGATGCTACAGAAATATGTGGCACCTTAATGAAACTTTCTTTGGGCACTTTAGGGGTTTGAAAGGCCTCCATCAAGAAATTGACGAGAAAGGAAATAGTCGAGGAGCCCAGACGAAAGGATGGAAAAAAGAATCCTAGATAATTCCACAAAGTACGCCATTCGTCTTAAAATCCATGGATTTTTTTCCTAAATGAAATACCCATAATAAAAAAAAATTAATAAGAACACATCTCTACCTAAAACATCATTAAGAGGTTTCAAACGAACTTTAGGTATATTAAACAAAATCAAAAAAGCCTACTACCTAATTGAAAAAAATTAAATTATTGTATAGCGGCGAAAACATTTGAAAAAAATACGGGATATTCGGGAAAAAGTTATATTACACCTTTACAATATTTATGTTTTTTTAAAGTGCGCAACACTGTTGTTTGTTGTGTTCCTACGGCTTGCCCAAGAATCGTCGTGCTAATCATTATTTTATTTTCCTCCATGTGCAGTAAAATATCAAGATCTCTATTATCCCTTTCTTCAGCTCTATTGACATTCTGAGTTTAATATTTATAGTTATTTATAACAGTGCCTCTGGACTCAAACTTACTAATGATAAGTTTAATTAATGAAATGGAAGGGATCGGCTTATCAGGGAATTGCACTGAAAACATTTCAAACACTGCCCTTAAACTGCTTTTTGTATAATACCACTTAATCATAGTTACTTCTTATTTCATGGAATAGCTCATATTTAGCTATAATTAAAGCGCCTTCAATGAAAATGTTGTCACTAACGCTACTTTTCGTTTTGTCAATGCGAAATAATAATTTACTGGTGTTTGCTATAATATTACCTAAGCTATGAAAATTTCGTAATTTTGTCATCACATTTAATTGAATAAATTAGGATTAGCTTATTGAAATTTATTCAAACTTGGCACATGGGTTTACTGTATCGCCTCTTCAAAAAAATATAATTCAATTTTTCTCTAAAATGTACAGGGGAGCCAATATAGCCATATATCTCCCGGTATAAAGTTAATTTTGTTGATTAACAGACCTTGCTGCATTTTAGGTTAGTTTAGAAAGTTAGAAAAAACATTGATTGTACCTAACATGTGCTAAAAGTGTCTTTCACACTCGGCTGCTGTCTTTTTTAGCACTTGTTAGGTAAATAGCTATTTCATAAAAATTAAAACTTCAGAATTTGACGGTTCTATTTCTCATTTACCTTTACCTCTCACCTAGGTTACCTTTCAAGAGTAATAATTCAAGACATGCGTGATTGATTCCACGGCATAATTTAAGGACGTTGTTTTTAATCCAACGGTTATATTTCCTAGTATATAAAATTACGAAAAATAATAAAGCCATTTTTCTTAATATCCTTTCCGATATACGACTACTGCTTTTAAAGAAAATATCAAAATGTGAAGCGAAATATAAATATTGAAGTCGGACACGAGAATCGATGGGCACAAAATTGGAATTGGAAATATTATTTATGACGTTTGAAAGTTCCGAGTTACGACTCACGGACGATAAGGTATAAACGGCGGAAATCTAGAAAACTTCAGAAGTTGTTGAGTTTAAATGATATATTGTTCTATTTTGCTTCGAGTTGTAAGATCTAGTTTGTGATATGTGATATGGATCCCCTTATAAAGGTAGCTCAGATATGTATATGTGTATTATTCGCCAGAACGTTATATTGCGCAAGGTATGAAAGGCATATGCCTTTGGCTGCGGTTTTAGGGTGTTTAATTAATATTTTAAACATTCTGCAACCCTTGACGTCTTGTGTACCTTCCTAAGCAATTTCTTTAGGTTGTTTCCACCATTTGAACAGTTGCATCTGTACAATTTCCCTGAGGCCCCTTAAATTCGACAACAAACCGATTGCTTCACAACGCAACGTAGCGAAATGCATCCTTTGCCTTTGAACGAATTCAGTACAGCGTACTTATCTCTATATCGCGTAAGTAAACGTATTCCAATTTCTTTAGTATTTGACGGTATTTCTCGCACACTTTTCCACAAAGCACGCTTTTACGTGCCCTCAACTTATAAATTGCCACGCGCTTTTGCGTTAGAAAATGGTATTTTTTAAACTTGAATAGTCTAGGGTGGCCCACATTTTGCGACTTTTTTTTTCTTTGGTCTCACCCTTTTAAAATGTTGTACATATCAAGTGAATGATGTGTGCATAATTTCAAGTCATTTTATTAATCCAAATTGGTGCCGCCGATGGAATGGAATACAAAGGTTTTTAAATTTTAAAACTTTTATTATCATAACTACCACTGACTACATAGAAACAGAGTATACCGGGTTAGTAGAAAGTACCGGAACGCTTAAATATCTTCAAAACCGCTAAAGCTGCGCTTAAAAAAATCGGCAATTAGAGGTTTCTCGGCATGTGAAATTGAAAAATGATATCGGCACTGTTGCCAGATTTCCCAGTTTTGCGCTACACATAGTCGTTTCGTTGTTTTAAATTGAATGCCCCATTTATTTTTACTCCAATGAAATTATTTATATTGATTATTAATACACTAGTTGTTATAATTAAATGCTCAAAGTGGGCCCCATTATTTGCCAGACAGTACCCAAGTTGATCATAAAACTCTCGAGGTGTGTTACTCAACATATTCGGTGTTATAAGAGCAACTTCGGTGCGGATTCTTTCGCAGAGTTCGTTTAAGTTTTCTGGACGATTTTTGTAGACACGATTCTTCAAATGACCCCACAAGAAGAAGTCCAGTGGAGTCATATCAGGAGATCGAAGTGGCCATTCTAATGCACCACATCTTGTAATCAGCCTCCCTGGGAATTGGTTGTTTAGAAACTGCATGGCTACCCTTGAATAATGGGGCGGAGCACCGTCTTATTGGTACCATATTTCACCTACATTTCTATTTTGTTGAATGGCAGGAACTATACAATCTCTAAGGAGCTCCAAATACTTCTGTCCTGTTAATGTACCTTCTATGAAAAAATGTCCGATAATATTGTCACCCAATATTCCCGCCCAGACATTAACTTTCTCAGAATTTTGGGTGGGAAGTTCTTCCATCCAATGGGGGTTATCTCTAGACCAAATTCTACAATTGTGCCTATTAACTTGGCCGTTCAAGCATAAAGTAGCTTCGTCGCTTAATACAATTTTGTGCCCAAAATGAGGATTTCGGTCCATATTTTCCATCATGATTGCGGCGAATTCATTACGGTGGTCAGGATCATCCTCTAAAAGTTCTTGAGTGTAATGAATTTTGTACGACTTTAATTTGTTTTCCTTCAAGATAGTCCTCACAGATTTTTGGCAAATTTCGGCATTCGGCTAACTGATTGGTACTTACTTTTGGATTTTCCTCTATTTGTAATAAAACGTTTAATTTATTTTCATCATTTGTAGCAGTTTTTGGACGTCCGGTTTAAGGTAAACTTTTTATGGACCCCTTTACCTGGTAACGTCGACAAGTTTTGTGTACGGTGAACTTTTTAATGGGTTTGTTAGGATAGCGGTCAATAAACAAGTCGCAGACTTCTTGATATGTTCTTGTTTTATTTCCATATCCACGAGAAATCAAAATATCAATACGTTCGGTCTCTAAGAAAACAAAAGCCGTAATAAAATTATAATTTTATAATCAATACAGTAATTAAGCTGCTTAACTGACAGTGATGTGTTTAATTTGTCATTGTTATAGCATGGTAACGCGACGGCAATGGTTTTAAAAAAAAACTGAAGCAGCGCCTACTTGTTCATAAGATATTCACTTTTCGGGCGTTTCTGATAAGTTTAATGCTCATTCTAGAATATGTAACTATCCCAGAATTTTTCTGGCTAGTATCTAATAGTGCAAACAGAACTTTGAAAATTTGGGAGCTTACGATTCAGTTCTTCGAGCCAAAAATAGTGCTATCCAACGAATATCACTATCACTGAATCTAAGGCCAATATAAAATTACAAAGTCAGTTAGATCATACCAGCAAGCGTTTATGCATGGTGCAAAACGAAGTGTTGGAGCAAGTTTTGGAGGATGAAGCTTCTGATTTTTAAATGATTTTCAAATGATTTACAAATGGGTGTATTTTGCAACCAACAATGGCGTGTTCAAGGGCCTCAGAACAAAAATAATTTCGATGAAACAAAAAGAAATATTATCTCTAAATTTCGCCAAGAGACTGGGATTTTTGGAGACGTTGTTAAGCAGGGTTCGGGCAATGACAACACAGTAAGACGTTTCTTCAAGGATATTAAGAAAACATCTGAAATCACTGAAGTCGATAAGGACCTTATCTTTAGGTTTGCAGTAATCTTACAAGCGATTTCTTGTGGGCACAGACTGGAGTATGAAAAATTTGAAGATTATGCGTTTCAAACAGCCAAACTATTTGTTGAGATATTTAACTGGTATAACATGCCCGTCAGTGTACACAAAATAATGATTCACCTTGGAGGCACGTCATAAAGCGTGTCGTTATTTCCATCTAAATAGTGCAAGAAAAACTAGCAGAAAAGATAATGTCGAAGACCTCATTCACATTCTGCTAGTCTCTTCAGATATAGTAATTTCATCATTGAGACCACTACCTAAGAAGAAATTGTGTACCTTATTTCCAGAAGTCCGGAATCTACTAGATATTGCCCATACATCATTTGTATCATCAACAACTCAAAGTAAAGAATCTCTTGAGGACTCTGAAGATGATTATGACTCAGAAGTTGATAATTTTCAAAAATAATTATACTTAGAAAAATTGTAATCTTTGTAGTTTATTTCTTTTTTAATATATTTCCTTTATAAACAGTTAAAAATAATAGTAATCAATTCATATTATTCTAAATTAAGCATATTTATTGTACAAAGTGTCAAAATAGCGTAATTCTGCTATTTTTCTAATATATTTTTGATGTCCCCTAAATCATCAAAATCGACCACTGTGCGCCGCCGCCGAGCCGGTGGCCCGATGATGACGGGGAAAAGAGAAGGGACGAAGGACGACGGGATCAGACCAAGTCGAGAGTTAGAGGCGCGTTACAGTTTATAACCTTTATTTTACTATTTTTTATATTATGAATCAATAAAACTTATATCAACTAAGTACCTAAATATTACATTCAAATCTATGAGTTTTCGCAGATCTCAAATCTCATAATAGTCACAAGCGTTGCACTCTGCTTCGGCATTTTCAATGTCCTCCCCGGTTGCATCTTTGTAAAGGACTGTAATTTTTTTAATATTAAGTACATAAAAACTTATATAGAAGTAAGAATAATATGAAAATAGACAAATTGGAAAAATTATTTAAAAAACAAATCTACTATGTACAATACAACAATTTAGTTTTTAAGTTTTTGTCATCACGTTCCGAGTAGTCCGATGAACTATCGTCGTTGGGGTTCAGAAAAATAATAATAGGCTCTACAGTGTTTTCTAGGATTTTATTAGCTTCCCACATTCTTTTTTCTATTTCAGTCACATGTTCGATGCGCTTACTTCATTTTTCACAATCCACTGTCTTTATTCCCTCTTGCAAGAGGTTTCCAACGTTTCTCATTTTAAAAGTGGTATTATGCCTTTTATTTGCACCCACACCAACTTTATGGGGTTTAATTCACAGTTATATGGCGGAAGGCGAAGTACCGTTATATTTTGTTTTGAAGTGATTTCGTCGACAACAAATTTCGTACAAAGAGGTTTAGTCAACTTTACAAGCTCCAGTAGCTCCTTTTTCAGCATATCTTAATGAAATGGCTTCTTATTTACAGTAAGCCAGTGAATTATGTTATTTTTTTCCAAGAAGACTTTGGTATTTTTTCGGATTTTCCATGACTATAACAGACCCTGGAATATTCTTCAAAGACATCAGCGTTCATGTCTTCATGATAGTCTCCAGTCCGTTTTGGTTTAAATACTAGTAAGCCGCCATCGACAAATCCATTTTTGCTACCAATGTGAGTAATTATTAATTTTTACCTTTTCCCGAGGGTGATTTTATTCCAGTGGACCATCCTTCCAGGAAAGCTTGCCTCGTGCTTTTTATAGGTTTAGCCTGCCATGTTTTACCAAACGGTATATCCTTCATTTAACCAAGTTTCGTCCATATAATAGATATTCCTGTTTTTCCTTCGAAACTGTCTAACTGCTCTCAAATATCGTCGTCGCCAGCAGATGATCTTCTCTTTCTCTATTAAAAGTGATTTTCTGTTTTAAATTTTTTCATAACAGAAATTTATTTCCTTCAAAGTTTTCCATAGTTTCTTCACCCATGGGTGGAATGAAATAATCCTTTTTCATTTCAGACATTATTTTGTCCAAGGTAGGTATTCCTTTTTTTAAGTAAAACGAGTGCATGGTTCTTCTGATGGTAGTCTTTTTATCCTTATATATTACAGTTTTTTTTCTTCCTGTATTTCTCTTTGGTGACCTGATGGGGCCGCTTTTATCCTCGTGCACAAGTCGGTAAACTCCGAATGTTGAATTTTGGCGGCGAAGAGCGTTGAACACATTGAGAATATTAATTTTCTCATTTTTATAAAGCGCAGTTTTACTAATCCGTTTCTCAGCAACAAATCCAGAAACACTAGCCATTTTTAAAAATGAATTTTTCAAACAACTGCTGGAAAGTATTAAACATTTTAAATTTTTGAAACTGTGAGGCATAGGTAGGTAAACTACCTGGGCCTCTACCTACCCGATCTCGGGACCCCTGACAATAAACATGATTAAATAACAATAATTGGACTACACCTATGGAATACGGCGGAGAACACTGGATTTTATAGTTCAATAATTATTTATTACTCTCTCGCATTACGCAACAGACTATAGGGATTCTATTAACTACCACACCAGTTCGAAAATAGGCTTTAATCGTGTAAATCAGGTGCCCATAATTCAAATTAAATCAAAATAGCCCTTATTTCCTTTAAGCATGCACTAATGCATAAAAAGGCATATAGTTAAAGTTATAATCGACTGACAACGAATTTTTATTCCTCGTTTTATACAGTATATTAACCAAAGACATTTTAGTTCTAATTTCGTAATGTATATAAATATAAATAAATAAAAATAATATTCCTTTACTATCTGAAGAGGAAGAAACTGGAATTACAACAAATGTTCGGTAGTATGTTTACTTAACTGTGCACACCCAGCGGGGAATTATTAATTAAAAATCTCAGGTATGAAAATTAGGTACAATTAGATAAATGACAAGAGATACGGAAAGAATTCTTTCCTGTCGCCTGCGCAAGTGGTACTTACGGAAACAATCGTCGAGATTAGTATCTCCTTCGGTAGCGGAGTGGCGGTTATACGCTGAAGCGGCGCCGCGGTCGTACTTCGCACCTTGTAATTTCGCCCGCCCGGGGTTTTGTTCGATTCGCTAAATATTAACACCTATTTAAGTATGTTTTTATCGATGAAGATATCAGATTTGAGAAAAGCACCAGGAATCGTTATCATTTGAACATATTCATGCCATCTCGAGATCCATTCACTTCAGCTTTTTATTACCACATTATGGTCGGGCTATAATACCAGCTTTGGACTATAACTGACGTAATTCCATGATAAACATCATATTATATTACAAAATTAGATGTAGTTATAGTATAAAATTAGTAGGGCAGGGTGCATATACTTTTTAAACTCAAGTCACGAGTAATTAGTGCTCGAGCCTTAACAACCCCATGTCTACTATACTATATCAATTCATCTTAGACTTGGAGGAGGTAAATCTAACGATCTACGGGTAATATCTTTAAAATCTATTATTATACGTTTTGCGCACTTCATAACGTTTGTATCTCCACTTCAAAGTAGTTAGATGTGATGTATACAAAATAATTTGTAAATTGGTGAATCGAAACGTTGATTTACACTGCAGATGGTATTCACCTTTATAAGAGGATTATCGGTAGAACAACTGGGCGATTAATAATAATAATAATAATAATAATAATAATAATAATAAATGTCTTTTATTTCAGCAAAAAAAAATACATTTTTATACAAAATTAATAAATATGACGGCGAGATCTAGCAACTGCTACTCCATCTAACCGTCCAACCTAAATAAATACCTATAGTTATCTTATCTATAAAGTTATATAATTTCAGATACAAAAATAATATTTTAATTATAAAATTAATATGAAACATGTGATGGGTAGTGATGGTGAACTTAAGAAGAAAAAAAGAAAAAATATATATATTCTACGTTCAATCCCATTGCATATGTATAGAAAACTCAAATTATTTTATTTAAAATAAAGCTTTTTACAGCCTTCTTAAAGCTTGTTGCATTATATACCTTAACAGCGTTGTAACTGAAAGAACCCTGGAATTTAGCTGTTCTATGCTGAGGGATAATAAATCTTTGACCATGGCGCGTTGCTCGTTCATATATACTAGCACTAATGATCAGTTTATCAAAAAGATATGCAGGGTCTCTGCTATTTATAATTTTATAAACAAGTGTAGATAATTGCAGAAAAAATCTCTCATCCAGTTTCAACCATCCAGAAGCCTGATATAGAGAAGTTACATGATCAAATTTTCTAGCACTGAAACAAAATCTTAGGCAAGAATTTTGAAGTTTTTGTAAACTATTTTTATTCCTCTGGGTAAGAGCCGGCCAGTAGAGAACATCACCATATGAAATTAGAGACAATATTAAAGACTCGCTAAGTCGAAGCTTTACCTCAGTTGTCAAAATGTCTTTATGCATGTAAAGTAATTTTAATTTATAATAGGCGCCTTGCAATAATTTCGATTTGTGGGTCTCAAATCTAAGTTGAGTATCGAAGAATATTCCTAAATTTTTTTGACTATATAGATACCAAGGCAGAACCTTCAATTTTGATCTCAAAGTTATCTAATGAAGGTGAACCAAAAATCAACAATTTAGATTTCTAACTGTTCAGTACCAGTCTATGAAAACCCGATATCTCAGATATAATTGTCAAATCAGCATTAATTGCCTCCCTATACATGAATGCTTCCGAACGCGAAAATGAAGAATAAACCTGCATATACTTTAAGAAAATTAGAGAAATCGCAGGTATATAAGAAAAATAAAAGGGCCCCAAAATACTACCTTGCGGAACTACCCTGTTAGTCTGCAAACATTCTGAGACAGCCGAACCTAGTGAGACCCTTTGCCTTCTACCCATTAAGTAATTATTTATAAGGTTAAGAGATGTAACATGCAAGCCAAAATATTGAAGTTTGGAGGAAAGAATTAGGTGATCCAGGGTATTAAATGCCCTGCTATAGTCCAACAGCACTAGAGCAGTAATCCTATTTTGATCTAAAGCTCCAAATATATCATCACACACATGCAGTAGTGCTGAGGTACTATGCTGAGCACGAAAACCGGACTGGGTTGCAGGCAGTTTGTATATTGTATACGATTACTTTACTGCATCTTAATCGTGATCGTTCAGTCTTGTCCAGAACAACAGTATAACGCCAACGGTTTCATCAAAAGCTTATTACTACCGGATTTACCGTGAGTTCTCATGAAAAGACACTGTAGCTGTAACGAAAGAAAATTCAAAATGGAAGTATGTTTGGCCGTTGAAGATAATTCAATAACTAGTCTTATTCAGCTTCCTGGAGTTTTCAGAAAACCTAGGAGTAAATGCTATGATGCATTCTATTAAAAACGACTACAAGTCATTTTAGAAATGTTTAAGAAATTTGTTTGTTTTAGAATGCAGTTTTTTAAAATGCAACGAATTAATATTTACCAAACCATACACCGAGAAAAATACTTAATGGAGATAACCTTAAACGAATTCGTTGAATAAAAATATTTAATTAAAAGCGAGCAACAAAATATTTTATTTGCCGAATTAAATCATTTTATTGAGAAATTCAATTAAAATTTTATTGGGAGAATACACAAACTTCTCATGCCCCTTATCATAATTTAATTGAATGTGTTTCCAACAAACACGTAATATTACTCTATCACAACGTACGCTTGATTCGACCAAATGCGCCAATGATTCCATCAATTAAATTTATTTTCACTTAAATATTCAAAAACTATTGTGTGAATGTTCAATTTGTATTGAATTAAATTACACCTGTCTACTTCAATTTAGCTTTATAATATGTGTAGGTAAGGATTTTCTTGGTAATACTTGTTTCGTGTGGTTCCCACAAAATACTAGTTGTCAATATACATTTTTTGTGTTTATAACGTTTTATTTACTAACTTAATAATTTACTATTATAGTGACGCATCTATCACTGCATTTTTTATTAATATCGGTACTCATTATTGTTATTATACTCAAAACCTGATTCTGCAGTAGGTATCTTTTTAATGTTTAAATTCTAAAAAATGACAATTAAAAAAAAAGGAACATTAATACTAAATAACGCAAAGATTTTAATAATATATTTTTTCTACTACTAACTTGAGAAATCGCCATTATTCACTACATTTCTCTAATGAGAAGTAAAATTTCTCTACCCAGGGAAATAACGCTAAGAAATAAGCACCTAGGTAAATAACGAAAAACTTTCTTGTAATGAAGTTAAATTGCACACGATTTTAGCATTCTTACTCACCGTTTCTTTAACACGATATTGGTTTTGGGCCTTGCCTAACCATTTTAAAAGAACAAGTTTCGCAAAATATTATCAATTTCGTAATAAAACAGGAATTTTCATTTTATGTATACTGAAGAATATTTCAAAAGAAAACTGTCATATTGAAAAATGTCAACAGGACCACAAATTTTCTACAAACCGACATTTAAAATCGCATTCCTATAGTTCATGTTTTTTTTCCAGGCTACTTGATTTTTAAAATAGTTTTTAAAAATTAAGCAGAAATGGCTAATATAAGGCTTGTTCCAACCAGTAGCCCGGAATTAGTTTTTAATCAAAAATAGAGTATATCAGATGGATATTGCATGTAGACCCCAGGATGCCTTGTTTAGTCCTACAACCGGTTGATTTTATTTGAAAGTTTGAAAGTGTCAGGGACTGATGGTTGGAACAGACCTATAAAGATCTAAACGAATTAAATATGTAATATTTTAGTGTTAGTAGTAGAAAAAAATCTATATACAGGGTGTTAGTGAATAAGTGCGACAAATTTCAGGGGGTGATTCAACATGAAAAAATAATGATAGTTTGCTATACAACTTTTGTCCGCAAATGCTTTGATTTCCGAGATACAGGGTGTTAAAGTTTTTATTAAAAAGTGACGATTTATTTATTGCTCTGAAACCCATCGAGATATGCAAATGAAATTTGGTAGGTTTTAAGAGGTAGTTATTGCGCATTTTCTGATGCAATTAAGAATTTTATGTTTATCATTGGCGCGCATAAGGGTAATAATCTCAATTTTTTTAAAGAAAAAAATGATACGCCACTGAGATATATCAAACTAAAAACAATTTTTGAATTTCTCAGTCAATTTGTGACAAAAAATCTCTCTTGCCTTTTTTTCGTATTGGGCGCCGTTTTTATGCAAAAAAATAAAACATCTTAACGCGTATTTTTCATTTATTTAATACATCATCTAGTAGGCTAACATTCTGTTAAATACGAATATTTCAACGAAATGTCAAATTATTAGAGTTTCTTCATTTTTAAGCTTTTAGTTTGGTATAGCATTAATGTTAATAAGTAATTAATTTTTCTTTTATCGAAAAGAATGGAAAATTATACAAATGCGGAATTGTCAGACATGCATTTTGTCTATGGTCGAAGTAATGGAAATGGTCGGCAAGCTCGACGATTGTATGCTAAGTTGTATCCAGGACGTAGAGTACCCCATCACACAATATTTGCTCGTTTGCACCAACGTTTGCGCGAAAATGGTACATTTAAGAAACAAACGGCTGACTGCGGACGCCCTCGAGAAGTACGAACTGCGCAACTAGAGGAAGCAGTTCTCGAGTTAATTGCGGAGTCACCTGAAACAAGTACTCGAAAAATTGCCAACCTATTGAATGTAAGCAACTTCACTGTATTTAAAATTCTTAAAGAACAGCAATTGTATCCGTTTCACATTCAACGTGTGCAAGCTCTACTACCTAGAGACTTTTTTCCGCGCCTAGTTTTTTGCCATTGGATTATTCATCAAATCGCTCAAATTCCTAATTTTTTAAATGGCGTTTTGTTTACTGACGAGGCTAATTTTGGACGACAGTGTATACGAAATTTCCATAACAATCACTTATGGGCTGAGGAAAATCCACATGGAATCTGTGAAGCTCATTTTCAGTATCAGTTTTCAGTAAATGTTTGGCTTGGGGTAATTGATGATCATTTAGTCGGTCCATATTTCCTCCCACAACGACTAACAGGCGACTCTTACCTTAATTTCCTACAGGAAGAGCTACCTGCTCTGTTAGAAGAAATCCCTCTACAGCTGAGACAACACTTCTGGTTCATGCATGATGGCGCACCAGCTCATTTTAGCATTAATATACGTAATCACTTAGATACAGTATATCCAAATCGTTGGATAGGTAGGGGAGGTACGGAAAATTGGCCTGCTCGATCGCCGGATTTAAATTCTCTAGATTTTTGCATTTGAGGTTTTCTTAAGTCGTTAGTTTATTCCACTCCCGTCGAAAATGTTGAAGACCTGAGGAATCGAATTATAGCCGGCTGTGAGACAATAAGAAATACACCAGGAATATTTGCGCGAATACGACAATCAATGAGGCGAAGAGTTGAATCTTGTATCACGTCTGAGGGAGGTCATTTTCAACATTTGTTGTAGCTTTGCGCCTATTTATTTATTAGTGTTATTTTCTGTTATTGTTCTGTGTTTAATGTTATTGTATTAGATAGTTTTTAATAATGTATTAAAGAAATGAAAAATACGCGTTAAGATGTTTTACTTTTTTTGCGTAAAAATGGCGCCCAATACGAAAAAAAGGCAAGAGAGATTTTTTGTCACAAATTGAATGAGAAATTCAAAAATTGTTTTTAGTCTGGTATATCTCAGTGGCGCATCATTTTTTTCTTTAAAAAAATTGAGATTATTACCCTTATGCGCGCCAATGATAAACATAAAAGTCTTAATTGCATGTCAGAAAATGCGCAGAAACTACTTCTTAAAACCTACCAAATTTCATTTGCATATTTCGATTGGTTTCAGAGCAATAAATAAATCGTCACTTTTTAATAAAAATTTTAACACCACGTAACTCGGAAATCAAAGCATTTGCGGACAAAAGTTATATAGCAAACTATCATTATTTTTTCATGTCGAATTACCCCCTGAAGTTTGTCGCACTTATTCAATAACACCCTGTATACCTCAGTTGTGAAGCTTATATAGCTTACTTCTCAACCTAGATAAATATAATGTAATAAATTAATGGTAATAAAGTTCCTAAACAGGAAGATTTTAATAAAAGCACATGCCCTTAAGATAAACGGATATTTGAACCTGTAAACTGTCATAAGTTAACTAACTTGAACTAACCTGATATTTTAAGACAATTTTAGCGGGTTGTTGACTATTTTATTGCGCTTGAAATGTCCTTTATTTGTAACGATTACTAGTAACTTATCCATTAAACTACCATTAAACTACACATAACCGACAAGGTAAAACATAGATTTTTACGTAAACAACTTGTATTATCATGACCTAATCCTTCTGGAGAAGTCAAAATCTTAAGCATCCTATATGCTTTATTAAGATTTATAAAACACTTATAAAAATATATGAAAAATACACAGTTTACAGCATTATAACCTTAATAGAGTTCAGCTTCGTGATAGTTTATCTACATATTAATTCATTCCTACTTCCCCGATAAAACTGTGAGGCTTAATTGGGTATATATTTTATTCTCCCTCTTGAAGGCGTTTAAAAAAGATTCAGATAAGAAGTTGGCTTTATGTTTAAACTGTTGCAAACCAATACAAAACCAGCACAAAACTAAACGGAATTTGAAATTTTACTTAAGGCTGAATATTGGAAAGTATTTAGTCGCAAGTTGTCAATATCCTGGGAGTTTAGTTAGAGGGTACCATTGATAATTTGGACGAAAACTGCTCCAGCACCACATTTGCAGTGTTTGGGAATGCTGATAAAAATAAGAGGATAATTTTTTACATGATGGACCTCCGGTCACCGAATGTTTAAATGAGAATGAGGACGAACACAAAATCTGATCGGGATAAAAAAATTGTAACTGTATTACATTCTTCCTAAATTTAATCACAAGAAACTAAACTCCAAAATAAGTAAAAATTAAATTTCATTAAGTAATGGCGACCAGTGTAGTAAAGGTAATAAACCACTCTACCAGGATGTTTCAGCTAAATATCTAAAACATCTTTCGTCTTAAAACTAAGTCGATTTATAACAAAAGGATATTGTAGTATATTCGACGAATCTCTTAGCATAATCAGAGTATATTATCTTCGTCTTCATCCAGTTTATTTTTATTAAATTAACTCGTATATGGAATTGTTTACTTTGAAAACATCGAGAGTGTTTATCTTGAATGGCTTGAGCTATTGTGAACAGATTTTGAATTTCAAGCTGTCCTATTTACTATTTTGATGCGTTAATATTATGGGCAACATTCATTTATTAGTGTGGGTGTATGTTCTGAATATTTTGATAGGTATTCAATATAGGCCCATTTAAATATGAATCAGCAAATATCAAGTGGCCAGTGATTTTAGTAACAACGAGTGGTACTGACATAAACATCATTATACTTTTTAATTTTTGATGTTGAAATCATTTTGGCTGTGAATCTTATACAGGGTGTCGGGTGTCCTTAGAGGTATGGTCAATAACGAGGAATCGAGTAGATTGGGCCAAAATAAGGTCAGAAGGTCATGCAACATTTTGTCGTATGATCGCCCAACCCCGAGCTACAGCCTCGCAGAGCGTACACCCTGAAGATGTTTTTTCTTAACACTTTCGAAACCAATAAAGATACAAATTTGCAATTTAGGTATTCTAGTAAGCTTTACACGCATAACCGAACTATTGTCGTTAAAATGTTGACAATTTACAAGCAGCGTCAGAAATAGGGGAGGGGTCAAATTAGAAAATTTCAACGCTTTTTTCAAAAAAGTCTAGTAGTCCTTCTTAGACATCTAAATCATATCTTGTCAACTAACGGTGTTACGCTTCACTACAATTAAGTCAGAAAAATCTAGAATTTCTATACCTTATATATTATTATTACACCTTGAAGGTTCAACAAAGTATCTGTATTAAAATATAGTACCTAGTATAATAACATTACATTCTGCCGTGATGACCAGGGCTGAGGCTATAGAACTCTCATCTCAGAATGGATGTTTCCCATTGTCGCTAAAACAGGTTAGAGTTATTCCTTTGTTTAAGGGAGGGGACAGAAATGCTCCCGTTACCTATAGGCCAAGTTGTGACCAATATTGTGGAAAGGTTATTTAAAAAAGAATGATGAGCTTTTTGGGCAGACATAAGTTGCTCGTATGGTCTCAGCTTGGTTTTCGACTCTCCAAAAGTACCGATGACGCCGCTATTTTTCATATCCTGGAGGAATTGTATTTGAGGCATAATGCTGGAGGAGGGGCCGCGGTGTTGCTTTGCGACCTGGCTAACTGAAACTCGAATTATATGGCTTCAGAGGACCGGTACTGGATTGGTTCAGGTTATACCTCTCGGAACGAGGCCAGAGTGTCTATTACCAGAGTAGAGTTTCAAGTTATTTGAGTATTTCTGCAGGGGTGCCTCAGGGATTTGTATTGGGACCTCTGTTATTCTTGTTGAATGTTAAGGATCTCCCTAACATTGTCAAAAACGGTCATTGTGCCTTTTTTGCTGACGATACAACCATCCTTTGGCATCACAGAGATTCCATGATACTGGACGCCTGTGTGAGTGAAAACTTGCTCTGCATCAAGAAATCTTTTGTCATTCAATGTATCGAAGGCTGCTATTTTGACCTTTGGGTGCCCATTGGGTGCTGTTTTGTTGAGAGGTTGTCGGTAAATTATCGGAAAATAAATCTCGTCGGGTTGCTTTACCTTGAGAGTCATCAAAATTCAGTTGAATGAATCCATATCTAGAAGCTCATATTTTGCTCTACTAGATTCACATTTGCGCTACGGTATCTGCTTTTGTGGTAGTTGTTCAAAAGCCTTATTTAACTCTGTGTTTGTGATGCAGAAGCGTGCTGTTAGACCCTGTGGTGTCGGGCCAGCATTCTTGCAGAACTTTGTTTGTGAATAGAAAAATTTTAACCTTGACAAGCATTTTTATAACAGAGACGGTGTGTCTTATGCACAATAAATATCCTCTCATAAACACTCGCCAGCTACTGTCTCCATCAGTAGTTCGTTTGTGATAAGACTACCAATACCTACTTCTGCACTGACTAAGAATTCTATTCTTTATAACAGTAAAAAGCTTTTTAATAATTTACCTATTGCTGTTAGACAAATTGCAGAATATAAGTGTTTTAGGCGTAAGGCAAAAAAACTTCTGATGTCAAAAGCTTATTACACTCTTGAGGAGTATTTTTTGAACAATGTGATGTGATATGAATGACTTATTTAATGTTTAATAACATATTTTTAATCTTACTGCATCTTGTTAGTATTTTTTATAATCGACTTTATCTGCTTGTGGCTTAAATTTAATGTTATATATACATTCCCTACCATATTTTTAACTGTATCTCTTATTTTTTGGTTTGTTTAATGATTCTTAAACAATCATATTAGGTTGCGATTTAGATTTAAGATATTTTAATTTTAATCTTTTTATACCGCTTTGTCAACAAGTCGTTTTTTTCAAACTTCTGACATTAAAGCTTATTTTGATTTGATTTGATTGATATTCTATTCTATTCTAGGTATAAGGAAATTAACTAATGAAAGCATATCCCAAATGCCAAATCCATCCCCATAGACAGATCTTAAATCGTTCATGGCAGATTCAACTTTTAAGACTTTGGAGAATCTGTTAAATGACTGACTTCCAACATATAAAAAACTTTTTTGGCTCACTAACTTTGTCATTTTTGGTAGTTTTTAAATCTCACTTACATTAGACCTAGTTTGGTAATTTGATGAGGTAGTCGTGCCGAAATAATTTGTTTAATCCGATGTAAATACACTGCGTCCATTAATTATGGAATAGGTAAAAAAGTACTCAAATTTTAAACATCCATATCTCCATCAAAATTATATCAATCCACTCAATTTTTGATTTATTAGGTAGGCCGTCCCTTAGACTACTTAAGCACAAAGTATTTAACCTTACTTTATGTCTTTTTTATACAGGATGATGGCTAAGATACCAAGCCATGTAAAATGTGCTGATTTTAAAATTAATGTTTGGAAAATACGAAGCAATGGAAATTGAATTTTATTAGTGTACTGGTTACAGCTTTATGTTAGGTACTTACTGTACAAATTACAGCGCAGTGCCGTTCGTGTCAATTAAAAAAAAATAAAAAAATAAAAAATGGAATAGGTAAAAAAGTACTCGAATTTTAAAATCAATATCTTCATCAATCCATTCAATTTTCAGTTTATTAGGTAGGCTGTCTCTTGAACTACTTAGAACAATGTGTTTGACCTCACTTTATGTCTTTTTTATACAGGATCATGGATAAGATACCAAGCCGTGTAAAATGTGCCGATTTTAAAATTAATGTTTGGAAAATACGAAGCAATGAAAATGGAATTTTATTAGTGTACTGGTTATAACTTTATGTTAGGTACTTACTGTACAAATTACAGTGCAGTGCCGTTCGTGTAAATTAAAAAATCTGTATATTGCAAATTATATTGACTGAAAACGTTTTACTTCTATTTGGATTTACGTTGCTAGTCAACCAATTGCCCTTGTCAATTTATTAAGATTATAAATTTGTTGGCAGTTCTTGACAAGGCCTTTTGTTTAGTTTCTTTTTTTAAATGAATGCCAATATCCGATTCATATCTCCAGAAGAATGTTCCTATGCAAGAGGACTGTTTGAGCAGGGCCGGTCTCAGTCTGATATTGCCAGAATCATGAATAAAACGCAAGGGGCTATATCAAAAATTTTAAAACGGTATCGAGAATATGGATCGAATCAAAGAAGAGCAGGGCAAGGCCGACCAAGGAAAACAACTGCTAATCAGGATCGGTTTTTAACAATGCAATGTGTTCGGGAGCGATTTACAACAAGTACCAAGCTACAAGCACGGTTGTCAAACGTTCACAATGTTCGACTATGTAAGCAAACAATACTTAATCGCTTAAAAGAGGTCCAACTGAAACCGTACGAAGCAGCGATAGGACCAAAGCTGGAACCGCACCATAGACGTGAACGATTGCAGTTTGCTCAAGAGCATTTGCCATGGGGTGAAGATGAATGGGCTAATGTTTTATTTAGTGACGAATCCCGTTTTTGTCTATACAGCAATGATAGACGTTTAAAAGTGTTTCGAAGACCTGGTGATCGCTATGCTCAGTGTAATTTTTAAGAGCGGGCTAGTTATATCGGTGGATCAATTATGGTTTGGGGAAGTATATCTCTAGAGGCAAAAACGGAATTGGTATTTGTAGAGCGATTAACTAGTGACAGGTACATTACGGAAATTCTTCAGGAGCATGTTGTGCCTTTTGCTCCCTTTATTGGAGAAAACTTCATTTTTATGCAAGATAACGCACGTCCACATACGGCGAGAATAGTAACGGAATATCTAGCAGAAACGGGAATTATCGTAATGAATTGGAAAGCTCGAAGTCCAGATCTTAACCCTATAGAGCATTTATGGGATCGAATGGGTAGAGAGGTTCGTGCAGAAGCTAACCCACCAGAAACTTTGGCTCAGCTGAGATTGACGCTACAAAGAATATGGGAAAATATGGATCAGGTTTTTATAAGAAATCTGATTCTCAGTATGCCAATCGTTGTCAAGCTGTCATTAATGCCCGTGGAGGAAATACGCGTTAGTAATTTTTATTCTTATAATTAAGTTGTTTCTATAAATTGTTATTACTATTGTTAAGTTAGTGTTATATCACGATTTTTTAATTAACACGAACGGCACTGCGCTGTAATTTGTACAGTAAGTACCTAACATAAAGCTGTAACCAGTACACTAATAAAATTCCATTTTCATTGCTTCATATTTTTCAAACATTAATTTTAAAATCAGCACATTTTACATGGCTTGGTATCTTAGCCATCATCCTGTATAAAAAAGACATAAAGTAAGGTGAAATACTTTGTGCTAAGTAGTCCAAGGGACGGCCTACCTAATAAATCAAAAATTGAGTGGATTGATATAATTTTGATGGAGATATGGATGTTTAAAATTTGAGTACTTTTTTACCTATTCCGTAATTAATGGACGCAGTGTAGTAAGTACTTAGTTTTACTTAAGTTTATTGTTAGTGAATTGACATCCAACCATTTAATATTTTTTCATACTCTCATTGATTTTAAATTTAACCTGATCCCATGTACCATCTACAAATAAAACTGTCGTCTGCGAAAGATATTACATCACCTATATAACTCTCAAATAATAAATTATTAATATTTATATTAAACAGTTGATGTCCCAGCACTGTATCCTGAGGCACGCCACACTTTATTTCTGTTACAGTACTTGTTGCTTGTTAAATGTCGACCTTTTGTTTTCGATCAAGCGAGGAGGTAGCTATTCAGGATGGCTAGGGCTAGTTCAAGTATTCCCACGTTCTCCTATCCTGACACCAGCATCCGATGGTCCACTGTATCAAGGGCTTTTGCCAGATCCAAGAAAACTTGTTTCACACAATTTTGTGGAGGAAGACTTGTTTGTTTTATATACGACATTTGCTTAACCTTATTTTTTAAAAATGCGCTGTCGTCAGTGAAGGACAGGTCTTTTTGGAACCCAAATGGTCGATCAGAGATAATTTTGTGTTTGTACAGGAAGCCAATAAACGTTTGACTATAAACGAAGTGATGCTTGTTAAGGTTGTATTTGCTACATTATAATATTCGGGTGAAGAATAGGTTAGATTAGACTGGCGAACTTCTGGTATGTCCAGACAATCTCACGTAGTCCTATAAGAACCGTTGTGATACCACATATGTTCTGCGGACCTACCAGCATCAGCTCCCTGATGGCTAGTGCGAAGTACAACGCAGAAGAATCTAGACAGCTACTCGAACCAGCCACTACTGTTAATAAACCTAGTAAGTCGCCCAGTTGGAAGCTGCTTACTTCCTCCAGGTTATTGAAGAATGGTTCGCTCAGAGCATTAAACCTTCTTCTTGCGAGGCCAGGGCATTTACACAAGAAATGTTGAATACTTTCCTCCTCTTCTTCGTCTCTGCAACTTCTGCAGAAGTCGTTAGCTGGTGTCGGTAAACATTCTAACAAACTTCTTAGGTTCTTCCGACTGTGTTGTAATAACGCTGCGGATTTCCTGTTATCAAGTAGCGGCCACAATTGCTTGGAGATCCTACAGGTTGTTAGCTCTGTTCATTTGCTTATTGCAAGTTGTTTGGCTATGCTACCTATCTCCTCTTTGACCGATCCCAGTGGTCTAGCCACGGTATTCTCTGCTAGATCGGCAGACATGTCCACTTCCTCTTTGGCGAGCGCATCAGCAGACTCATTGCCATCTTGCTGTGATAACCAGGAACCCAACACAGAGTGATTCGATGCTGGGCATTAAGTATGCGAAGATTATTGCGACATCGCCTTACTAGTTTTGATTTAATGTTGTTGGAATAAATTGCCTTTATCGCTGCTTGACTATCTATATAGATAGCTATTGACGGGTGAAGAGTAACTTTTCACTGAGCGAATTAGTTATTCTACTAGAAGTTCGTCAACAGGACTGAGGTATATTGTTTGCTATGCTGCTTGTTGTATATAGGTCTCAGCAGGCCTGCTTTGGTGGAGACTTCCGGTTTTCTTGGTCCTGGTCAATTGAACTGTGGGAGTTGCGGGTGATAGAAACGAAACACTACTTATTGATCGTAAGCGAAACGTGATTCCAGGTTCACAGTTAACTCAAATCTCTCGTCCCGGATCCGCCTCAGAACGGGCGGTACCCAGAACTTTTAAAGGCGACCATACACGCGGAGATATGACAAAATAAAAGTTGAGTATGGACCGCTGTTATATAGAATACTTAGAAAATATGACAAATGAAAGTTAAAAATGTTAGTAAATGGTAAATTACAAAAACCAACATTGACTTGGACGACACACGCTAGTGTGGACGGACCAAGTAATTAGTTAGAATTATTAATAAGGTCTGTACTTACTCCATTTAGTTAAAGACTCATTTAAAAAGGTTTAAAACAACTGGCGACCTAACGCCCCGTAACCCGTAATTAAGTTCCATTTTGTAGAGCAATTAATCAAGATTGATAAAAGAATTGAAATTTTTTAAATCATAAAATCTTTAATTTATATACCCTTAAAGATGAAAAACAGGGAGACAAACACAATTAAAAGGAGAACTGAAAACATGTTCTGTATCAATTGACAGTTGAAAGTTGGCAGTTAAACGTTGATAGTTGAAGAACAATATGGTGGATGTTATAAAATGGGGAATATCGTATGGTCAGAGAAACGAAAAAGATAAAAACGCTCAATCATAGTCCTTATAGTTAGTCAGATAGTCAAACATATAACCTGTATATAACCTATATTAAATTTTTATTTAAGATTTTAGTATGCTGATTACGTTCACTGCTTAATGCATTTTCAAATTTTAGAGCTCCATCAACGTCACCTTCCACCAATCATTTCTTTCTACTGCTAATACTAACAGCAACCCTTCTTTTGTCTCCTGAGGATGGAGGTCACTACCTTCGAAACATGTAGAATTTTTATTATAAAATTGAGCCTTTGATTGCTCTTTATTAAATCAGTGGAGAAAGACTTTGTGACTTTCCTTCCTTTCCCAATATTAATTATGTTTTTTTTTCGCATGCAAGTTAGTTTTTAAATCAATTTATTTCGAAACGATTCTTTAAATCGTGTCCAACTAGATGTAACTTTTGTTTCGAAAAAAACGTTAAAGGTTTCGAATTTCAGATAGAAAAGATATAAATATCACTAAAATATCTCAAGCAGTTTCGAAAATATTAATTCTTTCCATTTTTTCCCTAAAGCTTTAACACCCCATATTTCGTAACGGAACATTTTTGGAACATAGTTTATAAAGCAAACTATCGTTAATTTTTCACGTAAATTCACACCCTTAAATATTCGCATATCGTTAAGGAACACCCTTGTATATAGACAATTTCATTTTTGAGGAAGCTTGCCTGAAGTATCTTTTTAAAACATGTATTGTAATATTATAACAAGTCAAGATTTCTTAATGAACTTACTTCCTCTTGTCTGGCTCGGAGTACATTCTTTACAGCATCGTTTTGAAATTTATTTTTAATAAGTCAGCCCGAAGGTTTAAATCTAAAGAAGAAAAGATATTATAAAACTGTTTTCTCTAAAACCACTGACAGTGCTAAGGTTGGATGGTCTTAATTATTGTGCACGTATTTTTGTGATCCATTTATCTGTCTGTCTTCATGGTTTCTGCGTGTTGACAGCTTTTAAGATTTATACTGTAAAAATACATTCATGCTAATAATAAGTTAATTAAATTTCCAGTTTGAGAGGTTCACATGTCACAAAATAAGTTTTTATTTTACTCAGTAGTTTACAGTTTCGTCTCGTGTTTAAATAAACTAAAAAATCGCTACTTTCTCTGCTACAGCTATAAAATCAAAATCTTATAAAGGCAGGTTAATGCTTAAAGTTTCTCTCAGAAAAGTTAACGAGGAAAATTTCGCTAAATTATTGAGCTTAAGGGAGTTTGAAACTACTTTATATTAAAGCAATTTTATTAATTAGGAACTTTACGTTGAAGGAAATGAAGACATGTAACGCGAGCGTCACTATTTGTATGTTTAAGACATTAATATAGGTGTATCATTATTTGATTAAATCGTTTCAATTTCGTAATTTTGGGAAGATCTAATGAACACATAAATAATTACTAGCGTAAATTTCAAAGATTCACATAGGATATGGTTATGTCGTGCTTGCCAAAATAATGATGATTTGGCACGCATGGCAACACCTGCACGTCTAAATGCTATTTTACAACTCAATTAATAGGGGTTTGTTATTTTTTAAGTTTATGGTAAGTGTTAATTGACAGGAAAGTATTGCTAATATACTGTTTAGTGCCCCTGATGCCAGACTTGACACATCTAATGGATGACCAATATATGTGCTTACTAACAGTTCTGTTATACCTGCTTGTTGACGATGATAATAGCCACCTCCAAATAGCCGAGGATAGTAATCTCGAGGCTGACGCCACATACAACTTTTGCAGTCATGGTTACATTTATAAGTGGAGAATTCGACTCAATGATGCTATCTCGTTTCAAAGAAGAGTTAACAGGTGGCGCGCGGTGAGCAAAATGAGAAAGCGGCAAAGCGCCGCAAGCGAAATTTTTTTGAAGGCTCCGCTCAAATAATGCCAAGATATGATCTAGGTTCAGAGTTGGGTATTTACCTATATTTTTGTTTTTGACATGGAGAAAAGGTTTTTCGACGTTTCACGTTTTCGACAGTCTAACCTGAACTCATTATGTAGTCTATTTTTTTTTTCTTCCGAGGGTCCGTCCAAGTGCCGGATGCACTTCGGCCAGGTTTGGCCCATTGTGCTCACCCTAGTTTGTTCTTACACCCACTCATTGATTCCAGTTCCTCGCACTAGCTTGTGTACGTCAACTCGGGAGAGTGTCAGAATATCCTCTGGTTCTAGTCTTGGTTGCCCGAGTATTTGTTGCCTTCTCCGATCCAATGACTCGCAGTGGAAAATAATATGCTGTACCGTTTCACTTTCTCGCCTGCATAACCTGCAGCTCTCAGATGATTTCTGCTCATTAGAAGTAGCTGTTTTGTTAGTTTTGGGTCTGGGTCCCCAATATAAATTTTGCTATGGTTTAATCCCTGCATGTCTGTTGTTCCAGTAGATTTTGTGTTGATTCCTTGTCCATCGTTTTATGACACCTCGTACTGTGCACCTTGGGACTCCGAGTGCCGGTTCTGGACCAATGAATATTTTCTCGGACCCCTTTCTTGCAAGTTTGTCGGCCTTCTCGTTTCCTATAATACCTTCATGTCCTGGTACCCATTGTAATATTACTTTGTTGGCTTTTGCCAGAGCCACTAGTTCCTCTTGGCATTTCCATGCCAGTGTTGATGTCACCTTATTGCATGTTAGCGCTCTAAGGGCTGCTTGGCTGTCGGAGTATATGTGGTTCCACTTATTAAGATAAGCCCTCCTATTGTTTTCATGCGCACACTGTAGGATGGCGTAGATTTCCGCTTGAAACACCGTGTGAGACTTACCCAGGGAGAAATTTTCTTCTGTAAATAATACTATATTTTTTTATGAATTTTTACGTTTTTTACCTGTCCAAAATCACTTTTCTACTGATTTCTACCTACATATCCTCATGGATCAACGTAATTTACACCTCTTCATTTTATTTATTATAGCCTTAAAAGTAGAGCGTCTCCGCGGTTGCGCAATACGTCTCGAACTCAAAGTAACATGCTGGACAGAGACAAAATGATATTTGGAGATATGTCCATTGATGTCAAAGTCATCGTTTCGATCTGTCAACTTTAATTTGTTTTTAAATGTTTATGTGCCTTGAAAATCAATTTGATTCTATAAACTGTTGTTAGCAAAGAAATTTTTATCGTACTTTTGTGTTAGCGGTAAGTAATAATGGATATTTTTGTTATTATTATTAAGTACAAACGCTAGTCACGAAGATTTTGACGTTTATGAACTTAGACTTTGTTTTGACTTTCTGAATCTCGTAATTTTAATTAGATTCATATGACTTTGGTCACGTGGAAGTAATGAGGCACTGACAAAGAACCACCTATACAGTCTTCAGTCAGTAGTTCTTTTCCGGTGCGTTATTACTTCCATGTGACTAAAATAGCTATTTTCCTAACAAGTGCAGAAAATCGATTTTTCCGCACGCAAATGCCGTTGACAGCACGACGCGTAGCGGAGTGGTGTCAAGCATTTAAGTGCGGAAAAATAGGTTTCTGCACGTGTTAGGAACAATAGTTTTTCTACTAGCGTGAGGAATCAACAACTGGTTATATACACCATAGCAACTAAGATATTTCAAAGGTAATATGATGAACAGTGACTTCAAATCGTACAGCATTTAATTTAATTAAATTTAATTTCAAAATATAACAGTGCGGAAAAATCTTTGCCGCACGGTGCGGAAAAGTGGATTTTCCGCACTAAAACATTTAATTTCAAAATATAACAGTGCGGAAAAATCTTTGCCGCACGGTGCGGAAAAGTGGATTTTCCGCACTAAAACATGTGCGGAAAATGCGTTTTTCCGCACGCTAGTAGAAAAATATTTAAATCTAATCAAAATTCCGAGAATCGAAAAGTTAAAACAAAGTCTAAGTTCATAAACGTCAATATTTTCATGGCTAGCTGGTTGGTAAATATTGTGTTTAGATTTTAAGGGTGCACCATCAGTCTCGCTTCTCATTATAGGCATTTTAAACCATAATTACCTGTATCATCAAAATTCACAAATTTGTGCTGACGTCAACGAAACAACCACTTTTTTAAACTTCTTCAACACATACAAATATGACCCAACAACACGTTCTAACACAATTGTCTGCAGTTTGTAACACGTAAACTTTACCGGAAGAACTGTAGTTTGCAACTGACTGAAACAAATTAAGCCGCCTAGTGGTATCAGCCCTGCGGCATTCAACTTTGAAGTCGTGGGGGCACCGCTAAACAATAATCAATTGCACATAAATGTTTAATAACTTACGAGCGGGTCAGTTTTCCCCATATAGGAGTTTTGGATTTCTAAAATTGATATTTTCGATCCGCCCTAATGAGTCTCCGGTTCTTGGTCAATTCTCAGGTTAACCTGCAACCTTGAGTAAAAGGAGCCAGTCTCTAGGAAGTCGAAAGGTTTGTGTTATGTGGATATGTGATTTTGTAATTAGATGATTTAATAGTCGGCATTCGTAAGTCATTGTGTTAATATATCATACGTAAGTACTGATCGGATTAAAGTCTTCCACGGTAGCGTCCTTGTACAGGGTTATCCAACCAAGACTAGACAAGGCGATTTTTTGACTTTTCCTGTACTTTTATAAAAAAAACTGAAATAGCCATCTTAAGTCATTTTCTCCCGCGAATTCGAATATCTTCAGCAAAAAACAATTGAACATCAAACAAAAGTACTAGGGGTCACTTTGATATTTTTTTAAATGGGATGCCGTATTTTTAATGAGCTTATCCGATTTCTCATATAAATTTTGATCTAAAATGTTGGATTTTTAATTCAAAAACGCCTTTTTTCTTCAGTTTTAAATTCGGAAAATGTTCGTCTACCGTAAGATTAATACCTGATAGATGGATACCCGTTTCACCTGTTCACCCTTTAACCTGCTTTAAAGCGTCCGTCAGTTAGACAAAATAATCAAGTTTCAAATTTCTATATATTTTTCACGAATTAATTACAAATAATGAAATATTCTTTAGAAGAACGGCTAAATGTAATAAAATTATATTACAAAAGTGGAGAGAATGCTCGACAAACACAAAGAACATTTTTTGAGAGTTTCCAGAGACACATTTCAGTGGATACAATTCTCAGAATTAAGACCCTATTTGAAGAAAGTAAGACATTGAAAGATAAGCCAAGAAAGATGAAAAGACGGAATATAAGGGATCGAGCTATTGTTCAATATTTTACTATAAATCCGAAGAGTTCTATTCCGCAAGCGGTACGAGAAGTAAGGTATGGTCCAGGGCTCCGGAGAGTAAGCTATGGAACAGTTCACAGAACTTTAAAAAAATGTGGTCTAAAACCATATTGCATCCTTCCCGTTCAATACTTAACACAGCTTCAAAAAGAACTGCGATTACGATTTGTTGCTTCAATGCTGATGAGAGAGCAAGACGAAGATTATAATTTATATAATAAAATTCTATGGAGTGACGAAGCGTCATTTACAACATCGGGGGTATACAATCGGAAAAATACAAGATACTGGGCAGCAGTTAACCCTCATAGATATGAAATGATAAAGTTTCAAGGTTGGAGCTCACTTAATGTTTGGTGTGGGATGTTAGAAAATCGAATTATTGGACCACTATTTTATCGTGGCTCTTTAACAGGCCAAAGATACCTCCATTTTCTTCATAACGATATCGAGGATTTCTTGGAAAGGTTGCCATTGCAAGCCTACAACAATATCATTTGGCAGCAGGATGGTGCTCCGCCTCATGCAGTTCGAGAAGTGGTAACATACCTAAACGAGCGTTACAATCAGTGGATTGGCCGTAACGGAACAATTCATTGGCCACCAAATAGCCCCGATATCACGCCAATGGATACATTTTTATGGGGTCATTTAAAAAATGTAGTTTATCAACGACCCAACAGAAGTCTGGAGGACATTCAGCAAAAAATTATAAATGAAATTAATAGACTTAACCAGGACCAAAATATTGTAAGAGATTCTTTGGAGAGATTGAAAAGGGGGCATCGGTCATGTTTTGAAAATAATGGAGGACACATAGAACAATTATATTATTGAGATTAAAGTTATTCACTTTAGTTTATAGTTTTTTCTAATATGTCATACTTTTTTTATACGTAAGCAATAATAGATTTGCAAAAACTACTAAATTTGTAATTAATTCGTGAAAAAAATATAGAAATTTGAAACTTGATTATTTTGTCTAACTGACGGACGCTTAAAGCAGGTTAAAGGGTGAACAGGTGAAACGGGTATCCATCTATCAGGTATTAATCTTACGGTAGACGAACATTTTCCGAATTTAAAACTGAAGAAAAAAGGCGTTTTTGAATTAAAAATCCAACATTTTAGATCAAAATTTATATGAGAAATCGGATAAGCTCATTAAAAATACGGCATCCCATTTAAAAAAATATCAAAGTGACCCCTAGTACTTTTGTTTGATGTTCAATTGTTTTTTGCTGAAGATATTCGAATTCGCGGGAGAAAATGACTTAAGATGGCTATTTCAGTTTTTTTATAAAAGTACAGGAAAAGTCAAAAAATCGCCTTGTCCAGTCTTGGTTGGATAACCCTGTACGTAAGTCGATTCTACTCCTACTGTGTTGATAAGGGAGTAGATGGCGTCAAGATGAGCAGTCACTTTTTTCAAGCACTTCAAGGCAAATGTCCAAGTATGTGTAAGACGCATGTCTCAAGAAGTGGGACGATCTTAGGGAACATGCAGGACTATTCTCAAAAAACAGTTAAATTTGTTTCCTTATAAAGTGCAAGTATTCCAAGAAATACGAGCTGCAGATCTTGAAAGACGCAGGAATTACTGTCAGTGATTTACCCAAAATTTATTGGAAAGTAATGAATTATTAGACCTGTCATTTTTTTCTGATGAAGCCTGGTTCCACCTCACCGGCTATGTGAATTCTCAGAATACACGCATGTGGAGTAGTGAAATTTCCCACTTCCACATTGCACCCTCAAAAAATTGGTGTCTGGTTGACTGTTTCCCGAAGAAGACTTGTTGGTCCTTTTGTTTTCAATGACACAGTTACAGCACAGCGGCATAGGGACAATATTTTGTATCCATTTGTGGAGCAATTACTTGTCGATGAACTAAGTTTTGGTTACTTTTAACATCGTCCAGGCATCTGCTGAAATTATTAACTGCTTACGCAATCTTCTCGACGACAGATTGATCAGTTTTTGATTAGGCAATGAATTCTCACCCAGATCACCTTGTTTGACGGTTATGGATTACTTCATTTTTCCTCATTTAAAGAACAATATTTTTAAAACACGATTTGAAAATTTAGAACCATTACAAGAAAGGATTATCCAAGAAGGTGGTAAGATTTTTGCAATGATGCTGGTCAACGCTCTCGAGAATATGAAGAGACGTGTGAACTTATGCTAGGAGCATGGCCGTAATTTTTATTTTCCCTCCTCTATATTCTTACTTTGTTAATTTTGCAAACAACAAAAATAAATTTGTATTTGTATAACCAATCAATCCGTTAAACTGCAGTATATTAAAGTTAACAGTAACCTATATTGACGGGCAATAAAATATCTAAATATCTATAAGTTTTCTTCAACAATATTAACTCGACAAACACAGAGAAATCTGTTAAACCACCCACTACTAAAACAAACAATTATAAGGAGTAAACAGTCTTTATTCCATTACCGCAAGACCGAACATAAACACACAACAATATACGTATGTGCAATAACAATCTCGGCGATAGCCCAAAGGGCCGTCGGTCGTCAAGCATCAGCTACAGTATTTATTTTGTCAGAGTTTGTTATTGCGATAACTGTAAAACTGGACGGACCCGATCGCTTATTGAGAAGTCTCGAGACAATGAGCATATTGTCTTCGGACGGGTGTTGCAGTTATCGTTTCTGAAGGGTTCAGGTTGCACGATTAAAGTCAGGGCCGTAGCAAACTACTTTCTACTTAATAACATTTGAATTTCATCAGAAGTGTAAGACGATTTATATTTATTTTTATTTAATTTCTATTTGTATTCGTTAATGCACTGGCATCTGTATGAACTTCGGTACGAGCTTCAGGGTTAAACATGGCTAAAGTTGGTCTCTGCAGCAAAGTTGTTCGTAACGTTTGAAATGCTTGTTGTTCAGTATCTCCCCAATGCCATTTTACGTCTTTCTTCAACAAATTAGTTAACGATCGTACTATCCCTGCATTAATTTTGACAAATTGTCGAAAATAGCCTGTTACACAAATAAATTGCCTGACATTGTGGACAGTTTTAGGTAGTGGAAATTCCTGAATGACTTTGGTTTTAATTTCCCCCGGTTTGCAAATTCCGTTCATAACTTCAAATCCAAGATAAGTTACTGACTTGGATAAGAAATTACATTTTTGCAGGTTTAAAGTCAGACCTTCCTTTCTAAATAGTTGCAGCACTGTCTTCTAAGTTTTCGATACCTTCTTTTACTGTCTTTGTATGAATCAGCACATTGTCAAGGTATATTGCTGAAATTTCTTTTGCAAGAGCGAGCACCTTATTCATTAGGCGTTGAAAAATTGCCGGTGCGTTGGTCAAAACAAACGGCATGCGATTAAACTTAAATTGACCTTCGTGGGTCACAAAAGCAGTATATTTCTTGGACTTTTACGCCACTGGAATTTGATAGTTGTTTTATATTTTTTTCTCCAGTTCCATAACCACTTATTATTACGAGTTCTCGATCATAACTTAAACTTAACCTTTTCACTTCACTAACTTAAATAATTATAGAACTTCAGCATTTTGATAAACGTATTTAACATCCAAAAGTATTTTTAGAAAAAATAAAGAAATAAATTTGTAATTTGTACAATTTTACATACACCTTGACCCTTCGAGCATACTGTCTTTCGCAAGCATGAATACTATTCCACTTCTGAAAATCTGTAAGACGATTTATATTTATTTTTATTTAATTTCCATTTGTATTCGTTAATATTAAAGTAATCGTCTTTAAGAGGATTGTGATTAGGAAAACTCTAATATTTTAAGTCATACCAGGGTCACCCCAGTTCCTGTTTTAGTATTTATTTTTAATCTCGAATGGATGCCAGCGTACTCGGTTGCGCAAGGGTCGAGGATCTTCCTAACGTAGACATCACAACTGAATATGACCTATAAATTAAATCTCACATGAGCGTCCAATTCTTTAACGGTTTTTTTTTTTTTTTTTAACTATTTAATCTTTAGATATGGATTAACTAATTGATTTGCTTCAATGATGGCTTAGTTTGATTCTGAGATAATTCATACGAGTAAACAGTTTACTTTATATCACCTACGATGGAACTCAGAAGTGCAATGGACACACAGGGATTTACCGACTAATGTGTCCTTCTCCAGTTACCAAATAACTCAGCGCCGACGGGTGCGAAGGACACTAAGGGATTTACCTACATTGTGCCCCCTCAAATGCTGGCCTATTCACTTTAACTCTGATCACCTACGATGGAACTCAGAAGTGCAATGGACCACAAAGGGATTTACCGACAATGTGTCCTTCTCCAGTTACCACCTGACGCAACGGCGACGAGTGCAGTGGACACAAAGGGATTTACCTACATTGTGCCCCCTCAAACGCTGGCCTATTCACTTTAACTCTTCTTCTCAGTGGAAGGTGTAAACCTATTTACAGCATTATTAATTATTTAATTCTTTATTTCCATTTATTTATGATACGGCTATCTCTGGCACTATTTAAAATACAAAAACCAATCAATTCAATCCGTAAAAGAAAAGACACTGAGTGAGATAACTCACCTGATTCCAATAATAATTAAAACACTTTAATCGTAAAAATTATACAACACAACACTATTTTCACTTGCACAGACAACACATAACTAAAACGTAGTGTGAAAAATAATATTACTTTGAGTAGTTTCTTGGTATCTCTATCGCTCAATTCGGCGCGAGTTAGTCTAAAATTCATATCGTTTTCAGGCGAAGAAAGCAAAGTAAACATAATTGGTTTCATTGCTTGTTTCTCTGGGTTTTAATTTATGAATAGGTTAATATTAAGAAGGTACTTACAGAAGAAGGTGGTATAAAGCTTGTGGTCAGATTGTTCCCGGAGCATATATGTGAGTTCTACAGAGCCTGCGGCGAGTCTATGAAATCTCTCTTGTGATTCCACTCGACGAGGGTTATGTCGGAAGAGTTAGCAGCGGAAGTATAAACACCTGAAGTCACTATCTTCAAAAGCTCAATTTTGTTTGTCCTATATGCATTATTATCTGTAATGTATCAGCCTTCATCGGCCTACTCTTAAAGCTCGGCTCACGACGTTGCTTTTTTATAATATGGCCATTCGTGAGATATCGGTATTAAGTAATGGCCGAGCCACGAACTTCACGGTCACTATAATTTCTTGAACTCGATACCCAGCCTTCGATGTCTTCGTCCAATAATAAAAAAATAATTCGGGTAGGCCCCAAGCGTAAACCGAATTAGTTTTATAACGATTTTAATCGAGTTTTATTATTATTTTAATAGCTCGTTTAATAAAAATGATATACCTACAATATTGAGCTGTGTTACATTTTGATTAGTTGCATTATAAAGATAAAGATCGTTTTCATATAAACGACATACATGCATTATCAAGTTCCTGTCCTCTACAAATTCATTTGTAATTTATTATCATTATCAGCTATAAACGTTTTAAGTCAATTTACAATTGTCGAGATAGTAAATTAACCCTTTACCCTTTAATGCCCAGAATTATTTTTTTTGGATTTTCTTCCTACTTTTTTGATATGTTGCTAAAATTGACATAACATTTCATGAAAAAATTATAATTTTGCTAAACAAATATGCGAAGATTTTTTGTTTGACGTATTACATATCGCGCCGAGTTTTCTGTAAATCGATCTAGTATTCATTCCCATCAAAACGAATTTCTGGCAACACATTTGACAGTAATTTTGGTTTAGGTCCATTGGTCGAAGTAGTAGGTGGCGAAGATAATATTGCCAAGACTATCCTTTTACGAAATTCACGCAGCGAAATATTTTCATGTCGTATTTGAAGTGCTCGACGATACAAATACCACATATTTAGTACTGACCCATCTAGATAAAAGCGAAACAAGGGCCAGTACCATTTTTTTTTATCTTATCTTAAATCTATACAAACCCCTCATTTGGTCAAACCTATCTACACCGCCCATTATCTTATTGTAGAGGTGTGTAACAGAAGGTTGATCAACCTGCACAGCAGTTTTCTCCTTTTTGGAGCAGCGTCTGCATGAACCTTTCGTTTTGTAGACATTTTCATCCTGGATATTTGATATGACAGTTACCTGGCTATTATTGTCATGCCATCGGGTCAATGTAACACTGGAGCTTTCATCATGAATGGTGTGATGAGTGCCTCTTTTCTCTTTCTTTAAGTCTTTCAGAGGTGCTTTAAACGATACTTGGAGAAAATCAAACCCAGTTTTTCAGTCACACTGCAACCTAAGGATTTTCCTTCTATTTTATCACCAGCACCAGTATATGCATTAAATATTACAAGCTACCCATCAAAAGTACATAAACACCAGAATTTAAATCCAAATCTTATGGGCTTTCCTCTAATGAATTGTTTCATCCTGTGTCTTCCATAATAAGGTTCCATCGCCTTATCAACTGAAAAGTATTTTCCAAGGGGACGAATAAATTCCTGAGATATTTTGTTTATATGATCTATCAGTGGTCTGATTTTGTAAATTTTGTCACTTTTATCAATGGTCAAATTATCGTTTAGGTGAAAGAATCTATGAATACTTTCAAATTTGTTTCTTGACATTGAATTACTAACTAGGGCCTTGTTAGTGTCATCCTTTTTGGTCGGCGTAGAAAATAAGTTAGAATCTTTTTTCTGTTTCCATGTTTCTTTAATTGGAAAAAAATTCAATTTTATCCTGGTTATCATTAAAAGTAGGGATTCTTTTAAGACTTTACCAATAATTGATCCTGGTTATCATTAATCTTTCTAGACAAATTTGATTCTTAAGATCTTCGCTTAAAAACTTGTTGAACAAATCGATGGGTTTCAAATTTTCATTTATTATTTTAGTGACGATTGTGGGTACATTCTCTTCTACTAAGTCAATTTTTTGCTCCCTTGCCGATAGATCTATTTCTTTCCAATTCATTGTTCTTTTTTTATTTTTTATTTTTGCTTTGGGTTTTTCAAGCTTCATTATTTTCTGAATGTTTGCTAAGGTTTCGCTGTCGCTGTCGTCACTCCAATCTTCAACGAGAAGGGAAGTGGGGTGAGTTATAGTGGGGCGTTTCTCCTTTTCTTTATTAACTGCAAATATTTGGACTTCCTGAGAAAGCAACCCTTTCCCAAGATCTCTAATACTTGAGAAAATTTCATTATCGCTAGCAGCGTCATCTTGATCACTGTCTCTTCCATCATTGAGTGGGACTAAGGCAACTTCTAGGGATTCAGCGTCCATAATCTGGTCATAATATTCATCATCAGATTCTAAACTTTCCAAATAGTTTAACAGCTCTTCAGCGTCCTTTGGATCCTCAGGATTGCAGAGGTTTCTGCTGCAAAAAATATAATAATATAATATACTGCCATTATCCCAGCCTATGATCTATCATACGCAACATGTCATGCCCATGTGTCACATCAGCACTGGCGGATCAAGAAATAAATTTAGGGGGGGGGGGGCACCGAACAAAAATTACAGAAATATATTTAGGTGCAAAGCAAGGCAATCTCAATCTCCTCAGTGCCGCAGTCGAACATTTTTAATATGTTTAAAAATTATTTGATGTTTAGTAATTATGGGGGGGACGGTAATTATCCCATTTACCCTCCCCCCTCCCGTACATTTGCCCTTGAAAATCAAATAAACTATCAATAATTATTATTAATATATTTTCGCACTTGAATATTTTTAAATGATATGTAGGTATTTGCTTGATACTTACTTGCAATAGCCCAGTCCAGAAGCTAAAGATTAATGATTTAAATATTATGTTATGCACAATCTAACGTTAAGATGTAAAACGACCGAAATATAAAAAAGTCCTATTAGAGCGTCGTGTCGGTCACCAGTGCTCGTAGGAGTCGTTACTGAAATTCTGGCTTAGCGGAAGTACGAAAGTAAGTTGCACTGGAAAAATATAATTAAGTTTAATGGCGCTTTTCCGCGTTTTTTGTATTTTTTTAAATCTTAAACCTTAAAGCATTATTTTGGTCATGTGGGGGGGCCCGGGCCCCTTCCCCCCCTGGATCGGCCAGTGTACATCAGGCTTTTCATTTACAAAATGTTATAGAATTGCTAAAAAATACTCCAAAGAATAATTACATAACGTTTTGAACTACAATACTATAAAATATACAATGTTACATAACCTCGAACTTACCGTGAACTCATTTTCTACAATTCTTCGGTCACCTTGAACTTAAAATTAGTGTTAACCACAAGTATCAGCAGATAAACCTAATTACCATTATTTACTACACAAATTTTAACCTTTCTTTCCAAAATGTAGGTGAACCGAAACTACAAGTTTCAAAACATAATAATAACATAACCTTAACGACGGGCGTGTTTTGCGTATGATATATCATACACTGGGTATTAATGGGTTTAATGTCAAAATCAACTTAACAAGGGCGTTATATTTTATTAATTTTAAACTTTCATCGATGCAGTACGTACAGTAATTTTGTATATTTATAGTTTTTTAAATTACACTACCACATTTCTAGAAAAAGATATTATTTATTGTCATCGGTAATGGTGCGCAATGGTAATGCACTTTTTCGTTGCCATCCGTCAACATTAATAACAAGTGATTGTATGTTATTAGTAAATGAAAAATAGTATTCTTCGACTTTAGTGACGTGGTTAATAGAATTTTTATAGGAATGCAATCAATAAATGTTCTAATTAATGTTGCATTCGCAGTTAAAGTCGCAGAAGTATTTTCTGCTCTAACAGTTGATTTTACCTGATGTCACACATTATAATGTTCAATTGGGTTAAATATATTTATAGGGAGCAGTGGCGGCAGGGTAGGTAGTGCCGACCCAGTGTTAAACAGACAAGAGAAGCCTTCATACCTTTCTCAAAAAAGTGCCCTTTTAACGACAAGCCTTGGTTTACCAAAAATTGCGAACGAGCTGTTAAATCAAAAGATTATTTCTACCGACAATGGCGTCAAAACCCACCGAAAGTCGTACCCGAGAAAAGCAAACAACGAAAAGCGACAAAATCCCGAGTTTAGCATTGATTAAATGGGGACCAAATTATATGTCCTTCATCTTGAAATTTTGACAGTGGGCCGGGTTATTACATTAAAAGAAGCACTAAAGCGATGAAGTAAATGCTTTACACTGAAATGAAAAATGTGGGCACCTAGTAAAAAGTACCTTTTTCGTGAAAATCTTCTGTGTTCATGTAATTAATCTTCCAGCAAATTTCGTAAAATCATAAAAAAATTAAATAAAACAAAAATATTTTTGAAATGTTTTATTGATTGTGCGTTACTTAGTGATAGTACATTTTAGAAAGGAAATGAAATATTATATTACGAGCCCTGTCTCAGTGAAGTTGGCCCAACTATTTTATGAAATTTGTCATATTAGCGAAAACGTATTAAAAACTAAAATGTATTTCTTATAACATACGATATTTTTATTTAATATTAGCCTAAAATACTACATTTTTTTGTAACAGAGAAAAAAATATCTCACACATCCAAAAATACTATCGATTAATAAAAATCAACGAATCCAAATAGCAGCAAATCACCACTGCGTTACATCGCCTTTTCGACTGATTACTGCTTCGATACGTCTTGGCATAGTATCAACTAATGTTTGGCAGTTATCTGATGTAAAACTGTTCCAAATTTCTTGGAGACGGGTTCGCAATTCTGGAACGGTTCTTGCGGGATTCGATCGGAGCTTTTTCTTCATGAGATGCCACAAGGCTTCAATCGGCAATAGATCTGGACTACTCGACGTCCATTTTAAAACTGGAATACTGTTTTCTAACATCCAATCTCTTACTCTTTTAGCCGTAAGGCAAGCGGCACCATCTTGTTGGAAGATACATTCAATTATGTTTAAACGCATTTGTTCAATTTGGGGTGTTAAGTTATTTTGAAGCACATTAATGTACTTATCACCATTCATAATACCTTCCACAAAGTGTAAGTTTCCCACTACACTTGCTGGCATGGATCCCCAAATCATAACAGAAGCCGGAAACTTAACTTTTTTTTTAAGACAGTCATTCTGAAATACTTCTTCTTTAGTTCTTATGACACGACTCCTACTATTACCAACGCATACTTCAAATCTGGCTTCATCACTTCAAATAATGGAGTTCCATTGGTTCGGAGACCATAATTTGTGTTCTTTAACCCACGCTAGTCTGTACACTTCTTTCAACAAAAACGACAAGTAATCTCGATAACTATAACTCATTGACTAACGGCTGAAACATGGCCGGCTTAAACTTGTGACAGTTGGCCGGGTTGCCTCCCACTCCAATGATCTCGCCAAATGTCATATTGTCGTCTCTCGTTGTTTGCTTTTTTCGGGTCGTACTATCTTTGTTAACGGTGGAAACCAGTGCAAGTAAACCAAAGTAAAGAAGCACGCTGCCAGAGAATCAAAGACAAACTTCCTAAATATCCTAACCGATCAAGATCATTTTGGTCTGTAGCTAAGGCCGTCAGTCAGAACTTTACCAAGTCAACGATTCCACCTCTAACAAGCTCTGATTGCACTATCGCGACCAAAGCACAAGAAAAAGCAAACTTACTCTCTTCACATTCAACAGTAAACTTTCAGGGAAAAACTCCACCGAACATTCCTAGTCGAATCGCCCGTGATTCTTTTCCGGCACCGCCATGTTAAACAAATTTTGAGGAGTTTTGACGCCAAGAAAGCGTCTGGGCCTGACCAAATTCCAGTCATCGTTATTAGGACATGCGCTGATGAATTGACACCGGTATTTTGTAGGCTTTTTAACTTATCTTACAAAAAAGGAATATTTCCTTCTTGCTGGAAAACTGCGCGAGCCCAGCTCATACCCAAAAAAGGCAAAAAGACTTTGCCAAACAACTATCGTCCAGTCGAATTGATTTGCTTTCAGTTATATCAAAAGTTATGAAGAAGGCTATGAACGAAAAATTGTTAACCGAAAGGCTTCCAACATTATTAGTGATCTCCAGTATGGATTCCGCAAGTCTAGATCAACAGGAGACCTCCTTGTTACCCACGTTTGGAACAACGCAATAGAACATTATGGGGAGTCCCAGGCGGTTGCACTGAACATTTCTAAGGTCTTTGACCGAGTATGGCATGAGTGATTCCTAACTAAAGTGAGAGCATACGGAATGCCGGTTCAATTTTGTTAGTAGCTCTCAAACTTTCTTAAATACTGTTTTCTGGGAGTGGCGATGGACGGATTTGTTTCGGACACATTTAAAATCAATGTCGGAGTCCCTTAAGGTACTATATTGTCGTCCACCCTCTTTTTATTATACATTAACGATCTTTTAAAAAAAACTAAATATCCTATATATAACTTCGCTGATGACAGCACACTCGTTTCATATTTTACTTTAGATGCTTATCTCTATAGGCAGCAAGAGGTCTCACATCTCAACAAAGACCTGGAGGAAATTATGTCTTGGGGTGACAGTAACCAAGTAAAATTCAACGCTAAAAAAACTCAGGCGACAGTTTTCTCTAAGAAAGTTAATTTTGAATAACCTGATATAGTTATGGCCGTCAATTATCTATCATTATAAGGTACACTTTAAATGGGGAGATTTATGAGAGGATTTTTAGGGTTTACTGATGTAAGTAAAAGCCACAAAGCCGAGTATATTTTTAATATTGTTCAAGAAAGGCGAATAAAATTGGTCAATCCTAGGACGGTGCTGCAGTTTTGGCGGGCGAATTATACCGCTTACAAGCGAAATCACAACTTAAAATCACGTACAAGAGCCAGTATCTAAGGAAGATAAAATCACCCATAGGTATTGGCAATGAACACGGATTTATCAAAGGTGGATGTGATTCCATCAGAATCCATTACCTATACAGTGAGATCGTAAAGGTTCAAACAAATTCATTTAAAATGCATGTGTTTTTGTTTCGAAAAAACCTCGGAAAAAACGCTCGGACTTGTCAATTTTTTATTTTTGTTGTGCATTTGCTGAAACTTAGCTCATGTATACAGGTTGTCTCAAAAACAAGTTATGACAGTTTACTTTATTTTTTTAAATGGATACCCCTATTTTATAATATTTTTTTGGATTCTCCATAATATTCTAAACATATTTCATGAAATTTGTCATATACTTAAATTCAGCCGTTCGAGAAAATCGATATTCTGATGTTAACAGATGATTTTTTTTATTATTACTTAAATCAGGAATACTGTTGTAGATAAAGCATTCGGTTGTTATGTTGTCACACTGACAGTGACAGTTGTCTCCTGATTTGAGTAGTTTTACCTCAAGTCAAAGTGTCTGGCAAAATTTATTTTGATAATCTTGTAATTTTAAAAGATGGTAAGCTTAAGTGAAAAAGAGCGAATAGAAATATTAATAATGATGGGTTATAGAGATAGAATGCGCCCACAAGTGGAAGTTTGCGAACACTTCAATAAAAAGTATCCTCGCAGAGAACCGATATCTCGATCTACTGTCAGCGAAATAGAAGAAAAATATAGAGACTTGGAGGTCACGTTAGGGACAATTATACGAAAGGTGCACCTGCGGTAATAGAAGATACACAGTTAAATGTGTTATTGTCGGTTCAAGAAGACCACCATAAGGCGAGTAGTACTACTGCTTTGGAAAATCATATCGCATCCGTCTTAAAGTATTTAGACAAAAATAAATTCCATCCTTACCAAATCCAATTGGTTCATAAATGCAATGAAGATGATCCGGACAGAATAGTCCAATTTTGCGAGATAATGATAAATATGTGCAATAATCATCCACAGTTTTCAAAACGAATTGTATTTTCGGATGAGGCAACGTTTTGTTTGAATGGAAGTGTAAACAAACAAAACTGTCGGTATTCGGCTACAGAAAATCCACGCTGGATTATGGAATGCCAGTTGCCATAGCCAATATCCTCAAAAAGGAAATGATCCAGTACCATGCCTTGCCACATTATACCCTAATCCAGAAGATCCTGATGCACCGAACCATTTTCTGGAGTATCAGCAAGACGGAGCTCCGGCTCACTACACCCGTCGTGTACGTGAGTATCTTAAGACAGTTTTTTTTGAACGATGGATTGGCCGACGAGATCCAATTAAATGGCCGTCCAGATCTCCAGATTCAACCCCTTTACACTTTTTTTGTGGGGTTATCTTAAGTCTAAGGTATATGTTAACCGACCGTAAACGTAGTTTTCTCGCAAACGGCTGAATTAAGGTATATGACCTATTACATGAAATATGTTTGGAATTTTATGCAGAATCCAAAAAAATATTATAAAATAGGGATATCCATTTAAAGAAATAAAGTCAACCGTCATAACTTGTTTTTGGGACAAGCTGTATACATGAAGTAAGCTTCAAAAATGCACAACAAAATTGGAAAAAAAACACATGAATTTTAAATGAATTTGTTCCAACCTTTACGTTCTCACTGTTTGTCTCGATAAGGCACCTTATCGAGAGATTTATTTTTCCTCCGTTATACTTTCAATTAACTAACATATTCTTAAATATTTCTTCTAAAAAAATGGACTATAAACTCTTGTCTGTAGTCGGGCAAAAATAATCCAAAACGCCGATTCACTCTCCGCCCATAGAAACCCTTTGATTCGCTTAAAACGTCCATTTAATTGTAATAAAAGACTAACGAACTCTTCCAGTCGAAAACCAAAAAGGCTTAACTAGATATTCCTCCCGCCATTGTTGTAATACAATATTAGGATTATCGACATGACATTCCGAAAACAATTTATCAAAATCAATTGATAAATGGCCTCTCGGCCGGCACACCAATTAAAACAATCAATTTCAATAGGAAAATAAAAATCTTTTGTTGCGGCTAATTGAATTACTCGCGCTTGTCTAGCTGTACCCGTACCCACATAGTTTTCTCGATGATTTAAACGGGTTAAGAGAGGAGTAATTAAAATGAATTACTTTCATATAATTTACGTTTATTTAGTAACGAATTCTAAAAAACAAATCTGGGAGTTCCTCAGTGTACTACCAATACTACTTGGTCATATTTTAGGCTTGAAGGCAAGTTTAAAAAAAGTTCTGACAAACATTTTAAGGGTGTATCCTTTGGGTTCTATGAATGTTTTAAAAGAGTATATTAACGGTTTTTCTAGCTTACAAGAATTATCATAGGAAATGATATCTGGTTTTATATCTACTTTTAGGGGCCCACTCGTATTCCGCCGCGACCTTTACACGTACTAAAAGGTTGTCACGAACTCCCCCGTAAACACCCTATAAAGGATTAGGCAAAAATATTAAAATAAGGACTTAATGATAATCTGATTATGTACAGGTACTGATAGTATTGTTAGATAAGGGAAGTACTACACATTTTATTCCATTTGTCTTAGTATTCCGGTGCTACGTATGCTTAGTGAGCGCAGAAAAAGAATTCTGGTTGTTTCAAATTATAAATATTACTTTGGACCAAGTGTAAAATCAACAGGTGAGGAATGTTGGCGATGTATTAAAAAGGGTTGCAGTGCAAAACTGTACGTCCTCAATGGAGTGTTCTCTAAGTTTTCCGAAGAACATAATCAGATTGTAGAAAGTACGACCTTATTTTTAACCCCCTAAGTATTGCAATAGACTAGGAAATCGGGATCCATGTCAGTTGTAGAGAAGTTTTTCCCGAAAGCGAAATTATTGGATGCCGGTTTCATCCATCTGAGTCATGGTGGAGAAAGATTTAGACTCAGTTGGAAATTGGAAAGTGACTAAAAAATCTTTTTGGCTTGAGGTTCTTGCCACCTCACCAGGTTGGCGAATGTTTCGTGGAATATTTCATGTCTTGCATGCCTAAGGACAAAAGGCTAGAAGAGTTAGCAGACTATTTCACCGAAACATATGTTGATAACAATTCTCTTTTTTCGCCATACATCTGTGCAATACAATCCGTAAGTATTTTAAGAACTACAAATAATTGCGAATTTTTCCATTCGAAGTTCAAACAGTATTGTGAGACACCTCACCCGAACATTCATAGATTTCTGTCGGCGTTAAAAGGAATTCAAAAATATAAAAATAATTTTGTGCAAAGTAAGATCGAACAGAATCGAATGGACCAATTTCCAGATTTTAATTTGTTAAATGCGTATCATTTAAATACAATAATTTCTAAAAAGAACTGTTTTCAAGCACACTTTTTTCTTCTAAAAATGTTGTATAGTAAGCACATACAATTATTGATGTATTACTCAGGGTATATAATAGATATTTATGTTATAAGGATCATAATAACGATCATTATAGTATTAGCTGTGAGTATTATTGGACGAGGCGTCAGCCGAGTCTAATAACACGGCGTGTACCATACCATAATGATTGTTTATGATTCGAATTTCATACAATATTTTATATTCCGACGATTTTTGTGTTTTTTTTTATGAATTTTAAGTTTTCGTCAGTAAACTAATAGCTTGATTTTAATAAAACCAGGTAACTATAGAAATAATTGTTTGTATTGTCATTGTCGGAATTGAATTTTTAATTTTAACGTTTATATAATATAATATGGATAATTTGCCATCTGAAATCGAAGAATTGGCCAATAAAGCAGTTGTTGGTTTGTTGCCCGAAAATTCTAAAGGCATATATATGAAAAAACTTATGCCAATTACAAAACTTGGTGTTCCCAGAAAAAGGTTGTCAATATCGTACACGAAAAGGTAAAAAAATAAATAATAATTTTTTTCATTTTTGCGTCTATTTTTCATTATAGTACTCAGTCCTATAATGAAATCATTATAGTACTCAGTCCTATAAAGTATGTCATTTTGACACTGAAAATGAAATCCATAATAATGTCATTATGACACGTCGGAATATAAAATATATTATAAAAGCTTTATTGGAGTTTTATTTAAAATTAGAAAGATAACATAGGTAGCAGCATAATCTAAAATTTTGCGGGGGAATTCGTGATTTAAAATGGTTCTGCGGGGGAATTCCTGTGGACCGACTTTTACCACTTTCTTAAATCCAAAAATGTTACTTTGAGTACATTCTTGCAAAAATAAGATGTTTTTTAGAAAATTTTATAAGTAAGGTATCCGGGAAGATATGATGGTTGTTGTTGTTGTAAGTTAACCGTGAGCTGGTGTGGCCTATACGGTTTAGGTATAAGGGTTTGCATCAAGTGGCAGTTGTCCTTAAGAAAAGTTAGTGTATCATGAGATTAATCCAAACTCGATTGGAGTAATGTGATAATGAATCATTACACAATACCCTTGCGTGGTTATTGGACATAAATTCCATAACAAAACAAGGTAAATATGGATTTTTAGTTTTTATATCATCTTTTCAGACTCGCATTTCATCCGGGCGTGTTAACGCGAGTTTTCAACGCTAATTGGAATGTATTTTCGTGAACGAACAGCAATTAGTAAAAACCCGTCCACTGATATTGGTGATAATAAATACTCAACCCGGGGCCAGTGCTTTAAATTTTCGCGAGTTGACGGGCCTTCGCGTTGGGCTTTCACGGGAACGCCGGCTATCTCTGGTGCCAAGAGCTTAAAATTTAAAGCCTGTTTTCGAAGCTCTGCGGGCGACGAAAATTTTGCTTGTTTGTTAGCAAGAGCTGAAACTTTAGGACTTGATCCTTATTTATGTATTTGCCAGAGTCTTCGCTGTGTTTTAAATACTATGCCAATAATGGTATTCTGAATATTGTGATGATTCTGTAATAAGGTGATACACTAAAATATCAGTAACATAACACTTCTTAAATGTCTGCTAATGTCATTATTATCAACCTAAGGAACAGAATAGCTACCTAGTTTAGTAAAGTTTACATTGTATCGTCGACCTTTACTGCAGTAAATCAACTACCTAATTAAACCCCATTATGTAGGTCCCACCATCTTCAAACCGCAATAAATTGGTACAGGGTCGGCTTGAACATATAGCTATCTACATATTGATTTATTTTTATTTTAAATTAAAGAGTCATTTTAAACCAACTGAAAGTAGAAATTAATTATTATATTAAAAATATTATAATAAGTACAATACAACTTAATGAAATACTCAAATACAGATTTATCATTTCGATAAAAATTAAGTTTTTACAGTCGTCAACACTAGATATATGAAAAAGATTTTTACAAGTTATTATAATTAAAAATTACAATATTACGATTTAGACTACACACATACAAGATTACAATTAAGTTTAAAATAAAATACAGTACAATGTGTGTACACACAAAAATTTTATTACAAAAATTAATTTTGGAAACCTAATTCTACTTCACTGTAAATTAAGTTCTGTGCTACTACTATCACTATCTTCATCTAAACTTATTATATTATTAAGGATTAAACTTTAGTACTCATACACATATAAGAATTTTCCACCTTAATTACATGTTATATTCATTTTTTCCAACTGCCTGCGAAAAGCAAAGTTTCAGTCAATTTGCTTCTTTCTGGGAATGATAGTTTTTACTACTATATGCTTTACCGAAGATAAAGAAGTACTTGTTAATGCAGACATCTTGGCTAAAGCATCACTTGAATTAAAATCTCTTTGCAGGAAAGATTGGTACACATTTTTAATGATTTCTTTAGAATCGGGAAATAAATGCTTACTTCTGTGACCCTACAAGATGTCCCACTCTCAGCATAAGCTCATGGACGCCACATTCTAACATTAATACAACAAGAAATATCAGGCGCCGATAAACAAAATACTAATATAACAAAATTCACTCGTCGGAAAACCAATTTGCTATTTATGTATTATTAGGTATTAATACCTACTTAAAATGGTACCCATTTAAAATGGTACCTACTTAAAATGGTATTGCAATTCACAGTAAAAAATTGAGTCTTAAATTTAACACTCAATGGTGATACATATAGGACCACACTCAATAGGGTATATTAACCAATCAGTATATCTTGTAAAAAAGACATTTTTGAATGTTTTTTTTTACATTTTGATGAGTGTTAATTCTTCGTATTTATGGGTAGGTACATTTACACTATCGAGTGTAAATTAATCTCACAGGTTGTAAACCTATCTTTCTAGGGTGTAAAAGAAATAATGGGAGGTGTAAGTAAACCATTTTTAATGGTAATTTGTGATTAATTAGTGTAAATATCATATTATTGTAGTGTAAATTTTATTTTATTTGGAAGTGACTTTACTATAGTGAGTGTAATAAAATTATCCACCCAGGGCTAGAATACTTTCTACTTTGTTTATTTCATTTAATCCCGTATGAAACTTACCGGGCGTTTATAATTAAAATGTAAAAAATTATGTATTCAAGATGTTTTACATTATTAACCTCTGCCTAGTTTGATACATCCTTGAATGACTTAATCAAAGCCGAAATTAGTAGCCCCTAATATATATAAATCTTCAGATCGCTTACTTATTAGTAAGATTTCTATTAAATTTTGTTAATATGCTTACCCAATTTAACAAGATCCTCATAAGAGGCACTCTCATTTAGCAGTTTACAGAACTTTGCTTTGTTTCTATATTTTAATTTAAATATAACATTATTCTATATCACGTTCAAAGAGCACAATCAGACTGACTTGAAAGTTGAATTTTCATGTAGCGTCGGCGTCATCTGTCAATTCCTTGAATTTCACACCACCTGTTGCCACCTGTCTTTTCAGTAACACGGGTTTAGGTATTTTTACCCAGGGCCGTGTAAGAAAAGGAATAAAAAATAAGTTTTACACTCAATGTGTTAAAATAACCTTCTAGCGGGGTTTATTTACACGGTAATATGGTGTTATTAATTGTCTTTGTATTTAATTTTCCTGATACAGTGTAAAATAAAAAAAATACCACCCATTCAACAAAATTAACTTTTTAGAGAGTTAAATTCATAAGCAAATTTAATACAACAACTTTGGTTTCATATGAGTGTAAAAATGTAGTAAATTATGTTGATCCGGGTGTTAACATTAACACTACTTTTTTTACCACTCCTGAAATAATTTTTACCAGGTGGATATTTTTTACTGTGTAGAAATGCAGGTAATTTGTACTCCGGCCCTGCCCGTAAAGATGTAAATTTGGAGCATTTTATGGCCAGAGGGATAATTAGGGTTTTATGTCAGTCAAAAGATCAATGGTATAATGTAAACTTTACTATACAGGGTGTCCAGTTTTCGATGGTTTTACGATATATCTTCGTTATTAGTAAAGATAGAAGGATACGGGTTTCACAGCACTGTACTACTTTTTTGTGAAACAAAAGATACCACAACCAGAATTTATCTAGTCTGCCTTGTTTTTGAAAATTTTACATTTTGGGACACCCCCCACCCCCCATATTTAGGTTACCCTGTAGCTTATCAAAGAAAAAATAATTGTTTTTTTTTTGAAGTTCTTTACGTAGAAACCAGTGACGTACTCAGATTTTTTCTACGTTCAATAGTTTCAGAGAAAAATAACAAACTTGTTTTTTTTAAATGGGTTATATTTTTTAATAATATAATTTTAGTTTATAAGAAGCTTCTCAGAAATATATAATACCTTATTTATATTTTTATTATTAAACACGATATTTACGTTTTGTTAAAAAATAATACATTTTTGTTAGTAGGCCATGACGGGTATTTAAAAAAACTATTACTGGTATGATAATTACTGCACAAGAAATATATTTTGGACCCTTAATCTAGTTAGCAATGATATCTGAGTAAAAATATTAACAATGCTTAAATCGAGTTGTGTTTAGCCACGTAAAACATTAGAAACAAAATTTGAAAATGTATAGAACTTTCTACATAAATATAGCAAAAAACAGCTATAGTAAAAATCAATCTTATCATGCGGGTCCGGGTGAATAATCACATGAATCAAGTCGAAAATATTGGAAAATTGTTTATGATCGAACATAATAAGTCTTTGTGGAGTAATTTCAATCAGTTTATTTTAAAACAAATTAAGACCACTTGGATAGCACTTCGACATTATCGAGTAGCGTGCGACGAACTAGAAAGCCTAAAACAATCTCGCTTTTATGAGAGCCCGTATTTATTTCTTATTATGTAAACAAACATATTATAAGGGTTCACAGCGACCTGCCCTCGACTTTAAAGTCTATAGCTCTAGTCTAGCCAAAAACGAATAAATCTTACATTTTAATAAATTGATGGATATATTTTTGTAATAAACACACAGTTCTTCTGTGTTTATCCAAAAAAAAACCCTAGAAGTTAATAAAATGTTTTATAACAAATTATGGCGCCAAATACTATATTAAATTTAATGCCAAAATTAAATTAAATTAAGAACTTTAGTAGAATTATTTTAACATAATAAACAAAATTAAAAACACTTATTAAATCTGAAACCCCTTTATCATCTCGTCCTTAAATGACGCAATTATTATTGGCGCCACTTTGACATCCAATACTTGTTCCCGTAGGCGTATCTGGGGGCAGCTGTCTTCCCTCCGATGTTGGAAAAATAAATAATACAGAAAAAATATAAACAACAAGTATCTTAAAAATTGATAATAAGGCTGTTAGTAATTTGATACTTCAACATTCAACAATGGGGTTTTGTATAGAGAAACGTGCATCTACAGGGTGTTCCTTAATTATATGCCAATATTTAAGGGTGGGACTCTACATGAAACATTAACGATAGTTTGCTTTATGAACTATGGTCCGAAAATGTTCCGTTACGAAAATATGGTGTGTTAAAGTTTTTGGAAAAAAATGGAAATCAATTAATACTTTCGAAACTACTTGAGATACTTCAGTGGTATTTAGCACGTAGCAATAGTTAATAAAGGGGCATATATCTCAATACACAAAAATTTTTTAGCTTTAACAGTGGCGTGCCTACGGGCACTCACATCGGTATTTTTGAGGAAAAAAATAGTACGCTAATGGTTTTTTCCCAAATAAAAAATATTTTTGAATTCACCGTTCGATTTGCAACATAAGAGCTCTCCTGAGTTGTTTTCCTGCGACGCGCCGTTTTTGAGTAAAAAAATAAAAACCGTTGTATTGTCCGATAAAACTAATCTAATTAATGAAGAATACAATTTTGCAATATATCTAGTGGCCATGGAATATGTCACTTGCTTTTTACATCTGATATTTTCTGGTAAGTCTCTGTCGTTTAAGTCTGTGCGTCGTGAATTATTTATTTCATTGTATTTTTACCATCTTGTTAAAAATGGAGACAGCCCTTGTGTTTCAAATTGAACGGTGAATTCAAAAATATTTTTTATTGGGGAAAAAACAATTGGCGTACCATTTTTTTCCTCATAAATATTGATGTCAGTGCCTGTAGGCACGCCACTGTTAAAGCTGAGAATCATGTTTGTATTAAAAAATATGCACCTTTATTAACTGTCGCTACGTACGAAATATCACTGAAATATCTTAAGTAGTTTCGAACATATTAATTAATTTCCACTTTTTTCCTAAAACTTTAACACCATCCCGTGTTTTCGTTACGGAGCAATATTTGCTTACTACCAATACTCAAAATTTAACACATTCAATTCATTTAGATCTTTATGCTACCCATTTTCGTCCAACTTTTAAAATATTTTAAAAATCAAGTAGCCTAGGTTTTCCTTCGTTAAACTAAAGAAAAAAACTAAAGTAATTCGATTTAAAATGTCAGTTTGTAGAAAATTTGTGGTCGTGTTGATATTTTTAAATAGGACAGTTCTATTTCCTTTTGAAATATCATCAAATCTATGATGAAAATTTTGTTTTATTTAAAACTTGATAATATTTTCCGGAATTTCCTTGTTTAAAATGGTTAGTCAAAATTCAAAACCAATAACATGTTAAAAAAACGGTGAGTAAGAATGCTAAAATCATGTGTAACTTAACCACTGAACTCCCACCAGTAGAAAAACAAAGCTAATTACCGACCGATATAAAAATGTCCCCGGCATGCGAGACTTTTCGGAACTTCAGCTCATGCGCAGTACGTCGGATTTTTACGATTTCTTGATATTTAACGTTGATGTTGTCCAGAGCCGGTTGTCACTTAATTCTTTATTTACACATTATTTGGCGTGTTTATTGTGAGATTTCTTAGCGTTATATTAAGTGATTTTTAGTTATTTATTGTACTTTGTGGAACTCTCGTTAAAAACTTATTACTAGATTAGATATTTACAAAAAGTTTAGGTTTATTTAGATTATAGTGCAGTATCTTTTAGTGTAAGTTTGTGATGAGAAACAAGTGTATGGTGTTACTTTGCAATCCAACGACCCAAATTTAGTTCTTCAGGTAAGTACCTAGGCTCCTCAAAATAATTTTAAAATTGTATCTCCATTTACCTTGCTTTCAACACAATCATGTATTTATTTAGATAAGTATTTTTTTTTTGGGATATTTAAGCTGTTCGTAGGTATACCTACCATAACGTTCAAGTACTTTACAAAAATATATCCAATTTGAAAATGGAACTATTTGAAACATAAGGTGTTTGCAAATAAACCCATAACATTGCTTGCATAATGCTTGTCCACACTTTTTTCAAATCTGAAGCAAAAATTTGCCAGTAATTTAGAAGAATCCTTTGAGTGGTAATTTCATTTCATATAAAAAACTTTCATCCTTCTATAGTTTAGAAATGTGTTGATTTATTTTGTTGCTTAAGTCAATACATTTGTATAAGCTATTTGAAATGGGAAGTTCATTTTGCCTGATCCTGTAATACAGGGTGCCTCTAAAAGCTCTGTACAAAATCTGAGCACATATTTCTGAGGCCAAAATAAGGCGATTTAAAGCAACTTACCTTAGTCCGAAATTGCTCCGTTTCCGAGATACAGGGTGGTAAATTTAAAAAATAAAAATAGAATTTTTTAAAATTAATGAACATTTTTTAACGTATTACTTTAGAACTTGGTACCCGGGGGGTTTTTTGGGATGCGAAACCCGAATACGGACACCTTCTCACTGTGGCCATTAGAGGGCGCTTCACAATGCACTTCTTATTGTTTAGAATGGCCATAACTTTTTTATCAGTATATTTTTTTCTTTTTTTTGTTAAGAAACTATTTTTTTAAACATTTTGAAAAAATGCTCTTGTGAAAATCCGCTGAAGTAAGCCGTTTTTAAGATATTGCGGTTTTTAGTGTTCGATGCCGCACCGGAATATTTAAATTATTTTGAATAAAAAATTCCGCTATCAGGAAATTTTCGGCAGGAAAAAATGTTTCACTTGGGTTAGTTACAGCAAGTTTTGCAGGAAGAATTTGAGTATGGAATCGTAATTCATCGTTTTTAAAACCCCCACAAAAACTAATTCAACGGAGTCATATCCGGTGAGCGTGGCGGCCACTTTACAAAAGCGTCATTTCCTCTACCGATCCATCTGTTTGGATACTGTCGATGCAAATAATTGCGGACATTTAAACTAAAATGTGGTGGAGCACCGTCATGCATAAACCAGATATCTCGTCGAAGTTGTAATGGCAAATCTTCTAGCAGATCTGGCAGCGTATTTTGTAAATGTTCTAAATAATCCACACCATTTAGTCGTGGCGGTAGAACGACAGGACCAATAATGAAATTGCTGATGATTCCTGCCCACAATTCTAAACTCATGTTGATAATGAGTTACTTTCATGGCATGCAGGTTTTCATCAGCATAAACATGTTCGTTATGTAAGTTGGTTACACCACTTCTTGTAAAACATGCTTCGTCAGTAAATAAAATGTGCTTAGCAAAATTCACATCCTGTTGTCTTTGTTCGGTAATGAATCGACAGAAGTCCAATCGTTGATCGAGATCCGGAGCCAAAAGGTTTTGTACCTTTTGGATATGGTATGGATGAAGCTGCTGTTCTTTTAGTGTTCTATGAACTACGTCCTTGGATACTCCTACCTCTAAACCTAAGCGTCTGGTGCTTAATTTTGAATATTCAGCAACTCTTTCCAAAGTTTCTTCCTCAACCTCACGAGTCTTATTATATAGTCACTTATTGCACGTTGCCGTCCATAATTGGCAGTTAAAGGAGTCAAGCTACCGATTTCGCGTCTCTCAATAGCAGCAAATGTATGATGGTTTGGTATGCGCCGATTTGGATATCTTTCCCTGTATACCCTAACACTTTCGCGGCCATTTCCTTCACAATACCCAAAAACCAATAGCATATCCGTCATTTCTGCAGAACTATATCCTTCAGCCATCTTTACAGTCAATTTAAAATTTAACTAACACGTTTCAAATACCCTATTTATTCTCGCATTGGCAAATTCTTACTGAAACACTTACTGTAAACAAAATAGACTGATGAAAATTCTTAAAATACGAAAAATGTTTACATTTAAATAGTCTGTTGCAAAAAATTTTTAAAGGTGTTCATCAAACAGGTAAAAAATTCGAGGATTATTGGATGTGACACTTCAAAAAAATACATTTTCACTGCTAATTCACTGACCCCATTTCATCCTCAAAGATAACAGCAAACATTTTTTATTTAGAATAATTATTTAAATATTCCGGTGCGGCATCGAACACTAAAAACGGAAATATCTCTTACTTTAGCGGATTTTCACAAGAGTACCTTTTTTGTTTCAAAATATTCAAAAAATTAGTTCCTTAACAAAAAATGGAAAAACTATACTGATAAAAAAGTTATGGCTATTCTAAACCATAAGAAGTGCATTGTGAAGCGCCCTCTAATGGCCACAGTGAAAAGGTGTCCGTATTCGGGTTTCGCATCCCAAAAAACCCCCCAGTACCAAGTTTTAAAGTAATACGTTAATAAATGTTCATTAATTTTAAAAAATTATATTTTTATTTTTTAACTTTACCACCCTGTATCTCGGAAACGGAGCAATTTCGTACTAAGGTATGTTGCTTTAAATCGCCTTAGTTTGGCCTCAGGAATATGTGCTCAGATTTTGTACAGACCTTTTAGAGACACCCTGTATATTAAATAAATAACAATATCCCAGTATCAGTTTTTCTTTTAAAATTGTTTTACTTCACTGCATAATTTTATCCTCGATCACCGGCCATTACCATTTCGATCAGCATAATTTATTTTCAGGTATAGAATAATTCAATGCTCTCCAAGTTCTATAACCTAGGAAAATATTTATAAAAACAGTAGGTAACTCTAAAACCATTAGCTTCACGCAGCACGAAATAAATTTCCTTGTTTGACTTACTAATCTCTCATGTGTGAAAGATTGATGATTTTATCATAGAAAAATTTATTTATTTGTTTCGTTATAGCAGTAATGGCATAGATCTGCAGGGGATAACCATGAACAAGAAAGAAACCAATCGTTATTTTTTAAATTAACCTATGCTATAGTCTATACCAAGCTAAACGTAGTTAAGAAGATTTTAATTCAAAAGTCAGGTAGGACAATTTATCATTTAGAAGGAAATTTGGCATCCATATTGGCCGTAAAAAATTAACAAGAAATAAGTTTTATATTAAGTGGCTAAATATAATTCGTCAATATTTTAAAATTGCAACAGCCTTCATACATACTCCTCGTAATTTAATCGTCTGATGTAACCAGACCCTAATTTCTAAAGATTATGATTTTCCAAAGAATTGACCTATTCGTCTGCAGCCCTATTTGTCACCCAATCACAAAAGATGGTGGTAGACAAAGCTTTTTATTTTGGTTCAATTTGTCCTAAAATGCCCACGACACCTGGGGTTGTAAAATTTGTCGGTTCAGTTGTCCCTACGTTCACCCCGGATGGCCGAATAATAGTAAAAGAAGCATATTATTTAAAGGCAGATATTCCTATTGGATCGATTTCCGTGTAACACTTGAAGAATGCGACCTTATTTATTCCAAACATGGTCTCAGAAATGACATACCCAGGTGTTAGGGATAAAAACGCCGTAACAAAAGGGAGGATCAAAGAATTTCGACAATAGGATTTTTGTCCGTGATGGGTGTCAGCTTAGGAAGCTTGCTTAGTGCGAAAAATGAATAGATTTCATTGCAAATTTAAGGGTCGATTAAACAGAAATTTAAATCGATGAGGTATATAGGTAGTATATATCAGCTATAAATGTGGTAACCACATTATGACGATTTAATAGGAAAATACTTGTTAATATTTAGATACTTTTCCGATAAGAAGACATTTCATTTTTGTAAAAAGGGCAAAAAAGGTATACATATCATACTAACATGTGTGAGCTGTTCTCGGCAAACATTAGTAAAGGTTTAGGTTTCTGCGAATAGTGCAAGAAAGGCTCACTGCCCCCGTATACCGCAATATAATGAATTAAACTACATACAATTTTATAATCCAACTTGACAACAATAATTCCCTCGACTATTATTTGTGCAAGAAAATTAATAAATGCTTTACCTCAGAGTACCTGAGAGTGTCTATCTCAACTTGATAGAAAACGTGTCAGATGAAATGACCAAATTAATATATTAACGTGAATTCAGACTCACAAATCAATAGGAACTAGGACAAAATATACACTGTTGGAAATCCTGGCCGTGTTAATCAAAAAATCTGATTCAATCTGATCAATTTGAATGAATTAAAGCTAACTTAAAATATAAAGTTATTTTAAATCTTTTATGTTAAGGAAAAATCAATTTTTAGGAACTAACTTTTTTAAGAGTCGTTTTAACATAAACGTAAGTTAAAAGTAACAGCCAATAACTTGGTCACTCAAGCAAATATAAGTACAAGTTACATTGATTAAATGTATAACCGTTTTGATTCACCTTTTAGTTATAAATTTACCCAAAAAAAGATTCAATACAAAATATTTTTGAAAGTAATTTGAACATAAAATAAAAGTAATATTTACTGTGGTAACTACACCGTATATAAAAAACTAACATATTAGTAATAGTAAAATTAGTAAAATATGCTTCTATTAACTATTTGGTTAGTAAAATTCGCATTTATAAAGAGTAAATCTAAATAAGTTTTTAAGATAATCAAAAAACGCGCTTGTCCCCACCACCCCAGCGTCTTCCGTCCGCCGTCTTGTCTACCCTGGAGCCCAGAGGAACAGACAGGCATTTTTATCATATTTTAGCCGGTGGTTATTCTTCAGTAAATTTTTTAGTTTTGAATATTTTAACGTACATTTATGGTGGTAAGTATCCAATATTTGTTTACTTTATTTTAAAATACATACTTATTATTTAGATTTATTATTTATTTATATTACTTACTAAATGATATGTAGATTAGCGCCAAAAGTAGGTATTTATAAATACTTGTGGCGATTAATTTGAAAAAAGTGACCTTTGGTATTTTTTTTGAAAGGCCCACCGAAACATTTCTTCGGCACCCAGTATAAAATATTTCGAAAATTTGAGATTATCCCTCGGATTATCCATAGATACATACCTACAATATTTGATTTTTTCTTATTCCTGTTTCGGTCGAAAAAAATAACAAAATATGTAATATCTAAAGTTAGTACCCGGTAGAGGTAGAATTGGCAACGCTTTATCTTCAAAAATATTTTTAGAGGCTAGAATGTCTTATCGCGATTTCCAAAATTTCAGCACGATATTTATATTCGTTTTCTAGATTATCCTAATGTACCATCAAGTTTGGGACATCCGGTATAAGAACTTTGGTCTCGATGACAATTAATTGATTTTGGTGGAGCTGATATAACAATTATTTTAAAAATTAAGTATTTTTTTGATTAAAAATTAACATATATTTTTTTATAATACAGTGTCACCATTAAAGTCCGCACCATATGGAACTTTTTTTTATTAATGAGGTTAGTTAAAATTAAATTTGGGCAATCGTCTTTGCTTCAAATTAGACTAAAAATTATATAATGAAATGTCACCATCTGTCATTCGGTATCTGTCAAAAATTACATTTTAATCAAAAAATGCTGAAAAATGGCATTGTTTTACCGAATTTCAAAAAATTTTATTAGAAAAAGTTGTTTCTAGTACAATTCTTGGCCTAAACACAAAGTTTCAGTTTTCTAGCTCAAAGTTGATTTTTTTGCCATTTTTTCTAATTAACTTTTTTTTTATTTAATGTAAGTTCGCTTAATGGATATTAAACTATTTGCTTATACCATACTCAATATTTTATTTAGTTTGTATGAGCTTTTTTTTACTAGAATGCCATTTTTTTTTCGAAATTTAAAATTAGAGGCAAAAAAATTTGACACAGGTGGTGCAAAGTTATCCTAATTTAAAAATTTTAACAGATAGACGTCAGATATTCAATTTTTTTGATTGTACATACACCTAAGAAGTTTAAAAAACTTATAATAAAATTCCCAGATATCAGATTAGTTCAAAATTTAGACACATTTTCTTTTTATCCACAATAAAATATCAAGGCAATTTTGAATTTTATAAGTAGGCTATGGAAAAAAAAACGAATTAGAGTGCCGAATAAATAAAAGAAATGTCATAAATTTTAATATTTTCGCAAGTTATAGTTTTCAGTGTTATCACCAATGTTGTCCATTCAAGAAAAAATAGAAATTGTCTTAATTTGTGGAGAAAATATGCCTCACCGGCAAGTATCTGCCATTTTTAATGAGAGGCATCCAGAAAAAAATTTGCAGCATAGCACTGTTTCAAGAATAATGTCAAAATTTAGAGAAACTGGATCTGTTCAAAATAATTTTAAGAAACCTCACGCGGCAAGTAAATACGATGAAGCAGCACAACTTGATGTTTGTTTAACTGTTATTGACCACGGTCAAACTAGTGTAACCAAGATAAGTGATTCAACAGGGTGCAAGAGGGAAAGCGTTAGAAAAATTCTTCAGAAAAATCGATTTCGGGCATATAAACCCAAGTTTATAAACACATTAAAAGAACGCGATTTTGATATCCGACTTGATTTTTCGTTTTGGTATCAGGGACAATATGAGGAGAATATTCTTTTTCCATACAAGATATTGTGGACAGATGAAGCCACTTTCTCTTCGAATGGTACCGTGAGCTCACAAAATTGCCGATGGTGGTCCCAAGAAAATCCTAACTTCACAATTGAATGTCGCGACCAGTATCATTTTAAAACCAATGTTTGGTGTGGAATTTTGAAAGATGAGCTTATTGGACCATACTTCTTTAGAGTAAACTTAACTGGTGAAAGGTACCTCAATTTTCTTGATAACGAGATTACCGAAGTTTTGGATAACATGCCCTTACACCATGGACATAACTTATGGTATCAGCTTGATGGTGCACCCATACATCAAACTGTAGCAGTGAAAGAACGCATAAACCAATTATTTCAAAACAGAGTTATAGGGCGTGATAGAGAATGTCACTGGCCACCCAGGTCGCCTGACATAACCCCACTAGACTTTTTTCTGTGAGGTTATCTTAAGCAGAAAGTTTATAAGAATCGACCGTTTAGAAATATCGAGCATTTGGAACAAACGATAAGACAGTGTTGTGCCGATATAAGACCAAGCTTTTTACAAAATGCTGTCAAAGACGTTTATAGACGGACGGGTGTTTGTATAGAGCGAGAAGGACGTCACACTGAAATGTGAAATTTATATTGCTTTTGTGTTACCTATTTAAAATGATTAAAGTTCATTTTTGTTCCTTTTAATAATAATGATAGTTTTAAGTATAAAATAAAATTTTTATCAAATATTTAGATGTATTTGTCATTTGAAAAACGAAACATCTATATCTGTTAAAATTTTTAAATTAGGATAACTTTCGAAAAAAAATGGCATTCTAGTAAAAAAAAGCTCATACAAACTAAATAAAATATTGAGAATGGGATAAGCAAATAGTTTAATATCCATAAAAAAGTTAATTAGAAAAAATGGCAAAAAAATCAACTTTGAGCTAGAAAACTGAAACTTTGTATTTAGGCCAAGAATTGTAATAGAAACAACTTTTTCTAATAAAATTTTTTGAAATTCGGTAAAACAATGCCATTTTTCAGCATTTTTTGATTAAAATGTAATTTTTGACAGATACCGAATGACAGATGGTGACATTTGATTATATAATTTTTAGTCTAATTTGAAGCAAAAACGATTGCCGAAATTTAATTTTAACTAACCTCATTAATAAAAAAAAGTTCCATATGGTGCGGAGTTTAATGGTGACACTGTATATAACATAAACATTTGTTAATAATTTTTTTTTTCTATATAAACGGATTCACATAGGTATCCTACTTAACCTAAATATGAATGACCATCAGGATTACATATTATTAAGATAAAAAATGGTATAATAATATATACGTTTACTCTTAAAGATGACGATGAATGTAAAATGAAGTTAATAATTTTAGATATTTTGAAATCAGACGAAACAAATATTTCTAAGTTATAACTACTATTTCTATCTATAATAAGTAGAATCCAAATCATATTGTGGTAAATGTAAAGAGAAAACTGATAATGTAAATCCACATAAAGAAAAAACTAAAAATAATAGATATATTTTAAAATCAAAATGTAAAATTTGTGGAACTAATAAATCTTCTTTTGTAAAAAATTATCCCTTAAATTCTTTTACAATAAATGGAAACCCTGTTATATTTGTAAACTTTATTTTTGTTTTTGTAAACATTCAATTAAGATTCGTAAATTATTAGATGAAAAATCATTATATTGTGATAAAAAGAATGGAAGATAGCTCCCTAAAAGAAAAGGGAAACTTATGATGATGATTATAGTTCCTCACCAAAGAAAAGAAAATATATTTAACAATTTGATAATAAATGGATTATTCTAGAAAATGTAAAAAACAAACTAAGAAAAAAAAATTGTTACAAAAAATAAAAGATGGAGGAGAATATCAATTTGTAAAATATCTAGACTAAAAAAAATTATATTTCTAAATTTCTTGAAGATATTGAAACTCAAAAATTTGAAACATTTTGAGACATTTTATTCAAAAAGGAATTTATAATACTTGGCAAACTGCTTTATATTTTTCTTACGGACCAAAAGAAAAATTAGTTGATCATTCTTATAATGTGAGAACAAAACATTTACCAATTACTAACGAATATAAAGAAATGTTACGGGCAAATGATGGATATAAATATATTTTAAAAGTGATTGACTGATTGACACATTCTCTAAATTTGTGTAGGCAATTCTCTTAAAAATAAAAACTGAATTAGAAGTCTAACGCATTTAGAAAAATGAGTCAAGAAAGGAAACCAAAATTATTACACCTAGACAAAGGAAAATAATTAAATAACAAATACCTTATGAAACAAATTTCATTTATTCATAATATATAAATTTATAGTACAGGAATTGAAAATAATGCCTCAATTGTTGAAAGATTTAATAGAACATTGGGAGATAAATTGAAACGAATTAATTATAAAAATATGAGATGGATTAATGTATTACCAAATATTAATAAAACTTATAATAATACTTATCACAGAACTATTAAAATGAAACCGATTGAAGTCTCTAAGAAAAATGAAAATTATTTATTAGCACGCAGAGAATCAAAGATATCATATGGCAGGATAAACATAAAAACATAAAAAGCGCGAGGCAAGCTTTCATGGGAGGATGGTCCACTGGACAAGGTAAAAGATTAATAATTACTCACATTGGTGCCAAAAGTGGATTTGTCGATGGCGGCTTACTAGCGTTTAAATCAAAACGGACTGGAGAATATCGTGAAGACATAATCGCTGATGTCTTTGGAGAATACTTCCAACAAATGCTAGATTTTATGCTTCCTGAGTCTGTTATAGTCATGGATAATCCCAGCTAACATTTAAGAAAATCCGCAAAAATACCAATGTCTTCTTGGAAAAGAAAATGACATCATTCATTGGCTTACTGTAAATAAGAAGCCACTTCATAAAGATATGCTGAAAAAGGAGCTACTGGAGATTGTAAAGTTGAATACTCCTCTTTGTACGAAATTTGTTGTCGACGAAATTGTTTCAAAACGAAATGTAACGGTACTTCGCCTTCCGCCATATCACTGTGAATTAAACCCCATAGAATTGGTGTGGGCGCAAGTAAAAGGGTTTATAGCAAGGCATAACACCACTTTCAAAATAAGAGACGTTGGAAACCTCTTGCAAGAGGGAATAACGACAGTGGATTGTAAACAACGGAGTAAATGCGTCGAACATGTGATTGAAATAGAAGAAAGGATGTGGATGTGGATGGAAGCTGATAACATGCTAGAAAACACTGTAGAGCCCCTTATTATTTCTTTGGACCCCAACGACGATAGTTCATCGGACTACTCGGGACATGATGACTAAAATTTAAAAATTAAGTTGTATTCTATATAGTAGATTTTTTTTATAAATATTAATATTTAAACTATCTGTAGTAACGCCTTTGTTACTACAGGTAGTTTTCATTTCATTCACCAAACTGGTCTTTCTATTGTATGCTAATTAGAGCGACCCTAATTTAGGACCGATTCAGCGTGTGTAGGTCTGAAATCCTAAATTTTTAAAAACTATCATTGAAATTTACCTGAAATTTACAATTCATATTGTCATGCATTGTCATTGCAAATTTACATTTTATTGCTCTCTCACATTAAGAAACAAAGTATATATCAATATATCTATTAATTTATTTTATTTATGGGTTAGTTCAGGTTAGTGTAAAAGTTTAGTTTAGACAACAAATAAATACTTGTGCATGTGTTTTTTTTTTAATTAAAAATATTCTACTTAAAGTTTTCACAATAATAAAAAAACACGAAAATAAAAATTTTCAGAGTAAGGATAACATGTTTTGAGTTTTTCTTTATTATATTCCATGGCATGTTTCTGGCATTCTATATTGTCACAGCTATTTAGTATATACAGTGCGTCCAAAAAGTCTTGCACAAATTCATTTAAAATTCAGGTATTTACTTTTTAAAAACGCTCGGACACGTCAATTAGTACTTTTGTTTGCGCATTTTTTAACGTAAAATGTTTTTATACAGGGTGTCGCACGTATGAGGTATGAGGTCATCAATAAATGTGTTTAAAATAAATTTTCTAACGTCAATATTTCGGAAACCGTGATTTCCAGAGGTGTTAAGTGTTCATCATAGAATTCAAAATTGATATAATATACAGGGTGTTCCATTAAAAAAAATCCTTGATGACCTCATACCTCATACGTGCGACACCCTGTATAAAAACATTTTGCGTTAAAAAATGCGCAAACAAAAGTACTAATTGACGTGTCCGAGCGTTTTTAAAAAAAATAAGCCCCTGAATTTTAAATGAATTTGTGCAAGACTTTATGGACGCAGTGTATATAGAAAATATTTGTACCCTTTCTGTGTAATGAAATGTTAAATTTTTCGGACTAAAAACCGATTGTTCGTTTAAATATCGCGCTAATCGACAGAAATATCGTGCTATTTATTGTAGTGAACATTATCCATTCTCCATTGTGAATATTGTTCTCAGAAAGCCTAGTTGCAGTAGCATAATAACTGTATATAGAAGCAACCGTGTATAATTTAGTATATAATTACGCAGTAATGTATTATTTATGATAAATGGGAGAAAATAAGACTTTAGAATGGGTAATAAAAACTATAAACGTTACTATATTACCGTTTCAATAGACAGTAATGGCTTCTATAATATACTTTTAGAGATATTTAAAATGTTGCGTTATAGAAACTGATATAATATATTGTTCACTTGAACTAATCCGTAAACCCATTTTTATTTCTTTAAAATTTTCAACGCTTCTTGCTACCTTACAGGGCCTCAAACATTTAACGAAACGCTCGTTTATCTTGTCGGATTTTCTACAAAAATGCGTTCTCCTTTATCCGTGATGACGTTGTTCGGAACTAAGCAGATTTGCGTCATATTTCTCTAAATTTGACACTTTAGACGAAGATTTGGGAAGATATTTTTCAGATTACATCTTAGGGCACCTTTACTGAATGAAGGAGAAGAAAGAACTTCTCTGAATAGATTAAAATCTTCGAAAACTTTAAGGTCATATAATGTGAATTCATTGTTTAGGTCATGTTCAACATTTAAAGGCAAATAATTCAGAGTAATTTTGAATACCCTACACCAAGGGAAATAATACCGTGCGAGCAAAAATGATTATAATCAAAGTGTGCTTTGCATCTAAGGCTATACTGCTTAGCGGTAGAGCTTATTACCTGTTGGGTATCAGTAAATATCAGCATTATCAATCAATCAGTTATTCCGTCATCTTTAACAGTCGATACAAGTAATTTGATTCATCGCTAATTTATCCAATTTCTTCAATAATTCACGCAATGGTTTTTACGGAACAGAACAAAAAATTCACATTCATTAATTTATACTACTCCAGTGGAGAACGTGGAAGATTAGAAATCGGATGATTGCTGGGTGTGACTCAAGAGGAAACGACCTTGGTGTTTTTGAAAGAGTTCGGCAGTCAGGTTTGGGAAAAAAACAGGAAAAATTGAAAAAAAATTGTAAAACAACCGGAAAACTGAAAAGATATATTTTGTTATATGATATTATGTGCATATATTACTTGAAGCACTTCTATTTAATAATATAAATCAAGTCTAGTAATTAAAACACCTTTTTCTATAAAGTCTGATATACTTAATGCCTGAGAGTAATTAATAATATTATAATATTTAAGACCTACACACCCCGAATCGGTCCTAAATTAGCTCACCCTAATTTGTATACAATAGAAAGACGAGTTTGCTGAATGAAAATAATGAGTCTAATAATAATTATACTTGATTATAATTATAGAGGTAGGCAGATAATTGAGATATTAATTATTCTAATATTAAGTAGTATGAAAACTTTCTAGAAGTAAGAATAATATGAAAATAGATAAATTGCAATAAATATCAATAATTATAAAAAATATCTACTACATACAATACAACAACTTAATTATTAAATTTTAGTCATCATGTTCCAAGTAGTCCGATGAACTATCGTCGTTGGGGTCCAGAGAAGTAATAAGGGGCTCTACAGTGTTTTCTGGCATGTTATCAGCTTCCCATACTCTTTCTTCTATTTTAATCACATGTTCGACACACTTACTCCATTTTCCACAAGCCACTGTCTTTATTTCTTCTTGCAAGAGGTTTCCAGCGTCTTTCGTTTTAAAAGTGGTGTTATGCTTTGCTACAAGCCCTTTTACTTGCGCCCACACCAATTCTATGGGGTGTAATTCACAGTAATATGGCGGAAGGCGAAGTACCGTTATATTTCGTTTTGAAACGATTTCGTCGACAACAGATTTCGTACAAAGAGGTTTATTCAACTTTACAACCTCCAGTAGCTCCTTTTTCAGCATATCTTTATGAAATAGCTTCATAACAGTAAGCCAATGAGTGATGTCATTTTTTTTTCCCAGAAGACGTTGGTATTTTTTCGGATTGTCTTGAGTGGTAACTGGCATTATCCATGACTATAACAGACCCAGGAGGAATAGGGTCTAATATTTTCTGGAAGTATTCTTCAAAGACATCAGCGTTCATATCTTCATGAGTCATAGTCTCCAGTCCGTTTTGATTTAAATGCAGTAAGCCGCCATCGACAAATCCATTTTTGCTACCAATGTGAGTAATTATTAATCTTTTACCATTTCCCGAGGCTGCTTTTATTCCAGTGGACCATCCTTCCATGACAGCTTGCTTCGCCCTTTTTATATGTTTATCCTGCCATATCTTACCAACGGTATATCCCTCATTTAACCAATAATAGATACTCCTAGTTTCCCTTCGAAACTGTCTAACTGCCCTCAAATATCGTCGTCGCCAGCAGATGATTTCGTCTTTCTCTATTTAAGTGATTTTCTTTTCTGAATTTTTTCATTAAAAAAGGTCATTGCCTTCAAAGTTTTCCATAGTTTCTTCTTACCCATGGGTTTAATGAAATCATCCTTTTTCATTTCAGACAATATTTTGTCCAAGGTAGGTATTTATTTTTTTTTAAGTAAAACCAGTGTATGATTCTTCTGATGGCAGTCTTTGCATCCTCATTTATTACAGTTTATTTTCTTTCCGTATTTCTCTTTGGTGACCTGATGGCGCCGCGTTTATCCTCGTGCACAAGTCGGTATATTGTTGACTGTCCGACTCCAGTCATATTCGAACATATTTCAAATATTTTTGCAACTCCGAATGTTGAATTTTGGTGGCAAAGAGCATTGAGCACATTGAGAATAATAATTTCCTCATTTTTAGAAAGCGCAGTTTTACTAATCCGTTTCTCAGCAACAAATTCAGAAACACTTGGCATTGTCAAGAACGACGTTTTTCAACAACTGCCGGAAAGTAACTAAACGTTTCTAATTTTTGAAACAGTGAGGCACAGGTAGGTAAACAACCTGTGCCTCTACCTACCCGATCTCGGGACCCCTGATAATAATCATAGGTACAATAATAACAATTGGACTACACCTATGGAATACGGCGAAGATCACTGGGTTTTATAGTTCAATAATGAGTTATTACTCTCTCGCATTAAGCAACAGACTATAGTTTATAGGAAACGATTATTTTTTCCTAAAATTTCCGTTTTCTTCCAGTTTTCCTCACTCGATCTTTCCGGAAATTTTAAATCTCTAGTATTCACACAGTACAGTATTTGACTCATGAATATATTTCTATAAATATCTTAACTATGCATATTTCGGTTTCCTGTGCCCATCAAACTGTCATAAAAGTACTGAAAGAACTTTTAAGTTAGTAAGAAATGGATGGGCTCTTCCCAACTTTAAAAAATAGCAGCTTTTATGACTCTCATTTCACATTTTCATACAGCGGCTCTGCCATATTTCAAGCGGCGGCTGGGCACTCAGTGCTGCCAACCTATCATTACCGACGTTATAAATTAACTAAACACTGCTTGTCGGTAATAATTTTACGTGCGCAATTTCGTATTTTATTTAATTTACTTTACGAACTGCACTAAATCATTTTGTAGAATTTTGTAACATATTTACTATAGATTTGTAAGAAAAACCAAGACCAACCCAACACAGGCATGGTCCTCTTCTTGCTGTTGATTCAATTGATCTTAGATAAAGTATATATAGTAGAGATTATTTTAAAAGACCGAAACCCCAATAAAACGTGCAACAAAGAACGCTAAAGGGTATTCTTTGTTTTCATACAAATTAAAAGTAAGAATAAATTAAAGGAAATATCCAGTTGACGCCCTTTAAAGAGAGTAAAATAATAAATCACATAAGTCTTAGTGTTCTATCTTTTTCCAGGTACCCAAGCGTGTACCTGCGGAAGAGAGACATAATGTAATATGAAGGTCGTGTTGGGAATATTCCCATATTATGTATTTTGTATCCTTTTAGAAACTGATTGATATCTCTGGTGAATGCTGGTGGAATATTGGGTCAGATCTGGAATGTATGTGAAAACTCCGAAAGGCAGTCTAGCACAATACATAAAACTACACGTACGCCATTAGTGTTGACAACTAACTGACAGGATTAGAATGGTGACAGAGACAGACAGCTGCTGTTTGCTGTTGCTGTCTGACTGTGGGAAATTTTCAACAAACAAGACATCCAAAACTTAGAATTCGGATGTTGTAAACACTATAAGTTTAGTCAGTTTGGGGGGGGGGGGGGGGCACAAGTTCTCATTTACCCGAATATTGACTTATCCCATAACCCATAAACCTATTCAAAACATAACCTTTCTTTTTAGTAGTATAATCTTCAAAAACTTTAAAAATGTTGATAAGTTTTCATTACTGTGTTATTTTAATATTCCAAATATTAAGAAACAGAAAAAGATTGAAATCAGTTAATGGCTCACCCTCGAATACTGTTCTAGACGATTCAGACCTCGAAAACAACCTAATATTTGATCCTCCTGTGTACAGGCAAAGATACTTTAAAGTTCATGAGACTCTACTCAACGAAAAATGGAGAAATAACATCGACAAACTAGTAGATTTTGGTTGTGCTGAGCTGGGTCTATTTATTTACGTAAAAAATCTTAACATCAAACAAGTTTTGTTTGTTGACATTGATAAATCTTTGCTACAAGAGAAAATCGGCAATATTGAGCCACTTTTGGTTGATTATTTGAGACGCCGTAGCTGCCCTTTAGAAGTATCTGTATTTGCTGGGAGTGTAGCACACCCAGATTATAGATTTCAAAAGACTGATGCAGTTACAGCCGTTGAATTGTAAGAATTTAATTAACAGGAAAGTGTTTAAGTACCGACACATACATATTTAGAAAAGTTTAAAAAATTAAAAATGAAACCAGTATTATTGAAATTATGTTTTATTTTACATATAATTCATAATGAGCTAATTTATTAATAATCGTAATATTTTATATTTTTTTCTAATTTTGACATATAAAGTGGCACTTTTTAAAACTGATTGACATTATGAAATGTCTTACTTTTTGTAACTAGTTGCATAAAGTAAATTTTATGCAATTGGTGACGAAAAATGTATTTCAAAATTAGTGACAAAAAGAATTATTCTATTTATTAAACTGTTATAATACAAGTTAAAAACATAAATTATAAATTAATTAATTATTATAAATATTGATAACACAATTATTGCAATTATTCAAATTAATTCCCGACGACATATTTTTTTCATTGCTCGAACTTACTGTTATTTGGGAAGCGACGCACATTGCATTAGATATGCAAGTAAAACTTTCTCATTAACATGTTTAATTTTCTTCTCATCACACCACGTAACAAATTTTTCGTATGCCAAATCATAAACTGCCTTTTGACTTTTTGGGAATTACTGATAATAGAGCATTACCTGCTGCCTCTTCAATATCGCTTGGTAGCTCTTCAGAACTTGAATGACTCATTTTTTAAAAATAAAACTAAAAATATATCAATCTGGATAAAAACCTTTCCTCTAAACTTTTTTACAAAATGTCAAACTGACAACTAACATGAAGTAACAGCAACAATAGCTATTTATGCCATCAGTTATATGTCAAAATTAGAAAAACTAAATTTATGTTTTCCAAATTTTTATCAATTATATTAAATTTTATTTTTTTATTACTTTCTTCAAAATTAGAAAAAATCTTGTATGCAATACGTTACGAAATGAAATTTTGTGCAACTTGTGAGTTTTTGCGAAACTCACTTCGTTCGTTCCGCAAAAATCTCACGCGTTACACAAAATTAGGAATTTCGTAACTGATGGCATAAATAGCTATTGTTTTTTATAGATTTTATGTTCAGTGGCGGCTTTGGGATTTGGTCTTTGGGGTAGGGGGGGGGGGCCAAGCAAATCTTAAATTATGTACATTAAAAAATACATTCGTTAATACTTTTAAAATATAAATATAATAAAAAGAAGAACAAAAGAACAATACAAAAATACATTTCATATTTATATTTATAACATTTTTATAAAAAAATAAAGAAACTAACATACAACTGCATACAAAAAAGTTAATCTGAATCTGAAGATAAAGAAATGTCACTTTCAGAATCTGACACATGAATTATCAGTCGCTTAACCTGAACATCCAGAATGTGCTCTTTTTGCCAGTAATCCCTTATAATATTATTTGTATGGCAAACTCAATCAGACCAAATTTCGGGGGTAATGGTTTGTAATGCCTCTTTCCAAACATCCAAAACGGCATTTTCATCTTTTCTGTCTTTTCCAATAGTTTGTTTATTAAAAAATGATTTGCTTTGCGCCCAAATTAATTCAATAGCGATGAAAATGCAGTGATAGGGCGGCAATCTCAAAACTTGATGACCCATAGTACAAATGAATTCATCCACGGCATATCCTAATTTTGCTTTGTATTATTTTAGTATTTGTAGTAATTCGGGTTTGAGTGCGTTTTCCATAAAATTGATATTTTTGCTTTGTAGCCAGGAAATTATATCAGCTTTTCTCATTGAAGCATTTGGCACATTTTCGCTGAGCTGTGAATGGTACTTTGCATTGTCCATTACAAGAAGCGAGGGTTTTTCGAGCCGAGGTAAAAGCTGTTCTTCCAACCATTTTTCAAACAATGTAGAGTTCATTGATAGTCATGAATGTCGAATAAACCCCAAAATTCCTCGCCCGTATCTGAATTTTTGGGTACCTGGGAAAAGGTTCTCTGTTCCGCTTTAACTTTTCACACCTGACAAAGAGAGGTAATTAACGGTTGGTACTTGCTAATTTCATGCCTATGATTTGTTTAGAAGAAAAAAAAATGATTAAAAGCTGTAGCTTTCTTTGTTGTAGGTTTTACTGCCCTTTCGGTATTTTTAAATAATTTCTACTATACTATATTTACATACCTATATGCCTCCTCTCTTTCTAATATCGATGCAAATTTTGTCTCCCCTTATACCAACCAACCCAACCATCTGTATAATTAAACGAATGCATTTCCTATATTCTTGATCTGCAGTATAGTTTTGGCAGGCATGGCACATTGTCTCCCTGCCATCTCCTGCCGTTAGTTTTATCTAACAGGACAAAGCCGACTTTATTAGCAGGAGTGACTGGAATTACGATTGCCAGTGTCGGCACAAGGAAATTTTAAAAGACTGAATATATTTATTTTAATTTAATTTTATATTGGCGTGCGTAAAGATGCAGACTAAGCAGGGCCAGTGTTAACTATGAGATAAAACTAACAGGGAGGGAAACAAATACAGGGCGAGTTTTTTGAAGTGTTACAAGCCGATATCTCGCAAACGGTTTAAAATATTTTCTTGAAATTTTAACGAGGTAATAGTAAGATGGGGCGACATATTTAAACATATTTTTATAATATACCCCCTGTCCCCATTTTGAGGGGTGGGGGTAACTTTGAAATTTTGAATAGGATTATGTACTTTTGTTTATTAATTTCGAATGTACGTAGAAAATTGCGTATGTGTACAAAAAAAAATTTGATTTGCTCCATTGGTTACGGAATTATGATTTATCAGGTTATAAAAATTAAAAAATATTATTTACCATTATCGGCAGTCATGTTTTAGGAGATGTTCGAAATGTCTTCCTTCAACTTTCAAACATTTTCTCACTTTTTTTTTAAATGAATTTCGTACCCTCTAACATTTCAGGTGTCACTAATAAGCAGGCAAAGCGGATTCGGTCTTTCATATGGTCTACAGTTGTAGCTGCAGTTGCCATCACTTTGTCTTTTATAAATCCCCAGAAGAAAAAGTCAAGAGGGGTCAAATCCGGGGACCTAGCAGGCCAATTGACCGGACCAGCTCGACCAATCCACCTGTTTTCAAACAATTCGTTCAATTGATTACGGGGGTGTATTGCATATTGCGGTGGAGCTCCGTCCGGTTGAAACCACATCTCAGGATTTATATTTTGGTTTAATAATTGGGGTAATTGGTTCCTTAAAAAAATCTGTATACATTTCTCCATTTAAATGGCGTTCAAAGAAATGCGGACCAATAGCTCTATCTCCAATTATACCACACCAGACTTTAACTGACCAAGGATGTTAATTTGGCACAGTTCTTGTCTAGTGGGGATGTTCCGATCCCCAGTAGTGCATATTGTGTCTATTTACCTTTAAGAAAACAAACAAAAAAAACAATTATTTTTTACTGACAAGGGATAACTTAAAATCCTACCTGGCCACAATTATGGAAAGTAGCTTCATCAGAAAAAATAACATTCTTTAGGAACCTGTTATTTCCTTGCATGTGCCTTTGTACTCAATTGCAAAATGTAACGCGATTTTCAAAGTATTGCCCATAAAGCTCTTGGTGGAGTGTTATGTGGTATGGATGAAATTTGTACATATGCAATATGGTCACAGCCGATTTTTGGCTCATTCCAGCATCTGCTGCAAACCGCCTGGCACCTACATGCGGGTTAATAGCTACCATTCCTAAAACTCCAACTGCCCTATCTTCATCCGTTTTAGTTCGCCTCCGAAATCGTGGTTTTGACTTCAGGCTGCCAGTAGTACGACTTCTTGTTTCCAGCCTTTAAATGCCATGTGAGATTTCGGGTTGTTAGGAAACCTCTCGGTCCACATTAGTGAAGCTTGTCTGTAGTTTCTTCTGCACTCCCCCAACATTAACAACATATCAACTTGCACACTAAAATTCACTTCCATGTTTAATTGACCAAATTGAGAAATAATCGTTGATACGTTTTTTCTCAACTGACAGAAGTCAAAACAACGCATTTCCATGTAAACGAATAATAATTCTGAAATAAGTGAACTTCATTTATTGGTGAAATGTAGTTATTTTTTAAATCCAATAGAAATTTAATAAATAAGTAAAAATTAAATGGTAAATAATATTTTCTAATTTTTATAACCTAATAAATCATAATTCCGTAACCAGTGGAACAAATCAATTTTTTTTTGTACCTATACACATACGTAGTTTTTACGTAGATTCGAAATTAATAAACAAAAGCACATAATCCTAATTAAAATTTCAAAGTTACCCCCCACCCCTCAAAATGGGGATAGGATAAAAATATGTTTAAATATGTCCCCCCATCTTACTGTTGCCTCGTTAAAATTTCAAGAAATATTTTGCGCAAAGGCTATTTGGGGTATATTTTCCCGACTAAAATAAAATAAAAATAATTAAAAACTGTTATTACCGATTTCTGAAGATAAGTCATCATTACTGTTTCAGTAATCACCGTAATTTGGTTTTTTACTTACCATTGTAGAAAATTTTCATACTCCTTGTCGTATAGGGATTTAGACTTTGCCGGTAATAAGTATTTCTTAGCCTTTTCAGCATTTTCTAAAATATTTTGTGGACTTTCCACATTCTCGTTTATAAAACGTAAAAGACGCTTAAAATAAACAACCCGTAGTAACCGTCAAAGTTATTCTATGACTACCGATCAAAGCTCACTAAATACTAAAAATTGGCAAAAATAGTTTTAAAAAAATGCAGGAGTTTAACTATTTATAATTTAAAACTAATGAAAAATAAAGTATTATAGAGGGTCGTTGGTATATATGGAAACGGTCGATTATTTCTTAAAGTAAAACAGTCAGCAAAAAATATTTTAGATAAAAGTTTTAGGGTTTTTTAAGGTGTATTAGAATTAGAAAAAAATAAGTATACATGTTGAGTCAGAAAACCGTAGAGAAACAAAGTTACTTTTTTTTTAAATGGAACAACCTATATCTTAGAATATTTTTGAATTTTACATAAAACAACAATTATTTTTCAATACGAGCATTATAAGTCTAAACTTAATAGTTTCCGAGATATCGACTTTTGAAAAAGGACATTTTTGAACTTTGACAGCTTCTAGCATTCTAACGGTACCTTTTGGAATAAATCGGCTAACATGTGCCTATCTTACTTCTTTATTATCTTCCCAAAAACATCAACTTCCGGTTAAACCGGATGTAACTCAAAGGCCGGAAACACAGTACTTCCGGTTTAACCGGAAGTTGATGTTTTTGGGAAGATCATAAAAAAGTAACAAAGGGACATGTAAGCCGTTTTACTCTAAAACGCACCGTTAGAAAGCTAGAAGTTCAAAAATGTAATTTTTCTAAAGTCGATATCTCAGAAACTATAAGGTTTAGACTTATAATGCACTTATTAAAAAATAATTGAAGCGTTTTTCCCAAAAATAGCCCATGTCAAAAAAAAATGTTTTTGAGAAAAACGAAATAACTAAATATGTAAAAGATAGCTTGAAATTTTCTAAATCATAAGCATTGGTAACATTTGAAAAAAAAATTGGTAGTTTTGAGTATAATTTTTAAATTTTAAGTATTTTAGGTTTGGAGGTAAAAATAGAAGTTTGTTTGACATGGGCTGTTTTTGCAATAAAACAACAAAACTCTGCAGAGTTATTTGATTTATATATTTATTTAGATACACTCTTAAAAAATGCTGAAAATATAAACGTTTTAAAAGTACATATTAAGTGCTTTCACATCCACTACTATTATCCTCAGAGTCCAAGTCGGCTTCAGGGGCAGAATTTTTTTTTTTTTGTTAGAAGCAAATGATTCATAAAATGTTCTATTCTCCATTTTTGTTAAAGTTGGACATAAATCTAACAGACTTTTCACTTTAAGGGGGGTTACTTCAAGGGTGCCCGGATATAGTGGTGTTAAAACAAGTTCCTTTGGAAGTTTAGACTTGTTTCTCACCATCGATTTGCTCCAGAAACCAGAATATGAATCTCTTGTGAATATAAATCCAGGATCTTGTTTAGAAACCTTGTACATCCTAATGGTTTTTAGTTTAAGTGGTGGTTTAGGCACTCTAAGAAAATAAGGTGCAACTGTTTTCTCTATATTGTGAAAGTTTGATTCATTTACATTGACCACTTTAAAAGGCGATGGCTTGGAGCGACAGTTTTTAATGATATCGTCCCATTCTCCAGGAAGTTCAACTGTAGACTTTTCTTTTATTTTACTAATAATGGAGAAATCCTGGTCATTTTGTAAAAACGAATGACCCCTTATAGGAAATATATGTATGATAGTTTTAAACATTTTTAGTACATGGACAAGGAAGTATAGGAAGCGTACCATTGTGTAGTTCTTATTCTGCCCTGCACATCCGTCGCTGAAGAAAATTAAAGTTTCGGTAACATTATTTTCTAGATTTCGCAGAAAGTGAAACAGGTGAGAAGTAACGTCGTTCTGACCCTTTTTCCCCTTACTTTCGTCATATACGTACATTGACGCCGAATCGTCTGATAAATCGTGTACACCAAACACAAAGTACCACAACTGTCTGGCATAAAAAACGGTGTTTGTTCTTATATGGGGTAACGGCAAGTTCTGCATATAATCAAAGCTGATGACAGTAGCCTTGTTTTCTCTTGCATCTTGTTTCCACTTTCGTTTCAAAGCATAAAACGCTTCAGCTTTACGAAGGTGGAGTTCTTGTTCCCCTCGTAGATTATTTCCTGTGTCTTCATCTTGATTGGCTTCTAACTTTTGTCGGATGGTATCACAAAATGTGCAGGTGTCCGTTCTTGGCAGACCAAATTTAATGTTAAATTTGGTTGTAAAAAGCCTCCAGTAAACCTTGTATGATAGGTGCAGCTTATATTTTTCCAGGAAAAGACGATACATTCGTTTTACTGTGAGCGTTTCAGGCAGATAATATTTGTGAGGATTTTTTCTTAGGGAATAATGGGATTGTCTAGCTGGAAAAGACTTAATGTGCTCCTGAATCAGATGTTCAACCTCTATCGGAATCTTGGTAGGTCTATTTTGGTGGCTGCCTCTTTTGTCTAATGGTGCAGACCTAGTTTCAGATAGGGAGTCTTGAATGCGTCTTAGTCTTGCTCGGGAAATTCCGTGAAGGCTTAAAAAAGCATCTCTACATACCTTTACATCGGATAAACTATTAGAATTTGGTGATTTTGAGCGGATGTGGTAGAAAAATGACACAGAATGGAAAAACTTTGTGTCCTGTTCATCTTCTGTGGAATCATCTTGGCTATGACGTTCACCTGCTTTCCGGGACCTGCGCTGCTTTACGGGCAATATTTTAATTAATCCTGCTAGATGGCTATCCTGCAGATTTTTAGATGGAAGTAAGTAGAACTGCTTAAGTATTTCGTTCCTTTCAGGTTCCATGATGACACTGAAGCACTTGTATCTCTTGCATCTGTAATAGAAAGAAAGTATTTTATTTCCCGCTATGCAGTAACATTATTTAAAACATATATTGAACAAACCCTCGGGCCGGAGGCCCTTGGGGTTTTAAGATCGTCTCCCTCGAACATAAACATCTACTTAATATCCTTGGTACATAAATAACTATTAGGTCAATATAAGTTTAGATTAGTTACCTGCAATCTGGTCCAAGTTTCTTTGCTTCAACGGCTTTTCCCTTGTGGTTAATGTGCGCTTCACCACGCACCTTTTTATTCTTAATAACAACCTCTTTTTTTAATTTTCTAGCACGTTTACTTGGTACAACAGGCACTCCCGTATCACTCATTTTACAAACAAAAACTGCACATCTACCTTCCGCGAGATGTAAACATCAACTAAAGAATGCATATGCAGCAATAAAACTTACCTCTGCGATTTCTAGCAAAAACAACCTTTGTCACTGACATGGGATATTCTTGACGGAAAGGCGACAGACATGGGCTCTTTTTGCGGAATCGGCAAATCTTTAACCTTCGTTTATTTGATACATAGGCCGTTTTTGTGGAATATTTTAATAGAAATAAATGCACTACCGGTGGCGCCATCCCGTGAAGGCATTTTTAAATAAAACCTGAATTTATGACATGGGCTGTTTTTGGGAAAAACGCTTCAATTGTTATGTCATGCTAAATCCAAAAATATTCGAAGATATAGGATGTTCCGTTTAAAAAAAGGTAACATTGCTTTCCTACGGCTTTCTGACTCATCCTGTATTCTTATTTTTTTAGAATTCTAATACATCTTAAAAAACCCTAAAACTTGTATCTAAAATATTTTTTGCTAACTGTTATACTTTAAGAAATAATCGACCGTTTCCATACATACCAACGACCCTGTATACACCACAGGCGTTACCAGACTATAATGCCTATCAGGCGAAAACTATCCCTCGGGCCAAAGGCCCTCGGGCTAGTTGCTTTCGTCTTCCGGGCATTATAGTCTACTTAACGCCCTTGGTACATAAATAACTCTAATAAAACACCAGTCGTTTATATTTCGTTAACAATGTATTATTGACAACACTTTTTAAAAGGGCTAATTTTATTGAAACAAATGTAGACTGCCTTTTTTAAAGAGGAATGACCAGAGTATTAAAATAATCAGTTTTCAGCGCTGTAATGTAATATGACACCTGTCAACATTTTGGTCCAACGACTGTGATGGAAAGTCCGTTCCTTGACGATGTAAAACATCTACTTTAATAAATTTTATGAGTCTTTATGGCCTACATAAAGTATTAGAGTTTCATTAAATTATGCATGTCGGTTTAAAAGTTCTTTTTTTTTATTTACTATTTTTTACGGTCGTCGGCGTATCAGAGGCCATCTTAAACCGGTCATCGACCGTACGGTTTTTAATCGTGCGGTCTACCGACTGGGAAGTGTGAAACGGCACCTTCATCCTACGAGATATCCGATCTCATCCGGCCTGTCCGGCGTGAATAGGATGGTTTTGATGTCGATTTATTTTACACTCTTCCCTAAGACAAAAGCACACGGTGTTTCCCAAGCGGTCACCCATCCAAGTACTAGCCGCGCTCGACACCGCTTAACTTAAGAGCTGAAAAGGTAAGTCGCTGGGTACCCGCTTGGGGTTAAGGGACACTTTAGGATTTCTTTATGACAAATTAGGGTTTTCTTGACCTCTCCTATGAGCTCCTGAGAGTATTCCATATTCTTACCGAAGACCCTGCATATCTATCTAACATGTCCTAAGTAAATGACTGGCTAATTCATCATCGTTGAACCAAAACCGAAGAAGCTATAAATATGAAATTTGGTAGTGATCGGCCATCGGCTGATACCGATATAAATATCGGTGCATCGGTATCGTATCGGCATATCGGCAAATTTTGCCGATAATCGATATCGGAAATATTTTGCCGATAAATATCGGCATATTTAAGACTTTTAACTATTTTATTAATTGTAAGTAAAAACCCATTTTCAACAGTTTTTTTTTTAATAAAACAACTAAATTATTTCTAACATTAATCTTATTAATTTTAGGTTATTTACATAATCTTACGCATATGACAAAATGAAATAAGGCATATGTTGGTCAATAAAAACAACACTTTTTTAACCAAACTAAACAACAAGTACAAGTTGTAGTTAATAAAAATTACTAGATATTACAAAAAATGAAAATATCGTACGAGCCGATCGATATCCGAAGTAGCAATATACCATGTACTAATTTGAACCAAGAACTAAACAACGATTGCAGCAACGCGGGAGCACTACACTTTCCGTAAAACGGGTAATCACCACTGGTATTTGGAATCGGGCGGTCAGGGAATTACCGAAATTTGTCCACGTTACGTCCGCGTTAGTGCCAGTATTTGACCTAAAGATGCTTTACAATGTTGCCACTATTGACAATTTTTACTTAATCCACATATGTTTAATAGTAACAGATATTTTAAAAATGTGGTGCCGATGCCGATATTATATCGGTATCGGCAACTAAAATATCGGTATCAGCCGATTATCGGTATCGGCAAAAAAAGTCCGTATCGGCCGATCACTAAAATTTGGTCAGCACTTTTATTTTGTAATATAGAAACTCTATATTATACTACTAAATATAGATTTTTAAAAAATGGTAAAATGTTTTTACGGATTTCCCAATGTTTATCAGACCCGTTGAGATATCAATTGGGTTCCGATTTACAAAGAGGCTACAGCAAGTGCCCAGAAACAAAATTCGGGATTTTTAAATATTTGACGCCCAAAGTCACAAACCCGATGAGCAAACAATTAATATTAGGTTTGAATTTACAAAGATTATTTAAGCAAATGCACAAGAATTACAGTATTGCATTTCGAATTACTCAATAATCGTCAGGCCCGATGGATATCAATTAGTTCCCAATTTATAAAGGCTATTTAAGCGAGTGCCCCAAAATAAATTTCAGGATTAATAAGTATTGAGCTCCTAAGGGGTAAAATATGTTTTTACGGATTCTTCCATATTAGTTTGACTTGATGAGATATAAATTATCCAATTTACAAAGGTCACTTAAGCCAGTATCCAAAAAAAGTCCCACGGTTTTTTAAAATTCAACCCTTAAGGGGTAAAATATGTTTCACGCATTCTTCAATAAGAAAACTTCTTAATCCCTCCTTTAGCAATAAGTAATATTGATAGCGTGGAGAAGGCTTTCAGTCATATGGGCAGCAAAAAAATGTCAAGAGAAATGTTAGGACATTCAAAATATTCTGCAAACGATGCGCAAAGGAATTAAACAAAAATAGGGTAAAGAAACACACTGGGTTCTAAAAAAGATGTTTATTAAAAAAAAAATTACAAAAGAAACAAAGAAAACTAAAACGAAACAATTTTTTAACCTGAAATTGTATAAAAGGCATTTGTTACTAAATATTTTTCAAAATTTTTAACTAAAAAGGATTGTCTTCTATTAGTAAAAACATGTTTATACAAAGAGAAGCTTCTTTTAACATATACTGATGTAATCGGACAATACTGCAACTTGTGTAGTAAAGTATAAGGCCAAGATACAACTTCGTTGGATGGTTTACCTTCATAAATGCTTTTTACTGCAGTTAGGTATTTAAATCCTTCATTCTTTTTTACAGCTACATCCAATTTGTTCCTTACTTAACCTCCTGCTTTACCAGGAATGTTGTTACATTTAGCGGAAAAAGTTTTAACAATACTAATTGAGTCTCTTAAACTTAAATTTCTACTCTCTAACGAGGATATTATATCCGGTATAAAACTGAAATTAACCTTAATAAAAACAATATCTCTAACTACACTTGCATTTTTTAACAACTCTTTACTTTGCACAACACATTGCGAATCGTCATCTAAATCCAAAATTAGTTCTTTAATGGCTTCAAAATATTCTGCGTAGAATATTGCGGCCTTAATCCATGTTCCCCACCGGATAATTACATAATATATAAATACATTTGAAATTAGTTTATTTACTAAAGGATATTCAGTTCTGACGGTTTTTGCGACTCGGTTTAATCCATGTAAAAGACAAGTCACATGTACCATATTGGGGTAAAAGATTCTTAAGTTTTGGCCTACTTTTACCATATACGGTGCTGCATTAGACGAAAGCACTAAAAGCTTCTTATCTAAGACTGGATTTGGTACTGCTGAATAAATTGGGTTACGGTCACATTATCAGTTTTGCCTAGGTGCTTAGAAGTTATTAAATATGGGTTTGTTGCTTTATCCGCAACATAACAATATACCTGCAAACCCCGGAAACCCCCAATAAATTCCTTGTGTACAACCAAAATGTAAATATTAATTATTATATAATTATCTTCAGATTGGAAAATCCCTGGAACAAGTGCCGGACTGAACAGTAAACCTATGAGTCTACGAGTTTTCATGACCGGGCGTTTTAAATATTTTGATAACGCCGAAAAAATGAACATGTGCTCATAAAATAATAATTTGGGGAAAATATGCATTTTATTATAAAATTATCAAAATATGCAAAAAATGCATTTATGCACTTCGCATATATTCCGCCCTTTAATAATGACTATGACTAATCCTGTTAAGGATAATCTTTGGGTTATTTAGAAGGTGGCTCCTAATTTTATACCGACAAAACAAAAACTTTTGTCGGTCGCACGCCACTGGTTAATCCAGTGAAATTCGGGGTTTTACCATCCCCAAGCATGACAAATGCATCTGCACCGTCGTCACGGGCATTAGGAACGTTCCATAAGGAGAATTAACCTTCTAGGAAGTTTGGTGACATGTTCAACGCGTACATATCCTTGGGCTAAACGATAATTAGCTTTGTCATTTCATTACGAATCATCTAAAACGGCATTATTTAGGCCCGTTGTCAGGATTAACTGTAGATGACATATCTGATGATTTATGAGAAAACAAGTGCAATTAAATTTTTATTTCAATTTGTTTATGATATAAAAACGAATCTCCTCTCTACTTTTGTGGAGGTCTGTACTTGGTTTTCCAGCACTACAAAGCACAAAGAGAGCTGAGGTTTCACGTAGCTTTCAACGATTATATTGTAGTTTTGCGCCCCGACCATACAAGGGTTATTTACGATCAGGATATCCCATATCGTAGTGCGATAACGCCTCCACAGTAGAGAGCGCGAGCATTTTAAGAGCCGATTTTCTTATCTTCTGGTTAAACATTAAAGTCATTCTGAGGTTTTCTGCTATATTTTTTTTAAACAGTTTTATCAGAAAATAGGTATAAAGGTATTTTTATACAGTTTATGGTGATGTCGCCACGTGCAACATCTCGCATATGTATGTATACATTATGTGTTAAAGTGCACCGTTTGTTTTCGTCAGACTCTATAGCCTTGCCGAAGAGCCGTAATATGGCGAAACGCGTCCAATGATTGGGTCTGACGGAAAGAAAAGAGACAAACTTCTTTCTTTGATATTTAAAGGATGGAGTCTGGCAGTAAAGAACCTTCAAGTGTTGTGGCCAAAAATGTTTGTAAATTGTGTAACCGTAGTGCAGTTAGTAATACAATTGAATGTGAAAAGTGCAAGTCAATATAACACAGAATTTGTTGTGATAAGAAAAACTTTATTGCTCATGGAATTAAAGTGATATGCTACGATGATTCAAGTGACTTAGAGGAATCCTTCTCATTCGCCATGACAGTTATTGCCGACAGCAGGTTATTGGTATTCCAAAAAGAGATCGAATTTTTTAAGGAGCTTGTTGCCTTAAAGGGTAAAGTAAAAATAGATAAGTGTACCCCAGGTAATAGTGAGCCTTCTCCAGCCACATCCGTGTCACAGATTTTTTAAACAATTTAAGTAACTGTAGGTCCTTCAAGTTCTTAGGTAAATGATTACATATTTTTTTACTTCATATAATCGATTTTATAAGGGTTGAGGATGATATTGTTAAAGCCAGATTACGATATTGTCGTGTCGTGTAGGAGGAGTCAGTATTTAAAACCCTATATCTATAATCCTAATTATTAAAGTGACAGTCTCGAGTGAACAATGATGTCAGTGTCAATATTCTTTTTTGCAAAAACAATGGTCTGCATAAGTCTCTGGCTTTGCCCGGCAAATATATCTCACTGCGCGTTTCTGTAGAACAAACAAAACACCGAGCAGTTGCTTGCTAGAAAACTCCCAAAATGCGACCACTTTGACTGCAAACATCCCGCAGCCAACTTCCTCCTCAGTGCCCTGATATGATTCTCAAATTTAAGGCCACTGTCAGTGACAAGGCCCAGGAACTTGTACTAGGGCAATTCTCAAGGGGTGAGTCACTAATGACCAAGCCCTCCATAGCACACTTAAAACTAATTACATTTGCTTGTTCGACGTTTAGAGACAGCAAGTTTGAATCACACCATTCTTTGACTTTAACCAAATCTGAGGTAATAATATCTGTTAACATAAGAGCATTGTTAGAATGCCATAATATTGTAGTATCGTCAGCGAAAAGTGTGAACTCTCCTCCAATGTCGATAGACGTCAAATCGTTAATATGTAAAAGAAAGAGAACTGGTCACCCTGAGGGACTCCCAGCCAATCACTTGACTCTCAGAACAAACAAAACTCCTAAAAGCTCTTTGACTTCTGTCCCCAAAATAGGATTCAAACCAGTTAAATGTTTTTCCCCTGAAACCATAGCCACCAAAAGGTAAAACGTCGAAAACAAAAAGGTAGGTAGATATCCTATTACGTTGGCACACGTTCTGCTAACTCAGCGCACGTCCCTGATGCAGGGTGGGGTTTGCTTGGTCAGGTAATAATGCTTCCCCAACACACAGCGGCAAATTGTCAACAGCTAATTTACATTAGCCGGTGATGGAAGGATGTATCTCACAAAACATACAAGAGGTTAGCCTGTACCTCTAAAAGAACGGCATGATGTCAAGGGTGGGCCGTTGATTCGAAATATTCGAATAAAGGATCGGGGTACTGAGGGAAATCCATCTGATCTTCGGATGGATCGAGGGAAAACCTTGAACCGAAGAAGTATTGTCGGTCGTGTCTCGGGGACTCATGTCTGATGATGGTCCAGATAGATGTCGGGGTCTCGCACTTGATGAACTAATATAAATATCAGAGCAACTAAAAAATAATTTAAAGAAATGGTCCATTCTCGACGTAAGAAATAGTTTATCGTTCTCTTTGGTGAGGGACTACTTCACCTAGTTTAGCTGGCGAGACACCCATGGTATGGTATACTATATGCCTTAAATGTTTTCTGACAATTTTCTTAAAAGAAAGTGTAAAGATATGTGTAAAATCCAATCTAATTTATCCTTTATAAGACGTTTCGTTCTGCTTTTCTAGTTACATTTCAAGAACGGCCCCCCAAATGTATCCATCTGTACTTGTCCTTAAGAGCACGTGCTAAAAGTAATAAACGACGTAATAAACGACGGTAAATATCTTTCGTAAGGGCTAATAAAAAGAGGGTGAATTCACACGTTTATCCCTGCATCCCCTAGCGTGTTTATTAAACCGGTATCTAGACGATCGCCTTAACTGCAAATTGAGTCGAACTCGCTACATAACAAATGATATCCATTTTTGGCCTGACAATTTAATATTTTCGCCTAGCGAGTTGAATTTGATATTAACAGTCATTCTGGCATTTTGATTCCCCTTCGCTCTAAACAAATTCGGTTTGCTTGAAACAGGCCCGGTGTGGTTTTTGCTGTGCTCAGAGCTCGACGAAAGAAGCGGGATCCCTAAAGCATCTGTGGAGAACTCCTGATAGACATTTCATTAACATTGACAACTTTAGAATAAAAATTCCAAAGAACAAAACCTAATATTTCAATCGCCTAGGAACTACGAAGTAGCTTTGTGGGATGAGGTCAGGACACGTATCCAATCCGCAGCCAATAATGGAAAACTTGATCCAGAGATTTATGAATCCTATAGATGATCAGGTTCAGTTATATAAGATTATTTATTCAGAATTTGCTATCTGCAGGTCTTGAGGCAACCCCTGTCCCTGTTTGATTTAAAAAGCTAATGTAGAGTGCTGGAAGATACTAAATTAAGAATCAAGAATTTTCAAGCCCCTCCATTCTGTACTGGATCAACATCAACCCTGGAGCCAGACTTTGTTCCCAAAAAGCCCTTTATATGTAACTGTATTAACTTTAATTTGTTAATATGAAAACTGTATAGATCAGATTTACAAACAATTTAAGGTCAAAAAAATGTCTTCGCGATTACTAAATTTGAAGGATTCGTCTGTGGAATCAACTGAAATAATCAGTGGTTCTACCGTTTCTTTCATTAAGTCCCACATATTTTTTTTCCTCTTTAGCTACACACTGATAAAATTAATTATTTGAGTTAAAAAAATTTACAGTTGACTCAAATAAACATTTGTTTCCTATTAGCCAAACAAATATGTATTTGAAAAATACCAAGGGATTATTTGCCTCAATTAGTATCATCTGATTTGATACAAATTACTTTTTATTTGGAACTAATCACTAAATACAAAATTCAAGCAAATATTTATTTCCTTTAGGCAAGAATCACACTGAGCGACCATGATCGACCGTCCGCGACCGACCGTTAACGACCAAATTTCCAACACGTACATTCTTACTACAAAGATCACACTGAACCATCGTCCTCGACCGTCCGCGACCGTCCTACGACGACCGTGTTTGAAATTCCAACCTGTTGGAAATTTTGGTCGGTCGCGGACTATCCCATTTAATGCGCATGACAAAGTTTTAGTTATTTTTTATTTTACACCAAGTGAAACTAGTGGAAGTGGCGTGCGCGTCCTAACTCTAACCTAACTAAACTTTGTGACGCTGGTTTTGTTTTTAGCTAATAATTATTGATAAGATATTTTAATTACTAGTAATACTAGTATATTGTGTGTAAAATACACAGAACAATAAAGGTTAGTTTGTAAACATTTCTGTGAAATATACGTAACCTAAAATCTCAGGTATGACATTTTCATAACAGCGGTCGGCCGTGGTCGGTCGATCAGTGTGACTTAGCACCGTAAATTTGAACTATTTCAATTGTTGGTCGTAGCCGGTCGATCGCGGACGGTCGATCATGGTCGCTCAGTGTGATTCCTGACTAACAGTAACCTAACTTAAATAAGCCGTTTCAATGACTTAAGGTAAATAGGTTAAAAGTTAAGTTAACAAAATGTTTATTTGGTTGATATTTATATATATTTTATCAAGTACATATTTATTTTACTTTTGTTTTACATGTATTTGCCGTAACAACAACGTTATTTAATTAAACAATTTAAGTGTTTTGATTTAAATAAACCGGTGATTTCCATCAAAGTGATTGTTTTTTTATTCAAGTACATAATAATTGTTTAACTTGTCTTTTATATTTATTTAGATCAAATATAAATTTATTTGGTTTAAATACCTTTTTTTAATTTTCAATTGATCAGAATGTTCATTCAAATCAGTTCTTATTTTATCCAAGTACGTGTTTATACAGACGTCACATAAAAATAAAAAATATTGAAATGTTGCTATTGAATATGGTTTAATCAGTACCTATACCTACCATAATAATCACAAACCTTATCAAATTGTTTATAGTGTTCAAATAATAAGGCAAACCAACAGAAAAAACACATTTTTGCCGAAAATAAAGGTTATGACAAATTACGCGCACGCGCACAACTATTTTTACATAAAAATAACATAAAATTTAAAAGATAACCATCTCTTATTTTATTTCTTATTTTTATGTTATGTTATGACAATGTGTTTCTATAAACGTCTTATGGCAGATCTGTAGATTCAACTCTTATTTTATTTTTATGTTATGTTATCTTGCTGTATAAACCGACCATTAGTTGTTGTTCCCCTTAAAATATACGGCAATAAAACTTTATAGAGAAGTTAATAACTGATAAAAAATTAAATAAAGTCAAATTTGCAAATATTAGGTACAATAATTATTAATATTATATTAATTATATTATATTTTTTACGTTAGGAGGTTTGATAGGTATTGAATTATGGTGAAAATTGAGAAAAACTGTCTTATTTGTAACCTAGGTAGCCATGATTTATAAATACCTGGCTACATTTTTCTAAAAAGATTTTGTGTTCGAAATTTCAAATTAGGTATTACAAGTATCTTTTCTTTGCCTCTTATCTTACTTCTTTAACTCGTTTCATGCGTAACTAAAATATTCAAATATAGTTTCCTACCTTGAAAAGTATCTAACATATATGGGATATACCCCTCGATATACCCCAATCTTCTAAATAATTATTCATATTACGTTTATTCCCCATATCTTCGTTTTAATTTTTGATGGAACCACTAACTTCTGTGCCACTAACAAAGAAGATTTCACTCTCACTCATAAATTTCTACAAGACAAAATCGAACACCAATGACCAAAACGCGATAATCAGGCCACTTTTGTATAGCCAATCAAATTACTCAAAGCCCAAAGTAGGCGACAGGAGTTCATTTAAATACTTAATTATTTGTTTGGATGACCAAATTGTTTGAAAAGCTCGGCAATGAATGATTTAAATTAAAGTTAAAGGTATTTAGTTCTTAACTTGAAATGTACTTCGATTAAATAATTAGTTATTTGTAAATATTCGGTCGTTTTATATTCAGGATTTAATGTAAATACATAATTATTTAGTTTAAATGACCTAGACATTTAAATAGTTCTCTATCGGGTGATTTAACTAGCGATTAACGGGATTTAGTTCCTAAATAAAAATTAGTTCGATTAAATAATTAGTTATTTAGATTTTGTTATTTTAGTGGTTTTTTGGTAAGATATTTGTTTGAAGGGTTCTATGATTTGACACAAATCAACCAACAGTCAAATAACTTTGCAAATAAAACGAAATACTCTCATTTATTTCAGTTAAATCAAATTTAGTTAATTAAAATCACATTTATTTATTAGCAATAATTATTCACCAAATAAATCAGATTATTTGATTAAGGGAGCACAGTTTTATCAGTGCATGTTTTATTGTTTCTTGCCAAAATTCTCTCGTGACAATTGTTAGTGAATATTATCAATAACTCACGTATATCTTTTATTTTAAATGTTGTGTTGTTTCTTGATACATAGCTTTTCATGTATGCCGATATTAACTATTATTAACCAATTATATTTGATTCACAGTCGTAGCGCGGCAGTCGCATCAGTAAACCAATACCATGCTTTTTATTCATTTCATCGATTACACATTTTTGAAAACTTGACTTATTTTTAGAAGCTTTTTCTTTAACATGCTATCCTCAAAGGCTATATTCTTCTCAGGCAACCAGTTTATAATATAATAATAATAATAATAATGTACTATTCCATTTCTTTGACAAGGGCAGATTTCGCACTCATCTGCCATAGCAGTGAGCAGCGCTTTTACAATCAACCCAACAAAACTTACACTCTCTGTATAATCTATTTCAAAAAACTTAATTTAATTTATCAGAACGTCATCAGAAAGTATAATTGACTGATATTTGAACTCATAATTTAAAATTTAAAACATTATATAATTGTAATATAATACAATAGTGCTAAAGTAATATAATAATAGTAATTATAAGACAATAATAATTTAATAACAATAATACACCCATACTTAGTACCCTCGATATCCTTAAACAATTAATATATGCTTAATTACTATACGCAAAAACCCTAAACACTTAATCATTGTTGTTCATCAACACTTGCCTAATATTGTACTTAAACCTAGGAAAGTTTGTACTTTTTAAAGTCTCGCTTGTTATGTTACACTGCTTGTTGACGTTGTATGAAAAGGATCCACGATAGTGGGTTGTCCAGTGCTGTGGTGGAGTCGAGAGGTTTTTAAATCTAACTTTAAGGTTGTGAATAGAAGTTCTAAATTTCAGTTTTTTATAGAAATGGGCCGGCTTTTGACTTTCGAGTTGTTATTATTTTACAGTAAAAGGTAAGGCGATATAATTATTGCCTCTTTTCCATATTGAGCTACCCCAGATCTCTAAGTGAGTAAGGTGCGCGCGCTCCTATTCTCAGGCCACAAATTGAGCCTAATACAGGATTTTTGAATCAGTTGCAGTCTGTGTGAATCTACTAGAAAAGTAAATGGCAACTTGAATATATTAGTTTTAAATTGCAGAAGGCTCTTTTAGTTATTGTCGGGACGTGGTTTGTAAATTTAAGTTTGTAATCAACGAGTACACCTGAATTTCTTGCTTCATCTATAAGAGCGGGCTTCTCGTTATAAAGAGAGATGTCGACATGCTCTAAGCATCTAAGACGGGCAGCAGCTCTGCCGAACAGCATTACTTGTGATTTTAGGGGATCGAGTTTAAGGCCATATTTGTTTGAAATGTATGTCTTTTTCTCCAAGAAGTCGTAGGTAGTTTCTCTTAAAGTCTTGAAGGATAGCTGGCGTTATTTAAGACTATAACAGAATTTTCAGGAATTAATTCTCAGTTACACAATTTACCGTTGGAAGACGTCGCTAGTTATTTCCTTATGATAATCTTTAGTTGATTTTGACTCAGATTTTAGGAAACCACCGTTTACAAGTCCATTTTCACTACCTATATGCGTATATGCGTTATTATTTACCTTCGACCTTTACCTGCAGGTATTTTCAAACCAGTAGACAAACTTTGTATAAATGATTGACGAGAGGTTTAAATATTTCTATCCTGCTATATTTTTTTTGTATTGAATGTCTTTTGTCGGGCCAGGCATGCAGCTTATCTAAATATTTCTTAGATACTACCGACGCCAAAAAATAATATCTTGTCTATCCAGTAAGATTGATTTTCGGTTGTGTTTTTCTCAAGAAAAATTTAGTTTGTTTAAAATTTGCCACTATTTTTTTCCTCCTAGGTTGGGTAAATTCTCATCTTCTCTTATACATTAATAATGTTATCTAATGTTGGGATCACCACATTGAAACAAAAAATTATGAGCTTTTCTTCTAATGCCACTTTTCACATCTTTATCGATTTGTACAGGTGTCTTTCCTGGCGACAGCATAGGCGGGGCTACCATTCCAGATATTATTTTCCTAAGAAGCCTGTAGACTGTTGATTCACTAACTCCCGTCATATTGGTACGTGCTGATACTAGGTTTCGACCAGTACTTGGTGTAAAAGTAAGTCATGCATATTTAAAACTATTATCTTTACATCAAGCACACCCTTACAAAGCACTGGGGAATAATTATTCGCCATTTTTAAAATAGAGCACAAGCTTTGGAAATAACATATTGAAATCTAAACTAAGTAAGTTGGAAATATTCTACTATGGAATAAGGTACCTGTGTAATTTAAGATCAGGTACCTGTTATTGTCACGCCTATGGTTTATTGCGATTTTACGACTAATGACCTTTGGCTGTGTTGTCATCCATTAAGAAATAAATAAATTTCAATACAAATTACGTAGGTAGATTGGCTTCGAACATTTTTGTTCTTTGAAAAACAAGGCAACTTCTGCAGCGCAAAGTGCGATTTTAAATTTAAAAATCTCATATTCGTCCGCACTCTTGGAAACCACTATCCGCAAATGGATAAACTTTCGACCCTAAAAATCCGGCGGCGGCGCTCATTTTGTTTAGAGATGGAAATTTTTGCATGAAGTTAGCAGTAAAAAGGTGAAAGGAACAAGTAAAGAAGATAATCTCCGAGGTTAGAGAGCTGATATTTGCATATTGTCGAAGTTTTTTTGAAATTATAACCCTGGTATATGGATTTAATTGCGTGTTATTCGTCTACGGGTATTTTTCCACGTATATTAAGTTAAACCTTAACAGGAACATGTTCTCGAATTTTAGACCTTAGAATAATAATCTTAGGAACTTTAAATAATATTATTTTATACTGCTAGGGCTTCTCTAAAAGACGGCGAATTTAATAAAAGTGAGGCCAAAACGATGAGAAACGAAACAGCTGTTCTAGTTTAAATGTAACATGCAATATTTTGTTTTGCCTAAGTTTTCACAATAAATTGTCTGTGTATTAATTAATTTCCTTGTGCCTGCGTTAAGAATATCAATTAAAATTACAACTAATTCATCAGCAGTGCGTTTTTTTAGCCCGGGTGTTAAGCAACCCTATGCTTAAGCACATTCTACTGAAGAATTATAACTGGAACTGGGAATAGGCCAAATTTAAGGTCTCATGCTTATGAAGAGAGAGGAAAATTGTATTTTTGTATACCACTTTCGAGCAGGTAGACGTGGCTCACAAAATAATTTGATAAATGATGCATTGAAAGTATGCCAAATCTCTTCAAAATGTCAATTTACACTATATAGAGGAACATATTCAGATGGTCTTAAACTTGGGAATGTCGGCAAAATAAGTCGTTTACAATTTTACTAATCCTGTTCGCCCAGTCCGTAGATATTCTGGGATAGTTATTGACCTGACCTTATTTTAAGAACCGTGACTTGTATCTGTTTAAAATTTCAGCGGGGTGTATCAGTTTTTAAGAAATTACTCCTTACTTTTTACATTTCGTTTTCTGTATTATAATCCGATTTTTTTTACAGTGTTGGGAAAACTGTGAGCTGCTTCAGTCCAACTTCCAGGTGTGGGGCGCAATGTGTGAAGAGAAAGAAATATGTGTAAGTATTTTAATATTATTTGACATTGGGCACGTAATCTAAACAAACAAATAAACGATCATCAGGATGGTCTGTAAACAAATCAATGCAAGAATTATTCATAATTTTGCCTTTGATTTATGTTCGCTCTCAAGAACCTGTTAAAAATAACTTAAGGTGTGTTTCTTAAGAAGAGAAATTGACTTGCACCACCCTAAAATAATATCTCACATATTTAAATCGTCATTCCGTAGTCCTAACTTCGCCTTTCATCTAACCTATAATGTATACAGAGTGGCAAAAAAGTCTCGCATAATGCCTGTAACTTTTGAATTACCTCGTATACGAAAAAGTGAACAACTTAACATCGGAATAATAAACAAGTGAAACCTTTTCAGTGGATCAGGTGTTCAAAATGACCACTATTTTCTGCTAAGCAGAGCGCCAGTCGATCCCTGAACCCGTCTACAACGTTTAAAAGTTCTCTGGAATGCATGGCCCGAATTTCAGCACTTATTCTGACTTTTAAAAATTCTAAGTCATTTGGACGGTTAACGTTTGTTATTTATGTGTCCCCTACAAAAAGAAGTCGAGCGGGGTTAAGTCCGAGGATCGCGCTGCCCAGTCAATAGCACCTCTTCTGCCTAACCACCGTCCTGGAAATTGTTCGCTTATGTATTACGGATGCACAAGTTGTAGATGGAAGCGCGTGTAACAATCGGGTCGTTCGACCTATAATAGTATTTTTTCCACTACTAACCTATAACATCGCCATTATTGACCGATTATTAACGCTAGAAATCAGTGGCGGCTCTACCATAAGGTCATTTGGGCAATGACCTCCCACGCCAAGTCACCAACCACCTAACATATTAATATTTAACTTTAAAATTAAAATTGATTCAATCAACCAAACTTTACTGCTCGGATACTATTACCTCTAAAATATCCCTCGTATTTATTAATGCAATGCACACGCAGCAAAACAAACTAGACGTAACGCTACTTGTTATGCGTCCCCGCAAAAATTTCAGGTCAAAATCGAGCTTGCCCACGAAAAATAGCGTCACCCAACAAAGCCTGTGTGGGTAAAGAGAGGAATAAATAGCATGTTATCACTCTCGCACTTGTATTAAATTCGAAGAAAAAGAGGTTTTGTCGGCTGTCAGCCGTTTTTGTTTTTGATGGAGCTTAGACGCACGTTGCAATTTTTATAATGAATGGGAAAAAGACAGAAGACCGTTGATTTCTGCAGTCGGCAGTCTGTAGTTCTTTATAGGGATGTTGATTCTGATATCGACAAAATATTATATCGTTACAGATTTTTCGTCCTGCTTCACTGCGCTACCACTGCGCGAGCGGTGCCGTTGACGAACATACATTCATCGTTAAAAATATATCGCTATATACAGGGTCTCCCAAACTCGATGGCACATTAGAAGTACCTATCTCGAGAACTAATAGAAATATATTTTTAAAATTTTGAGAATGCATATAAGACATAAAATTCTAGCCTTTAAAAATAGTTTTAAAAATGCGGCGTTGCCAGTTGTACCCCTCTAACCTGTATAGTTAATAGTTACTTTTTTCTATTGATACTCTGATATATCGGAATAAAAATTAAAAAATTTTAAAACATGTCCAAAGAAAAATATCATCCATTTGATATTATTGATATTACGATACATCCCTATATATATCTGTCTCTCTGTCGTTCTGACGAAAACCTAACCTATAATATAATGAACCTGATTGTTTTTGTTAGTTTCTTGAGGATTGGTGTTGTGTTTTTTACTTTTCCTAATTGAAAAGCAGGTAAATTACCACCATTGAAAAAAGGGCGTGGCACCCAAAAAATTTTCGTCTGCGGCGCTATTTTTTTTTTTAATGACCTCCCACTTCAAATGCCCACGAGCCGCCACTGCTAGAAATCGTTTTTCTCTACCTTATAAGTCATTATTGACCATGGTCAATAATAAGCCATTGAAATCCATTATTGACCGATCTTTGACCTTAACCGAATTTTGTTTGAACGCAGGTAACTTGATTTTTTAATTCTACAACATCAATTCATTGTGGTTAGGCAACCAGATAATTATCAATACATATTAGATTACTTGATATTGTAAAATATCGATACAATCAACATTTTTTCTGCTTCCATCCTTAATTCGGAAGGTGTACACATAATATTATCACTAACATTTTCTTCGCTCATTTTTTTAAAAAACGCAAAACTCGTGAAATCTGATGACACAAATGAACACAAATTGACATTGACAAAGCCACCTGACAAAACAACAAAATATTTTGCCAATTCCAAAGCGCAGGTAACTTGATTAAAAAATATACTTATACCTACCTATAATTTTTTATAATTATTAATACTATAAAGATAAATCTCATATAAAAGTTTGTAGTAGTGGAAAAAATAATATATTAACCACGGTTTAGACAGCTTATTATAGCCCTCGCGTCTTAAATCCCTCGTCGCTTCGCTTCTCGTGATTTAAACTCGCCGCTCGGGCAATAATGATGGCTGTCTAAACCTTGGTTAATAATATACTATTATGCAACAGGAGCATAAAGTAGAACTTCTTTTCACGATTGGGAACTCCCAGGAGTAAAAAACACGGTTTATACACGAGTTTCATATAATATTTTTTCTACGATCGTAAACGAATGATTGCATAGGATGGTTCAAGTTAATTTATGGCTGAAATTCCTATCTGATCCTGAACAAATCAGTACCTATTTGTCAAGTTTTTTGCATACTGTATCGAATAACTGTCGAAATCAAATTGATTACTATGAATCAAATTTCTATAATGATTACAAATCTACTAGTTTTACTATGGCTACTTCGGAAGAAGTGGGTTGTATTTTACGTGATTTTCGTTCCAATGCTTATGGCGTTGATGAAATTTCTGCACAGATGTTAAAAAATTGCAGCCCCTTAATTGATCCTTACATTACTAACATAATTAATTCTCCTAAAGAAACTAACCCAGAAAATTTCTCTGATCTGCGCGTCATTAGTATTCTCCCAGCTATTTAAAAAATTCTGGAAAAAATTTTATACAAACAAATTTATAATTTAATAACTGTAAATGGGATCTTGTCGAACTTTCAGAATGGATTTAGGAAAGGGTACTCCACAGCGACTGCCCTGGCCACAGTAGTCAGTGACATAATCGAAGCATGTGATAGGGGTGAGGTTGCGGCTCTTGTTTTGTTAGATTTTTCGAGGGCGTTTGATACCATTGATTATAAATGAATGTTAGCCAAGCTCAAATATTATGGGTTTGACAATCTCGCCTTAAAGTTGTCCGAGTCATATTTGATTGGAAGAACATACTGTCTGGGGTTCCTCAGAGTAGTGTTCTTGGGCCCTTATTATTTCTAATTTATACGGCTAGTATTTTAAAATCTATAGCTTATTGCAGTGCTCAGGCCTACGCTGATGATACACAGCTCGATGCTCACTTTCATGTCAATAATGCTCATAGTGCTGAGTTATTAATTAATAACGAACTAAATAGTGTTTATGAACTGTCATTGGAACATAACCTTAAATTAAATGGAGACAAGTCTTATGTGCTATTCTCTTGTGCAAAGAATAGGGTAACTTTGGTTAAACAACAGATATCGTTAAAAATCAATGCGATTCCTTTGAATGTTATAGATTCCACTAGGAATCTTGGAGTCATTTTGGACACGGACCTAAGATTTCGTTAATATGGTAAAAAACTAAGTCAAAGGGCATTCATTAACCTTAAACTTCTGTATTCTAATAAACACCTATTAAACAAAACTTTAAAACGTAATATATGTGAGAGCCTAGTGTTATCATATTTTAACTACTGTGACTTTATCTGTGGCCCGTGTCCGGATCTTGAGTCCAGGATTCGTATTCAAAGAATCCAAAATAGTTGTTGCAGATTTGTTTGCGGTCTCGGAAAATATGATCATGTGTCTCACAAAATAAAAGAAAAATTTTACTCATCAGCTTGTTACGAGTAACCACCCATCCCCTTTCAAAGCAAAGTTTATAGTGCGTCATCACAACCGTGTGCGCAGTAATTTACGAAATGATAGCATGTTATCAATCCCTAGACACAGGACTTTCCTGTACAAGAAAAGCTGTTTATAATGCAACTATGTTGTAAAATTCGGTGCCAGTTGATTTAAAAAAACAAACATCTTATATAAAATTTAACAAGGAATATAAAAAAATTCTACTCTTAATGTTAAAATGTTAGAATATAGCAAAAATATATATATGTAATATGTAGTAATACAGTGTACCTATCTAGTAAGATCATATAGATTTGGATAATGAATAGTGTGTAGGTGTTTTTCTATATTTGCTGCCTTAACTTGATTGTTTTGCTTTTCACTCTTTATTCACTCTTTTGTTGTAATTTACTAGCCTCTTCTATCTTTTTTTTTTTTGCTTCTAGTGGTTAAGTAGAATAGCTTGAAGCTAGACTTCGCCACACTGAAACATGACTCTTAGAAAGTGTAATTTTCATTCTTTGATGCTAATAAAAGTTGTTTTTATTTATTTTATTTATTTATTTATTTTTTCACTCCCACCTAATACGATGTGGACCGTTATAGAAATGTTTTTCACTCTGATTTACTTTTTTTAACATGTTCAAAAAAATATGTGCTTTATGCATTTATAACAAGCGTAAAAAACATATAAACTTAATGCTCATTTTCTCAATAAAGTGCCTTGGACCCCGGCGCCGCCACTTTTTATTATTAGTGCGTGTGCGCACTAGGCGACCCTGGTCGCGCGACCGTGGCCGCGCGTATTACAATGCAATAACTTGATATGGCATACGCGCACTAGACGACAGCGACCCGTTGGCCGCGCGGCCAGCGAGATCCCGACTGCAACACGGCGGCTCAGGTGTCGCCGCGGCCAATGAAATACATACAGTCTTATGAGAGGTAGCGCACTTGGCCGCGCGACTGGCGTTTCTTTCGCAGCTTCAGTATGATGCTGTTAGGCAGGCATGCAAAATGTCTACAAAAATGGATACCGAATTATTTATTATGGAGATCGAAAAGAGACCAGCGATTTGGGAGTTACTTAAGTGACGAATACATCGATATTCGTGTATAATTAAAAAGTTTTTCTTCATTTTGTCGAAGATCTTGATAAAATGTATTAAGCATCCCCTTTAGTCGTCAACAATCCAATAGAGGATGTTCCCAAATTCTTGTTTTATTCCTCGATTTTCTTTTTCGCGATAGGTACCAAACAGCAGCTACTTGCACAGCGTCCATTTCTACACTGAGTAAACTTAGCCCCGCGACCAACAAATATTGCCAATTTGCTAATTTACTGGTCGCGCGGCCATGGTCGCCTAGTGCGTGCGCGCTAATTCCTAATGAAAATAAATTGTTTAATTTACCAAAATGTTATTGTATCGTTTGGAATGGCGTAATTGCGTAATATTAATAAAATGAACAAATTGGGCGTCCATGACATTCGAGATAAAAAAGCGTCCATGGAGACGGCAATGATTGCATGGACATGAACACGGTCCAAGAAAAGCAAACAACGAGAAGCGACAATATGCCATTTGGCGAAATCATTAGATTTAGTTGTCATTTTTGTTGAAAGAAGTGTATTGCTTAACTGTTTGTTTTGGCGAGTGCTGTGCTATTGTAAAACTATGCCTGGTAATACCTGTGCGTTTCAAGGGTGTCACTCAAAAGAAGGTCAAAGAATAAGCATGTTTGCATTTCCAAAGGATCCATTTGCACCGCTTTAGGATTGTTGATTAAAAATGTAAGAAAAGGTAACAAAACTGCTGTTTAGTATTTAAAAAGAAATAAAGGGATTCATAAGAAAATACTGTTTTTCTACTTCTATATTAGTGAGAGCCTACTTACGCACTGTTTACTTTATCCGTAAAACTCTAATTACACACACTATATCGTTAGAAGCCAAGCTGTGTGTAAGAGTAGTTACGTAATATTATAATGTCTGCATAAAGGACAATTTTCGCTAACGCTCGTACCGTAATTTTCAAAATCGTGTGTAATAAGCTTCTTACCACTCTTGGTATGTAATATACTATTTCATTTTCTTTATAGAATGTACTGTCACTAAGTAACGCAGAATCAATAAAACATTTCAAAAATATTTTTATTTTATTTCATTTTTTTATGATTGCACGAAATCTGCTGGAAAGCTAATTACATGAAACACAGAAGATTCATGAAAAAGGTACTTCTTACTAGGTACCCACAGTTTTTATTTCAGTGTAAAGCATTTATTTCATCGCTCCTTAATACCGAACAGCTCCTACTCAAACATGTTACATGTGGCCAAAGTTACCCCTGAAAACGCAAAAGAAGTAAGGGTTAATATGACCGCTTTTTACCACAAAAACTAAAATGAGTTTAAAATAATTTGTAACACATTGAATGTAAAACATGAAAATGAACTAAGAAAAATAATGTAATGATTTAAACTCAATTAAACCGCAAAGTTGTTAAGATATTTTTCAAGCCATTTTTTGTGATTATTTTAAAGGTCTCTTAAACAAGAGGTAACCACATAATACCCATAACCTGAGTTGTTTTTCTTTTTAGTTTTTTGGCCCGCTATTTTCAGACACTTTTAATTTGAAGTATAAGTAAAAGCAGCGTTGTATCACGTACGAATAGTATTATTCACTCAACCAACTAACGTATTCGATGCCTAGACCTCAAAATATCGCCTTATTTTTCAAATAAAGCCAATTGTTATAATATGCAATAAAGCATTTATTTCATCGCTTAGTTGCTCTTTTTAGTGTAATAGCCCGGCCAACTGTCAAAATTTCAAGGTGCAGAAGGACATATTAGTTTGGTCCCCATTTAATCAATGCTAAACTCGGGATTTTGTCGCTTATCGTTGTTTGCTTTTCTCGGACACAGTGCTCTATTGAGAAATTTAGCATTAAGTTTATATGGTAAAGGACGAAATCGATTTTTAAAAAAGTTATGTTTGGTGCAAGCAATTCGTCCCAATATTAGAAATCCAACGGCAACATCGCATTTAAAGTAACGCCGCCATGCTCAAAAACTTCACACTTTATAGTTATACCGTTTCAACTTTCAACACAACCAAATTTTCTCCATCGATACCTCTATAAAATACACGACACACGTGCAAGTAAGGTAATTAATTCACATTAAGTACGTAATTCATTTCAACGTTGAGCCGAACTTAAAACAAACGAACCAAGTAGCGATGGGGGAAATAATTCTTTGTTTTAAGGCATAAACTCGCAACCAAGATGCCTGACCCGATAAGCGGGGACAAACATGGGGGTACTTTGCATTTTAGCCACTCTGCGGTGCAAAGTTTATTAGTCTTGGGTAGATGATTAATTGCTTTATGAAAGCATTTTTAATTTTCATAAAGTATTTTGTCGCTGTGTTTATTGTACCCGTACAATGTTATTTTAGGCAAAGCAGAAAAGTTAAAAGTCCTTTGAGAGCCTTTATTAGTACCTTTACTGGTAAATAAAACTTAGTCGGATTTTTACTCGGCGAATTATTCTTGTTAAAAGTATACTTAGAGTAGAGTAGTTCATTTTATGGTAAAGAAAAACCCTACACACCTTTTAAAAATAGAAAACTCTCTTACTTCACTGTTTGGTAATTACTAAAGGGCGGAATATATGAAAAGTGCATGTATATGCATTTTTTGCATATTTTGTCAATTTTGTAATAGAATGCATATTTTTCCCAAATTTTTAAGTATATTGTTTTCGGCGTCATCAAAAAATTAAAAACGACCGATGAAAACTCGTAGACTTATAGGTTTATTGTCCAGTCCGTCACTTCCTTCAGGGATTTTCCAATCTGAAGATAATTATATAATAGTTAATATTTACATTTTGGTTATACAAAAGGTATTTCTTGGGGGTTTCCGGGGTCTGCAGGTATATTGTTAGGTGCTATTTATTGTCATTTAATAATGCCTTATTTGAATTTGCTTAACAAACTGTATTTATATTAGGTTATAATAGGTACTTCCGTTTTAGTTTGTCGAAAGATTTCAGTATTTTCAGTGTGAAACTAGGGATTTTAAATTTGTGTTCAAAATGTCGTTAAAGTAGCGAAAACGTCTTCGTGGACTAAGAATTTCCCAGAGTTAGAGTTTAGTGGAGAAAAAGTCTTCTGTAAAGCTTGAGCAAAAATTATTGTTTTTGAAAAGGAGTTCCAAATCGATTAACATTTGAAAACACCGCTGCATAAATCAAAATTACAAAAAATGAAATCTGAGCCAGTTCAGCTGAGTGTAAAAAAGGCATTTTATAATGTTGGAGAAAAATCGAAATATAAAAAAGAAATTTTTCAAGAAGACTTATGCAAGGCTTTGGGTAAGTCATGCAAACATGCCCTTAAAAAAATTGCAAAATCCGCATTTTAGAAGATTTTTGCAAAAATATTGTCAACAAACCATTCCTGACGAATCCGCGCTTAGAAAGAAGAATGTCCATTCAGTATACGAAACCGTTTTAGAAGAAACTAGAGCTTCACTGGGTGATAAAAGATTTTTACATTACTGTTGATAAAAGCGCAGATGCCTGTGGCAGATATATCGCGCATCTTCTGATTGGAGCCCTTTAAGAAGATAAAGCAACAAAACCATATTTAATAGCTTCTAGGGAGCTAGACAAAACTAATAATGTGACCGTAACCCGATTTATTCAGCAGTCCCTATCGAGCTTTTTCTTACCAAATCCAGTCCCAGATGACAAGTTCTTAGTGCTTTTGTCTGATGCAGCACCGTATATGGTAAAAGTAGGCCTAAACTGAAGAATCTTTTACCCCAATATGGTGCATGTGACTTGTCTTCTACATGGAATAAACCGAGTGTCAGAAACCTTCAGATCTGAATAGCCCTTAGTAAATAAATTAATTTTAAATGTAAAAAAAGTGTTTCTAAAAACACCTCTAAGAGTGTAGATATATAAGCAGAGATTATCAGGAGTTAGTTGACCTCCAGAACCTGTAATTATCCGGTGGGGAACATGGATTAAGGCTGCAATATTCTACGCAGAATATTTCGAAGCCGTTAAAGAACTAATTTTGGATTTAGATGACGACTCGCAGTGTGTTGTGCAAAGTAAAAAGTTATTAAAAAATGCAAGTGTAGTCAAAGATCTTGTATTTATTAAGGTTAATTTTAGTTTTATACCGGACATAATATCCTCGTTAGAGAGTAGAAATTTAAGTTTAAAGAGACTCAATTAGTATTGTTGAAATATTTTCCGCTAAATGTAACAACATTCCCGGTAAAGTAGGAGGTCAAGTAAGGAACAAATTGGATGTAAGTGTAAAAAAGAATAAAGGATTCAAATACGTAACTGCAGTAAAAAGCATGTATGAGGGTAAACCATCCAACGAAGTTGTATCTTGGCCTTATACTTTACTACCTAAGTTGTAGTATTGTCCGATTACATCAGTAGATGTTGAAAGAAGCTTCTCTTTGTATAAACATATTTTTACTGACAGAAGACAATCCTTTTTAGTTGAAAATTTTAAATAGTATTTAGTAATAAATGCCTTTTATGCAATTTCAGGTTAACAAATTGTTTACTTTTATTTGTCTTGCATTTTTTTTTAAATGAACATCTTTTTTAGAACCCAGTGTGTTCCTTCACTTTATTTTATTATAATAAATTAAGAAATATTGCATACCAGTATGCATATTTCGTAAGAAAAAATGCATAAAACTGCATATTTAAAGGCAAACAAAGCATACATATGCGCATATATTGTCTGAATTTAAGTGCATATATTCCGCCCTTTAGTAATTACAATCTAGTATAAATAATAAACCAATCCACTATAATTTCTAGAACCTCCAGTACATTTCTCTATCCCATATTTATTACTGATAACTCTTTGGTTAGTGATTCTGGAACCTTGTCGGCTGTAAATATTTCAGATTATGGTTTGGTGCATATCCCGCTCGATTTAAAAAAATTTAAGTAAAATACAAACATTTCTTATCCCCCCCCCCCTCAAATCATTTTTTTTCTTCTTAATATTTTCTTGATCTCCCTTCCACTAATCTCTTGGTCATTGGTGTTGTCTCCAGTTACATATTTTAACACTTAAGCGCGATTTATACTTTGACGCTTGACGCTTGACGATCACGTTGACGTGGTCGGTTGAAGATTGAAGAATAGGAAATATATACACCCATTTATACTTTGACGCTTGACGCTTGACGTAACGCTCAAGATAAACCAATTTTAACTTTTGACGCTCACTGCTCGTAGAAATTCCGTAGAATATGACGTAACAGCCAATAGGACGCGACAATATTTGCACGTGATAGCTAACTGTCAATACTGCTCTTTCATATTTGTATAATATTTGTACTTTATTATGTCGTCTTCTGTTTATGGGTCTAATTTTATACTGCCTTTTTCGCTTTTGTTTCTTTTTAAGTAATGCTGCTGCTGAACACAACAAAAGAAAGAGGTTATGACACGAAAATGTTGAACGTCAAGCGTCAAACTATAAATGCGCCAAAAATGGAATTCTACAAGCGTCACCGTCAAACTTCAAACGTGATCGTCAAGCGTCAAAGTATAAATCGCGCTTTACCTCATTATTTTGTTGTGTTCCGTTGTTTGTTTGTTTTGTAAAGACTTGCTTTTTCTAAAAACATGAATTCGACTATCGTGGCTATGGCAGTGGGGATGACGATGTGTTTGCTAGCAGCAGCATTACTTAAAAAGAAACAAAAGCGAAAAAGGCAGTATAAAATTAGACCCAAAAACAGAAGACGGCATAATAAAGTACAAATATTATACAAATATGAAAGAGCAGCATTGACAGTTAGCTATCACGTGCAAATACTGTCGCTTCCTATTGGCTGTTACGTCATATTCTACGGAATTTCTACGAGCAGTGAGCGTCAAAAGTTAAAATTGGTTTATCTGGAACGTCACGTCATCGTCAGCGTCAAAAGTATAAATGGGTGTATATATTTCCTATCCTTCAATCTTCAACCGACCGCGTCAACGTGATCGGCAAGCGGTGAGCGTCAAAGTATAAATCGCGCTTTAGGGTATAATACTTTTAGGTTATTATATGTTTCTCGTATGGAATAATGATCTTGTTTAGTATATTTTGCTTCTTACTTGAGTTGGGATGGGGTTCAGTTGAGTAGCCTTGTTGGCTAAACTGCGCCCTCTCCACTGCTCTAAATGTTGCAAAATTTAAGTACGCTTTGCTTAAGTTTTTTTTTGTTATTGCCTATTGATCTAAATAGTACTTTTTTTTTCTTTTTCCCTTTGTTTCCTTCATAAAAGACATTTATTATTATTACTATTATTATTAAATAATTACCAATCCACAAATGAAAACCTGCAAGGCTTTTGGAACATCTGCGCATGCGCTTTTCCACAATTCATGCACTTAAACCACATTTCATTCGGTTTTGAATGCGAATACAAGTCATTGCAATAAGTGCATGCATAGCCATCAGGGGTCTCCAAACTTTCCAGCCTTAGGGCCATACTGATTACTCTCGTAAGTTCCAAGGGCCAACACCATTTTAATTTTCCTGCCATTATCTATAATTTCTAGACTAGTCGCCGAGTACGCGCCCTGAGCGAGCTGCTAAATTCGCTAGTTCAATCACTATCGTGTTGTACTGTATTGTTACGACCGCGACACTTGACGCCATCTGGTGGTTACACGCGGAAATAGGTAGTCTACCCTCTATCCACCACTAACAGATAGCGCTCAAATCGCGTCAAACCTCGTTGACTCGAGAAAGTTCTGGTGTATTCCACTCACTTCTAGATGGCAGTAATTGGCGTATAAAAAGACAGGCGGCGCGACCGCGAATCAGTCCACCTAGGGAACGCGAAGGAAGCGAATCTGTGTGTTGTGAAATAAAGTAGTGCGTAACTTCCTAAAATGTGTTTGGCGTGTTTAAAAGATATTCTCGTAACATTATTTAGATTTGTCTTACCGATGGAGAAATGATCAAAGAATGCGTAATTGCAGTAGGCGAAGAAATGTGCCCCGAAAAGGTAAATTTATTTAAATCTGTCAGCTTGTCAGCAAACACCGTGGCTCGGAGGGTAGAACCCATCGCAGAAAATATATCAACTCAACTGCCTGACAAAAATGGACATCTTGAGTAGTTTTCTCTGACCTTGGATGAGTCAACGGATGCGTCAGATACTGCTCAGGGCTCAGGTGTTAATTTTTATTCGAGGAGTCGATAAAAGCTATGAAGTGTATAAAGAACTTATTGATATTGATATTGATAGTATTCACGGCACGACTACTGGTGAAGATTTTTTTAAGGGAGTTAAAAATGCTATTAATAAAAAAAACCTTCGATGGAAAAACTTGAAATCTATTACAACTGATGGAGGCAAAAACATGTGTGGTAAAAATAAAGGAGTAGTTGCTCTTGTGTCAAAAGCTGTAGAAAGTGATGGTGGTTCAAAACCGTTAGTCTTACATTATATCATTTATCAACGGTCTCTGTGCGGGAAATGTTTGGATATGTCTGAAGTTCTAAAACCAGTCACATCAATTGTTAATTTCATCAGATCCACTGGGCTGAATCACCGAAAATTCCGCGAGTTTAATAGAAAAATTGGAGAAAATGATTTACCATATCATACTGCCGTACGCTGGCTTATTTGCGGAAAGTCCTTCAACGCTTCTTTGAACTTCGAGTAATCATCGGAATTTTTTTGAATGAAAAACAACCGAATTTGAGGTTGCAAGAAGAAAACCAGCTTCTCCCTGATTTATACACTAATATCAAATCGTTCCGGCAGAAAATAATACTGTTCCAATCACAATTGCGTAAAAAATGTTTCACACATTTTAAAACATGTTTCTCAGACTTTGATGCCATTGCGTATAAAATTAAGATTTTTCAAAATCCTTTTGATACCGAGATTGAAACCCTAGCCCCAGAACGTCAAATGGAAATTATTGATCAACAGTGCAGTGATATAATTGAGAACAAATATCAAACTCATTGTTGGAATTTTATAAGAGTCTTCCACTGGCACAATTTGATAATTTGCATAAATTTGCTCGTGGGCTGTTTTCTATTTTTGGTACTACTTACTTGTGTGAGAAAATATTCCAAAATAAAGTACGTAAAGAATGTTTACAGATCTAAGTTAACCGATGAGCATCTTGTATCTCTTTTAATAATTGGTGCAAGTAAAATAATTGGTTCACAACTACAAACTATTGTCAGTGGAAAATCACAATTACATAAATCTCATTAGTATTTTATATGTTATAATGTTTATATATATTTAGATTGTTAGTTGGATTAATTTCAATTATTTGTTAGTATTATGCTTGTCATTGAGCATTACCTAGCAAGTAAATAAAACGAGTTATTATCATTCTGTGTTTTTATTCAACTTATCACAACAACAATAACAACAATAAGCCATTTGCTGTCGCGGGCAGGATTGATGACACTGGCGGGCCGGATTTGGCCCGTGGGCCGTAGTTTGGAGACCCCTGGTCTTCATCATTTGTGTCAGCAAAAGGTTTCTCAGAATCCGAACTTAGATCTAATTGGTGGTGACAGTTGCTCGGCAGTATCAGGACCAAGCTCTGAAACTTTAAAGACTTTTTTCTTTTCCGGAGGTGTCGACTGTGTGGAATTAGAGGCCGTCTTAGCTATCACTTCTTCCATATTAGGCGTAGAAGTCAATACAAGAACGTTTTGTCTCTACGGAACTTTATTTTGCTTTTTCCAGTTACATATGATCCACGAGGCACGAGAGATATGATATCAATCGGAAATTGTAATGCAATAATAAAAAACTAAACACATTATTTATAAAGAATTCCAATAAATCAGAGAATATGCTGCAACATCTTAGAGAAACTATCAACAATAAACTAAATAATATTCTTGGTAACTTTGCTTAAAGTTTTATTATTTCCTATAGTTTTAATCGTATTAGGTAATAAGTTGTAAAACTTGGGGCTAAGCAATTAGCAAACTTTAAGAGACCTGGATTTTATAGTCAAGTAAAAGATAAACATAAAGTCTCGGTCTAAATAAATGTGTTAGTACAAGGTCACATAATATATTATGTTTCCCCTTTAAGGCATCATCAGACCTAAACAGGTGTCAATTTACAAAAACAATTGTGTCTACTAATATATTGACGGAGATCGAGACTGTATCTTTTGCTTTAGTTTAAATTTACGATTCTGTCATTTTTGGGAGACTATTAGTCTTGCATCTGATGAGTCTGTGTTTAAGATTTTGTAGATTTTTTCTTCTATGAATAAAGAGAAATAGTAACTTAACATAGAAAAAATTCAGGTGTATAAAGTTTATTTGTCGAGTATAGTTATAGTATGATGGGGATTGATGAAAGGACCAGCCACTTTGTTAACTTCGATGCAAATTGTATATCCATAGGTTTATGTGCGATGGAATATTAGTGAAAACACTTCTATTTTAGTGTTTGTTTCAAGGTTTGAGACAATAATGTATCGTGAATGATAGATGTGTTTTGGACTTACGTTGGCATTATTTATTTATATCACAACGTTTCAACTGGTAAGTATCTCCAGTCGTCTTCAGGCGAATAATGAACAAGCTACGAAACTACGAGGGTATTTATACTACCTTTTGGTTAGAGCGCATGACCGAGATTGGTGCAGTCATGCGTTACTGTGTGGTGCTAAACTAACCAAATATTTCTTATATCTAACGAGGGCTTACTACAGCAGTCTGGATTTTGGGTTATGACGGCCGCTTCTTTGAATTTTGTCTTGGTGGCCGTGTGTCCAAGGATGTTCTGCCGCACCGGATCTGTTTGTTTCTACCTTCTTTGTGTGGTTTCGGTATTCCTTGATTCTTGTTTAAAGGGGGCGTAGGGTTTCACCAACATAGGATTGTCCGTACTCGCAAGGTATTCTATACACGCAATTCTTCGTGTCCCTTTGGCTGGTTGGCTTTGTCTTCGTCAGGTGGCTTCTTAAGGAATCTTTGGAGCTGAGTACTGTTCAAATTTTGTATTGCTGTCCTAATCTTCGAATGTTCTCGGAGATTCCTTTGACATATGGCACCTTTATGGATGGTCCAGTTTCGACGTCATCTTTCTGTCCATTCATGTTATTCTGACGCTACTTGATAGTCTGGTCTACTACTAACTAGTCTCGTGGAGTAGCCATTTGTGTTGAGGTCCTTTTTGATGGTGTTGAGTTGTTCGGAAAGAGCTTCCTCGGAGTTACAGAGAGTAAATGCTCTGCCAACAAGTGTTTTGACTATCCCATGTTTTCTGATATTTGAGTGGTTTGAGGCGTAATTAAGGTATTGACCAGTGTGAGTTTTTCTTCTATATACCGATGTTTGGATGGTGTCCCTGTTCTTCTGTACTACGACGTCTAGAAACGGTAGTTTATTGTTTTCCTCCTTGTCCATGGTAAACTTAATTGTTGGGTGCCAAGTTATTCATGTGATGTAGAAAAGCTTGGAGTTCGTCATCGTTTCTATTCCAAATGATGAGTGTGTCGTCAATGTAACGAAGCCATAGTTTCGGTTTTATTTTTGCATTTTCAATTGCCTGACTTTCGAACCATTCCATGTATATGTTAGCGATTACTGGAGAAAGGGATGATCCCATCCGTAGTCCGTCTAGTTGACTGTAGAATATATGCTTTTCTTGGAAATAATAATTATTTAGACAGCATTCTAATAGGTCCATTATGGCGTTGATGGGTAGCGATGTTCGTTCCTCGAGGGTTTGATTTTCTCCAAGTTTCCTTCTGATGACCTGAAGCGTATCCTTCACTGGGACATTTCTATAAAGACTCGCGACATCGAAGCTTACCAGTTGAAACGTTGTGATATAAATAAATAATGACAACGGAAGTCCAAAACATATCTATCATTCACTTCTATTTTAGTAACAGTAGTAAATTATTTATTTATAGCATCTTCAATTTGCACACGATGTTAGTAGGGTTAATATTGAAACAGTAAAGATAACTTAACTAGTTTAACAGAGTGCCTGCCGAAAGGTTTCCTCCGTCGCGACAACAGTAAGTGTTTTAAAAAATGTAGTTTTTATAAAACAATGGAGTATAGTAAAAAGAGAAACACTATAAATAGGGGTGTAAATTGTACAGTGAGTGCAGCGTGAAAAAACTTGTTGTTAGTTAGTTAGTCAGTTAACTGTCTGTATCCCGTTGTGCAGGGCGAAAAAGTAAAAAACTGATAAAAGCTGGGCAGAAAAATTTGCCGGAGTTGTACGAGTTGAATTATTTTTCCCGATTGTCCGGGTGGATCTCTGTACTGTAACTAACTAGAAGGGTTTACCAGTTTTACTCCCTGGTCATAATAGGTGCCTACCTACCATAAAAATAAATATCACATGCCAAAGGCTATTAGGTTTTAAAATTATTTATAACTGGGATTTCTTTTTATTATACTTCACGCAAAAGGTTATAATAATAATATTATGTTTTACAACAATGACGTTTAAATGCTCTAAAAACTAGCCTGAGAAAAAATGAATTTTGAACACCTTTGTTGAGAGCAATTTTTAAATTAACATTTTGGATTGTTTCAAGTGCAAGCTACTTTTAAAGGCCCCACCCCATTTCATTTAGCATGAAGCTAAATAGTGACTGCATTAAGAATTATTATACCTGTTTAAGTAGTGTAGACAATTAGTGTCCAGGAATTGTATCCAAATTTGTAACTGGGAACAAGTATTGACTTTTTAAATACAGTAAAAATTTTACCAGTCTTAAATGTTAAATTAATTATATGAGTTATCTGTTTTAAAATTTCTAAGTAAGTTTGCATGAAATTCCATCTAGGCCTGGCGCGCAATTATGTTTTAATGAAGAAGTTTGATTAATGGTCTCATATTCAGTTAAATTAATCAGGAATATAGAAGTTTAACTATTTTTTAGTAAAACTTAACTGGTAGTTGAGTAAGTGCAACGCAAAAATTTAAATGGGCATTGGCATTACCCCAAAGGCTAAATATAGGTATTTGCAGTAAACAATAATAATATGAATTAATATTAAAATGTCCCAATATTTTAAACTATTACATAACATCTTACAATAATTTTCGAATATAGTTTTATCATTTTTGCTCCTTGTGTGGTTAATATAATGCATAGGCATGTATACAGGGTGTCCCACTTGTCACCAGCCAGATTAAATCTGGATGGGATAAATGTTAACAATGTTTTAAAATTTGTCCCCCAACCTCCCAATAGGAAAAAAAATATTTCCAGCCGTTTTTCGGATTTTGCATTGTAACACTTTTAAATTCTCATCATGTTTACACTAGGTGTCCCACCGGGAACCCCTTCGATCTATAGGTACCGGGTGTTGCATCGTCGAGCGGGACATAGGAAATCCCATGTAATTTTAAATGGGGTCAATTATTGGCTTCCCTAATTATTTTAGAGAAAAATTCTATTTAGGTTTATTAAAGAGCACTAAAACCCACATTCAAAAGAATAACTTTAGATATTTTTGATGAGCCCGTTTACGGGTTATCGCCGATTTCTTTTTAACTATTTCTCCTTTTTATGGCCCCGTATTTGCGGGCACCAGTCAAGGTAAAAGATGACTGTCAAATAAAGTTGTCATTTTGAAATGTGTGCTTTATTGTTATAAAAACTCGTACATGCCAATAATTGACCCCATTTAAAATTACGTGAGATTTCCTATGTCCCGCTCGACGATGCAACACCCGGTATATGGAAAGCAATAAATAGAAATTTTTCGAAAATTTGACAACCCGGCTAAAATATTTTTAATAATGTGATACTTCCGAATATACCGGAAGTAGGTGTCAATTTACTTATTTTAAATGGAGCACCCTGTACATTATTACATTTTTGAATTCTACGTAAGATTCTAGGCAGATCTTTTATATGTTATCTCCTATACCCAAGTCTAAGTGTTTTTGACATATTTAAGGTTTTATGTCAAAACGTCTGCAGACCATAAAATAATTATCAATGTTTCCTATAAAGAAGTCTTTATTATTTAATTTGGATTCGATTCCTTGTTAAAAAGAACCTGCTTTAATAGATTTTTCATAGTATTTTCATAACTATTAATATAGGGTGTTCAAACGATAAGATTAAAAATGAAATTAAGAAAACTGCAAAAAATCTACATTTTCAAATGGAAACCTCTAAATTTTATAATTATTTCTTATTTAGCATTAAAAATAAGGGCAAGTTTGTGTAAGGTTGTCCGTTCGGAAAATTTGTAATTCGAGATATTGCTAATTTAATATTTTTATATGGCAATTTTGCTGCTGATATTAAGTTTAATTATTCCCAGTTGGCTATGACGGCGTTGGAAACAGTAAAATGTTAAAGAAATGTATGAGGCTATCACTTACCATTTGAAAATTATTAAAAATCGTGCCGGGGCGCTTAAATTATACAAACGGAGATTATTTAAACTTATTTATTATTTACGGAGAACGTGATAAAATTATATCAAGAACATGTGACACATTTGCCATTCGATATCCGCAAGAACAGAAGTCACCACAATGTGCTGTTAAACAAGTTATAGAAAATTTCAAGAACTTTGGATCCATTAAGGCAAGAGTGCAAAGAAATAAACATCTAGTTAATATGAGAATATTGAAGTTACTATTTTGGGATATTTCGCCGCATATCCAACCTCGTCTGCAAGACAAGCTGCGTTAGAGTCAGGATTATTCAAATCAAAGAATATTATGCAAATATAAATTTCATCCATACGCATTTTCCATAGTCCAACATCTGAAAGAAACTGATTTTCCGAGACGAGTGCCATTCTGTGAAATTATCATAACTTTGGCACAAGGAAACATTTTTTTTTTGGGCGGTATCATTTGGACAGACGAAGCTAAATTTACAAAGCTTGGTGCCTTTAATCGACATAATTCCCATTATTGGAGGAATTCGAATTTACATGTGTTTAGAGAGCACAATTTTCAAGAATTCTGGCAGTTTAATATTCATTGTGCAGTAAGAAATCATGGCGTCGTGGCACTACATTTTACGTTAGAGGTTTTTGAATCATTCCATATATAAAATGTGCTTATCAACTTATAGGTGAAGGCTATTGGAACATCTTACAAGATTTTGAAACCGATTATTTAGACAATTTGCCGCTTCCACATGGTAGCTACCCCATCGATAATTTTTTACGAAATGCTTTTGATGATCGATGGATCGCCAACAATGGTCCTTTTCTTTGACCACCCCGCTCCCCAGATCTTACAGTGCTCGATTTTTTTTATTCGGGATACAATAAAGCCGAAAACACACTGAGCTCACGTCACGTCACATTACGTAAGCTCACGTGCTATTACGTTACAGACAAAAAGTGTGAAGCGCTGTTTTACATAGTATATTAATACATCAGAACCACACTGAAGTCATCTCATGCGTATTACGTTACATCCCCAACGACACGCGTGCTAGCATGTGCTTATTTTCTGCAAATCCACACTTTTCGTCTCACGTGAGCACTCCTTTAGGCGGTTTTGTAGAGAGCTGGTGTGTTGTTGGTGAATTTATGTTTAAAAATGGAGGAGGTTTTGATAGAAAAAGTAAGAGAACATGCTGTTTTATATAATCACGGATTGCCTGAATATCGTGATCAACATATTCGCCAAGCCGCTTGGGAGGAAATTGGAAAGGAGTTAGAAATACCAGGTAAGCACATTATTTTCTTGATTTTTGCTGTTGTTTCACTGAGTGAAGGCAAAGTTTACAGAAGAACGATAAAGGCAGCCACAGTTTCTATTTCCTCTTCCCAGTCCGAAGAACTGATTGAGCTGGCGCTTTCCATAATTTAAAATTGACGCAAAATAAACAAACAACACAAACACAGTGAAATCAAAGAAATACTGCCCGAATTCATATATCAATTTGTATACCACATCATAAAACGTGACGGTAGTGTGTTTCTAGTATGCTCTCACGGTTAAATCATGACAACATGATAGCACGTGACCTCACATGACGTGAGCTCAGTGTGTTTGCGGCTTTAAAGATCGATTGTATAATACTCCCATAACAACTATCGAAGATTGCATGCAGCGAGTGAGAAATGAATTTGCAAATTTAAGTCCCATGTCAATAGAAAAGCTACCCATAAACAAGTGTTGCTTAGATGCGAAAAATGTCTAAAAGTTAAAGGACGTCAGTTTGAACATTTACTGGAACATTTACTGAAAATAGGGTTTCCATTTGAAAATGTAGATTTTTTTGCTCTTAGTTTTCATTTTTAATCGTATTGTTTAAACACCCCCCACAAAGTTCTTGAAATTTTCTATAATTTGTTTAACAGCACATTGTGATGGATTCTGCTCTTGCGGATATCGAATGGCAAATGTGTCACATGTTCTTGACATAACTTTATAACATCCTCCGTTTATAATAAATAAGTTTAGATAATCTTCGTTTGTATAATTTAAGCGCTCCGGCATGATTATTAATCATTTTCAAATGATAAGTGACAGTTTATACATTTCTTTAACATTTGACTGTTTTCAACGCCGTCATAGCCAACTAGGAGTAATTAAACTCATAGCCAACTGGGAATAATTAAGTTTAATATCCGCAGCAAAAGTGCCATATAAAAATATTAAATTAATATCAATATTTCGAAAACTACAAATTTTCCGAACGGACAACCTTATACAAACTTGCCCTTATTTTTAATGCTAAATAAGAAATAATTATAAAATCTAGAGGTTTTCGTTTGGAAATGTTGCCCCCAGCAACATTAGCATACTGTCAAATTTTCGAAAATTTTCTATTTATAGTTTTCCATATATAGATCGAAGGGGTTCCCGGTGGGACACCCAGTGTAAACATGATGAGAATTTAAAAGTATTACAATGTAAAATCCGAAAAACGGCTGGAAATATTTTTATCCAATTGGGAGGTTAGGGGATAAATTTTAAAACATTGTTAACATTTACCCCATCCAGATTTAATCTGGCTGGTTACAAAGTTGAATTATCAAATGGAACGTTTTAAATTCGATTATCCGTCAACAACTACGTAAGTAAGCAGAAATTTGTTACATTTACTCTACTGGACTGGTTGTAAGTTAGGAATTTAAATTTAAAGACGATTGTGCTTGAAAGGATGTTTGAAATGACTACCATCTGCTTCTAAACATTTTACGATTCTTTTTTGACACGCGATTTTTGTTGAAACCCCTGGTTTCTCATTAAGAAAAAGTTCTCAGGTAAGTGACGTTTGCTTCAAATTCGTCCATAATGTTTTAATAAAAAGATAAATATCACCCTTTCAAAATACATGCAGTTCAAGAGTTATCAAAAGATGATTATGAGCGAAGAAAGGAATTTTGTGACACTATGATGTCAAGTTGGGACCAAAATAACCAATTTTTCAACTTTATACTATTTTCAGATGAGGCAACATTTATGTTTAATGTAGTGTAAAGTCAATAGACACAACTGTAGGTTTTGGGTCAATGAAATTCCCCACTAGATGAGAGAAGGTCGTACACAACGCCCTAAAAAGTTGAATGTGTGAGTAACCACAAGATCGGTCCATTTTTTATTGATGGAAATTTGACATCACAAGTTTACCTTGAACATTTGGAAATGCAAATAGTGCCTAGTATACGAAATGTGATGGGTCCAAATTATGCAAGTACAGTGACGGAAATACAATTTCGTACACTGAGGTTAACATTTTATGCCATTTTCGAATATTTTGGTAAACTGGGCTTTTTACAATTATCTCACCTCTATACCTTGCGTTCCTTATTTTAGTAATGATAGAAAAAAGTTATAGATAAAATTATTTATTCGAAGAAAGTATTCCTAGATAGTTGAGCAAGTTGGGAAACCAAGAAGCACTATAGAAAGCCTCAGAACTAAATGCAAAAATACAGGATCATTGGATAGAAGGGCTGGAAGTGGCGAAGAAAAATTTCAAACAAAAATTAAGATAATAATATACAATACATGACTTCAAAATTAAATATAAAACAGTAATTCAAATATTAAAAAAAAAAACATTGGTTTAATATTTTAAAGCGGCAGCATTTTTTTTCACTAATAAGTTTAAACGTCTGGGCATTATTGATGCCTCCAGCATTTGGAAGTGATGAAAATTGTAGGTATTCCAGGTTTCTCCAATTTTATTCCACAAATCATCACTGTTTTGAGGATGGAAATCATTGTTCTTGTTAATTTCTTTCACGATATAGATATCCCCAAACGTTTTCGATTGGATTGATATAATGTGCTTATTGAGGGCCAAGGTAACAATGAAATGTTATTTTCCCGTATCCAGCTCGAAACTCTACTTGCTGTATGGACGGGGCAGTTGTCATGCTGGTATATAAAATTTTCTTGTTGAAATATATTGTTTACCGATGGCAACATAATATTTTGAAGGATGTGTAGTGTATATGAGGAGCGTTCATTCAAAAAGGGTCATGTCCACATTTTTTCGAAACTGATTTTATGTTAGATTTCGGTTCATTTATATGGTTTCTATCGGCCCATCTCTTCAAATCCTTTCAAAACAGTATACAACCCGGTAAAATTCGCATGTGAAAATAGGATATTTGAACAAAACCGGACATGTCCATGGTAAACCTGAATCAAGTGTGTTTCAATCAAAATAGGACAAGTCCAGTAGTATTACTTATGGTTATAAACCAATATATTTCAATAGGGGACATGTCCACTTCTTGTGCAACTTTTTGTTTTACTTCTGTATCGAGATCGAATTAGTATCGATACATTAAAATCTGCCCTAAATCATCAAGGCCAAGCGTTAGGCTTTACACACGGACGGGCAAGTAGTGAACAGAACAGTAGTCTGGAAACAGCTGTGTGAAGTTTGGTTAGGCTGCTCATTAGGTGTTGTTTACTAGTTTTGTTCATTCCTGTAAAACTATTAGCATATTTTGTTCAAATTATATAAACAAAGAGTTAAAATGGATGTCACAGTGGGAACTATTAATGTTGGCAGTCGGAAAAAACAGCCTAAAACGTCAAAAAGAGATATTACGAAGCGACAAAGGTTAGTTTTAGCTTTATTTTATCCTAAACCGGGGATCTAAAACCGTACATTTACATTTTTAGGTATTCTAATGACGATCCCAAACTTAGGCGGTTCGTGAGACCGTGTGATCATAACACAAATTCTTTACAATGTGCTCTTGTAAAAGCATCTGACCTTCTCCGAGCTAGAGACATTTTTTTCTCGGAACCAAACAAGTTAATACAAGATCAAAAATTATGCCATCTTTTGTCGGTTAGGGAACCTAAAAGAAGAAGGCCAAGAGATGGTGTAAGAAATGCTGCGCAACGAAAGTCAAAAAACATGGTTGCCTCTTATTTTTTTCGAGTTTATCGTGGACGGAAAAGCTCTATGTTGCCAGTTTGTAAACAGTTTTTCATTGCAGCGTTCGGTATTTCCAAATGTAGAGTTCAGACTATACTGAAGGTCTTAAAAGATGGAAATGTTCCTAAGGAAAATCGTGGTGGTAACCGATATTTAAACAAAAATGTGGAGAAGAAACAAAAAATTCGTGCCTTTTTAAACAGTCTTCCAGCGAGCGAAAGCCATTACAACCGAAGTAAGTCATGTCGTGTGTACCTGTCCTGTGAGTTGAGCCTGGAAAGCCTATACAAAAGGTTTAACTCTACGTATCCCGATTTTCGGGCATCGAAATCAATGTTTAAGAGAATTTTTTATACGGACTTAAATATTGGATTTTCATCGCCTGCATCCGATGTTTGTGGAACGTGCATTAACTTGAAAAATACCATAAAACAAAATACTGAAAACAAAGCGACGTTGATTACAGAGCTTAGAATGCATAAATTGAGGGCCAATGCATACTACAAGTTACTTAATGAAACACCGGATAAAAGTGTAACATTTTGCTTTGACCTACAACAGGTGCATCCCCTTCCTAAGACACCCATTCAGGATGCGTTCTACTTAAGGCAAATTAGTTTTTATGCCTTTTGTTGTGTGGACGTGAAATCAAGGGCCCCATTTTTTTATACCTGGTGTGAAAATCAAGGAGGACGTGGCTCAGTTGAAATTGGCTCAGCATTACTTACCCATCTGAGATCCATTGACCTGGAGAACGTGGAAATTGTTAGATTGTTTTGTGACGGTTGCTCCGGCCAGAACAAGAATGCCCATATTGTTCATATTTTAACATACTGGCTTCAAAATGAGTCCCCTAATGGCGTTAAGGAGTTGATATTACATTTCCCTGTTAGAGGCCATTCCTACCTGCCCGCCGACCGTGTGTTTGGTCGCGTCGAAAAGCAGTTAAAAAAATTGGTTGTTATTAGTAACCCCGAAGGATATAACTCAGTGTATTCGAATGTGGGCGAAGTTAAAATACTAGGAACCGATTGGCGTTTATATGATATAAAAAAACTTCAACAAGTCTACAATAAGGTGCCCGGAATCAAGGATTTTAAGAAAATTTCAATTCAGAAGTTTCGATCGACGAATGATTCATGTGCAGTTAAATACAAAGGATCTGCATTTTTTCGATTCGAAGACCTTACAAGTCAATACGCGTCCTTACTAAGAAAAGGTCAAACTGGTAAAAACATAAAATTGGATGAAAAAATGCTAGGAAATTCAATATCAGATGAAAAGAAAAAAAATGTCCGGACTCTTTTAGAGAAGCAATTTAATAACGACGAAGTAAAGTGGGAGACTCTACCAGAGTTGGAGTTTTTTAAAAAAATTCTCGAACCTGTAACAGAAGATAAAGATGAAACAGCACAAGATGAAGAAACTTGCGATTGCTTGGAGGCTGATTATGAAATTCACCTTTAGATATAAGATATCCTTTTTTCACTTCTTTTCTTTAATAAAAATGTAATACGTAAAAATATTGACTAACATATTTTTTTCCCTAAAGAAACAAGAAAATAAATTTAAAGTTCAAACAAAACCGGACATAAACATTTAGTTCAAGCAAAAGTGGACATGTCCATTTTTCTTTTCTACTTTTCTCTTAAAAAACAAAATATATTGAAAAAAATTGTTTCAAAATACATTTTTAACTACAAAACACATCATGTTTTATCACATTTACAATTTTAGCTTTAACGGTCTTAGCATCAAACGTTTTTTACGTTTTTCTCAAAACTATCTTAGGTGGACATAACCCTTTTTGAATAAACGCTCCTCATATAAGCTTGAGTATTAAATCTTCTTTGAATTCGGTGGCATATTCCTAGTTTTCTGGAAGTCATATACCCCCATACATTAACTGAAAATCTTTCACTTGTTTTAACAGGTTGGGTTTATCTTTCCTACCGTGTATTTGGCGGCCTACACACTTTAATCTGCCCGTTATAATAAGGCTGAAAAGTTTTCTCGTCGGTAAATACTACCTTTTCCTAAAAATCCATACCTTTTGCGGTAAATATTCCAGCGCAAACCCCATTCTTTGCTCTCTGTTCATATCGGTCAAAAACGGTTTTTTAGCAGCTACCTTATTTCTTAATTCCGAATTTTTCCTTATACGATTTCTCGCCGTTCTTACTGTCCCAGGAAAATTAGTTTGGTTGTGTGCTTCTACAGCCGTCTGAAATGAATTGTTTCGCAAAAAATCTATTTGATCGTTATCTTGATTTTCGTTTGAAATTTTTCTTCTGCCACTTCCAGCCCTTTTTTCCAATGATCCTGTATTTTCTCATTTAGTTCTGAGGCTTTGTATAGTGCTTCTTGGTTTCCCAAATTGCTCAGCTATTCTTCGTAGAGAAACACCGTCTTCGAATAAAGCAATTATTCTCGCCTTCTCGAGTTGATTCATGTTCACAAAATGTGTTAAAATGAAATAATATAATTTTCAAACTGATGACACCGATAACAACTTGTCAAAAAGTGAAGTGCATTTCCAGGTGATCTAGGTATACAAAAGCCGACATCACATCAGGAAAAAATAAGTGTACGAAATTTTATTTGCGTCACTGTACGTTCTTCCAACAGGACGGAGTTCTTCCCCATTCGGTCGAAACGTGCGTAAATAGGTGGATAGGTAGAGGGAGTACAATCGAGTGGCCACCTAGGTCCCCTGATTTGTCGCATAATGACTTATTGATAGGGACACTTGATTAACAAAGTTTATACCACAAAACCTTAAAATTTGACTGATTTGCAGCGTCGAATTTTGGACGAATTTCAATTTATAACACCACAAATGATTTACAACACAATTAAAAAATTTTATTTTCAATTAGCTCACTGTCAAGCTATACAGGGCTAACAGTTTGACCATTTAATATAATTTTTTAAAATTCTACTCGCTATTTCGAGAAATACTGATATTAGGAACAAAGTATCTTGTATCTAAAGTGTAACAAATGTAACGTAGAATCTATAAATGGAAAAATATACAATGTGTTGCATAAAAACTTAAAATTTATTTAATTTCCAGACAAACTACACAGCTGACAACAACGTCAATATCGTCATTCAGTGCGTAAGATCCTCTAAGACTACTGTACCAAATTTTTGTTTAAATCGGCCAATAAATTGTGAGGTTATTAAGCCGCTTCCAGATTTTATACACACAATTTTTCCACAAGTGTGACGCACGCCTAATAAACTAATAGGAGCCAGTGTAAATTCGAGTTAAATAAATAAAAAATATATAGGGAAAGGAAAGAAAGTCAAAAAGTCTTTATGACTTTCTTTCCTTTCCCTATAATTTCAACTACACTTTGAGGATTAACTATTGCTTAAATTAAAAAATATATGGTGTAACTGTACGGTTTAGGCCTGAAAATGAAATTTTATACAAGGGTTCCACTAAAAAAAAAATACAACTTTATTACGTTTTGTGTTTTTGGGAGTCCCTAAGGAACATTTTAAAAATAAAATAATATAATGAGCTATAATAGTTCGTGTGTAATAAGTTAATGCATACCAAACTTATATTACATATTATAATCGAAAATTGTAAATGATTAATACCCTGCCATTGAATACGAAACAAAATTAAATAATCGTACAGGGTAAACAAATAAATATTATTTCAATAATTACAAACTGAACAAATTAAACAGTTAATTATTACATAGATACGAATTTAAATACGTTGTACCGATCACAATGCGTCGCGTCGTTTGTAGTAATTGAAGCAGAATTAATTAAGGTTCGTTACTGTAGATAGAAAAATAAAATACGTATAGATTTGATATTCTAGATAATTCTGCACTAATTTGAATTGCTTAATTGGGAACAGTTTGTTTTTTATTTAAAAACTGTTGTTTTTTGTGGTTCCATGCAAATATAAAATACAGCACAGAAAAATTGTGAAGAATTTTTTTTTTGGTAATTACGTTTTATGTACATTCTGTTTACAAATTACGTTTTTTATTCCGTGACGAGAAAGCTTCGATAAAGAAAAAGCGGTTGTCAATGCTTATCTTAAAGCTGCAGTACTTTTTTCAAAATTAAATTCTAACCGACAACAATAGCGTGCGGGAAACAATTTCGAAATACCGAAAAATTCACTTTATTTGATTAAACACGTTACTTTTAGAATCGGAAGTGTATAGAGCTACGTATTAAGGCCAAATAATGCTTACAAAGGGCGACAAAGAAAAATTCGCAGCTTTACCATACACGACAATCGTTTTAGGCTGGAACATAGTTGTCAGAAGGTCAATATTTTACTAGAGATTTAGGCTAGGGTCGAAAAAAGAATAATGGAGGATTAGGGTTAATTTATGGCGCGAATTTCTAAATACCAAGACGACCATGGCTCGTAAAATATAGCATTTTCGTAACAAATGAATGAAATAGATTTTTTTTTATGGTGATTGATAGATGATGTTTGTGCTTTAAACGCCTTTTTGTATAATTGCGATAGTCCAAGTCAAAACATTTATTTCTCATAATTTACTTGTTTAAACTTTAGACCATTATAGTATATGGACAGAGCTTTCAAGATGGTGAAGCGGTTAAATATCTAGCCTGGTTCAGTTAATATGAAGTGCACATATTGCCATCTGCCATTTGTGGCGATTTTTAAATTGATGTACAGGGTCTTCCAACGAGGACTGAACAGGGGCTCATTTTTGAGCTTCCTTGTATTTAAAGAAAAATCCAAAATAGCCAATCGATGTACTTTTTCCTGCAGAATTCAAAAATGAAACCAAAAATTTATTTGAACCAGAAACAAAAGAGTTACGCTATGGATAAGGTGTTTTTTAAATGGAACATAGCTTTTTTTTATACGATTTTTGGAACGAGTGATTTTTTTTTGTCCGTTCTGATTAAAATATTTAATATTGTGACAGCTATTTTTATTAAATTTTAATGTTTTATCCAGTATCCAGTATAATTTAACTTTAACCTGTTTGAAATATACACTAGGTAATAAAGGTATAATCACCTTTGAATCCTTCAAAGTCAAAAAATTGACAAATAGTATTGACGGATATATTTCTGTGATAATTCACCTCACTTTTATTGAACCAATCAAAACGCTCATTTTCATAGCAACCACCTTGGTAACGGTCGTCTTACCCGATAAGACTACCGCTAGCTCGAAAAGACGCTTTCGAAAAGACGCTTGTAGCTTTTTTACTTAAATAAAAAATTAGTAACACCTCTAACTTGTATATTTACCTTTATCAGACGGCCTTCATTTTTATGTTCAGTAAATTATCCAATAAAATACACCTCTAGAGGCGGTTTCTTATCTTCATACCTTCGTTTTTCACTCGAAACTCGATTTTCCAAGAAAATTTTCACTCAATGTAATTTTTACTTATAATCAAAGATAAGACCCTCGAGCTAAAGCTCTCGGGATCATATCAGATTATAAGTAAAAATTACATTTCGTAAAAATTTGTCAGAAAATCGATTTCTTGTTAAAAACATCGGTATTACCGATAAGACGCCTCCTCTATCGGTATATTACTGTTGATAATTCACCTCACTTTTATTGAACCAATCAAAACGCTCATTTTCATAGCAACCACCTTGGTAACGGTCGTCTTACCCGATAAGACTACCGCTAGCTCGAAAAGACGCTTTCGAAAAGACGCTTGTAGCTTTGTTACTTAAATAAAAAATTAGTAACACCTCTAACTTGTATATTTACCTTTATCAGACGGCCTTCATTTTTATGTTCAGTAAATTATCCAATAAAATACACCTCTAGAGGCGGTTTCTTATCTTCATACCTTCGTTTTTCACTCGAAACTCGATTTTCCAAGAAAATTTTCACTCAATGTAATTTTTACTTATAATCAAAGATAAGACCCTCGAGCTAAAGCTCTCGGGATCATATCAGATTATAAGTTTAGTAAAAATTACATTTCGTAAAAATTTGTCAGAAAATCGATTTCTTGTTAAAAACATCGGTATTACCGATAAGACGCCTCCTCTATCGGTATATTACTGTTGAAAATTTGCAATAAATCTTCTCCTTGCTTCTCTTGCATTTTCTTGGCATTTGTAGAACAAGATAACAATCTGCAATCTCTCATCTAATGAATATTTCATTTCGGCAATATTATAGTAAATTTGTCAAATTTTTTGACTTTGAAGGATTCAAAGGTGATTATACCTTTATTACCTAGAGTATGTTTCAAACAGGTTAAAGTTAAATTATACTGGATAAAACATTAAAATTTAATAAAAATAGCTGTCACAATATTAAACATTTTAACCAGAACGGACAAAGAAAAAATCACTCGTTTCAAAAATCGTATAAAAAAAGCTATGTTCCATTTAAAAAACACCTTATCCATAGCGTAACTCTTTTGTTTCTGGTTCAAATAAATTTTTGGTTTCATTTTTGAATTCTGCAGGAAAAAGTACATCGATTGGCCATTTTGGATTTTTCTTTAAATACAAGGAAGCTCAAAAATGAGCCCCTGTTCAGTCCTCGTTGGAAGACCCTGTACCTACTGTTTTCGTGTGTTTTCATATACCAGCTCCCTTATTATTAAATATAGAAAGATGGGATTTGGGGCTTACAATTTTATTATTTTATGGAATTTTCATTGCCGCAAACTAAATTTTCATAGTCTCAGTTTCTGACATACAAGGCGATTTTGAAAATTTGTCATTTTTGACGCTCCCCTGGATCTCGATTATTTGGTAACTTATCAATGAGGTAAAAATGGGTTTTTATAGAGTTTTTTTTTATGTAGAATTCAGTGGCGTAGTTAACGTAGTTAGTTTTTTTTTCTAAAAAGTTTTGTTTTTGAGTTATGACCCAAACTTGTGTTTTTTTAGATGGGACACCCTATATATTATTTCTCTTTTCTATAAGACTGAACCTTTTTGATTATTGACTCCATAGGTATCAACAAATATGACAGTGTCAACCTTTTGTCAGGGACAACAGGTTGTCACTATCTGCTGACGGTAGCTTTCTATGTGAAGGCACTGGGTCGTGGTCCGTTACACTTACACCTTTCCTTCGTCATTTGTCTTGGGCGCCACCTGGTTTGACAGAAGTCCAAACCAGGAAAAAGATACCGAATGTCAGTTACTATTGGAAATCTATGCAACAAATGAAAGCAAAGTTTTCCCACACAATCAATAAAGTTTTTATAATAATGATGATTTATGATCAGTCAAATTTTCTAAAATTTAGTTTGAATTATTAAAAAGGTGAAAAGACATCCTTTCCGGACGCAAGAATTTAAAATAAAATTTGTGTATAACCTCAGGGAAGATTCTAGAACCTTATAAATCATTCAATGGTATATGGTTATAAAACTGTTACAAGGTTATTAAATTCGGTATCAAAAAACAATGTTTTGGATGACTATATTAGCACGCTTCTGCTGCGGCAGCTCCTTCAGGTGGGCAGGTGGACTCTAACTTGGTTAAAAACCCTTAGTAGCACTCCTAAGGTGGCTCGTAGGCTTAATGTCCCCGGTTAGAGCACACAGGTGTCTTAACCTTACATATGGTGAAGTGGTGAAAGCCGTGAAAACCAATAACAACCCAAGCAACAAAACCCCTAAAAATAATAGAGAAAAATTACCCACTGAATTCCCACAAAACAACTAACCAAAAACAAAAGAAAATAAAGGAGCTTACCTATAAAAGGGGGTGAGACCTCGTGATCTTTTGGCAAGAAAATGGCCTAACAGCGAGGCACAACCTTCCCCTCTGAAGGTATTTTTCAAAAAGCAAGCGCAAAGGCCACGAGAACTCTGAAGAAACCGCCTTCACCCTTCTCCTCCAACAACCAGCTGACTGAAGTGTTGCCAACTTAACCTAACCCCAAAAAAAAAAGAAGAGAACAGAGACACACTACAAATGATCAGAACGATACAAGAGTCTGAGCTTTTACCAGAACATAAATTAAATAATGAAACAAAGAAAATAATTCTAAACAACTTTGTTTATACATAAAATTACCGAAAGTAAAAATAGGCGTTCTGCGACTTGACGGGAAACAGAAACGGAAATACATGGCCAACCTATTTGCAGCGCCTTGTGCAATTATCCAACAGAAAAGCGAACGCACTACTTCTAACCCCCACATATTTTGACTAATTTTCTATAAACAAAGATGACACAACTAAATAAACAATTTTTGAACCAAATAACCAAAGTCCATAGTGGCAATTTTAAAATTGCTACACAATACATAGTCAATTTTTCGAAGAAATTTGCGAGGTTTTTAAATATTAGTCGTACAAGAAATATGCATGACGATCGATAAAGTTTTACTATATAGACCAGTTCTTTTCATCTCAGTTTTGCATCTAAGGTCATTCGGGTTAGGTCAGGTATCATGCAACCCTGGTATTGTATCTTTTTTTACTGGAAAAATCGATATGAATACATTTTTGTACATTAAGTTAAATATTCCATTCTGTGGTTCACCTCATTCGTAGCTTGCTGAAGTCGATTTGTAGAGACTTCCTGATCAGATCCTACTAATAACAGAGCAGTGTCATCAGTAACGGTTGCCATACATATATTTTCAACCTGTGGAGGCCCAGGACCCAGAACGTATCCTTAATGTACCGGGTGATCCATTATAAATGTCACCCCCCTTTAACTCTTTTACTTTAGGTTTTAGAAAAAAGCGTTAAATTCAAAAGTTGTAGGATATTTTCCGGAGAATTTTTTACGCCCATTGTAATTTATACAGGGTGTCCCAAATAAGTGTGGCGAAATAAAGTTATGTATTTTAAAATGGTATACCCTGTATATTAATCCATTATGAAGGAGCCCTTTAAATGTTGATTTCAGAAATATAATATGACACATTATAGTTATGTTTAATATTTGGCCCAGAATACGCCAAAAACTAAATTTTGACTTGTCCGTGTATCCCCATTTTGTCCGAACCGTCTTGTCTTTTGTTTTTACATCTGTCCTATTTTTTTTTTCTTTTATTTATCTAAACCTTTATTAAGCCAGTTATTTATATTGTTTATTTCCCTCCTAATTTCTTCTTTAATTATGTTACTGTTGTCGTTTAGTCTGAAATAAATTTTATTTTTTAAATGACCCCACAAAAATGTATCTAGAAGTGTAAGATCTGGACTATTAGCTGGCCATATAATTGTCCCGTATCTTCCAATCCATCTTTGATATTTCTTATTAAGGTAGTCCCTAACTCGAGCAACATTATGAGGAGGCGCTCCATCTTGTTGCAATATAATTTGGATTAGTGATGGGCAAATACCCGGTAAATATATTTTGGGTAAATACCCGGGTATTTACCCAGATATTTACCCGGACCCTTAATGGATATATAAATAGATTTAAGGTTTTTTATATATTTTATTGGAAATGTAAATTAGTAAATTCCTTTAAGTCGTATTTAACATCAAATAAAACAACACATCAATAAAAAATAATAAAAACATAACATTAACATTACTAGGAAGCTAATATGAGTTAAACAAAATAAAAGAAAAACAGTGAAATTTTTTTAACATGTAAAAACATAATCTCGATTCTCTAGACTACGACTAGCAGAGATAATACCTATAGGATAGGAGTATAACGAATAAATATATAAAAAATATTAAAATGAAAAAACACTATAATAATATAATAATCTGCATAAATTATGTTGTTTCTGGCTCGGATATATCATCGTCTGTGTCCATGTATGGAATATTGTCGCTGTCATTGTCATCGTCAGTCTCAGTATCGCTGGTTTCCAGTTCTTCTTCGTCCGTTTCATCAGTGTTAATCACTTTATTTTTATTAGCGTTTGAATTACTTGATTTCTTTATAATTTGTGATACGCTATCATCTAAATAAAGTGATTTTCTGCTTAAATTATTGCTCAGTCCAGAAAGACCTGGTTGTGGTGTCTGAGTTGAATGAGTTGATATTTCCGACTCTATGATCACTTCATTTTCAGTCTTATTCTTATTTCTAGTTTTTTGCTGCAGCTTCCAGTTATGTGCAAGGTATGTAATCTTTCCTGCTCTTAAGTTTGTGAGGCGATTGCGTCTTTTATTGTGAATCCAACTGAATGTGCTAAACGACCTTTCAGTGGCAGCATAGCTAACTGGAGCTGATAATATACGCACCGCTACCTCTGAAAGGCGACTACTTCTACATATTCCCTTCCACCATACCAAAGGCGACACTGAAGAAGAAGATATATGAACGGCTTAGCCCATAAGCCATCCTTTGCACAGTAACTAGCTAGGTCATTTGACACTAACTCTTCAATATTTAAGTCTGCTGAGACTTTATGGATAAACTCCATGGCATCTACGTTTTCATCGGGACTTAGGTTGCAACCTTGAGAAACCGGATCTAGCAGCGCAGCAGCCAAGTGAATTGGGCTCAGTGCCATTTCTTTTCTTTCTTCCATTTTCTGTATTATTGTTTTTTCTTCTTTTTTTGTAAGGGGTGATTGTGGCAACAACTCAATAAGAGTACTTTGCAGTTCCTTTAAAGCATGATGCACCATATGTATGAGGCAATCGTTACTTTCAAACTTTTTTATCAAAGCAACGATTGGTTGTAAAATTTGTACGAGTTTCTCGACTCGTACCCAAAAAATGTTGTCATCTAGAATACAACTTTTCAGTTCTCTTGACAAAGACTCGGCAGCTTGTTCATTTACAGCTAAGGTCTGTAGTGTACTTTTACAAGTAAGTAAGCTCTGCAGAGTGTCTAGGTAACTGCCCCAACGTGTTTTAACTGGCATTTTCAAACTAATTTTTATATTTTTCTCTTCGTTTATCTTTGCGAATAGTGCATTTAGAACATGAACATTTTTTATAGTTTTGATTATCTGAGTACAGCAATTTAAAAATTCGTTTGAGGAGTTACATGATAATATGTCTGTACACAACAATTGCAGAGTATGGCAAATGCATCCGAGGGGTACAATGTGGTTGTATTTCTCTTTTAATAATGCAAATGCTTTTTTCATATTAGCTGCGTTGTCGCCAATAACAGCAAAAAACTTCTGTGGGTTGTGTTTTTCAATAATTTCTGCCATTTTTTGACATAAATATTCTCCTGTGTGTTTGTTTGCCTCGGTAGCAAGAAATTCTACAAATAATGGTTCAGGCTTTGAGATAACAAAATTTATAATGCTTTGATTACGAATGTTGCTCCAACCGTCACACTGTAGATGTATATTTTTTGCATCTACTATTTGAGATGTAATATCAGCTTGCATCTCAGTGTATTGTAAATCTAGAAGGGTTGTTGATATATACTTGCGGCTAGGGAGCTGGTATGAAGGTCTCAGTTTTTTCATGCACTCAATCCATAACGGATGCTCTACTAAAGATAAGGGTGATCCACTGATAAAAATTGCTTTAGCCAAAGTATAGTCTATGGCAGCCTGAAATACAAAAAAAACACATGTAATACATACTTATAGAATTTTTGACTATAAAAATTTTTCTCGTAAATTTTAAGTGTGAAGATAAGATTTTTTTATAATTAAAGTATTTTTTCCTTCTGTCGATATTGTGACTTGTGACTGTCTCAGTTTTTTTTAATGCATTTCTTAAAAATAACACAACAAACATACACAATAAAAATTATACAGTATACAGTATACAGATAGTAAAATAATATTATTTATTTAAACTCCGTTAATTAAAATTGAAAAAAAAAATTGTAAGTTACAAATATAAATAAATTGTTTAAATTATTTTTTAAATCTCTTATTATCTACAAATGTAAACAGTTTTGTTATCGCCTCGGTAATCGCTAGGTATTTAGTTTTTTATCAAAACTATTACTTATCGCATTAGAAAAATGTTATGTAAAAAAAATATTATGACAGGCCTTTTACTTACGTTTTCTTTAGCGCTCATCGTGTCCATAAAAGATTTTAATAAAACGTTTTTTTTTAGTGGCATATTTCTGGTATCGTGTTCTTCTTGACTGGTACTGGAAATGGTGCTGGCGCTTGAAAAGCTTGCCATTTCCGTATCTCCTAATTGTAAGTTAAAATTAGTAGTATTGGCAGTTCTTGCAAGAGCGCCCACAGGACTAGCAGGGCTTGTACTTCATGTTCTGAGTACATTTTGGTTTGTATTTGCAGCGTCAGTATCTATGGGGTTTTTTAATTTCTTTGGGCACTTAATGCAATTCCTAATATGCTGAGTCATTTTATTTTTATTTGGAAATTGGTACTGCTTTTGACAAAATTTGCAGGTAACCGATTTGGATTTGTCTTTATTAATTATCCACATTTTCCACACATTACTCTTCTTACGCGGCATATTTAATATATTTTTTCTGTTATTTTATTTTATCAAAAAGCACAACGGTAATAACTTGCATCCAAACTAAAAAAACTGTCGCCACACTACCTTACAAAAAGAATAAAAATGTTAATAGTCTCAAGCTGGCAAACAAGAAAAAACCTGTAGCAGCCAGCCGCACCAATAATGCGCAACGCGCCCCTGGGGATTCTCCGTCGCTTCCAGTGTTGCCACCTTTAAAATTTTATACATCATGATGGGATTTTTTTCATCAATAGCTGTTTATTGTGTTTTTTATGAAGTCCTTATGTTATTTTAAGGAAAAAACCCAATCTTCCACGGGTAAATATCTTTCGGGTAAATACCCGGTATTTACCGGGTATTTATGAATTTACCCATCGGGTAAATACCCACGGCCCATCACTAATTTGGATCGCTTCGTTAAGTGGCATATTATCTATAAGTTCTTCTACATCTTCTCTTAAAATCCTTAGGTATCTATCGCCAGTCATTGAACCTTTATAAAATATAGAGCCTAGAATTTTATTTCTTCCAATTACACACAAAACATTTATAGAACGTCAGCCAGAACGTTTAATTTCAAAATATTTTTCCGGATTTTCTATAGACCAGTAATGTAATTTTTTTCTGTTGGGTACCCCTGCTGTCGTGGAAGATGATTCGTCGGTCCATAAAATTGTATGAAAAAAAAGTGGGTCATTGTTCAATATTTCCAGCATAAGCCTATAAAATATCAGTCTTTGCGCTTTATTTTCCTCAGCTAGGTGCTGCACTTTTGTCAATTTAAAAGGGTGTCATTTATTTTTGCTTAAAGTTCTCCAAATTTTCCAAAACTTAAGCGCAAATCAAGAACTCCGTCATGTATAGAGTTTAAAGGGTTCTCTAAAAAAATATTGCATAATTAACCAAACAAAATTACAAAAACAAAATATGTATCATATTATTATAATATAAATAAATGTCTAATTCTTCATCTTGGTTTGAATTAGTATTTTTCTTTTCGCTTTAAGGATTAATTTCTTTGAAATAATATATAAATACGTTCAAATGCCTTTTTAGACGGTGCGTGTCTATTGCCATCTTTTCTATAGATTTCCATATATTCACGCCCTGCTTGAGCTGCATTTTTAATATTTTTAATATATAAATAAACAATTTTAAATTTTTCGTCTTCAGAAAACACCATAACTAAACAGTTTTACTATTTCTTGCCGAAATCAAGCATTAAAGATATCCTTAATGTCATAATTAAACACAAGACAAGAGATTCATAACAAGATGGTGATGCACGGCCAACTCAGTAGTCAAAATTTAGTTTTTGGCGTATTTTGGGCCAAATATTAAACAACCTATAATGTGTCATATATTTTTGAAATAAGCATTTAAAGGGTTCCCTCATAATGGTATAATATTTAGGATCCCCATTTTAAAAAAACATAACTTTATTTCGCCATACTTATTTGGGACATCCTGTATAAATTTCAATAGACGTAGAAAATTCTCCGAAAAATATCCAACAACTTTTGAATTTAATACTTTTTTCTAAATCCTGAAATAAAAGAGTTAATGCGGGGTGACATTTATAATGGATCACCCGGTACACCTGCTATTATTTCCTTTAGGTTGGAGTTTGTTTAATTCTGAATAGTGTATCCAAAATGTAGAGAAGGACAACGTATTGTCTGGGCAGCAATTGCTTAGTCAGTCGTAAGCCAAATTTTATCGAAAGCTCGTAATACGTCTATGGTTGAGCAGATCCGTTTTTCTTTCAGTTTTTCTATTTTTTTTTTGTGTTAGGTAGAAAGATTACATCAGAGTTTAATTGAAGAGAACCAGTCAAAAATATGTACCTTTATTTTTAGGGTTGAATTATCGATGAGTGTAGGTATAGTCCGCCGCACAAGGCTAGCACTACAACGTATGAAGAGAAAGGGGAAATAAAAACAATAAATATTATTATATTAAAATATTTTAAACTCAACGCGATAGCTCGCTTGAAACGTATCTAAATTTATAAACATGGAAACAATTACAATGCGTAACGCGTCTACCCATTCATCTTAACAATCGCATGTACAATGCTATGTTAATGATGAACAATCAGCACACGTCTGACTGCCTGACGCTTCTCAAATGCACAGCACACCAAATATATTTTGTTTATGTGGAACCTGAGTCAATTAAATTACTTTTGCTGGTTCACTGCCTTAAGCTCGTCTCGTTGACCTATTGCCAGATTTGGATAATTAGATTAAATTATAATTTATTAAGATATTCCACGACAAAAATCATTTTTTCAATGATTAATTTTTTATTTGGGCTCTTTTCATAGGGCACATAGCAAAGAACGTGGTTTTCTTTGGGCTAGTAAGTAGAATTAAGCTGGTATTGAAACTTCCTTTAATGCAAAATTGAGAACTAAATTGTTGATATATGTACAAGTATAAGGTGGATGCAAGAATAGAACTCTATGGGAAATATTTGAGACATAAACAGTATGTGAATTTTAAAGTAATGATTCTTATTTTTTATATAGATTTAGAATACTTTTTAATGTACATTACTCTCCCTGCAATTTGACTGCACCTTAGGGGCTGTTTTTAAAAGATTTATTGTTCATTTTTCTCGGTATTCCGAGCCAAATATACAATTTCAGAGTTCTGCATTTCTCACAGTAAGTAAATGAAAAGATGCCGATGTTTATTTTAAAAGGAATAAGCCAAAGGATGAATTCCTTTCTAATGCAAATTCTCTAATGAATGCAGAAGTGTCTTTCTCTTAAAAACAACAATAACACTGATGACTTATTCCGCGTCTCTTCCATCTATTCGCTATTATTTTTCCTAGAAACAATTTGTGTAAAATTACAATACATTTTAAAAGCATTGAAAATTCTTTTGATCTTCATAAATAAACCCTTTTAGCAAATTTTTCCCTATTTAAAATAAAATAGAAGTACTTTATAGCAGGTATTACTTTAGAAATAAAATTTACGGCTACGTTTAATGCTTAAATTACATTTTTTCGCCAACAGCACCGGCGAATATAAGTGGCACTTAATTTGATTTGTTACGTTGAAGATTTAAGGGCTTCTTTATCGCTAAGATTGTCATATATAACTTGGAGCTTTCAGCTCTTAGAGAAAAAAGACTACAACTACAACAGGCAGATACACAGGTATCTCCAAACTGAGGTAATTTCAACTAACCTAAATTAGTGAATCTTGTCAGTTACATTGAAAGTTTTCTTTCGGGTGAATATGGATAGATTGACAGGGGGAGACCCAAACAACCCTTCCAAGGGTTTTCCAAAAGTTATTAGGGATCTCGGGAAGATTTTATGTAGCTAAATGTGTATGCAAGTATTTATACAGGGTGTATTTAAAAGTTATTAGAAATTTAATACACCCAGGTAAAAAAAAGTTATGAAGGTTTAGATGTATGCGAAGTACATGGTGGCGCCCTCTGTACGCCACATCAAATTTGGATTTCGCTTTTCAAAATAAACCCTTACTACCAGATTTCGAGCAAATTCTGCTATTATTAAAATATACGGGTGAGTCGGGAGGAATGGGCCTAACTCTAAGGGTTTAATCTATGCATCAAAATAATAAGAAAAAACTCAAATCTTGTTATCCAATATTCATTTGTTTTCAAGTTATAAGGCAAGAACAAAATATTGCATTAATTTAGCTTTCCTGTAATAAATGTTATTATTGTTTGCTTTTGATAGTTGTGCTGTCACTATCCTATTAGTGTCAGTATAAAATGTTGCATTGATTCACCGTTAACTTTCGGATTTGTATCATTTTAATTTTATAAAATGCCACACATTTATTCACATCTCGAATACGCCAATATGGTTTTTATTTATGGTTTGTGTAATGGGAATGCTAGAGCAGCTGCTGAAGAATATCGTGAACGATGTCCACATGAAAAAACACCGAACAGAAAGGCCTTTATCAGAGTTTTCAACAAACTCTGCGAGACCGGAGCTTCCAAGTGCTAATGCAACATCCGAACGAGCCATTCAACAGGATTTAGAAGAAATAGAAAATGTTCTAGCTTTAGTAGAAGAAGATGTGACGACAAGCTCACGAAGATTTGGAGTACAGTTGGGGATTCCCCAAAAAAGAGGGATCAATACGCTTCACGAGCAAGGCTTATACTCGTACCATGTACAGCGTGTACAGAATCTTCAACCTGCCAAGCGTATGCAATTTTGTGAGTGGATAATTAATAATCGTCATCTTTTACCGCACATACTTTTTACTGACAAAGCTACATTCACCCGTGACGACATCAATAATAATCGAAACTCCCATGTATGGTCGGACGAAAATCCTCACGCTATTGTCGAAAGTAATTTTCAACACAGGTTTTCAGTAACCGTGTGATGCGGCATGATCGATTATAATTTAATTGGCCCTTTTCTTTTGGAAAATCGCCTTACAGGGGATCACTACTTAAGTTGTTTACAAAATGAATTGCAAGGACTACTGGAGGAGATTCCTTTAAACATCACAATTTCAATGTATTTTAAATGCAACGGAGCGCCTGCCCATTTCGATCGCCGGGTCAAGCAGTATTTAGACCAAAGGTTTCCAGGGGTTTGGATTGGTCGCGGTGGTCCTATTAGTTGGTCTCCTAGATCGCCAGACCTCACGCCGTTGGACTACAATTCATGGGGTTGGCTAAAAAAGTAGATACTAGGGATGCATTAATTAGACGCATTAGAAATGCTGTACTTAATATTAAAGAAAGGCACGAATCAATTAGTAGATCCACGCGTGCCCTTCGTAAACGAAGCAGGAAATGTTTGGAAGTCATTGGCGGTATTCGCCTACCAATGCACATCTCTATAGGTAGCAAGAGGTCTCACATCTCAACAAGACATGGAAGAAATTCTGTCTTGGGGTAACAATAACCAAGTATGCTCTATGAAGCCCAAATTCGACCATCGCTGGAGTACTGCTCGCATATTTGGGCCTCTGCTCCTAAACATGCCCTGATATTGCTAGATTCCATTCAAAAAAGAGCCATTCGCTTGATCGGGGACCATGATCTGACAAACAACCTGGAAAGCCTTGAACATCGAAGGCAGGTTGGCGACTTGAGTTTATTTTACAAGTGCTCAACTGAGGTTGCCCGCTTGATTCCACCCAGAGCGGTGCATGGTAGAAATACACGACGAGCCACTGCAGCCCACCCATACGTGGTTCAGCTTAGTGTCCCTCGAACGACACTGTTTAAAAATTCTTTTATCTAGAGAACGTCATTACTCTGGAACAACCTCCCTGAGGCCGTGTTCCCCCACGAGTAGGATCTCCAAAGATTTAAGACCAACGTGAATTGTGTTATGCTTAAAATGGGGGTCGGTATTATCCTGAAGGGATGGTAAGATAAAATGAGACTTTAAAATGTTTTTACCAACTTTACCCTTTTAATTACCCAAGCTAACTCATCAGGGTGGGTTCACTGGATCTCATATCTGGTCCTGTCCAATACCATGATGCCACCAAAAGCATTACTACCATACTTACTTCTTACAGACCATGGAACATCAAGTTAACAACATATAAAGGGCGCCAGACAGTTTTTACTATCAGCAAAACTGCCAAAAAGAATATAAAATATATAGCCAAAGACCACAAATAGGCAAATCAAACACAAGCTAAGTTGACTGGTTTATATTTATCAAGACTACCCTGTAATTGGGTGAAGCCCTTAAATAATATGGTGTGATTTAGAGGGTCATGAGATTAATAAAGCAAAGTATAAACTAGGAATTCTCAATTCCAAAATGACAGAAAGGATCTATGAGCAATATTTCAAGAAAACTGTTAATAAATTATTAAAGTAAATATTTCAACCTGGTATACTCACCGCAGTGATGTCGACATTACCTTACAAAATGCTGGTACCTTACAGCATTATAACAGCATGATAATTAAGGAAAAAACAGTAAATTGATATAAATAAAGGTAATGGTTTAGAGATTTAAATGGTAAGTTAATGAGGTCTCAGCAGTCTAGGTTAAGCTTGCCTTCAGCCACAAGAAAGCTTACAAGGTATCTCACCAAGAGATGTAAAATTTAATAGAGTAAAAGGCCTTGGCAAACGCTTAGACTAGTCTGTCTGAGACTGTAAAAGTTATATCACTGGTATTATTTTAAAAAAAACTTATCTGACGATGAACATGAAAGGTCCATGTACACGATCAACTGCTACCAGGCCAAGGAAATTGCAGGTTGGATCTGCTAGCAAAATCAACTATCCATAACAGGTCCAAAAACCCATAGGTGACTTCAAAAGGCAAACGTCCAAATGTCCCGAAATGCCTAGGGTTGGCTTTTAAGCCGAAAAAATGTACCAAAACTAAAAACCCTAAGGAAACATTGTTTCCATTAGTAAATAATGTAAACCAGAAAACTCAGAAGGCAATGTTTACCCTTTACAATAAAAGACATGTGCTGCCCTTTTGTTTTAACCTTCAAAAAAAAATCCTTAAAAAACTCAAGGTCGACACATGGTCAAACCAATATATCTACATAAAATTAGGGTAAATTTTCCCCGGAGTACCAATTTTCACCAAAATTTTAACCATAGAAAAATGCAAAAAAAAGAACCAAACTTACCTCACAATACCATGGAGGGCCAAAGAAAAACGTGTCGCAAAGAAAGCCGATGTAATAGCCTCTAACGTGAATAAAATCCGAGAAACTCGCTAATCAATCCATACTACCAAAACCTACATAAAGGCCAAATAGGATTGATTAAAATTGAAGTTCAGCCAACATATCCGCTACACAGCGTGAATTTTCCGAAGAAATTCGTCTGTTGATCTGACTTCTTTCACGTCTGGACAAAAAGTAAAATGGAGATCCTCAAAGGGTTTAAAGAAAACGAAGGAGTGTCAAAAGTTGATTGACAAGAAATTCGCCACAGAATCAAGCCTTAGATGTTCACCAGGTTAGAGTGCAATTCTACTCTAGGTCAGTAGGCTACTTTGAAAGAGAGTACGAATGAGACCAGACCTACGCCCACCCTATCGAACTGTATCGATGCATAAAATAAGTCGATGCAAACGGCCAAGCGAATAAACGGTCCGAGCGACCGACGTACCAATAAAAACGACCAAACAGCTGACTGGCAAATTTCATATATAAACAAATTCAAGTCTGGTTTTACAAATGTATTACGATGGATTAAAAAGAAATACGAAGCAAGAGAAATCACGATGGATATCAGAAATAATTAGCCATAACTGATTACCTGAAAAATTTTGTAAGGAATGACCGAAATACAAGGTATGCTTGCAATAATACATAGTTAACAAATTCCAGACCATTACAATTGTTTCCTGCGCACACGTAGCGCTCGTAGAACGCCATCGTCACGGAAGTCAGGAAATGACTTGCCACCACACTCGTTGGATCAAAATTTTGACAGGTGTCATTTCACAGAGCTGAAAACTGATTTTTTTGAATAATCCGATCATTCCTCTTTAAAAAAGGTACTCTACATTTGTTTCATAAAAATTAGCCGTAAAATACAACACTTTTCTAATTGTCTGATTGATTGAGTGCATAAGATTTAAGTAATGGAGGATTATTCCTATAGTGGATATGCTGACATTCATCTAATTTATGAATAAGCACTGGGCAATTGTGTGGAAGCGAGAATAATTTATTCTGATACATTTCCAAATCGACGTTTACCGCACCGAAGATCTTTTGAAAGGATTGATCGTAGCTTTTCCATTTTGGGAAGCTTTGCCGCATCGTGATGGAGAAGGGCTTCCAAGAAAAGCAAGGAATCCTCAGTTAGAGGAGGACATTCTGGATGAGATTGCTGAAAATCCCTCTAACAGTGTAAGAAAACTGTCGGACCAAGTTCATTCGACAAAGTCGGTTGTTTATGAAACCCTCCGAGAACAACTGCTACATCCTTATCACGTCCAAAGGGTACATGACATGTCTCTCGCTGATTATCCTGCAAGAATCAACTACGCAAGTTGGTTTTGCAACCATTTAGGCAAAATCATAATTTTACTAGTATTGTTTTGTTGACGGACGAAGCCGGTTTTACCCGAGAAGGAGTTATAAATTGCCATAATTTGCATATCTGGCATAAAGAGAATCCCCATGCAATAGTACAGACAAGACAAAGCACCAATGGTTAACAACTAGGCGGGGATTATTGTGAATTATATCATTGGACCGTTCTACATTGAATGATTTGTTATGGATTAAATAGTGCCATGTATTTGCAATGCTTGCAATAAAACTTTAACGGTTCATTAGAAAATATGCCTGTAGAGATTAGAAAGTAGATGTGGCATATGCACGACGAGGCACCACCCTATTTTAGCAATTTAGTTTGTCAGCACTTATCAAATACTTTTGGTAATCGATGGATAGGTCGAGGTGGGCCTATTTTATGGCCATCAAGGTCACCCGACGTGACTCTATTGTTTTTTTTTATCGAAAAATTTAAAGGGGCTTGTATATTCGATGCCAGTTCACACCAGGGAAGATCTCAAGAGAAAGAATAACTCACCATTTCAACAAAATTCGAGGCAATCCTGGAGTGTTGTTTCAAGTGCAACGAGAAAACATCCGTTGACTAAGAAAATGTATATGGAGGTACAGGGCGCCCATTTTAAAAATCTGCTGAAGTAAACAAGAGAAAGCAAATCTTTCACATTTTTAAGATTCTTGCGCTTAAGTGAATTTCGAAGTGTCAATCATTTCAGTGGTTCCTTTATGCGGCACACTTCGATTTGGAAATGTACCAGAATACATTCTTCTTGCATCCACACAATTGCCGATTGCTTGTCCATAAGTAAGATGCATGTGAGCACTAATGGGATGTAATTATGGTAGATTTTATTTTTTTATAGGAATTATTAATTGGGTTAAATAACTTAGCTATGTTAATAAACTTGATTATTAAATAAATTTCGAAAGTCAATGCCTCAACGTGTTATACAAAAAATGTATTTTCTTCCAAAACGGCTAATTTTATCGAAATAAATGTAAAGTACCTTTTTTAAAGAGGAATGATCAGAGTATTTAAAAAATCAGTTTTCAGCCCTATAAAATTACAACTGTCAAAAATTTGGCCCAACGATTGTGGTGGTAAGTCGGTGCCTGACTTCCTCGACGATGTGAAACATCTACTGTAATATGGTTTTATGAGTTTTATAGACATAAAACAACATAAAATTTTATTAAATTATACATGTCGGCTCAAGAGTTAGAGCGGAAATAGTAAGTCACTGGGTACCCCTTTAGGGCTCTGTATCTTCGTTAAGGGGCACTATGAATTTTTTTTTCAATGACAAATTAGAGTTATTCTATACGCTCCCGAGGGTATGCCATATATTTACTGAACACCCTGTATAGAGAATGGCCCTGAATAGAGTTACTTACATAGACATCTTTATGGTTACTTACGTAAAAGACATATGGGCCTAATTTTTAATTTTTCGACAAAATGACATTATTTATAAAATTTTTTGTTTGAAACAAAATACAATTTATGATTGGAAAATTTAGTTAAAATATCTCGTTGTGCCACTTTTCAGTTGTAATTAACTCACTCTGAATACATACAGTGTGTATCAGCCAAATGGAATAAATTCTATAATAAATACATGGGGGCGTGTCCGAAAAAACGCTCGGACACGTCGATTGGTATTTCTAGTTGCGCATTTTTTTCAATAAAAACTTTTTATACAGGGTGTGTCATGTAACAGTGGCCAATACTAACTTTCTTATTTTAAATGCAGCACCCTGTATATTATTCAATTTTTGGATTTTTCAGAAAATTTTAGACATTATTTTATGTACAATATCCCATACCTACCTTCAACTGTTTCGGAAATATTAAGTGTTTTCAGATTTATTGCAAGAATTAACAACACACTAAAAAATTAATAAGTAATACTGTTTATTTCTTGATAATGTAAAAAACAAAAAAAAACATTAATGTAGGAGATGTTGAAAATGCTTGCCGCGAACGTCTTGGCAACATCCTAATCTTAAATAGAAATTTCTTCTAACGTTACTGAACATCTCATGCGTGACCGATCTAATTGCAAGCGTTATTCGTCTTCTTAAGTCAGCTAAGTCGAAGGGTTTAGTTTTGTATACAATATTTTTGACATAACCCCATAAGAAGAAGTCTAATGGCGTCAGATCAGGGGATGGTGCTGGCCATTCCATCGATCCACGCCTCCCTATCCACCGATTTGGAAATACTCGGTTGAGGTACTGCCGGACATTGATTTGGTAATGGGGCGGTGCTCCATCTTGCTGAAACCATATCATATTCGCTCGAAGTTGTGGGTTTGCTGGATCAGGATATAAGTTTGTCAAAGTTGGCAAGCCATTATTTTGCAGCAGTGCTAAATAGTTATCGCCATTTAAATTGCCATTAATGAAAAAGGGACCTATGATATGATCTCCAACAATTCCTGCCCAAACATTAACCTTTTCAGCATATAGCGTATGTTCTTCTCTGATCCAGTGAGCATTTTCCCTAGACCAGCAGCGGCAATTCTGACGATTAGCATGACCAGCACTCATCAGAAAACAAAACATGTTCTAATTGGATCACATTGTTATCTAACATTGCCATCATTTGTTCACAAAAATACGTTCTCCTATCAAAATCGTCTTCCATGAGCTCATGAGTAGGTATCATTTTATAGGGATACATTTTATTTTCTTGTAATGTTCGAATAGTCGATGAATGGCAAACATCAAACATTGGGGCTGTTTTTCGACTAGAAGTATGTGGGTTTTCCTGAAACTCCAGCATAATATCTAATTTAGTATCATCACTGATTGCGTTGGCAGCTACTATTTTATCTGCTTTACATGTCCAAGCTGGCGAACCTGCTTTTCTATTTTACTAATTGTCCCTTGAGTTATAGGCGGCAAATTTGAAAATTTTAAACCGTTAAAGATAGGTATAGGATATTGTACATGATATATGTCATAGACCTCGTAACTATTAGACCGAACAATAACAAATAAACGTGTTGTCATCATTGTATTCCATAGTAAAGTAAATCAACATTCAAGCTGCTCCCCTCCACTTGGTTTGCCAGACTTACGCCACAGAAAACGTAGTTTTCTGGGCTTACTCTGTTAAAAGTATTAACTTCTATGATTTACTAGAATAACATGATGTGGGAAATATATAACATTGCCTAAAACCTTGTAAAATCTGTAGTATGGCAACGCAGCAAAAAAGAATCCGCCCAGATCCCATCATTTTCGTGGCCACCCGCATCGACCCGGCAATACTCGGATTTGTGACAGCGTTTTTCTGTGGGTTTTCCTGGAGTTTTGTCAACCTAACCTTTATTGTTCTGTGGTTTTGTCGCATGCATATGTAAATTCAGAGTAATCCCCACTCCCGACCCCACCTAGTTCCTCACGGCGCCGGCGTCTCGCCATCAAACGATTTTGGCATCACAATTTTATAGCATTTATGAATGGCGTGTCGGATCTATAGTTACGATACCTATGATTTATGTCTAAAATTTTCTGAAGAATCCAAAAATTGAATAATACACAGAGTGTTGCATTTAAAATTAGAAAGTTAGTATTGGCCACTCTTACATGACACACCCTGTATAAAAGCTTTTAGTGAAAAAAATGCGCAACCAGAAATACGAATCGACGTGTCCGAGCGTTTTTCGGACACGCCTCCATGTATTTATTATCGAATTTATTCCATTTGGCTGATACACACTGTATATGGAATTAAAATAATCTCTTGTAATATCTTTAGAATTTTAGTTAAAATCGAAAAATTAAGTAGTGAAGAAAATATCCTGTATAGGACGGAATTTGTGAATAGCCATGCAAAAAATATTTTAAATGCCCTACATGCTAATATTTGTTAATTGTTATTCAGCATGAAAAATTAAACAGTTGAGGGGGTGGGACATTATGACGAATCACCCTGTACCCATAAATCCTTCAATACTAGAAACGAACCATATTTCGAACACTAATTTATTTTATTTCTTTAACTTAAAGCGCGAAAATATTTTACACAAATTTATCCTTACAATCCTCTAATGAATTTCATGGAAAATATAAATTAAAGTGCTACGAACGTTCCATTTTCCACCGAAGCAAGGAAAGTCCCTCTAGAATGCAAATTCCGTAATGAAAGCCCTAGTGTCTTTTAGGCAACAATAATATTGATTACTTATTTTACTCGTTTTTCTATGTTTTATTTTGAAGCCTGGCTGAATACTGGTTAAATAATGGAGATTGGGACATCTCCAAAGGAAAAAATATGGAGAATCTCTTAAAAATGATTTTAGGTTGAATTGGCGTTGTGATTTTAGGATAATTCAGGTCAGTTGACAACTAGACCAGACTTGTGTAATTTATTTCTGTTTAATTAAAAGATTATTATAAAAATATGGAAATTATTTTTCCTGACAAGGCTTTGAAACGGGCTCGTTATAGAGAGAACATATTTAAATCATTATAATAACGATAAAGGTTTTATAAACTTGTTGTTGCAGAATATTGCGAAATAATGAAACTAATAAAACTTTCGCTACGGGCATTGAGCAAAAGTTCAAACAGGATTTGTTTTTCTCGGCAAAGGAAGCGAAAATATGTTTACAACTAAAACACTGCAAATGTTATATTTTTAATGGATGCAGCAATAGTTATGTACTAATTAAAACCCAAAGTTATACACAAATTAGCATAGTAGGTAAATTTTATTTTTTGTTTCAGTTTCCTGGTTGTCAGCAAGCCTGCAAGTTTCATCAAGAGGCATCGGCGCGTGGCCAGCAATCACAACCCGTCATCCATACTAAAGGCGAAGCCGTCATCCATGTCAGCGGAGCTAGAGCTCAGTGGCCGTCGAAGCCGCTGTCGGTAGATCCGAACACTCCCGTTGTCTACGTTGTCATGCGAAAGAGCCAAGGCGGTCCATGGAGGCAAATCATTCAAACCCTGGACTCTGGAACTAGAGTACCTGTGGATCAAGGAAATGCCATGCTAAGAGTTTTAGTTGTGGATCCCCAAGGATTGCTTACGATTTATAGTCCGGATGAACCGAGTCTCAGACGAAATAAGAAGAAGAAAAAAACAATAAATACGGAAATTAAAGCCACAACCAGCAAAACCATAACCTACGACGAAGACGCGCCCTGGGCACTAAAAGAAGTATCATTAATCCATCAGAAAGTTTTAGTTATCGGTGAGATTGCTTGGGAACCTAAAACCATCCGAGGAGTATACCTGGTGACGTGGGAAGTCGACGGTGGTGGACTAAAAGGTAACCTTTTCACCGACTCCACCTGTGTAACGCTTTCGTTATGGCCAGACACAGTCTACCACATTCAAGTGGAACTAGTATCCAGAATACCTGGAGTAGAAAATCTCAAATCCCAAATGATGGATCTGGACACAGGGCGCGCTCAGAAAGTCTCAACCGAGACGGACGTGAATATTCTTCCGGAGGAGTCTCCGGAGGAGGATGACCCTAACTCGCCCTTACTATCAGTGCTATTCAGTGCTGTCAGAGGTGAACACCTCCGACAATCGTACAGACGCGTGGAACTGGTGATGGGAGCGTGCGTTGCTATAGTGCTGTTCGTCATTCTTTTAGCGATAATCTTGTGGAGGTGGAGAAGTAGAGGAGCCATTATAGAAAACATGATTACCGGGAGTACGAATGTGAGGGGACAGAAACTCGTGGAGGATTTCAGTGTGTACTCAGGTTAGTTCTGTTTTTTTACTCTCCATAATGGCAAAATCCATTAATTTTAATGAGTATGTATAAGAATCGTCAATGGATTAAGTAGACTTGACCAGTATACAGCGTGCTGGCCCACCATATATACAGGGTGTTATTTATTAAATGTCCGATATTTTACAGGACAATTCCTCGGTTATTTATAAGGTGAAAAGTTCATATAATCATGGGTCCGCAGGCCCTTCATTTCTGAGATACAGGGTGTTAAAATTTTTGACAGGAACAAAAAATATGTACGCCACTGCCGTTTTCTCTTTTGATAACACTGTTATATAAGCACTTTATTGGCTAATATTCTCATAATTTTGTGATTTCGGCTTCGTTTAGCAAATAAATTCTATTTTATCAAACTCTGATATGGGCATAGTGATATGCAAATAAATGCCATCCATTTCTTCGTTATTCTTTTTCTCGAGAACGATTGCTCGTAGCGACTTTTAATAAGTATACCTTTTTCATGTAAAAAAGATGAAGAAATCCATTTTCTTGCATGTCTCTGGGACAACATAATAAAAAATTGTTTTTTACACGGTGTTGAAATATTTAAAAAATATCCTAAGTAACAAGAAGAAGCAAACTAATATGACGCTGAAACTTGGTGACAGTTTTTAATGAATACAAATGAATCTTTTAAGCTAAAAATTATTTGTGTCATATTGCCAGTGGCGTGCACAGTGGTAACGCCGGAAATTAGAAAAACAAAGAAACAAGAAAAACGCTTTATTGAAACGACACCCCAACAACTGGTTCGCTATTTCTTTTTTAGTAACATTTGACAATAAGTAACACGAAACTTACAATAGTTGCTGAAAATATCCTCCTTCAACTTCAATGCAAGCATTACTTCGTCTTAACATCGATTGCCGAACACGTTGAAATATTCCCGGCTTTATCTGATCACATGAAACTCGTATCTGTTGTATTAATTATTCTTCAGTGTTGACTAGAGTTTTATAAACGAGGCACTTTAAATGCCCACAAAGGAAAAAAATCTAAGGGATTTAAATCCGGTGACCTGGGTAGCCATGACTGTGGACCTGCGCGACCGATCCACTTTTCTCCATAAGTTGCATCCAGAAATTGACGTGCTACTATGCTAAAGTGAGGTGGGGCCGCATTGCTCCTCTTACTGGCAGTGGGACATTTTCTAATAGTTCAGGTAACACAGATTCCAAGAAATGACGATACCCTCAACCATTTAATCTCGGTGATAAAAAATGAGGTCCAATGTCCCACAACACAACCCAAATATTCACGGAAAACTGTTGTTGATAAACACGCTTCATCGGTAAACATAATATGGGATAGAAATGTCGGAGATGCTACCTGTTGTCGCAAAAGCCAAGTACAATAAACAATTTGCTCGGGAGAATCCGCAGGTAATAGCACTTGAATACTCTGTAGATATGTGGTAAGGATACAGTTGATATTCCCTTAAAATCTGCCATACGGTAAAGTGAGAAATGTTTAATTATTGTTCAATTTTGCGTGTACTTATATCGGGGCTACGCTCAACTTCATGTAAAACTGCTTCATCCATCTCCCCTATTCTTACTGTTACAGGTTTCAAATGTTTGTCTATTTGGTACAATGCGATCAGGATATCTCTCTTGATAAATGCGTCTAGCCGCTCTGGAATTGCCTTGGGCCATTCCATAGACCAAATGCATATTGGCCATTTCTGAGTTTGTAAACTGAACCATTTTGTAATATCAGTAATGAATTTTATAGCTTAATACTCTCAAAAACACTTCAAATAATTACATAATTTACTTGTGGTGGGCTACATTCTTGGTGAAACCGTATATCCATTATGGGTAGAAAAAATTACTTGTTCTGATTCACATTTTTTATATTCAGTTACCTGACACGCGTGTTTCGGCCCTTTCGGGTCATTTTCAAAGGAGTACAAAGACTAATTTATAAATGTTGTTACAAAGGTATTTATCTAAATTCTAATGTAAGGTATAAATAGGTAATAAAGTAATTGAGAACAGGGCTTACAGTTGATTAATACATTATGGATTTTTCCTACTGTTGTACGGGTGGTTATCAAAAAATATGTTGCATCTTATTTTATTATGCTGTTGATAATTGGGTTAGCAATTGAAGGTATTTCTGTTTGATTATTCACAACATTACTTTTGTTTTTTGTTGCTTTTCTGATTGTAAGTGACTCTAGAAGGTTCAATTTTTTGCTTTTGTTCTGAATGTGAATAGGTTTTATTTTATTTGAAATTGAATGGTTTTCTTTTATGCAGTGGTCGGCCATACCTGTTTTATTTTGTTTCTTTTAACCCTTTGCGTCCCACTGGTCGCTCCACGTAACCACCAATCTAATAATTTGTTGACCGAGTCCTACTGGTTAAATGGCTTAACCGCTGCTTACATCGTAATGTTAGTGGTGCCATCTATTGGAAACATTTGAGTTTGCACTTCAATTGCATGTAATACGCTGTTTTTCTTATAGTGTTTCGGCTACCGGCGAGTGGTCAGTGACAGAGAATTTGTTTTTGTTTATAAGTTTGAGTAAAAATAGGAGCAACTTGATATGGCACGTAAGTAATTGCACTAAATACTGTTTACTGTCACATTGTACAGCGGGTTTGTCCATTTTTTTGTCGTACTGCATTTTATCTATTGTACTATTTGGTGGTTGCCTGACATAACCACTAGGAATATAAGGGCACCTTTGGAAATATAAATATTTTTTTCTGCAATTTGCAGATGGAAGGAAAAAATGGTCTTTTGCGGATCTTGAAGCAATGGATGATGGACAAATAGATAATATACTGGCTGAAATTCCGTCCGACATAGAATCTTTAGCAGATGACTATTTATCAGGGGATGAAGATGAAGTTCACCATACACTTGACAATTTACTTGATAATATTGACGAAAATATGATTGCTGAGCAAGAAGACCTCAGCGCAGAAGTTTTACTGGAACCTCAGGATATTGAAATCCAGAGCGATGACGACGAGCCACTCGCACATGTAGCTGAGAGATTACCTAGATATGTTCCCAAATTTACAGGTGCAACTTGGTCTAAGCATAATTATTATCAGGAACCTCCAACATTTGATTTATCCGAGAGCGTAAATATGAACGAGGCCATTGAGCTTCCCCTTGACATTTTTTTGTGCTTATTCCCAGAGGATTTGTTAGAGTCAATAGCATTCAATACAAATTTATATGCTACCCAAAAAAATACTAATAAAGGAACTAAGAATTTTCAACCAACTACGTGCGACGAAATCAAGATATTTTTTGGAGTAAACCTACTTATGGGTGTGAAGAAGCTTCCTAGCTTGAAGGACTATTGGTCCTCACAAGAAGAAATCAGAGATGCCTACATCAGCAAAGTTATTTCCCGTGATAGATTTTATTGGTTGCTTAGTCATTTACATTTTGCAGATAATACGCTACAACCAAAAAAAGGAGAACCAAATTATAATAAACTCTATAAAGTGGGACCGCTACTGACTACACTTTCTACAACATACAAAGAGTACTACTCTCCGCGAGAATTTCAAGCAATTGACGAAAGCATGATCAAATATAAAGGTAGATCGTGCATGAAGCAATATATGCCTGCAAAACCTACCAAGCGCGGATACAAGGTTTGGGTCCGTGCAGATGATTCGGGTTACGTTTGTGAATTCCAAATATACACTGGAAAATTAGGAGATCTGCCCGAAAAAGATTTGGGTGCAAGAGTAGTAAGAGACCTAACACAAGATTTGAAAAATAAAAATCATCGGGTATTCTTTGATAATTATTTTTCTGGTTTAGCGGCGAATAAGTCAATTACATGTATTACTCCATATATCTTTTATAATATAAAATACTTACTTAGTCAATAAAAAAATGAGCCAAATTCCTACTGGTCACCTGTCGGAACCACCATTTTTTTTTTAAATCTGCAGCGGCAAAATTTTTTTTTTTACCATTATACTGTTAACTCTTTACTTTTAACCTATAAAACATGATTTTTTAATAAAAAATGTCAAAAAACGTTAATGCCGGACGCAAAGGGTTTTAAATAGAAGTTGTATGTTCTTTTAGTCTGGTTTTAAAATTTCGGCCTGTTTGTCCAATATAGATGGCATCGCAGTTGTCACAATTTATTTGGTAGACTCCGCTTCGTAAGAGTTTGTCCTTTGTTTCTATTTTAGAATTGCATAAGTGTCTACTTAAGTTGTTTTTATTTACTTGTATAGGAGTGATGTTAAATTTTTTTAGTTTTTTGGCTTGTATTTCCGGTAAAATTGATCGAACAATATTTGGATTTACTTGGATTGGGGTGTCCATGGTAGAGAAGTTTTTGTGTTTTTGTCTTAGTTTTTTGTTAATGATTTTTATTTCGTAGCCGTTGTTTGTGGCTATGGTTTTAATTATATCTATACTTTTTTATATTTAGTGTCTGATAGGGGGATGTTGACTGTCTATATAGAATACTGTGGAAGGCTGCTAGTTTGTTTTGATGAGGTTGTTTGGAGTCCGCGGGTACAATTGTGTCTGTTGTGGTAGGTTTTCTATGAATTCCATAGTTTAATTGATTATTGTCATTTTTTATGGTGAGTTCCAGAAAATTTATTAAGTTATTTATTTCTTTTTCTATCGTAAATTGAATTTTCTTATTTTGGTTATTAAGTAAATTAAGAAATTGTTGTAGGTGTCGTTCCGTGCCTGTCCAAACACAAAACACGTCATCGACATATCTACACCAAAAATGTATATTTTTAATAAATGGATTATTTATGTTGAATAGCTTGTTTTCGAAGTTTGCCATATATATTTCAGCTAGTAAAGGTGATAGGAAATCCCTTATTTTGTATATAAAATGTGTCGCTAAACCTGAAATAACTTTGGTCAATGCAGAGATTGGTGAGCGCAATTATTTCGTGTATATTGTGACTGGGTTTTGGCTAGTGACTAGGTTATTGTGTATGATATTTTTTAATTTAGTTGTAGGTATAGATGTAAATAGACTCTTACCGTCAAATGAGACTAGAATTGAATTGTGGGGTATATTTAAGTTATTTGTTTGTTCTATGAATTCAAACGTATTCTTTGTGGCATACTTCGAAGAACAGTTTAAAATTTTTGCAAGGTAGTCGTTAAGAAATTGGCATAATTTGTATGTAGGGGCATTAATGTAAGGTACTACTGGTCTTATAGTATGGATTTTGGGTTGTCCGTATAGTATAGGTGCTGTTGAGTTCATAATTTTAAGCTTAAATATTTGATTGTTTGGTAGGACACCATTGATGTTTTTAGTTTCTTTAATTATTTGGTTATGGAATGAAAGTGTTTGGTCCTTTTTAAGTTCTGTAAAGTTATTTTCCAAAATGAAGTCTTTAACTTTCGTTATGTAATCGGTCTTATTTAGAATGGTTATACTGTTCCCTTTATCAGCCTTGCAAATTATAAGCTTTCTAGTTTTACATTTTTATTAGCTATTTATTTGATTATTTGGTTTTTAGAATTTTTATAATTAATAATGTTATTTTGATATTTTTTAAGGTCTTTATGAATAATCTGTGAAAAATCAGTTGTCTTGTTCTGGGATATCGTCTATTATTGACAAAGCTTGTAAAATATGTCGTTAAATGAAACCCCTTGTCCGTAAAAAAGTTTTCTCTTTAATGTTTGAAAACAAAATGAATATAAAAACGGTAAACGCCCAATAGTTAAAAGAAACACAACGAGTCTAATATTACGCGTTCAAGTAAATATTATCTAAAACTAGACTAACCATACCCAAATTTTCTTTCTAGGGTCAAGTTTTAGCGTCTTAGCCCTTGCAATCGAGACGTTGAGATTTAGGCCTTGATCTATTTTTAGAATACAACTAATATAGTGTCTTTTGCACGTAGGGCGAGTTATGGTGAATTTACCACAGGGGCGCCGTTAAGTTTATTAATTCACGCACTATTTTTAACAAAGCTAATTCAGTGTCTATCGTCAAAGCATTTCATAATCTTCGGTTTTAATACCGAAGTTGGGGCAGTACTTTAAACCTTTTTCAAGAAGTTTATGTTCTTTTTGAGTAAATGCAGAAAGATTTTTAATTTTTGAATGAAAGTTAAATTTATCATTTGTTTCAATTTGTTCAGCGACGTGTAATTTCGTTTTTTATTTTCTATTAGATTTGAGAGTTTTTAGTTCGATTTAAGTAATGGTTATGTATTTCCTCATTGACCAGTTCTATAATATTATAAGTGATGATGTCAAAAGTAATGTTTTCCAATCTTTTTAATAGTTCTATATGAATAACCTTCAAATGCTCACCCAAATTAAATCTTCTGGTGTACCACTTTCGATTTTCAAGTTGAATCCAGGTTTTGTAGGCTGTCTTCAGTGCTCTGTTTGCTTAGATGGATTTGTGATTGCGCATCTTATCTTCATGTATGTTGGCTGCACTTGAATTTTGAGACACTCTGTGTTGAACTATATGTGTCGGTTGCACATTTTGAATTTTCTTAGAGTCTTTTTATCTACTAGGAATCGGGAAAACTCAGCTCTGTCCCAACTGCGGAGCAGGAGAGGAGACCTCGTACCACTTGATAGGAGTGTGTGATAGGTGGGTTCGCGCTAGAAGGCATATCCTTGGTGTGACAACACTAGCATGAAAGGAGTTAAGTACCCTGAACTGAGAGAAGCTGCTAACCGTTCTAATACCTATTAGGGGGACTATTAGGCCTACTCGCCGGTCTTCTGCTACCTCAAAAGTACTACTATTACTACTACTATATTTTACTCAATAGATATTTCGTTTAATATTACGGTCTTACGAAAAATTTTTTTTTTAATTTTAACTGAAAATTAACGCGGCTTCGGACGTATATTGATATAAACTTCGATTGCTCGTGCGGTGATTCCATACCCCAAAATAAGACAAATAGTTTCTATTGACATAGATTCGCAGCCGCTTTAATTTTGAGATACAGGATTTTGAAAATTAAAAAAAGAACGGTTTTTCCTTATTATTTTTGAGGCCGCTTTAGATATCACTTTGAATTTTAATAGGTACTAACTAGGCATAAAGACACATTTATTTAATAAAAAAGATTTGTCATACTTCTACCAGTGGTGTCCGCGCTAACATGTATTGTCATATTGTTAACAAGAAAAATGATACGCCACTGCTTTTCTTCAAAATAAATATTGTTTTTAAAACTGCGCTTTATCACTTAACAAAAATGGTCACTAGACTTTCTTCGCGTGACGCATATCGCTCTGCCTATATCAGAGTTTAATAAACAAAGCCGAAATTGAAAAATAATCGAAAGGTATTTCGCATTAAACATTAAACTGCCTACATAACTGTGTCATCAAGAGGGAAAATGGTAGTGACGTACATATTTTTCGCTCCGCTTAAAAATTGTAACACCCTGTATATCAAAAATAAAGCGGTTGCGGACTTATGTTTATAGGAACTATTTGTCTCATTTCTTGGTAAGGAATCATGACATGAGCGATGGCATATGTTCTTTTGAAACGCCCTGTATACTTCGAAATCATTTTAAGTTGTAGGCATAGTGCATTTCTATAAAACTTTGATATTGAAAAATAATAAAAAGTTTAGAAGTTGTAGAATCCTGCGTTGATAGTGAGCCACCTTGTATAGGGAGGAAGAGACTTGACGTAGTGCCGGTACTTTGCGTTCTGATTAACATATTTGATTTTGATAGCAGATTACAATAATAAGGGTTTTGTCTGTGTCAATGCCAACATAAAGTCGTAGATGTTGACAAATCGATTATTTTAATCAGATGACCAATGAGCAAATCAGTATCCGAAGTTCCAGCGTCCTTAGTTTGGTTTGCTTGTAGCTTTACATCGAAAATGTTAAAATGAAAAGTCTCCTTTATATATAAAGCAATTTTAAAACAATATAATTCCATATTTCATCCAAATATCTATGTTTTCATCCATTATATTATTTTACATAACTGGACGCTTATATAAACATGGTATTTCGGAATTCAGATGGCATCTTGTCAGATGTTGGAGTAATGCGGATTCTCTTACAAAATAGATCTACGGTATGAAATCCATAGAGGGGAAAACTGGATATATGCCGGACATCAAGGGATTCTAGCCATCCGTATGCACGGTCGGACAAGCGGAATTTCCTCGCAAATCCTTAAATAAATTTTATACGGAAACTTGGCAAAAACTAAATGGATGATGCACATCGTTTTTCTTATTGGAATTAGGAAGAATATACGATATTACTTTGAGGAGTATTGTATTATATTATATCTAACCTGCATATTAGGTATAATATATTAAGCCGTGTGAGCAAAAATGATTATCATCAATGTGTTCCTTGCATCTGGGCTGTACTGCTTAGCGGTAGAGCCTAATACCTGTTAGGTATCAGTAAATACCAGCATTATTAATCAATCAGTTATTCTGTCATCTTTAACAGTCGTTACAAGTAATTTGATTTATGGAAAGTTTATCCAATTTCTTGAATAATTCACGCGATGGGTTTTGAGGAACAGCACAAAAAATTCATGGTTGAAGCGTATTCTCGAAACCGGGGTTAGAGTAAATGGTGAGGGGCAATACAATCAGCGTTTGCGCATGGAGGATTTTCGCGATAATTTTCCTAACGTCGCTTGTACTGCTGGGGATTTTTATCATTGCCTGAGAAGAACCGTGGCTCTGTTTAGGGAAACACGAGGGGGAAACCACCTTAGAATTTTGGTGTACGAGCTGATAGAATTTTTAGAATTTTTCAGAATTCATTAGTATTTCTTAGAATTATCAGAATTTTTTAGAATTTTTTTAGTATTTCTTAGTATTTTTTAGAATTTAATTAGAATATTTTTGAATTTATTTAGAATCTTTTTAGTATTTTTTAGAATTTAAATAGATCTTTTTCTAATTTAATTAGAATTGTTTCCTTATGCGCATGCTCAAAATTATGCATAATCTATAGAAATTTCCCCCCTCTACTACTTTATACATCGGCACATTATTTGTTTATTTGAGCAGTAGCTAGCGAGACGCACGTTGCGATTAAGATTTCATATACGTGTCAACGATTTAGTACTTGTGCAAGAAAGGAAACCTTTCAGATGACAATATTGGCTTAAATAAACTGCTGGAACTTTGAAACGCATAAAGTAAATTTTTAGTCTATATTTTAAACTAAATATCTCGGAAAATATTAAGGATATTTGAACCCGGTTAGAAGCATATTGAAGCTCATTGTTTGGTCTTAGGGTATATTGATTAGTTTTGGTTTGTGTACATTTCGATTTCACAATACAGGGTGGTAAATGAAACGGTGCTAATTTAACAAAATTTCACGGAGACCCCATTTCGTTCCAAAGATATTTTCGCTTTATTTCTTGGTTTTAAAAGAAACACAGGTTCAATTGAAAAAAACGGCTTTCTGGGTTTTTGAATAAATGTCGTAGTTTTACATTAATTAGAGTTTAAGCGAAAACGACACTTTCGGATTTTATCACCCTGTATCTGTCTGGCAATTGCTCGGAAAAAAGGTTTTTAACTTATTGTTAGTTCCAAATTATTGGCTTTTTTTCGCGTTTTAACCTCTTCAGACCCAAGGCCAATTCATATCGATTAAATTGTTAATTTTTTGGCTATGTGCTTGTTTCTACATACAAAGGCAAAACATCAATGCGTTTTCAAAATTTTTTTATTTAATTTTGGAAAAAAAACATGTATCATATATGATACTTTGGGTCTATACTCATACAAATAAAATAATATAAACGAAATTTAAAAAATGTGAAATTACGTATGAAAAGTTAAAAAACAATTTCTTTCTATGCTACAGCATAAATACACTCCACAAGATTTACATCTGGCAAATGTTAACTTATTACAAGTAGATAAATGGCACTTGGATCGTGATTTTTGTTTATTTTTCATGAATTCTACCAAGTGTGTATTTCCCTGACGCCTGTATCTCTTGTCAGGAATAGATCGGACGCTTCTTCTTTTGTTCCCAGATTCTATATTCTGTTCCTCGAAGTCTTCCCATTCCATATCATTCCTCCTCGAAATCAAAACCATCGTCGAAATGTAAGATATCTTCTTGCTGTAAATTTTGGTCGGCAGTAAACTCCTCTTCGACGTCATCATCCCCATCAAGAAGATCATCATCAATATCAGATTGATCTAAATTTAATGTGTCAGCAAGGTCATTAAGCTCTTTTCCGTCAAAGGGCCTGAAACAAACATTTCTGTCTATAAAATTCCACTTTCCGTAGATTAGGAATTACAAAAAATATGAATTGTCACAGACCCAAAGTATCGTTAGTGATACTACTACTATTTTTGGACATTGATAGCTTTTCCGTGAAAATTTTTACAATTACACAGCATACTAACATTAAATAACATTATAACAACAATTTAAAACCATATAAGTTTTTAAATATTGTGTACTTACGTTTGTTCATGCTAAAAGCCATCACCAGGTGTTTTACCGTTATGCACTCATATGTAAACAAACAAATGCTAACGCTGGATCAACCGGCAACTGCGCGCAAAACTTCCTGAGCATGTCTTGCGACGGTATCATGGGAGATACTCCTGGGACCAAACGAATCGGTGCGCTCAAAGTGTAAAATAAAAAATAATTTTCGCGAGTATCGTATATGATACCGTGGGTCTGAAGAGGTTATAAAGATTTTATACAGGGTGAGAAAAAAGTATACTTTCAATACCCTAATAATAATAATGTTTTTATTTTCCCAGTAACAGCTTGTTCTCGGTTTATTGGTGGCACAAGAGATATTTTAACCTCAATTAATACAATCGAGATTGCCTTGATAATTTTGTTTATTGACATTTAAGTTGTGATGACAGGTAAGTTATTAATTTTATAAGAGTGTGGTGTAAACGTCGAAGATGTCATAACATTAATCGAATGGATTGGCCAGCAAAATCTTCTGACCTTAACATAATAGAGCACGTTTGGTCTCGTTTAAAATTATTGGTGAGATCTCGGGACAACACCCCGCAAACTTTTGACGAGTTAACTCCAGCCATTATTGAGGAATGGGAAAATATTTCTCAAGAGTTTATTCGTAGTTTAGTAGATAGTATGCCCTGCGGGTGCGCAGACGTAATACGAGTTAGAGGGGGGCCTACAAAATATTGTTGACTTTTGTATAGCATATAGCGTTGTTTATTTTTGATTACTTAAATTAATTTACAAGTATTAGTTTGTATCATAAAAACATCAACTTTGAATTAAAAATGTTTTGTGTTGCAAATAAACTACTGAAATAAAAAATTAAAAAACCGTCTTGGCATTTTAATCCATAGTTCTAAACACTTGCATTGAATTTTGAGAAACATAATTCTATCTCTTGTGCCACCAAATTAAACCGAGAAGAAGCTGTTACTGGAAAAATAAAAACATTATTATTATTAGGTTATTGAAAGTATACTTTTTTCTCACCCTGTATAAAATCTTTTTAAAACGCGAAAAAAAGCCAAGAATTTAGAACTAACAATAAGTTAAAAACCTTTTTTCCGAGCAATTGCCAGACAGATACAGGGTGATGAAATCCGAAAGTGTCGTTTTTCGCTTAAACTCTAATTATTGTAAAAGTACGACAAACCCAGAAAGCCGTTTTTTTCAATTGTACCAGTGATTCTTTTAAAATCGAGAAATAAAGCAAAAATATCTTTGGAACGAAATGGGGCCTCCGTGAAGTTTTGTTAAATTAGCACTGTTTCATTATCCACCCTGTATTGTGAAATCGAAATGTATACAAACCAAAACTAATAAATATACCCTAAGACCAAACAATGAGCTTCAATATGCTTCGAACCGCGTTCAAATATCCTTAATATTTTCCAAGATATTTAGTTTAAAATATAGACTAAAAATTTTCTTTATGCGTTTCAAAGTTCCAGCATTTTATTATCCAGATCAGAAAGTGGATATAACTGATCGCATCCTTTATCTACTCAATTTTGTCTAAGAGTAAGCTTACCAAATAATGTAGTACGATCACTTAAAAAATCATTAGTTATTTGATTACTCTATGAGGGAAAAGGAAGGGTAAACACAGATCGCATAAATACAGGGTGTTTCAGAAGTACGGTACGTAACTTAAGGAGGTGGTTCCTTATGATATTCTAAGAGAAAAAATTCATATGAACATGTGTCTGGAGTTGCCCGTTTTTGATATACAGGGTGTTTACGTTTAAAAAAAAAATCGTTTTCTTATAATTTTTTTAAATATCCTTTTTCCGATTTTATTGAAATTTGGTACTGTTGTTCATAATGTTAATTAGCCCTAACTAAATTAAATGTATTAAGTTCAGTGGCGTCCCGGGGAGCACCTTAACGAATATTATTGACAAAAAATGTACGTCACTGACTTTTTCCTAATTTTGATATTTTCTCTCGGATTTACCAAGTAATAATACAATTTCTTTGCTCGCTGAATTCTTTTCGCATCTTGCCTAGTATTCGAGAGAAAATATAAAACCTATGTACTTATTTCAAAGTTAATTAAAACATTTAAATTAAAAATAAAATTTTTTTTTTTAAATAATGATATAAAAAAAATACGTTTTAAACAGTGAATCAAAGCAAATGTTGAAAATAGCCACTTTCTGATAAAACGCACGATTGCAATCGTCTCACCATTGATTCTCTTACAAGTTCGAAAATGCCTGCATTATTTCGTATTGCATCGCAACTTGGTGTCTTGTATACAAGAGACTTTAGGTGACCCCATAAATAATAGTCTAGAGGATTCAAGTCGGGACCGCGAGCTGGCCAATCTTGCGGGGATCAGTGCGTCTAATTCGGCAATTAGGAAAAGTCTTGTCGAGGTATTGACGAGCAAATATTCTAAAATGAGCTGGGGCGCCGTCGTGCATGAGCCACAAATTAGTTTTTATTTGTAGAAGTATTTATTCTAACAGAACGTCAAGTTCTTCACATAGAAACTGTGTGTAGGAGTTTCCATTCAACCGAGATGGTAAAAAGTATGGCCCAATAAGATGGTCGCCAATGATCCCTGCCCATACATTCACCGAAAATTGTTGCCGAAAACGACCTTCTCTAATTTTATGAGGATTATCGTCCGCCCAAAAATATTCGTTATGAAAATCCATAATGGCTTCTATTGAAAAAGAGGCCTCGTAAGTAAATAAAATGTTCAGTAAAAAATTGTTGCTATGTGCTACTGTATGCAGCAACCACCTACTGAAATCAAACCTTGCCTGAAAATCACGGGGAAGCAGAGCTTGCACACGTTGAATATGGTATGGGTATAGTTGATAAAGATGCAAAACCCTCCAAACAGTTGATGTTGTTTGAAGTTACACTGCTACCTTCCTGGCACTAGTTGAAGGATCATCTTCTATCTTTCGAAGTATAGCCTTTTCTAACTCAGGCGTAGTTCTTATTGCAGGTCTACCAGGAAGTTCCGTACTACGTTTAAAACTTACAGTCTCACTTAATCTTGCATGGAGCTGTCTAAATATTTTGGCACATGGCACATTTTTTTGAAAAAACTTTAACACCCTGTATATCAAAAACGGGGCAACTGCGGACACATGTTCATATGAACTTTTTCTCTTAGAATATGATAAGGAATCACCTCCTTAAGTTATGTACCGTACTTCTGAAACACCCTGCATATTTTTGACACATTGTAAACGTAAAAATGATACAGAAGATAAAAATGCAGATAAAAAATTAGTTAGTTAAGAGTGTTCTAGAACGTCCGAAAAATAATCAGAATTTTTTTATAAAGTTTCAGAATTCCTTAGAATTTTTTAGAATTTTAGAATTTTTGGTGTACAAAATTGGATAGGTGGTTTCCCCCTCGGGGAAACAGGTTCTACAACAACAAGTGGGAAAATCATATGGAGCATGCAGGACTATTCTAAAAAACAGTTAAATTTGTTTCCTTATAAAGTGTCAGTAATTTAAGAAATACAAGCGCAGATTTTTAAACACGCAGGAATTACTGTCAGTGGTTTACCAAAAATGTATTGGAAATAATTGATTTATTTGACCTGACATTTTTTTCTGATGATGCCTGTTTCCACCTCACCGGTTGTGTGTGTGAATTCTTAGAATACACGCAGGTGGAGTAGTGAAAATCTCCATTTCTTTGTAGAGTTCACAATGCACCCTCAAGAATTTGGTGTCTGATGGGCTGTTTCCCGAAGAAGAATTATTGGTCCTATTTTTTTCCATGGCACAGTCACAGCACAGCGGTATAGGGACAATATTTTGAATCCATTTGTGAAGCAATTACTTGACGATGAACTATGTTTTGGTTATTTTCAACAACTATTAACTACTTACGCTATTTTTTCGACGGCAGATTGATCAGCTTTTAAACATACATGGAATTCCCATCCAGATCACCTTGTTTGGCAGTTTTCCCCAGTTGAAGAAAAATATTTTTAACACCAGTCAAAAATTTAAACAGTTATAAGAAAGGATTATCCAAGAATATGGTAATATGTCTACAGAGATGCTGGTCAACGCTTTCGAAAATATGAAGAGACGTGTGAATTTATGCTTGGAGCATGGCGGTGGCCAATTTTAGCAATTTCTATAATACAAAAATACATTCTTACTTTGTTAATTTCCTAAACAACAAAAATAAATTTGTATTTGTTTAATTATTTTAATAATCATGTCATAATATGAATTTGACACAATTTTAACTTATATTTGGTTAGATATATCGTCCCTTATAATTGTGATCTAAACCAAGCTTAGATGAAATTAATTTTTGCTCGCACGGTTCAAGACAGTTCAAGTTAGTTCAATTAGTTAGAACCGGTGACAACTTTTCAGGGGCGCCCTTATCCCGATGTAGTGGACTACTCGCAAACTACAGCCTCCATAAAAATAATTATTTAAATTGTTTTGTAACCTGGGCTGGAGTCGGCACGTCGAACCTGCCTTTAGAACTTCAGCAACGATGACTAAGAATTTTAGGCTTGAAGATAGGCAACCAAACATACACCATTCACCGTCTCTATCTTTTTTGTTCAGCATTTTCTATGTATTTCTATCTGTCTAAAATTCAGGGACGGCAGATTCGAGCCCGCCGCTAAATTTAATGTAAGGTTGAGTCATACTAATCGGCTTTAAAGATTTTGTTTTTGTATTAATGTGTTGTCTTGGAATTTTCTTGAAAGAAAAGGACGGAATTAGTGTAAAATATGTCAGAATAAGTGTTATCTCTCGCAAAACAACGCTTTCGATTTGAATTTTTTAAGATTAGAACATGTGCTTAGTGTTTTAAAATTTAAATACGATATCTTGTTTGACATTACGAGAAAGTTTAGGGTAATGCACGAAATGACACGGAAAACCAAGTTAAAACTGAAGTAGAAAGTGATCTTATATCTTATTCAATATATTTTAAGTTTAAATATGGATTTTTGTCATAGGATCAACATACTAAAAACCAATGGTCCTCCGACCCATAAAATTTAGAACTTAATTATCACGGAAGAGCAACAAAGGGAACAATATTAGGCAATTTTCAGAAAATTGGTATCAAGAATATACATGGCTTACAGGGAGTGAAATCACAGCAGCTATAATAGATCTGTGGTGGAACCAAAATTAAACTATTACTTTTTTTGGCTAAGTATTTTATTTTCAAATTAAAGACGAAACAATCAAAATCCGTATTGTGAACTATTTTCGGCTCTCCAAAAGCACGATATTTCCAAGCGGCATGTACCTAGAGTCAACTAAATTTTGATTAATTTTATTTGGTAAAACACATTTACCTATTCAACTTGACTCGACTGTCACCGATAATATGTGATTTACGTTCTCTCCAACCTACCTTATTGCGTAAAAATAAGAAAAAAATGAAATAATTTATCATACATCTAATTTAATGCAAATATCAAAATAGTAGACAAAGACGAAATTTGAGCGTGGTCTCCAAAAATTTCCGTCATGTGAACTTGGTTAGAACCAGAGAACTACGAGAAGACTTTCTACTCTGAGCGAACTAGCTTGGTAATTGTGTTAAATTACTGTAATAACGCACGCGTTATAACGTGATTTATTTGTTATACTGTCATTTTTTTTTAAAGTGCTTAGAATGTGAATTTGATAGTCTTGGGAATCAAGAATGTTATTGAAGTAGAAAATACGTATAAACAAATTAAAAATTTTAATATTGCTAACGCGTTATACAGATTTTCGTTCCATTCATGAGTAAAAATCAAGGTAAAAATAAAATAAGTATTAACATACAGGGCGTTATTTAATGCTAGGCCGCAATTCCAAGGGCGCATTCCTGAGCCAAATTCAAATAGAAAAGTTCATGTAAACATATGTCCTAACAAGTTTTTTAAGATACAGGGTGTCAAAGTTTAAAAAAATCAGTTTTTTATTAATATCTCAAAGATCATTTCGCCGATTTCGGTAAACATTGGCAATGTTTATTTTGTCAATATTATTCGTGAAACTGCCCCCGGGATGCCACTGGAACTCATAATTATCATCTAGTTAGTGCTAACTTAGCGTCTTATGACAGCGAACAATACTCCCAGATTTATCCAAAATCGGCAAAAAAATCTTTGAGATATTCATACAAAAAACATTTTTTTTTAACCTTGATAACCACACTTTTTAGGACCAATGTTTATATGAACTTTTCTACTTGAACTTGGTTCAGAAATACGCCCTTGGAATTACAGCCTATCATAAAGTAACACCCTATATACAGGGTGTCTCACGGTGACCGTCCATTAGAATATTTCGGAAAATACATAATGCGATTTGAACCCTGCAAATTTGGATAATGGGGTTTAAAGAGACGGAGCGGAAGTAACGGCGACTTTGTGCGAGTTCCGGTTATGCTGGAAGATGTCTCAAACTTGCTTATTTTATATGGAACACCCTATATAATATATTTTTTTTGTATTCCTTTTTTTATTTCCAATAACTTTTATTAAAAATATTTCTATCCTACTCTATTCGTTTCTGAGATAAAAATTATTTTCCTCAAATTGTGACCTTTAACGGGGTGTCATCTAAATTTAAATATCCTTTCAAACACAAAAGAGAGAAACTCAAAATTTAGGTTGTAGCATTAGATAGTATGGTACTAGATAACGTATTGTCGGAATATAAAATTTTATATACAGAGAAGTGGAAAAGTAACAATTTTTGATCTTTATCAAGAAATTAACAAAACTTAATTTTTTTTAATACGACACCATGTTAAGACTACTATCATAATTACTTACTTAGTTTATCATGGTCTTGCCAAAAATCCATAAAACTGGAAATTTTGCGAAAAATCGTAAATAAGTTCAAACCTATACTGGTTAGGTATGGGGATACCATATATGAGGCCTATAGAATCAAAACCCGCTAACTCCAAAATGCAACTTTTACCGGAAACACAAAAAACGTATAAGTTAATTATTTTTGATAAACAGTCGCCAGTGTTTATTTGTGTATTATTTAAGGAATAAAATTCTATTATATCTAAAAAAAATCCAGCATTAGTCAACTACTTTTTTTTCTTTATCAATTTTTGGATGGAGTTAGCGGACTTTGATTGCAAACAATGGATATAAGGGGTTTTGATTTTAAACCTAACAAATTTTCTTGCAATAAAATGTTTTATTACAAAATGAAATTTTTAAACATAGTCAAAAATTATAGAATTTAATTTATTTATCAAACAGACAGGGATTCTAAATCTTCAACACTCCATATCCTAATTTTCAACGGCCGCATTTTCTTCCGGTACCTCTCGAATTTCTACATCTGTGTAAAATTCAAAACCTTCATTAAGCCTCCACCTTCTGTGATTCGGTTTTCCAGTCGAGAACGGGAACTTCATCGCCAATTTTAAAAACAGTGCTGTATTGTTCTACGTGTTGAATGTACTGATGAGGATTATTCACGATTTCTTTTTTTCGAAGGTCTTTCTCAATATTCCCAAAAACTCTGTCAGGTATAATAAAACTATGCCCGACAATAGGAAAAATTAGTTCAATAATATTTATGTTTGGTGGGGCATGATAATACAGCCATTTGCAGCACATCCCCACCATGGTGGTATTTTTATTTTGACCACCGCAGCCATCTGCAAAAAGCCTGATTTTGGTTTTGCCTTCGATATTTATGTTATTTAGACGGTAAAATACAGGGGGATGGGACTATTCGCCGTCGCCGTTTCGCCGTCGCCGTTTCGCCGTCGCCGTTTCGCCGTCGCCGTTTCGCCGTCGCCGTTTCGCCGTCGCCGTTTCGCCGTCGCCGTTTCGCCGTCGCGACAATTCGCCGGCAGCCGATTCGCCGTGGGCCGTTTCGCCGTCAAATAGAATATAAGTCTATAATTATTACAATTTTTTTATATCTAGCATATACCGAATTGGACCCAAAAAGGTGGATTAGATGCCGTGTTAGCGCTGTTTAACCAATATAAGTCTATAATTATTACAATTTTTTTATATCTAGCATATACCGAATTGGACCCAAAAAGGTGGATTAGATTAGAAACGGCGACGGCTGAACGTCCTAGACCCGAATTCCAATAACCCTAATTATTATTATTGACTTGCCTATGTAGGTATATTTTTATCAAACAATTTTGTTAAAATTTAGCAATATATATTATAACCTTTTTTACGTATTTTATTAATTTCTATTTGACGGCGAAACGGCCCACGGCGAATCGGCTGCCGGCGAATTGTCGCGACGGCGAAACGGCGACGGCGAAACGGCGACGGCGAAACGGCGACGGCTAAATGTCCTAGACCCAAAATACAGCGCTTGCAATTTCATTCGAGCTTTTTGGACGTATTGTTTCATTCCAACAGTAGCAAAATACATTTTCTTGTCGTAAGGCTGACTTAGAACTTCCAACAACAACGGCGAAATTGTAAAAGTTATTCTGTTTTGAAAAATATGCTTGTTGGTCGGGAAGCTTCGGTATGGGCAAATTCTTTTGACAATCAAAGGACATCGTAACCAAATCGTGGTTTTCTTCTCTTAACATTGCAAAAAATGCTTTGGCCTTAAGTTTGTGGACGTTTTTTTCTGCCATAAGCATAGCCTTCGTCGGAGCATCTTCCTTAGCTAATTTAATTTTTCATTAATTTGGATGCACGTTGAACATACATCAGTTCTTGGCGATCCAAAACCCATGTTGTATTTTGTACAAAACTCTCGACGAAAAAATGATTCTTTGACTGTTGCATTTTCCAATATAGAATGCTTATACATTTGATATATTTTTCTTATATTAAGTTCTGGAGGGAGATACAAACGGCAAGTGTTTTTATTCCTGCAATAGTGTGACTCTTGACATTTTAGAGATTCCAGAAAAAATTGAATTGTTTTCCTACGCCGTTCATTTGGCTGACTTTTATGAACCCCGCCGTGTTTTTCTTTTGCCATTTCGCCAGACTCAAAATGTCTTTTTAATACACCATACAATCTGTCTTTTTTAACATTCAAAATTTTTAGGAAAGCGTCTTTGCAAACCGGAATTAAATTTCCATTCCTTTTGTTAACAACGAATTTGAAGCAAGCTGTCCTTTTTTCCTTGGAATTGTCCTTTGGCCATCTCCGATTCGGTACTTTTGCGCTGGTTTACTTTAAGATGTAATTGTCTTGGCTTATTTTTGAATGAGAGAAATAAAAATTTGTGTGAAAAGCAGATATATCAAATTTAGTTAAGGTGCTGCATCTAAAACTTTTTGTAGCATGGCCACAGTTTTGAACAGTGGGTGGTCCCGTCGGTTTATATCTGAAATAAAAAAAAAGCGACGTTCAACTTGTAGGATATAGTCCTTTTATTTTACCCACTGAACTGCAGTTCAGGAGGCGATCCAAATCGCTTGACTATGTCCAGAGTAAGGTAACACATAATACAAAAGTGTTATTAAAAAAATTTCATTGACATCAAACCGTTACGAAATACGAAACAAAAAGTATAAGTACCTGTTTTGGTGTGCTTTAATTGATTTCCAGTTTTTCTCATCTACCATTCGTTTACGACCTTTCTTCGGTGTACATTTTTCAACTTGTTTTGTATAGTCATCCATTTCTAATCAACGACAAACTCGGGAAACATAAAAATGCACACTACTCGGTGGTTAAAAAATAACTAACGGTCTGGCCAACGACTGTAAACAGCTGATTCCACGAAAGCTGCTGCCATTGGTCGAAATGAAGTTAGCGGGATTTGATTATTACAAGTCATTGGAGTTGGCGCGTTTTGAAACTAAACGTAATGTTTGAGTGCAATTTTAGGTATTTAGAGGGTTTTGAAAAATAACGCCGGCAGAAATGGATTCTTTGCAAAATTCTGCATAAGATCCATATAAAAAATGAATTTTGATAAAAAGTGCAGTTGGCGGGTTTTGATTCTATAAGCCTCATATGGATAGATAGGAAATGTTATTGCCTATCCACTTAATGAACTGGCAACATCGCATCGTATTTAAAAAAATGAAGTTTTGTTAATTTTTTGATAAAGATCAAAAATTGTTACTTTCCACTTCCCTGTATGTAAAATTTTATTTTCCGACAATACATTATCTAGCACCATACTATCTAATGACACCTAAATTTCGAGTTTCCCTCTTTTATCTTTGAAAAGATATTCAATTTTAGGTGATATCCTGTTAATGGTCAAAATTTGAGGAAAATAATTTTTATCTCAAAAACGGATATAGTAGGGTAAAAATATTTTTAATAAAAATTATTGGTAATAAAGAAATAAAAGTATGGTATGTAGGGTGTTCCATTTAAAATAAGCAAGTTTGAGATATCTTTCAGCATAACCGGAACTCGCACAAGGTCGCCGTTATTTCCCCTGAAGAGAGCGTCTCTTTAAACCAAAATCCAAATTTGCAGGATTCAAATCGCATTACTTTCCGAAATATTCTAATGGACGGTCACCGTGAGACACCCTGTATAGTATATTATAGAACAGTAATTTAGGTAGATACCTAAAAATATAACGTGACTGTACGTTAATGGCGGGAAAAATAAATATTGCGATAGATATCAATGTTTTAAAATTTCAGTAATTCGTTAAACAATTTTTTGCACTTGGAAAACTAAAGTGACGTTTTTAGCGTTTTTTTTTTTACAATGACTGCAGTAGGACAGTGTCATATTTACTTCCCCAGGGATTATAAAAAACAATGTAGTTCCTCAGGGACTAGAATAAAGTTAATCCATCCTGAAATAATAGTTTTTGTTGACTAAATAAAGAAAAGAAGAAAACAATATTTTTAATTTTAAAATACAGGTGAATTTCTGGAAAGTAAATAAACTAACTCTTTGGCCGATTTTGTATTAATTATAGCGGTGTGTACAAAAACCCCCAGACATTTAACATCAAAGAACAATTACCCAAAAATATCCTATTTAGGTTAGCTTAACGTCAGCTCGCGGACTAAACACAACTTAGAGGAACGAATGATTTTGAGTGATTCACAACTTATATTGGGACATGCGCGTACGAAAACGGTACACGCAAAACGCCTTGCTGCCGTTTCTCGTTGGTTGTAGTTCTCTGGTTAGCTACCGTTTATTAAGATTTCTGTCAAATCACCTGTCATAGTCTTTCTTCTGGATAATGTATAGATTATTGTTTTCCCTTAACGTTTTGAATGAAAAATTATCTTATTTGTTTCAGATTTCCGTCCAATAGTGACTGTCCTAAACTCGTCGGTTGCCGAGCAATCCCCGGCAACGCCCGAAGTGTTATTTCAAGGTCATCCGAGTCACTGTCCTAGCCAATTAGAAAAAAAGACTGTCCAGGTTTGACGCTACTTTAGCGATAGTCTGTAACGCGCCAAAATGAACGCTTTTTAAAGTTCCTAAGTTGAAAGATTGTTGAAAATCATAAAGATAAGTGTAAATAGCCAGAGCTTTCCTTTTTAGAGAGATAAGCGGATAAGCGTATAGAGACCCGAAGTTCTTTTGTAAAGTTGTATAAAAACCTAGTCGTATTGTGTGGATAGTATATTAAAAGTGCTAAAAAAGGCTTCACTAATTTATTTGTATAAATTTACATTGTAATGTGACAGGGTCTTATCAATATTATTTTTAAAATACGCGACGCCGACGAATACTTTAGGGTAAAATTGTCATTTTTTGAAATTATAACTCAAAGTCTATTTTATTGAACTTTCAATTTATTTCTAACAAGTTTACACTGTTCCTCAATTTGGAGAAAAAGAGACACATTATTGCCTGAGGCAGGCGAGAGATTAGTACTCAAGAGTGCGTTTCTGCGAGTAATCATTAAATTTTGAGGTACGCATCGAGCGACCACCCATCCCAAATAAGTTTTCTGGAGCACGGGGAGGTGTCTACCAAATTGAATTACACCTTGCAATAAGAGAGAATAATATAGGTCTGCGCCTATCAACATGTCAATTTTTCGAGAGGTTCCGAATTCGAGATCAGCTAAGTCAACATGTTGAGGTATTCTGAGCTTAGAAATATCTTTGAAATTTATGAATTCGATTTTTTTTAACAATGTGTTTAGGGACGTTAAACAAGACAATAAGGAGTATCTCATCCCCCCTCGCTTTTGAAATCGATTAATCTCCTTTCTTAATGGTTATACGCAAGAACTTTTTAATTTTGTGAAAGTAGTCTCAGTGAAGTGAATATGTAACGGGATAGTAAAACACTCTGTCTGCTCAACCAGTTATATTGAAATTTGACATTTAAAGATCTATTACGCGGAATTCCACGAACAATCGTATTAGCTTTTGACTTTTTCACCACTTTCTAACCACACAAGTTTAAGATTTACAATGGCATTGAAAAGATATTCACAATAACTGACTATCTATATCAAGTCCTTTTTAATTGTAAGGTCTTATTCGTTCTTTTTTAAACATGTCCGAAATAGATCGTTAAATTTCAAGTTTCAATATAATTAGTGAAGCAGACTCATTCCCGATCTTAATGGGTACCTACCATTTCTTCTCACAAAACTTCTACTGGACAAAAGGCTCTAAACCTGACATTTGCTCTTGAATTTTGTTTTAGGGTTCTCGAAAAAAGTTTGAAATTTTCAAAATCGATTTATATTCAAACAAGGTTTTCAACAAATTTTTAAATTTTTCCCCCCGCTTCATTTCGAAAATCTATTTTTAACAGCTGTTAAACTTGAATGAGATTTTTGGAAAATTCGATCGACTACATCACTTAACCGAAATTTGAAGCACTGAAAATCGGAGACTGTTTGCAGTATTCACATGAGCGAAACGGATTTTTCTACATTTTTTTTGACTTTTATGTTTCCAGTGATCCGAAAAAGCGACTTCTAAGGAAAGATAATGGAAGATAACAGATTTCGCTGCAATTACCAAAAATATATAGAATTTTAATTCCAACATATTTTGTCTAAAAATTTTTTGATTAGGTACAACCGATAAAAAACGAGATAAATCCATGTCAACGGTTTTTTAAGATGGCGGCAGCAAGGTAGGGGGATGGCGATACACCATCTTTGTTTTTGCCTTGTCTCATGTCTCTCAATACTCGGTTCCATAAATTCATTGGCTTCGCTGGACAATTTTACTGTAGTAGTATTGAAGTTGGGAGAATTTTATATGTTTGACGGGATTTTTGAACACATTCACAAAGAACTAAATTTTGGATACTACAGCCTAAAGAAAACAAAATTTTATTTAATTGAAGTGGAAGAAACTCATAAAAGACAATCATACAATCAATATCTCTTCCAATTTTCATTGTTATATACCAGTATTAATGTTGACTAAAGGGTCAAACATTGTGAAAACGTTTATGTGGACGAGGAAAATCATAAATTCAATTAAAAATATTATGTGGATACATGTACAAAATAGAATAGCGCAAAACTGTGTGTTATCTTCTAAAATTTGTATTATTATTTATATAGATTTAAAAAACTAGTCAAAATGGCATAATGTGTGTGCAGTGGACATTTTCAGTTTTGGTTCAAACTACTAGACAACGTTTTTTTTTAAATACCTTTTTTGCAATTATTCAACTTACGCCAAAATTAGCAAATTTTTGAATAACAAATTTGAATATTGTGACTAAAATCGAAACATGTAGGCTTTCTCTCTACATCTAAATGTGATTATAGATATATATTTTGTAAATATTATAGATATTTTTTTATTTGTTAATTGATTTTGACAGTCTCGGACATGTTTTTTTTAATAACCCCTTGACAAGGATACGAACGAGTTATATTATATTTGGTATAGGCGCTATGAACTAACTTGACGTAGGTAAAAAAGTAAGTCAATAGGTTTCATATTAACTATACCTATATGTATTTTGTATTTTTTGCTGTACAGGGTGTTTCATTTTCGATACTTTATTGGAGTTATTATCAAAGATAGAGAGTTGCGGTTTTCGCGTCAGTTCGCTACTTTTTAAGGAAACGAAAGATTTCGGTGTCAAATATGTCATAGCTGTCTTCGTTTTTAATCTACAGGGTGATTTTGAAAAACGTCACTTTTTAGGCACCCCTTGTATTTCCGTTATGCGTTTACCTATTGAAAAGGTAAAAGCTGATATTGATAGAACTCTTTGCGTAGAGTTCAGTGGCGTAATTATTTTGTCCTAAAATACTAACCAAGCCTATGTTTGTTTTTTAAATGGGATACCCTATATAATATTCTTTTACATTGATTAAGCATCATTTGGGCATTTCAAAAATATATGAATGTTTATATTTATTTATTTTGAAAACCGAGCTCCAAATTTGATATTTTTATTTTTCACATTATTTCTAACAGTAGGCCCTGGCCAATTTATTAGAAAAAAATTAAAATGTCCAAAACTTGACAGATTTGTCAAATTATTATCATTATTTATGAAATAATTTTTTACGTAGGAAATTTTACTTTATGTTTGATTACAATGGGCGTTTATGATAAGAAAATTATGAAAGTAGGTATATTATGTTGGTAAGTTTTATATAATGCAATGAAAATTCCCAAGAAGCTGCTGACTTATATTTCAATAGGTAATGTACTTAAAGTGCTTTCATTGTGTTAACTGGTGACATCTGGGGATTGCTTTCGTTCATATTATACTCTGTTGCTTAATGCGAGAGAGTAATAAAATGTAAATTAGCATTGACAGGACCCATTAAGCAGGGTGGACAACTTAAAGGTTGCATTGTAAATTTTAGGTAAATTGCAATGAGTATAATGCCGTACTTTAGATATTTAAGATTTACACACCCCGAATCGGTCCTAAATTAGGGTCACCCTAATTTGCATAGAATAGAAAGACGAGTTTGGTGAATGAAAGTAAAGTTACAGCGGCGTTTCTATGGGGTTTAATTCACAGTAATATGGCGGAAGGCGAAGTACCGTTATATTTCGTTTTGAAGCGATTTCGTCGACAACAAATTTCGTACAAAGAGGTTTATTCAACTTTACAGTCTGCAGTAGCTGCTTTTTCAGCATACCTTTTTGAAATGGCTTCTTATTTACAATAAGCCAATGAATGATGTCATTTCTTTCCAATGTGGGTACTTATTAATTTTTTACCTTTTCCCGAGGGTGCTTTTTTCCAGTGGAATGTTTTCCTGACATATTTTACCAACGGTATATCCTTCATTTTTTTTTCGTCCACATAGTAGATATTCCTGTTATCCCCTCGAAACTGTGTAACTGCCCTCAAATGTCGTCGTCGCCAGCAGATGATTTCGTCTTTCTCTGTTAAAACTGATTTTCTGTTTTCAATTTTTTTATAACAAAAATTCATTTAAGGCACCTATTTTCGAAAAGAGAAAAAAGTTTTTCATACTACTCTTTTAACTTGTATTTAAGATCGGTTCCCTATTTTACACCCACTTTCTATATTTAATATTTCAAAAATATTTTGGTTTACCATTTTTAGATCTAAGTTGTGTCTTGGCTACAATTGTGCTTAACTAAACCTAAACCTTATGTTTTATACACCGACCAACAGAGGCCACAGCAAAAGAAGAATTTTTTAGGACACCTATTCCCCAACCCGGTTAATAATCTGTTATCACACAACCATTGCATTTTTATTTATATTCATGTTTTGTGTCATCTTGATTATGTTTATTGATTACCTAGCTAGCTCTAAGGATTGTGATTGAGCTTTTCTAACCTTATCATTTTTGTGATCATACTAACATTTCCCATCTTATAACTTCCACCATATTGTTCTTCATCTGTCAACTTCCAACTGTCAATCGATACAGTACGAGAACACGTTGTCATTTCTCTTTTTTTTTTGTCTCCCTGTTCATCTTTAAGGGTATATATAAATCAAAGATTTTTATTTTATTTTTTTAACAAATTTTAATGTTTATTCTTTGTTTAAACGTCTATTAACTGCCCTAAACAATGGGATTAATATAACTACGGGAAACTGGACCTTAGGTCTCCAGTACCCCGAACACCAAAATTTTCTAACAACATGTGCTAAAAATTTTACAAAATGGAATTTTTACTTAATTGATAACATATTCTTTCTTTCTTTCTCCCTTTCTTTTAATACAAATTCATAATATGAATTAGAACTTCGAAAGTCTTCTTTATGTATCCTTACTTGAACCTAAATAAGAAGAACATGTATTTCTTTATGACCTTCTAAATTCCACAATTACCTTTGAATTTATTACCTCTATTAACAAAATTTCTTGTCAGTATGTTGATTGTATTCACTACGTGCCACATTTTCAAAAAAATTTTTAAAGCTCCATCAACGTCACCTTTTACTGCTAATATTAGCTGCAGCACTATTTTTTGTCTCCTGAAGATGAAGGTTACTACCTTCAAAACATGTAGACGCGCTTTAATAAAACTGAGCCTCTGATTGCTCTTATTAAATTAGTGGAGAAAGACTTTTTGACTTTCTTTCCTTTCCCTATATTTTAACTCCAGTTTGAGTATGGACTATTTCTTCAAATTAAAAATTAATTTGCTTCAAAGTTTTTCATAGTTTCTTCTTTTACCCATAGGTGGAATGCAATCAGCCTTTTTCATATCAGACATTATTTTGTCCAAGGTAGGTATTTCTTTTTTTAAGTAAAACGAGTGTATGATTCTTCTGATGACAGCATTTTCAACCTCATTTATTACAGTTTCTTTTCTTCCTGTACTTCTTTTTGGTAACCTGATGGGGCCGCGTTTACCCTCGTGCACAAGTCAGTATATTGTTGACTGTCTGACTCCAGTTATATTCGAAAACATTTGAACTATTTTTGCAACTCCGAATGTTGAATTTTGGTGGCGAAGAGCGTGGAACACATTGAGAATAATAATTTTCTAATTTTTAGAAAGCGCAGCAATTTGCTAATCCGTTTCTCAGCAACAAATTCAAAAACACTAGCTATTTTCGAGATCGAAGTTTTCCAACAACTGCCGGAAAGTAACTAAACATTTCAAATTTTTAAAACAGTGAGGCACAGGCAGGTAAACTACCTGTGCCTCTACCTACTCGATCTCGGGACCCCTGACAATAAACTTAATTAAATAATAATAATTGGACTATACACTGGAATATGACGAAGACCACTGGGTTTTATAGTTCAATAATGATTTATTACTTTTCCGCATTAAGTAACAGGCTCTAGGTATCCAGAAAGAGGGTAATCATTTTCAGAAAGATCGTTTGAAACTAAATCTAGTTGGGCACGGGTCGTTTTTTCAGCCACGTCCCAAAATATACATCAAAGAAGGCAGGGAGAGAAAAGAAATACATGTTTTATCTTACGCAGAGGCAATGACTTTATCATCCTGTAGGAAAATACAAGAAGAAGTTGGCGTAGGAAGCTCTGACACAGAATTTTGAAAAAATATAAATACCATCCATGTAAATTTAAAATAGTGCCACATTTACGCCCCGGAGATGCCAAGCGTCTAATAACTTTTTGCCAATGGTGTTTAGAACAAATCCGCATCAACGCATTTTTTGGCAGACTTGTCATCTGGTCTGGAGAATGATGTTTTTCCAGGTCAGGAGTTTTTATTCGTCATAACACGAGGAATGAGTCTGCATAAAATCACTATTTAATTCTCGAAAGGGCACAACAAGGGCGCCTTGTGGTTGGTGTATTATGTTTTATTTTGGGCCGACGTATAGTCTAAGAAAATCTGGAGGAAGTTATTTCCTAATTGCTGTAAAATATTTCATTGGCCCATTCAAATTCCGAATCTCCAATAAGACGGAACCGGCTCACAACTCTCTGCTATTAAGGCCATTTCTGGACAATAACTGCCCTTAAAGACGGAGGTGGGATTTTATTTAAAATCAAGTATATAAGACATGACAGGAATCACTAGCGAAGCTATTATGATAAAAAAATCAGGGCCAATCCCATGATTTCTCATTGATTATATACACACTGTCCACGGATAGGGTTTACAATAGCACAAATGGATGAAAAATTTCAGTTTTCGGGATAAAGTCATTCTTGATAAGAAGTTTTGCCTGTAAAAAAAATGCAATTCACGAAGAGAAAATTTTGATTTTTTATACAGGGTTCGAAAAAGCTTCAAAAACATGATTTTTCTCCAAGAGTAAACTACCTTTATTTTTCATTTTTGACCAAAATGCCAATTAGAAAACTTATTTAGAATAACGTTTGTAATTTAAATCCGAGATTTAAAATAAATCTTTGATTTTTTTAGTTTTTTCAATTTTTAGAGGTAAATGAAAATTTTTTTTGGATAGCATTAGCGGTCGAAATACATACGTTATCAATGACTTTATATCTTACAGAGGGATATCGAAAAATTTCAAAAACTGATTTGTGATGTTACCAGAAATATGTATTTTGAATTTCACAAATGAAATGACTCCGGAAATATCACAACAAAGTCTTAAAATAACAACAAATAATAATTTTATAATTTGCTATTGAAACACCCCCCCCCCCCCCATCTTCAACACATTTTTCCAGCTTTAAACGAATGTGGTCAAAACTTCTTCGAATTTCTTCAATGGAAATTGTTTGAACAGCTTCAACAATTCGCTGTTTTAGAAGCTGTACGTCGTTCTCAATTGGACGGGAGTATACACTAATTGTTTGAGGCTCCCCAAAGATAGGCATCTGAAATAGTTAAATCGGGACTTCTTGGGGGCTACAGAACCGGACCATTCCGACCAATCCATCTGTGGCCAAATGTATTATCAAGCCATTTCCTCACTTCAATTGCGAAATGCGCAGGGCATCCATCTTGTTGAAAGTACATTTCGTTCCTAAATTGGAGAGGCAATTCTTCTAGGTTGTCAGAAAAAAATCCAATATTTCAAAGTAACTCCTACGGTTACACGTGTTTTCAAAAAAGTATGGGCCAATAATGCCATAATGTGAAATCGCACACCAGGCATTTATTTTTTGTAATATTGTCTTTTAGCAAGAATTCTAAAACGGGGATTATTTTTGCTCCAGTATCTAATATGCGCAGAAGACACTTTCCCGTTTGTTGAAAATATCGATTCATCGGAGAACATGATAAATTTATGAAAATTATTGTTTCCACTTACAATTTTGTCTCCGCCCCAAAGACAAAAATCCAAACGTTTGGCTTCGTCCCCTTCCTCCAACGTTTGATTAAAAGTTGGCTTAAATGGGAATATTTTGTTTGCCTTTAAAATAGGTATTCCAAATGTGAGATTTTTTTATTACATCAAGTTTTTGAGCTCGGTTTCTTAATGAAAGGGTAGGATTGTCAGCAACAGACTGCAATACGATTAGGGAAGCTGCGTCATTCTGATCATAGTTTTTTTTTTTTTTTTTTAATTGGAAACTGAACCAGTTCGCTGAAATTTTCTTAATAATTTATGAAGTCCCATTTTTGAGACGTAAACGTTAGGATATCTTTGATTAAATTTCTCTATCACAAAGTTGTAAGAACATTCGCCCGCACCGCACCGTAACATTGAACTAAATAAACCCTTTGTTCTAGGGTCAACATTTTCAAAACACATCAAATTCTATTTGACAACTTCAAATTTGCCCCATACGCAAAGCAGAGTAATAAAAAGGTAAAAAATTCCTTGTTTTTACAAAAGATGGTAGGAATGCATTTAAAATTTTAAAATAAGATACACACCACCCATTATGAGAATAGAGTTTAATAAAATTTTATATTAATATTTTTATTGAGCAGCAAAATTTACATTTACCTCGAAAAATTGAAAAAACTGGAAAAATCGAAGATTTATTTTAAATGTCGGATTTAAATTACAAACGTTATTCTAAATATGTTTTCTAATTGGCATTTTGGTCAAAAATGAAAAGTAAAGGTAGTTTACTCTTGGAGAAAAATCATGGTTTTGAAGTTTTTTCGAACCCTGTATAAGAAATCAAAATTTTCCCTTCGTGAATTGCATTTTTTTTACAAGCAAAACTTTTTATCAAGAATGACTTTTTCCCGAAAAATGAAATTTTTTATCCACTTGTGCTATTGTAAACCCTATCCGTGGACAGTCTGTATAAAAAAAAAAAACTAGCGAAGTTTTGTGAGACAAGTGGGTTGGTCTTCCAAAGTCTTTATAATAGATCTCTATTTAATGCAGTTGGACGAAAAACAAACCAGAAAACGATCAGCACTTTAAAAACCATCTTTAAAAAAATCGTCGGTTTTACTTTCAGTGTTTTTGTTATTATTGTGATACTTTAGTTTTATGTGTCTATTAATGTTGTTTCAAGGCTAGCAGCAAATGTGCTAAAGGGTTTTAATGGCCGCCTTTCAACGGGAGCGGGGTATTTTTCGATGTTTCAAAAGCTTTCGATAAGGCATGGCACGATGGACTTTTATTAAAATTAATAAGACTAGGTATTCCAAATTACTTGATTAAAATCGTACTTTCATTTCTCGAGGACAGGTCGTTCGCGGTGTTGTCAGAAAACGCAGTGTCCAGTGTTAGGGTTGTTAGGGCTGGGGTCCTGCAGGGGTCCCCTCTTGCGCCGGTCCTGTACAATATATACGCTAGCGATATCCCCAAGCAACCACAAACACAAGTTTATCTGTTTGCGGACGACATGGCAATAACCGCCACCTCGAGACAGCCTCGAATAGTAATCTTAGGCCTGCAAAGACACATAAATCTTCTGCAAAAATGGCTGACTCGATACTTGGAAGTGCCGTCTAAATGACTCCAAAACACAGGCCATCTTTTCTTAAAATCACGAGTCAGATTACCAGCGAGCAAAGTCAAAGTAAACAACAAGCAGGAAATACCAAACAAATTTTTCAAAACAGAATTTTACGAATAATAACAAACGCACCAAAATACACACCCAGAAGAGAACTGCACAATAACATGCACATGGACACAATATACCAGTTTTTCAATAAAATACTCACAAAATATTACGCACGGACAGACGTAACCCCTCTGCAAGCGAAAGCATACCATGAATTAGCAAAGCTGAATAACAACTGTATATCAAGATATTCCAAAAAAAAAGAATGATAAAAAAAAGGAGTTAAGAACATTGTTCAACTTAAAGAGTAAATATGTCATCATCATCAATATACAGTTTCAATAAAATACGTCAATTATTATAAAAATTTTGCGTTTGGCCAGGGCCTACTGTTTTTCAAAATTACCCTGTAACTTAAAAACCGATATAGCCATGACTTATTTGACACCGGAACCTTTCGTTTCGTTAAAAAGTAGCACAATGACGCGAAAACCGCGTCTCTCTATCTTTGATCATAACTGAAAAGCCTCCTAAAAGTATCGAAAACGGGACATCCTTTACAACAATTTTCCTGTAAATAATATTTATAGTTTTTGCTTTAGCTCATAAGGCATGTATAATTATAGAAATAATCAGGTTATTTCTAACTTTTGACTGTGTTATATATTTTTAAGGTTAGCTGATAATTTATTTATTTAGTTTGTAACTAGTTTGGTCGCGTTCTTCCTGAACTGATTTAAGTTAAAAATTATTGTACATAAGAGCTTAGTATTTAATTCAAATTTGTATAATATACAATGTCGCTCCGGGAGAAACTTTAACTTTGTACATTTAAACATAATTTATTATAAAAAATGACGATCTTAAATTATTAAATTTGATTGACCCAACAATAACTACAATCTCAATCTGTATAAAATTAGGCCCAGTTTAAAAGGTTGTAAACAATAACCCGTAATAAATTATCGGGGCATTTTAACTACCCCATAAAAAAAACCATTACAAAAATTGACCAATTAAACCGCTGTCCCTGGGAGGTGGGTTGGTATAACATATGCCCCGTATTTATTATGACTTAAGGCTGTTTCCACACGGGACGATATATTGATTGTTGATAAAAAAAAATGCTTGCTTCTAAAGCAAAACTTTTCATGAAAGGCATGAATTATTGTAAACAATTTTATTGTCGTGTAAAACCAGCCTTAGGTTTTTAAGGTTACATTTGTTTTTGTAAATATCTGTACTGTACTAATTAGCCATTATTATACAAGTTATTTTTCTATTTTGCATTGTCATTGAGCAACAATATACTCTTTGCCATCTTAAGGGTAAAAGTAAATCTATGTAAATAGCAGAGAAATAATAAATTGACTCTATCAGTGGAAACTTGACACTTGGTTTTATTTTTTTGCATTTTCAGGTAACTTATATGAGTTCAACACTTAGGCCAAAGTGGTGCAAGCGACTCTTATCTCACTCAAGGCCATGTACCGGGTGGCCAAATAAGAGTGGACGCCGGCCATATCTTAGGAATCCTTTATAACAGAGTTTCCAAATAAAAAAAATTATTACAAAGGCGACCAAAAGTGCTGGAAATTATTTTCAAAGAGGGTCCAACTTATGGCACAAAAGTTATATCAATTCTTAAGTTTTTAATTAAATTAAAATAGTCTTTATTAAGGCAGGGCTCAGTGGGGCGAAGCAATAAAAAACTTTTTTGAAATTTTATAGCCCAGGGTGTTAGTTGTCTTTTTAGGATATATTTAACTTAGAAAAAAATCGGCATTGTGCAGTGACATATTGAGGGTCCTTTTTGAATGTGAAATTTGAAAATTTAAATAAAAACCCTAATTTTGAAACTATTTTTAATTAACGTTTTCTTGAATTTCTTGGATCGCTGGGTGCGCAATAGGGTATTATTTAATAAGTGTCCGATATTTTACAGGACGATTCCTCAGTTATTCATAAGGTGAAAAGTTCATGTTATCCGGGAATAATATACGTAGCTGTTGACTTAAAGTAAGTTATTGGTGTTCAAAACCATTTAAGCGCGTCATTTCTATGATTTTTAGTGTGTCATTGAAGTTATTTTATTTTTTCGCTGTTTTTTCGGTTATCAGTAAATATGATAAATTATACGAATGCGGAAATGGCGGCAATGCATTACGCATATGGTCTCGCAGATGGTAATGCATCAGAAGCTGGGCGCATTTATCAGGAAAGACATCCTAATAATCGTGCCTTGCCAGATAGCCGATTATTTTCGAATATTCATCGCCGACTTAGCGAAACTGGTAGTTTCAATAAAGGTACTTCGGAAGGTAGACCTCAAACTATCAGAACACCCGAAATTGAGAAAGCTGTGCTGCAAGAAATCGACGAACATCCTGAGACAATTACGGCGAAAATCGCTAGAGCTCTAAATATTTGTCACCAAGTTGTTTGGCTATTTTGGTTGATTTTCTGTTAAATCCATACCATATTCTAAGAGTGCAGGCGTTACTCCCCAGGGATTTTCCACAGCGTGTGAACTTCTGTCAGTGGCATCTTCAGAGTATTAGACTAAATCCGCAGTTTGAGTCACAAATTTTGTTCACAGACGAAGCAAATTTTTCTCGGAATGCTATTCAAAATTTCCATAACAATCATATATGGGCGGAAGAAAACCCCCATGCCATAACCGAAACCCATTTTCAGCATCAATTTTCGGTTAATGTATGGGTAGGAATTATTGGTAAATTAAGAATATTTCTGAAATTACATTTCGAAGCTATAAAAATGTAAAACTCTTGAACAAAAAACTACAACAACATGTTTTAGACCTCAAGACAGATGCTTATTATAAGAAGCCTTAAATAAGTCATAGGAATTTCTTACCTACTAAGTGTCATTAAAGGTGTATTATGAAGTGCAGCTAGAGGCTTACGAGGGCCCAATTGCTTGGTTGGAATTGCACCCGGTTTTAAGTGTGCGGTATCAATTTTAATTATAATATCATCCTGAGCAAAATGCAATCAGCAAACACGATTCCCATGATCGAGATGTCCTATGTTAGGGTTTTTTCCTAGAGCTCTTAATCATGCATCATGTCGTGCTGTGGTCAATCTGCAAGCATGTATTTCTAAGGGTACATAGGTACATATAATTTAAGTCTACATTGCATTTTAGACAGAAAGTTAAAATGATCTAGCTCTGACAAGCAACAATGTTTAGGAAAGCATTTTTTACTATAACTGGATAACCCACGCAAGACTCTAGATCCTTTGATCCTCTGAGTAAATCAAATTTCTTACAACATAAGTTAGTTTACCACTAAAAGCAAATGTAACAGGTTTGCTTCTTTTAACTTGCCAAAGATCAGTCAACAAATTGGACACAAATAACATATTATTATCCCTAGTTTAAACTGCGTCGTGTTTCAAATTGGATACATTTTTGTAAAGTACTTGAACATTATAGTACGTATACCTATGAACAGCTTAAACATTACAAAAAAAAAAACACTTACCTAAATAAAAAGATGATTGTGTTGAAAGCAAGGGACCTATACTCTTTGCAAAACAAAAACCGATGTACGTCATATCCTTCGAGTGACGTCAGTTATTGATAGTGTTGCCAGCTTGTAACCAAAATATCCAATTGAGGAAATTACACAGTTTTATTTTTCATAAAAACAAGACAAATATACAAAAATTTCCCATAGTTTATATATTTGCTTACTGCATAATACCTGTTATTATCAACCTTAGTAGATCTAACACTTCTTTATTTTCATCTTGCCAAGATGGACCAATGGTACCATTCTGAATAATCCATCATTTATCCAAGAAAACGAATTGGTACAAGAATGCTTCTTTTTCTTTAATATATTTTTTTTTAAATTCCAGTCGTTTAAAAGCTACATTGGAAAGTTCCATAAGACATCGCCTCAGTTCATCTTTTTACCATCCGAAGTCTATTTTCTTGGCTTCTTAAAGAGTTAGGACAACCATCAAACAGTTCTCTGTCTTTAAATTTCTAACTTAAAGTTGTAAAGGTTACATGATGTTCTTAAAAAAGTTACAGCTTATGAATAACAGATGTAAAATATTATAATTTTTAAATAATACAATTTATTTGTTTCGTACATTCCATAAATAGTGTCACGGCTAGAACTTATATCCAATCTTAAACTGTTGTGGAAATTGCGCTTACAGTGGAGATATTCAAATTTAGGGCAGCTGCTACACGCTAAAAATTAGTTAAGTAGAAATAAAATATCTAGACCTTACCATACGCTTTAAATTTACTTCTCTGTACTGCTGTCAAGGCTGATTATTTAAATGCTTCGGAATTTTTCACAAACAGTAAACAACGTAATCGACAGAGATATGTATACGCCCTTTTCCTTCTCTTAATAGAACAGTTTTTAAGTGCTATTTATGGAAAGATCTGGAGTTTTTGGTAAAAAATAGACACACGACAATACGTAACCACGAACAATTAAGGTTAATTTTGCATGAACCGTCAAACCAAGCCAATGAACGAGCTGGCGCAGCTGCACTGTTTACAGTAGTTGTGTTGCTAACTATCGGCCAAAAAATTCAAATTATATTAATTTTTACAAGCTCAAATAAACAAAATATTTGTTATAAGTGGATTCGTATCAAAAAAGAATAATTAAGTTTAAGTTTGTAGTAAATTCAATATCGCATAAAGTTTTACTTTTTGCCCAAATTTAATTTCCTCGTGTCTTCCTACGGATATACAATAATTATCAGTTGATTGATGACGTGCGTTGGAAATTGTTTTGCATCAACTGTACCTAAATGCTGTGCGAAAATACAATTTTAAAATTATCTTTAGTAGCCTTTTACCTGAAGAGTTGAATTTGGGTCGTTGGCAAACAATTGTTGCAAAACAACACCATACAGTTGTTTATCATCGCAAACTTACACTAAAAGGTACTGCACTATAATCTAAATTAACCTAAACTATTTACAAAAGTCTAATGTAGTAATAAGTTTTTAAAGAAAGTCTCACAAAGTACAATAAAAAACTGAAAATCACTTAAAATAACGCTAAAAAGTATCACAATAAACACGCCAGACACTGTGTAAATAAAGAATTTAAAGACGACCGGCTCTGGACAACATAAACGTTAAATATCAAAAAATCGTAGAAATCCGACGTACTGCACATGAACCACACTTCCTAAAGAACCTGCATGCCGAGGACATTTTTAGATCGGTCGGCAATTAGCTCTGTTTTTCTACTGGTGGGAGTTTAGTGTCCATAAGCTCAAAAGAAGGTATTTGACATAGGTCTATTTCACTTCATGCTGACATAAAGATCAACTCACTCAGTTGAAACTCATATCACGATGTGAAATAGATGGATACTTTATGAAACTCTCTAACCAGAGAGTGGTTTATTAGGCAAGATGAATTTAGCAACCATTGGCTTCCAAAATACAAGTAAAAAAACTGTTTGAACTTAATAGTCATGTCAGCATGCCCCACATGTATTTTACTCTAATGAAAATTTAGGCAATTTTTTCGCAGAACCGACGAACCCCTCTTTAATAACCACCTATCCAAAACTTTCACATATTCTATGAGGCGAGTGATACAACACACGCTCCCTAGGACTCTTCGTCACATGCAGGAAGTGTCTCTCGACTAATTAGCTGATTGTTTTGGGCCGCTCTTCGGGTGACTCGCTCATTAGGACCCCCGCCCCGCTACGCCCCCTATTTTCGGATTATGAAAACCGTCGTTTCCGTTTTGCGGCTGTCCTTTATGGCTTTTGGTTTAGTACAAGAGCAGAGGTGTAGCCTGTTCCAAAATATACTGTTGACGTTTAACTGTCAGTTATACTTTCAGAGTCCGATAAAGGGTCACAGGTTAGGTTAGCTACAACTTACTAGTTTTTGTTACGGTGACAAGATGAATCAAATTATTTGGAAGTTGAGTATATTCAATAAAGAGAAGAAAAAAATGCGGAAATGAAAATTTGGCAAAGTTAATTATTGTGTTATTGTTATTAGTGTTAATTATTCCATAAGAAATACCAGAATGATTCAACACTTTGGTTAAATAGACAAAGCGCACGTACTAATAGCATTCTTAGGCCAATATGTGTCCATATGGTTCATCCATCGTCTACGGAGTTTAAGGTTTGTCGTTTCCTGGCTATAAATTCATTTCCTTACAGTTAGAAAGGTCACTTTTAAATTTTTTCCATTAAAAAAACAAAAAACTTAAAGTGAATTAAGACCTAAATTCAAAATTAATTGTTAGGTGCTCTTCTCTCTTTTATTTAAATGCCAAAAATAAAGAAATTTTAGAAATGATGTGATAAAACAAAGCCAATAATTTATTGCTCTAAGATCTATCGGTGAGATGTAGGCTTAACCTGTTAGGAACATAATATATAGGTTCAGAAGCTACAAAGGAATCTGCCATAATGACCATCGATCGTCATTGCAGAAGTCAGTGTCAGGAAACATCAAAGGCCTGTCATCGGCTAGCAAACCGAAAACAATAATTAAGAAAAAAAGAAAAAAGTGGCTAGTTTCTCACATATACAGGGTGTTATTTAATAAGTGCCCGATATTTTACAGGACGATTCCTCAGTTATTTATTAGGTGAGAAGTTCATACAAGCATGGGTCCGCAAGCCCTTTATTTTTGAGATACAGAGTGTTAAAAATTTATTTTTATTTTTGTTTTTCGTAAATAATTTTTGAAATTATGCCTATATTTGGACGAAAATTGGCAGGTATTTGGAAATTTTTTAATATGAAAAATTCAAATTTCATCTTACTATGGCCCTTAGTTGTAGGGGGCGCTACCTAGAGGTATTTTTCTCTTTTGGGGAGTCACAACTTATTCGTGAATATATCTATCACATTTTCTAAAAGAAAACAAGAACCAGAAAAATAGCACTGACGGTAAACATTTTTCATGTTCTAGTGTGGAAAATTTTAATTGATAATTTGTTATATCCCTACCACATTCAAAGAGTTCAGGCACTCCTCCCTCTTGATTTTCTATTACGTATCAACTTCTGTCATTGGTTTCTCTCGTGCCTTATTCAAAATCCTTTATTTCAAAATCAAATCCCGTTTACCGACGAAGCAAATATCTCACGCAACGCTATACGCAATTTTCACAACAATCATTTGTGGTCAGAGGAAAACCCCCATGCGATACAGGAATCACATCTCCAAGAACAGTTCTCTCTTAACGTGTGGGCAGGAATCCTTGGAGATTATTTATTATGCGCATTCTTTATTCCAGGAAGATTAAACGGAGAGAGATATCGTCATTTTCTTGAAGAATATTTGCCTATTTTACTGGAAGATGTGCCGCCTAGACTACGAAATGAAATGTCGTTCATGCATGACGGTGCCCCGGCACATTTTATCATCCTAGCGCGAGAATTTTTAGATCGTACTTTCGGTAACCGTTGGATAGGTCGGGGAGGGCCTTAACCATGACCCCCTAGGTCACCAGACCTTAACAATTTGGATTTTTTTCTTTGGGGACATCTAAAATCCTTAGTATACCAGGCACCCGTCCAAAATGAAGAAGAATTAAGAAATCGAATAATTAACTCTTGTCGAACGATTCAAAATACTCTCGGAATTATCCAAAGAGTGCGCGAATCAATGAGAAGAAGATTGGATGCATGCGTAGAGCAAAAAGGTGGACATTTCCAACATTTATTGTGATTTTGATTTAGCTTTATATCTAGTGTTTCGTTGCTTATTGTTGTTTAAAAATTGCCATTTAAAATGTTTCTATGTTCATTAAAAAAAAAGTTATTAAAATTGCTTCACTTTTGACAAACACATGCATCGATTAATTTAAATCAAAATATCTCGAAAACGGCTGCTTGTAGCAACTTCTGACAAGCACGCCATTTTTAAGTAAAAATGATGGAGGAATCGATCTTTCTTCTAGAAAATGTGATACATACATGCACGAAAAAGTTGTGACCCACAGAAGAGAATAAGACCTGTATGTGGCGCCCCCTATAGTTAAGGGCCAAACTAAGATTAAATTTGAATTTATCATATTAAAAAATCTCCAAATACCAATTTTTGTCTAAATATAGAGTTTATTTCAAAAATTATTTACGTTAAATAATAATAAAAACAAATTTTTAACACCCTGTATCTCAAAGACGAAGGGCTTGCGGACCCATGCTTATATAAACTTTTTACCTTATAAATATCTAAGGAATCGTCCTGTTGAATATCGGACACCTACTAAATAACACCCTGTATACACATTTTTATGTCATATTATGATTCCGACTTGTCAGTCTCAACAAGTGACTAGAGAACAAAGTATCTCACGTATACAGGGTATTTCCTAACCTCGGTCAAAGAATGAAACTGGGAAATCCTCACATAATTGTAAGACGAAAATGTAGTATAAAATCTTTTCGAATGTCACTTTGTTTTCGAAAAAATATGGGCGTTATAAAATTTTTTTTATTCATATTTTATTTTTATTGACATTTAATTAAAAAAACAATATATTCTAATAATATTTCTCACACGTAATAAGGGGTTTGAGTACTTTATTTTGTGTTCATGTTGAGCTTTTCAATTAGTTCAGTGACGGAGATCCGGGTGACGACTACCAGAATTTCGCAAAAATAAATAATACGGACATGTTAAACACTAAAAATTCTCATTATATTTTGTTAATAAATTAATTTTAAGCAAATTAAGTTTTTTGTATTTTTCTCGTATCTCTTACAGTTTTCTAGTAAAAATTAATTTATTGCTCACGTCACAAGGATCTCATCATTTGGTTGTTTAAATAAACGAGTAGGTTTTGCGTGATTCCATAGGAATCACATTTATTTTCTTCTAAGTCAAATCAAATGTTAAGTACCCTCGCGAGTTATTTTTTAATTCAAGTGTACTGAATTTTAAATTTAATACTCTTCTTTAAGGCTGAGTTTACCAATCAAGAAATGACTTAAATTCATTTTATGTACGGTTTGGCAAATGGAAATGCAATGGAGGAAAGGCGCTTGTATGCAGAACGTTTTCCTAATAGACAAATACCATGTTCAGAAACATTTACAAAATTGCATCTCAGATTAGAGGAAACAGGTTGTTTTGCAAGAAACAAATTAGGCGGTCGACAAATTACAGTAAGAACCCTGGAGCTCGAGGAATACATTTTAAATATGATTGAAGAATCTCCAGGCACAAATACGAGGAACATAAGGAACGAGTCGAATGTGAGTAACAAAACAGTATGGAGTGTCTTAAAGAGTGCAAGCTTTGATGCTTCAAGATTATCCAACTAGAGTTAATTTTCGTAACTGGTTTCAAGACAAAATCTTATTTACTGATAAAGCAAATTTTTCGCGAGACAGCATAATAAATTTTTATAATAGTCATATTTGGGCTGAAAATAATCCTCATGCTATCATTGATGGACGTCACCAGTATAGATTTTCAGTTAATGTGTCGGCAGGAATGATTGCAGATCCCTTAATTGGACCGCATTTTTTTCCAATGCGGCTTACTGGTGAAGTCTACTACAATTTTCTTAGAGAGGAATTGCCACGACTGATGAAATGCCTGTAAGAAGAAAAACTTTAATGTGGTTCATGCCTGACGGCGCACCCTCTTACTTTGCACTAGTTGTTAGAAATTATTTGGATCAACAATATCCTGATCGTTGGTAGGTAGAGGTGGACCTCAACTATGGCTAACCCGTTCGCCGGACCTTAATCCTCTAGACCAGGGGTCTCCAAACTTTCCAGCCTTAGGGCCATACTGATTACTCCAGTAAGTTTCAAGGGCCAACACCGTTGTAATTTTCCTGCCATTATCTATAATTTCTAGACTAGTCGCCGAGTTTTTTCGAGAAAGTTATTGTATATTCCACTCACTTCTAGATGGTAGTAATCGGAGTATAAAAAGGCTAGCGGCGCGACCGCGAGTTACTCCACCTAGGGAACGCGAAGGAAGCGAATCTGTGTGTTGTGAAATAAAATAGTTCATAACTCCTTAAAACGTGTTTGTGCGTGTTTAGAAGGCATCTTCGTAACAGTATTTTGTTTTGACTTCTTGTATTTGTGTGTGATTTACTAGTATGGAAAAGAAGCAAAAATATATCAACTCAACTGTCTGACAAAAATGGACATCTTAAGTGATTTTCTCTGGCCTTAGATCAGTCAACGGATGTGTCAGATACTGCTCAGGTGTTGATTTTTATTCGAGGAGTAGATAAAAGCTATTAAGTGTACGAAGAACTTCTTGATATTGGTAGTATTCACGGCAGGACTACTGGTGAATATATTTTTAAGGGAGTTGAAAATGCCATTAATAAAAGGAACCTTCGATGGAACAACTTGAAATATATTACAGCTGATGGAGACAAAAACATGTGTGGTAAAAATAAAGCAGTGGTCGCTCTTATGTCAAAGGCTGCGTAGAAAATTATGATGGTTCAAAACCGTTAGTCTTACACTGTATTATTCATCAACAGTCTCTGTGCAGGAAATGTTTGGATATGTCTGAAGTTCTAAAACCAGCCACATCAATTGTTAATTTCTTCGGGTACCCTGGGCTGAATCACCGAGAATTTTGCGAGTTTACTAATACTAAAGAAATTGGAGAAAATGATTTACCATCTCATACTGCCGTACGCTGGCTTAGTTGCGGAAAAGTCCTTCAGCACTTCTTTGAACTTCGAGCAGTGATCGTAATTTTTTTGAATGAAAAGCATCGTAATTCATCCAAATTACAAAATAGCGAATGGCTGTGGAAGTTAGCATTCTACGTCGATTTGACAAAACATATGAAAGAACTGAATTTGAGGTTGCAAGGAGAAAACCAGCGTCTCCCTGATTTATACACTAATATCATAGCTAATATCAAATCGTTCCGGCAGAAAATAATACTGTCTCAATCACAATTGCGTAAAAAATGTTTCACACATTTTAAAACATGTGAAATATTCAGCCACAACACTGAGACTGAGTTTCCCGTCGATTTTGTAATCGAAGCTTTGAGTGATTTGAATATAAATTTCGATACTCGTTTCTCAGACTTTGATGTCATTGCGAATGAAATTAGGATTTTTCAAAATCGTTTTGATACCGACATTAAAAGCCTAGCCCCAGAACTTCAAATAGAAATTATTGATCTACAGTGCAGTGATATAATTAAGACCAATATCAAACTCATCTTTGTTGGAATTTTATAAGAGTCTTCCACTAGCACAATTTGATAGTTTGCATAAATTTCCTCGTGGGCTGTTTTCTGTTTCTGGTACTACTTACTTGTGTGAGAAAACATCCTCCAAAATAAAGAATGTTTACAGATCTAAGTTAACCGATAAGCATCTTAAATGTCTTTTAATAATTGGTACCAGTAAAATTGATCCACAACTACAAACTATTGCCAGTGGAAAATCACAACTACATAAATGTCATTAGTATTTTATGTGTTGTAATGTTTATATATGTTTACAATGTTAGTTGGATTCATTTTAATTATTTGTTAGTATTATGCTTAAGTTAAATTGTCTGCGTATTATACTTGTCATTAAGGTTTACCTAGGAAATAAATAAAACCGAGTAATTCTGTGTTTTTTTATCCAACTTATCACAACAACAATAACAACGATAAGCCATTAGCTGTTGTGGGCCGGATTGATGACACTGGCGGGCCGGATTTGGCCCGCTGGCCGTAGTTTGAAAACCCCTGCTCACGACTTTTATTTCTGGGGTGACCTTAAACCACTTGTCTATACTACTCCTATTGAAATTGTAGAAGAACTTCAACTGAGCAATATTAACGGATTTAATACTAGGTTCGATTTAATTGTAAAGTAAGGATTGATTCCAAGTAGTTCGATAACTTGTCAGAACCCGATGTGCAATAAAATAAATCCTTGAACTGCTTAAGAATGGTTCGTACTTAAAAGAAACCGAAACAGTTTATTGAAGAAGAAGGGTAAAATTAACCATAACCTCAAATATTTCAAATTTCAAAAATATCGCTAATCTACCTACGATTGCTCTGAGGACTTTAAAATGTTCTATAAACTGAGTGTCCGAGTACATACATGTTGGCAATATTCTCAGCATATAACTCGCTTTTTTGTTGATACTGTACAGCTTCTGGTATTAATAAGTTATTAAATATATGTTCAACTTCTGAAGACGACCTGAAGCTGATTCTACAAATACACTGATAAATAATGTTTCAATACTCTCGAAAACTGTTATTTACTAAATTCCATGTTTCAATTAATTTCTCTATAGAAATTTGTACTTGGCATAACTATTGGGTTATCATCCCATCCTAATTTTTATTGAACAACCCGTTTTTCTGTGCTTTTTAGTTTCAACAAATCCAAAACAATAAAATCAGCTGATGAGCTGAAAATACTGCGCGTGCGTTAACTAAAAATCCCGAATCGATTCTATCATAAAGCTGGAACTGCATTGATAGTTCAATAACGGTTACGAACCGGTTCGAAATATAACCAAAACCTTTAAATTTCAGTTCTGAATCGGTTCTAACTGAACCAAGACAGAAATATCTCGATGCGCATGTGCAGACTGTTCTAGAACGGTTCTAAGTTTGAACCAAAGCAAACCTACTATTTGCTCCAGTCCGGAGATTTTCCGACGCGTAAGGAACAATTTGGCACGTCGAGTAGATAGGTATTTACTGGCTCATGGAGGACACTTTCAACAATTTATTTGTCTTTATTATTCATTATTCAGAGCTTTTGAGTGCTATAATTTTTTTAGAAAATTCTTGTGACGTGAACAATAAAATTATTTGGTACTCGAAAACTGTAAGAGATACAAGAGAAATGCAAGAGACTTAAGTTGCGTAGAATTAATTTCCTAATTCCTAAAAATAAAATAAGAACTTTTCAGTGTCTAACACAACTTGTCTAAGAAGTGCACTGAGAGGTCTTCTCCCTTCATGAGAACCTAGCCCACCGACGAGCCGTGATACGGCGAAACCCGTTTGCGAATGGATCTGACGAAGAGAAATAGATGCCCCTTAACATTTCCTATTTATTGTTTGTTAAAACATAGATTATCCAACATCTAGATAAAGGTTTTCGCCGTAAATAAAATCCTCCAATTTTAAACGTGCATATTTTAAAACACAAACATTTTAAACTGCGAACTAAAATTTGTTACCTGCTAAACTTCTTTCATAAAATAAAATGATGCGAAGCGGGACCAAGTTTTGCAAAGTTAAAGAACTTACAAACTATATTTTCCATCCATACTTCACTTATGAAATGCTCAGCCCCTTTGCTACAAGTTTTTTCTCGGCAAAAATTTGTTTCAAATAAATTTTAAAACAAAGGCTAAAAGGTAATTTGTTGAATATCTCGCCCGTCAGCAATATATTTTCTGGGTAATATGTCCTATACTTTCTCCATTTACATACTTTAAAGAGTTTTATCTTTCCCGTTCATATGCGACTCGTATTTTTAAATATTTAAAATGTTTCGAAATAAATTTAAGGATATTGTTCATTACAGCATTTGCTTAATGACGTACCTAATTACTAAAATTAAATAAATATAATTACTTTATTCGTAATACCTATTCATGCAACGATACTATCAATATTTAATAATTAGAAGTTGGCATAATCTGCCAATCTTTTTTCAAGTCATTCCTACAACGCACATGGTGATTCTACTGAGTGAAAACTAAGGCTCGGCAGTATAGGTAAGGGTTAACTCAATAGTACAAGTTAGTCTAAAAGTAAATGTAAGAATGTGTTCAATTAACGGACCGCGCCTTAATCATTGGAACTATTAGTCTTCAACTCGTGGATCTGGTAGGATTTTACTCTTGACTTCTGATCGTTAAAGTAAAGTATGATTACTTTACCATCTCCGATTAAAGTGATTTTACCATTTTCTTTTATGATAAGGCATAGCACTGCAGGATTAATCCTTGCTGGCGCTCTGCGAGCGGCGCGTGTGCGCAGGAGACGATTCACGTTGGTCTTGAATCTTTGGAGATTATACTCGCTGGGAAACACGGCCTCAGAGAGGTCGTTCCAGAGTAAGGACGTTCTCCACATGAAAGAAGTTTTAAACAGTGTCGTTCGAGAGACACTAAGCTGAACCACGTACGGGTGGGGGTGGGCTGCAACTAACCTGCCATGAAAAAATTGCCCGGTCCTCCGGACGTTGGCGATCACTGTGGCGAGTGCATCTCTGTTTCTGCCAGTCTGAAAAGCTCGCCAGCCTCAGAAACACCTGTCCACTGTCTGATGTTTCTCAGCCATGAGATCTGTCTTCTACCGACTACTCGCTTGCCTTCTATTTTCCCTTTTAAAATTTCATCAGTTTTTGATCTGTTCTGGCTCGACGCAGGACTTCCTCATTGGTCAACATGTCAGTCCAGGAAACTCGCAGCATCCTTCGATGAATCCACATCTCTAATGCCTCCAGTCTATTTAGCAAGGCTGCCTTCAGGGTCCAGCCTTCCATCCCATAGAGAAGAACGGACCAAACGTAGCATTTGACCATACGTTGTCCCAATTTGAAGTTTAGATCGTTATTACAGAATAGGGATCTCATTCTTTTAAACGGTGTTCTTGCCATCTCAATACGGGATTTGATTTCAGTATCGGGCTCCAAATTCTTCGTGATTACGCTTCTCAGGTACTTAAACTGATTTTCTCGCTCAATCCCCAAACCGTTGAGACCAAGCTGAGTGTTTAAGTGTCGTTCTCTGTTGAATACCATAAATTTCGTCTTGTTGATATTAATGTTCAGTCCCAGTTCCACTCCAGTTCTGCTTATTCTATTAATCATGTGCTGGAGACCCTCCATACTATCGCAGTTAATCAGGGTGTCGTCGGCGTATCTAATTGTATTCAGAAGAATTCCATTAACTCTTACTCCATATTCTGTGCCCTCCAAAGCCTCCTTAAATATTCTATCCGAATACAAGTTGAACTAAAGGGGCGAGAGGACGCAGCCCTGACGAACTCCTTTGTGGATTTCCAAGCTAGTTTTTATTGTTCCTGTACGAATTTCAGCCGTTTGACCCCAATAAATGTTTTCAATTATTCTAATATCCTTACCGTCCAGTTGCATCTGGCATAGTATATCCATCAGCTTTGAGTGACGTACTCTGTCAAAGGCCTTTTCGTAGTCAATAAAATAGGCAAAGATACCTTTCCTTGGTCGCGGCATTTTTGAAGTAGGACATTGACTCCAAAAAAGAGTAATTCTTTGCGTTGATATTTTAAACCACATTACATCAAAGTCGTTAGGCTCGAGTGTCTCCTCTCGTTGACAAGGAATATTACTCCGGACAAAGAGACAAAGGCTAAAATTCCGCCTAAATCGGTGATGGAAGTCGTACCCAGGATATAAATAGCTGACCGTACTAATCGATGATCTGACCTTTGTTTCGGTTAGTGCAAGTACATGGGGTTTGGTAGATTGTAGATGTTGATGGACTGCATTGATGTTAGAGTTTAGTCCTCTTATATTGCAGAAGTCAATTTAGAAGCTACTAATCTCGGGTCTTTTAACAACTCCAGTTTCCACACCATTTCCATTTAGAATATTGTTCGAAGGACCCGTATGGCTACCGTACATGGTGGATGCTTGGATAATTTCGCTTGATAAGGCGCAGGACCCGCCTCCACCCGGAGATCTGATCGGGGGGCGATTTTAACTCCGGAACATTTTGATCTTAGAACCATCATCATAGCATTTTTCATAATATATTTCATATATATCTAACCGCTGAGGGAGAAAGAAAGGACCTATTAGTCTGTTACCAACTATTCCTGTCCATACACTTAACAAAAATTGGTACTGAAAATGTCTTTCGCAAATAGCGTGGATTCTTTTGACTCCAAACGTGACTGTTATCAAAGAAACTTTGCGTAGCTATAAGTTTCTTTGCTGGTATGAAAGTTTGTTATGGCATTCTTAGAAAAATTAGCTTCATCGGTAAAAAAGAAATGATCTAAAAGTTGTGGATTACTGGCCAACCTTACCAAAAACAATTGACAAAAATTAACGCGTTAAGGAAAATCACGTGATAAAAGGGCCTGAACTCATTGTATGTGGTAAGGACACATTTGATGATCGTGAAGAATCCTCAAAACCGTCTGCTGACTAGCGTTTACCTCATGCGCAATTTTTCGAATACTGGTTTCTGGATTTTCCTCAATTCTATTTAATACTGCTTCTTCTAATTGTAGTGTTCTTACCGTCCTTGGCCTGCCGGGAATATCAGAAACTTTTGCATAACTTCTTGTTTCTAATAAACGGCGATGGAGACTTATAAAGGTCTGAGCACACGGTGCCAGACGATTCGGATATCTTGCCTGGTGAATGCGTCTTGCTTCGTATACATTTCCATCAGCAAAACTGTAAACAAAATGCATATCTGCCAATTAAGCACTGTTTTGGATCGATAAACAATTCACAAAAACGACGCACTAAAGTTTTAATTGATTTTTCTGTCATTTAATTTTGTGACATTTCCACAATTATTTTTACAGTGTGTCACATAAGCCTACTTTGAAAAAAACTCGAATCGGCGATGTCTTAACATAGTTTTTGTTTACAATTTTGCAATTTTTTCCATTTTTCGTTAAAACTACTGTTTTTTTCGAAAACATAATAGAGACAACCTTTGTTCAGCTTGTGTCAATAACGCATAAAAATGCATCAGATTTTAAAAAAATCGGTGGCGTATCAAATATTTTCACAAAAAAAGTATTAGGTAATGGTATCTTCACGTACGCCACTGGTGGATGTAAGCAAAACCTTTTTAACGAAAAAGTGCAGTTTAATGCAAAATCGGTTAACACCAATTTTCAATACCGTATCTTCAAGGACTTTCGAAATTTAGAAAAAAACAATTCTTTTCTTTTAATATTTTAACACCCTGTATCTCAGGGGGTCAGCATTTTAGGGCATATGTCTATATGAACTTTTCGTCTTAAAATGATGTCAATAATCATATCCTATTTCTTTATGTGCATAAGGATTAGGGCTTGCAATTCCGGGATCCCGAAAACCCGGGATACCGATTAAAATTTATCCCGAAAAATTCCGGGATCGGAACTTGTTAGTCCCGGGAATTTAATTTATTTAATTCATCAAATCCATCTACTTTTTTATTTTTTTATTGCAATAAGTTTATAGTTTTTCTATTTATTTTCCCTAAAATAAGTCCTTATCGACATCCGCATTTTAAGTTCGGTGAGTCAAAGCATCGTCGACGACGTCGACACCGGCTGAGATGTTTCCCGGAATTTTTTAGGCGACAAAACATGTTATTTTTCGGTACGTGACTTTTGGACGCAGGCATTTTGGCGCCGGCGTATGGGCGCAAGGCATTCGGGCGACGTCCATTTGGGCGTAAGGAAATTTAGGCGCCAATGAATTTGTCACTGTCGAACTAAATGAATTAAAACCAGAATGTATTATTTTTCATTATATTTATTTCAATAATGTTAAATGGTACCTGTTAAACGCAAAACGTAACTTTATAATCTACTACCTAACTAATCCCTATACAATATTTCGATGTTGACACTTCAGGCCAGAAAACATACCTTTCTTAATCCTCTGACGCAATTACTTGAAATTTTAAAATTACAAACACTACAATTTTATCTTAATACCCGTTACCCTAATTCTCTAAAATTTGTGGTTAGTTTAAATGAAATTAAATACCTAACTTTTAGGTAAATTTGGTTTATTATTTATAAAGGACAATTCACAGATGCATTTTCTATGAAAGTCATAACCTAACGATAGGCGCCCAAAAGTCCCGGCGCCAAAAAAACCTACGCCCAAATGTACCGGGCCTAACCGGCGGCGCTCAAAAGCCTAAGCCTAAACGCCTGCGCTCAAAAGTCCTGCTTCGGTTATTTTTCGAGTGGCTGAGGGCACGCGAGAAAAGCGAATTAAAGTCCTCAAGAAATTCCATGCAGCCAGTCTGTCGAATGCACCTCTACTAGTGAAAAACTATCCAAGAAAAAAGAAATTTCCGATTATTTTTCCCCAAAAAATGACAAAAGCTTTGATGCGATTCTATCCCGTATGAGAGCGTTAGATGGTCTACCGTTCTCTATCTTCGTAAAATCCAAGGACCTCAGAGATATATTAGTGGCAAAAGGTTTCACAGTTCCCAAGTCTGCCAACAGCATAAAGAACTATGTCCTAGATTTCATAGGCGCATAATTGAGGAAATGCAGCAGTACAAAGCAAATGGCGCAAAGTTTAGTCTGTCTTTTGACGAATGGATATCGAATGCTAACGACTCGTGAGATTTAAAAATTCCATGAGGTCAGGTGCTTGTGTGGAAATGTTAGAGACACACTTGTTAACTTTTAAAATAAATATTTCAAAAGACGTTGTTGTCATTACGACAGATGGTGTTAGTACCATGGTAAAAGTTGGAAGACTAACTGCTCCTATTCAGCAATAATTGTGCCTGGCGCATGGTCTACAGTTGGCGGTAATAGATGTGCTTTATAAGAAGAATACATCTTCATCAGTAACAGCAATATTAATTTCCGGAGAAAACTTAGCAGGTGATCATGAATTCAGCGATAGCGATACGGAATCGGATTTGGATGAAAATGAAAACACGGGGGAAAAGGATGCCTTAGAAATTTGTGAAAACACTGACTTCTTGGAAAAAACAGATAAATATGACATATTTAAAGTCAGAAATATCAGCGGAACCTTTCGAAAGTCGCCCACGAAAAACGTAATTTTACAAAAGTATGTAGAAAGTGATCATGGTAAAGAACTTAAGCTTATTCTAGACTGTAAGATTAGGTGAGTAGTTTAATCGACATGCTTGAACGTTTTAGTTTATTGGAAGGTGCTACTAAAAGAGCTACGATTGACCTAAATATGACACCAATCCTTAATTCTAAGTTCAAGATAGTAAAGTCTATTATCAAACTACTTCAACCTATAAAAATAACTGTTGAGTCGTTATGTCAACGTGATATGAACTTATACAAAGCGGATATAGCACTAAAGTTTATGTTAAGTGAAATTCAACAAATTAAATAAGAGTTCAGCACTGATCTTCTCAATTCTCCAACCAATCGGAATAATCAACGTAGGACCAAATTATCAGGACTTCTTGCATTTCTTTCTAATCCAATTGGGACTAATTATTATGAGTTGAACGAATGCTTCCAAATTCTTGACATTAACACAACTAAATCAGAAATAGAAGATATTCTAATAAGATTAGATGACTGGCATGATCAGTTATTACAAGAGCTTGAAACCAGTGACGACGACGAAATGCCTCTTGCCGAAATTATAACACAGGAAGAAAATTTACCTCTAAAAGTTAAATTACAGAAGGCTTTAAATAGGTGTAACGAGTTACCCAAAATAAGAAATAATCAGAAAACAACTCAACTCTCTGATTAAATAATGCAAGAAATAAATTTATTTGTAGATGGTGGAAATCGTGGTTTGAACCTGCAGCGAGCATTTAATTTTTTAATGACTATTCCTCCTACGAGTGTAGAACCTGAAAGATGCTTTTCATCTGCCGGTTAAATTTGTAATAAGTTTCGTTCCAGTCTTAACGATAAGACGTTGGATGCTTTGATTTCGATGCGTTCTTTTTTTCAGAGTATTTAAATTGTTGTTATTAAAATATTATTAGTTTTTACGAGTAACACAAGTATTACCCTACTTTTAACTATAGTAAGTGCAAGGTGTTTTATTTAAAGTTGTTAAAATTTGTTTTGTCTTAGAATTTTTATGTATTTATTTTATCCAGTTTAGTTTAAAGTTTTTAATAAAAGTTGAATACGTAAAAATCCTTTGGATCTATTAGTGTTTTTATTTTCCGGGACAAATCCCGGGATGCCCTAATATTATTGTTTAAATAATGTTTTAATGTACATAAGACAAACATTATGACCTTTGGGTTTAGCTTCACTACCCTAAATCTCGAATCTAAAACTATTGAAAATAAGTCCATATACAAATTCTTAGGTCTCACCATTGATAATAAACTTAAGTTTGAAGAGCATATTATAAAGAACATAAGTAAGAAGTTGGCTGTAGGATGTTTTGCGATTAGGGTTGTTTCTCATGAGCTTAGTGCCTCTGCGGCTAAGATGGTGTACTACTCCTTGTTCGAATCATACGTACTATATGGTATTGCATTCTGGGGGTTCGCGAGCATTCAGCTCATGAATTCAATATTTGTTTTGCAAAAGCGGGCCGTACGGTATCTGTGTAGGGTTAAATGTCGGGAACACTGCCGACCTCTGTTTAGAAGGGAACACATATTGACTATTCCATGTTTGTTTATTTTGGAATCCGTTTGCCTCATGCATAAAAAGTACTTCGGGATGCAATCGGATCAGGTTAGATAAAGTATGAAAATCATAACCTTATAATGCCTATACCTAGAACTTCGCTCGCTAAGGATTCAATATTGTATGAGAGTAAGAAAATGTATAACCATCTTGGTACTGCCCTGAAATCTATTTCATGCTATAGGCAGTTTCGTCGTAGTGTTAAAAACATATTAATACAAAGGACCTATTACAGTTTGGAGGAATATTACGGTGATGTTTTTTGATTGTGGAGTTTATTTTCTTTCGTCTCTTGTTTGCGTGCTTGACTCACTAATGCTATTTTTAAATTTGCTTTAAAATTCAATTGTTTTTGACAAATGCAGGTCTTGCAGTCTTGACATTTGTATAAACCTACCTTACTTTTATTTTACTTTATTTATATGTAAATGTTTGAACGTGTTTTACTTATACAGAATGTTATTGATATTGTTTTATTATTTTCTTGTTTATTTTTAGTTGACTGGATAGATGTGTAGATTAGTTTGCTAGATCGCTTTGTCAATAGAAATGTTGTTTTCTCAGACAATAAAGTATATTTGACTATGACTATAATAAGGATCACTATGTATAAGTTATTGGTCGCAATTCCCTGCTTGTCAATCTGATCATTGGTGATATCGACATCGTTGTAAGGGCATCCTATCGGTGCCCTTGCAAAAAGAACCTTAAGAGATGCTAAAAGAGGAAAATGGCGGAGCTGAAACTTTCTTTTTCCTGGTCAAACTGGTTCTGCAAAATTATCATTGTTAGTAACTATTTCGTCCCATAAATCTTCCAAAGTATCTAGAAGAATCTGAAGCGTTTGAGCCAGTCAATTATTTTTTTCATTGCATCTGCGATGTTTATGTTAATATTTTGAATACAGGTGTTCAGAAACTCGATATTTTCAAAAACGTTAACTAATATTTTCAGTAAAAAATGAAATTCGAAAATGTATACTTATTTTTTCAATAAAACTCTAACCTATAATATAACGTGTATCAAGAACAATGAAATAACTGATCACTATATTTAATATTATCTTTGCAAATGATGGTTTATTCAAAGTCGCCGGCAATGGCTTGCAAGTCTACAAAGTTATTTCTGTTCTCGCTCCCTCTTTATTTGCGCTGCATTTTGATATAGACCATAATATAACCAGATGCGAAAACGCCGTTCTATACATACAGTGCCTAATTTCAATTTCAGGGCCCGGGATACCGATTAAAATTTATCCCGAAAAATTGCGGGATCGGAACTTGTTAGTCCCGGGAATTTAATTTATTTAATTCATCAAATCCATCTACTTTTTTATTTTTTTATTGCAATAAGTTTATAGTTTTTCTATTTATTTTCCCTAAAATAAGTCCTTATCGACATCCGCATTTTAAGTTCGGTGAGTCAAAGCATCGTCGACGACGTCGACACCGGCTGAGATGTTTCCCGGAATTTTTTAGGCGACAAAACATGTTATTTTTCGGTACGTGACTTTTGGACGCAGGCATTTTGGCGCCGGCGTATGGGCGCAAGGCATTCGGGCGACGTCCATTTGGGCGTAAGGAAATTTAGGCGCCAATGAATTTGTCACTGTCGAACTAAATGAATTAAAACCAGAATGTATTATTTTTCATTATATTTATTTCAATAATGTTAAATGGTACCTGTTAAACGCAAAACGTAACTTTATAATCTACTACCTAACTAATCCCTATACAATATTTCGATGTTGACACTTCAGGCCAGAAAACATACCTTTCTTAATCCTCTGACGCAATTACTTGAAATTTTAAAATTACAAACACTACAATTTTATCTTAATACCCGTTACCCTAATTCTCTAAAATTTGTGGTTAGTTTAAATGAAATTAAATACCTAACTTTTAGGTAAATTTGGTTTATTATTTATAAAGGACAATTCACAGATGCATTTTCTATGAAAGTCATAACCTAACGATAGGCGCCCAAAAGTCCCGGCGCCAAAAAAACCTACGCCCAAATGTACCGGGCCTAACCGGCGGCGCTCAAAAGCCTAAGCCTAAACGCCTGCGCTCAAAAGTCCTGCTTCGGTTATTTTTCGAGTGGCTGAGGGCACGCGAGAAAAGCGAATTAAAGTCCTCAAGAAATTCCATGCAGCCAGTCTGTCGAATGCACCTCTACTAGTGAAAAACTATCCAAGAAAAAAGAAATTTCCGATTATTTTTCCCCAAAAAATGACAAAAGCTTTGATGCGATTCTATCCCGTATGAGAGCGTTAGATGGTCTACCGTTCTCTATCTTCGTAAAATCCAAGGACCTCAGAGAGATATTAGTGGCAAAAGGTTTCACAGTTCCCAAGTCTGCCAACAGCATAAAGAACTATGTCCTAGATTTCATAGGCGCATAATTGAGGAAATGCAGCAGTACAAAGCAAATGGCGCAAAGTTTAGTCTGTCTTTTGACGAATGGATATCGAATGCTAACGACTCGTGAGATTTAAAAATTCCATGAGGTCAGGTGCTTGTGTGGAAATGTTAGAGAAACACTTGTTAACTTTTAAAATAAATATTTCAAAAGACCTTGTTGTCATTACGACAGATGGTGTTAGTACCATGGTAAAAGTTGGAAGACTAACTGCTCCTATTCAGCAATAATTGTGCCTGGCGCATGGTCTACAGTTGGCGGTAATAGATGTGCTTTATAAGAAGAATACATCTTCATCAGTAACAGCAATATTAATTTCCGGAGAAAACTTAGCAGGTGATCATGAATTCAGCGATAGCGATACGGAATCGGATTTGGATGAAAATGAAAACACGGGGGAAAAGGATGCCTTAGAAATTTGTGAAAACACTGACTTCTTGGAAAAAACAGATAAATATGACATATTTAAAGTCAGAAATATCAGCGGAACCTTTCGAAAGTCGCCCACGAAAAACGTAATTTTACAAAAGTATGTAGAAAGTGATCATGGTAAAGAACTTAAGCTTATTCTAGACTGTAAGATTAGGTGAGTAGTTTAATCGACATGCTTGAACGTTTTAGTTTATTGGAAGGTGCTACTAAAAGAGCTACGATTGACCTAAATATGACACCAATCCTTAATTCTAAGTTCAAGATAGTAAAGTCTATTATCAAACTACTTCAACCTATAAAAATAACTGTTGAGTCGTTATGTCAACGTGATATGAACTTATACAAAGCGGATATAGCACTAAAGTTTATGTTAAGTGAAATTCAACAAATTAAATAAGAGTTCAGCACTGATCTTCTCAATTCTCCAACCAATCGGAATAATCAACGTAGGACCAAATTATCAGGACTTCTTGCATTTCTTTCTAATCCAATTGGGACTAATTATTATGAGTTGAACGAATGCTTCCAAATTCTTGACATTAACACAACTAAATCAGAAATAGAAGATATTCTAATAAGATTAGATGACTGGCATGATCAGTTATTACAAGAGCTTGAAACCAGTGACGACGACGAAATGCCTCTTGCCGAAATTATAACACAGGAAGAAAATTTACCTCTAAAAGTTAAATTACAGAAGGCTTTAAATAGGTGTAACGAGTTACCCAAAATAAGAAATAATCAGAAAACAACTCAACTCTCTGATTAAATAATGCAAGAAATAAATTTATTTGTAGATGGTGGAAATCGTGGTTTGAACCTGCAGCGAGCATTTAATTTTTTAATGACTATTCCTCCTACGAGTGTAGAACCTGAAAGATGCTTTTCATCTGCCGGTTAAATTTGTAATAAGTTTCGTTCCAGTCTTAACGATAAGACGTTGGATGCTTTGATTTCGATGCGTTCTTTTTTTCAGAGTATTTAAATTGTTGTTATTAAAATATTATTAGTTTTTACGAGTAACACAAGTATTACCCTACTTTTAACTATAGTAAGTGCAAGGTGTTTTATTTAAAGTTGTTAAAATTTGTTTTGTCTTAGAATTTTTATGTATTTATTTTATCCAGTTTAGTTTAAAGTTTTTAATAAAAGTTGAATACGTAAAAATCCTTTGGATCTATTAGTGTTTTTATTTTCCGGGACAAATCCCGGGATGCCCTAATATTATTGTTTAAATAATGTTTTAATGTACATAAGACAAACATTATGACCTTTGGGTTTAGCTTCACTACCCTAAATCTCGAATCTAAAACTATTGAAAATAAGTCCATATACAAATTCTTAGGTCTCACCATTGATAATAAACTTAAGTTTGAAGAGCATATTATAAAGAACATAAGTAAGAAGTTGGCTGTAGGATGTTTTGCGATTAGGGTTGTTTCTCATGAGCTTAGTGCCTCTGCGGCTAAGATGGTGTACTACTCCTTGTTCGAATCATACGTACTATATGGTATTGCATTCTGGGGGTTCGCGAGCATTCAGCTCATGAATTCAATATTTGTTTTGCAAAAGCGGGCCGTACGGTATCTGTGTAGGGTTAAATGTCGGGAACACTGCCGACCTCTGTTTAGAAGGGAACACATATTGACTATTCCATGTTTGTTTATTTTGGAATCCGTTTGCCTCATGCATAAAAAGTACTTCGGGATGCAATCGGATCAGGTTAGATAAAGTATGAAAATCATAACCTTATAATGCCTATACCTAGAACTTCGCTCGCTAAGGATTCAATATTGTATGAGAGTAAGAAAATGTATAACCATCTTGGTACTGCCCTGAAATCTATTTCATGCTATAGGCAGTTTCGTCGTAGTGTTAAAAACATATTAATACAAAGGACCTATTACAGTTTGGAGGAATATTACGGTGATGTTTTTTGATTGTGGAGTTTATTTTCTTTCGTCTCTTGTTTGCGTGCTTGACTCACTAATGCTATTTTTAAATTTGCTTTAAAATTCAATTGTTTTTGACAAATGCAGGTCTTGCAGTCTTGACATTTGTATAAACCTACCTTACTTTTATTTTACTTTATTTATATGTAAATGTTTGAACGTGTTTTACTTATACAGAATGTTATTGATATTGTTTTATTATTTTCTTGTTTATTTTTAGTTGACTGGATAGATGTGTAGATTAGTTTGCTAGATCGCTTTGTCAATAGAAATGTTGTTTTCTCAGACAATAAAGTATATTTGACTATGACTATAATAAGGATCACTCTGTATAAGTTATTGGTCGCAATTCCCTGCTTGTCAATCTGATCATTGGTGATATCGACATCGTTGTAAGGGCATCCTATCGGTGCCCTTGCAAAAAGAACCTTAAGAGATGCTAAAAGAGGAAAATGGCGGAGCTGAAACTTTCTTTTTCCTGGTCAAACTGGTTCTGCAAAATTATCATTGTTAGTAACTATTTCGTCCCATAAATCTTCCAAAGTATCTAGAAGAATCTGAAGCGTTTGAGCCAGTCAATTATTTTTTTCATTGCATCTGCGATGTTTATGTTAATATTTTGAATACAGGTGTTCAGAAACTCGATATTTTCAAAAACGTTAACTAATATTTTCAGTAAAAAATGAAATTCGAAAATGTATACTTATTTTTTCAATAAAACTCTAACCTATAATATAACGTGTATCAAGAACAATGAAATAACTGATCACTATATTTAATATTATCTTTGCAAATGATGGTTTATTCAAAGTCGCCGGCAATGGCTTGCAAGTCTACAAAGTTATTTCTGTTCTCGCTCCCTCTTTATTTGCGCTGCATTTTGATATAGACCATAATATAACCAGATGCGAAAACGCCGTTCTATACATACAGTGCCTAATTTCAATTTCAGGGCCCATTTACGAATTCTTTTCGCAACATAAACGACTACGTGAAATAATATGTCTTGTTCCGGGAACAATGGGACTTTCTGGAAACACAGCGCAGTAATAACGAAATGGTTTTACAACGTTCTTTTGCCTTAAACAAGTTTTTTTTGGGAGAATTTCTATTTGATTTGCAACTTGCATGTTAGTAATGTAGCCAATATATTTAGGTCTTAGCTTAGTTCGTCAAGTCGAGGGGCCTGATCTTTTCATTAAATGCTTAATTTTACTTGAAAACGATGTTAGTTAAAAATTTACTATTTGACTTGGTTTTGCATGGTTACTGTTACTACTTCACTTTATATCAAGCTATTTAATAACGACTCCGTTAGGTATAGAAACGCGCAAGCTGATGTTCGCATAAGAGTATTGAAATATATGTATATTACAAAATTATTTAATTTTTTATCAGTGTTTAGTGAAGAAATAATTATGATTTCTGTCGTGGAACATCTTAATAACTTATAATTTAATCTAAGTATCCAAACCTGTCAACAGGCCAACGCGACGAGTTTAAAGCAGTGAACCAGAAAAATCAATTTAATTGGCCTCTAATGACTCAACAAATCGACAGAAACCTATTTACCGTCTAATAAGTCGATTTACACCATTTACGACATGTAAACTTGGTTTAGTCCCGCTTAAGATGAAAAAATATTGTTTTCTAAGTTATCTAAGGTTTTACATAATTAAAAAATATTTGTGCTGTGCATTTGAGAAGCGTCAGGCATGTGCTGATTGTTCATCATTAGCGTAGCATTGAAAATGTGATTTTTAAGATGAATGTGTACCTACATGGATTAGCGTTGTAATTATTTTCATGTTTATAAATTTAGAAATCTCTTAAGTGAGCTGTTGCATTCAGTTTATTTTATTTTTATAAAATTCAATACTTTATTTCGTTACACAAGTGACAGATAAGTTGTACGCACGTCTATGACATGCGGCTTAAAACTCCATATCTACTTGACTTGAAATTCACTTGTTGTCAAGCCAAATCAAGTCGGGTATCTTGAAAATGTTATCAAGACGTGAGAATATAAACCGTGTGAACAAAAATTATTTTCATTATAGACGGCTTAGACTGAAAAACATGGGGCTTGGTTTAGATCATAATAAGGGGAGGATATATCTAACCAATGTCCCCCCCCCCCTGTTAACTTTTGACAACAAATGTGAGAATAATGAAATTTTGGTACATTTAATCATCGACCTAACACAAGATGGACGTAGCCAGTCATTCATAAAAAGGTCTATCGTCTGTCTCAAACAACAAACAGGAAAGGGGGGGTGAGGGGTATTTACTGCGGCTTCTACTTAGAAGCTGGATTAAAACTGTGATGAGACAAAAAGCGCAATGCTGCAAAGCATGGTCATAGTGGTAAAATTATTCAGTGGCGTAACAGTTTCGTGTTAATTTGTAATCAGTTTGACAAAATAAATCGAAAATTTTAGGTGAAGTATTCATAAATTCAAAATACTTTTACGGTTTCTAAGTAACATGAAATTGCCCTGCGGCTGAACTAGCCTGCCAAAATTCTGACAGTAGATGTTTAGGGTTCAAAGAAAACTGATGATAAAATATTTATCCAATTGTAAAATCTGAATGAACTAAAATACTACCATTTTAGTATAAATTCTGGACTCAGTTTTTTAAGATGGCAGCGGGGCGCCATTTTGAATAAAATTTTTAAATGGCAGATGGGGTCGAGTGATACCTCGTTGGAAAGGTATTTTAAAATTTATGAACGATCCCCAAATTTGAAAAGATTTTATCGATTAATTTCAAAATGGCGGCCACTTTTGTTAATCTGGGTTAATTTGACTTTTAAGCAATAGTAAAGGAACCTACGGGCGGCTAGGTGATATTTTTGATATTGTATAACAATAAAAAAAACTACCAAAATTACAAACACTACTATAGATGCTCAAAATGTTCACTATTCACTTATTGGCACATGTATAGCCTATCGTAGAACGTAACATTCTTCGCGAACATTATGAAAAATTTCTTGACCAATTGATGCGCACGCTTGAATTATTTTCTGGCGCAAGTCGTCTAATGACTGCTGCCGGGTTATGAAAAGTCCATAAGAGTTAAGTCACAGCACCACGACGACCAATCTAGCGCCCGGGATAGTGCTGATTAAGGTAATTTCTAACATCTTTATTATAATGCGGCGTAGCTCCCTCTTGTTAAAATATTATAGGCATATCACCAAATTCATTAGGATTTTTCTCAACACACTCCAGAATCAGATGTTCTACGGTATTTTCAATCATATCCAGATACACCGGTCCAGTTAAATTTCCCTCGATAAAAAGAGGCTCAACAATATGGTTTTTCAAAATACCTGCCCAAACGTTAAGTTTCTGAGGGAACTGGGTATTACATTCCCTGTAAATATGAGGATTTACATCGCTCCAATACCGAACATTTTGACGGTTAACATTTCTGTGTAGAAAGGGAGTACGCACTCATCACTAAAACAAATACATTTAAGGTAATTTTGGGTAAGGTTCAATCTTGCACCCATTAATTTACAAAACTCTAGTCTACGATCCGAATCATCTTCTGTTAACTCGTGTAACATTTTCAATTTGTAGGGATGAAATTTAGAACGTTTCAATACTCTTTGAACACTTTTAGTACTTACATCGCATTCAGCTGTTACAAGCGATGTCGGCTGCATTGGATTAACAATAATTTCAGCCACTATCTGAATCTGTTTTTCTTCTTCTAATGAGGGTCGTCCACTTCTTTTAGCATTTCCAACACTTTCAGTTCTTTGGAACTTTTATATTAATTCCCGTAAATATTTCCTTGAAATTGGGCGATCAGGAAAACCTTCATTAAAAATACGCTTAGCAGCATGATAGCTACGTTGCGCCTTCCCAAAAATCAAAATTGCCTCTACTTTATCAACCATTGGACGAAACATTTTAAATCAATTAAATAATTGACTTTAACGACCACAGTAATATAAGCTACACAACTTACTGACAAATACTTATTTGACAAGTCAAAACAAAACAGTTTTTTGTGAAGAACCAAAGCCTACTTTGCATTCCAAATTTAAAAAAATGCGATCTATTGTAATGAAATGGCAGCTACTTGCTACGAAACCTACCTACTTCTTCTCCTGTCTTTGAGAGTGTGGAACGCAAAAAAAGGGTCACCATTCTTTTTATCCCCCACAACCCCCGCAAACGGGCAAAAACCACCCTTTTGCCCCGCTTTCTAGTGGATATGGTTTGGAGGTATGATTGGGATTGTTAAGAGGGTTTAGAGACTTGGAAAGGGTTATGAGAGGTTAGTTTCTTTGGCCCTTGGTCCAAGGGTTGTTATAGCCCTGACCCTATTATTGCCCTTTCCTTGTCTCTAAACTCTCATAAACATCTTTATCATTCCCTCCAAACACGCAATACCACGAAAAAATTGCGAAAAAGGGTGGTTTGGGGGGTAAAAAAGGTTTTGACTTTTTTTTTGGTTTTCTCCACCCTCGAAAACAAGAGAGCGGTGAAGTAAGTTTCATAGCTGCAGCTAATATTCATCAAAATGCGGCATGATCTCAACTCAATCACAGTTTTTGTTTAGGCCCATCAATATAAAATTTTATATATTTTTTATGAGCTCTGAAAATCTATTCATCTTAAGGATTTTTGATAATAGCTACGGCGTCATTTAAAATTTACTGTAAATTTAAAAATTCGACACAAACTTTCTGCCTTTAATAATGAAGACAGATGGTAAACACTTGAGATGACCAGTATCTAGTTAGATTTATGATATAGCAATAAAATTACCCATCGGGGTGAGATATTGGCAGGCTAACAGTAAGTTTTAAATACTCGCTCATTCAATACGTACAGTAAAAGAATGCTCTACAATTTTAACTACGATATTTTTTAACTGTAAATAGATATATATATATTAGCTAATTTAATGCCATATTAATATATGATTTTAATAAACGCGTGTTTAATTTCTTAATTAATATGAAATAAAACTACATCTAAAGTAAAACCAAACAAACAAGTAATTAATGTAGTGTGGTTAAGTACGACCGCCTTCAAAACTGAAAACTGAGTCCAGAACTTATACTAGAAAAGTAATATTTTAGGTATTATTAAACGTACCAAAATTTCATTATTCTCACATTTGTTAATCAAAAGAAAACAGGGGGGGGGGGACTTTAGACGCGCACTATATATTTTTCAATACGTGCTAAAAATAACTGAACAATAGGAAAAGCCAAAAGGACAAAATAAGAAAAAAAATGGTATGGGATAAGGTTCGGAAACTTCCCCATTCAGCTACTTAAATTTCCATTGAACTTAAAAATAACTTGGAATAACTTAGTTTAGGTCAGTTCATAAAGGTAATAATCGCTAAAACTAATTAGTAAACGAGGCGGGGTTAAAGTCATAGAGGTTTGTGGAAATAACATATCATAATAGACATTTAAAATGTTTTGGGATTCTTGTTATCTCGATTAAATAGTGTTAAAGATACCAGTTACTGTCTAAACATTAATAAATTCGTTATTGTGGGATGAGAAAACAAAAATGGTAATTTAATACCTAATATGCATTCCTATAGTTTAGACATCTTCTAATCTTCGAATTTCAAAAGAAGGTTATTTGAAATCTTGATGTAATATGATATTTTATAAAAAAATACCATCGGCTTTAAAATAGATAATTTATTTGAATGCCTGGAAAGATAACGATCGGAAGATATTGGATTATAGAATAAATGGTTTAATAAACAGGTTGAGTCCAAACACGGACGGGTGGTAACACTAATTTTAAAAATTACAGCTAAAGGTTAATCACCAAAAATATTGCCTAATCAAACTGTCACACTTAATTTGGACGTAAGATAAACGCATGACAGATTAAGTGTATTAATTCAGTTTATTTAAATAGCCGATATTAGATCTATTACATTATTTCTATATAGTCTATACCAGTTAAAAGTTTAATATTCCATTAAACTCGCAATAATTTAGTTTAAATAAAAATCTAAAAGAATCACAAATATTGTATTCTTATATACAGAGCTTTCATTTTAAAATAAACTACTCTAAATATCTCTTGTTTGTAAGGGAAATTAAATTTGACAAAAAACACATATTAAGGTAGTTTACAATTTTCTGGCCATAATATCGTACCTTGCCGACCTTAGTGGGACACCCTGTACTGTACAGGGTGTCCAGTTCTCGATGGTTTTACGGGGTATCTCCGTTATTAGTAAAGATAGAAGGATACGGTTTTCGCAGCACTGTGTTACTTTCTTGTGAAACAAAAGATGCCGTAATCAGAATTTTTCTAGTCCTCCTTATTTTTGATAAACGGGATGTTTTTTTAAAATTTTACATTTTGGGACACCTCCCATATTTAGGTTACGCTGCAGTTTATCAAAGAGGAAACAAATATTCTTTTTATGTTTTTTACGTAGAATCCATTGACGTACACAGATTTTTCCTACGTTCAATAGTTTCCGAGAAGAAATACAAACTTGCTTTTTTCTAAATGGCTCAACCTAATATTCTAACAAGTACGTCTTCTGGGGAATTAATTAATAAGTTTAATAAAAAATACCATATTAACCATGTATATTATATTGTAACTATTTGAAATAAACTTATTATTATTATTATTATTACTATTCTTTAATAATATAATTTAGTTTATAACAAGCTTCTCAGAAATATATAATACCTTACATTTATTTTAAATATTAAGCACGAATTTTACGTTTAATCAAAAAATATACATTTTTTGTTAGTAGGCCATGATGGGTATTTAAAAGAACTATTACTGGTATTTTATGGAAGTAGTCCATCTCACAGTGCAGTAATATTTTATTTATGGAATAAAACTCAAAGTCTGCTCCACTAATTTAATAAAATAAATTCATATTATATGCCCATACATGTTTCGAAGGCATAAACCTTCATCCTCAGTGGGTAATTATTAAGATGTAATAAAATATGAAGAGACCAATGACATTGTTACTTTGTAAACTTGTGTTGCAGAAAAAAATTTTACTAATGCATTATAACTAATATTAATAAAAGCTTTTTTAAAAAATTATGTTTTTCAGATTAGTTTTATTTAATTTTGAACTTATTATAAAACCCAACTATGGCAGGGAAAATAACATCAAGAGCAAAATAGGGTACGATCATCATGGCGAAGTCGTACCAAATGGATTTTATTAAATTAGTGGAGCAGACTTTGAGTTTTATTCCATAAATAAAATATTACTGGTATGATAATTACCGCAGAAGAAATATGTTTTGGACTCCTTAAATCTAATTAGCAGTTATATTTCAGTAAAAATAATAACAATGCATAAATCGAGTTGTGTTTTATAAAACATTAGAAACAAAACCTGAAAATTTATAAAACTTTCTCATAAATATTGCTCAAATTGTTCTCCATTATGCCTTAGACATATTTCACACATAGTTCTTATTCGCCTTAATGAATTTAAAATAATAAAAGACCGCATTTGTAACTCCCTAAACGCTCTTTCAGTAGCATTTCTTAAATCTGCAATTGTTTGGTATTGAATATAATACATTTTATTTTCAAGGTATCCCCCACACGAAGAAATCCAAAACCGATAAGTCGGGTGACCTTGGTGGCCATCTTACAGGTCCATAAGTTCCAATCCAGTGGCTTGGGAAATTATTGTTTAAGTATGCACTGATAATTAGCACATTGTAAGCGGGTGCTCCATCTTGTTGCAGATGCAAGTTATTGAGACCCGCTAAGGGCACGTCGTCTATTATTTCCGACACAACGTTTTCCAGAATTTTTAAATATTTATTTGCATTAACGCTGCCCTCAAATATATTATAAAGTATTTTGCTCCCTAGAATAAAAGATGAAACGTTAAAGCCAAACCTGCCTTGCCGTTCGAGTGAAAATATAACATACTGATTTTCCTTAGACCAAAACCTCGTATTATGCCGATTAAATATACCAGCACTAGTAAAATGAGCCTCATCGGACCATATAACGGTTATTTCAAAATTATTGTCTCTGTTGATATTTTATTAATACCAATTACAGAACTCTATACGGCGCTGTGCATCACCAGGATGTAAATTTTGTACTAGGTGGAACTTATATGGCTTAAAATTCGGGTTAAAATTGTGTTTTTCTTGGATTGTTTGAACTCTTGATTTAACTACTCCAACCGAACCTTTAACCGTTCTGCAAGAACTAGAGGGTTTTGTTTTAATTGAAGCTAAAATATTTATTTCATTAGTCCCGCGGTTGTTGTAGATTTTAGGCTGAGTAGAAAAAAAACCGTATTCAATTAAATTTTATTTAATCCTTAGAAAAATTGCTTTATGCGGCTGTCGTCTTTCGGGATATCTACAAGTAATTGAAGAAATTTAATAAATCTTCATAGAGATACTACAAAAAGGCCTATATTTACCTATTCAAATATACTTCTAATGCTTCATTTGCGTTTTTATTACAATGGACAGTATGTCGAGCATGCAAACGAGCATGTCGTATTTTTCATGATTTTCAAAGTTTACATTTTCTGTCATAATTAGGACAAACTGATTTTTTACTATTAATTAGATATTTTAAAAAAGTTTTTAATATGACATAAATGACTGTATTCTGTTCTTTTTTTAAATATCCGTCAAGGCCTACTAACAAAAAATTTATATTTTTTAATAAAACGTATATTTCGTGCTTAATATTAAAAATAAAAATAAGGTATTATATATTTCTGAGGAGCTTGTTATAAACTAAATTATATTATTAAAAAATATATAGGGTGACCCATTTAAAATACAGCAAGTGTATTTCTTTTCTCGGAAACTATTGCACGTAGAAAGAATCTGAGTACGTCACTTGATTCTACGTAAAAAACTACAAAAGGAACATTTGTTTTCTCTTTGATAAGCTACAGGGTAATCTAAATATGGGAGGTGTACCAAAATGTGAAATTTTCAAAAACATCCCGTATATTAAAAACAAGGAGGACTAGAAGAATTCTGATTGGGGCATCTTTTGTTTCACAAAAAAGTAGCACAGTGCTGCGAAAACCGTATCCTTCTATCTTTACTAATAACGGAGATACCCCGTAAAGTCATCGAAAACTGGACACCCTGTACAATATAACTTTATTTTTCTAATTTTTCTTTTTTGAAACAGAAGAAGAAGAAGAAAAGGTAGACACAGAATTGTTTTTTAAAATGTCTTTACTTTGTTAAGGTTCTAATTTTTTGAGGTATTAAGTTATATAATTTTGGACCACAGTACGTTAAAAATATTGCATCATTGTTGTTCTAGTTTTATAAATGTACATTAGTTCATTTATATTGCCTCTGGTCTGATGATGGTGTGACTTTTTAATTCTTTGAAATTTTCATTTGAGTGAAAGAAATTGCATACCGTAACTAATATTACAAAATTCTCTGGAAGAAAGTTGATTTGTAGGAAAATCTTTTAATTTGTTATGACTAATTTTTACAATATAATTTTGGACAACAGTTGTTCCAAATTACCGTTATACATTCCTTCCCAGACCAGAATACCATATCTTAGTAGAGGTTCGACAACCGCCTTATTAACCATGATGATAAGCTCTGTGTTGAGAATTTCTTTAAAAATATAAAATTTGTGTACTAAACATCGAACTACAAAAAATATAAAGCGAGTTGATTCCATTTAAGGTGCTTGTCGACGACCATACCTAAATATTTAATGGGATTGACCTCCAATAGTGGTTCAGGAATATCAGGAATCGCAATTTGATTGGAATAAGGTCCATTAACAGAATTTAGAGAGAAGGCAATATAGTGTCACTTTTTGATATTTAAAATCAATTTGCGGCTGTCCAAAATTTTCACTTTTTGAAAAACACCACTCTGTCACCCAGTGGTGTATTAAGGGGAGGTCCGGGGGGTCTGGACCCCCCGTGAGCTCGATAGAACAGAAAACTCAAAATCACATTCATTCATTTTCAATAAACAACACGAAACATTATCCCAAATCTTCCAGATCGATTTCATTTCTAGGAAGGCGTAGAAGGGCCACATAAAATAATATAATAAAAATTTTAATATTTCGAGTTATAACTTAAAATTTTAAAGTCAAGTTTTGTGTTATAAGACGAAATTTTAAAATAAAAACAAATATTGGCGTTTATATTTAAAAATTTCTTTATTTTTACGTTTTTTTGGGTCGAGCTATCGAAACGTGGATGTGTTATATTCTAAAAAAGAAGGGAGTGGCACCAACAAATTATTGTCTGAGGCACATTTAAAAAAAAAAGGGAAGAAGAGTTTAACGCCCCCCCCCCCTAAAAAGTTGGACAATTCTATCTTATAAGCATTTGTTAAAAAGTTTTGCGGCTTAAGATATAACGCTTATGGGTTTATAGTTATTTGTGTCTTCTTTACTGTTAGACTTAAAGACTGGTGTGACAATTGATATTTTAAATGCTTTAGGAACATTATCTGTCTTAAAAATTAAATTTACTATATGCAGTATAATAGAACTAGTTAATTCTCTGTGCAGACGCTTAAGTATACTGGGGAATATGCCATCTGAACCCGATGAACAATTGTTCCTTAAACTGTTTATAGACCAGTAGATAGATACATTCATGTGTGCATTAACTGCTTAATTAGATTTTTTTTTAGTGCTGTCGGAGATGGTAAGGGAAGTGTAAGGCAAAGTTTTCGACCTCAAAAACATGGTGCGCAACTTTTGGTAGGCATAAATCTTCAAAATTTTGTGAAATTTTTTAGTTTTTTGCTTATAACTCCCAAATGACAAGTTCCACCCACGTTTTCCTTCTATTTAAAATTAAAGACCACAAAATTTGCTATAAAATGCACTATTCAAAGTTAATTTTGTGTTAAACAGTTCATATTCTACAGGACTTATTTATAGTGCCCAATTTATTTTTTTAAATTACTTTTTATTTTAGACCTTTATACGTAGTTCTATCAGCACATATTATTATATTGTTTATTAATATATTGCTTATTAAGTAATAGCTTTACATAGTAAGAGAAATCTAAAATTAATAATAATAACAAATCTTTATTATTTGAAATAAAAATAATAATAAACTGAATATATACATAACTACGCGTACACATAAGGTAATATAAAAGAAAGGTGCTTGGAACAGAGTACTAATAGCTTTTTTAAATTTTTATTATAGAAAAATTCATATTAATTATATTAGCAGTTAGTACTTTAATTTACTGTTTAAACGGTTTTGTCAATTCCTGGGTTTGTGTAATATTTGTCTAGTGCTAATAATGGCAGAGCCACTAGAAGTCACCTAAAATATAACAAAAATGATGAGCGAAATGAGACGTCGAGATAAAAATAGTAATGAATTATCAAAGAAAGCATTCATATAATTACCTAATTCATCTTCGTCATCAGAAGTTGTTACTTCAAGTTTCTCAAATTCCAACTCCTCATCGGCGTCATCTTCTAGTTCTGTAGGTGGAATGTTAGTACACGAAAGGCCAGAGCAATTCCGACAGATGGCAGTGCAATGGAGGCCTGATTTCCGGCAAGTGCATGCCCCAGTGCAACCTTTCTTGCAACTACAGAAAAAAAGCTGCAGTAATTGCTGTGGAGCCGCTTCTTTCTTCATAGCGATGAGTGTAAGATCAAGATTGTCTCTCCTCCAATCCCATTTAAGTGGGTCGAAGGACTTTCCATTCCATGATGCACTTGGTGAACTTAGCCTCGGTTCACATTTTAACAAAACGGCGGTACCTTAATTCATTGAGGGTGGCTGCTCCACTACTATATAAAGCGATGAACAACTTCTCTCCTGCTTTGCTTAATTGGGCTGGTGATGCAGATGGCTTATAGAATGTAGAAGCAGCTTCTTTCAAAGCGGGCGTTTCTTCTAGTAGGGAACACATCTTTCTTTTTCCATGTCCGAATGGAGATGACGTAGTGTCACATCCTGAGAACGCGTGTAGAAATAAAATATAGTCAGGGTCATACTGATAAGATGAGGTCAAAAAGTATGTATCATCTTTGCCAGCCTTTCCTGGTTTGAGAAGGTAGACATTGCTTTTCGCAGGATTAGAAATCCCTGTCAATAAAACCAACACGTCAACATCTTTACTAACTAAATATAAGGACACTGTCAAAATTGGCTGACTGTGATGAAGCAGTTTGGACAATCAGTTGGTCAGCATCTTCTGCTGCTTGTATACATCGAATCGATACTTCTTAAAAATAGGTTTTTAACATTTCAATCAGACGACTATTATTACTTTCGTTTCCCAAGAACTTCTCTTGTAAAACAGCAGGGGGTGTGCTGTCATCAAATATAATGTCAACTGAAGTCTTCATCTTGAAGCGACGAAACCTCTCTGAGCTTTTTGTGCCTGATTTACATTACTCGGGTAGCCATCAAACACGACAATCACTGTTGATCCATAATGGTTTGTTACGTAGCTGACGTACTGTTTACAGATCGAGCCAAACGTTGTATCCTCTTTTTTTCCCAAACAACTTTATGAAAAAGTAACCCTCCATCAACAACAAATAGCTTATTTTGCATCGTCGAAATCTGGAGATTTATAGGCTTGAAAGCGTTATACAATAGCGATTTGGCTCCTTTTCGTAATCCCTCTGCACACTGACAAACAGAAATAAAGGTTATGGAGCAAGTTCGTGAAATAGTCTTTTAGATCATCATCTGTCTGTTTCGCGATGCAGATTCGTTGAAATAATGTTGTTGAGTCCACGGCAGGCGAACCAACTTTCAAGGAACTGGTGGCATCAGGAAGTGTTATCACTTTATCCTTTTGTTTTAAATGTAGGCTGTGGAATGGACCTTCCATATTTTTCATACATGTCTTGCCTTTTTCTTGGGCTAAATAACAATTGACATTTGCTTCAACTACAACTTCAGTGCTTATGGACATTATTACATCAGTGATTGCAAATGGAGGATGGCTAGCAAACCACTTTTTCAGTTTAAGAGTGTCTGCTTTGTCTCGTGCCACTCTGGTTGGCCTTGCGTCAACATGTTGCTCAGATGTAACTGCAGTCAGTTTGCAATGAGATTCCATGGCATCACATACATACTGCAAATAAATGTTTCCTTGCGTCCATTTGGCGAGTACACTTTCTTTGTGGAAGCCCCTTCCACTCGATAGACCTCTTCGAACTTTGCTAGATCCCATTAACGTTTGTTCGATGGTCATGTCAGACCAAATGCCACTCCAAAATTTCTAACTTCTTCTTATAGTGAAGCACCTCTGACGGGTGAATTGATCGAATTCATTAGGATCCATTTTTTCCTTGAGGTCCATCATGTCTTGGACATATAAGTGTGCACTTTTTGCATACTAAAAATGACCTGCAGCGTGAAAAAAAGGCAGTATTTTTTTAATGGTGTCTAGGTGAAGGTCCCAGTCACCCATCATCTCTGCTTCAATAAACTGTTTCACATACAATCAACTTTGACCAGTGTTTTTTGTAGAAAATTTTGTCTACTACTACTATTTTTGAACAGAAATAAAATTCCCTACCTGGATGAGGCGTCGTTTTAAAGTTATAGGCGAAAAACTGAAAAAACTGCGAATATGTTGATGTTTTTCGCCCATTAAAAGTTACGCACCACGTTCTTGAGGTCGATAACTTGGTTTCACACTCACTTTACTATCTCACACAACCTTAAAAAAAATCTATAAGCAATTAATGTACGCTGAACCCTTTTCAGGCTAATGTGTTTGTTAATTTTAGTGTCGTTTATTGGATATAGAAACATTACAGTTACGTCCAATTTGTTCCTTACTTCCTCCTACTTCAGCGGGAATGTTGTTACATTTAGCGGAAAAGGTTTCAACAATACTAATTGAGTCTCTTAAACTTAAATTTCTACTCTCTAATACGATGTTATGTCCGGTATAAACCTGAAATTAACCTTAATAAAAACAAGATCTTTAACTACACTTGCAGTTTTTAACAACTCTTTACTTTGCACAACACACTGCGAATCGTCATTTAAATCCAAAATCAGTTCCTTAATGGCTTCGAAATGTTCTGCGTAGAATATTGCGGCCGTAATCCATGTTCCCCACCGGGTAATTACAGGTTCTGGAGGTAAACTAACTCCTGGCAATCTCTCCTTATACATTTGCACTCTGCTTTTAGAAACACTTTATTTACATTTGAAATTAATTTATTTACTAAAGGATATTCAGTTCGGACGGTTTCTGCGACTCGGTTTATTCCATGTAAAAGACAAGTCACATGACCATATTGGGGTATAAGCTTCTTAAGGTTTGGTCTACTTTTACCATAGGTATACGGTGCTGCATCAGACAAAAGCACTAAAAACTTCTCATCTGGGACCGGATTTCTTCTGGAAATCTTCTCTTTCTCTCTTCTTTCTAAGCGTGGATTCGTCAGGTTAGTTGACAATATTTTTGCAAAAATTCTCTATAAATTGAGGATTTTTCAATTTCTTTAAGGGTATGTTTGCTGCGACCAAAGCCTTGCATAAGTCTTCTTGAAAAATTCTCTTTTTAGATTTCGATTTTCCTCCAACATTTTGAAATGCGTTTTTTACACTCAGCTAAACTGGCTCAGTTTTCATTTTTTTGTAACTTTGATTTATGCAGCGGTGTTTTCAAATGTTGATAGATTTTTGGAACTTCTTTTCACAAACAATAATTTTTCAACAATCATTACAGACGACTTTTTCTCCACTAAACTCTGACTCTGAGAAATTTTTAATCCACGAAGACGTTTCCGCCACTTTAGACATTTTGCACACAACTTTGAAATCACTAGTTTCACACTGAAAATACTGAAATCTTTTGACAAACTAAAACACAAATACACACACACACACACGCACACACGCGGAGAGGTGAGCCCATCTGGCGGAAGTCCTTGTGGCCCTGAGCTCATTTGCTCAGAGTCTCAATGACTCCTTCCAGACTTTCTTCCACGCCCCCCTGCGGTCCAGTTCCGCAGGGTCTCACCAAAAAGTACTAAGGGTACTTTTACTCTGGAATCTAAGAGAGGGGTGTATTATTGGTTTTGGGAGGTGTATCGGGGGAGGACTTTGGTGGGTGAGTGGTGCTGCTTGGCGCACCTAGAGAAGTTGGTGGCGGGGACGTTTATGACGGTACGGGGCATCGATGTCATAATTGGAAGCTTGTCTGATAAGGGGGTTTGGGTGTTCTGGGGCCGAAGTTAGAATCTTCGTGTTTCTCTCGCGGAGAAACTGGGAAAGGGGTGTGTGTTTGATGTCGCGGTGTAGGTCTACGTTACGGATGAACCATGGGATATTCATGGCGGTGCGAATGTAACGATTTTCAAGGCCTTGGAGGCGGTTTATGTGGGAGGGGGATGCGACGATATAACGAATCGTAGTCAATAGCTATCTCCGATGATCTGGCGTGATGGCTGCTATCTGAAAAATAAACAAAGTAATTAGGAAATGTCTAGCTGAAATAGTGCAAGCACTATTTCAGAGAAACGAATTTCACGAATTTCAACAGTCTTTATGTTGAGAAACACAAAGACTGCATTAGACTAAGTTTATTGAGAAATACACTTCGTCTATCGCTGGACTCGTCTGCTGGACTTCGGTTCACTTCGGTGCTGCGGAGGTCGACTGCTCTCAACCGTTCGCTGGCTCGGACTACTGATTGACTGAACACAAATACGTATTACAACCTGATATAAATACAGTTTGTTAAGCAGGTAATACTAAGGCATTATTAAATTAAAACCTTGTATATAACCAAAATGTAAATATTAATTATTATATAATTATCTTCAGATTGGAAAATCCCTAAAACAAGTGCCGGACTGGACCTGTGAGTCTACTGAGTTTTTAATTTTTTGATAACGCTGAAAACATAAACATATGCTCATAAAATAATAATTTGGGAAAAATATGCATTTTATTATAAAATTATCAAAATATGCAAAAAATACATATACACTATCGGACAAAAGTAGAGCAACACTTTCGAAAAATGAAAGAAATCTCGATTTTATAATATTAAATGCATATTATCGTATTTAAATACATCGTGTCTTAAATATCAAAGTAGGCTTCTGTTATCGGCGACAACAGCTTTTTCCAACCATCAAAACAAATGAACTGATATTGACGTAAACTTTCAAATACAGTAGTGGAATACGTCAAAAGTAAAGCAACATTTTAATATTTTCCTAAAAAAGAAAGGTTTTAGTAAAAGTAAAGGTTAAAGTATTTTTGCAGAGTTTATTTTATGTTTAATTAATATTTCTGTACTGTATTAATCTTGCCAAGAGGTATTCCAATTTCGAAAGAATTAAAGCAGAGAGTAGTGAATGCACACTTGGAAGGTACAATACAAGACACAACTTCAAGACGGCTTGTTTTACCAAGATACAGCGTATCCAAAATAATTTCAAGTTACATTCAAAGGGGACATTTAGAAAATCTACCGGAATCGGGAAGGCCGAAAAAAACAACAATTTGGACAGACAAACGCATTAAAGGGATTTCTCAAAACGATCCTTGGATGTCTGCACCTAGATTTTTTTCTGAAATTCCCGAAATTATGGTTAGGCCACGGACAGTTCAAAGAAGGTTGACTCCCGGCTAAAAAAGCCCCTTATTTAGGCAAGAAATAGAGTAGCTAGGCTTGAATTTGCACGTCGACATTTAAATTGGACAGTAGACGAGTGGAAAAAAGTTTTGTTTAGCGATGAAACGCGTTATAAAAATTTCAATTCTGATGGAATGAAGCGTGTAAGACGGCGAATTAACACAAGGTTTAATCCCAAATACGTTACACCCACAGTTAAACATGGCAAAGGCAGTGTTTCTCTGTGGGGTTGTTTCTCATGGAATGGGGTGGGTCCTTTAAACTTCATTAATGACACCACAGACCGATTTGTATATAGAGATATAATGCAAAATGTAATGTTGCCTTATGCAGAGTGGGAAATGTCGTTGCGATTTATTTTCCAACAGGATAATGATCCAAAACACTTTTCACGAATTGTTCAAGAGTGGTTTCAAGAAAATAACGTTCGGGTTTTGCAGTGGCCGGCACAATCCCCAGACCTTAACCCCATTGAAAATCTATGGGAAGAAGTTGAACGTGCAATTCGTACCCAATTATTTCCAAATAAACAATCATTGGTAAATAAAATCAATGAAGTTTGGACAAACCTTCCCGAAAACACTGTTTAAAAATTAATTGCCTCAATGCCGCGACGTTGTCGGCAAGTAATAAAAAATAATGGATATTCTATTAACTATTAACATAATAATTCTAGCTATTGTAATTATTAAATGTGCTTAATGGTGTTTTATGTAACATGTAAAATAAAATACTGTTGACACAATTTGTTGCTTTACTTTTGTCGCACTTCATTTTGTCGATTCTTATAATTATAAATATTTCTCTACCTTTTTTCTACCTGTTTAAAGTGTACCAACATATTGTGAAAAATTACTGATATTGTGGGGATAATAGTTCATTAAAATTAGCTGGGATCACAATCATATAATTAATTTTTTAAACTCAAAGAAATAAAAGCACTTTGTTGCTCTACTTTTGTCCAATAGTGTATATGCATTTTGCATATATTCCGCCCTTATTAATATGATGTCCGTATTCAGCGTTTTCTATTATATTTCTTAGATTCTGTGCACGATATTCAGTGGCATCCTCGGCGTCACTAAAACTATTTGTATGATCCCAGTCTATATTATCTGATAAAGTTTTTAATTTGTTAAAAATCAATTTGTTTTATAGTTTTGGGCCAACAGTTTTGCTTGTACTTATATTGCTATGGGCGTGGGTCTGTTACATTAATCATTAGTGGCAGATAATGAGTTATATCATGACCCCTGGGAAACCATGCAATGGTTAAATGCTATTGATTATTTTGAAGAAATCATGTTAATATAAGATTTATAAACAAACTACTTCGCAGTAAGCTTTTGAATTTTTTCCCGTGTTGTTGATTAATTCATTGTATACATCGAATTACTATTGTCAAACATTTGACTTATAAAATAAATTAATCAACGACAAGCGGAAAACTTTTCAAGTCTTCTGCGAGGTAGTTTTTTTTTGTTTTGACTTTATGTCGCAATATACAAGGTGTTATTTAATAAGTGTCCGATATTTGACAGGGCGATTACTCAGTTATTTATAAGGCGAAAAGTTTATATAAGCATGGGTCCGCAAGCCCTTCATTTTTGAGACACAGAGTGTTAAAATTTTTTATTTTTTTTTTGTAAGTACTTTTTGAAATAATGTCTGTATTTGGACGAAAATTGGTATCTAGGGGTTTTCTAAAATGCGAAATTCGAATTTGATGTTAGTATGGCTCCCACTTGTAGAGGGCGCCACCTACGTGTCCTTTTACTCTTTTGAGGAGTCATAACTTTTTTATACGTGACTGTATTACGTTTTTAAGCAAAACAATGGATTTGTTATCATTCTTACATTAAAAATGCATAATTGGTAGAAGTCGCTTCCACTTGTAGAGGGCGCCACCTACGTGTCTTTTTACTCTTTTGAGGAATCATACCTTTTTTTACGTAGTTGTATTACATTTTTAAGCGAAAAAATGGATTTCTTCATCATTTTTACATGAAAAAGACATATTTCGTAGAAGTCGCTACAAGCAATCGTTCTCGAGAAAAAGAATAATAAAGAAATAAATGGAATTTATTTGCATATCGCTGTGCCCATATCAGAGTTTGATAAAATAGCATTTATCTCCTAAACAAGGACGAAATTAAAAAATTATGAAAATGTACTTTGCATTAGCCAATAAAGTGCCTACACAACAGTGTTATCAAAAGAGAAATAGGCAGTGGCGTACATATTTTTTATTCTTGTTCAAGTTGTAACAAACACCCAGTATCTCAAAAATGAAGGGCTTGCGGACCCATGCTTATATTATGAACTTTTCACCTTATAAATAACTGAGGAATCGTCCTTTAAAATATCGGACATTTATTAAATAATATACAGTAAGCGGGAAATATAATTAGGAACAAATTCGATAAAAGAATCAGATAATACTTTTTGCGAAGTCGCTCCCCGTGTTTTAAATTTCAGGGCGCATGATTTCCAATAAAATTTATTTATACATTATTAATTCGCGTTTTTAACGAAATCATATCGTGCCACACTGCAAATCACTGCAGGATATTTGCCATGGACTTTTGAAATAAAATTTGCCTGGAAGAGCAATTTTTGATTTATAAGGTAAACAGATCCAACAAAACGTATTTAAACCGTACCATTAAACCGTTTAAACTTCAATAATAGACCAAACTTGATTCTCAAAGCTTCCAATTTCTCATTTATTCCTATCTCTTCTCGCAAGGCGTACACTAAAGGCGTGAGCGGTTGATTGATTGTAAAGTGACGCCGAAATGCTTCAAATAATTCCAATAGACGGATATATAGGTTGCAAAAGGCGGTGGGATTCGATTAACCAAATCGGTTTAGCCTAAGCTGTTTTGTAACCCATATAAAGAGAGAGGAAGATGTGTGTATTGCCCTTTAAGTTTAAAATTGATTTCTGAACGGATTTGAAAACCACATGCGGATTTGGACAGTCAAATTAACTACTTTTTTGGTTGTCTCAGCATACTGTTATTATACAGTTGGTGCTTTATTTTATTTATTATTCAATTATAGACAGTGAGAGTCAGGTGGAGAGCGTGACGTCATCGTTTTTAAAGAAATAAATTATGAAAGTGGAAGAAGTAAAGAATCAACCTGAATACTGTTTTTCGTTAGTTCGTTTTTATCTTTCAAAACGTACAGGGTGTCCCACTTAAAATGGGAACAGCCTTATGTTTCCGTTATATCTGAATTGATTTTTTTGAATTTTGGTATGTTTAGGGTCATACCTAAAATTTTAGTTAACTTATTGGCGTACGGTTTTATTGGAGATTTAAAATAATAATTTTTATTTCAAAATTAATATCAGTAATCGATTTGGAATTCCTCAAAACGACCAAATATACAATTGACACAACCAGTGGCATGCGTATGACCAATTTCATATTTATTTCTTGTTGAAAATATTTACATATACTTAATGCAAAATTAAAACCGATGCACGTCATCAATCAGCTGATAATTGTCAGTCCGTAAGAAAACACGAGGAAATTAAATTCGGGCAAAAAGTATTAAAACTTGATGCGATACTGAATTTACTGCAAACTTAAAGTATTCTTCTTTGATACGAACCCACTTATAGCAAATATTTTGTTTATTTAAGCTTGTAAACATTAATATAATTTGAATTTTATTGGCCGACAGTTGGCGACAGCTATTTTCAGGAAGAACTTAACAACAATGGCCCATTGTTACCCTTGACAGCAGTTAGAGAGGTAGCTTTAAAGAGTATATTAAGGTCTATATAGTTTATTTCTACTTTACTAATTTTTAGCGTGTAGCAGCTGCCCTAAATTTGAATATCTCCACTGTAAGCGCAGTTTCAACAACAGTTAAGGAAAATAAATAATTAGAATCACCTAAAAAGCAACGTTCTCATTCAAAAAGAGTTGTAAATTTGTCAAAATTGGATATAAGTGACACTGTTTATGAAATGTACGAAACAGGTAAGTTGTATTATTCAAAAACTATAATATTTTACATTGGGGTTATGCTTAAGCTTTTTTTAGAACATCATGTAACTTTGACAGCTTTAAGAAATTAAAAGACAGACAACTGTTGGTTGTCTTAACCCTTTAAGAAGCCTCTCAAAGGAAATAGGCTTCGGATGGAAGAAAGATGAACCGAGGCGAGGGCTTATGGAACTTTCCCATGTAGCTTTAAAATGACGGGTATTTTTAAACGAATATATAAAAGAAAAAGAAGCATCCGTGTACCAATTTGTTTTCTTGGATAAAATATGGATTTTTCAGAATGGCGCCATTGGTCGATCCTGGCAACATTAAAATAAAAGAATTATTAGATAAAGTTGATGGTAAAAGATACTATGCAGTAAACAAATATATAAACTATAGGAAAGTTACCTAGGTAGAACCTATTTTTCTAGGTACATAACACTTCATGCTGGTAGTTATGATGGTTTTGTTGAGGGCTTAGAGGCAATTTTTTCTTCTAAAACTAAGCTGAGTGACTACCATGGAGAAATGAATCAGCAACATTTTTTACAATGGTTCGAAAACCAATTATTTAAAAATTTAGCAAAGCCATCTGTAATTGTAATAGACAACGCCCCATACCACAACATGTTGATAACAAAAATACCTAACGCATCATGGAATAAAGCTGCAATCCAAGAATGGTTAACTACTAATAAAATTGAATTTTATTATACAATGTTCAAAGCCGAACTTTTACAAATCGTTAAGAGGTTGGTACAAGACATTTTGTGTGTCCTGTTTTTAACATATTCTTAAATCTTAAATTTAAATTATTTTCAGACATAAGCCACCAAAAAAATATTTAGTTGATGACCTGGCTGATCATTATGGACATACATTTTTACGGCTTCCTCTGTACCACTGTATGTTCAATCCGATTGAACATATTTAGAGGATTATCAAAAATTATTATAACAGACATATTGGTCGAGATGGCAGTACAGAAACTGACTGTATGAATATGTGGAAAGAATCACTGCTACTCCTGATGTTTGGAAAAATTCAATTCGGCACACAAAAAGCGAGATGAGAACATGTATTAGATAGACTGAACATTCAACCCATTATAAAGCGAGTGATTCAAGTGATTAGGAGGATGATTGAAGATCCATCTTTATATTATTGTTTTTATTATTCTTAATATTAAAACCCAAAAACTAAAAAAAGTAGAGTATTTAAATAAGGACTACCTACGTGTAATTTTAGGTACATTTCTGCTTCGCCTACTTTCATAGAAATTCGGAATAATAAAATAGATTAATAGCCAAAGCATATATAAAAAAAAGTAACAATAAAATTACATGACAATCATATTACAATTTAGGTATATTGTCATTCTGGAAGAATTTAAGAATAAAGTAAATAAATTTGTGTTTTTGGTAAATTTATCTTGTTATTATGAAAAGAAACAGTGTAATTCCCTTACTCGGTTATTTTGGTTACAAGCTAGCAACACTGTCGATAACTGACGTTACTCGAAGGGCATGACGCGCAACAGAAATTGTTTTGCAAAGAGTATATCTAAATATGCGCGATAAGAAACAAGTTATTTAATTGATTTGCACGAGTGTTAACCTCTACACCAGCCTTTTTTCTTACATTCTACAGGTCATATTAGCATGCACCCAAAAAATTAGTTAAAAATGGTCCTTGTTAGATATTTTCCAATAATAAAGTTCGATAATAAGTTTGGGCGACATCCTTAATTCCGGCTCAGGAATTTAATAAGGAAAAGTTGGAACATTTAGCCGACCGGCATGCGATGAATAAGGGATTAGACTGACGTTGAAATATTGGAGAAAAAGGGTTGCAGGAAAAATTGTTCTCAGTAAAACGGGCTTTTCGGCATTCAGCTTTGTGGTGCCAAAATATTGTTTTCTTTTATCAGAGTTTAAACTTAGAAGCATGTTGGCGCGACGAGACGTAACCAGTGATCCAGTGAAAGTAATAGGGCATTGTTACAAATTTTTTGGTACGCATTAATTGATAAACTGCTTCATTATACAGAGTTTCAAAAAGTTAACGGCTTAGTACACAAATACAGCTATACCTTAGCTAGATGAAATACCAAAATGTCAACATATTTCCTAATTTTGCCAGTATATAGAAATATTTCTTCGCACGTATCAGATTATTTATTACCTTTCAAGCTAGACGAAGGTAACAATATTAGGCATAGAGCAAAGTGATGTTTAAGTATTCTGTTTATGTTCGCTAAAGCTTCTGCACATACTCCGCAAAGACACATCATTTCTCCAAAGCCCGCTTTATCTCGGGCGGTTATGGCTGAAATTTAATTTAGCCTGTAATTATTTCGCGTTTAAGTATTTAATATTATTAAATTTTAAATGAACCCTAAACTAATGTAAGCAACTTTCATAGTGTTTCTCTTATTTTGATAATGTTCCGCATTTTCAGAGTTGTTCATTTTGGCTTCTCTTTGCACATTGCTTCTTACTACAATATGGGATTAAAGTAAATGTCCCGCTGATTGACAGGGTCCCAGTTATACAGGGTGTACCCTAACATTTCTGAAGAAATGAAGGAAGTGAATCCTCACCTTATTTTAAGACGAAAATGTGGTATAAAAGTTTTTCGCATGTCGCTTTGTTACAGTTCGAAAATTGCATTTCATAAGTTTGATTATCTATGTTAAGTTTTCGCTTTTAAATTGTTAAAATACATATGTAGAGTCTCACCTTAAACATTAATTACTAATTAAGTTACCTGTAATAGCCAAACTTTTCATTATGTTTAGTTTCAAACCTTTGTTGATGTTTATATTCCAGGAATGTTTTGTATCTTGCAAGACATAGCCAAGTGGATTGATTTCTTCTGTTCCTTGTTTGATACTACTTGCAGACAGGTTTGATTTCAAATCTTTGTTCTAATTGATTGGTAATTGATAAACTTTTCAAGTTAGCAATAGAAATAACTTCTTCTATTTGAGATGTAGGTTAAATGTCTCGACTGTTGTAAATCAGCTGTTTTCAAGAAAATCGATAATAGGTCAGTGTCAGACTGACAGTTTCTGTGCATTTTCACGGCCACGTCTGGTTAATTTTTGCTTGGTCGCGTGGGTTGACTTCGGTCGCCGTTAGTTTTCTATGCTATTAAAAGAGGTTAGTTTCCGTAGATAGGGTTGACTAATTTTTGTCATTGTTTTGTTTTGGTAACTATATACGTTGAAGAAAAATAAGAATCGGCCCTTTCGACCATTGTCACTGGAAGTTAAAGCACGTTTGTGGAAATAGCTTCCCAAGTTTGGTTTTTTTTTGGGCCGTGCAGGCTAATGTGGTGCCGATACAGCATCCACAAATGTTTTAAAAAAGGTATGGCTTTGTAGTTTGCCTATTCTTTGGGCGGAATGCCGATTTAAAATGCTTTAATGAACTTCAACAGCGGTCATAGACGCCATTTAGTAAATTGGAACCCTTGTTAGTTATTTGAGGGTTTTTTTTGGTAGGGGCTAAAAGTCCGAGTACAAACTGGAGTACTAGTTTACTTTTGTTGGAAATGCCTGGACGCGGGACGTGCCAGTTGCCGTGTACTATTGGAATTCTTGGAGATTAGCTGTGTAGCAGTATCCACGTTAGCTGTTTCAGGGACCATGTGTGCGTGTGTAAAGATTGAGTCTTCATGAACCATGGGTAGTACGTAAGGTTTTAGCTAAGTACCATTTTTCTTGAGTATGTTGTAACATAGTAACAACTTAAAATCTCAAAATTTTGCATTTGCGTATTGTTCGATATATAGTGTTTTGGTAAAGTTTTGCACCCATGTTATGTACAGAGCTTGTGCAATGTAAACGTATAGCATATGTCGACATAGCGTTAAGACGTCACAATAGTCTCTAGTAGTTCAGAACGTTAGGTAGTCTGTTACAGCTACTTTTGTTGTAAATATAGTTACAATTTATGATTATAAAGTACATATTTGTTTGTTTCCCGGCTAAAGGAAATTTGTTTCTTCTAAATTTAACACTTGTAACTTTGACATTTTAATTTATCTATGCCCGAGTGGCTAGTATGCTTATTGAGTAACCACAATTACTCGTAAGATATTGTGTTATACTCTAACAGAGATTTTATGGTAAATTTAGTTAGTTGTGAGAGGTTCTTGTACAGACCTTGCGGAAATTTCTAGTCTGAGGCAATGTCCTGGATGTAGGTATATGTGGCTGCCAGATCAGACTGAACAGTCTTTTTTACAGTGTAGGTCTGACAGTTGCCGTCTTGTGCAAGACCCTGTCAAACAGGGTTTGACTTTTTGCTTTCTTTTATCGATAACTTTATAATTTAAACCTTCAGAAATTTTATTGTCAAACCTAGAACTATCACTTTAATATTTCATTTCACTTATTTACCTTTTAGTTTAAGTATCTATTGTCCACAAAAGTAAGAGGAGCTTGCATTTATAAAACCAAGTTACCAAGGGCTTAACACCACTTTAAGAATAAATATTTGTATTGGCTTCTGCGAAAATTTGGCTTTTATTTTAAATAGAGTGACTTTGAGGGCTTGAGTGAATGAGAGCTTATAAGAAGCTAGTGTATACCGATGGTGACAGAAGTGTTTTTTTTCCTAGTTTGTTTTTTTAGGTCAAACACTAGAACCTTTAAAGGCTTTTAAGTAAAATTAAACTAAGGTGGCGCCTTCAGGATTTGACTTTAACTTACTTACATAAGAGTGCTAAACCCCTCAATCTAGAGACAAAATCGCGAAGCTACCCTGAGTTAAGCTAGCTAAGGGTATTTGAAGAACATCCTCCAGGGCGTAGGGTTGCCAGAGTAAGGGTGGATAGGTTGCCTTGTCGCAGTTTATTTTAGGTTATCCTAAGGTGAATACTGGCACCCGATTATTGTTTAGGGCGTAATTGGGTTTTTTATAACACTTAACTGTTTCTGTTTTTTTTTTTTTGATAACAGCTTCTTTTTCGAAATACAGGGTGTTAAATTTTTTTTTTTTTTTTTATTTTATTAATTAATGCCAAACGATATTGTAATGATATTTGTTAAACATAAGGGATGCATTTACTTTGGGTCAATTTTAAATTTTACAATTAGTATATTGGCGGGGATCTGGGTAAAAGAGCACCTTAATTTTTTACTTATTTTTCGTATTTTTATCATTATGTTGCGTCAAATGATACGAGTAGGCTTTGTTTCGTTCCATGGCAACCACATTTGTTTTCTCCGTAACATTTGTCTCCTGTTTGACATCTTTCAAATAATATCCTTGTGAATTGTTTTTGAATTTATTTGTACTACATTACATACTTTTCATAATGGATGAGTTTACCAATCAAGAAATGGCTCAAATTCATTTTATGTACGGTTTGGCAAATAGAAATGCGCTAGAGGCAAGACGTTTATATGCAGAACGTTTCCTAATAGACGAGTACCGTGTTTGGAAACATTTACAAGATTGCACCTCAGGTTAGAGGAAATAGGTAGCTTTGCAAAAATCAAAATAGGCGGCCGACCACTTACAGAACCGTACAACTTGAGGAAGAGGTCTTAAACATGCTGGAAGAATCTCCAGGCACTAGTTCGAGGAAAATCGGGAACGAGTTGAATGTGAGTTACAAAACAGTATGGAGTATCTTAAAGAACTATTTACTTTATCATTATCACGTACACAGAGTGCAAGCTTTGTTGCCTAGAGACTTTCCAGCTCGAGTTAATTTTTGTAACTGGTTTCAAGAAAATTCTTTAAGGGTCCCACATTTTTCGGCATAAATACTATTTACAGATAAAGCGAATTTTTCCAGACAACGCATCATAAATTTTCACAACAACCATATTTGGGCGGAAGATAATCCTCATGATATCATCGAAGGACATCACCAGTATACATTTTCTTTTAATATTTGGGCAGGGATTATTGGAGATAGCTTAGTTGGACCGTATTTTTTTCCAAATCGACTTACTGGTAATGTCTATGTCATGCATGACGGCGCTCCCCCTCACTTTGCAGTACGTATTAGAAATTTAGATCAACAATATCCTGCTCGTTGGATAGGTAGAGGAGGACCTCACCCATGGCCACCCCGTTCGCCGGATCTGAATCCATTGGATTTTTATTTCTGGGGTCACCTTAAACAACTCGTTTATACTACTCCTACTGGAACTGAAGAAGACCTTCGACTGCGTATTATTGATGGTTTCAATACGATTCGCGCCAGTCCCGAAATTTTCCAACACGTAAGAGACAATTTAGCACGTCTTGTACATGGGTGTTTACTGGCTCATGGAGGACATTTTCAGCAATTTATTTAACTTTTGTTCATGTGAGTTCATTATTAAAAGTTTTTAAATCAATTATTAAAATGATTATTATTGCTTTGCTAATTTTTTCTTAACACCCTGCATTTCGAAAAAGAAGCGATATGCGAAAAACTTTTATACAACATTTTCGTCTTAAAATTGAGGATTTACCTCCTTTATTTTTTCAGAGAGGTTAGGAAACACCCTGTATAGATTACCTGTCAAATAAAATACGAATGCTTATACACAAATTCTATCTCTTAAGAAAATTCCTAAATAGGTCAGTTATTGAGTTGATTTATAAGATCTATGTCGAGCAGCTGATACGGTATGGTATCTTGGTGTGTGGTGGTTTATACAATAACTGCTTCAACAAATTAAATGTAATTCAAAAGTTTATACTAAAAATTATTTATAAAAAACAAAGATTATATCCATCTCACTTGCTTTTTTCGGAAAGGATATGTGATATACGTACCATATATATTTTCACCGTTTGTTTATTTCTGAGAAAGAGAGGAAGTACGTGGAATGGTATCGAACATGCTTATGGCACCCGTAACAGAATGGGCAGAAATATACTTACTAATTACAATAATTAATCGAACAAAAGAACTTTCCTGAAGTTCGATCGTAATTATATGATGGTCCAGTCCGAAAATATTACATTTTGTTTACAGAGTAGTACATGCTTCTAGCGGTTTCAAGCACAAGGTTTAAAGAGAATTGAAAGAAGCCGGCAACCCTGCTGTCCCTCGCTGTGGTTGGTCCGGTTTATTCCTTTACTGTTCATTTGTTTAAAGATTTAACATTTTTACGGCAATTTGGCTGAGGGAGGGTGGGAATGTAATATTTTCGGACTGGACCATCATATAATTACGATCGAACTTCAGGTAAGTTCTTTTGATCGATTAATTATATTTCAGGTCCAGTCCTCAATATTACATTTTGTTTACAGTGTAGATGTTTAACGACATGTGCCGTAAAATGATCCTAAATGTAAAAAAAAAGTAGTTGATGACAAAGGGCTAATATGTATTTTCTTTGAATATGCCTACAATCTACATATAGAATATACAGAAATCAAATAACTTCCGAACAAAGATAACTAACTCTAAAGATATCATAATTTTACATAATAGAAATAGTAAAAGGATATAACTCCATAAACTCTTATTTCCTAATTTAAAATAATTGTTTTTAAAAAACTACCGCCTTCCAATAGGGGTCTATTATAAAATTTTGCGAACGTTGTGGATCTTGCACTCCACCCTGCGGATTTTCTAATTTCGTCCACTGAAAGACCCTTTTTTAAGGCAGCTGAACTTGACGCATGTCTAGTAGAGTGTGCCTTAAAGGTTGGGTCCACTCCTGCGGCCTCTAGAGTGGCTTTTATCCAGCGACTTAATGTCTGTTTTGAGGCTGTCCCATGTGGTTTTTTAAAAGTAATGAATAGGGAATCCGTATTTGGTTCTCTCAATGACTTAGTCATGGACAAATATTTTCTTAATGTTAGTGCTACACATAGACGAGGATTTTCGATAAGAAAAGGCAAGTTTAAGCAAGGTTGCGTAGAGTTTGGTTTTGATGTTTTTGTTAATTGTGGTATGAATATTTTCACTTCTGATTCGGAAAAGTGTATATTTGAGCATCTTATAAAAGATAGCGTTTGCAATCTTTGGGCCGTCGCTAATGCCATGAGAGTTATAAGTTTGTAGGATAGTGACCGGAGTCCTCTGAATCTTGTAAATATGATAGTACCTGTTGGGGGTCCCATGTGTGGTTATACCTTGGTTTCGGTGGTCGAAGTCTAAAAATGCCTTTTATAAATCGCCTAAGAAGTTTTTTGATGTTATAATAGAGAGCGCTGCTCGGTGCGAATTGAATGAGCCATAAATATTGTTTGTTGTGTCCAAAATATCTTGGGAGAAACGAAATAATATGGGAGGTATCGCATTCGAATGGAGAAATATTTATTGTCATACAATGGTTCCACCATAGCTTTAGAGTGGTATTGTATTGCCTAAGCGTGGCGTCGCTTAGTGATTTTACCATAGTATTTATTGCATTTTCTGGTAGTCCTTTTTTTTTCGAAACGCTTCCCAGGCAGCTTCGCAGCAACCAGGGTAAGGTCTTGAGCCAGCGGATGTAGAATTGTGCTATAAGGAGAAAACAAAAGGTTATTTTTCGGTCCGAAAAATAGTGGCGCAGCTACTGTTAATTTTTGAAACAGGGGATACCATGGCTGCGATTGCCAGAAAGGCACGACGATGATACCAGTGGCCTTATCATTTATGATTTTTTGCAAAACTCTGAGTACGAGTGAAAATGGTGGAAAGGCATAAAAGTTTAAGTCATTCCATTGAATAGGAAAAGCATCAATAGTTTCCGATTCCGGATCGGCCATCCAGCATGCATTTGTGGTTAGAAATAGATGCGAAGAGATCGATATCTGGAATTCCTAGACACATTGTGATTTCTTTAAATACGTTATTATTTAGGGCCCATTCTGTTTCGGTACACAACATGCGGGATGCTTGGTCAGCTTCGCAATTTTCGCTTGACTGAATATATGAAGCGAATACCCATAGGTTTTTAGATTCGCAATATTGCCAAATTTCCCTTGCTAAATTCTTTAATTTTTGAAATTTCACGCTGCCCATTCTATTTATGTAAGACAACGCTGTCATGTTGTCCGTTCTTATTAAAATGCTGCAGTCTTGTAAGGTAGTAGCAAAACATTTCAGTCCTAAATAAATGGCTTTTAGTTCCAAATAATTAATGTGTTCGTCGGAGTCAGGTGGTGTCCACCAACCATATGCTTTTTTTCCTTGGCAACAAACCCCCCAGCCGGATAAACTGGCATCGGTACAAATTCAAATACGAAAGTTATCATTTTTGAGGTCATTTGTTGCTACTAGAATTTTTTCAGTCCACCATCTTTGGTCGGACTTTATTTCTTCAGAAATAAGCATTTTTGCGTTATAATTTCCTTGGTTCGAAATTAGAGCTAAATATTTTTCTCTTTCTGAGGGCTTGGTATATAGCCAGTCCAGCCATAATTATTGCTGGACAAGCAGACACCAGCAATCCGAGAAATTGAGCAAATTCCAAAATTTTACAGTTTTGGCGAGCTAAAAGGGTTTTTGCCCATTTAAGTATTTTTTGACGTTTTTCTGGAGTTAATTCGATAGTCATTTTTATAGAATCGAAAATAAAGCCAAGAAATTTGCATCGCGTGCTAGGAAATAAAACGCTTTTTTCTTTATTTATAAGAAAGCCTAAGGTTTCTAGTGTAGAAATGACTACATGTACATTTTTACGGCATTCTTGTTTTGTTATGCCGATAATTAAAAAATCGTCCAAGTAATTTACGCATGTTATTTCTTTAGATCGAAAATATTGAACTACAGGTTTCAAAAGTTTGGTGAATGCGTGAGGTGCCGATGATAAACCAAAAGGCAAAGAAGTAAATTCATACAATAAGTGGTTAAATGAAAATCTCAGGTATTTTTTATGGTTTTCGTGTATAGGTATTAGATAATAAGCATCTTTTAGATCGATGGTAGCTGCATAGCATTCCGTTTGAATTAGTCTAACTGCAGTCCTCGCATCCTCTAATTTTAAATGTGGAGCGTTAATAAAAGTATTAAGTCTCTTCAGATTTAATATGAATCGTTTTTTGCCATTAGGTTTGTAGGCGAGAAATATTTTTGATATAAACTGGTTTGATTGGTGGCTGCATTCTTGTACAGCTCCTATTTTTAATAATTTAGCTATTTCCATTGCAATATCCCTCGTTTCTGTCGTAGTAAACTTTTGTACGAAAAAGGAGGGAGGTTGCATGGGTTCGCATATGAAGGGTAGAGAATATCCTTTCAAACAACTCAGGACAACCGAGTTGGTAGTGATTGGTAGCCATTGTTTATAAAAATATTTTAATCTGCCGGCATAACATGTTGTACTTACCAGGCTTATTCCCTCCCTGACTTTTTGTTCTTGGACCTGTTCCATTGGTTCTCCGAGCGTCCGTGATATGGTCTGGAGGTTCGCCCTCTTTGCACTCTCGTCTCCCCCAAGGGACGGGTTGGGCGATAAGTGTTTAAAGGTCTGTTTCTTCCTGGCATGTTTTGAGTTGAGGAACCTCTTGGTTGGCTACCTCCCCCCCTTTGTTGATTGCGAAAAGACATGTAGTTTTTACTCACGTTCGATGTGAGCTTTAATTCCTTGCTTACTGTTTCGATGCTTTTATGCGATTTAAGTTTTTCAGCGAGATCTGTTCCAAACAGATATTCAGAAGGAGTGCATTTGTTTGCAAGCTCCTTCATATTCTTTAAATGTGGCACTATCAAATTTTTTCGTGTGACTGTAATACGATGGTAAAGATTAGTTAAAATCCGCCCAGAATCCAGTAATGTTGAAAGCAGGTCGCTTTTTATATTATCTGGAACGTTGCCAATATTATCGAGTACGTGCGAAATACCCTTACCTAGCGCGCATATGCCCTTGCTTAGCTGATTTTGTACTTCTAAATGCGACGAGTCTGTATATAGGCTTGGCTTTAAAAGTGCATTCGAAACCTCGGGATTTCACTGAGGGGGGGCTAAGTTAGCAAGGTTTGTGGGAATTTTGTATTTCTCTAGGAGGTTTACACAGTCCTCATTTTTTAATCCATTTAAAAGAAGCGCATTCCATCTAGGGACAAGGGATTCATGCAATAAAAAATTATTGTCTTGCTTCTTTTCTAGATCGTCACCCAGTAATTGTAGGACGTCGTCTGGCAATATGACATCATTGTGAACGACAGGTTCATCTTGGATGTCACTGGTATCGAAAACGCTACACGCGTTTTCACCTACGACAGAAACAGCGCTACACGCGCCATCCATAGTATATCGCACGTTTATATCTGGCGAATTGTCCATTACACGTGGCAACGCCGGCGCCGAGTCCTACTTACGCCGTACGGCCGAATGGTGCTCCATGCGCCTGACGGCTGTATCCGAATCAATGGGTTGCATACCATACCAGTAGTATCCCGTAAGACTGAATGGGGCGACTCGCGTCTTTTGTCTCGGCGGTGAATATGGCGCCTGCCTCGACTTCGACTGCGACTTGGCCTTGGCTTGGGAGGATGTGAACGAGACCGGGAGAGATGATAATTTAGCCTGTTTTCTAGAGTTTTTAACCGTTTAGCCAATGCACGAAAATCCTCTCTTTCGGAGTCGCTCGAGGCGCTCCTGTTTCTTTTGTTTTTCTTAGATTTACTCATTTCTGTAAAATAATACCTAGAATTGTTGTTAGCCCTATATGCTGAATTAAATATTTTATTTTTGTGATATAAGGCTGCGTCTACCAGCCATAAGTACCCTAATTATTGTACTTCCATACCTGGGGTATTTTTTCTTCCACTAAAAAAATTTACTTTGCACAGTTTTTCACTTAAATTTTTGGTTTAAAAACGCGCTTGCTTTGAGCGAATCTTTCGCTTGAGCACAAGAAACACAATGAACAGTAAAGGAATAAACCGGACCAACCACAGCGAGGGACAGCAGGGTTGCCGGCTTCTTTCAATTCTCTTTAAACCTTGTGCTTGAAACCGCTAGAAGCATGTACTACTCTGTAAACAAAATGTAATATTAAGGACTGGACCTGAAATATAATGTCAATTATTGGAGGTTTGTTAGTTACCTGGGTCCTAAAATTTATAACATAATACCTAAAGAAAATAATAGCGCAACCAGCCAGATTAGATTTAATAGAGTCTGTATAAAGTTTACCTATCATAATACTGATTTGTTTAAGAATTTATTTAATTAATTTTAAGTTGATGTATAATTTGGCGTACTGTTATACAGTGTGTATCAGCCAAATGGAATAAATTCGATAATAAATACATGGGGGCGTGTCCGAAAAAATGCTCGGACACGTCGATTGGTATTTCTACTTGCGCATTTTTTTCAATAAAAACTTTTTATACAGGGCGTGCCATGTAATAGTGGCCAATACTAACTTTCTTATTTTAAATACAACACCCTCTATATTATTCAATTTTTGGATTTGGAAAATTTTAGACATATCTCATGTACAATATCCTATACCTATCTTCAACTGTTATTATATTGTATTATTACTGTATTGTTATTATACTGTAATTATTACTGTTTATTTCTTGATAATGTAAAAAACAAAAAAAAAACATTAATGTAGGACATGTTGAAAAGGCTCGCCGCGAACGTCTTGGCAATATCCTAATCTTAAATAGAAATTTCTTCTAACATTACTGAACATCTCAGGCGTGACCGATCTAATCGCAAGCGTTATTCGTCTTCTTAAGTCAGCTTAGTCGAGGGGTTAGTTTTGTATACAATATTTTTGACATAACCCCATAAGAAGAAATCTAATGGCGTCAGATCAGGGGATCGTGCTCGCCATTCCATCGATCCACGCCTCCCTATCCACCGATTTGGAAATACTCGGTTGAGGTACTGCCGGACATTGATTTGGTAATGGGGCGGTGCTCCATCTTGCCGAAACCATGTCATATTCGCCGGAAGTTGTGGGTTTGCTGGATCAGGATATAAGTTTGTCAACGTTGGCAAGACATTATTTTGGAGCATTACTAAATAATTATCACCATTTATCAAATAAAACAACGGCAATCTACCTCCACAATATGTATTTCAATGTATATGTTTATATCCTACATGTTTCGGACATGTCCATCATCAGGGATACTAAAAGAAATTTACAATGTGAGTTAAACGTTTTAAGTAAAATGAGAGGACTTACCAGTAGTCGATTACGACAGCTCTATCTTGCATAAGCGACGATCAAAAGTATGTTAAAATTGAAAATTGTAGGTTCTAATGAATGTTCAAGATTGAATGAGATGTAATATTTGAAATTTTGGTCAAGGTATCTTTGAATAAGGGGATTCCCAGTTTGCAGCCACTGAGACAGGTGATGAAGCAATTAGGTTATTTGTAGCTATTTAGAGGAGATTAATTTAAGTGAGGTGCTCAAAGATGCTTCATCTAACCGTGTCTAGGGCGTGGTCAGCAAAATACTGGGTTAGACTTGAATAACACATTCTTAGGAGATAAACAATAAATGAAATGAAATTATACTATTTTAAGGTTGGAATTTATTAATTTGAAGCCTATGAGCAGGTGGTGAAGCAATTATGTAGGTTGTAGCTAATTAGAGGAAAAAGATGTAGATAGGTGCTCAAAGATGCTTCATCCAACCATGCTAGAAGGATTGGCTAACAAATTTTTAGGTTAAAGGGGGTAGAAAATGAACATAATGTTATGATTGTAAAAGAGAGATATAAGAAATTAAAATTGGATTTTTACCATTTTGACTAGAAGTGAAGTATTTATGTTAAAATCACATTGTTTTAGCTGATTAGATGATATTACAGCTCAAAAATACTTCACTTCACCATGCTGGCGTGCAGGAAAATGTTGGTTGTCAAAAAGTTATGACAGCTTGAAAAGTCAAAAAGCAAAATACAGTGACCGTCACATGCAAGAGGCGCAGGGGTGTACGAGAAATTGATCAAAGATCGACCACTGGTATACGATCAGTTGTGTCGGGAACAGACGAGTACTGAACTGAACTCCACACCAAATGGGTGGGGGATAGTAGTTTGTGAGGGTAAGGAGGTGCTTACCCTTAACCAGTAGTCGATCTTTGATCAATTTCTCGTACACCCCTGCGCCTCTTGCATGTGACGGTCACTGTATTTTGGTTTTTGACTTTTCAAGCTGCCATGACTATTTGACAACCAACATTTTCCTGCACGCCAGCATGGTGAAGTGAAGTATCTTTGAGCTGTAATATCATCTAATCAGCTAAAACAATGTGATTTTAACATAAATACTACACTTCTAGTCAAAATGGTAAAAATCCAATTTTAATTTTTTATATCTCTCTTTTATAATCATAACATTATGTTCATTTTGTACCCCCTTTAACCTAAAAATTTGTTAGCCAATCCTTCAAGCATGGTTGGATGAAGCATCTTTGAGCACCCATCTACATCTTTTTCCTCTAATTAGCTACAACCTACATAATTGCTTCACCACCTGCTCATTGGCTTCAAATTAATAAATTCCAACCTTAAAATAGTATAATTTCATTTCATTTATTGTTTATCTCCTAAGAATGTGTTATTCAAGTCTAACCCAGTATTTCGCTGACCACACCCTAGACACGGTTAGATGAAGCATCTTTGAGCACCTCACTTAAATTAATCTCCTCTAAATAGCTACAAATAACATAATTGCTTCATCACCTGTCTCAGTGGCTGCAAACTTTGAATCCCCTTATTCAAAGATACCTTGACCAAAATTTCAAATATTACATCTCATTCAATCTTGAACATTCATTAGAACCTACAATTTTCAATTTTAACATACTTTTGATCGCCGCTTATGCAAGATAGAGCTGTCGTAATCGACTACTGGTAAGTCCTCTCATTTTACTTAAAACGTTTAACTCACATTGTAAATTTCTTTTAGTATCCCTGATGATGGACATTTCTATGTCCGAAACATGTAGGACATAAACATATACATTGAAATACATATTGTGGAGGTAGACTGCCGTTGTTTTATTTGATTATATCAACTCCACTGTAATGGACTACTTCTTCAAGTTTATCACCATTTAAATTGCCATTAATGAGAAAGGGACCTATGATATGATCTCAAACAATTTATGCCCAAACATTAACCTTTTCAGGATATTGCGTATGTTCTTCTCTCATCCAGTGAGGATTTTCCCTAGATCAGTAGCGGCAATTCTGACGATTAGCATGACCGTGAAGTGTAAAGGTGCACTCATCAGAAAACAAAACATGTTCTAATTGGATCACATTGTTATCTAACATTGCCATCATTTGTTCACAAAAATACGTTCTCCTATCAAAATCGTCTTTGATGAGCTCATGAGTTGGTATCATTTTATAGGGATACATTTTATTTTCTTGTAATGTTCGAATAATCGATGAATGGCAAACATCGAACAATGGGGCTGTTTTTCGACTAGAAGTATGTGAGTTTTTCTGAAACTCAAGCATAATATCTAATTTGGTATCATCACTTATTGCATTGGCAGCTACTTTTTTTTATCTGCTTTACATGTCCAAGCTGACGAAACTGCTTTTCTATTTTACTAATTGTCTCTTGAGTTATAGGCGGCAAATTTGGAAATTTTTCATGAAATAAGCGAGCAACTTCCATTTGTGTCCATGTTTTATCTTCATAACCCATCATCTGTAGAATTGTTTGTTTGTGCATTTCTGTTAAAGAAACCATTTTTCTGATATGCAGTTAACGAAATTTAAATAACTATAACACTGACAACTACTGTCATGCAGACAGACAACAATTTGCTAAGGTCAGGCGTTTTAAACAAAAGTAAACAAAACTATTTATACTTTTTTTTTATTTCATACCCATCAGTAAAAACATTTTAACATCAATTTTCAACATCTCCTACATTAATGTTTTTTTACATTATCAAGAAATAAACAGCATTACTTATTACTTTTTTAGTTTGTTGTTAATTTTTGCAATAAATCTGAAAACACTTAATATTCCAGAAACAGTTGAAGATAGGTATAGGATATTGTACACGAAATATTTCTAAAATTTTCTAAGGAATCCAAAAATTGAATAATATACAGGGTATTATATTCAAAATAAGAAAGTTAGTATTGGCCACTGTTACAATACACACTCTGTATAAAAAGTTTTTATTGAAAAAAATGCGCAACTCGAAATACCCATAGACATCGTAACTATAGATCCGACACGCCATTCATAAATGCTATAAAATTGTGATGCCGAAATCGTTTGTGGGCAAGACGCTGTGAGGAGCTAGGTGGGGCCGAGAGTGGGGATTACGCTGACTTTACATATGCATGCGACAAAACCCAGGAAAACAACATCCGCTATGCCGAGTATTGTCGACTCGATGCGGATGGCCACGAAAATGATGAAATCTGGGCGGATCCGTTATTGCTGCGTTGCCATACTACAGATTTTTTACAAGGTTTTAGGCAATGTTATATATTTCCCACATTATGTTAATCTAGTTAATCATAGAAGTTAATACTTTTAACAGAGTAAGCCCAGAAAACCATGTTTTCTGTGGCGTAAGTCTGGCATACCAAGTGGAGAGGAGCAGCTTGTATGTTGATTTACTTTACACTGGAATACAATGATGACATCACGTTTATTTGTTATTGTTCGGTCTAATAGTTAGGATGTCTATGGAAATACCAATCGACCTGTCCAAGCGTTTTTGCGGACACGCCCCCATGTATTTATTATCGAATTTATTCCATTTGGGTGATACACACTGTATAATATATTAAAAGGATTCACCAACCTCAGTCGGACAATCAAAATATTTTATTTGTTAAACATTTTTAGTAAGCAATGACACACACAAGTGTTATGGTGTTGTTGTGTGTGTATTGTTGTTAAACTACTTATAGTCTATATTTTGTACTTTGGTTTTTGTTTCAATAAACAAATAAATAAATAAATAAATATTTATATCGGTTAAATGGGCAAGGTGCCATATAGTACTAAAACATATACCTGTAAGTTAGCTTGTCGGTCATTGCATTAATCTGGGACATTTAGTTTACTCAGAGAACATTTTACCATCACTTGTTCGATAAATAACGTTCACTCAATAATTTTGCGTTCGCACAAACGGGAATTTTCTTGCACTAAATTATTTCTATCTCTGGCAAATTCGAATTATTTGGGAACGCGAAGCGATCGGATGCGACTTTAGTGCCATAATTATATCTCTGTTTAAACTATTGACGCTCTGGGCTACGTAAGCAATTACATAGCGATACGGCCGACATCCACACCGCCCCAGGTTTACAAATAATAGCATTGAGGTATAGAGATGAAAACTAATACATTTACGTGTATATTAAACGGAATATGGATACCGCGATAACGTAAAAAAAAATGTAATTGTACAAAATTCACCGAGGCCACGAATCATTGCCCGAGAAGAGCAAAACGAGAAGCGACAATATGACATTTGGCGAAATCATTGTAGTGGGAGGTAATCCGGCCAACTGTCATAAGTTGTCTTTTTTGTTGAAAGAAGTGTATTGTTTAACTGTTTATTTTTGTGAGTGCTGTGCTATTATAAAATTATGCCCGGTAATACCTGTGCATTTCGAGGGTGTCCCTCAAAAAAAGGTCAAAGAATAAGCATATTTTCATTTTCAAAGGATCCTGAACAGTAAGTACATTTGCACATTTGTTTATATTTGTTTTGTTGTATTTATCTGCTGTATTTTATTACGTAAAAGGTATATGGAAAAGACCTACCATTATTTATTATGTTATTTAAGTGAAGTTGACATTAAATGTATAAAAACAAGTACTTTTTAAGCAAAGGCGACGGGAAGGAAAAAATATGAAACTAATCTAAAAGAGCATGTTTTTATTTTCCTAACACATGTGTTTTAGCACAGGTACTTATTCTCATTTAGTAGTTTTTATTGAATAATATCGTATTTCTACGCATAGATCAGGTAAAATAAGCAAAAAGTAAGTAGTAATAGATACATATAATAAAAAAATTATAAAGTTTTCCGAAATTTACAACTTATTTTGTTTAAACAAAATAAAATATCATATTATCTACCTACCGTTAAAATTCTAAGTACCTATAATTATTGTCTATGTACCTACCTACCGAAGAATTGAAAAATAGCAGATTTACCTGTAAAAAATATCCAACATACTCTTTACAAAAAAAAGTACTTCTTACTAGGTACCCACAGTTTTTATTTCAGTGTAAAGCATTTTCTTCATCGTTTAAGTGCTTCTTTTAGTGTGATAACCCGGCCAACTGTCAAAATTTCAAGATGAAGGACATATAATTTGGTCCCCATTTAATCATTGTTAAACTCGGGATTTTGTCGCTTCTCGTTGTTTGCTATTCTCGGTCATTGCACCCACAATTGCTAGGAAAATTCCTGGCCTATCAGAAGATAATACAGAGACTTAAATTAATTATGGCTGCGGTGAGTTGAGTGCGTTTTTTTTTTTTTCATATTCCTCGGTGTTTGTGAAGTTTTGGGGGACACCTAAGGGAAAGTTTCCCTAAAGATATATGAAAAAAACCGATTTTTATGATTTTCCAAAGTTTTTGTCTGAATTATTATAACCCCATGTCCGGTTTTAATTTTCCTAACCCCTTTTCGTACAATTTTTATTAAGATCCAGTATCCAAAGATGGTTATAGTCATGCAGTATGCAATAGAAAGCTCTTCTAGCTTATCAAGATGTCCGCTTACTCGACGATAATTTTGTCTCACTGTAATTTACACACTCCGTGATAATATCGTGGTGTCTGCTATGTTAAAGTTCGGCATACGGCTGGTGAGCTACGAAAGGAATCCGAACAAAAATCGCACATTGTTGCCGTAATTCTCTGTTTAAATTTCCATAAAATGTGAATTTTTACGTAATTCAAATATATTACTTAAAACATTAGAGGTATGCATATTCCTTTAATATATATTTCCTGTAACATATATCCCGTTCATTTTCTTCTTTACATTGCACATTATAATGGCTTAATATTATCAGTGGCGTATTTAGTATTGCGACACGGGGGGGGGGGTCCATGTACCTTCTTTAAAAAAATGCACCGCAGGCAAAATTTTTTTAGGTGCCACGCCCTTTTTTGGGCTGTCTAAACTTACAAACTTTACGTTTTGATAGCCCGGCTCAAAAATAAAACGTAGAAATAAAGCAATTTTTTAATATAAACGCCAATATTTGCATTTGAAATATTAGTTTTTTGAAGGTATGTATAACGGTATACTATTTTACTCACCTGAATTAGAAAACACGGAACAAAAAATAAAATTCAAAAATTATTAAACTAAAAGACTGTGGAAATCCCCAAACATCTGGAAAATTTGAAATAATGTTTCATGTTATTTATTGCAAATAAATGAATGTGAATTTCAGTTTTCTTTACTACTGAGTCCACGGGGGGGGGGGGGGGGTCCAGACCCCCGGACCCCCCCCCCTAAATACGCCACTGAATATTATATACCTTTTATATCCTTAAAGCGGTGAGGATAATATAATAATAATAATAATAATATATTTATTTCCACAAAAAAAAATGATTACAAAGAAAATAAATCGTTTTCCTATATAAGTAGATGGAAATAAATAAAGAAAACCACTAAAGCCACTTAAGGCTAGTGTGTGGGTATATCTCTAAACCATTTACATCTCTCCCATATAGTTTAAACTTAACATATTATGTACATGTGAATATCTGTTTTGTGAGAGGAAAAAAAAAAAAAAACTACCTAGAATATATAAATATGCATATACTAATTTCGACATTATCCAGAGCGACAACCAAGAAAAAATGCCTATCAAAGAATAATAATAAAATAATTTGCGGATTCAATTGAACTAAAATAATGTACCATAATTATAGACTAGGATAGATAAGATTAGTGTAATGTGATGTGTATGATGTTAATTATTTTAATAATTCAATATTTAATCCTTGGGGCAAAAAATTAAACAGACGTAGAAAGAACCATGCGATAAGAAAGTGGATATATGCCCAAATTTATAGCTGCAATCAGACAAAATAACAACAATGCTTTAAGATCCCTTGCATTATCCCAAATTCATAAACTTAAGACACAAATTTCTTGGTTTAGATAGAATCCATTTTTTTAATATATTTTTAAACTTGTTCTGATTTACTTCATTTCGAATTTCTTGAGGAGTTAAATTATACATATATGGCGCCAAAAAATTAAAAGACCTTTGACCGATAGATTTTTTTGTTTTAATAGTTTTAATTTTTTGTGATTGTTTATACCTGGTATTATGTGTATGGCTTAATGGCTCAAGTAGATATCTTTTTTTATGTTGTAAGCTTAACATTTTAAGGCAATATATTTGATATATATCCAAAAATGCTGCTTCTTTAAACAATTTATCACTAGGATAAATATAATTTTTATTGAAAATAATTTTGATAAACCTTTTTTGGATTACTTCTAGTTTTTTTAGGTGGCTTTTATATGCCCCTCCCCATCCCAATATACCGTATTGTATTAAGGAGTATACCAAAGAGTAATAAATTGTTTTCAAAGTGGCTGTATTTAGAATTGTTTTTAATTGTTTAAATTTATAGAGGATTGGCCTTAATTTATTAATTAATAATCTAATTTGGACATCCCACTTTAGAAATTTATCAATCTCGACCCCTAAGTATCTTGTATGGCTGACTTCTTGTATGACAATTTCTTGATTGTTCTGAATTATCTTAAGTTCGTTAAAATTTGGGCGATTTATTTTTTTACAGCTGAATGCAATATATGTAGTTTTTTCGAAATTAATAGTGAGAGACATTTCATCAAACCAGGATTTTATTTTGATTAGATCTTTTTCTGCTGTTTCCTTTACGTTTTTCCACGAGTCTCCAGTATACAGAATTACAGTATCATCTGCAAAAGAAGATATAATTCCCGGGCTGGATAATTTAAGCAATCCATTTATATATATGGAAAATAGAATGGGGCCCAACACTGTTCCTTGAGGAACGCCGTAATAAATTTTTTTTGGGTTACTTATTTGATCGTTAATTTTAACGAATTGTGACCGATTACTCAGATATGAACTTAATAGACTTAAACTGGGTCCTCTAAAGCCAAGGTCCTCTAACACATCAATTAATCTTTGATGCTCAACAGTATCGAAGGCCTTGGCTAAATCGAGGAATACGCATAAAGAAGCTTTATTATTATCTAAGTTGTGGTATAAATTATTTGTTAGATAGATTATTGCGTCTTCTGTCGATATGCCCTTCTTAAAACCAAATTGTCGATCCGATAATAGTTTAAACTTGTCTAGGTAACCTATGATTCTTTTTTTGATTATTTTTTCTATTACTTTTGATAAGTTTGATAATAGTGATATGGGGCGATAATTTGATACTAGTGTTTGGTCGCCTTTTTTGTAGATGGGTTTGATAATACTAACTTTTAGAATGGACGGAAAATGTCCCTCGTTAAACATTTTATTTATGAGAAAAGCAATAGGTTTTTTTATAAAGCTTGATATAATTTTTAAATGTTTTCCACTAATTTGATCAGGATCGGGTGCTTTATTTGAGTTTAGCTCCTTTATTGTTGTCTCTATTTCATTCTCGTTAGTTGGAATAAAAAAAGCAGAGTGGCCTATATTTTCCTTTTTAACGCATGATACATTTGGTTTACTAAGTTTATTTGCTAGTGATTTACCTACATTTGCAAAATAATCGTTAAATGTATCTGCCATATCTATTTTGTTTCTTATTGTCTGATTTTGAATTTTAATTTCTTTTATTTCACTGTTTTCTTTTAAATTACCTGTAAATTTATTTATTGTTTTCCATAGTGCCTTGCTGTTATTTTGGTTTTCGGTTAGTTCGGTACTGAAATAATCTGTCTTCGTTTTAAAAATTAATTTACTTAGATGTGATTTGTAGTTTTTATAGGTTTTCATTTTTTGCTCATTGTGAATATCAGCCTGGTAGTCCCTAAACAGCTTTTGTTTTGTGTCTACTGACTTCATTAGACCTAATGTGATCCATGGATGTCTTTTTTTATACCTTGTCTTAATGGAAATCTCTGTTTTTGCAAAGGAAACACCATTTTTTAATTTAGTGATTAAAATGTTTGACATATTGTCAATATTTTCGGTTTGATAAAATGTACTCCAGTTTATATTGTTGAAATAATCAACCAATTTCTGTTCATTCAGTTTATATATTTTTATTATGTTTTTTGGCTGATTGTAACTAATTGCGTTTTCGATTTTAAAAAGTGCAGTCACTGGATAGTGATCAGTTATGTCCGATTTTATGACAAATGATTTAAGGTCAGCATTTTTTATGCTTTTGCAAAATATATGGTCTATACATGACTGTGATCCTCGTTGTATTCTAGTATAAGAATTAATTAACGATGTATATCCTGACTCACTCATCAAGTTTAGATAGTCGTGAACATAGTCTTTGTTAGATTTTATATCGATGTTTATATCTCCTACCAAAAAATGAAAGTTAATTAAATTATCCCTACAGTTTTCCAGATAACTTCTTAAATTTGTTACAAAGTCAATGGGACATGTTGCATGGGGCCTATAGATGGCGCTCACAAGAACCCTCTGTCCACACGATTTAATTAAAATATTTAACATTTTTATATTTCCTAGGTTTATTTTTTCGTGTGAAAAAGAGCTCTCGTAGGTTTTGTCTATATACACCATAACACCATCGTTCTTGTTAATATCACCTTTGTTATATAATGAAAAATAACCATCTATATTAAAGAAATTTACATCTGGTATATTCCACGTTTCGGTTAAAACCAGAATGTCAAAAAAATGATTAAATTCTTCTAACAGGAGCAAGAATTCATTAAAATTTTTGTTAATGCTTCTGATATTTACGTGAACTATTGAAAAAAATTTGGTATTTCCTATTTGTATCCTTTCAAAAAAATGCTTACCGTTGTCTATGTATTCAGATACAATTTCTGTGAAATTAGATTCTATTAGATAGGGGTTCATTTTTAATTCTTTATAAATAAATTAACTCGAAAAAAAGAAATAAGTCCTTAATATTATTTGAATAACGATAATTACAATTCGCTAGATAAGGTGAGAGATTAATATATTTAAATCTTATCTTTATCGGGCACTTTTGCTTGACTTCTAGTAGTAACGCTATTTCCACCATAGGCTGACGTCAGCCTATTTTTCGGACTATATTGTATTTTCCTCCTTTTACGTTTGTTACTTGTTTCGTCACTAATTTTGTCTTTTATTAATAAGTCGGTTTTATCCGTGTCTTTTGGTTGCTTTTGTTCTTCTGTTTCAGTGTCCTCCGATTCGGAATCAGCCTTTTCAGAGTTTACCTGTTCTTCAAGTTCTAATAATCTTTGAATGGTATAGATTTCTTCGTTTATTTCTAAATTTTTTCCTTTTATTTTTGCTTGTAGTCCCTGTGATCTTGCCAGCTTTTGGTGTTGGAGTAAGATCTTTTGGTCTCGTCTATCCTCTGGGCACAGATCGTTGCTTATAGATACGCGGGTGCCTTGTAATTTCTTTAAATAAGGAAAAATTGATGTTTTTTTCAAAAAGGAAATAAACTCTACGACAATTGGAGCGTTTACGCCTTTACCAAGGATGTAGATATTATTGATATCGTTTTCCACAAATCTTATACCTAGTAAATTATCTATTTTTGTAAGGCAATCCTGTAGTAAATTTTCCTTTTTGATGTCAAGGCCAAATATTATTATATTATTCCGTCTGATTCTTCTCTGCAAGGTCAAATTCTGCTTCTTTATCTCGTCTCTCTCCTTTCTTGCTTCAATTATTCCTTCCTGTAAATCCCTAAATGTGCTCTTTATTTCGTCCTGAAGCAGTTTTGTTTGTCGTTTGCTGTTATCCTCAATTTTTTCAAGCTGATTTTGGTTCAGTTCCCGAATTATTTGGTATAATTTCTCTTCAGTAACTGCAGACATCTTCAACTTGAATTAGTAATAAGAATAAGTACAATTCTGTGCAGGTACCACTGGCGCTCTGGTTCCACGATCATGCACTGATAAAAGTATGTATTTTTTACTTTTCAAGTTTCTGATAACTATCAGTCAGTGTAAGCAATATTGATCCTTATAGTTGAGGTGCATAAATGCGTCGATCAGATTCATCTGTATAGTGATGCAACTAAGATATATGGATTGCGTACCTTGTGATTTTGAGGTGTGTGCACACTTCTCCTGGCGGTTTAGACTAGCAAACAGTTTTAAATTCGACTTTTTCCACACAAATTTACACTTTACATCGGAGCACTTTACACGCACGCTGCCAGTACTTGATACTACTGTTTTGCTAAATTTGGCAACCCACGCCGAAATAAAGCAATCAGCGCGGCTTTCTGTCCCTTACTAATGGTATTGTCTGATATTGAATTAGTGGAGATACAAAGCCCATCATGATAGCTTAAAAAATTTTACAGGCATGGCCAAAGTTTAAAATTATGATATAATTTATAATTAATCATATTTAAACGTTGATGTTCGTGAAATGAATAAATATATAAAAGGTAAAGTTACTCATAGTCAAGCTAGGTCAGAAATTGCCAATGATACGCAGCAAGTAACCGCTGCAGCGACCGCGACCCGACTTGCTATAGTAGATAGTGACGTCATATAGCGGTTTCCGCGAGGCGATGTTCGTAAATTATTTTAAAAGCTTTAGAGGCGTCAGAAAATTGAAACTTTTTGCAGTTCGCAGTAAAATTACAAAATCTTTCAAAAAATGTATTAAAAAAAAAATGCTAAATGATCCCATTATTTTTCTCATCCATTTCGGGACTTGTTATGTAAATAGCTATTATTAAACTATGATTGTCGTAACAGTGCCGTAATATTTCTTTGCTCGCTGTGGATTTTCTTCTGCGTCAACTTCAAACCGAATATTTGGTAACGTAAATGTTTTGCAGATGCAATCTCTTGCATCCAGAATGTATATCTTTGTGTAAACCAGCCAGCGCGACGCTCTAGGCCATCTTATCAATTATAGAGTGGTGGAGCCGGCGTCCGACGCCCTGGGTTATCAAATAATACATCCGAAATGATCAAAGAGCTGACACATAAGGCAAAATTTAAATGTTTCAAATATTCTCTGTCGGAATTTTTTTATATTAGTTGGTAAGTCAATTTGCATACCGAATGGCAGCAATGTATAAATCATACAAGGCATTTGTCGTTGAACTTAGCAAATGATAGGCTGTCATATAGTGAGTGTTTATTATATTTCGCTCCCGCTGGAAATTCCTGCTTTGAAAACGTTTATGTGATGGATTTCGCCTCTCGTGCTGCCGATTACTTTCAAACTTGACAGAGGCGGCGGCGTACGAAATAGTCTAAGGTAATAGAAAGTAATAACAAATAAATCCACGCCACAGTGCACAGTAAAAAATATCCACCTGGTAAAAATCATTTCAGTGGTAAAAAAGCAGTGTTTATGTTAATAATCGGATCAACATAATTTAGCACATTTTTACACTCATATGGGACCAAAGTTGTTGTATTAAATTTGTCTATGAATTTAATTCTCTAAAAAGTTAATTTTGTTGAATGGGTGTTATTTATTTCATTTTACACTCTCATCAGAAAAATTAAATACAGAGACAATTAATTATTAACATTATATTAGCCTGTAAATAAACCCCGCTAGAAGGTTATTTTAACACATTGAGTGTTAAACATTCTCTAATCGTTTTTTTACACGGTTCCGGGGTAAAAATACCTAAACCCGTGTTACCGAAAAGACAGGCGGCAACAAGTGGTGTGAAATTCTAGGAATTGACAGATGACGCCGACGCTACATGCAAATTCAACTTTCAAGTCAGTCTGATGGTGCTCTTTGAACGTGATATAGAATAATGTTATATTTAAATTAAAATATAGAAACAAAGCAAAGTTTTGTAAAGTGCCAAATAAGGGTGCCTCTTATGAGGATCTTGTTAAATTGGTTAAGCATGTTAACGAAATTTAATAGGAACCTTACTAATAAGTACGCCATTTTTAAGAAACCAAGTAGGTATTTACATCGCTACAGTTTTCCCTTTAGCTTTTAAATTGTTCTGATATAATTATAATATAAATGTATTCCTTTTTTATATAAATACTTAGGTATCTACCTACATATTTTACTTCATAGATCTCTAAATAAATATACGATTAATATAACACTCGTCATTTTCATTCTTTAATATTGTTACAAAGCATACCTTTATTTAGTTGTTTAGTGTTCTAAGTATACATATATTTATTATGTTATTTGTTTTGTTAAGCTTAACAATGAGGTACATTAAACTATATAATAATAGGTGTGTGATTTTGTTCAACTAGTTATAATAATAAGTGTAAAAAAAATCACAGGGTTTTCCAGTTGTGTTTTAACCATCATTTTGTTTATAAATAAACGATAAATAATTCTCAATATTTTCATTCATTTAACAAACCTTTTCCAAGCGATCTGAAGATTTATATATTATATTAGGGGCTACTACTTTCGGCTTTGATTAAGTCATTCAATCATGTATCAAACTAAGCAGAGGTTAATAATGTAAAACATCTTAAATGCATAATTTTTTACATTTTAATTATAAACGCCCGGCTAGTTTGTTACGGGATTAAATTACCTGAACAAAGTGAAAAGTATTCTAGCCCTGGGTAGATTATTTTATTACACTCCCTATAGTTAAGTCCTACCCAAATAAAATAAAATTTACACTACAATAATATGATATTTACACTAATTAATCACAAATTACCATTAAAAAATGGTTTACTTACACCTCTCATTATTTCTTTTACACTCTAGAAGGATAGGTTTACAATCTGTGAGTTTAGGTTAGTTCAGGCTAGTGTAAATGTACCTACCCATAAATTAGAACAATTAACACTCATCAAAAAGTAAAAAAAACATTGAAAAATATATTTTTTACCAGATATACTGATTGGTTAATATACCCTATTGAGTGTGGTCCTATATGTACCACCATTAAGTGTTAAACAACACTCAATTTTTTACTGTGTTGCGATAAGAATTATAGAACTATATCCTAACAAAAAACGTTCTTTCGAAACGACATATTGTATATATCTTAGAACTTGCACCAGCCTCACCTGGTCTGCATGCTGTCCTTGTTTTGGTTAGGAGACGCGCAATTTCGTGCTAGTTAGCGATAGAACAAACATTAATAACGCTGGACGACAATTTTTTTTCTGTTGTAACCAAAAGCTAAATAGCATTCGATGGCGACAATGAAATTCCATGTATCACCACTCTCCACTTTTTCTACAAATGACGATTTTAACCTTATCTGCTTAAGATATCCAATACGCATCGATAGATGGTGCTCTTTAGTCGATAACTAGAATACAGTTGGCATGATATGGAGAAAGTGAATTTCTAATTTTATTCGGCAACCATGCAATTTGTACGAGCCTAAAAGTATATTAACGAGTTGTTCGTAGTTTGCATCCATATTGTTGCCTAAAAATCCTCCACTTGCGAATTAGTTCCAAGCTCTGAGTTCTTGTGTGGTGAGCTTTGCTATAAAATTAACATCGTCCAGCAATTTTATAATTTGTGCCCAATAAAAATGCTTTGATTTAATTTGGCGTCACTTAACTGGAGAAAGACGTATCTTAGGTATTTAAATCCTTCACCCTCCTTATTCATAGCCTTCACAAAGTTTGTCATTAGTCCAAGTTTAATGTGAAGAGGAGGCAACAGGACATTTTTGGGTCTACAAGGGGCATATAGTTAACATTCTAAGATCCCGGTTGAAATTCACTCCTTGTCGGTCAAATCTTCGTAGCATAATGTTCTTCCTTCCACCTTCCCTGAAGTGCCACTATAATTGCTATAACTTTTAAATCCCCAATATCTGCCATTTATACCAGTTGTATTATCTAAAAGGATGCGCATGTTTTCATAGGTTTCTTTCATTGTCACTGAATTAGCAACTGGTATAGATGGTTTTAAATTTTCAATATGTAATAATACAGCTTTTAAAGTATATTTCGATGAGCCTATAAACAAGTGCCACTCACAAGAAGAATGCTCGATATTGAGTTCCTGCGTTAAAAACCATCGATATGAGTACACGCACATAAAAAAAATTTCATATTGTAAAATGAAGAAAACGTAGCATTTCTTTACCAAAAAGTCGTAATTTTTGTTACTTTGGCTAGTAAGTTCCACTCCTTAAGACGAGAACCAAGAAGTCCAGACTGTTGTTTTGACAAACCCAAATCACGTAAGAAATCATTTATCTCACTTTGAACAATCAAATGTGGCTCGCCCGAACTGGGACCTGGAGTTAAAGTGGGGTCGGTACACTGTTTTTCGGAATTACCTGATGAGGCGTTATTATCTCCATTATCTCCCGAAACAATATCATACCAATCTAAAGGCGCAGTCGATATTGGTAAGTCTGCAATGTGAGGAACAGGTCTTATTGCAGAAGGCAAATTATTTTCCCTTTTATCAACTGCCCACTGACACGTTACAGCTGACACAGTACACATGGAGAGCCCACTGCTTCTCTTGATCTCCGACTATAACCACCAAGGTACAGGGTCTTCCAACGAGGACTGAACAGGGGCTCATTTTTGAGCTTCCTTGTATTTAAAGAAAAATCCAAAATAGCCAATCGTTGTACTTTTTCCTGCAGAATTCAAAAATGAAACCAAAAATTTATTTGAACCAGAAACAAAAGAGTTACGCTATGGATAAGGTGTTTTTTAAATGGAACATAGCTTTTTTTATACGATTTTTGGAACGAGTGATTTTTTTTTTGTCCGTTCTGATTAAAATATTTAATATTGTGACAGCTATTTTTATTAAATTTTAATGTTTTATCCAGTATAATTTAACTTTAACCTGTTTGAAACATACACTAGGTAATAAAGGTATAATCACCTATGAATCCTTCAAAGTCAAAAAATTTGACAAATTTACTATAATATTGCCGAAATGAAATATTCATTAGATGAGAGATTGCAGATTGTTATCTTGTTCTACAAATGCCAAGAAAATGCAAGAGAAGCAAGGAGAAGATTTATTGCAAATTTTCACAGAAATATATCCGTCAATACTATTCTAAGGATAAAGAACCTTTTTGTGGAAAATAAAACATTACATGACAGAAAAAGGAATCCAGAAAGGAATAGAAATCGAGACCGTGCCATTGTGAATTATTTTCGACTGAATCCAACCAAATCAATTTCGGACGCAGTTCGGGACGTTCAATACGGCGGCGGTGTAAGACGCAGAAGAGTTACCCAAGGAACTGTTCACAGGACTTTAAGAAATCATAAATTTAAGTCTTATCATATCCTTCCACTTCAACATCTAGCACCGGCACAAAAAGAACTTCGCTTCCAATTTGTTTCCCAAATTGTGATTCGGAAAGAAAACGAAGACCCTAATTTATTCAGAAATATCTTATGGACTGACGAAGCCACATTCACAACATCGGGGGTTTTCAATAGACATAATAATCATAACTGGGCCGTTGGAAATCCAAGAAAATTTCAGGCAATTAAATTTCAAGGAAGGACTTCAATCCATATTTGGTGTGGCATAAAAAATAATAGAATTTTGGGACCAATATTTTTTAACGGGACTTTAAATGGACAGAGATACTACGAGTTCTTAGAAAACAAAATTGAGAACTTTTTGGAAGATTTACCATTGGAAGAATATCAAAATTTAATTTGGCAACATGACGGGGCCCCTCCGCATGCCGTGCGTGAGGTTACTCAATATTTAAACGGACGCCATGAAGAATGGATTGGTAGAAATGGAACCTATGCTTGGCTACCCAATAGTCCCGATTTGTCAATATTAGACACATTTCTTTGGGGCCATTTAAAGAACGTGGTATACAAGTAGCGAAACCACGATATTGAAGAGATCATGCAGAAAATTGTGAATGAAATAAATCGCCTTAACCAGGAAAATCACAGTATAACAGCTAGTTTGGAAAGGCTACAAAGAGGCACATGTTTCGAGAACAACGGAGGTCACATTGAACAATTAAATTATTAATGTTTTTTTTTGAATTGGTTAGAGTTGGATTTCTTTTTCTGTCATGTAATGTTTTATTTTCCTCAAATAGGTTCTTTATCCTTAGAATAGTATTGACGGACATATTTCTGTGAAAATTTGCAATAAATCTTCTCCTTGCTTCTCTTGCATTTTCTTGGCATTTGTAGAACAAGATAACAATCTGCAATCTCTCATCTAATGAATATTTCATTTCGGCAATATTATAGTAAATTTGTCAAATTTTTTGACTTTGAAGGATTCAAAGGTGATTATACCTTTATTACCTAGTGTATGTTTCAAACAGGTTAAAGTTAAATTATACTGGATAAAACATTAAAATTTAATAAAAATAGCTGTCACAATATTAAATATTTTAATCAGAACGGACAAAAAAAAAATCACTCATTCCAAAAATCGTATAAAAAAAGCTATGTTCCATTTAAAAACACCTTATCCATAGCGTAACTCTTTTGTTTCTGGTTCAAATAAATTTTTGGTTTCATTTTTGAATTCTGCAGGAAAAAGTACATCGATTGGCTATTTTGGATTTTTCTTTAAATACAAGGAAGCTCAAAAATTAGCCCCTGTTCAGTCCTCGTTGGAAGACCCTGTACATTAAATAGGCCTTTCTCGTTGTGTTCTAAAACGCACCCCCTTTAAATTACCCCTCATAAAATTTACTATCAGCCAATATAAAAGGGTCTACAATGAGCCCATTGAAAAGTGGTACGTATTAGGGCGTTATGATTTTTTTTTCTACTATTAGAAAGGTATTAGCATTGTGAAAATAATGGGCTAAACGGTGTTTCAAAAATCGTGTCGGCCACTGTAATTTTACAATTGGAATAAGATAATGGCAATAACATTTTATCGAAATTGACATACTATATTAGGGATAACAAGCATGATAACATGACTACATAACATACCGGGTGGTGTACTGCCAGACTGGCAATCAGGGTTATCCAACCAAGACTAGACAAGGCGATTTTTTGACTTTTCCTGTACTTTTATAAAAAAACTGAAATAGCCATCTTAAGTCATTTTCTCCCGCGAATTCGAATATCTTCAGCAAAAAACAATTGAACATCAAACAAAAGTACTAGGGGTCACTTTGATATTTTTTTAAATGGGATGCCGTATTTTTAATGAGCTTATCCGATTTCTCATATAAATTTTGATCTAAAATGTTGGATTTTTAGATTTATTTTATTTTTTTTTTTTTGTAGACGAACATTTTCCGAATTTAAAACTGAAAAAAAAAAGCGTTTTTGAATTAAAAATCCAACATTTTAGATCAAAATTTATATGAGAAATCGGATAAGCTCATTAAAAATACGGCATCCCATTTAAAAAAATATCAAAGTGACCCCTAGTACTTTTGTTTGATGTTCAATTGTTTTTTGCCGAAGATATTCGAATTCGCGGGAGAAAATGACTTAAGATGGCTATTTCAGTTTTTTTATAAAAGTACAGGAAAAGTCAAAAAATCGCCTTGTCTAGTCTTGGTTGGATAACCCTGTACCTACATTTTGCTACCTACAAATATTGGCCCCCTATTTTTATTAATTTTACTTCAACATTGCATTAGACTTTTTTGAAGATCTTGTATGATTGACTTGCACGCCAAATTTAATTATTTTCTAATAAGCCAATTAAAAGGTATTTGCAAAAAACTCTTCGTAAAATTCTTAAAAATTAAATACGACTCTGATACATACCGCAATAAAACCACCAGCAATAATAATTAGGCTAATGTCAAATGATAGACGTTTTATTTTTTTTTAGTTTCAACATGTTTATTAGCATTCAAGAAAAAATAATGATACACCTACAAGAGCACTAGACAATGACATGTACCGGGTGTCCCACTAAGAATGGCTGAGAAGTTTCTCAGGCTAGCGCTAGAGGGCGCAACAGTAACGGTAAATATGAATCACGAAGTTTCCTCAAAAGTCGCCTAGTTAAGGTATCCCGAAAATCACATTTTTGTATATTTCGAAGATTTATTAATAAAATTCATCTATAGAACGTGTTCGTCACTTTTCAAATAAAGTGGTGGGGGAAGGTTGAACATTATTTGTAATAAATGCTGATAACTCCGGTCTGGCTTAACATAATTTAGTAAACTTAGTTTTGTGTTTTTTCCATAATTGTAAATATAATTGTATATTCAATTTTACCTGATTACAAGGATGATTAAAAGTCTAAGAAGTCAGCGAAAACCGCAAGTTAATATCTATTTTCAATCCGGAGATATCAACAACAGTAATCATAATTACGGAACATTATGATTTTAAACTTGAAGAAGTAGTCCATACTTGCATTGGAGTGTAGGTAATGTAAATTAAAACAACACTTCTGTCTTCCTCCACAAATAATATATATTTTTGAAATTTTTTTATCGATTGTCCCTACATGTTTCGACTATATATTATATAGTCATTATCAAGGGAAGTATATCGAGTGTAAATTGGGTTCTAATAGTTGTCTCAAATTAAAGAGTCCAACATTTAAGATAATCACAGCAAGTGAAATTTGTTTAGTTGAAGACTAACTTGAGGCAACTCAGAGATGTGGATATGTAAATCAGCACATTTTAGTTTATTTTAAATTTGTTAATAAAAGTAAGAGAATTTAATTATTTTTAATGAGTATGGTGTAAAATAAATTTTAATGATTAATATATGAACATTTTTCGATATAACATGGTTTATGTGGAGAAACCAAAAAAGAAAGAAAAAATGTTTTAAATTATTTTAAAAAACTATGAAATTTCATGTTAAGGTGAGTAATAAAATTAAAAATATAGTAGGATAGGGACTAAGCCCCTATGGGTTTAAATAAAGCCACATTTTAGTATGAGAATTAGAAATTTTTTTTTAAGAGAAACAAAGTTTCGTGCTAATCACTACCACGTTTGCATGAATGACTTTAATATATTGTAATAATATGTTTTTTCAATATTAAATCGTCGTTTTTCCCGTCACAGAAAAAATAGTGTATTATACACAGGAAAAATATTAGATTTTAGCTCTCGGTTTTTTGTCTCAACACAACCTTAAGCTAAAATCTAATACTTTTTTCCTTAATAATTAACTATTGTTAAGCAGGTAATAATAAGGCATTATTAAATGACAATAAATAACCCCTAACAATATACCTGCAAACCCCGGAAACCCCCAATAAATACCTTGTGTATAACCAAAATGTAAATATTATTTACAATATAATTATAATAACCTAACTGGATATTAAACCTATGAGTCTACGAGTTTTCATGACCGAGCGTTTTTAATTTTTTGATAACGCCGAAAACATAAAAATATGCTCATAAAATAATAGTTTGGGAAAAATATGCATTTTATTTTAAAATTGACAAAATATATGCACTTTGCATAATATATTCAGCCCTTTACTTATCACTCAGTCTCAGTACAGACTTCCACGCGACTGGCTCCCACCTTAAGAAAGACAAGCTACACTGAAAAATTACAAAAATAACATTAGCATAATAAAAAAAGCATTAGCTATACAATCAACAAAGCAGCCAAAACAATAAAATTGTCAGCACCTAAGCCCACCCAAGAAGTTGTTCTGAACAGAAGTACGATACAGAAAAGGAGTCAAAGATGAAGATCTAACTCAATGTCCAAATTTAAGTCAATGTAATGATTGTACTAATTTAATATACGCAAGAACTTAAAACGAAATAAATAAATAGGTTAGTTACAATAAGTAAGCAGCATTTTTTGTTTAGGTGCCTACCCATGCTTTTAGCTATAACGTGACGTTAATATTACATGCATATTATACTTAGTGGCATCCATATTATTAATGCATTACATTCAGGTGTAAAATTAAATATAATAGGTACGCCACTGAACCGAAGAAAATCCTAATATTATATTATTATTTATATTACCTCAGGTCACAGCTTATGAAAGTGGCATCTCGTTGGAAGATTGTTAACACCTGCAATGAAAGAAATTGAATAAATAAGTTTAAATGATTGGAGAGCAAAGAAGTTTTTTCTTATAATTCAAAAACGGGGATATTATACAGGCAATGCTCCCTCATGACCATGTAGCCCGAGGAAGAATAATTAGGTATGGTGAATATCGTGAATCGAAGGACAATAGCAACAACTCGGCTGAAACAGACTATATTATACAGCGTGTCCAGAAAAGTTCTAACATATGGGAATTTTCTTTATTGTTGATTTGACGAAAAAAAGTTATCTTTAAAAAAAGTTCTGCTTGATGCGCAAATAATATTGACATATCAAAACTTAAGATATCATGTACAGGGCGGCAAAAAAATGTAGAAACACAGAATTACGTTAAGAGGGAAGTACCCTTAATTTTTATTTTAGATCAAATTGTTATAGGAAAACTTTACTAAGGACTACAAAACGTGGTCAGACACAATTTTTCGTTGAAATATTTTAATTTACAGGGTACCACCAAAAACACGTGGAACATTCATTACCTTTTGTTGGAAACCAATAACGTAAAAAAATAATAGGAGATTATTTCATGTTTTAAAATCAACTTATCTACCTATCAGGAATATTAAATACATTTAATTTCCTTAGAGCAAAAATAAATTGTGAATTTGAATAATAAACAATATTTTAGCAATTACATGATAAAAGTGATCTAAAAACAGATAGTTTAAAGTGAAAAATTATGTCTCCACATGCCCCCTTTCTTTTTCCATGCAAACTATAGTACGCCTTATAATTTCTCTTACTGTCGCCCGCATCATATTGGAAGTGATTCCTTGGACACAGTTTGTTATTACTGCTTCAAGATGGTCAATATACTGAAAAGGTATGCCCATACACCATTTATTTTAATCGGCCCCATAAAAAGAAGTCCAGTGATGTCAGGCGACCTGGCTGGCCAAGGAATATTTGAACGTCTGCCTATCCAACAGTGCGGAAATACTTCATTCAAATACCCAGTACTATGGCATGGGGCTCCATTATGTTGATACCAAATTGTATGTCTTATATTTAGTGGCAGTTCGTCAAGAAATTGAGACAACTGGTTTCTTAAGAAGTCCAGGTAAATGACAGCATTTATATTTTGTCGGAAAAAGTATGGTCCAACGATCCGATCATTAAAAATGCCACACCAAACATTGGTTTTAAATGAATATTGACTACGGCATTCGATTATAAAATTTGGATTGTTGTCACTCCACCACCGACAATTTTGGGAGAATACCACGCCGTTGGAAGTAAACATGGCTTCATCTGTAAATAATATTTTTCTGGTAAAAAAAGGATCAACTTCACACTCGCCTTGGAACCACGCGCAAAATAGGAAACGGGATTCAAAATCTCTAGGAAGAAGCGTGTGAATGTATTTAGGTTTATATGTAGTATTTCGGTTTATATGTAGTATATATATTATAAGTAGACTTTTTGACGTCAACTGGAATAGTTTTTGACAATTTTCTTAAAGAAATTTTCGGGTCTTCGAAAACCGCTTGCATTACATTGAGTTGCTTTTCTTCTGTTGTGGATCATTTGTTGTGTTGTTTCTTAAATACATTTTCGACGGAACCAGTAGCTTTAAATTTATTCATTACGTTTGCTATAATAACGCTACATACCATTTTGTTAGGGTGTCTAGTATTAAATATGAGTGCGGCTTCCCTAATAGGCTTATAGTGATCTCCGACGATAAGTACAATTTCAATTTTCTACTGCAGCGGCAACTTTACAACCATGACGAAACTAACGAAAAAATCTTGCTAATAAGTCGAAAAATAGTAAATGATTTTTGACTAACATGCCAATATTCGTTACTATAGTATTGCACATAGTTGTTGCAAAATTGTTGCAGGTAACTGTTAAAGAACTAAAATAAAAAAATATTTTCTATATTTTTTTTTCGCCCTGTACATGATATCTTAAGTTTTGATATGTCAATATTATTTGCGCATCAAGCCGAACTTTTTATAAAGAATAACTTTTTTTCGTAAACTCAACACTAAAGAAAATTCCCATATGTCACTAACTTTTCTGGACACGCTGTATATGTAGTTACATAAAATAATATTAGGTGATAGATGGCAAGCCGCAAAACAAAGAATTAAAAACCGCAAAAAACCCACACAAAGATCAAAAATTACTTAATTCATAAAAGAGAAGAAAAAAACATTTTATATATTTCGGCGAATATTATCGGATATAACTTCTGCGCGAGAAGCTTATTCAACTTTAGCAAATCAATCATGGGATTATTGACTGGAATAAAAGGAGAAAAAATAACATTAAAGATTCCTGGTAGCGCTGGTAGATTTATGAACCGTACGCACATATAAGTTGTTCGACAAAAAGACATAAAATGTTTTTAAATGCCAAAGCGCAACACCTCTCGCGAGAATAAGAAATTTAATCAGATAGTCGCTTATTAAACAGGCTGACCAGCACAATCGTCACCCGGTCATATTGTATTTAACACTCCGTAATAAGACAATAACATAGCAGGAATTCTCTCCCGAGTTAATGGTCATTCTAAAAAATTATCCGACGATTTTAAAAACGCAATCACATAATTTTAAATCGTCGGTCGAGTGGCATTCTTTGTTCTTCATTACGCACCTGGACGCGACACCTGATTAGGAATTAAATAAGCCTGTTTCAAGCGATAAACAGGAACAGGCCATATAAATGATCGTAGTTGTTAAGTATTAAAAACTTATATGGGTCCTGCAATAGTGCGTCAGGCTTCCATAGCTCCTATACGAATTTAGTTAGGAATTTCATTCATATGCTAACTTATACTGTATCATACGGGGTACTTCAGGAAAATATTTTTTTATATACAGGGTAGCCCAAAAAAGTGTGGACATAAAAAGTTTTGATTTTTTAAATGGGATACCCCATATTTTTTTGCATATTTAGATTTATGCTATTGTCCTTTATAAATGCCTAAAATTTTGTTTGATTTGCTTTTTTAGTTTAAGAGCAATCAATTAAAAACTAAAAAAAAACATATTTTGCAGTCGTGAAAAAAATATCAAAAAAACAATCTAAAATTAGTTTTTCAACCACGGTATGAAGTGAGTTTAATGACAAGAGGTTTAAAGATACTATGAATTGAATAGTATTTATCTATTTTATACAGGGTGTTCATAATATGGTTTCAAAAATGACACATTTCAAACCTATTTTTCTCAACTTTTCCAAATGAAACACCCTGTATATTATTTCGGTATTTTATATAAAATACACAAGCAATTTTTTTTTGTAGTTGAAGCATATAAGTTATTTCCAGCCGTTTTCGAAATAAATGCAAATTTCATAAATTATGTTGATTAAACAGAGTTTATTTTTAAAATTAAGCGTAGGCGACTACACCTACTAATAATTATAAAGTATAGCAAATGTTTAAAATATCTTCCATTTTGATCTGTGCAGAAGCCAACATGTTTTTGAAAAGGTCTGTTTACTTTCCTTTTAACATTTTAATTGAAATACCAGCAAAAAGGTTCATTAGTAAGTTTTATCCCTAAAGCCCATAGTAGGCTTTGAAATAAAACATGGATTCTTATACTTAGTTTGACAAGTTCTTTAATTCATTTTAAAAAGGTGTAATATCGGGCGAATAAGTTATAAGAAATTAAAATGAATTTTAATAAAGATGAGTTGGTCGATATGATTTTTGTACTTGGCGAGAGCGAAAAAAATTGCTTGTTAGCAACTAGAATTTATGCGTCACGTTATCCAGAGAGAAGGCGCCCGGAAGAAAAAAGTTTTAAAAGATTATTACTAAGATTTGTTGAAACAGGAAATGTTGTGTATACAAAAGAAGAAAGAACAAAGACGGCTACTAACGAGGAAAATGAACTTGCGGTGTTGTTGACAGTCACAGAAGATCCACACGTAAGCCAAAATAAAATCGGTAACGCAACAGGTATAAGTGAACGATCTGTGCAACGGATTTTAAAAAAGCATCGATTCCATGCCTATCATATTCAATTGCATCAAGCGCTCAGCGATAGAGATTTTCAAAATCGATCCGAATTTTGTGCCTGGGCAAGCACTAAAATACAAGCGGATCCAATGTTTTTCAAGTATGTTTTATTTTCCGACGAAGCAACCTTCCATAACACCGGTAGTGTAAATAGACATAACTTTCATTATTACTCCACGGAAAATCCGCGATATATGAGACAAATCGATCACCAGCATCAGTGGTCATTAAATGTGTGGGGTGGAATTGTTGGTGAAACTATGATAGGTCCTCATATCTTTGAAGGTCATCTTAATGGACCCATGTATTTAAACTTTCTACGCAATGATTTACCAGGTTTATTGGCAAACGTTCCGCAATATACAAGAAATAGGATGTGGTTTCAGCAAGATGGTGCTCCGGCACATTTTTCACGGGAGGTAAGAAATTATCTTGATGATACCTTTCCGAACCAATGGATCGGTAGAAATGGACCCACGGTCTGGCCAGCTAGATCGCCGGATCTTACAAAACTAGACTTTTTTTTATGGGGACACGTAAAACAAATTGTTTACAAAGATCCACCTACAACTGCTAATAATATGCAGCAAAGGATAAGAGACGTGTTTGCGAGCATTTCCCCTGAAATGTTAAGAGAAGTAAACAGATCTTTTGAAAAGCGTGTTGGCTTGTGCACAGAACAAAATGGAAGACATTTTGAACAATTACTGTAGTTTTTAAATATTAGTCTAGTCGCCTACGCTTAATTTTAAAAATAAACTCTGTTTAATCAACATAATTTATGAAATTTGCATTTATTTCGAAAACGGCTGGAAATAACTTATATGCTTCAACTACAAAAAAAAATTGCTTGTGTATTTTATATAAAATACCGAAATAATATACAGGGTGTTCCATTTGGAAAAGTTGAGAAAAATAGGTTTGAAATGTGTCATTTTTGAAACCATATTATGAACACCCTGTATAAAATAGATAAATACTATTCGATTCATAGTATCTTTAAACCTCTTGTCATTAAACTCACTTCATACCGTGGTTGAAAAACTAATTTTAGATTGTTTTTTTGATATTTTTTTCACGACTGCAAAATATGTTTTTTTTTAGTTTTTAATTGATTGCTCTTAAACTAAAAAAGCAAATCAAACAAAATTTTAGGCATTTATAAAGGACAATAGCATAAATCTAAATATGCAAAAAAATATGGGGTATCCCATTTAAAAAATCAAAACTTTTTATGTCAACACTTTTTTGGGCTACCCTGTATATAAAAAAATATTTTCCTGAAGTACCCCGTATGATACAGTATAAGTTAGCATATGAATGAAATTCCTAACTAAATTCGTATAGGAGCTATGGAAGCCTGACGCACTATTGCAGGACCCGTATAGAGAAAAAACACTTGAAATTTATGAAAATTTCGAGGAATCAGAGGTATTAAATTATATTGAAACCTATGGGAAACAATATTAATTTTTCTTCTTTGGCTTTGTTATGGGAAACTTAAGTAATTATGTAGACAGACCGAACTATGCCTTACATTTTCGTCACGTGTGTTTGTATATTAAATTACGCAGAATTGACAAAGACTTTTCCCGATCCCGAGGGATTTGGGGATTGCTCAACATGAAGGCTAATTCCCCCAGACAATTGTTAATCCGGTTTGTTTCATAAAAGAAAACGGGTAAAAATACACCATAGCGTCGAATCAAACGTTTTGGCACCAAATGCGATTTATTAATATTTGTAAATGTTAATTTTTAAACCCGTTAAAGAGTGAGAGTCGGTGCTCGCTATGTAGACATATGGAATAGTATGAAGTATGACGGTTAAAAAGTTTGTGTAATGTGTATCACATTATACAGGGTGCCGAGGTACGCGAGATACTTTGTATTTGGATTCTATGATTAATTTTCAGCAAAAACGATTCTATTCACTTTTTCCGAATTCCTAACGGTTTTTGATTAAAGTCGTAGTTTTATTTCTCGAGGACAGGTCGTTCGTGGTGTCGTCAGAAACCGCAGTGTCCAGTGTTAGGGTTGTTAGGGCCGGGGTCCCGCAGGGGTCCCCTCTTGCGCCGGGCCTGTACAACATATACACTAGCGATATCCCCAAGCACCCACAAACACAACTTTTTCTGCAAAAATGGCTTGATACTTGGAAGATCCGTCTAAACGACTCCAAAACTGAGGCCATCTTTTTCTAAAAATCGCGAGTCAGATTACCAGAGAGCAGAGTCAAAGTAAACAACAAGGAAATACCACGGAAAACCAAAGTTAAATATCTGGGACTCGTGTTTGACAAAATTAACAATGTTTCCCACCGGCTAGCTTGCGCACAAACTCGATTGTGTGCAATGTATCCGTTGATAAACAACAACAGTAGAATAGATAACAGGACTAAGACAAACATTTACAAGATAATAATTAGAGCAGTACTGACATACGGTATACCGACTTGGTGTACCGTAAACAAGACAAAATTTAAAAAGTTGCAAATTTTTCAGAACAGACTTTTACGAATAATAACAGACGCACCAAGATACATACCTACAAGAGTACTGCACAATGACATGCACATGGACACAATACACCAGTTTTTCGATAAAATACTCACAAAATATTACCCACGGATAGACGTATCGCACAATATTCTAATAACACACTCACATACACACGCGCTCCAACAGGCAACATACAGACTCCCCCCTGACTGGCTCCCACCCTGAAGATAGTAACCAAGACATCCAGAACCTTTTAAACATTCCAAATTAAAAACCACTCTACAAGCGAAAGCACACCATAAATTAGCAAAGCTAAATAACAACCGTATATGAAGATATTCCAAAAAAGAAGAACGACAAAGAAAAGGAGTATGGAACATTGTTCAACTTAAAGAGTAAATATGTCATCATGAACGATTCTTGAAATATTAGGGTTTGAGGTTGCCAGGTCGTTAGGGTAGGTCCTAAAGAATAAATTACATTACACAACTTAAATCCCACCTAGGTGGTTCCTTTGTCGCCCACGGTAAACCTACGCCAAAAATATACCACGTCCTGGAGAACTACCGTAGAGGCTACGAAAAATATGGTCTTCATCTTCAAATCCTATATCCCGCAAGGATGATTCAGAAAATCCTGGATTTGAAGCCCGTTGCCTGTCTCGCTGCCAAAAGTCAAGTAAGGAATTCAATTTACCTGTTAACAATGTCACAAAAGGCTGGAACGTCAAAAAGAAGATAAAGCAAATTTCAGCAAACCACTCCCCTGGGACAGAGATACTGCCTGAGGAATAGACCGGTTCACATACTAGCGGTTGATATTTAAATAAATCTAGTGGGTCCTGACTACTCGGTTGACGGTATTTGAGCTAAGTGAAATAAAACATATGTACCTAAATTTAGTTATTGTTGTATAATCAATGTAACATCACTATAAATTTTCCTCAAATAAATAATATCCGCAATATCTTCGACATTCGACAAACTGCCACATTCGAATTCGGTTGCTTGATTGCTAGAAAGTTTGGAACTAAAACTGACAGGTAAATGTGAAAACCAAAACAAAGAAATTTCCACAAAAATACTGTTGTATATGAAACGATGGGGTAGTTGATGCAAGGAAAATAAGGTGATTGAAGATATGGGCAAAATGTAATCGCTTCGCCCAAAACACCGAAGGGAAGGTCATTAACCTTGACTAGGAAACCAAAATAAAGTCGGTATGTAGTTTTATACAGAAAACAAAACATTGCACTTTTCACCAGTTTTAAAGCTAAAATTTAAATCAGACATGTGATATAAGTTACTATGATTAGGCCAGTTGTAATGACTTATTAATGACAAAATTGAACCGTGACAAGTTAGGGCATTTCAACGACGATACCACAACCGCCGTCTCCAGTCAAGCAAACGTTCGGTAGAACCATCACAACTCTTCGATTAACAGGTGCGTTCACTAAACCCATTTGTGAATGAGAACTTATACGAAGAAACAATGCTGCAGAAGTGCTGGAGCTTGTTGAAAATGATACAACTGGAAAGGAGAACTCCGACGGATTGAGTTATGCATTGAACAAGGCGGTGGTCATATTGAGTAGCTTTAATAATTGGAATGTCATTACGCTTTTATTATTATTAACAACATTTTTTCGTAATCCCGCTAATTTATATACGAAGTGTCTCGTATACCTCGGCGGCCACCCTGTATAGTAAAGTCAGTAGATGTTTGCTCGTGCCTCATTCCTTGCACCTGACTAAATCCATATGAATCTATTAAGATTACGAGATTCAAAAAGTTAAAACAAAGTCTGAATTTATAAACGTCAAAATTTGTATGGCTAGCGCTTAAAATGAATAAGCAATATTAAATATATAAATACTTACCGCCAACACGAAAGCTTGATAAAAGAAAGCTCTGAAAAGAACAGTTCTTATGATTAAATTGAATTCAAGGCACAAAAACGTTTACAAACAAATTAAAGTTGACAGATCGAAACGATGGCTTTCAATTGAATTGATAAAGCAGAGTTATCAAGACTAGACTGTAAATATTCTAATACCTAACAGATATAAATAATTAAATTTTTCAAGCTGCAAACAGCAACAAAGTCGTGTAATACATTGAAGAGGCTTCTTGCCGAAACAATAGCGTTTAAATTGGTTATGCTTAATAGTGCGAAGTAGTATCTTTTTATAACTATGTCATCACTTTTTACTCCCAACAAATATGTTCAGGTGCTGCGAATCTACGGCATACATGGAGCGATTTCCAGATCGTCCAACACCATCACAATGCACTTTTGCAAATGTGGGAAGAAAAATGCGAACGGGTTCTTGTCCTAACTCGAGGGGCTCACAACATGGCCGACCAGTAAGAAATAAAAGTAACACAATAAATATCCTTGCACTCATAGTAATAAACCCTCATGTGTCAGTACCCAACTAGCAAAGTAGAACTTTAAATGAAGCAAACTATTTTATAACCATCGAATAGCGTTGCCTTAAGAAAAGTTTTGTTTTGTAGCGCATACCGTTTCGATAATTTTGTTTGAAAAATATTTGCATCAAATTGTCTTATAACGGATTTTACAACTTTTACTATAGAACAAATGATTCTTGTTTGTTTAAGAATTTTATAAAATTATTATAATTCGAGATACAACCTTTAAAAATATGTATCTATAAGTATTGCAACCATCTTGTGAAAGAGTCGTATACCTGCACAAATAGCTTTTAATTAGCGTTTTATAGAATACTTGTATAGACATGTTTTATTAAGGTTATATTAACTGCGAAACGATTTTATACCTAAATAGGCGCATCAACGTTAAACAATAATTTTATCATTTCCCTTAATATGTTTAATCTAGAAAAATGCTTAATCTTTTATAGATATGTTTTTTTAGGTTAGGTTAAAATTTATCCCATTGACCATTTTCATATGACGTCAGAGGGTCGGCGGCCATTTTGCTTGGATGGCAAACAAAGCAAACAATAAGTTTTTACCAAGTTTTCTTACAGTTTACCTTGACTCTTGACCGTAATTTAAGATCTGTGTTCGTGTAAAGTGCCCTAAATAAAAATGCCGACGTGTTGTTTAGTGGTAAATTGTGGGATGAGGGGAAATAGGGACAATGTACGTTTTTTTAGAGTTCCTGCAGTTCTTTAAAACGCTGGCGAAAACCTCACTCAACTCTCACAAAAACGGCGTGAAATGTGGACAAGGGCTTTAAAAAGGGGCCCCTTAAGTGACAGCTAGTTAAAGTATGGGATAATTTGCTCCAGACATTTTATAAGTGATAATATTTGATTTTTGGTATGATGGCCTAATAAAATGATCTGATGTAAACATTTGTAGGAGCTCCAGCCGAATTGGTAAACAAAGACAACCCTGACTGGATTCTGATTCAAAATATGGGGTACTTTAATCCAAAAGAAGCAACTCAGACTCGAGTTGACAGAAATGAGAGAGCTCAGAAACGCAAACGAGCAAAGTTTCAGGTAGGTGTATTATTGTAAATAGTAGGTAGTACTAGGATTGATTGTATTATGATGTAGGCATAGTGTTGATTAAGGTTGAAGTTTTTTTTTATTAAGTTATGTATTCTTGTAGATAGAATAACAGATTGAGGCACCAGACGAAGCTACTCCGGGAAACATTTTCTGACATCTTTCTACTGGTCTGATACATTTTTTCCTGGTGGTGAACTTGATTTTATAAAACGTTTTAATTTATTAGATTGTATTGTGTACTATTTTAATTGCAAATTTTAAATTTTTGAATGTATTAGTTCAGTATTTTTACTATGTATTAATTTTACTTTTATATGTTTAAAAAACAGTACACAGCATAAATAAACTACCTATATGAACATAAAATTGTGGGTTTAGGCCCAAACGAAATGGTAACAGAGTTATTTAAAACCAAAACCTTATTATAACTTAATCTTACCTTGCCGACTACAACATAAGCATTGGGATTTACTTCCTTTACATTAACATTTTGTACCAAACCAGATTCATACAATTTGAATGCTTGCAAACCTTTGTATGCCTTTAGCTGCTGGCCAGTGTAAAAACTATGCGTTAATATAAGGTAGTTTACCAAGTCCATCATTGCTACCTCTGGCAAAGGCATTAAATTTCCAACATCAGTCTCTCCAAGTAGATAATAATCAACATCACCAATAATTTTAAGTTTGACATCATATCTACATTTAACATCGCCACTAAGAGTCTTATAATATTCATTATTTCCATATTTTATCATGAATTTTAAATTTTACACAACAGAATCACAATATAAACAACAAAGGTCGAAGCACACACAAGGAAGTTCAAATAAGTATTACGATGGGAATACAGTCGGAACACGAAAAATTATTTAAGTCCAGGTAGCACAGGTATAGATACTTCTTAGAAATGGTCATAAATGAATCCTTAAATTACTTGGAAACTTATTAAATTACACCAAAAGAGTCTAATAACTCATTAGCACAAACGGGCATGAACCTTTGTTTGCCATCCAGGCAAAATGGCCGACCTGTCAAACCCACGTGTTTGAAAATGATCAATTATGAAGTTCATTGAAGCGTTATAGAACAGAAATATTTGATGGTGCGCATATATGCATGCACTATAGGACAACCATTTTATGTAACAAAGTTTAATTATGCATTATATAGTTTTATCGAAGTTTTAAAAACAGTGTTGCCAGATTTAATTGAAAATACAATGCTACAAGTGAATTTTATAAATATTACTTCGAAATCCTAAGATTTATACAAGACAACTACCTTGTATGAAATTAAATTATAGGTACTTCATCTCAAGCTCTGATGTTGTAATGTTATATTTATCGAAGTCGACTTTTTAAACTACAATCTTATCATATTAAAAAAATAAATAAAATATCCCTCCCTAAATGGACGCAAATGGTTTGGCTCCCTTTTACTTCCTTACATTAACATTTTGTACCAAACCAGATTCATACAATTTGAATGCTTGCAAGCCTTTGTATGCCTTTAGCTGCTGGCCAGTGTAAAAACTATGCGTTATTATAAGGTAGTTTACCAAGTCCATCATTGCTACCTCTGGCAAAGACATTAAATTTCCAACATCAGTCTTTCCAAGTAGATAATAATCAATATCACCAATAATTTTAAGTTTGACATCATATCTACATTTAACATCGCCACTACGAGTCTTATAATATTCATTCTTTCCATATTTTATCATGAATTTTAAATTTTACACAACAGAATCACAATATAAACAAGAAAGGTCGAAGCACACACAAGGAAGTTCAAATAAGTATTACGATGGGAATACAGTCGGAACACGAAAAATTATTTAAGTCCAGGTAGCACAGGTATAGATACTTCTTAGAAATGGTCATAAATGAATCCTTAAATTACTTGGAAACTTATTAAATTACACCAAAAGAGTCTAATAACTCATTAGCACAAACGGGCATGAACCTTTGTTTGCCATCCAGGTAAAATGGCCGACCTGTCAAACCCACGTGTTTGAAAATAATCAATTATGAAGTTCATTGAAGCGTTATAGAACAGAAATATTTGATGGTGCGCATATATGCATGCACTATAGGACAACCATTTTATGTAACAAAGTTTAATTATGCATTATATAGTTTTATCGAAGTTTTAAAAACAGTGTTGCCAGATTTAATTGAAAATACAATGCTACAAGTGAATTTTATAAATATTACTTCGAAATCCTAAGATTTATACAAGACAACTACCTTGTATGAAATTAAATTATAGGTACTTCATCTCAAGCTCTGATGTTGTAATGTTATATTTATCGAAGTCGACTTTTTAAACTACAATCTTATCATATTAAAAAAATAAATAAAATATCCCTCCCTAAATGGACGCAAATGGTTTGGCTCCCTTTGTCATGGACAGGCTTATAAACTACATAGTTAATAATTGTATTACAATGTGATAATACATGAAATATTGTGAGTGCCTGGAGGCAATAATGTTCACCACTGACGTGTTTGATCACTTAGGGCTCCGTTGTATGTAGGGAAACATATTAATAAGAATATTATAACGATTATTATATTTTATATTGGTTTTACGAAATCTGGCACTTCTAAAGCGTTGCAACACCAACATCTTGCTTTCACGTTACACAAAAATTTAAAACGCCGTAATATGTAACACTATAAAACCATTTTATCGTATACAAATCTAATTTACACTAGAATACTATAAACCGTCTTTATTTGATATAAAATGGTTGTATTATAATGCGCCATGTTTAAATAATGATTTGTTGGATCCGCGACTGCCGCCATTATGTAAAATTAAGTCGGAGACGTAAAAATGTAATCTTTACGTTATTTTATTAGTTTTGGAAGACTATTCTCTAACGTTATTCTTAAATAAAATAATAACTTAATATTATGTATTAAAAACATTGAAATAATAAAAAAAAAATATATACAGGGTGTTATGGAAATGACTTATTATTTTTTAACCCGTAAATATATAGGTCGAGACGAATTGGGGAAAAATTGCTATAAATGGCGCTCGAAGCTAGAAATTCGAGAAAAATGCCTTCAAAAATTTAGGTCCAAAACACCTACGCGCCAATGACCCAAACAGCTGATTTGGGTAATTGTTTACTTTAGTGCAAATGTTGAATTTTTCGCTAAAATTTCGTATATAGGCTAATTAAGGGTAGCTGATCACAATTTTCCTTTTGCGTTTAGGCGGCAAATGCACTGGTTTTGAGAAAAAAAATGTTAAAGTTTTTCTAACTCACCGGTATGTTATTTTGCATGTAATCCTAAAATGTTGATATTTCCAATAAAATATTACTTGTCGGAGTCATAGTATACACTTCTGAGTTGAAATAAACGAAATATGCCACAAGGAAACTCTGAAAAACGGGATAACTTGTAAGCGAACAGAAAACTCTACGTTATCTGGAAAAAGACGGGAGACAGCTCACTGACAGCTGGCCAAAAAAGCAGAAGCAAACTGCACCCATGTTGTCAGATTGTTAGTGTATTATAAATTGCCTATACTCTTCAATACATTTTTATTAATTGAATGAATCCTATTGGCTCGAGCTAGCATATCATTCTCCTGGATGGAAGCCATTAATAATTACAAGAAAAAGAAGAAAACAATCTGGCAACGTGAGTGCAATGAATCTGAAAACAGACGCTTTTACTTTGTCGGCGTATTAACAACGAATTTAATTAAATTTGTGCCTTTTCCATTGTTTTTTTGCTAAAATGTTGTTCTTATTTTATGAACAGATAGTTTGGTGAAAGTTTTATCACATATTTTTGAAGGGAAAACCATAAAATCTAGGAAATTGAAGACATCCTTACAAAAGAATACCCTAACCTGTAAGTGAAAAACTTTAACATTTTTTTTCTCAAAACCAGTGCATTTGCCGTAAAAACGCAAAAGGAAAATTGTGATCAGCTACCCTCAATTAGTCTATATACGAAATTTTAGCACAAAATTCAACATTAATTGCACTAAACTAAACAATTACCATTCCAGCAGTTTGTCTTGTCAAAAACACATGTGTTCAGGGGCATTGAACTATCATGGAAGGCGCACATAGTCCGGTTTTAAGGTATTTTACATAATTCAAAATACTTCCGATTTTAGAAAAAAAAAACTATCAAGTGTAACTCTAGACCACCTCAGGAGTGGCCCCTTAAAATATAATAAGTCATTTCCATAACACCCTGTATATTTTTTTTTATTTTAAAGCAAACGTGGCCAAAACTAAGGCGCATTTTTTTTGTGCCACAAATACATACATATTTTATCAATAAAATTACCGGCGCAATGAAATTTAAGGTATTAACCCTAATCTGAGATTGTTAAAATGTGATATAATATCAATCATTTTTCACGAACGACCGCCATTAAGTTTCGGCTGATCAATTTTTAAATAAGTATGTACAGGGTTTTTCCTTATATTTTGACAGCGTGTGGCGACTTTATGAAAAGAGATAGAATATAAGTTTAAATGTAAAAGTTGTAAAGCTTCACTTATATCGCAAGAATTTGTTAACTACAAAAACAAATAAAAATCGCAAAGCTGTCACTGTCACCCAAATAATTATAATTGACATACTAGCTTTTGACTTATATTTAAAGTGAAAATATATTTAAATCAATTAATTTCATACCTAAATATCTCGAAAACGGCTTATACAAATATCAACAACTTATTTATTTTTGAAATCAGAGAAAAAAGTTCCTTCATTTTAAAAAATAATATACACGGTGTTCAATTTAAAAAACCGAAGTTGTGAGTGTTTGACAGCTTTGCGATTTTTATTTGTTTTTGTAGTTAACAAATTCTTGCGATATAAGTGAAGCTTTACAACTTTTACATTTAAACTTATATTCTATCTCTTTTCATAAAGTCGCCACACGCTGTCAAAATATAAGGAACAACCCTGTACATATTTATAATCTCCGTTGTTATACGCCCCTTTTAAAATAATTTGGTTCTAAGATTCTGCACAAAAAAATTAAATATCTCTTTATATTGCTATATTGTCAGACTGCAATATACAGTCACTATACCCGGGTGTTGCATCGTCGAGCGGGACATAGGAAATCCCATGTAATTTTAAATGGGGTCAATTATTGGCTTTCCTAATTATTTTAGAGAAAAATTCTATTTAGGTTTATTAAAGAGCACTAAAACCCACATTCAAAAGAATAACTTTAGATATTTTTGATGGGCCCGTTTACGGGTTATCGCCGATTTCTTTTTAACTATTTCTCCTTTTTATGGCCCCGTATTTGCGGGCACCAGTCAAGGTAAAAGATGACTGTCAAATAAAGTTGTCATTTTGAAATGTGTGCTTTATTGTTATAAAAACTCGTACATCGAAAATATTAAAGGTGTATTTATGAGTACAAATTAATCTGAATAAAACTAAAATAAAGTATCCAATTACAAGGTTAATTATGACATTTTACATGTTTCAATATTTTACTAATTAATAGGTAGGTACTATTAAATTGTTAGAACTTTAGGATTTAAGAAGATGTTCAAATATTCCTCAAAATGACAACTTTATTTGACAGTCATCTTTTACCTTGACTGGTGCCCGCAAATACGGGGCCATAAAAAGGAGAAATAGTTAAAAAGAAATCGGCGATAACCCGTAAACGGGCTCATCAAAAATATCTAAAGTTATTCTTTTGAATGTGGGTTTTAGTGATCTTTAATAAACCTAAATAGAATTTTTCTCTAAAATAATTAGGGAAGCCAATAATTGACCCCATTTAAAATTACATGGGATTTCCTATGTCCCGCTCGACGATGCAACACCCGGTATAATATTTGTATAAGACTTTAAAAGTGTCGATAAAATATTGTTGTATACATATCACCAAATACACACTACAAAACTATTTTATACTTGTTGCATTAAATTGCTTTAAAAGTGTGGTACACAACTTCTATAGAACTCTTATAATATCAAAATATTTTATAAAAGTTAGCCCTTATTGATCCTATAAATATTATGTAGGGGTATTTAACTACGTTATAGGAATTCTAAGCTTCTATAAAATTTATTGTATAGCAGTTTATACTACCTTTATAAAATTTATTTTGCTAGTTGGGTAAGAGGCATCTCAGAAGAAATAGGTATAAGCAAAACTTCATTGCAGCGAATTCTAATTAACAACGGATACTACCCCTTTAAAATTCATCTGGTACAAGCTCTACGGCCTAATGATTATTAAAGACGATTGGAGTTTATCACCTTTTTGACTAGACAGTTCAATGAGGAACCATGGTTTCTGGAAAAAATATGTGTAGCGACGATTACGATTCCAGAATAACGGCATAGCGTCACAACATTCAGTACGGGTCAGTGGAAAATCGACATTTGGTTCGGCAAACTCATTTCCAAAATCTCTGAGGGGCTAATGTGGGATGCGGTCTCTTTAATGAACGATTAATTGGATCACACTTTTATGACGGTACATTAAACGTTCAACGGTATGACGAGGGCTTACTTACGCTATAGAAGAACATTTCAATATCTTGCTTCAACAAGATGGTGCTCAGCAACATAACTCCCGGATTGTATCACATTTTTTAGATAATATTTAAGGGAGAAATTTGATTGAAATCGGGGACCCGTCGGGTGGCCAGCACGATCGCCGGATTAACCACCCTTATATATTTATTTGTGATAGCCATTTAAAGCAGTTAGTTTATACTGAAAAACCAAACAATTTAGAAGATTTAAAAAATAACATTTGACGTGCCTGCAGAGCAATTCCGGCAGAAGTTATTAGGACTGTTTGCACTACTTACAGAACACCTGAGAAGATACGAGATCGAGATATGTTAACCGAACATGGTCGTTATTTTGAGCACCTCTTATAACACCACTGTTTTTTTTTTTATTTAAATTTTATGTTCATTTTAAATGTATTTCAATTAATAAAAACATCAGAACATTGCATTTATCATTATCTGGAAAACGGACAACATTAGGCATAGAACATAGTATAGATTTTTGATAGAGAATTGATTGAACAAGCAATATTTGATACAAAGCAAAGATAATGATACAAAGACTAGAAGCTTTATGGCGTGTTAAATTTTTAAGCCCTCGATGGACGTCAACTTTGTCTACCCACGCAGACTTGGCGTCCATCGGAATTCAAGGGCTCCTGTGTAGCCGTTTCATTTGTGGATTGTACAGGGTGTTTCATTAAGGTCGAAGAGCGGCCATATCTCGGAAACTATTGGGCATAGAAATTCCGGAAAAAAAAATTTATAACTAAAGTGGCCATGGAAAAATCCTGGAAATAATTTTTAAGTTCCGCATTTTGCCGCAAGGGGGCGCAATTGAAAAGTAAATTTTTAAATTTTAGATATCTCCGAAAATTGCACGTTAAGGTATATTTTTGATAACACCATTAAAAAGCCTGGACAATTTTGCATAATTTTGGTCCCATGCTTATTGGCGTACCGACTTTAGTAAGAGTGGGGGAAGCTGTTGAATGTGTAATCATTTAAATCGCTGTAACTTATAAACCACTTATCCGATTTTAGCAAACTAAAACTTGTTTGGAAGAGAAATGTAAGTACTTTTAACTATCGTCTTGAGTGGTCCATGATACTTCTCAATAAAAATACAAGAGGGCGCAATTTGCAATAATAACACATTTCTTAACTTTATTCATTTATTTCAAATCATACGGTATAATTATGATACCATAATCGAAAAGTAGATGAAATTTGCTACAAAAAATGTCAAAACCGCAGTTCGATATCTCCATCCGTTTCAGAGTTATTGCCAATAGAATAATTTTTAAAACTTTAAATGAAGAAGCGGTTGTTTTCATAATTTTGTGATCAAGCATTCCATGACAAAAAATATTTTTAAACTTTATGGTTAGGTAGGTTTGTTTCTCATTATTCCAATGTCAAACTCCGTGCCTTCCTTCACACTTTATCTAGGCTTAGGACTAGTCCAAATCATGTAAAATACAAAATTTGGAGCGTGTTTCAAGGCCAACGGGCCATAAAACAGTATTGAAATAATTATCGGAAACTATTGAAGGAAACAATATTCATGGAAAGCTTCTTAGGAAAACAATTGAGAGACTTTATAAATGTTCAAAATGACCTCCGTTGTGCAAAATAAAACGATTAATTCTTTTTCTAGAACTAGAGACAGCTGTTTCAATTTCAGCTCGTGAAATCGAATTTAGTGCATTTTCAATTCGCTCAATCATGTTGTCTCGTGTGGTTGGTCGCGTTTTATATACAATGTCTTTTATTCGCCCCCACAAGTAAAAATCTAACACAGTTAAATCCGGGGATCTAGGTGGCCAAGCAAACAAACTACCCCTTCCAATCCAGCGATTTGGGTATCCAATATCTAAAAAATCACGGACCATATGCGAAAAGTGTGCCGGGCATCCATCATGTTGATACCACATGGATGTTCTTAGGCCAATAGGAACATCTTCTAAAAGGATAGGCAAGTCATTTTGTAAAAAGTTTAAATAAGATTCACCATTTAGATAATCATTAAAAATAAACGGTCCGATAATTCTGTGTCCTAATACTCCGCACCACACGTTAACACTCCATCTGTTTTGGTGATCCACTTCGCGCATCCAGTGAGGATTTGTCTGTGACCAATAGTGCATATTGTGTAAATTAACTTTGCCACAGCTACTGAAAGTGGCTTCATCAGTCCATAACACGTGGGAGAGGAATTGAGGATTCTCGTTACACATCTCTCTTAGCCAATAGCAATAGTCGAGCCGTCTGTCATAATCACTTTCTGATAGCGCCTGATGTAAAACTATATGATAGGGATGCAGCTTAAAATCCCTTAGAATTCGGAACACTGCAGTACAACTTATACCTAGGTCTAAAGAAATTGCTCTTATGCTTAAATGCGGATCGGCCTCTACGTACGCAAGAACGTTTGTAATGTTGACTTCATTTCTTACTGGACGTCTTCTAAAAGCAACTGAAATGCGTCGTACACTTCCCGTTTGCCTTACGCATATTGCCAGTCGCTGAAATACTGCTCTGCCATAGTGCCTTCGTTCAGGATATCTGAGAGCATATTCGCGTTCCGCTATAGGCGCATTTTGAAAACATTCAAAATATACGGCCAGCATATCGTAAGCTTCGGCATTGGTATAAGCCATTTTTGAAAGGTACGTATCACAATTTTCTATTAAGAAGTTTAAGTTGAATTACGGATAAACTTTTGTCAACACCTTTCAAAATGAAACTAGTTGACAACTATTTGCATTATTTGTCTTATCTCCATGGAAACTTTCAGATTTTATTTCACAGCTATCTAGATTTATTTTTTAAAACACATCATATTGTTAGAGTTACGCCTAAATGACACGTTTTCCATGATTGCCATTAATTCTAGAGTGGTTTCTGGGCCATTGGAATAATGAGAAACAAACCTACCTAACCATAAAGTTTAAAAATATTTTTTGTCATGGAATGCTTGATCACAAAATTATGAAAACAACCGCTTCTTCATTTAAAGTTTTAAAAATTATTCTATTGGCAATAACTCTGAAACGGATGGAGATATCGAACTGCGGTTTTGACATTTTTTGTAGCAAATTTCATCTACTTTTCGATTATGGTATCATAATTATACCGTATGATTTGAAATAAATGAATAAAGTTAAGAAATGTGTTATTATTGCAAATTGCGCCCTCTTGTATTTTTATTGAGAAGTATCATGGACCACTCAAGACCATAGTTAAAAGTACTTACATTTCTCTTCCAAACAAGTTTTAGTTTGCTAAAATCGGATAAGTGGTTTATAAGTTACAGCGATTTAAATGATTACACATTCAACAGCTTCCCCCACTCTTACTAAAGTCGGTACGCCAATAAGCATGGGACCAAAATTATGCAAAATTGTCCAGGCTTTTTAATGGTGTTATCAAAAATATACCTTAACGTGCAATTTTCGGAGATATCTAAAATTTAAAAATTTACTTTTCAATTGCGCCCCCTTGCGGCAAAATGCGGAACTTAAAAATTATTTCCAGGATTTTCCCATGGCCTCTTTAGTTATAAATTTTTTTTTTCCTGAATTTCTATGCCCAATAGTTTCCGAGATATGGCCGCTCTTCGACCTTAATGAAACACCCTGTATGATTGTATTGTTTAACATTTTATGAAGGTGACTATGACTATCATATTAAGCTTATTAGTATTATCTGAATTATCCTCCCCTCGTGCTCGCTTCTGTAGAGATAACCATATTTTAAATTGCAGTATGTGTAAACATTCCCGTAGCGGCGAGTTATTTAAAAAAATAGACAAGTTAACTTTAATTTAAAATTAGTTGGGATGGGATATATAATGGGGTGTCGATGTCATGGTGCCAACCATAAATGGGGCAATTTCTCTCTTTAAAGACGGTAAGGAGGGCAATGGGCAATAAACATTTTATTTTAACCAACTGACTCAATAAAGATTTTTTTTCAAGCATAAGGCAACGGGGTGGCTGGAATCTGAATTCGACCGCAAATTCATTTAGATTGCCCTTTAGGATTGAAACGATTACAAATCTTATAAAATCGTCAAATTTCTCAAATTGCGAAGAGGATTCAGATATCCCGATGATATTGTCTATCAAATCAGGTGAAAAGAGTGATTCGTATTCCGTTCATAATACGACACAGTCACATTTTAACTTTGATGAGCGAACCATACAAGAAAACTGAAACGAAAATGATGCGAACAGTAATAACAATACAAATATTAACGGAGATATAAATACGTTCCTAGAGGAATGTGCTGTATCTTATTATGCAGGATATCTTTTTTAGAAACCTCTAAATAAATTCAACTGTCAAAGTTGCCGTTCTTCTATTCACGAAAGTGAGATATCATTTCTTACCGGCAAAAAAACAGGCTTTTTCTTTGTTAAGCAAGCCAAGTGTTGTTATTTAACTTGCGTCAACAGTTCATGAGGCTTTCATGTTCCTCGATTGTAGGTTAACTTCACTGATTCTCTTATTCACTGAGTGAAGGAATTAAACGAGCTTTTCAGTATGGTAATTTGGCGTTTATTACTCCGAATCACACAAAACTTCTCTAGTACATGATTTTACAAAAACATACTATAATATAACTATTCACTACTGATTTTACACATAACTAGTCACTACATTTGTTTGATACATTTACTAGGTGCCTTTTTTTAGGCAATGGTATTTGTTTCAATCCGACGGAAAGAAACTACGTGGGTTTGTTGACATACAACCTTGCTTTATCGAAGCCGAAAGTGTAGTAGTATACAAAATGGACAACTATATCATCTGACAGCAAGGTTACGCCCCCGCTGTCACGACGACCAACCAACAATGCACTCTGATAGGCTACACAGCCGCCATGTTTTCTTTTAACCAATTGGACGGTAATCAACAAACTGTACCACGCTGTGTCACCTTCCTTGAGCGCTAAAACACCGTCAAAGGGTATTCGGATGTACAAGATTCTAAAAAATATACTCTTAACATCTAAATGTAGAACATTGCTTTTTCCTGGAATAACGGTCGACTAACCGCTTGTTAATATGTATTTTAAAAAATGATATTTGCAAGTTTTATGTTTATCCCGGCGATAACACTATTCGTTCCGCAAACATTGATACATTTTGCTCCTTTATTAAAATAATATTGAAATCAGATATTTAACAGTAGTATTGATTCTAAAAAGATTTGTTGCATTTAATTATATTATTTTTTATGCATTTGGATGATCGTTTTCCCAACACCCTTTAAATAAAAATTATAATGGTACAAGCAGCATGCCTTTAGTAGTGCCAACCGCAGAAATTCAAAGCATATTCCAGCGATCCGATTTAATATTTAAAAAATATTTTGAATTTTACAGGGAACACGAATTTATTAGTATGTACAGGGTTATCCAACCAAGACTGGACAAGGCGATTTTTTGACTTTTCCTGTACTTTTATAAAAAAACTGAAATAGCCATCTTAAGTCATTTTCTCCCGCGAATTCGAATATCTTCAGCAAAAAACAATTGAACATCAAACAAAAGTACTAGGGGTCACTTGATATTTTTTTAAATGGGATGCCGTATTTTTAATGAGCTTATCCGATTTCTCATATAAATTTTGATCTAAAATGTTGGATTTTTAATTCAAAAACGCCTTTTTTCTTCAGTTTTAAATTCGGAAAATGTTCGTCTACCGTAAGATTAATACCTGATAGATGGATACCCGTTTCACCTGTTCACCCTTTAACCTGCTTTAAAGCGTCCGTCAGTTAGACAAAATAATCAGTTTCAAATTTCTATATATTTTTCACGAATTAATTACAAATAATGAAATATTCTTTAGAAGAACGGCTAAATGTAATAAAATTATATTACAAAAGTGGAGAAAATGCTCGACAAACACAAAGAACATTTTTTGAGAGTTTCCAGAGACACATTTCAGTGGATACAATTCTCAGAATTAAGACCCTATTTGAAGAAAGTAAGACATTGAAAGATAAGCCAAGAAAGATGAAAAGACGGAATATAAGGGATCGAGCTATTGTTTAATATTTTACTATAAATCCGAAGAGTTCTATTCCGCAAGCGGTACGAGAAGTAAGGTATGGTCCAGGGCTCCGGAGAGTAAGCTATGGAACAGTTCACAGAACTTTAAAAAAATGTGGTCTAAAACCATATTGCATCCTTCCCGTTCAATACTTAACACAGCTTCAAAAAGAACTGCGATTTCGATTTGTTGCTTCAATGCTGATGAGAGAGCAAGACGAAGATTATAATTTATATAATAAAATTCTAAGGAGTGACGAAGCGTCATTTACAACATCGGGGGTATACAATCGGAAAAATACAAGATACTGGGCAGCAGTTAACCCTCATAGATATGAAATGATAAAGTTTCAAGGTTGGAGCTCACTTAATGTTTGGTGTGGGATGTTAGAAAATCGAATTATTGGACCACTATTTTATCGTGGCTCTTTAACAGGCCAAAGATACCTCCATTTTCTTCATAACGATATCGAGGATTTCTTGGAAAGGTTGCCATTGCAAGCCTACAACAATATCATTTGGCAGCAGGATGGTGCTCCGCCTCATGCAGTTCGAGAAGTGGTAACATACCTAAACGAGCGTTACAATCAGTGGATTGGCCGTAACGGAACAACTCATTGGCCACCAAATAGCCCCGATATCACGCCAATGGATACATTTTTATGGGGTCATTTAAAAAATGTAGTTTATCAACGACCCAACAGAAGTCTGGAGGACATTCAGCAAAAAATTATAAATGAAATTAATAGACTTAACCAGGACCAAAATATTGTAAGAGATTCTTTGGAGAGATTGAAAAGGGGGCATCGGTCATGTTTTGAAAATAATGGAGGACACATAGAACAATTATATTATTGAGATTAAAGTTATTCACTTTAGTTTATAGTTTTTTCTAATATGTCATACTTTTTTTATACGTAAGCAATAATAGATTTGCAAAAACTACTAAATTTGTAATTAATTCGTGAAAAATATATAGAAATTTGAAACTGATTATTTTGTCTAACTGACGGACGCTTTAAAGCAGGTTAAAGGGTGAACAGGTGAAACGGGTATCCATCTATCAGGTATTAATCTTACGGTAGACGAACATTTTCCGAATTTAAAACTGAAGAAAAAAGGCGTTTTTGAATTAAAAATCCAACATTTTAGATCAAAATTTATATGAGAAATCGGATAAGCTCATTAAAAATACGGCATCCCATTTAAAAAAATATCAAGTGACCCCTAGTACTTTTGTTTGATGTTCAATTGTTTTTTGCTGAAGATATTCGAATTCGCGGGAGAAAATGACTTAAGATGGCTATTTCAGTTTTTTTATAAAAGTACAGGAAAAGTCAAAAAATCGCCTTGTCCAGTCTTGGTTGGATAACCCTGTACTAAAATTAAAAATAAAATTATTACAAATACCAAAACACAACATTGGCTAGAGGACAAACTTAACGCATGCTATGAGTATAGGATTTTCTTTATTTCTCATTTAGCAAATTCGAATCGATTTAAATTTTGTAAGTGTTCTAGAAGTAAACGAAAAAGGTTTGATATGATAAAAGAAATAAAAATTTGAAAAATCTGTAAGCTAGTGATAATATTTTTTGAATTTAAAATTATCTATCGCTATACCACAGTTAAGAGTACCTTTAGAATAAAATTCAAAATGACGTACAGCGGTATATCTCAATAGTCACGATTTTTTCACCAAAATTGATAATTTTACACCCCATTCAAAAACTTTCAATATAACGGTTATATCTTAAGCCTTCTAACAATTGAAATCAAAGTTGACTGTTTCTTCTCTTCCTTGAGGATGTGACATGCCTTCCAGTGAAAGGTTATTCTACGTTCTTTGCAGACGACACCACTATATGTTGGTCTAATAACAACGCAGACATATTACAGCAAGAAGTAAATAAGGATTTATCGCTGCTTAAGAATTGGTTTGATTCTAATAGTCTTGTTCTAAATTTAATCAAAACAAGATATATATGGTTTTTAAAAATATATGTAGTTTAAACGTAAAAATTCAGAGCACTAGACTAAGTATGATATGGGAGATGAAGTTCTTGGGAATAACAATCGATAATGGTTTAAAGTGGGATGCTCATATAAATATTGCTACAAAAAAATTAGCATCAGGAATGTTTGCAATAAAAACGACAAGACAGATTTTAAATCGAGAAACTGCTATACAGATTTATTATGTCTTATATTCGAGTCCCATTTTCGATACTCTCTACCATTTTGGAGTTTTGCTGCAGCATTAAAAACCAACTTAATTTTTCTCTTACAAAAAAGAGCAACCAGACTAATAGAAAATTGCTTCGAGTATGGCATCATGTAGGCCGCTGTTTAGAAAACTTAATATACTAACTTTTTTTGATGTTTTAATTTTCGATACTCTGAGTCTCTTACATAATTACAATCCAAAAGGATATTTTCAAAAAAGAAGTGATGTACCTAACCATACCACTCAAGGGCGGTTTTAGCTTTTCAACATGGGGGGTGTAATTTGAAATCCCAATTTTTTTTAAAAAATGGTATCAATTACCTATGCATTTAGATAGGTAGGTTTTTTTTTAAACAAGCATGCAGTAATAAATAGAAAAGCTCTTATTAAAATGAAGTAACAAGAAAGTAAATTAGGGGGGGGGGACAGAAAAAAAATAGCGCCGCAGGCGAAAAAATTTTGGGTGCTACGCCCTTTTTCTCAATGATGATGCTTAAAATTCTAAATTCATGGGGGGGATGTAATTACCCTATTACCCCCCCCCCCGTAAAACCGCCCTTGATACCACTAGATTTAATCAAAATATTACAGTGCCACAGTCTGGCAGCTCACTAACATCACATTCTCTCTTCCACCAAGGAAGGAACCTATATACCAGAATACCCACACATATGAAGGATTTACCTATCAATAAATTTCAAAATGTGCTAAGAACGCATCTTGTAAATTCTACAATCTAATCATTAAATGAATTTTTAAATAAGTAATAATAACGAGTGATTATTAATTATTTTGCTCAAGGGCGGCTGTGACCCAGTATACATAGTGTAGCAGTAGCGCGTAGATTAAATCATAGGGCGAATTTGCAAGAAAGCAGCGTTGTCACGTTGAAAACCTAAAATAATGTTTTTTGACGGTATGTAATATAAAATCCAGAGCTATCTTACTTTGAAAGCCTACTTTATATGGCCGCCTCCTACTTCTAGATACCTTCTGATGTTTCTTCTTACCCTCAGAGACACATTAACCAATACGTTTGGAGAATTATTAATGTCGGCAATTTTTTCTGAAATCCTTCGTTTAAGATCATTTATATCCTCAATTGGTGTTCGATAAATGGAGTTTTTTATAAAAGGCCACAAGAAGAAATCGCAGGGTGTTAAATCGCAGGAACGAGGTGGCCATATTTGTTGCGTATTTCGGCTTATAACTCTGTTTTCAAAAAATTCACTTAAAAAATTTAAATTTTCTCTGGTTACATGAGGTGTAGCGCCATCTTGTTGGAAGTAACCTTCCCGCAATTCATCACCGCGAAGCTCATTAATAAATGTTGTCAGAATTTCGATCCGATATCTCTCAGCTGTAATTGTGCCATCAAAGTAAATTGGGCCTACTATTCTTCTAGAACTAATTGCTGCCCACACACCAACTTTTTGAGGATGAAGAGGTCTTTCTACAAAAACATGCGGATTTTGCGTATTCCACATTCGCATATTTTGTGAATTAACATAGCCTGATAAATAAAAATAAGCCTCATCGGTAAAAAATCTTTTTTCAAAAGCACCACTATTTTCTTGTTGAAAATTGTTTAAAAACCATTCACAAAAATTAAGTCTTTGGGGAACGTCATTGGGAAGGAGTTCATGAATAGCCGTAACACGATAAGGGTATAGATGCAGATCCTTTTTCAAAAGTGTTTGACATGTACTGTAGCATAAATCCGTTTGCTGAATTTGTTGAGATAAATGCCTAATAGAAGTTGAAGGATTATTTTCCATAATTTGTCGCGCTTCTTCAATAACCTCATTCGATCGTTTCGTTGGTCTTCCAGCCCCTTTTTTATGTTGAACAGAACCAGTCTGACGAAATTTATCAATTAGGTATTGTGACCCAGTACGAAAATTATGAAAGGTCACCGCAACATCAGGAAACTCGGTTCGAAATTCATCAAAGCAGTCATGCATAGAGTAATTCCACACACCGCCTATTTTGTTTCCATTTCTAAAAAAACTTTCAACAATAAAAATTTTTTGTGCTTCACTAAACATTTTTACTGTAGAACTTTCAATCCGGCAACAAAGCTTCACCAAAACTTGATACGCTGAAAAATAAAAAAAAAATAAAAAATTAAATCATATCCTGCAAATAGCACTTTATAATAGTCAAAAGACGACTCCCCGGAGAAATATTAGTTAAAGCAATAGTAACCTACCTTCAAATAACTGCAAAAATTACAAAATTTCTCCAATTTTTAAACTTTACAAATACACAAATTCAAATAAGACGTAAATGTCATAAAACAATCATGTCATCTTATCTACGCAGTACGGCCATGATGCTTTTAAAATGCATGGCCTTCCTTGAGCAAAATAATTAAAAATCACTCGTTAATAATCAATCCTCTTGGTGTAATTATTAGTATCTTGCTGCAGTTTAAGTTAAGTTTAGTTTTAGCCTAGTTTAAGTTTTGGGTATAAATTGTATATTATATTGTTGTAGGTTTAGGTTAATATTGTACAGTATTGATGCTTATTAATAAAATTTCATTTGATTCGATAATAAACTTGTCTAATATATTGGTCTTCGGGTATACTTAAATGCACCCTATGTTATATTAATTAAACTCAGGAAATGGATTAAGTCATCCAGACCTTTTTTAATTATGTGTCCGTTCTACTTATTCACACTTTCACCAATGGCGGCTAATCATTATGTAGAATCAAACACTTTTAGTTTATGACCTCAAAAAATGTTTTTCTTTCCTCTATAATATTAGTTTCTAAAAATTTGTTAAATCCTTATTATATTAACTGTAAATGGAGGGGAGGGTGACTTTTCACTCTTAAGTGTATTAACCAATTAATAATTATCCTGATACTTACTTCTAACTACGTATATTGTCGTACATATTAATATTACATTTTTTAAAATTAAAAACTACCTACCACTATTAAAAAGTAACACCTCAACAACGAATTATTTTGTATATTTCTTGCCTAACGGATCTATAATTTTAGGCTAGAATCGAACTTTAGTTTATGTTAGTATTAGTAATTTCGCATAATATCCATGTGAATATTTAATTTGAATTGTTTTTTAATAAAATTTGATTTTCAAATAATTTTATATTTTTGAACACTTGAAAAAAAATTGAACGAGAAAAAACGCTATGATTTGTTTAATTTAATTGAATGCATCCAACTCCATTAACCGAATGAAAAAATATTTATTATTTTTATATTCAATAATACCTATTAATGTATGATCGGGAAATAAGCTTTTAATTCGTTATAAAAGTACAAACTAATTACATGTTACTTAAACAATCTTATAGTCCTTTAATACGAGTAGTTACATGCATTGCCTTTTTTCCCCGCAAATGTTCCTCACAAGGCAAAAAGAGTCAATGCGGTAACGTTGACGTCCGAGAATCTGTATATTTCAAGACAAGGATCTAGGTACACTGCAGTAATATGACTGGAAAGCTTAGCACTTGCGTATAACGAACATTGGCGACTGACGTTAACCTTACTTTTGGCGATTACGTTTGTTTTGTGTTTGAAGGGTTTAAAGGGGTTTTTCCACTACTAACCTATAACATCGCCATTATTGACCGATTATTAACGCTAGAAATCGTTTTCCTCTACCTTATAAGTCATTATTGACCATGGTCAATAATAAGCCATTGAAATCCATTATTGACCGATCTTTGACCTTAACCGAATTTTGTTTGAACGCAGGTAACTTGATTTTTTAATTCTACAACATCAATTCATTGTGGTTAGGCAACCAGATAATTATCAATACATATTAGATTACTTGATATTGTAAAATATCGATACAATCAACATTTTTTCTGCTTCCATCCTTAATTCGGGAGGTGTACACATAATATTATCACTAACATTTTCTTCGCTCATTTTTTAAAAAAACGCAAAACTCGTGAAATCTGATGACACAAATGAACACAAATTGACATGGACAAAGCCACCTGACAAAACAACAAAATATTTTGCCAATTCCAAAGCGCAGGTAACTTGATTAAAAAATATACTTATACCTACCTATAATTTTTTATAATTATAAATACTATAAAGATAAATCTCATATAAAAGTTTGTAGTAGTGGAAAAAATAATATATTAACCACGGTTTAGACAGCTTATTATAGCCCTCGCGTCTTAAATCCCTCGTCGCTTCGCTCTTCGTGATTTAAACTCGCCGCTCGGGCAATAATGATGGCTGTCTAAACCTTGGTTAATAATATACTATTTTCCACTACAAACCTATAACATTGTCATTATTGACCGATTATTAACGTTAGAAATCGTTTTTCTCTACCTTATAAGTTATTATTGACCATGGTCAATAATAGGGCATTGAAATTCATTATTGACCGATCTTCAAGAATTTATTTGAACGCAGGTAACTTGATTTAAAAAAAAAACGGAAAACTCGTGAAATCTGATGACATAAATGAACAAAAATTGACATTGACATTGACAAAATATTTTGCCAATTCCAAAGCGCAGGTAGCTTGATTAAAAAATATACTTACACCTACCTATAATTTTTTATAATTATTAATACTATAAAGATAAATGTCTTATAAAAGTTTGTAGTAGTGGAAAAAATATTATATTAACCACGGTTTAGACAGCTTATAGCCCTCGCGTCTTAAATCCCTCGTCGCTGCGCCCCTCGTGATTTAACCTTGCCGCTCGGGCAATAATGATGGCTGTCTAAACCTTGGTTAATAATATACTATTATTTTGTTTTTTCCAAGGTACCTATATTTACCTACTTATGATTTATTATTATTTGAATTTTATGGAATTTAAGTTTTTATTGTATTTTATTTTGTGTGTTTTAAATACAGGAGCAACGTATCTGTTGAAAATAATTTTAATACCTACCTAATATATATTATTATAGGTAAGGTATTTATTAGACATTACGATTAGGATTTTGGAATTTTGAACTCTACAAAATGGTACATTGTGCTGAATGCAATGTGAGCTTTCCAAAATGTCCAATTTATGGGCGCATGTAAAAACAAAGCATCCAGGTAAGTACCTAATTTCTTACCTTGTTAAGAACACAGTGCCAAACCTAACATAACATAGATTTCTAAAAATTATATATACTTTTAGAAAAAATTAGTATATTGGCGCCAAAGATCAAAGGTCGACATGGAACTCTTATATGCGAAGAATGTAGGGCTACATTTGTAAGAATTGGCAGTTTAAGAGCGCATATACAACAAAAACATTCAGGTAAACTACAAATCATCATTTTTTCTGCTATTTACTATACTTGCTTATTATTATGTTTAATTTTTAGAAAAATTGCAAGAATTAGTTCCTGCTAAGAAAAAATTTAACTACAAACGATGTAAGACTGAGTTTGACATGTTAAAGAAATTAATTTTGCACCGAAGATCGCAACATGCATTGCACATGCGGTAGCCAATACGGTGCTAAAGTGCCCATTGTGTCAATTTACAGAAGCATCTTCAAAACATCTAATTAGCCATTACCAAACAGAACGTTCCTTGACAATTGATAGTGACACACTTGAATTTAAAACATTTGAGGAATTTCAGGCGTGGAAAATGACTACTGAAAAGAGACTTTTTCCTCATTTGTAAATATGCATGGTTTTAGGAAGGTTGTAAACTGCAAAAAAATTAAGTATACATATCATATATCAGGCAATATTAGAAAAAGAGGGAAAATATTAGATCACTTAAAACGCAAGGAAGTAACAAAATAAATGAGTATTGCTCTGCTGAAATGTGTGTGACAGTTGAGGCTACTAAATGTGCTGTGCAGTTTTTTACTACTCATGTTGGACATAAATTAGAAGAAGATATGGAGCATATTTTTCTTTTAACATTGGACAGCCAAAATATTGCATTCAAAATAGCTGCAAAAATACCATTTCAGTCTATATTAGACGAAGTACGGGATTCTGTTATTAACTGTCAACTAGACAGAATCCATTTACTTACCAAGAAAGACCTGAACAGATCTGCTGTACGGCATGCAAATGATGCTGTTAGTGTGACGCTTGGGTATATGAGCTTAAAGTTGGATCCAATTCTATTTTATAAGCCACAAGAATGTTTATCCAACGAGTACCCTCAACTGAAGCAAGAAGATTTTTTTCCAATAATAATGACTGAAGGACAAAAGAAATTATTATTAAGGTTGGTTTGAATATTAAGCAAATAATTAAGAGTCTTGCCATATTTGTTAACTGTACTACTATGTGTTCACTAATAATTATCTATTCTTTTGCATGCATTTTTGGATTCTATATAAAAAACTATTTAAAAAATATATAAGGTAAAATATATCTAGTGCGAACCTTTTTCGAGAAAAAAGCAATTAAATTCGATATTTTTTAACATATAGCTGTAAGCGTTCATTTGTCCTAATCATCGTAGCCATAAATGAAACAAAATCATTGGCTTCATTTTATTGTTTCCTGATTTTGTCTCATCCATGGCTACTATGTTAAGGACAAATGAACGCTTACAGCTATGTTAAAAATAACGAATTTAATTGCTTTTTTCTGGAAGAAGGTTCACACTAGATATTATTATACCTTACCTATATATTTTTTAACTAGTTTTTTATGTAGAATGCAAAAATACACAAAAATATAGGGTTTTCCATTTGAAATTATTTCAAAGTTGACATAGGTATCACCGAACTGTGACACCCTGTATAAATGAAATGTATGTCAACACCAAACAATAACCAAAAAAGTTTTGGATTTATCATTTTTCGATATCTCTTCAAATAAAAATCTTAGAGGGGGGGGGGTAACAATATAAAAAAAGACCCTGTACACTATCTAGAGAATATTTAATAATAATAAAGAACTTTATTTTTAATTATTTAAACGATCTTTTTTTTCTTTACCCATGCTTACATGAATAAACCTTTAATGAAACAATTTGACGCTTCCAGTAAACACCAAATTGTATCTCCAGATATTTTAATGATACAAATTCATGAATCATAGCTTAAATTAACATATGGAATTAATGACATCACCAAATTATGAGTTTTTGGGACACAAAAACATATTGAAAATTTGACACATGCCAAATTTTTTGATTAAAAAAAACGATTTACTGAATATTGAATACAATCGTCGAATTCGCGTACACATTAGTGTGCATCTAGACACAGCGAAATTACAAAACATCCAGCTGCGCTTGCGCGCAGCTTATTTACTGCCGGCTGCCGGCGTGTTACTGCGGTGTACCTAGATCCTTGCTATTTCAAGGCGCGAATTAAATTAAAATTGGCTACATTAATGCCTGACCCTAAGCCGGCCATACACGTTGCGGTATACCTGAGAGGTACACCTGTACAGGTTTACCTCTCAATTATACCTGTACAGGTGTGGACACCTTTGGTGGACACACACAGTCGGGTAAAAAACTGTCAGTTTTCAGTCATGGCTACGACACAGGAGGATGCAATTGCGGTGGTATTGCAAATGTATTTGAAGAACGGTGGCAACTTCCACACTGTATCGGTGCTATGGATGGAAAGCACATAGACATAGTCCCTCCAGCAAATTCTGGTTCTTACTATTACAATTATAAAGGCAGACATAGCATGGTTCTTCTAGCAATAGTGAATTCAATGTACCGATTCATCTTAGCAGACTTTGGGACTAATCGACGAATATCAGATGGGGGTGTTCTCAAAAATACTTCATTTTTCGAAAAACTACAGGATACCGAACTAAACATTCCACAGTCCAACAACGTTAATGCAAGTTTTAAAAATGTTCCTTATGTCTTTGTTGCTGACGATGCGTTTCCTCTTAGAAGAGATATCTTAAAACCATTTACACAAGCGCAATTAGATTCACCTGACAAAGAGATTTTTAATTGCCGATTATCCAGAGCAAGGCACATTGTGGAAAACGCATTCAGAATACTTGCTTCACGATTTCGTATTTACCATAAACAAATTAATTTAGAACCAGAGAATATAGTAAAAGTAGTGAGGGCCACGTGTGCCTTACATAATTTTTTGATCTAAGAGCAATCTAGTTGTTATTCGCCTGCAAATTGTTTTTATCAAGAAAATACTGGAGATGGAACTGTTATCTCTACCGGCTACGATACTTCCCAATCGAGTATGATCGCACTGGAACGGCGAAACCAGGGGAATATAAGTAATGAAGGTAAACAAGTCAGACATGCTTTCATGGACTACTTCAGATTATTAATTTTTTTTACAACAGTACCCTTAACAGCATCAGGCTCTATCTCATCTAATTTTTGAAGTAATTTTGCATATGCACCATCTCTCTTAGAGTGATCATGATAATCCTTGCTCTTTACAAGCCAGAGGCAATGTTCTGCTTTATAAATTTCAATAAACTCTTCGATAATTTGGTTACGCTTCCGGTTTGATGCCATTTTTATCTTGTTCACAAAAAAATTAACACCATACCGAACGCAAAACAACACTGGATACACAGTCCAAATCTACTTCACAGTTGAAACCTGTCCGCGAGCCCCACACACGCTCCGGTCTGCACTCTGGCGCAGGTAGAAAGAATCGAAATTTGATCCTTCTCCGGTCAACTGTACAGGTCACGATGCCTGTGCAGTTATATCATAACTTGATAGCACACACGCTCCGGCTTACCTGTGCAGGTTACCTGTTCAGGTTCACCTCTCAGGTATACCGCAACGTGTATGGTCGGCTTTAACGGTTACTCGAAGCAGCGCTCTCTCGCGTATACACGTCTCATACTCATAAGCGTAACGCTTCTAGTCTTTGTATCATATTCTTTGCACAAGGTATAGGGTGTCCTATTTAAAAAAGTAAAGGTGATATTAAAAATTGTAGTTTTGAGGTACCCTGTATACTTAAATGTACTCCCAGTAAAAGTACTTTTTTAAACGAAGAACTATTTTTATTAAAACTTTTTTTTTATTATAAACAGGGAAGAAGATATTTTGTGGATAAATAGAGTTGCCTATACCTTCTTTTAAGTAGAAAAGAATAAAATAAAAAAAAATCGAACTTTCTTGGACTTAGCCTTCAGAGCGGGGGATTGGAAATTTAGATGCAATCTGCACATGCTATTTCAAGTACGAATATTGCAATGTTATTTTCTGGAAAGCAGAACTTTTTATGAAGGATAACTTTTTCCCATGAGACACTGTATACATACGAGTAACTTTTAACGCTCTATGAAACCAAAATTAGGTTATAACTGCTGGATTCCATCGGCGACCAAGAATTGACCAAAAATATCTAAGACAACTGACAAGTTGGTGATTTCAGCATTTCGCACCCAATTATACGTGCTTTAGCTTAGTAGATCTTCTCGAACGATACTGTTCAAGACTTCTTTTATCTGAAGAACGCCATCAACCTAAGCGAATATAACCTGCAAAGCGCAAACACCAAAATAATTTTGTCCTGCAGTGAATATTCAAACTAAATTTGCAAGCGCAGAAAATAAAACGCATCCTGTATCTTACGTCTCTGTCGTATACACGGTGAGGCAATAACTAAACTAATAAAGCAACTATCGCATTTCATCGTCATCCTGACACCTAAGTTACGCGAAACAAATCTCATCTTATGATTTTCGTCACGTCCTGTCTTATATCGAGTTACCCGACGGATTGATGAAACTAGAAAGGAGCGAAGCGCCCCCCGTGTATCCCCCAGCGAGCAGGGGGTAACATTGCGACAGAGGGGCTAATCCCCGGAGATAATTCCTAATCCTGTGGACCGGTAGTGACGTCAGTCGGGACTATGGCTCCCCGGGGAATCGTAACTTTGGATTCATGAAGTTTTATACGTTCCCCCTAAAAGAAGTTTTTCACATGTGTGTGTGTGGCCCGACGAAATTAATAGGTACAGAGAGGATGCGTCGGGGGAAAATCGCGGAAAAATATTTATTTTTGGAGGGGTCCCAGATGAAAGGATCGCAGATTGACCGGAAGCGAATTGAAGGTATTGTTTTGATTGGATGTTTAAGGCGGTTTTCTTTGGTCATCGATGAAGCAAATGGCTCTGACTAAAGATGACCTTAAATTAAAATCCATTGCACATATTCCCTGCAACTTAGTCTGTAAGCTGGCAACAGCGTCACCTATCAATCTAGTGATATTTTGTTTGTTTTTTTTATTTCAATATCAACGTCAAAGCATTTTTGTTTTGTTAGTTTCAGTCTTGCTTTCAGCTTACATTTGATGTGATTTTATGATTTTATTTTCGTTTTGTGGTCAGAAACAGAAACCTAATTTATTCTTCTGTACCTAATTTAAAAGTTTTAAAAAACAGATATTTGAATGAATTGGAATCTTCTGTATGTCTTGTAAAATGGAAAATCTAAAAAAACGTGTACCAAACCTTCCTTAAGTAGAAAAAAATATATTCGGAAATATAATAAGACGGTTCAAAAACATAATAGAAAATAAAAATACTGATACCCATACATAAAGAGAAATAATCGTGGAAAAAAGTTACACACATTTTTAATTCCAAAAGTCTAGAAGATTCGAAGCAAAGAAAGGTTAAGAAAGTTATACGACAATTGAAGAAAATGTTCGAAAAAAAGTAGCAGAGTAAAAAAGGAATTGTATAAGAGAGGTGGAGGATTGCCTAGTAAAGGTAGGGTAAACCCTAATAAGCTTTCTTATTTAGCTTACTAAAACACTCTTTGCAAAATGGTAAGAATGTTTTTTAAACTTAAATTGCCGTAAAGCGCATGACGATTATTTTCAAACTGACAGTTCTGTTGTGACCTTAAACATACATGTATCGACAGATAAGTAATTTCTAGATTTTTTTTGATTTAGGATAAGTATTCCAAAAATTTGTTATTCTCTAAATATATTTTCATCTGAAAAAATAGTCCATACTTTCAGTGGAGGCAATGTAATATAAAATAAAACAATGCAGTCTTCTTCCTAAACCTAAACCGTGGAGGAAGACTGCATTGTTTTATTTTATATATATTCATCTGTTATGGCTATACTTAATGTACAGGGTGAGTCAACCATAGAGTAGAGTTCATTAACTCATTTGTTTCTCCAGAATTACCAAAAAACGTTAAATACAAAAGTTTTAGAGAATGTTGAGGTAGACAGTTTATGATTCACAAAAACGTGGCGAATACAACATAACCTTTTTAAATGAAACATCCTATTTTTTTAATTTATTCTTAGATTCTGCTTGAAATCTTATAACTTCTTTATTAATAGTTTGCTTCTGAAGGTAAAATACTCATATTTGGTACAAACGTTCTATTGGGATAACAAAAAAAAAACGTTTAACGAAATTTGAGTTAGATGATTTTAATTGAAAAATATCAACTTTTTTAAATGACACACACTGTATATCATTGTTTTTTTCTGATAGGTTTTATAAAACTCTTCAACTTTCATTAAGTATGTCATATACCTATTTTTAATAGTTTGCGATTTATTTTGATTTTTTTTCATTTTGACCCTCGTTTTTATTACACTTTTTTATAAGAGTAAAAATTAATATAATATTTTCCAGAAAGATGAAAATATTAGAACAACTACTAGGTTTAGGTATATAACACTATTAACAAAAAAGCTACAGAATTTCATGCAGAATCTAAAAATAAATTAAGAAATAGGGTGTTCTATTTAACAAAACTTATTTTATATTCGCTACGCTTTTTTGAACCACCCTGTATACGCAAAAATACTTTAAAACTGTGAACCTCAACACTCTCTAAAGCTTTGGTATTTAACGTTTTTTTTTCCCGAAACAAATGAGATAATGAACTTTACTCTATGGTTGACTCACCCCGTACAAATAGAGTTTATTACCAATGTTTTTAATTATTGTTAAATTCAAACCGAAAAATTTGGCGTCCAATAACTGTACCTACTCAAAATGAGCAAACAATATATTAGTGGACCGATGTCTAATAACTGTAATTAAAAAAGTATACAGTGTTTTACCGTTTATTAACTAATAATAAGTTAACTTATTTGAAATCTTTTTAAAATACGTTTTTAGCATTCCTATGGAGTTATTGGACAGGCGTCCAATGACTGTATGTTTCATTTCTTTTGCGGTTCGAGTGTAATTCCAAAGGGCCAGCACCCAAGACGAATCAACCCGAGAACCGGCGACGCGACGGATCACACGAGCCTAACATTTGTCTCTTTTTATCTTCCTTACAGCACGTATGTTTGTTACTGTCTTGGTTTCAATGCATTTATATAGTATTATACTACCATATCCTATGAGGTTGATTTAAAATACGACCGAGCCCGGCGGAATAATAATTTTTTGTTGCTTCGCTTAGCTCCAATCTTCATTGGGTTTTTTTTTTATAAAAATCCACTTTTTTAAAGGATTATCATTTTTTGGTTTAAAAAAGCAATTATATCAGAAATTAGTAGGTGGGTCACTGGTCAAGGTAGAATTTAATTTACTATGTAAACCGAGCAAAAACGATGAGACTTAGAGACTAGATCAAGATTAAATATCGCAGTAAAGGGGAAAACGATGAATGTCCTAGCGTTCAGAGAAAAAAGTATGAATGTCCATAATCGGCCGCGCGGTTTATTTAATTCTATTTTTGGAACATGAACAATGTGTTTTAAAGTAAATCAAAGTCTTTAGTTGTTTTGAGACCTTTGCTATTATTATCGCATTAAGTTATAAATAATAATAATTTTTCGTGCAGTTATGAGTGACGAAGAAGGTGTTAACTTAGAAGTAAATTCTAAAAAGAGGGCCCCCCATGGATGGATGAGAGACGTTTAAAAAAAAATAAAATTGCAGAGCCACGAAACAGGTTTGTGGGTTATGATGACAATATAGTTCACGTTATTATCATTCTGTATTTCGCTGTTTAATAACTAAAATATTATATTGTTGTAAAATTCTACATGCAGGGTGTTTCCTGGCATCTTTATAAAACTAAAATGTATTAATATTAATAAAGTTATAAAAATCAAACATAAAAATTTGCCTTTAATGTGGTTATCTAATAGTATGATATTGTTGCAGGTCAAAGCTGCAAATGCGTCAAACTGAAATGCTTTGAACGTATTACTGAAATAGAAAAGGCACAGATTATTAAAAATTTTAATCAGATGCGTACGCATAATGAACAAAATTTCTATTTAGGGGGTATAATTTCCCACCAGCCTGTAAAGCGACATCGAAGGAGAAAAAAAGACGGCTCAGACGTCGATTACCATTCGTCATCATACACTTACAAGGTCCGTATTAACACGTTAAGCGCCATGGGGTATAACGCGCGTGCCACACCTCATTCGGCCATGTGGGCCACGAGACAAACATAGATAAAGGTTTATAGGGGGAATAGAATGGACTCTCCCGTACTAATGAATTTGTGAAATAACTTGCGCCACCTATGTAGCTGGGTACAAGTTTTGACTGTGACATTTGAAAGAAAACTGTTCAGATTTTATTTGAAGTTTGATATTGGAACCACACCTCCACGCCACTAGATGGACTACGGCGACTTTCGGCGGGAATTTTAAACGATTTCATTTTTTAAAATATTTAAATGATTTATTATTTTCGTATTTTTATGACACGAACGTTCATATTAACAACCTATAGTCAAGCCTATATTTGAATTCAATAATTATGAAATAACCATGACTTCAAATAATACATTATAACTATAACTTGTAACATTTATGTCATACAAATAAGGAAATATATAGATTATTTTGATATTTTTGCAAAGAAACATTTTCTATTACATTTGAAAACTTTACGTGACGCCAATTCATATTATTTCTAAAATTAATATTAGACAACAATAGTATTTTATTATTTATTTAAATAATTATACTGTACATATTGTTTTCTTTCTCTTAATTTTATTGGTAAACATTTTTTTCGCCATCACAAACTAACCTACAATTATTCTTAAAATACTGCGGTTTTAAACTTACGGTTTAAATCATCACAATTCTAACAATTTTAACAGTTCAGTATAGTGTTCAAATGTCTTCTAGATATAAGCACTTTATTTTACAAAAAAGCACAAAGTATTAACAAAAAATCAAACAATAGTTTATCAAAAACAACAACGGTGGATGGCGTCACGTCACACGTCGGTTGTCGTTTGAATTGCCGTGTTCCCCCTATAAACGTTTTTCTATGATGCCGTGATAGATTGCGCCGTCTGGTGGTATGGGTACAACTAAATAATGAAACTCGAGCGGCTAATTTGAAGTGCGCAGACCATGCAGACAAACTTGTTATGTTTCATTGAAGGCTGTTCTATTTTGCACTGCAACACGACTAGTGTGTCGCGCTGATGTGGTTTCTTTATGGAAACTGAAAATGCGTGGCCCGGAGAACCGCACATTATTTTTGGTCCGTCAAAATTTTACTTAGATTTTTTGTTTTATGTATTTTTTTTTATTGTTTGCTTAGAGCCTATTTTAGTAATATAAAACAACTTTAGTGTTACTTTATAACCTTTATTACAAGAAAGAATAACATACAAATACACTAGTATCAACGATACACCACGGAATGATTCAACTAGTCTATACGTGTCGAGACACAACTTATGTGTCGCGTGGCCCTGGGAAAGAATATTTGATTTATGGGCCGCGCGACACATAAGTAGCATCTCAAAAAAAAAATATAAACAAATCAAATAAAAAAGAAGAATTTAGAAAAAAGTCGAATGTATATAGTAAAGTAATGCCAAGAAGAAGCGAATCTGAAGAGAAAAAAAGTTGGGCGTTTGGGACCAGATTTTTAGACACTACGGTGGCGCTTAACGTGTTAAACGCAACGAAATTTCTGAAGAAATACCAATATGCTACAAAGCCATGCTTTCCCTACGTGGTATATCCGCAAAGCGACTGCGAGGTATCCAACAGCAGCTACATAATTTTGGATATGTAAAACCAGATAGGCGAGGTAAACATTCTAATCGCAAAAACAAGATTCCAGAAGAAACCTCTTCTGCTATTCGTGACCACATTAAATCGTTTAAAGGCCGAAAATCTTACTGTAGTATTCATGATTCCAAAGGAATATACTTACCTCACGTACTTGATGTTAAAAAAAATGTAGGTATAAAATGTTTCTGGTTCTACGTCCTGAGATGATAGTTTCATATAAAACCTACAGAACAATTTTTGTAACACAGTTTAATATTAGTTTTGGATATCCCAGAACTGATACCTGTAGCAGCTTTGATGAGTTCAAGGCTAAGAAAATGAGTATGGAAAAAAACCCGTTAGAAAAAGAAAACCTTTCGAAACTAGAAACTGAACACAAACTCCACTTGTTGAAAGCCGACACGTTTTACAAACGAAAAAGGACTGCTCGCTTTAAATCTGAAAAAAATCACAAAATCAAAGCAATTGCCATGGATTTTCAGAAAAATTTGCAGTTGCCAAATATAAATACAAACGATGTATACTACAAACGTCAACTACTATCCTTTTACTCGTTTAATATCCATATTCTGTCTAATGGTTCATCATTTTTTTACAAGTACACTGAAACAGCCGGAAAAAAGGGAGCTGATGAGGTAGCTTCAATGTTATTTCACTTCATTTTCAACAATTTGGATGACAGAGTAGAAGAATTGGAAATATTTTGCGACTCTTATGGAGGACAAAATAAGAATTATACCTACATTGTTTCGTTTTATGCGTTTTGTCGTTCATTCACGTTTTTTGTTTAAAATGTTAAAATAAAACTTTATTTAGGTTTTTTTTTTTAATTTTGTTATTTTTAATTGATTGTGAGATTATTTTTGGACAACGCGGGACGGGAGGGGGGAGGGCTTAGCCACCTTAGCTCTCCCTCCCAACCCCAGTGTGTACTCCACTGTTGGTTGGCCCCCTTTATCATCCAACTATTTTTTACTATACTATCCTTTTCCAAGAATTTCCGCTTATTGCCGACTTTTGCACAATACGTATGTAACATTCATCTTTTTTGAATAAACGATGTAGGTTCTACCCGTAAAGAAAATATTTAAAGGAAGACCTTACGCTATATTAGCCAAAAAAAATGAATTTTAAATATTTTCATATAAATAGTGTGGGAGTCTCTAAACACTAAAATTCGATTTTCTCAAAAACTGTGTTTTGTGACATTCATTATTTTTCCCCTGTATCCTTCAAATATAAAGATCGTATCTATTCACCCCGGAAAGTCCTAAAAGAAAGAGGAAGCATAATATAGAAAGATATCCTTTCGCAATAACATCCAATAAGTATCAGGAAATGTTTAATAAGAAGCGGAAAAAAGTGAAAAAAATAAAAAAATGCGAACAAAAGTTTAATTTAGGGAAAAGAAGGGAATACAAAAAGTCTTCCTCCACAAATTTATTATAAAACCAATTAGTATATCATAATTCTACATGTTTCGAACATAGTGGTGTTCATCATCAGGAGATATGAAATTCAGTAATGTTGCTGTTGGTGTTAGCAAAAGAGAAAAATCTGGTGATAGAACCTTAATGGAGCTGTTTCCCTATAGTTTGAATTGAATTATTGAAGTGGTCAGCATACTAGGAATGTGTGAGGTTCATTGTAAAGCAAGGGTTTTTTATTATATTTATTTATTTATATTATATGAAATTGTATATTAAAATAAATCTAGTCGTGGCTAGCTTAATGGATGAGACAAGATAAACAGAAATTCTTTTGAAGTTAAGAAAAGTTTTAATTTATTCTGAAATTGATAGGGGATTACATAGTTAGGTTACTGTTTATAGTGGGGAAGAAATGTTTAAGATAGAAAATCCTTTTATATAATTTTTAAGGTATACTGTCATTTGTTAAAAACTGCAAGAGAGGGAAAAATATTTGCTTAATAAATAAGGTGTTTAGAAAAGTTTTCGTACTTACTCGTAAATTGTGAGCCCATTTGTAAACTGAGCAGTCTTGTAGTAATTACGTGTCGTCCATTAATGTAGGTATGGACGATGTTAGTATGTGAATCATCTTACAACACTTTTATACTTTATAAAAAAATTTTCTCCAAAAATCTTTCTTCAAAAATTCTTCAAATTAAAAGTTTAATTAAAAAAAAAGACAGTTATAAATCCAAAAAGACACGAAATTTACAAAAAAAAAATAAGGGATAGTAGTGTTTGTAGAGAGTAAAGATGAGATATAGTGTGATGATTGTAAAAAATCCTTTTATAAGCTACGCATTAAAAAAAAACACTGATAAAGGAGATTCAGATGAATTATTTCTTTGTCATATTTGCTTTTTTGTAAGTCGAGAATGATGATTTGTCAGATTCACAAATTGATGAACTATTTAATATGTTTAATTAACACATAAAAAGGCTAATCACTGTTGTACGTATTATGTGTAGTTCAGGTACAGGTTTTTGTTACGCTTGAACAATAATGAATTGAATTGAACGTTTTTTCTGTTTTATATTAATTATGATATATTTACATACAAGGTCCGTCCAATTACTGTGTTGTACTTGTCCAATAATCATCAAAATTGTATTTTGGAAAATTTTGTGTTACTCTAATTGTTTTTCATATAAACTAATAGAAATTGCTAAAGAGTATTAAATAACATATCAAGAAAAAACATATTCTGGAAAATAAAAATATAACAATAACAATAATTACTAATACAGTAAAACGAATCTTAGCTGTCCAATAACTTGCTTGCGGAAAGTTGCCTAGTACTAATAGCTTTATAAAAATTTCTTTTTTAATAAAAATCCATAATAAAAAATTTTGAAATATAAATTTTAATTCTATTTGGTCCTCTATTAATTTCAATATGTATGTGTTGTGTAGGGTTGTTTCTTTGCTAGATCGAAATATTTTCAAAATCGTTAAATTACCCAAATTGTTAAGATAATCGGTTTTCCTATATTCTGCTTGGCATTTCAAAAACTATTATATTTATTTCATCTATATCATTACCATCAATAATTACTATAAGTAAATCCATTCATCCATGACATACACAAAATGTGTAATAAGATTTGAGCAAAAATTAAGGTTACGTTTCTTGCTTAAGCCGCTAAATTGTTGGCCTTAACTTAAATCGACTTTAAGGACTACTTATTTGCAATTCGAATTTGCAAGATAAGGTTAACCTTAGATTAAGTATAACCTTATAGGGACGGTGACATCATATTCACAACTTAAAATTGCATCCCTTTATTCAAAGTTTCATTATGTTTTTCAGACGAGTATAACCCCTGCTTAGAACTCAAAATCCAGAAGCATTTACTACAAAAAGAAAATTTCTTAAACCGTCTATTGCAATCTGCGGTGATTCATTACGTTTATAAAATCGTTAAATTCGAACGACAGACGTACCGAAGAAGTCGAATTCTTCCAATCAAATAAACATGTGATGTAAAAGAATATTATTACACAAGATTTCAAACTTGTCATGGATTTAATTGGAAGTAGATTGATAATGCCGATTAAATACCTACCTTGCCATTGGTCTTTTGTTTTTCGTCTTAGCCTTTTCATGTCATTTCTGTTTTATATAATGTTTCAGTTTTTGAGATAGATGGTAGAAAAGTGCTATCTTTTTTAGGATATGGTAAGAATGATTTATGAAAAAAATTCAGGGCCCAATTACAGTTATGGTCAAAAAGTAAATAGGTACATCAGTCAAACCATGCAGTCACCCAGAAAACAAACTCAGCCCAAAATATAAACGCTATGAATATAAAGTAATAGCGTACTAGAGTACCAGCGTCGAAGACGTCAATGTTGTCAATCAATAAATTTGGCAGACCGGAGAAAATTTGAAGATTAGATGTTGGCTGTTAGTAGCTAGTTATTAGTAATTTAGCCGTCAAGAATGAAAAAAAGGTCGAAATTAAATACCTCATTAACGCAGATAAGGACAGGGCTTTTTTAGTTTTCATTATTTCCAATTTTCCTATTATCCTAGCTTTTTACTCTTGTGACATTCATGCATGACATTCTTCATAAAAAGTTCTGCATGGTCTAAAACCTAAAATGCAACTATCAGATATTAAATTCTCCCAGGCGTATACGAGGTAAGTCAAAAAATATGAATTTAGCTTAAAAGTAAAGTACCTTTATTTTTGATAATATCGAAAATTGTTATTAAAAAAAGTTTATCAGAACTAAAAACCACGTTCAAATATGAAATTACGCCCATTTACCTTGAAAAAATTATGTCGTCTTTTTTGAAACGTATGTCTACAATAACAATGCAAATTTAACTGTAGTTACATGTAATCTAGGATGGTTGTAACGTACAAATTAATTGTTGATAGCAAGAAATGTTTGACAGCAACCGTCAAAACGCGTTAAAATTTATAAAACATAAAAATGGTAGCGTTAATAACTTCTGAGGAGAAAATTGAAATTGTTTTGATTGTGGAAGAAAAATTCGTAAAAAATAATAAAACCTAATTTTTCATTGCATTACCTAATTGTAATTTAAACGTGGTTTTTGGTTCTGATCAATTTTTTTAATGACAATTTTCGATATTGTCAAAAATATAATAAATGGTCTAAAGTGGCCATTCGAAAGGCGACTTAGCTTAAAAAAAGATACTGTGGCGTAATGTTGTTGTTTTTCCTGATTCCATAGTTTCTCTAATTATCTCACAGAATTTTTCAGAAATGGGCGAGCAAGATTTTAAGAAGCGGTATTCATTCTCGTTTAGTAGGTCCAGCACGCCTTGGAAAACTAAATGAAACCATGACAACTAATTATTTTATTTGACAAGGCGGACAGTTTCCTTTTAATTAAATATGGTGCTTAAATTTACAATCGAGGAAAAAGTTGAAATAGTCTTAATTGTTGGAGACCACTACAAGACGTACAGAGAGGCTGCTCAAATTTTTAATGCAAGATATCCAAATAAAATTATTAGCCATGTAACGGTTGGAGATATTTTTAATAAATTTAAAAATATCGGATCTGTAAGTAATAAATTTTCTGACAAGCATCAGGTTTGGCGTACGGACGAAGATACCCAATTGAATGTTTTGCTAGCTGTCGTGGAAAATCCTAAAATCTCATTGAGAAATATTTCACAAACTGTTCCACGACCTGTTACAAAGTCCACTGCCCAAGTTATTTTAAGGAAAAATAATTTTTACCCATACAAGCCAAAATTTCTTCACAAACTGCAGCCTAGAGATTTTGATTCACGATTTTTGTTTTGCTCTTGGTTTCAAGGTGAGGTAGAAGATGACCCACTATTCGCAAGAAAAATATTGTTTTCAGATGAGGCGATGTTCACCTCAAATGGAGTAGTGTGTTCTCAAAACTGTAGGTGGTGGAGTGATGAGAATCCCCATTTTGTAATTGAGTGCCGTGACCAGTATTCTTTCAAGACAAATGTTTGGTGCGGCGTTTTTAGGAACCAAATTGTAGGGCCGTACTTTTTTCGCGAAAATATTACCGGTGAAATTTACTTGAACTTTTTGGACACGGAATTATTTGAATTTTTTCATGGACTACCAATGAATATAAGACAAACACTTTGGTTCCAACATGACGGCGCTCCATGCCACAGCTCTGCAAGAGTGACAGAATTCTTAAACCGGACATTTCCACAGAAATGGATTGGACGAAGATCAGAATTTGCTTGGCCACCAAGGTCACCTGATCTAACACCTCTGGATTTTTTCGTATGGGGAGTTTTAAAACAAAAAGTGTATACCCACAGACCTTTCGAGAACATAGACCATTTAGAGAGAATTATCAGAGAATGTGTCCAAGAAATTTCCCCTCAGATGGTTAGAAATGCAGTAATGGAATTTTCACGACGTACAACCGTTTGTATGGAAAAAAACGGTGGCCATGTTGAAGCTTAGTGTAGTATTTCATTATTGTACTTTGTCATTAAAATTATTAAATATAGTTTTCCATTTACGGTTTTAATATTATTGACTTTCTCAACACCCCGTATGTGCTGGCTCAAAACTTTTGATTTGAATGTTATTTTATCAACAAGCAGAACTTTTTATGAAGAATAATTTTTTTTCGTAAAGTTAAAAATAAAAAAGTTTCCCATATGTTAAAATGGTTTCTGGACACGCTGTATAAGGATTGTAATTTATTATATGTATTTATATTCAATTATAAAGTAATAAAAATGTAGTCATAATATTCAGTTTCCTTTTTAGGCTAATAGAGAAAAGCGTGCCCCAAAAACAAAGGATTTAACTGAGGTAAGGAAAACTCAAATAAGGAACGTAGCTTACAATATGATTGCCACGCATAAGTATGTCACACGGCAAGAGCTAAAAGAGGAATTGCATGCCAAACAAATTATTGACCTAAGCAACTCCATATTAGGTCATTTGTTAAAGCATTTGGGATTTAAATTTAAAAGGGATAATGGTAGGCGCTACATTATGGAGATACCGGATATTGTTTCAAAACGTATAAAAATTTTGAGACAATATACAGAATACTTGTCATCATAAACATAAACATAAAATCATATGTGGTTTTTATACACGAAACATGGATATTTCAAAATTGTAGCAACATTAGAGCATGACATGATTACAACAAAGATGACCTTATAAATGGGGCAGACTTAGTTTTTTGTATAAAAAATAAAAGCGCTGACTATCATGACAACATGAACTCTACATTGTTTGAAAAATGGTTGGAAGAACAGCTTTTACCTCGGCTCGAAAAACCCTTGCTTCTTGTTATGGACAATGCAGAGTACCATTAACGGCTCAGCGAAAATGTGCCAAATGCTTTAACGAAAAAAGCTGATATCATTTCCTGGCTACAAAGCAAAAATATCAATTTTATGGAAGACGCACTTAAACCCGAATTGCTACAAATAGTAAAACAATATAAAGCAAAATTAGGATATGCCGTGGATAAATTAATTTGTACTATGGGTCATCAAGTTTTGAGATTGCCGCCCTACCACTGCATTTTCAACGCTATTGAATTAATTTGGGCCCAAAGCAAATTCTAAAGCTGCCACCGAACATAAAGACTATAAAAAACAAAAATATAAAATATTACGATTATTAATAAATTAGCTCATTATAAATTATATGTAAAATAAAACATTATTGCAATAATACTGGCTTCATTTTTAATTTTTACTTAACTTTTCTGAAATAATACATTCCCGATCTGACCCAATAGGTATCCCACCAGCATTCACCACAGATATCAATCAGTTTATAAAAGGACACAAAATACACCCTCATATTACATTATGCCTCTCTTCCTCAGGTACACGCTTGGGTACCTGGTAAAAGATATAACACTAAGACTTATGTGATTTATTATTTTACTCTCTTTGAAGAACGTCAACTGGATATTCCCTTTATTTATTCTTGCTTCTGATTTGTATGAAAACAAAGAATACCCTGTAGCGTTCTTTGTTGCACGTTTTATTGGGGTTTCGGTCTTTTTAAATAATGTCTACTATATATACTTTTAAGTCGGTTGTTATATCTTATTAAAAGTAAGTCGAAGAAAGGCAATCGTCCAATATTTTTAATCTCACGTGTAAATTTAATATTTTGATGTAAATCATTAACGGAACCGAGGAAATGTCTCAGATCTGAATCATAGCCACTCCAAGCTATGCATATACAGTGTCACCATTAAAGTCCGCACCATATGGAACTTTTTTTAATTAATGAGGTTAGTTAAAATTAAATTTCGGCAATCGTTTTTGCTTTAAATTAGACTAAAAATTATATAATCAAATGTCACCATCTGTCATTCGGTATCTGTCAAAAATTACATTTTAATCAAAAAATGCTGAAAAATGGTATTGTTTTACCGAATTTCAAAAAATTTTATTAGAAAAAGTTGTTTCTAGTACAATTCTTGGCCTAAATACAAAGTTTCAGTTTTCTAGCTCAAAGTTGATTTTTTTGCCATTTTTTCTAATTAACTTTTTTTTTATTTAATGTAAGTTCGCTTAATGGATATTAAACTATTTGCTTATACGATACTCAATATTTTATTTAGTTTGTATGAGCTTTTTTTTACTAGAATGCCATTTTTTTTCGAAATTTAAAATTAGAGGCAAAAAAATTTGACACAGGTGGTGCAAAGTTATCCTAATTTAAAAATTTTAACAGATAGACGTCAGATGTTTCGTTTTTCAAATGACAAATACATCTAAATATTTGATAAAAATTTTATTTTATACTTAAAACTATCATTATTATTAAAAGGAACAAAAAGGAACTTTAATCATTTTAAATAGCAATATAAATTTCACATTTCAGTGTGACGTCCTTCTCGCTCTATACAAACACCCGTCCGTCTATAAACGTCTTTGACAGCATTTTGTAAAAAGCTTGGTCTTATATCGGCATAACACAGTCTTATCGTTTGTTCCAAATGCTCGATATTTCTAAACGGTCGATTCTTATAAACTTTCTGCTTAAGATAACCCCACAGAAAAAAGTCTAGTGGGGTTATGTCAGGCGACCTGGGTGGCCAGTGACATTCTCTATCACGCCCTATAACTCTGTTTTGAAATAATTGGTTTATGCGTTCTTTCACTGCTACAGTTTGATGTATGGGTGCACCATCAAGCTGATACCATAAGTTATGTCTATGGTGTAAGGGCATGTTATCCAAAACTTCGGTAATCTCGTTATCAAGAAAATTCAGGTACCTTTCACCAGTTAAGTTTACTCTAAAGAAGTATGGTCCAATAAGCTCATCTTTCAAAATTCCACACCAAACATTGGTTTTAAAATGATACTGGTCGCGACATTCAATTGTGAAGTTAGGATTTTCTTGGGACCACCATCGGCAATTTTGTGAGCTCACGGTACCATTCGAAGAGAAAGTGGCTTCATCTGTCCATAATATCTTGTATGGAAAAAGAATATTCTCCTCATATTGTCCCTGATACCAAAACGAAAAATCAAGTCGGATATCAAAATCGCGTTCTTTTAATGTGTTTATAAACTTGGGTTTATATCGATTTTTCTGAAGAATTTTTCTAACGCTTTCCCTCTTGCACTCTGTCGAATCACTTATCTTGGTTACACTAGTTTGACCGTGGTCAATAACAGTTGAACAAACATCAAGTTGTGCTGCTTCATCGTATTTACTTGCCGCGTGAGGTTTCTTAAAATTATTTTGAACAGATCCAGTTTCTCTAAATTTTGACATTATTCTTGAAACAGTGCTATGCTGCAAATTTTTTTCTGGATGCCTCTCATTAAAAATGGCAGATACTTGCCGGTGAGGCATATTCTCTCCACAAATTAAGACAATTTCTATTTTTTCTTGAATGGACAACATTGGTGATAACACTAAAAACTATAACTTGCGAAAATATTCAAATTTATGACATTTCTTTTATTTATTCGGCACTCTAATTCGTTTTTTTTTCCATAGCCTACTTATAAAATTCAAAATTGCCTTGATATTTTATTGTGGATAAAAAGAAAATGTGTCTAAATTTTGAACTAATCTGATATCTGGGAATTTTATTATAAGTTTTTTAAACTTCTTAGGTGTATGTACTATCAAAAAAATGGAATATCTGACGTCTATCTGTTAAAATTATTAAATTAGGATAACTTTGCCACCTGTGTCAAATTTTTTTTCCTCTAATTTTAAATTTCGAAAAAAAATGGCATTCTAGAAAAAAAAAGCTCATACAAACTAAATAAAATATTGAGTATGGTATAAGCAAATAGTTTAATATCCATTAAGCGAACTTACATTAAATAAAAAAAAACTTAATTAGAAAAAATGGCAAAAAAATCAACTTTGAGCTAGAAAACTGAAACTTTGAATTTAGGCCAAGAATTGTACTAGAAACAACTTTTTCTAATAAAATTTTTTGAAATTCGGTAAAACAATGCCATTTTTCAGCATTTTTTGATAAAAATGTAATTTTTGACAGATACCGAATGACAGATGGTGACATTTGATTATATAATTTTTAGTCTAATTTGAAGCAAAAACGATTGCCGAAATTTAAATTTAACTAACCTCAGTAATAAAAAAAAGTTCCATATGATGCGGACTTTAATGGTGACACTGTATACACAGTTAACATATTTTTTATATGCTAGCAGACACTCAGCAAATCTACTATTAATTTGTTTTGAGAAAGACAAGAACTATTACCAATCCAGACTTTTGCTTAAATATTCTCTGAATAAATTGAAAGAAGCTTTGTTCTAGAACTGCAGATAATAGATATATAGATAGATGGATAGATAGATAGATAGATAGATAGATAATTTTTATTCATAATAGTATCACACAAGTGCTTTTACATGTCAAGAAAAGTGGCAAATACAAAGAAAAAAATCCTGAACATCAATCAATAAACAGTACATTACAAATTACAGGTTTTAAACCATTAAAAATAGCACTAAAAATAAATTTACATTTTACAAGTAATACATTAAAATATAACAATTCAATTAAAATTCAACAGATCATATCACAAAATCATATCACTAGAATTATTATGTAAGTATTCATTAGTTGAGTAGAATGCTTTAGAGATTAAATATTTTTTTATTATTATTTTGAAGTTCTTCAATTTCAACTCTTTAATGGCAATAGAAAGCACATTAAAAAATGTTACATACATGTACCCAGTACCCTCTTTGGCTCTCAAGTAAATCCCTATAACCGATACCCATCAGAACCCGTATACACCTGCGTTGGATTCCAAAGATCCTCGATGCATGCGCAGAGTGACCCTAGCTTAAGACTGCATAGGACATAGTGGAACTCATAGACCAAAAAGGTTAAACTCTGTGTACTGTGGTGGAACTGAAATATCCATGATAAGCCATGAGAAGGACATTGCGCGCAACACTTCTCGAGAGGCTAGGAATGAGAAAAGTCACTCTAGATATATTCTTGCTGAGCTGCGCTAAATGCCACTCCCATAAGAGTTTAGGATCCAGAACTATTCCCGAGAACTTCACCAGGCCATCCTGATGGTTGTATCCGACCACCCTTCGCAGGGTAAAATTTCGAGTTTGAGTTTTGATGTTATTAAAACTTAATTTATTTGCCAGGAACCATTCCCGAAGACCACCTTGCACACCGCACATCCAGACACTGCTTAGAAATGGTGATACTTGAAATAGCTCGATGTATCATCGGCAAAAAGGCCCAGCTCAGTTGGAAGAGCCATATTGATCTGAGAATTTCTTAGATCGTTTATGTAAATTATAAACAGCACGTTCCCCACAGATCCCTGGGGAACACCGTGTACTATACTGATTCTCGAAGAGACATTCCTGTTGAAGCTGACATACTGGCATCTATCGGAGAGGTATGACCTGACTAATGCTTGACCTTTACTGCCAAAGTTGTAATGGGCAAGCTTTGATGTCATGTGACACACAATCAAAAGCCTTGGTAAGGTCATAAAAAGGGGCATGCGTATCGAGGAAATCATCAAAACCACCCAGTATATAGCGAATCAGTCGATTTATAGCCATGGTCGTCGATCTTTTTTCCCGAAAGCCAAACTGACATTCAGCAAACAATGGTGGATAGACACTGAGATTTCTTAAGGTCTTAATTAATTTTGTGTTGATGTCATAACAGTCCTTACTATCACTATTTTTAGGTTACTTAGTACTTGTATAACAAAGTTGTGTGATGTGGTTGTAACGTTTAACCGTTGCTTGTATTCAAAATTATTTTTTTATTGTTTTTTAGTGTACAACAAATCTACCTGGCTTACTAATGGGATTACCTCACTCATTGGTGTTAACTGCCAACTCTCTAGGTCTGATGATGCCTTAACGGCGAAATATGTTACCTACTTTCTAAAATATTAAATTAATTGAGACCGTGACATGGTGTTGTTTATTTTTTTAAATTTCTTGTTCATTTATTCATACTACATTCTTCAACAATCCTTTGTTTAAGTTCTTGCAAGTTATGTACAGGAGTTCTGAAAATTCTATTCTTCGCGTAAGGGAACACACAGTAAAAAAGTGCGCGGATTGTCAGCGCCCCACATTCTCGAATTTTGGGAATTGATGTATCCCGAAAGATGAAACCATGTTTCCACCAGAAAAAAATGAATATAATATTTACCAGGACGTCATTAAGTGAAGTATTGACAAAGCATTGGCAGTAAGCATGCAAGATGTCCGAGCTGGTCTGCCGGCAAAACGCCTTAATGTGATTGCATCGTATATGGATACTCAACTTCCTATTTATATTCATAAGAAAATCCAACTTCCTGAATCAGATGTTTCAAAGATTTTGTAGGTTCTTGTTTTATACGTTGACGACGTTATTAAAGACTTTATAAACGATTCGCCAACCAGCAAAATTTTTATGTGCCACATAGTCAGTTGCGCGAAACATGTTGTTGCCTTTTCCAACAGTATGATGCTGTTCTCATCTAGTTGGGGTAAGATGTTAGCGAACCATTCTTCAAACGAATTTCGGTCTATTAATTTAATATGGTACCCTATTTTTTGTATTTAAATACCCATAAACTATTAGGAACAAATCCATTATCACACAATTATAAGCTGAAACTATTGGCTTGGTGAGCCAGCATTGACACACAAACAGGTCAAAATCAGGTTGTTATTGTTAATACCTACATAATGAATTACTATTGACGGAACTTGTCAAAGCCGCCTTCAAGTAAAAATAATTTAAAAAAATGGAAGAATATTCTTACGCAGAACATGCTCATATGCATTTAATTTATGGTCAAGCACTGTCCAACTCTGCAAAGGCAAGAAGACATTATTCTGAAAGATTTCCAGCCCGAACATTGCCAAGTCAAAAAACTTTTTAAAGGGTTGATCGGAGCCTAAGGGAAACAGATAAACGATGATTAGAAAGTAATTATTGTTAGAGTTAACGAATTAATTTTTGAAATTTTTTATTCAGAGTAATTTTTGCCGCAACGTTGCGCTGAAGGACCTCCAAGGAGAGCACGCGACCCTCAAGTAGAGGAACAAATTTTACAAGATATTGCTGACAATCCTTCAAACAGCATAAGGAAGATCGCGACACAAAACAATGTTACAAAAAGGGCTGTACATGAAACTCTAAAAGAACAGTTACTTCACCTGTACCATGTTCAAAAAGTACACGCTATGTCTCCGGATGATTATCTAGCAAGACCCTAATACTCCAACTGGTGTAAACACCAACATACCGTAAATGTAAATTTTTCTAACCTTATTTTGTTTACCGATGAAGCCGGTTTCACAAGAGATGAAAATCCGTACGACATAATTCAAAACAACCACCAACAAAGGTTTATGATAAATGTGTGGGCTGGCATTATCGGAAATAACCTTATAGGTCCATTTATTTTTCAAGAAAGGCTCAATGGTGAGAATTCTTTACAATTGGACGTTATGAACTTAGACTTTGTTTTTGAATCTCGTAATTTTGATTAGATTAATATGGGTTCAGTTACGTGCAAGAAAAGACGCACGGGCAAATATCCGAAAAATTTTCCGAATGCTAAAATGGTTAAATTCCCTGAAAATTACGACGCCAAAAAAATGGTTTTAACATACAGGGTGATTCACGCCGGCGATGGCGGATTAGACGTTTCTGGCGAACCAGTCAATGGAATAATCCAAAAATTTGGTTTGTTGAACAGTAATTAGTTTAAAAATATGGAAGAAAATTATTCAAACGCAGTTCTAAAAAATTTATTTATTCTGTTTGGAGAATCTGATAAAATTATAAGCAGGACATGTACCGCCAATGCACAACAAAAAATTTGTACGATTTTAAAACAAGTACGTTGAATATGGTGCAAGTTTAAAAGGGCAAAGAAAGAATAATAATTATATCAAAATGCTAAAACAATAAACTTATTAAATAAAATTTTAAATGATATGCTCAAAATGCTGTCCGTTTATTTATAAACACTAAAATGCGCTTCTTAACTGCAGTCGTCTTGGAACTCGTGGCAGATCTAATTTTATTTAGATATAGATCTTGAAATGCTTGGTTGACCCGATAGAGTAACTCTTTTCGCGAATTTACTGGTGTTTCATAAACCTTGTCTTAGAGCATACTTCACAACTAAAAGTCTAATGGATTAAGATTGGGGGATCTCGGAGGCCAATTCCATGGTCCTAAACGCCTTGTCCAATGATCATCAAAAAGCCTATTCAGTTCCGAGGTAACTGCTCCTCTACAATGTGCAGGAGCTCCGTCGAGTTGATACCAACAGCTTCGATATTTTTTAAGTGACAGATTATCTACAAAGTTTTCGACAACTGTTCTCAAAATATGGAGGTAGTTTATTGATGTTAATGTCTCTCTGCTGAGTAGTGCTGAGCATCTTGAGGCGATTGAATTTATATTCGTTCATGTTATAATCTTCCAGAATTCTTTCACCTGATGAATACGTTATACCCAAATCATCTGCAGTACTTCATATTGATGACTGGGGAAATGCATGGAAATATGTCAAAACATTAATCTTGTTGTCTTCATCAGAAGTTACGGGTCGTGGTCTTTGGCCTTTAAAGTTGAACCAAACGCAACGTAATTGTTTTGAAATCATACAAATTTTTTGTTGTTCATTAGCATAAACTTTATACGTGTCCTGCTTTTAATTTTATCACATTCTCCAAACAGAATAAATAAATTCATTAGAACTGCGTTTAAATAGTTTTCTTCGATATTTTTTAACTAATTACTGTTCGGCTGACAAGCTAAAGGAACTAAAATATCGAAACCATAACATCAATGACAGGATACAAAACATGTCAGAATGCAAGGCACAATAACTAAAAAATTGATATGAATAACTATTTCAAGGAACCTTTTCAAGTAAAAATGCTTATAAATTTCGAGAGTTGACTAGTTGGGTATAGGTATGGTATACATAAATAAATAGCAAATTTTATCAGCTTTTTAAATCAGTAATAATATACAGGGGTTTTATTTGAAAAAATCGACTTTTACACATTTTTTCAAGTAACCAAAATAATTGGATATTCAGACTACCCTGAATATTGCAATTAAGCTTTGGCCATAGCATAAAAGGCCTCCGGGAACTGCCTAACTACCAAGTGAGTTTCAGTGACTTAGCATCTCAAAGCTTAAAAATATCACCATGTATTGCAGGTCCTCTTTTTCGAGAAAAATAGAGAGAGGGAGGAAAATAATTAATATCTCAAAATCGGCAAGAGATAGGTATATGGAAGTAATAAGAAAATGTGTTAAGCAACTACTAGCTATTGAAAGAATAAGTTAATATACAGGATATTCCATTTAAAATATCAAAGTTGCTACTACTTTCTAGTAGAAGCGGCAACACCGCGTTATTCAAAATATTTTAGTTGCGTAGAGCATCTAATTTTATGCAACCCCAGTGTGCAATAAACTAAATTTTTGGATCATTCCATTGACTGGCTCGCCAGAAACGTTTAATACGCCATAGTCGTGAATCACCCTGTATATAAAGGCATTCACCAAAAATAGTTAAAATAAAATCTAGTGTATTGTGCGAACGTATATTTCCAACTAACTGCCCTCATTATATTCCGAAAACAAGAACCTTTTTAGGGTATCCCAAATAACCCATAAATACTCTTAAAGATTCACAATACCGTGAAGGAAATATGATACATTGACACAATCCCGATAACAAATTCTTGTTCTATTCTCAAGTTGTTACACATAGATAGGGCTTATTTGAGAAAATTTGAAATTTTCGTTATGTATGTGTATGACTATAACTGCACCCACTGCGGTTCTCTTGGTCGAGTTAGTGAAACACTCTGTACAATATAGGCAATAAAATAATAATTACATAATATATAGAAATAGTCTCAAATGTGTTTTATTTGAAATAAAATAATAGTAAAAATTTTAATGATATATTTACAAGCCAATTATACTGAAACCGTTTATTGCTGCACGTAAACCATAAATAACAAAGTCAGAATATATCAATTTCAAGAAAGAATAATAAATTATAATCAAAATATAAAAAATTCAAACTGCTCCGGCAATAAATACACAAAGGCAATTAACACAACAAACAACCCGGGGAACCTCTACAGGTGCTCGTGTGGCTGCTTCGGCTTTATTTTAGTTGTAAATAGTTTCGTATGGGGCCTAAAGATACCGATAGAATATTTTTCAATGGCGTACATTTATCAGGGGGCTATAAGAGGTAACAATGATGTTGAACATTTTATTACATTTTAATTTTAAAGAATGTTCTTTTGCAATATTATAATAATAGTAATAATAACCATAATAATAATAATATTAAATGTCAATCCCATTGAAAAGAAAGTTCAGATGAGGTATTCTAAAATACCTCACTGATCATACTCAAACTCAAACTAAAAAATAATTTATTTATCCAATAAACATATGAGACATAAGATATTCATACATATTTCTTTATACTATGAGTAAATAGGGCAATACCGCGATTATAAAAAACCGATAGCAGAAAGCACAGAAGAACTGTGCCTGTGTGGTAAAGCCCATGAATTAAAACTAAAAAGAGGAAATATTAAATATAAACTTTAAATATATTTATTGGCACGGCGACGCGAGGACCGACCCAGGGACAGGGAAGAGAAGAGGAGAAGAAGGGCAGATATTAAAAAATATATAAAAAAATAAGTAGATAGGTGCAAGCAGCCCAGCAAGGTAGTAACATAATATTTATAAACTCCAAACATATCACAATATGCGGGAATACAACCTAAAAAAAAAAGAAATAAAAGTGGCTAAACTTCACTTCTCTGAGTCTCTAAAATATGTTTTTTTACATAATCCCTAAATTTATTAGGTGAAAAATCTTTAACGTTATCAGGTAAGGTATTCCAAGTTTGAACTGCCTTTAAACTAAAGGATTTTTGAAAATTTGCTGTACGATGCTGAGGTATTCTAAAGTAATTCAAATTTCTTGTCTGAGGAGGGTGATTATATGACTGAAAATGCGTTCTTAAATGGGAAGGTTTTCCATTTTTTAACATTTGAAACACAAATTGACACATATGGTATTTCTGCGGTTTCTCATATTTAAAATAGAATTATCATTCTCTGGATTCTTTGCTGCCATGTGGGAATTCGGGCTTCGGCTCTTGTCTGGTGGTCATTTTGCTTTATTTTCGCTTCAGTTGATTTGGCTACTGCTAGTGCTACCCAGTATATTACTGTGTGTATTGCTTCCAATGATGTTGCTCTTGTAACATACTCTAGTGGGATTCTGTTGTTCATTACCGCTAGTGTGGCTGCTAGTTTTTTCGAGGAGTTTAGCTTGGGTAGGGGTGGTCTACACAGTGGATCTGTATATACCTTCGTATTTCATTTCAGCTCTTCTTATGTCCATAGCCAGCTTTTCGACGAGCTGATAGTTTTCTGGTGGGTTTTCGATCAGCTGCTCTTCTTGCTGGTCCCGATCTTCAGGTTGTAATTCAGTTTGTTCATTTTCTTGGTCTTCGGATTGTGGCGCTTCTGTTGTAATTTTTGAATTTTCTTTGCGCCAATTTCTTATTCTTGAATTTCTCGTTCAATTTCTCTCTTAATTATGTTCAATCTGGTCTCTGAAATGAGTCTATTGCTGAGTATTACTCTGTACTGATCTGCTACTCTTTGCACTGAGACTTGGAGTTGAAGGTATGTGTTGCAGAAGCCAGCGTGCAGTCTTTGACGGTATCCGGCCGTATCTTGTCCTAGTTGCGTCACCCTGTAAAAAGTACGCATTATAGTTTCATTAATGGCTGTTGTCCACATCATGCGTTGTCTAGGAGGTCCCGCTTGGGCGAACATTGGCTGTAGCTCTTGCGCAGCGCCTTCGGCAGTCGAAGTACTGGTTCTTATTTGACTCCTTGGCGTTGCTTCTTCTATTACTATTATTATTATTACCATTATTATCAATAATAATAATTATAATAATAATAATAATAATATTAGGTATCTATATACTACGACTAGCAAAGAATCAGATATTAAAAAATATATAAAAAAATAAGTAGATAGGTGCAAGCAGCCCAGCAAGGTAGTAACATAATATTTATAAACTTCAAACATATCACAATATGCGGGAATACAACCTAAAAAAAAAGAAATAAAAGTGGCTCAACTTCACTTCTCCGAGTCTCTAAAATATGTTTTTTTACATAATCCCTAAATTTATTAGGTGAAAAATCTTTAACGTTATCAGGTAAGGTATTCCAAGGTTGAACTGCCTTTAAACTAAATCTTTTTTGAAAATTTGCTGTACGATGCTGAGGTATTCTAAACTAATTCAAATTTCTTGTCTGAGGAGGGTGATTATATGATTGAAAATGCGTTCTTAAATGGGAAGGTTTTCCATTTTTTAACATTTGAAACACAAATTGACACATATGGTATTTCTGCGGTTTCTCATATTTAAAATAGAATTATCATTCCCTGGATTCTTTGCTGCCATGTGGGAATTCGGGCTTCGGCTCTTGCCTGGTGGTCATTTTGCTTTATTTTCGCTTCAGTTGATTTGGCTACTGCTAGTGCTACCCAGTATATTACTGTGTGTATTGCTTCCAATGATGTTGCTCTTGTAACATACTCTAGTGGGATTCTGTTGTTCATTACCGCTAGTGTGGCTGCTAGTTTTTTCGAGGAGTTTAGCTTGGGTAGTGGTGGTCTACACAGTGGATCTGTATATACCTTCGTATTTCATTTCAGCTCTTCTTATGTCCATAGCCAGCTTTTCGACGAGCTGATAGTTTTCTGGTGGGTTTTCGATCAGCTGCTCTTCTTGCTGGTCCCGATCTTCAGGTTGTAATTCAGTTTGTTCATTTTCTTGGTCTTCGGATTGTGGCGCTTCTGTTGTAATTTTTGAATTTTCTTTGCGCCAATTTCTTATTCTTGAATTTCTCGTTCAATTTCTCTCTTAATTATGTTCAATCTGGTCTCTGAAATGAGTCTATTGCTGAGTATTACTCTGTACTGATCTGCTACTCTTTGCACTGAGACTTGGAGTTGAAGGTATGTATTGCAGAAGCCAGCGTGCAGTCTTTGACGGTATCCGGCCGTATCTTATCCTAGTTGCATCACCCTGTAAAAAGTACGCATTATAGTTTCATTAATGGCTGTTGTCCACATCATGCGTTGTCTAGGAGGTCCCGCTTGGGCGAACATTGGCTGTAGCTCTTGCGCAGCGCCTTCGGCAGTCGAAGTACTGGTTCTTATTTGACTCCTTGGCGTTGCTTCTTCTATTACTATTATTATTATTATTATTACCATTATTATCAATAATAATAATACTAATAATAATAATATTATTAGGTATATACTACGCCTAGCAAAGTATCTATCAAGATCACCGCTAGAATATATTCACTTTTACCTTAAAAATATTAGTCCTTATACTATCAAAAGTTTCGTAGGGATAAGTTATTTATTTTACATGTTTTTTTTATCGAATTTCTATTATTTTTTATAATAAAAAAAACCTTGCACATGAGGCATAAAGTCGTAAATAACAACTTACCTAATTTCACTTTTACTTATAAAAGGTCGTATGTGAATTAATTTTTCAAAATTTCTTGAATAAATTGGGGTTTTGACAACGGTAACGTAAAAAATATAACTCTTGATAATGAATCCAAAATCAAATCAGTTATATTTCACATTAATGCGAAGATATTGTACAGTGAAACTTTCCAATTTTACAAGTCTATTTATCTCAAAACTACTAATTTGAACATACGACCTAATGTAATTATGGTAACGAATTTGGATTCTACTGCTACTAATTTTCTGCCACTCTCTATATAAGTACGGGCAATGTGAACAACTTCTTTCAAATTCGAACAAATACTGGTAATCATGAATATAGGTATGTAGTTGTTGCTAACAATTCATTACTGTTTTTACTGATGTTCCCAAAACGTTTCCTCCTTTACAGTCTAAATAAATGTTAATAGAAATTTTATCGATTAGCGCTAAAACATATTTGTCTTGCTCATTTAAATATACAAATATTTGTATAAATAATGTAAAGTTCTATTATTACTTCGAAAATCCAAAAAACCATCAATATTAGAAAAATGGTCAGTGGCGTACATTTTTTTGTCAATAATATTCGTTAGTTAGAGCTAATTAAGTCCCTTGTCATTTAAGAAAGTTATAAAAACCCGTTTTCTTTAAATTTGTAACACCCTGTATATCAACTCCGGACACATGTTCATATAAACATTTTATCTTGGAATATTTTAAGGAATCATCCCCTTATGTACCAAACTTCTGAAACGCCCTGTATAGTAGAACAGTTTTAATCTTACATTTTGTATACATCGGTATCATTGTACGGAAGTGTGAAAAATTATGCCCAAATTGCGAATACTGTATTTCACTGGCAAAGGCGTATTATCTATCTCATGAACATGAGTTTTATGTTTAATCTAATCGACATCAGATCTCCCATCGAACACCATCAAACAACACTTTCCAGGATTTAGAACAAGGGAATGTTCTAAGGATAATTGATTTAAGGAATTTAGTTCTATACTGATAGTCCTACAGCCCTCAACAGCATTGGCCCTGTGAAGTGATATGTAAACTTGAGTGTCGTCGGCATAGTATTGAGCAGAGCGCTTTCTTACCGATTTTGAGAGAAATGACGTGTAAAGGGCATATAAAAGTGGAGACAAGGCAGAACACTGTGGAGCACCATTCGGAATTGTAATGTGGGTTGAAAATATGTTGCCGATCCGAACGGACTGAGTTCTACTTGACAATATTGTTGTTGTTATAAGTTGGCTAAAAAAAAACACAGAATGATAATAATTCAGTTCTATTTACTTGCTAGGTAAAGCTTACTGACAAGTATAATACGCAGAAAATTTAACTTAAGCATAATGCTAACAAATAATTGAAATGAATCCAACTAACATTATAAACATACATAAACATTATAAAATAATAAATACTAATGAGATTTATGTAATTGTGATTTTCCACTGACAATACTTTTTACTTGTACCAATTATTAAAAGAGATTTTTAAGATGCTCATCGGTTAACTTAGATCTGTAAACATTCTTTACGTACTTCATTTTGGAGAATGTTTTCTCACACAAGTAAGTAGTACCAAAAATAGAAAACCGCCCACGAGCAAATTTATGCAAATTATCAAATTGAGCCAGTGGAAGACTCTCATAAAATTCCAACAAAGATGAGTTTTGATATTTGTTCTTAATTATATCACTGCACTGTAGATCAATAATTTCAATTTGAAGTTCTGTTTCATTCGCATGACATCAAAGTGTGAGAAACGAGTATCAAAATTTATATTCAAATCACTCAAAGCTTCGATTGCAAAATCGACGGGAAACTCAGTCTCAGTGTTGTGGCTGAATATTTCACGTATTTTAAAATGTGTGAAACATTTTTTGCGCAATTGTGATTGAGACAGTATTATCTTCTGCCGGAACCATTCGATATTAGTGTATAAATCAGGGAGAAGCTGGTTTTCTCCTTGCAACCTCAAATTCAGTTCTTTCATATGTTTTGTCAAATCGACGTAGAATGCTAACTTCCACAGCCATTCGCTATTTTGTAATTCCGATGAATTACGATGCTTTTCATTCAAAAAAATTTCGATCACTGCTCGAAGTTCAAAGAAGCGCTGAAAGACTTTTCCGCAACTAAGCCAGCGTACGGCAGTATGAGATGGTAAATCATTTTCTCCAATTTCTTTAGTAAACTCGCGAAATTCTCGGTGATTTAGCCCAGCGGATCTGATGAAATTAACAATTGATGTGACTGGTTTAAGAACTTCAGACATATCCAAACATTTCCCGCACAAATACTATTGATGAATGATATGAAGACTAACGGTTTTGAACCACCATCATTTTCTACAGACTCATCCAAGGCCAGAGAAAACTACTCAAGGTAATCATTTTTGTCATACAGTCAAGTTGATATATTTTCGATGGCTTCTACTCTTCGAGCCACGGTGTTTGCTGACAAGCTGACAGATTTAAATAATTTTACCTTTTCGGGCACATTTTTTCGGCTACTACAATTACACATTCTTTGATCATTTCTTCATTGGTGAATGGTTTTTAAGGTTTTGCGATTTCAAGAGCCACACGAAAGCTGGCACGAGTTGCAGCCTTTTGTTCAGTATTGAGTTTCGTAAACGAAGATTGCTGCGATTTCAATCCGCGCTTCAAAGCTTCAAATTTCTGATCTTTAAATGTTCTGTATTCACTGTCTATTTTTCGTTTCTCTTCCATACTAGTAAATCACACACAAAAACAACAAGTCTAATCAACATACTGTTACGAGGATGTCTTTTAAACACGCATAAACACGTTTTAAGGAGTTACGCACTACTTAATTTCACAACACACAGATTCGCTTCCGTCGCGTTCCCTAGCTGGACTGACTCGCGGTCGCGCCGCTAGCCTTTCTATACTTCAAATACTGCCATCTAGAAGTGAGTGGAATACACCAGAACTTTCCCGAGCCAACAAGGTTCAACGCGATTTGAACGCTATTTATTAGCGATCGATAGAGGGTACACTACCTATTTCCGCATATAACCACCAGATGTCGTCAAGTGTCGCGGTCGTAACAATACAGTACAACACAATAGTGATTGAACTAGTGAATTTAGCAAGCGTATGCTTACTCAGGGCGCGTACTCGGCGACTAGTCTAGAAATTATAGATAATGGCAGGAAAATTAAAACGGTGACGGAACTTACTGAAGTAATCAGTATGGCCCTAAAGCTGGAAAGTTTGGAGACCCCTGCTGTAAAGCATCCGTGTTGTTCTCGAAATCCAGGCTGTGTATCTGGCAAAATGGTATTACTTTTCGAAGTGATCCGATACTTAGTTGTATATTAATAATTTTTCCCAAAACTTTCGACTAACGTGGTAAAACACTGATACGATGAAGATCCTTAAACTCTTCTGGCAATAAAATAATATTCAATCATTACTATTACGTTTTTATGTTTAGTGGGTCGTTAAGTCGTTACCATAATATGTCTTTGATTTTTGACTAAACGCCGGGAACATCCCGCACATAGTACGTGTGTGTATGTGTCACGTGTCAAAACTAACGCTGTAAACAATCTAAACAACAACATGTTAATATTAAGACGCGTCCACACTGGAGCAACATTTTCCAACATAATACAACAAAAACTTGTTACAACATAAAATGTTTATATTTGTTGGAATATGTTGTGTTGCGTTGCATACAGTTGGTGTTGCGATTCAACATAAGTTGTAGTATGTTGCATAAATCCGTTTTTAGCGGTAAAGATCAAAGGATAATATGAAACAAAGTGAAACATTTGTCAACATTGCTTCGATGTGGACGGATTGTTGCGAGTTGAGACCTGTTGCAAATTGAGTGACTAGACAGTAGACAAACCGCCGCGTCTCAGTGTTCTGCTTAGTATTTTATTATAAAAAGTGCCTGTGCGTGAATTTTTAGGGTTTCGTGATGGTGTTTAAGTGGACTTCGGAGAATTGTTTAAATTTAATTGACAATTATAGACAACACCCATGTATTTGGAATCCTAAAAATGTTAAATATAAATGCAGAGAATCAAAAAATGATGCATGGAATGCAGTTTGTTCAGCTGTAGGGTGCTTATCTCAGGAAGAGGCAAAAAGAAAAATCCGTAACTTGGTGGCTCAGTTTTATAGAGAGCGAAAAAAATATCGCAGCATGAAAAAATCTGGAGCAGGCGCACACTTTCATTCCAAGTGGTTTGCCTACGATGCATTAGTATTTCTTCGAGACAAAAACAAAGTCCGCCCATGCAAGGAAAGTGAAGCCGAGAACGTGGTAAGTAACCACACAATGTTTTGAGATATTAACTTTTCTATTATTAATGATTCAAACAAATAAATAGGCAATTTCAAGTTATAAGTACATGAATTGTAATTCAAAAATTATTCTGTCACGGCACCATCCCCTAAGGTGTAACGAAAAAATCAGCGAACTCTTGCCTAATATCTTTTGCTTCAGTTGCTGCATTTCGTGCAACTTTTTTGTATGGAGTAAACGTATTACTCTGAGGTTCTCTTCTCCACGATCCTTCTAAAACACGTCCTGTATCTTTATCTTCACCGTCATATGTACCTGGGGGATTGTAGGAATGTTTAGATCCTGAACTATTCCGTAAAAAATTATGCAAGTAAATGCAGGCCATAACAACAACTTCTGCAGTTTCTGGTTCTAAAAGTAATGGTTTTCTAAATATTCTAAAAATCGAAGATAACATTCCAAAAACATTTTCTGATATTCTTCTCGCTCCACTGAGACGGTAATTAAATATCCTTTTGGGAGACCCTTTCTCCTGAGCCCCAGGGTAGGGTTTCAGTAAATTTGGTGATAATGGGAAGGCATCATCCCCTAAAAATACGTGAGGGACTAATTTCTCACGTCCTGGTAAAGCGCTATATTCTGGAAGGTTGAGTTTGCAGCCAGTTAATAGTTTTTTGAATAATGTATTATCGAAAACTCCTCCATCAGATATTCTCCCTTGGGAGCCTACATGAAAATACAAAAATCGGTAATTAGCATCCATTACGCCGAACAGAACGATGCTAAAAAACGATTTGTAATTGAAGAACTCACTTCCACTGTTTTTTGGTGCTTGTATTGCAATATGCTTGCCATCCATGACGCCTACACATTTTGGAAAATTCCAAAGAACACTGAAACCATTAGTAAGTGTTTCCCATTCTTGAGCAGTTTTAGGCATCTGAAATACAAAGATATCCATTACTTATGCTAAAAATGTACATCACTGTAATTACATTTTATACAATGTATTTTTCTTTTCAGGATGACCTTAATGACTCTTCCTCCTCCGAAACTGACTTAGATTATTCACAAGTAACAGACTGTGATGAATCTGGAAATGAGACCCAAGAATTTCAAGATGTAGCAAATGGCAACGAAGGCATGCAAGACTTGTCTAAAGATGGTTCTCAAAAGCCATCAACAACTAACGCTGCTTGTCAGGAGCCTTCGGCATCTAACAAAGCCTCTCAAGAGCCTCGTAAGGAAACCGTGGAAAATCCGAACAGCACAAATCTTGATGAATTTAAACACCCTAATAAAACTAGACGTGTCACACAAACACTTAAAAGAAAAATCGATGATAACGCTCAAAAAGAAGAGGCATATAAAATAATTCAAGACATACAAAATAAACGACAGCGAGACAAATTCGATGTATTTGGAGAACATATGGCGTGTAAAGTTAAAGATTTGAAGACCACCTGCGCACAAAATATTGTAGAACATCTTATAAGTAATATTTTGTTCGATGCAAGTATGGGTAAATATGATTATGGAATGCCACAATCAACTAACACATATGAGCCAATTTTATCAATGCAACCTTTCACGAGACCACAATCACATTCATCGTATTGCAGCACACCAGCTACATCACCAGCGGAGACATACATACAAAACTCTTCAGACTCCTCTACTGCTTTTGGTTCTCCAAACATTATCACAGAGGCATTTCAATTAAGTAACATGTGAAAGTTCTAAATTTGTCAATAAAAAAAGTACAATAACTTACCTTAACTTGGTCTTTAATTGCGTTTACTAGCGCAGCACATACTTCTGGTACTATCTTTGAGATAGCTTGTTTCGAAATCTTAAATAAATACATCAAGCTGCTGTAGGAATCTCCAGTTGCCAGAAAGCGCAATGTTACAGCTAATCGTTCTTGTGGAGGTATAGCCTTTCTACAGTTTGTATCTGCTTTTCTAATCACTGGTGCAATTTTTTGCAGCAAAAATTCCATATCTGAACTACTCATGCGCAAAAAATTTTTGAAGCACCCGTCGGTTCGAAGTTCTAATAAAACGTCATCTTTCTTTAAATCCGATAATAATTCCTGTCCACCATATTCTTCCCTTTTCTTCAAACTTGGACGGACCCAACATTTACGCTTCCGTTTTCGTGAATCACCACACAAAATTAGAAAGCACGCGGTAGCAGTTAATAAGTCTTCCTCCATCATGTCACAAAACTACAGCAGTGTGGACAGAATGTTGTACTCAACTGAATTTGGATTCGACAAGTGCAAACATTCATTAACATTGTTGCACTAGTGAGGACAGTTTGTTTTATGTCAATGTTTAATGACTTTCAACATTTAGCAACTTGTTGCAACATAAAATTGCTACAAGTTGCCACATGTTGCTCCAGTGTGGACGTACCTTTACGACAAATGCACATGCCAACATTATTTTATATCGTGCCACTTTTGGCACGCGTACCACAATAGGTTCGCCAAACTAACAAGGTTTTAAGGTTAGCATCTTCCTCTTTTATGACGCACCTACCGTTAAAATAATATCATCGACAATTTTGGCATATTCTTGCCGGCAGCTTTCCACAAATTCCGCAGCTTATCCTCAACGCGATTTTTAACCCGCAATATGTCATATTTTGCAAATAAAACCCTCAATATTTATGCATATATCTGTAGATTAAAATCAGAAACCGATTCATCATAACCGCACAAAAGAAATATAACATTACCGTCGGAATTAAGTCCTACGGTCGCGTTGCCGTCCGATAAATCAACCCAACGAAAGCATTTACCATTTTAATGGGTCCGAATTACCATACGCACCCATTACGTAACGCTTTAAATAACATGGGAATAATGGTACTAATGCGATACCATCTTTTTAGCGGCTACTTTTTAACGCGTCGTGTGAGTCTTATTGTACCGAGTATATTGATTCTGTTTAACTAAAGATTACACACAACCGATGACTATTTTATGAATTGATATTTTAAATTAAGTTTTAAATTATAAAAAGCATAGAAGAAGAAGATAAGTAGAAAATAAAGAAATAAAGATAAATAACTTGAACTTTCATTTCCTCCCTAGACTAAGAATTTCCAGGTCTTTGCATCCAGAAGAATAGCAACAGTGGTTCATTTTCCCCTTGCGGCAACCTGAGCACTCTCAGGATCCCAGCTAGAGGATTTTTGGTGAAAAGGACCACTGTAACTTAGCCCTATTGGGTTGAGCTTCGGTCATACGAGACCAGTCGGTGGAACCTTTTCCTATCCCACTACGAATAGTAACATAATATTACCGGTCCATGTCCAACTCTCATCTATCTCATACTGGAGTTATTTTTATTTATTTATTTAACGTGCTTTATTTCCAAGAATGCATGCCTACTACGGGATCTTGTTTAGGTTTTTATGTTAGTTAAAACCTTTACATCTATTGGCTCTTCGAAAACTTATTAGGTCTTCACATCCACACACACACGCGGAGAGGTGAGGCCGTCTGGCGGGAGTCATTGTGACCCTGAGTTTTTTTCTGCTCAGAGTCTCAATGACTCCTTTCAGACTTGTTTCCACGCCCCTCTGCAGTACAGTTCCGCTTGTCTGATAAGGGGGTTTGGGTGATCTGGGGCCGAAGTTAGAATTTTCGTGTTTCTGTCGTGGAGAAACTGGAAAAGTGGTGTGAATTTGATGTCGTGGTGTAAATCTACGTTACGAATGAACCATGGGATGTCCATGGCGGTGCGGATTTAACGATTTTCGAGGGATTGGAGGCGGCCGATGTGGAAGGGGGCTGCGTGACCTCACGCCACTAAACCGTATGTGAGGGCGGGTCTGATGATGGTTTTGATGAGGAGGGTCTTGTTTTTGTGGCTTAGTGCGCTGTGGCGGTTGAGGAGGGACTAGAGAAGAGTATGTTATTCTGGCTTTGTTGAGGTTGCCTTGCATATTGCGTTGCCAGTGGATGGTTTTGTCTAGGGTGATACTGAGGTATTTCACTGCGTCAGACCATGGGGCATCGCATCCATCCAGGTTGACCGCATCGAAGTGAAGTTACCTTCTGCGGGCAAACTGGATGGTTTGGGTTTTATTGGGGTGGGGACGCAGTAACCTTGCGATGAAGGCGGTATCGTCGGCATAGAGGGCCAGGGTGTTCTCGGGGGGTTTAAGGACGTCGTGAGTGAAGATGTTGAAATGATGCGGGGATAGAACTGCTCCTTGTGGCTTGCTTTAAGGGTGCGGGGGGTTAATAGGGACTGTCCGATGCGGACTTTGATTTTGCGGCGGGCAAGGTAGGATTGAATGAGGCAGACCAAGTTTCAGGGATAACCCAGAGCTATCATCTTGTGAATCAGCCCGTCCTGCCAAACGGTGTCGAAGGCTTTTTCGATGTCGATGTCCCGACGTACTGATTCCAGTTGAAGCTCTGAGTTATGAACTCGGTGATTCGGAGGGCCTGGAGTTCGTAAATAAGATTTTCCCGAAGTCGGGAGAGGATTATGACTTCAATGATTTTGGCCATTGAGTTGAGGAGAGATATGGGGCGATAATTTTGGGGAAAGGTGAGATCCATTCCGGGCTTGGTGATCATGATGACGGTAGCTTCTTTTCGCTTATTAGGTCTTCTCATTTACGTAGAAAATTTATATCGGCTTCTTGCCTTGATTGGCGTGTGCGTTGTGCCGTGGTTGATATAAAGTTTTTAGCGGTGCAAGATAATTTGGCGCCTTTTTCTCAGCAATGTTTTGATATTGGTGAATTTAGTGCCACTCTACTATTAGTTGGGACCATTAGAAAGCCAGTCTTTAGGTAGTTTATAGGTTGCGTCTTGTCTAGCTCTCGTGTGTGCGGTTCATTGTGTGCCTGGGGACATCTGCGATTAGCGCCCTATTTTAAATCAGTTTACATGCCGGCTATTATAGACAAAGCAACTTATGCTAAATTTAACCTAAGTCTAAACCGTTATCAAAGAGTTTAATAAATAGAGAAATCACAAAATATATTACAATTAAAATCAAATAAAACCCTATCTCGATAATACTTTTCCAGGCTGTAATATGCCTTTTGAGCCAAAGTTCCTCTCACTATTCTGCGAAAAAGCAAATAATCCAATGATCTACACTTCACACTCAAATGATTATACACCTTTAGACTTTCATAAATTAGAGAGCGCTTAGTCAAAGTTGATCTAGGAATTTGAAGCCGAAGGTTAGAGCGTTGCCTAGTACTGTATACATTTTTAGTATTATTATTAGAAGATCTTTTATGTATTAAACATAGGGATCATAAAATAAATAGGCATATTACCGTCAAACTTCCTAAATAATGGCTGACAATGGTCTCGATGTTTTACCCCCCTCATATACCTAAGCGCTCCTCTCTGAAGAACGAAATCAGAATTTAAAAGATGTTGGTTACAGAAAGCCCAAAATACAATACCATATAATAATAATAATAATAATAATAATAATGTCTTTACTCTTTATATAATTAGATACGCGAAGTACAATAGAAAGTTATAAAGTGGGTGGCGGTATCCAACTATAGCTGCTCATATACAACCACCCTGTAGAAAGTGATTACTAATTCTAATGGCTAAATAGATGATACATATTTATATACAAATCAAAAGAGAAAAAAAAAGAATTAATGGAGAAGGGAACGTTCTCAGAAATTGTTTAAGAGTTTAAAAATATAAAGGTATAAACAGATATTTTTTTAAGAGAGATTAATAAATACAATTTTCGAAGAACCATACTAATTATGGCTAATGGTAGAGATAATAATGAGTACCTACATTGAGAAAAAGCGATTATATAATAATAAACAAAATGAAAGGTATTAAAAAGCAGTGCTACTCTTAGCGCAACCGGCGAATCGCCAGCATTAGGACGAGCTGGGGGCAGCCCTAATGTAATCAGGCAAGGAATTGAACGCGGTAACGGCAGTATAATTAAAAGAGCGCGGAAAAAATGCATCAGTGTGTCTGGGCACACTATACAAGTCTCTATGGCGAGTAAGAAGATTGTGCAGATCAGAACGTCTTACAAGTTTATCTAGCAAACATTTAGGAACTTTGTTGATCCCAGTCTTGTAGATCAGATCTAATATATGCAATTCGAATCTCTCCCTAAGTGAAACCCACCCTGACTCAATCAACGAGGGAGTGATATGGTCAAATTTACGAATACAAAAGCTAAATCTTAAACAAGCATTCTGGAATTTCTGCATACTATCCCTACCCCTCTGAAGTAAGGCAAGCCAGTAAGCAATATTGCAGTAAGCAAGGTGAGACAAAACAAGGGAGTCTGTGGGATAAAGTTTGGTAGCTGTATTAAAGATATCCCTATGCATGTATAAAAGTTTCAATTTGCCATACGTTTTCTGTATTAAGGATGAAACATGGTCAGAGTATCTCAGCTCAGAATCAATTAACAATCCCAATTCCCAATTCGTCTAAAACTAAGTTATGAGATTTCGAAACATCAATAATAGTTCTAAGATCATGATTGATTTTATCAACAGAAGTAGCAACATTAGAGGGGGAAAAAGAAAAATAACGTTGTACATCGTCCGCATATTAATGAGTCTCGCAAAAGTTAAGAAATTTACAGAAGTCGGAGGTGTAAATGGAGAAAATCAAGGGGCCCAAAATACTACCCTGAGCCACATCTCTGCCAAAATTATGAACAGGAGATGGATGATTGTTGTTTACGAAATAATTGTCGAAGAATTTTAAAGCCACTTCACTCAATCTCTTAAGGGATTCAAACAATAAGTGATATATCATTATTGGCCGCCGACTAACCAATGAGTTCATGCATAATATTTTCCATAAAAGGAAAACAACCCGATGCTGATCTCCTATTTAGTTTAGGGACATCTTATTCAAATTTAAGTTTAGAGCTTATAAATAATCCAAGAAATGTAATGGTTGCTTTATTTTCAGTTTGGTTGTTATCCAAGACAAGATCATGATAGTTAAAGTCAATAGTCAAAATATTCGTTTTTTTTTTCTATATTTAAACAAAGGGAGTTAGAGTCGAACCATGTTTTGATTTCTTGAAGATCTTGATTTATAAGATACTCTTCAAAAGTTTACCATTGCTTAAATGCCACAAAAGTGTAAACTGGCACTAATATCTACATTTGTAGAGTCGATTATATACAATAAAAGCAAAATAGGGCCCGACACAGAACCGTACAGATACGATAAAAACCACGCATGTGCTGTGTTACGAATGCCATAGTGCTGAATCTTCTGCAGCAGTACTCGGTGATTAGCAGAATCGAATGCCTTGGACAAATCACAGAATACTGCCGCAACAAGATCGACATTGTTGAGGTTAAGGAAAATATTCTACAGGAGTGAGAAAATAGCATCACCAGTATTTTTGGATGACTGAAAGCCAAACTGACAGGAACTTATAAGACTGTCAGTTGCTAAGAAGATAAGTAGTCTAGATATGAATATAATATATAATAATAATAATAATAATTGTTATAAAAAAAAATAATTAAACCCACAACAAACAATTTAAGTGTTTTATAAAGAACCCAAATTACGCCCTGGAGGATGTTCTTCAGACACCCCTTAGCTAGCTCAACTCAGGGTAGGTTCGCTATTTTGTTTCTAGTTTGAGAGGTTTAGCACTCTTATAAGTAAGTTATAGTCAAATCCTGAAGGCGCCACCTTAGTTTTATTTTGCCTTTAAATGTTCTAGTGTTTGGCCTCAGATAAAAACAAACTAGGAAAAAAAACACTTATGTCACAATCGGTATACCCTAGCTTATTATAAGCTCTCATTCACTCAAGTCCTCAATGTCACTCTATTTAAAATAAAAGCCAAATTTTCGCAGAGGCCAATACAAATATTTATTCTTAAAGTGTTGTTAAGCCCTTGGTTACTTGGTTTTATAAATGCAAGCTCCTCTTACTTTGGTGGACAATAGATACGATCACGAAATACTTATCTCAATTTTACATTACGTGGGCTTCTCAGAAAATGCAGTAAAGTTAATTAGTTCTTTTCTATCAGATCGCACACAAAGAGTAATTATTAATAAAGATATTTCTGACTGTCTCGAGTGCCACACTGGAGTTCCCCAGGGAAGTATTTTAGGACCTCTGCTTTTTAGTATTTACACATCAAATTTTCATGCCTGTCTTAAAAATTGTCGCTACCATCTGTACGCTGACGATACGCAATTATATTTGTCATTTTTTCCTCGTGATTTCGCTATTGCTGAAGCAAAAATTAATACTGATTTAAATGCACTTTTTAAGGTATCCTCGGATCACATGCTTAAATTAAATCCAACCAAATATTTAGTACTTTTGTTAGGAAATGGCGCTGCCATCGATAACCTCAATAACCGTATGCATATTAGAATTGAAAATAATGATTTGCCATTCGTGCAAAAATGTAAAAGTTTGGGCTTAATTTTGGACTCTGAACTACGTTTCAAAATGCATGTTAATTATATCTTAAAAAAAGTATATTTTTCTTTAAAGGCGTTGTACCCACTTCGGCACTTTCTCGACAGGGAGATCAAAAAATTATTGTGTGACTCTTTAGTTTTATCGCATTTCAACCATTGCGATAATGTTTATGGTCCTTGTTTGGATGCTGCTGATGTGCACAGAATACAGAAAGTCCAAAATAATTGTTTGCGTTTAATATTTGGAATCCGCCGACGTAACAGAATATCACATAAGCTTAAAGACCTCTATTGGCTTAACATGGTTAATAGGCGTAAACTGCATGCAACTTGCCTCTATTACAAAATTTTAAAATTTCGTTCTCCTCCCTACCTCTATAATAAAATTACTTTTCGTACAGATGTTCATCACTTAAATTTACGTAGAAAAAACATAAACATTCCAAAACATAAACATGAGTTTTTTAAAAGATCTTTTTCATATAATGTTGCCTTATTAATTAATTCATTAGATCTGGATTTGGCTCAAGTCAATATGTCATGTAATTCCTTTAAAAATAAATTGAATAAAATCTTGTTTAACAACCAGTGTCATGGTCAGAGATTATAAGTAGTGGAAATTTTTTATTTATCTCTTTTCTGCTTCTTTTTTTTTTTCTTTTCTCTTCCTATCACTAGTAAATCTAGTAGGAGTGGGTATCTTCGGGATGTATGTGTGTAGCAGCGCACTAATGACATAAAGTATTATATTATTTAAGCTTTTGGCCTCATGTTAATAACAGAATCTGCCGAGTGCAGAAGTCTGAAATGATGGCCATTTATTTGCTCGTGTTTATAGTATAAATATCATTTTATTTATTTCCAATTTTTTTTATAAAATATTGTAATGCTGTAAATGTATGGGTAAATAATAAACAGTTATTTATTTTTATTAATTTATTATATACTTAAAGTTAAAAGATAAATAAGTGGAATGAAATATTAAAGTGATAGTACTAGGTTTGACAATGAAATTTCTGAAGGTTTAAATTTATAAAGTTTATCGATAAAAGAAAGCAAAAAGTCAAACCCTGTTTGACAGGGTCTTGCACAAGACGGCAACTGTCAGACCTACACTGTAAAAAATGACTGTTCAGCCTAATCTGGCAGCCACATAGACCTACATCCAGGACATTGCCTCAGAAAAGGAATTTCCGCAAGGTCTGTGCAAGAACCTCTCACAACTAACTAAATTTACCATAAAATCTCTATTAGAGTATATTACAATATCTTACTAGTACCTGTGGTTACTCAATAAGCATACCTACTAGCCACTCGGCATAGATAAATTAAAATGTCGAAGTTTCAAGTCTTAAATTTAGAAGAATCAAATGGCCTTTAGCCGGGAAACAAAAATATTTACTTTATAATCATAAATTGTAACTATATTTACAACAAAAGTAGCTGTAACAGACTACCTAACGTTCTAATGTCGACATACGCTACACGTTTACATTACACAAGCTCTATACATAACATGGGTGCAAAACTTTACCAAAACACTGCATGGTGAACAATACGCAAAAGCAAAATATTGATATTTTAAGTTGTTACTATGTTACAACATACTCAAGACTCAAGAAAAATGGTACTTAGCTAAAACCTTACGTGCTACCCAGGGTTCATGAAGATTCAATCTTCACACACACACACACATGGTCCCTGAAACAGCTAACGTGGATAGTGCTACACAGCTAGTCTCCAAAGATTCCAATAATACACGGCAACTGGCACGTCCCGCGTCCAGGCAATTCCAACAAAAATAAACTAGTACATCACTTTGTACTCGGACTTTTAGCCCCTACCAAAAAAAAACCCTCAAATAACTAACGAGGGTTCCCAATTTACCAGATGGCGTCTATGACCGCTGTTGAAGTTCATTAAAGCATTTTAAATCGGCATTCCGCCCAAAGGAATAAGCAACTACAAGACCATACCCTTTTTAAAACATTTGTGGATGCTTTATCGACACTGCATTAGTCTGCCCGGCCCAAAAAAAAACTAAATTTGGGGAGCTACTTCCACAAACGTGCTCTAACTTCCAGTGTCCATGGTCGAAAGGGACGATTCTTATTTTTCTCCAACATAAACTAAGCTCTTTCAACAACACAGAAAACTCATGGCGATCGAAGTCGACCCACGCGACCAAGCAAAAATTAACCAGTAAGTAAGTCGCTGTGAAAACGCACAGAAACTGTCAGTCTGACACTGACCTCTTATCGATTTTCTTAAAATACAGCTGACTTACAACATTCGAGACGATTAACCTACAACTTTTATACTAGGTTAAACAGTTATAAATTACCAATTACCAATTAACTAAAAGAAAGATTTGAAATCTGCAAGTAGTATTAAACGATGAACAGAAGAAATCAATCCATTTAGCTATGTCGTACAAGATACAAAACATTCCTGAAATATAAACAACAACAAAGGTTTGAAACTAAATATAATGAAGATTTTTCAGGTAACTTAATTAACAATTAATGTTTAAGGTAAGAGTCTTCATATGTATTTTAACAATTTAAAACCGAAAACTTAACAGAGATAATCAAGGTTATAAAATGCAATTTTCGAACTGTAACATAATAAATGATTTTTATTTTCCTACTCATAATTTTTTTTTACATATTTTAACATTTAATTACACTTAAATCTAAACAAGAAAATAAATGCCAACATTTTCAGACTTCTGCACTGAAGTGCAGATTCTGTTTATTATAATGTGGCCTTGTGTTTTGAAAAACAAAGTTATTTTATCCTTAAACTACCTATACTAAAAATAATAAGTTGAAAATGAAAATGTAGATAAGAAGCACCAAATCGACAGAGAGAGAGAGCAGGAGAGAGAGAGAGACAGATAGAGAAAGAGGGATAAGAGACGAAAATTTCTAAGGACTGCTTACTAATAAATAAATAAATGTATAGGGCACTTTCGTTGTTACGTTAATAACTTTTTTATATATTTATTTTTAAAGGTTTGGCAAGATAGGGTAAGTTATGCTAAGTTTAAGTCGAGGGAATTTATGAGTACAGAAATATTGTAAGAAAATGATCGTTTCAAAAATTCATTTTTATGCTTTGGAATTGTTAAATTTTGCCTACGCAAATTTAAGTGATGAACATCAGTCCTAAACGTTATTTTATTGTATAAATAATTAGGGGAACGAAATTTTAAAATTTTATAATAAAAGCATGCAGCATGAAGTTTACGTCGATTGTACATATTAAGCCAAGCATATTTATTCAATTAGTTTGGCAAGGGCGGAAAGGAGCGAGATAGATCGATGGTTCGAAGGTTACTATGTATAATAGCGTGTTGTGTAAGACATGGTCTTGTGCTATCACCTCTTCTATTCAATATCTAAGCTAGGAACAAATTATTAGTAAAACGTGACGGTGTTAATACCTGGCACCAATACAACACATCAGATGACCTGATCATATTACTCTGAATGTATTTTCAAAATTTTGACCAGCCCGAAAATAAATTATTCAGACTTAAATCGAGCAAGCCCTGTCTAAGGAAGTGTTAATTACTATTGTAGTATTGTAGAACAACTGTGAGGATCATCAACATCCAGAGCACTTGAGGCAAATAGAATTTTTGATGTGGTATCCACCATGTACGTATACTGTAATGATTGTCAACATGTACACTCCATGGGGGCATTAGGCATTTAATACTGGCAAATAAATCAACAAAAATTACATCACCCACATAAATTCGTCACACTCGTTCGCATTATATCAATTCCGAAACTTATTTATTTACATTATTCGAATAGTTCGTCTCAATGCATAAACGGAACCGGGTGGGTTCCACCCCCGCTGCGACCCCCTATCGTTTGTAGATAATCATTTTCTTCTCGTATTAATGCTGAACTTGCCGAGATTCCGTAATAAGGCGTTCTAGTTGATGTTAGGATTATCTCGGCCATTGGTGTAGAAGCAAATATAGTTTTAAAAATATATGTCTGCATATAGGTACAAAAGAGAACAAGTAGGTAATGAACTAGTGTAAGATAAGATTAATAAACTTCTTAATTGGATTGCTGGGCGCTGGTGTTGTATCAATTGGGTGCCTTTAAATGTTTTTCTTATTTAATGATTCATTCGTCATGCAAATATACTCCCTACACTAGATTCTGCAGGACCTGTATATTTACTTCGTTTATGTAAATATCTCGTTTTGCTCTCCAATGTAGTTTTCCGTTCGTTAAAGCTCCAGTAGATTTGCTCAGCGTTCGGATATTGCAAAATGTGTCTAGTACTCGGAAAAAGCTCGTATTATCTTAATGTTGCCAGTAATTATTTGTGCTCACAAAACTACTGCAATTAGTGCAAAAATTTTCATTTTTGCAGGCACATAGAATGCATGAAGCGAATCCTTCTTTTTCTTTATGAAAATTTTTTTAGGAAATCGTTGTACAATAATACAATTTGAAATAGAGTCACTTACTTGCTCCACATATTGGTCAGTATCTAAAATGTTTTAAAACGATTTCCTCTATCTTTGAAGGGGAAAAGTATTGTACGCTCTCTACGGTCATAATTGGGATCAACATATTCTCGTGGATAAGCTAGAAATATGGGCGCACGAGTACGATGCAGCTCTTATTTTCAATCTCCGTCACAAGGTGGAGATATTCTCCCTTCGTCACGGGGCAGAAACACTCAAAAACTTTGAACCTATTTTTAAATGAAGCTATTTCTGTAATAATGACGACAGGGGCATACATAGTTCAATGGCGTTGCCAACTTCTACAGAAGAAGAACCTTTATTACTTAATAAGGAGTTTGATATATATATTATTTCCATCTGTAGAAGAGATATAAGCATAATAAGTAACTCGGAAATGTAGAGACGAGAGACTCAAAAATACCTCAATGAACCCAGAGCAGAAAATTCCAAAGCCAAAGATTTATTAGATTGGTGGAAAAGGCATGAAAATATTTACCCTCCATTGCCAAAAAGGATAAGTGCTCCAGGAACATCAGCCATTCGCTTGATGGGTGACCATGAGCTGACAAACAACCTAGAAAGCCTTAAAGATCGAAGACAAGTTGGCGACTTGAGTCTATTTTACAAATATTTTTATGGTAAGTGTTCAACTGAGGTTGCCCGCTTGATTCCACCCCAAAGCGGTGCATAGTAGAACTAGAGCCACTGCAGCCCACCTGTATGTAGTTCAGCTTAGTGTCCCTCGAACGACACTGTTTAAAATTCTTTTAACTGGAGAACGTCATCACTCTGGAACAACCTCCCTGAGGCCGTGTTCCCCAACGAGTATAATCTCCAAAGATTCAAGACAAACGTGAATCGTTTCCTGCGTACACGCACCGCTCGTAGAACGGCATAAAGGATTAATCCTGTTGTAATGTGCCTCATCATAAAAAAGAACAAAAAAAAAACGAGCTGGTTTAACGATATAGAAAACCAGTAACAGACTAGCTCATGATTCCATAAGAAGTCTTAATTGCCTTAATTCGTGACTTTTGAATTATTGTTTAAAATAATAAAACTTAAGTTATTAAATCTTTTAAAATCCAGGTTGTGTCTTTAGTTTGAAGATAGACTTAAGATTTTTTTCATTACGTTCCTATATACATCTACACGTATTTACGTTAAAATGTTTTTGATTAGGTCTATTTAAAATCATTAAGGCCCGGTTTAATAATGTGCTGGCAAAGTCTCTGACTGTTACCAGGAGCATACATTTTATCTCCCTGGTAAACCTTTAGACAACTTCTGATCAGTTAATCAATAAAACTTTAACCTAATGACAGATAACCAGAGCTCTACAATTTGGCAACATGAGGTTGCAAAATCCACGAAACTAAAGAAGATATTATGGGGTTATGTTACAAGTTTTACCATAGATCATTTTTGTCATAACATGACGTATTCTTTTAAGTTTTGGCGTATTTTCATTAATCCAAGTGTATTGGAAGTTCAAGTTACTTCAGGAATATGAAGAAAGAAAATATAGATATACTATAATCGTATATATTTTATGTAGCTATTTTTGTTAAATGTACCATTGCGATAAAAAAAAGTAGTACAACAAAATATAATTTAATCTGCTGGTCTATTATAAAATATTTTCTTTCAAACTGATAACTCAGTGTCACCAGAATTCTTGTGTCAGTGTCATGTAATTTTTAAAAAATGCCTTTAACTTGAGAGCAAAAATCGATCATATTTACGCGATTAAGGGATGGGGTTCCCATAAGGGACATTGCAGGCGCATTAGGGATAAACAAAAAAACAGTGTTGTTGGCTAAATCCAAAATTCGAGAACATGGAAGTATTGTGAGAAACCCAGGTTCTGGTCGCCCAAAAGTTTCCACCGATGACGAAGATACAACTTTAATTAATTATTTAAGGGACAACCCATTCGGGACCGCTATTAAGGCTAAAGAAGAAACCCATTTTCCTGGATCTTCAATTACAGCTCGAAGAAGAATTCGGGGGTCTAAACTCAAAAATAGGTGTTCTGCAAACAAAATATATTTAACAGAACTAAATAAGCAAAGACGAGTACAATTTGCTCACGAATACCAAAACCAACTGTGGGAGTCTGTAGTTTTTTCAGATGAGAAAACGTTCCAGTCCTGTAACAATGGAAAAGTCCGAGTATATAGACCCATAAACACAAGGTATGATGAAAGATATACGCACAAGACAAATCAAAGTGGACGTTTTTCCGTAAATGTGTGGGGTTGGATTAGTGCTAGAGGCCCAGGAGTTTGTCAATTTGTGCAAGGGCGGCTAACTGCAGGAACATATTGCAACATATTAAATAATGTTATGGTGCCATCGGTTGAAGCCATATTCGGTGATCAAAATTATATTTTCCAACAAGATAATGCTCCCATTCATACTGCCCGCATAGTAAAAGATTACTTTCGACAAAATAACATCCAAGTTTTACCATGGCCTTCGAAGAGCCCCGACCTCAATCCCATAGAAAATGTCTGGGGAGAAATGACCAAGTTCATGTATAAACATGACTTTCATCCAAGAAATGAAGAAGAACTGCGCCAGGGGATAAACGCAGCATGGGATAATATAACCCAAGAGTATACAAGAAGCTTAGTCTTAAGTATGCCGCGTCGGTTACAAAAAGTAATTGAAAACAACGGCGCAATGACTAAATATTAAACAGCTGCTTTTAAGTATATATTATTTTAGGATGTTGCATTTAGAAATGTTTACTTTTGGTTAAAATTTTGTATTTTTACTGTTTTTCCACTTTTGGCTTTTGTTGTTTTTGGCTTTTTTTTTATATTCAATATATAAATCGATAGTTGTTATACATACTCTATTATTTTATTTAAAAACTTGAAAAATTGCCCATTTTTAAAAGGTAGGTAAATTTTTTAAAGCACCTTTATTACAATACTTTTATTTCGCCACGTATATAGTAGATTACCAAATTCATGGTAACGCCTAAAAAGTTAGGTGGCATAATTATATTGTTTTCATAGTGACGACGATATCCACTTCTCGATATCCTTATAGACCAAGAGTTCTATCTGGGACTACTAATTCTTGTACTACTTTTTTTTTATCGCAAAGGTACCTACTTTAAGTCCTAATATCTATAGCCCAGCGAAATATTGTTCTACAATAGTGGATTTATATGCATCACACTGTTCTTGTACTATTTCGTTATTACCTGGAACCGTCGTTTATTAAAACTTCTATTTCTTCATCAATTAGCAACTCATCAGGTTCAATTTGGGATCTTGCTAAATTGTGCAAAAGTGAAGTTGCCACTATTATATCTTGCGTTAACTCCAATTTAGTTCTCAGCCCCAATGCTAAACAAGAAAATTTCCTTTTCCATACTCTTATACATCTCTCTATTGCATTTCTTCTTCTAACAAGGGACTCCTGATATCTCCTCTCGGCAACCGTAATGGGGTTATTTAAGGGCGTTATAAAATTTTGATTTACTGCTATCCACTATCCCCTATAGAAAGACAGTTTTCAATATTTCCTAATCGCCACTTGAGATTGATATTGATATACACTATCATATCATGAGTTGATCCAGGCCACCGAGCAACAATATTTCGAATTTTTCGAATTTTTAAATCATGATCGCAGGCCACTATTACATTAAGTGAATTCTGAATTTCTATTTCTATAATATTCTTTTTACATGAGTTCCATCTACTAATAAAATTACTCTAGGAAATCTTGCAATGTTAAAAATCCTTGCTGAATTATGGTTTTTTCTTCAGGAGCTGTAGGAAAATTTACATAATAATTTTTTACAGAGCAGATTGCATTTGTGACCCTTCTTACTAAATTCGATACTGTAGATTTATGCACACCAGCATGATCCCCGGACGAAATTATAAACTCTCCAGCAGCATAAAAGCGGAGATAAAGCAGGAATTGTTGCAAAGGGCTTAGAACACAGTTCCTATAAAATAAAGAAAAGCCGGTCAAAATCAAAGTATATATAATAATTTCAACTAAAATCCTATGGATAGCGAATCATATTTTCTATTCGATGTAAAAAAAGGTGCACGGTTTCCTCAGACAATCTAAAACGATTGACAAAATCGGTATCGTCCCAGTAATTTATGGGATTTGGGCGGTGGTGAAAAATTCTTGGTTTTCTTAATACTCTAGTAACATAATCTTCCAAATCATCATCTGAATTCGATTCATCCGAAAAAATGTTGACATAAAAAAACACATTAATTTTATTGCCAAAAATTACTAAATTGAGGTTATAACATTTTTGTTTTAACTTTTAACCCACTGGCAAACCGTTAACAGCCAATTTTTCTGCTGGGTAAATTATCCTTCTGGCAAAGATTTTCATCTTACTGTTAATGCTATCAGGAGATTAATAAACAGATTTTTTCATTAACAGCAGAATAACTATGCCAAAGACTTTGCCAGCACATTATTAAACCAGACCTAAATGAGAGAAATATTCTCTAATCAAGGTACTTTTTTTAAAACCGTGCAAAGACTAGATTTTTTATTTAAAGAGATAGATCCATAGTTCTAAAAGCGAATTTTAAGATAATAGTCCAAATAAGAAAGATGAGGAAACTAATTATTTCCAGCGTTGCCAGTTTTGGGGAGTTATTCCAGGAAATATATTTTCCTATATGACGAAACTGCATCCCAAATTTGAATACATCTCATGGTTTTAAATTAAACACGTAGAATACAAAATATTGATTAGAATTGCAGTTTACAAGCTATTGGCGATTAAATTTTGATTACATCCATATTGCGAATGAGAGATAAAACTAAATTTACAGCAATAAAAAACAGCAACAATGGCTTGAACACTGCTATTCTTATCAAAAAATTTTGCTCTCTGTGTTTTGTTTAGGTACAATCATAAAATATCATCGTCAATATTAAAATTTGTTAGAGAAATGCAGGGCCATTTAAGAAAATATGTTTTTCTGAAGAAACTTCTAAACTGACAGAAGTTAGTTTGTTTTCTTATATTTTTAAGTTGATATATTCTCTAAAACCTCGCTTTTGAAACTATGGGTCTATCTCTTTAAATAAAAAAGTTAGCCTATTTCAAGTTTTATAACCCTGGATTAAGATTTCTTGAAAATAAATCTTGGTATTGACATAACATTTTTTGTCTTGTCTTGATTTTTTGATAAGGTCCCCTGATCTTGAATTTATCAAGATTTTGGCGATCACTAACTCCATTTGACCCAATTTTCATATACAGTGTGTATCAGCCAAATGGAATAAATTCGATAATCAATACATGGGGGCGTGTCCGAAAAAACGCTCGGACACGTCGATTGGTATTTCTAGTTGCGCATTTTTTTCAATAAAAACTTTTTATACAGGGTGTGTCATGTAATAGTGGCCAATAGTAACTTTCTTATTTTAAATGCATGTTATTAATTTAATTTTTGGATTCCTCAGAAAATTTTAGACATACTTCATGTACAATGTACCTATCTTCAACTGTTTCGGAAATATTAAGTATTTTCAGATTTATTGCAAAAATTAACAACACACTAAAAAACTAATGAGTAATACTGTTTATTTCTTGATAATGTAAAAACAAAAAAAAAAACATGTAGGAGATGTTGAAAATGTTTTTACTGATATGAAATAAAAAAAAAGTATAAATAGTTTTGTTTACTTTTGTTTAAAACGCCTGACCTTAGCAAATTGTTGTCTGTATGCATGACAGTAGTTGTCAGTGTTATAGTCGTTTGAAATTCGTTAACTGCATATCAGAAAAATAGTTTGTTTAACAGAAATGCACAAAACAACAATTCTACAGATGATTGGTTATGGAGATAAAACACGGACACAAATGGAAGTTGCTCGCTTATTTCATGAACAATTTCCAAATTTGCCGCCTATAACTCAAGGGACAATTAGTAAAATAGAAAAGCAGTTTCGCCAGCTTGGACATATAAAGCAGATAAAAAAAAGTAGCTTCCAATTCAATAAGTGATGATACCAAATTAGATATTATGCTTGAGTTTCAGGAAAACCCACATACTTCTAGTCGAAAAACAGCCCCAATGTTCGATGTTTGCCATTCATCGATTATTCGAACATTACAAGAAAATAAAATGTATCCCTATAAAATGATACCTACTCATGAGCTCATGGAAGACGATTTTGATTAGAGAACGTACTTTTGTGAACAAATGATGGCAATGTTAAATAACAATGTGATCCAATTAGAACATGTTTTGTTTTCTGATGAGTGCACCTTTACAATTCACGGTGATGCTAACCGTCAGAATTGCCGCTATTGGTCTAGGGAAAATCCTCACTGGATGAAAGAAGAATATACGCAATATCCTGAAAAGGTTAATGTTTGGGCAGGAATTGTTGGAGATCATATCATAGGTCCCTTTTTCATTAATGGCAATTTAAATGGCGATAATTATTTAGCACTGCTCCAAAATAATGTCTTGCCAACTTTGACAAACTTATATCCTGATCCAGGAAACCCACAACTTCCAGCGAATATGATATGGTTTCAGCAAGATGGAGCACCGCCCCATTACCAAATCAATGTCCGGCAGTACCTCAACCGAGTATTTCCAAATCGGTGGATAGGGAGGATCGATGGAATGGCCAGCACGATCCCCTGATCTGACGCCATTAGACTTCTTCTTATGGGGTTATGTCAAAAATATTGTATAGAGAACTAAACCCCTCGACTTAGCTGACTTAAGAAGACGCATAACGCTTGCGACTAGATCGGTCACGCCTGAGATATTTAGTAACATTAGAGGAAATTTTTATTTAAGATTAGGATCTCCTACATTAATGTTTCTTTTTTGTTTTTACATTATCAAGAAATAAACAGTGTTACTTATTAATTTTTTAGTGTGTTGTTAATTTTTGCAATAAATCTGAAAACACGTAATATTTCCGAAACAGTTGAAGATAGGTATAGGATATTGTACATAAAATATGTCTAAAATTTTCTGAAGAATCTAAAAATTGAATAATATATAGGGTGTTGCATTTAAAATAAGAAAGTTAGTATTGGCCACTGTTACATGACATACCCTGTATTAAAAATTTTTATTGAAAAAAATGCGCAACTAGAAATACCAATAGACGTGTCCAAGCGTTCTTTCGGACACGCGTCGATGTATTTATTATCGAATTTATTCCATTTGGCTGATACACACTGTATTGTTAAAGTATAACTTAGTGGCGGCTTGTCAGAGGAGGCAGTGCCTCCCCGTTGTGCTCTGCTACAAATGAAATAGTAATTCCATATTTTATTAGCTTAAATAGTTTTCTTAAATAGGAGCCCACTGCAAGCGCTAATATCGACCCACCCGTGACGTGTCGGTGACATCACGAACCGAAACTAACCTATCCCTTGTCTATGGTAATGTCTACTTCATCTCATCAAGTCAGAAGCAGAAAGATTTCGCCAATGGGTGACTAATTTTGACATTTAAAAACCTCTATACATAGATTATCAAGTAAGGCCTTATATCGAAAAATTATATTACTAGTGGGTATATAAAAACCTTATGTGTAGCCTAAAGCTGGATTTATGAACTTGAGAAGTTGGTGAGATTCGATATTCGACAGTCCAGAATATGGCATTTATAAAGTCAGTAGCGAAGTTCGAAAAGTTGTTGTGTGATTGGTTGAAATTTTTGTTCAGTAGAATGATACAGAATACTGACATTAAATTTGACTGTGAAAGTTTTGACAGATTGTAAATTATTAATTTCTTTGCTTATAATTTTGTTCGATTCCAAATAAAAATTAAGTCGTTTTTGAGTTCCGTGCTGTGGTAAAAATGTTATATTATCACACCCTGTTTGCGGCGACATTTTTGTTTTACGCGGCTTATAGGACAAGGCGTAGCGATCGCCGCTTTAAACGCGACCAATAAATGTGAGGAGAATAGGGGCAGGTGGATATGATTATTTTAGAAAAATGAGGTCTTGGGATACACCGCAGTTTTTTAAATATACAAGAATGACTATTCCAGTTTTTAATTTATATTATTTTATAATCTCTATAACCTAAGTTGTAGATAAATTCATAAATTTAGATTAAGTCGAGTAACAATAAATTAGCAGTGGCGGCTCTACCATAAGGTCATTCGGGCAATGACCTCCCACGCCACACCACCACCTAACACTAATCTTGTTAATATTTAAATTTAAAATCAAAATCCATTTAATCAATCAAACTTTAGTTCTGCTCTGGTACTACTACCTCTAAAATATCCCTCGTATTTAATGTAACGCACGCAATGAGCGAGAGAAACTAGCCGTAAAGCTACTTTTTGTGCGTCCCCGCAAAATCTTCAGGTCAATATTGAGCTTGACCACGAAAATTGGCGTCACGCAACAAATCCTATGAGGGTAAGAAGAGGAATAAATAGCATGCTATCACTCTCGCGCTTGCATGAAACGCCAAGAAATAGAGCTTTTCTGGGCTGTCAGCCGGTTTTCTTTTTTCGATTGAGCTCGAACGCACGTTTTAATTTTTAGAATGTGGTGGAAAAAGACGGAAGACGGGCTGTTACTGCAGACTGCTAATTTGCACAATAATAGGAATGTTGATTTCATATCGAAAAAAAATGTCGCATCGTCGCCTAGTGAAGTGACTGCGCTGCCGCTGCATGAGCGTTGTTGTTGGCGAACGAAATCATACCTACATCCATTATTAAAAATATATCCATATTCGATAGTTACTTTTTTATATATTACATACTCTGATATATCGGAATAAAAGACTAATAAGTATATATCGAAAAAGTATCATCCATGTGATATTATCGATAATATGTTTTCAACATCCACACCTAACCTTACTTTGGTTTGTTAACATTTAATTAAATATTTATTTTAGGCGCGCAATCGAATATTTTTGTTAGTTTGTTTTTAAAATTAATTAGGTATTAAACACTAAAATTGTCCTGTTAGTAGTTCGCGAAACTGTATTTAAAAGAAAGCAATGGTTTATCTTTCGAAAAACTCCTGGAATTTGAACATTTAGGTGCTCGGGACAAAAATAAAAGTGGTTTGGAGATGGTTTTCTGCTTTCCGTGTTTTTCTTTTCCTGCATTCGATTTTTGCAGTAAAAGGGGGGTTAATGATTTAAAACATATAAAGAAAAAATTTTAAAACACAGAACTCAAGTGCATGGTGAGTTTAAACAAATAAAACATATAAAAAGTTATAGGATAGGGTAAGTTTTTTTCGTATGTTTTATGTTTTTTTTTAATCAGTGAGTTTCGGATTCTTTGCTTTTTTTTCCTTTTTAAAAGCAAGGAATATGAACCAAAAAAAAACGGGTAATGCATTCAAAATTTTTTTCTTTATTTTCTTAACTGCGTTTTGACCCCCCTGCCGAATTGACCAGGAGCCGCCACTGTAAATTAGTGCCATCATTGTCTATACTATCCATTTCTGGCTTTCCAATTTCTGGCGCAAAAGACAATACTAAGCTTAAGACAAACAGAAAATACAAATACAAATGACGGAAGGACGACGTAAACACCGAAGAGCCCAAACGCGACAAAAAAAAAAGACATTTGACATTTCGCTGTAACCACATGACTTTAAAATAGCCTCTTCATTGGTCAAAACGAACCTCTCGAACTCCGAACATAAAAATTGGTTATATCGAACTTTCTGAAACTTACGAACTTTGCACGAACTGAGTTTATAAATTGAACTGAGTGTTCCCTTGAGTTTAAATTGAAACTCTTATTTCCAACGCCAACTGAACCTCAACCTCGCCAACTTTTCGAGTTTATAAATCCAGCTTAAAGCATGCTAATTTGAGATATCTGTATTCCAGACCTAATTCAACACATAAGTCGCTTACTATTTGGCCACTTGCCTGAGCTGAGCTGACATAAACCAACTAAGTTGTCGTTTCATTTGACCAAGAGAGTCAAATTTTCTTAGTCTAATTTCCTACCCCCTTATTGATTTATGTACCAACAATTTGGCATAAACTCGCAAAATGATAATTTTATTTGCAATTCAGTAAAGATATTTCTTCAAGTTAGCTTAGCTCAGACAAGTAGGCCCAATAATATTAATAAGCGACTATAATTTAGATCGTGACTTTACATTTGCATCTATTTTTTCTAAAACGGACTCAGTTTATTAGCTAATTTTAAATAGATGTGTTAAAAAATACTCAATGCACATCTAAATGTTAGTTAAGAATATTAAGATTAACAATTAATGTGGTACCTACGATATTACAAACGTTACCATACACGGCGACTGATTATTTCCATTCAAAAGCTGTTTCTAAAAACGACATTTTTGATCATATCGATTTGAATGATAATGGACTATTAGGATTAGGTTAATTTTAAACGGATTCTGTTTGGTCAACAAGTATAGGTAGGTACGGCACGTTATTAATTTTAAGCTTCTTACGACCACGCAAGCAATATTTATTTGAAGTTGAAACGTAAACACTCATTCATTTTAAGACAAATGCTATATAAAATTTTTTATTTATGCAACTGTTGCGGAAAATGCGTTATATAAGTTGCATGCTAATATAGTAAAGTAGATACAAGTATTATAAAGCATCATCTTAGCGCAAGCATCAATGTTTTCTAACGGGGCAAGTGCGCTTATAGCGTTATAAGATAGGTAGGTACTTTATACTTTTTTTCCTATTTTCTATTTTTTTTTTTTTGAAAAAAATCCATATTTATAAAGATTATTTCACTCATTCATATTTCGACCAATAGAAACGCATTTTGACGTAAAAAAATGTTTTTTCTAGAAACGTGTTAAAAATGGAACTTTTAACACTGTCTACTAGCCTTAAAAATGTTACTTTAAGGCACTAGTGCCTTAAAATATCTACTTTAAGGCACTAGTGTTAAAAGTAAAATGTCAATTAAAAAAAAAAAACGTAAAAAAACATTTCTATTTTAAAGAAAGAAAACAAGGTCTGTATATAATTCTTGAATATTTCTATTTTATTTATTTACATTTCTATTTTAATTATTTACACTTATAGATAGTACATACAATTTGAAAAATTTGAAAAATTAATTCTTTCCTCAGTTCTGCTGTTCTTCGCGGTTAAGGATGATTGAACAGAAACAGCAGCATGTCCAGTTGATGTTGAAGCATCATCGGCTGTACTGTAAGCAATTTTCGAGCAATAGAATTTTTATTTTCCAAGGAATCCACGATGTACTTTTCCGCAACGGTTGAGGATTTCCATCCCCCATGCCGCTTAATTGTCGTCAAATTTGCTCCAGCATCGGCAAGTAAGCTCGCAGAGGAACGGCGAAAGCAATAGAGTGTTGAATTTGGAAGTTGCAGATATCTTACTATAGCAGCAGGAAATTTTCCGAACGTATTAATTCCGACCGGATTTCTGGTACATTTACCTTTTACATATTTTAAGAAGAGCCGCCGAGGTTCGACATCTGCTGGACGAAGATCAGTATAATTTCGATAAAAATCCAAATAAAATTTTTCAACGATAGTGAAATTTCGTGGTACCTTGGTTTTGGTATCTGATATTTTAATAACTAATGAAGTCTTGCTACGCTTTTATTTGCCCAAAGATTAAAAAAAAAGAATTTAATTTTAATTAAAAAAAAAGGAATTAACAGCAACAAAGTTCAGCCGAGGGTGAGAGGCCTTGAGAGAGCGAGCAAATGCCCTAGCTCAAATGCCGAAGAGTAGGGGGGGTAATAAGGGGCGCCACCGTTTTGTAGCCAGGCCAAAACGGAAGCCTCCGCGATCTCGGTGGGTGCTCACTCTCCACTGAACTTAATAATGAATAATAAAAAAAATTAAAAAGAAGAAAAGCAAATTACGAAGGGGTGTTGTGGGACGTCTCAAATAAAACTCAAAATTTTAAAAACACACTAATGCCGTTTATTAAAAGGAAAAATTAGTTTCCACTGACATTTATTTAAGCAAAAAAAGGAAAAATGAATGATTGGGTTTGATACCCAAGAAAATTAATTCAGGTAAATACTATACCAGCCCTGCGGTTATGATCACACCGGTTACACTTTAACAAAAAAAAATATTGGTTACACAAATAAAAGAATAGGAATAAAAACCTTACAGCAATATACTGGCCGGTTACGTTACCGATCAGCCAATTACGGTAGTTGGTTTGCCGGTTAGTCGGCTTCAGGTGCACCCTAGGTGGCACCCGATGTACCGCTTGGGTAGTACTGCTGGTCGGCCCTAGGTTAGAATCCTAGGTAGAAGCTGTAGCGCCTCTAGTTGAAAGGCGTAAAGAGGTGCCTAGGTAAGGGGCTAGGTACACGCGCCCAGGTAAAAGGACCCCGATGACAATGGGGTCTCACACTTTTCACGTTTCCTGACCTGCACTCCGTCGCTTTAAAATCCGGCTATGCCGTAAAAAAGCTTTCAATCCAATACTAAACTAAACCAAAGCAATTTAAAAGCTTTAATGAGAAAACGGTGTCCAAAATCCACTCACGTGTAAAAAAAATTGGCTGGACACACGCTTTCACGACGGAGACAGGTCAGTAAGTAAGTCAGGAAGGCCGTAACAATCGCGCACGACCTCCCGGAAGAGCTGCAATCCTACCAACAAAATAGAAAGCTTCCTGTCAATAAAAAGGGCGCTAGAATTCAAAACCTCGTACCTACACAAAAACCTAATGAACTAACCTAGCCGAAGCGAACCCGTACAAATAATAAAATAACCACAGAACGGAAACAAAAGAATTCTGGGTTACCATTGTACCCCTCCCTGCGCGACGGTGAAACTAAAGAAATTCGTTTTTTAATTAACTAATAAATGGGCAATATAAATTATTACCAAACACGGTCACCCGTATACAACCAACGGTACATCAGATAAATATTTCCCACATCTAAGGAATAAGCGATATAATCGATCTCGCAAAGGTCGATAGATGTCAACCTAGAAACTAAATGATTTTACACCAATTACCAGCTTTGAATAAACACCCAAGTGGCTCCTACATTACATAACGATAAACAGATTTCAATACAATGCAATTGGCTGGTAAAAATCACCCGATAGCAGTCAATATAATATCAATAAGTTAGGTCGATCGAAGAGATTAAAATCGATAGTGACGCCCACTTCTATTTATATAAATTAAAGGAACAGGGTTTATTTATAACCAACACAGTGAAATGTCCCTAACGATCAGATTGTCACACCATTCTAGAACCAAACAAAGGAAAATATAATACGGAAAATCCACTGTATTTCCCACGAAAATGTATTTGACACAACCATAGCGGTAAGTCCTATAACTTACTCTATTTACACCGTCTGTAGCTGACTGTTTTTAGGCTACTAACTTAGGACACGGTCTGCCATTTAACAAGGGAGAAAAATCGACTTTCAACCCCTAAGCCAAGGGAGATATGGAATCAAGATGAAAGATAAGGTAAGGATCTGCTTTATTAACCAGGCATTCGGCAGCCAGAGACCGTTTTAACAACTCTTACATACCTATATAACCTTACGTACAATCGAAGGCAAAATTACCTAAGATCTCAGTCTGCAGTCATAGAATTCAAATAGTTATCTTTATTTTAGGTACAACACAAGCTGGATCAGCTACTCGAGGTAACGGCATTGCAAAAAGATAAAGGAGGAACCAGGTAATCAACAAATGTCATAAGAAAGGAAAGCAACTTCTACACACCGAGAGAGAGCTATGTAACAGCGCAATTATACGAGTAATATATATATATATATGTATAGCCTTATTTTTACTAGTAAAATGTTTTATAAATATCTATGTACATTTAAAAACCAGCAAAACAAATATGTTGAAAGGTTCTTGACAAAAAGGTGAAGGCGACATAATAATAAACTTTAAATAAAATTTTGGTTTGTTTCAATTCACCACATACTAATGATTTTTCATAGAGCACATTGTACTACCTTAATGATTATTTCTCACACCTTAGCAAAAATAGGCTTTAACCCCTAGTACTAAAATTAAACCGTTACAACTCCCCTCTTCTTCGGCAGGAGAAAAACTTCCACTAAGAAGTTTTACGACGATAATTCAACTAAGTAATAACCAAACACAAAAAAAAAATTTATATAAGCGCCAGCACAAGAGAACACAAGGTACCCAGTTATGTATAATCCAATGAAGTTAACAGAAATATTCAGATAGGTAAGCTAACTCTAAATACGGAATCATCTATCAGTTATATGTACAAAATAATCACACGAGTTATCAATCAACTCCTAGACCAAAAAAAAGTTTGACGCTACCGACGTAGCCATTAAAATATAGCAGTCAATCACTAAAAGCAATAAAATAAAAATAATAGAAACCAAAAATCATTTCAAGCACTGTTGCACAGCCGACGACCCATGGAGACTCCGAGAGAGGAAAGGATGCAACCCCGAGCTGTTTGTATGGTATAGAGGTCAAAAAAGCGAACTTGATGGATATCGGACTTAAGTTAGCATTGCGTTGCAACCAAATGTGACTTGGCGAACCTCGTGTACTAACCTCATACAAACAAACTCGCGGTACAACCCCGCACCCACAAGAAAGACCCAAGGAAAGCAAATAAACAGCAGTACTTGAAAGGTGGAAAACTCAAGATAATCAATATCAACAAAAAAAAATAACAGTTGTAACCCAGATGTTCCACCAATCAAAGGGAGTATGTTTTAGTACACACTAAACTAAAAGATACAAACGTGTCGATGACAACTAAATGTACCACAGCCTTCAACGGAAAATTTAATTAGGGTGTTCCGAAAGGCGGCTCTGCTCCTGGCCTGGCGTATCACACGAGACCTGCGGACGAGGTCATACGCAGTAGTTTCGCCCTCCCCTGTGCTGCAGCAATGTACAGACTGAATCAGGGGTCAGACAGCCACCCCCACAATACAACTCTGCCCGCAAATCTGCCTTCAGCAGAACGAACATTCCACAAAAGACGGCAAAGCGCCATCCAGGGGCACCAACGGCCCCTCAGCCTTTTCTATAGCAAAAAAAAAGAAGGCTGTAACTAAATAGGACAAAATCGGTAAATATAAAGTCGGGCTATACCCGAGCCAAGACAAAATCGGTAAGTATAAAGCGTCTAAATGACGAAGTCAAAATCAATCAATAATCAATAAATCGCATCTGAGCGACATCAATAACGAAATTACTCCGTTACTTGCAATTCAGTTCCAACAGCGGCTTAAATCCCCAAATGGGTTATCTCACTCTATCTATAAAGCAACGTAAATCAATCAAAAATAACTCAAAGTCCAACAAAGTAAATCAAGCAAATGTATCAACAACGCAAATCAAGCAAAAACAGAGAGAGAAATTACGTCCTCGTTGCAAATATCCCGTACTCAACACGGTTTACAAAAAAAATTACAACGAAAACCTACCACTAAAACTAAAAGGAAGAACGAAGCACCAAAAAAAAAGGTCATCATGAATAAATAACGTCTTTAAGACGAGCGACAGCAAAGATCAACCGGCGTTAGCCAATCCATCCAAGCTAACCAAATAACTAAAGAGACAAATCAAGGTAAAAGTAAAATACTAAGTCCAAATCAGGGTAATCACTAAAGAAAATCCGGCAAAGCCAAATTTCCAAGGAATCAAGTCAAAATCGGTAGGTACTGAAATCGAAAGTAAAGATAGAATGATAGGAAGAAAAATAACGAAAAGTAAAACCTAAAAGACGAAAAGAAAGTCAACTCCTAGAGAAAACAAAGTCGTACCCACTCTTGTCTTGTTTCACGCCAAGACAACAGCATACACAACCACAGCCTGAATTGAGTGACCTTCAATTAAGTAATAAAGTAAATAAAAACATTTGGGAAGAAACAAGCAAGAATAAAGGTTCTACGTAATGAATGCCATAAAACTAATAGTATAAAATGTTAAATGCTGGAGTGGCAACCTAAAGACATAATCGATAAGCAAGAAACTATTGTACCGAAAAAAAAAATCTACAAAAAAGCTAATAATACACCGAAGGTGCTGAAGGCGAAGATTCATATAACAGGTTTGCCACAACATTTACAAGTGAAGTGAGAAGCCAACTGAAGGTTAACAACTCAGATACCCATTGTAGTAAACCGCTGAGGGCCTGATTCACTACTAACGACACAAACCGGCTGAAGGCGATTGGTCTGTCTCCGTACTCTTGATATGATTTCTACTATCACGGGTACGCCGTGCGGAGTATTTCTAACCAACTACATTCGGCCTGTCAAGTTTCACGCCGAGACAGAAACCGAACTTCATTAGAACTCCACGTCCGCTGGAGGTGATATAAAAATATTTGGAACAAAAAAAAAGAAAAAAGCGAACCTTTATTCGTTACTCACACACAAAAGAAATTAATAAAGTTTAAAGTAATGAAGTAAAAGAAAAGATAAGTAAAGATAAATAACTCAATTTATTCATTGTCCGAACTCTCACTTGTACAACTTGAGGTCCTGTACATGCCAAACACCTTTATTTTGACCGGTCTGATCTTGAAGCTCATATGTGCAAGTACCAGTCTTCCTTTTAATAATAAAAGGTCCTAAATATGTTGGTGCTAATTTGGCACTGTAGTATTTCGTGGCATCCGAGAGACTTTTATTTTTACGCCAAACTCTCTGTCCAGGTGTATATTCGACTGGTCGCCTACGTAAATTGTAACGTCGTTGGCTGATAAGGCGAGAAGCCTTGATCTTTTCCTGAACTTCCACATACAGTTTTAAAAATGCGGCTTGTCTCTTTTTGACATAATCTTGAGGATCCAAATCGATCTTGTGAATATCTTCGACGAAGTCTTGTCCATAAAGTTTATGCTCTCTTCCAAAATTTAGATAGTAAGGACTAAATCCAGTTGTTTCGTGTCGTGAAGTTCTCATAGCACAACCAATAGCGGCTAAATTTTCGTCCCATGTACGGTGATTATTGTTCTGAATGTATGAACGAATCATAGTTTTTGCCACTCGGTTTGCACGTTCAGTAGGATCAGCCTGAGGATGGTAAGAAGCTGTATAGAAAATTTTGCTTTTATAACGCTGACAAAGTCCTTGGAACTCTTTAGATTTCATTTGAGCTCCTTGATCGCGCATTAAAAATTGCGGAGATCCAAACATCAGGAAAATACCTTCTTCGACTTGCTTAGTAAGCGATTTGGCTGTCGCAGAACGCGATGGGAACATGACGGTGAACTTGGTGAAATAATCATTAACCACAAGAACATACTGATTTCCTGATCTTGAGCGAGGAAACGGGCCGATGAAATCCAAGCTGATACATTGCCAAGGTTGATTAATGTTTGGTCGATTTCCCATTAGACCTGCCGGTGCTCTTTGTTCCACTTTGTTCTGGGCACAAATCCTACATGCTTTCACGTATCTGGTTACGTCACTCCTCATTTTAGGCCAATAGTAACGTTGACATACTTTCCAATAAGTTTTAAATATGCCTACATGACCTGCAGCTGGTATATCATGGCAACGGAAAAGTACTTCGCGCCTCTTATCTTTAGGAACGACGAGTTTCCAGCAGCTGGATGGAATTGCTAATTCAGAAGGACTGGATTTCACATATTTGTACAGCATTTTATTCTCTACACGCCACGTGGGAAATTTGTGAGGATGCTCTTCGAGTCTGGAGAACATGTTTTTATACCATTTGTCGGTGGTGGATGAGAATGCGTCTTCTTTGACTTCGGCATCTATAGTGTCAACAGAAACAGGAACCGATCTCGAGAGAAAATCGGGAACTACGTGGTCCTTTCCAGGTCGATGAATTAAAGTAAAGTCGTACGGTTGAAGACGAAGTGCCCATCGTGCTAGTCTCCCTTGTGGGTCTTTTAATCGCTGTAGCCACAGCAACGAGTGATGATCAGTTATCACGGTGAAGTGAACTCCTTCCAGGTAATGACGCAATTTCTCAACGCTCCAAATCACTGCCAAACATTCTTTCTCAGTCACAGTCAATTTCATTTCCTGCCTAGATAGTGAGCGCGATAGGAAACATATTACTTTCTCACCTTCATCAAAGGTTTGAGACAAGACGGCTCCAAGGCCAAAGCCACTCGCATCAGTTTGAAGAACGAATGGACGACTGAAATCGGGGCAAGTAAGAATGGGTGCTGTAATCAGGGCTTCTTTGATGGTTCTAAAAGCAGCGTCGCAATCGAATGTCCATGACCACTTAACGTTTTTCTTGGTCAGGTTGGTTAGCGGAGATATTTTGGAGGAGAAATTCGGTACAAATCGTCGGTACCAAGACGCTGTTCCTATAAATCGACGAATCTCTGTCACATTTTTCGGCGGTGGTATATTTACAATAGCCTCTACTTTCGATGGATCTGGCCGAAGTCCTTGACGGTCCACTACATAGCCTAGATATTTTAATTCTGGTCGGCAAAATTGACACTTTTCCAATGAAACAACTAATCCTGCTTCGAGAAGGCGGTCGAACACTAAGTCTAGAAGTCGCAAATGTTCATCAAAGTCCTGAGAGATGAGGATAATGTCGTCTAGGTAAACCATTACTGAAGGCCGAAGGTCAGCTCCAAGCACGGTATCGACAATTCGCTGCCACGTGGCCGGAGAATTGGTCAATCCGAACGGCATTCGGCGGAACTGAAATAATCCTCTTCCAGGAACAGTAAAAGCGGTGTATTCACGCGAAGACTCTGACAAAGGGACGGTCCAAAAAGCAGACTTAATATCGATAGAGCTGAGGTATTTAGCATCTCTTAAGCGGTCCAGGATTGAAGAGATATATGAAATGGGGTACGCATCCTTGTTGGTTACCTCGTTCAGCAGCCTATAATCGACGCAGAAGCGATAGGAATCATCCTTTTTACGAACTAGACATATTGGGCTAGACCAAGCACTTTTGGAAGGTTCTATCACACCGTCTTTTAACATTGTCTTTAACTCCTCATCTATGATCTTTTGTTTAAAAGGAGACACGGGGTAGTATCGTTGTTTGACGGGTTTTGTACCTGGTTTAACTTCAATAGTATGTTCTGCTACGTTACAACATCCCAATCCAGAACTCATAGTTGAAAGCTTTATTTTTATTAAATTGTCAAGTTGTATTCGCTGATCTCTTGTGAGCGTGCTCTCGTCTTGAATGCTATTAATGAACATCGGATCGGTGCTATCTGCAAAATGCCAAATATCTTGTCTCAGATCGGGGACTATTTCCATATTTTTCCAAAAATCTATTCCTAGGATAAGGGTATGAGTAAGTTCTGGTAAGACGAGCACATCAATGATTCTGGTTTTGCCCATTAAACAGAATGGAACCTGCATACAACCGATGCTGGAACAGCTCTGTCCATTGGCGACTGTGCATTTTGTTTCTTTCGCCAAAAGTTTTAATCCTAACCGTTGTAATAGTTCATATCCAGGAAGACCGACGATGGTTCTTGTAGCGCCGGAATCTAATAATCCTCGAATTGGAGTGCCTAAGATAGTAACTTCTAAATATGGACGTTGATCACCATGAGCGTGACTAATAATGTAGTCTAAGAGAAATTTTGCAGGAAAGCCAGTATCGTTGTTGGTCGAAGTGGTATCGATTTTGGGAGACATCTCACGACCTATTGATTCCCCCGGGAAGCGTTTCCCGAATTCGTGCATTTGGGGCAATTTCTGGTAGTAACGTCAGGTGTTCCGCAACGATAACAGTGCATTTTCCGAGGACTAGTGCAATCTCGGTTATAATGCCCGGCCTTTTGACAATTAAAGCAGACCACTTCTCTGGGACGTCGATCGTTCGTAGGCATTTCTCTAGGACGTCTGTCATTTATAGGTATTTCTCTAGGGCGTCTATCGTTCATAGGCATTTCCCTGGGACGTCTATCGTTCGTAGTAGGGTTAAAGTGACGAATTTCCTGTACGTACTCGTCCGAATGATTGCTAGGAAGGGCTTCTTGCATGTCTGACACAAAGGCGAAATCAGGCTCGACAAATCCTTGCCTTCTTCTAGAAGGTGGCACGTAGTGCTCTGCACGGTATTTCTTGGCTTCCAAAGATAAGCAGCACTCCTCCAATTCTTCCAATGTATTGACTAGTGGAAGTTGAGTTGTGTAAAAGGGAGCTAAGTTTCGGGAAATAATGTCCAGCTTCACATCATCGGACATTCCACCGTAACGTCTACATAAAGCATGCATACTTGATAGGTAATCTACAATGCTTTCGGACGGATCTTGCGTTCTATCTAAAATCTCCCTAAAGAGTCGAGCTCTGTAATCTGGCGGTTCGAAATGTCGGCGAAGTAGGTCTGATAGTTCTCTCCAGTCAGTAAATCTGGATCGGTTCGATCTAAACCAATTAAGAGCCTTTCCCTCAAACAGGTCTATGGCGGACTCAAATACTTCTCGTTCAGTCACGTGACGGGCTACTCTAAGTTCTGAAACTCGCTCTAAAAAGCCGTGAACTGACATACTCTTGGTGTCTCCAGTGAATTTAATTCCCCATTTATCCATTTTAGGACCCTTGAAATATGAAGGTTGTCTATTTGGGGTAGAAACAGGTAGCGAAGCACCTTGAACGCCGGACGAATCATCGGAATCCGAATCTTCAGTCTGAGCAGCAGCTAACATAGCACTAAGGTTGGGATCTTGCTTTGACACGGTTTCTAAATGGTCCAGAGTGGCCAAAATATCGACCATAAGCTTCGCTCTCGTATCCACATTCTCAGCAGTCAAGCTACTAGGTGGTGCGCGATCTACGCGATTGAGTAGGTGTACTAGACGAGATTGATAGCGCTCAAATCTGGCCCTAGCATTTTCTCCAGTCACTGATTTCAGTGCAGATTTAATTCTCTGCAGCGCATCATGCACGAGAACTTTCTCGTCGTCGAAGTCGAGAGAATAGGGTGGATGACTCAAAGATTTGTTCCTCTTCTCCAGTTGGAGTAACGGACGCAGTGTCGCTCTCAGCGAATCGACGGTTTTGGAATCGTCAGCGGGAATTCCACGGACAGTCAGTTCATGTATTAGCATGTCCTTCTTCAGGTAGTTGATCCTCATATTGTAATCCATTTTTTTTTTCTCTTCAAGTCAGACAATGACAGAATAAAGTAATAATAACACTATTCACTGTAAAGCCACACAAACTCACTCACTTACAGTAACACTATGCAAATAAAATCACTAGATTTCACTTCACTTACGTAAGCAATAACAAATTCAAATTCAAAATATCAAGTGAGTAGCAGTGGTAGTATTTTAAATAGACAATTTTAATGAAAGTCAAGTAATTAACGTAGTAAGCCAATCAATTAGGTAATACTAAAAGGTCACCAATATCGCAAAACAAAGTAGGTCAAAAATAAAAAAAAGAAATCAGTACCAAATCAATACGCTCTGCGAGCACGAAAATAAAAAAAGTATAACCACCGAAGGCCACGATTGATTCAAAGCAATTGCAGGTAAAATCAGGGCAAGGTATAATACTGTAAATTTAAGGTCAACCAATATAAATATGTAACAAGGTATGCAAAATCAATTCAAAATTCAATAAAGTTATTACAGTCCTTAAGGGTAGGCGCAATACAATGAAATTAATAATCAAAATATATACTTAAGTAAATTGCTCTACTTGAGAACGCCCAACAACACTTTTTTAAAAAAAGATTTACCAAAACATGGCCCCAAACGTTGAGCGCCAAAAATTTGCTACGCTTTTATTTGCCCAAAGATTAAAAAAAAAGAATTTAATTTTAATTAAAAAAAAAGGAATTAACAGCAACAAAGTTCAGCCGAGGGTGAGAGGCCTTGAGAGAGCGAGCAAATGCCCTAGCTCAAATGCCGAAGAGTAGGGGGGGTAATAAGGGGCGCCACCGTTTTGTAGCCAGGCCAAAACGGAAGCCTCCGCGATCTCGGTGGGTGCTCACTCTCCACTGAACTTAATAATGAATAATAAAAAAAATTAAAAAGAAGAAAAGCAAATTACGAAGGGGTGTTGTGGGACGTCTCAAATAAAACTCAAAATTTTAAAAACACACTAATGCCGTTTATTAAAAGGAAAAATTAGTTTCCACTGACATTTATTTAAGCAAAAAAAGGAAAAATGAATGATTGGGTTTGATACCCAAGAAAATTAATTCAGGTAAATACTATACCAGCCCTGCGGTTATGATCACACCGGTTACACTTTAACAAAAAAAAATATTGGTTACACAAATAAAAGAATAGGAATAAAAACCTTACAGCAATATACTGGCCGGTTACGTTACCGATCAGCCAATTACGGTAGTTGGTTTGCCGGTTAGTCGGCTTCAGGTGCACCCTAGGTGGCACCCGATGTACCGCTTGGGTAGTACTGCTGGTCGGCCCTAGGTTAGAATCCTAGGTAGAAGCTGTAGCGCCTCTAGTTGAAAGGCGTAAAGAGGTGCCTAGGTAAGGGGCTAGGTACACGCGCCCAGGTAAAAGGACCCCGATGACAATGGGGTCTCACACTTTTCACGTTTCCTGACCTGCACTCCGTCGCTTTAAAATCCGGCTATGCCGTAAAAAAGCTTTCAATCCAATACTAAACTAAACCAAAGCAATTTAAAAGCTGTAATGAGAAAACGGTGTCCAAAATCCACTCACGTGTAAAAAAAATTGGCTGGACACACGCTTTCACGACGGAGACAAGTCAGTAAGTAAGTAAGGAAGGCCGTAACAATCGCGCACGACCTCCCGGAAGAGCTGCAATCCTACCAACAAAATAGAAAGCTTCCTGTCAATAAAAAGGGCGCTAGAATTCAAAACCTCGTACCTACACAAAAACCTAATGAACTAACCTAGCCGAAGCGAACCCGTACAAATAATAAAATAACCACAGAGCGGAAACAAAAGAATTCTGGGTTACCATTGTACCCCTCCCTGCGCGACGGTGAAACTAAAGAAATTCGTTTTTTAATTAACTAATAAATGGGCAATATAAATTATTACCAAACACGGTCACCCGTATACAACCAACGGTACATCAGATAAATATTTCCCACATCTAAGGAATAAGCGATATAATCGATCTCGCAAAGGTCGATAGATGTCAACCTAGAAACTAAATGATTTTACACCAATTACCAGCTTTGAATAAACACCCAAGTGGCTCCTACATTACATAACGATAAACAGATTTCAATACAATGCAATTGGCTGGTAAAAATCACCCGATAGCAGTCAATATAATATCAATAAGTTAGGTCGATCGAAGAGATTAAAATCGATAGTGACGCCCACTTCTATTTATATAAATTAAAGGAACAGGGTTTATTTATAACCAACACAGTGAAATGTCCCTAACGATCAGATTGTCACACCATTCTAGAACCAAACAAAGGAAAATATAATACGGAAAATCCACTGTATTTCCCACGAAAATGTATTTGACACAACCATAGCGGTAAGTCCTATAACTTACTCTATTTACACCGTCTGTAGCTGACTGTTTTTAGGCTACTAACTTAGGACACGGTCTGCCATTTAACAAGGGAGAAAAATCGACTTTCAACCCCTAAGCCAAGGGAGATATGGAATCAAGATGAAAGATAAGGTAAGGATCTGCTTTATTAACCAGGCATTCGGCAGCCAGAGACCGTTTTAACAACTCTTACATACCTATATAACCTTACGTACAATCGAAGGCAAAATTGCCTAAGATCTCAGTCTGCAGTCATAGAATTCAAATAGTTATCTTTATTTTAGGTACAACACAAGCTGGATCAGCTACTCGAGGTAACGGCATTGCAAAAAGATAAAGGAGGAACCAGGTAATCAACAAATGTCATAAGAAAGGAAAGCAACTTCTACACACCGAGAGAGAGCTATGTAACAGCGCAATTATACGAGTAATATATATATATATATGTATAGCCTTATTTTTACTAGTAAAATGTTTTATAAATATCTATGTACATTTAAAAACCAGCAAAACAAATATGTTGAAAGGTTCTTGACAAAAAGGTGAAGGCGACATAATAATAAACTTTAAATAAAATTTTGGTTTGTTTCAATTCACCACATACTAATGATTTTTCATAGAGCACATTGTACTACCTTAATGATTATTTCTCACACCTTAGCAAAAATAGGCTTTAACCCTTAGTACTAAAATTAAACCGTTACAGTCTCCATATATTCCACGTTGTCAAGAGTCAACTGACAAAGCTCCTATCTGCGGCAGGCACCAAATACGCCTACAATCGTAGCTACATTCTACTGATCATCCGGTGCGCACTTCAGAAAGTGTGCAATTTGGTCTCTAGTAAAAATGTTTGATTTTTTGGCCTGGTAACCCTCTCCTTGACGCTTCAAGTAGGCAATCAATTTAAAATGTTTGCTGATATGTACGTCGTTATTTAGACCAAAGAGAAGATGACTTCCATACATTTGCCTTTTCCTCAAAATAGGCCAGGAATATGTTTTCGGAATACTTTCCAGAAACGCCTTTGTTTCCACACCATTTTATAAATTTATTATGAGCAATCTCATATTGAATTCTTGATTTTCCTAGCAGTAAATCCAAGGTAGCTCTGTTAGCAGCTGCTTCTATGTCTTTAAGTGGATCGATGTCTTGTATTTCTTGCACTTTTGGCAAATCACAACAGCCAGCGCTAGCGTTTTAATGAAACTGACAGGACCTTTCAAATTTTCAATTTTAAAACTAACCTGAACTAACCTGAACTAATTTAATATAAATATAGGATGCTATTAGAAACTACCTGGATGTAAGAGATTCTAAACATTTAATTTCAATTATTGTATGCTTTTTTATTGCCGTTTGTAGAAAAAATATTGTATGATATTTGTGTTAAAAGTATTTTTAAAGCACGCATGTGGAAATTTGCAGAACGAGCGAAGCAATACAAAAATGTACTTTTAACACTTATATCATAAATAACTATTATAGTGGAAAAATTTGACAAGTTGTCAAAATTTTGTTCAAAATTGTCCTCAATACATTTATTTATTAATTTCGCAGTAGTTTTCTTTACAAAAGATAATTTTGTTTGATATTTTTGTCATTAAATTTAATTATTAGTTTTCTTTTTTTTTAATTCGAGAGATAATCTTACCAAATACCATTCGTGCATCTAATTTTTCTGTGGAAAAATCTGGAAAACTCGTTTTAAAGCAATTTGTCAACTCGTTCTTCCAAATTTTTCCGGAAAAATTAGAAGCACTCGTGGTATTACCCCCGATAATATGCCAGAAAAATTGGTAAAATTTGTACACCTACATTTTATGTTGGCAATACTATCAAGATGTATGGCCTTGTCACAGATTTACCCAAAATCTATGCTCTTGTCCTGTCAACAAAATAACTTTATTACCCGTGTTTATGCAACCAAACATACATGTATAAAAAAGGAGATTTTATTGGTCACAACTTGCCATGCCATCGGCAACAGAATAAAGCGTTTGGTAAATCATATCATTACGAACAGATCCTTTAATAGTATATTACGTTACAAGACCAAAAAGTACTATATTACACGATAAAGCGGGCAATTTCCAGGGCCAGGCTCGCCCTGCTAGTCTGCGAATAGTACTTCCGGATGTATAACGTATAATACTTTTTTTTCAATCGACACAAGGCTAGTGGCGTACGAGAAAATTTTGATAAGGGCTTACTACATTAGTATAGTTTTAAAAGTTGGAAAACTCTATAGTCAGGAAAATATTTAATAAACTAAAATGTTTATACTAAATTAAAAAAAAAAACATTAATAAAAAATTGAATGGAAATGACAGGAGGACCGGTAAAGTACTCTACAGGCCCCTCTTTTCTGCTTTCGGGTTTCGACCGGTAAAGTGGTATTTTCTGTTTAAAAAAAATATCTAGAAATTACTTGGAAGAAAACATACATAATTGAAAATTGTTTTGTGTAGGTATAATTATCTTAAAGTAAAAGAACTAATTATTTTAAAGACTTTTCTAGTCTTGTTTTGACATAAATCTCGTCTGAAGCTAAAATAATTGTTATAAAGGTTTTTGAGTTTTCAGCGTGTAAAATCTTTTTCTTATGCATAGCACTACGAATGGTGATAAAATGGCATACAATCGAAACTACGGTAAGAAAAAACAGTTACAAAAAGGCAAACTTCATACATCAAAGTCAATGTCACAAACTCTGTTTCTGGTCTGTATTTTGTGAAAAAGATTGTTTTACAATAGTTATTACTGATTTTTAAAATATAGTGAGTAATGCCTTAGATCTCAGGTTTCGCTAGTTTCATATAGACGCGAATTGCGAATCGATTGGCCGATTTTATATTAAATTTTGTGGCGGGAAAAGTGACAGCATCATAATATTCAATTTTTTACGAATTCGCAAAATTTTACATCTGGGCAGGGGAAAAAATTCAAATCGTTTCAATTTTTAGCAAATATTCACAGGAATCGTTTTTTAGCGCAAACAATTTTAACGTTTAATTCTTACTTACCATCAGATTTGTTTGATATTAGATTTTGGTTTGTGAGCATTGTGAGGAAAGCGGCGTTTCAGAATGAAGTAAATATTTGTATAACTAATAGGTTTTCTTTACATAATGTTTTTGAATGTGGTGAGTATGGAGACAAGTTAAGCTTGTAGAGGTATCAGTTTCCTATTTGTTGTACATCAACAGAAAGTGTGACTAAGGGCACTACTGAAGAAAAATAATGTAACGAAGCAGAAGATCTAGTTTTAGGATTAACTGAAGCAATCCTTATATATATACCTTACAGCTGAAAGATAGAAGAAAAGATATAAGAGAAAAAATATGAACATAATTGTTTCTTGAACTAAATTGTGATATGCACCTGGCTGCTTCCGCAATTTAAAAACTTCACAAGTTCTTACTGATCTAGATATTCTTTTTTGGCGTTTTTAAAGGAGTTAATAAATAAAACCGTTAATTTACAGGATTAATATTGCGACCGAGTGCGGCCTTTTACAATAAACAAAACTATCAAGTGCAAAAATTTAAATTACTAATTTGGCAAACTACGGACAAAAAATCGGGTCTATAATAAACTAGCATAAGTACATCAACAAGACCATAAGAAAGGAGATTCTCTGACTTCAAGAGATATCGTAAAAAATAACAGAATTTTTATGTCCTCAGGTAACAGAATAGAATAAAATTAAATATACAGGATTTTCCAATCTTTTCAACATGTGATGTGACGTTTGTTCCAATAAAATAAAAATCCTATTTTGTGCCAAACAAAAAAAGAAGATTGGCCTCGTAAAATTGCTTTTAAAGGTTTGAACAACGCAGACGAAAATCAAATCCCTTTTCCTATATATTAACCTAACATTTTTTCTTATTCCCACATTCTTCGTATTTTGTAATATATAAACATTCTTTCATTTTATAACATTACAGATTCCAACAGTCACAGAAATTTAAAAAATTAGTTACGGTTAAATAAAAATAATGCTTTAATTAACTCCTGGAAAAAATAACGCAACGTCATAAATTTATCTCACAACGAAAGATTAAACAAAAATGTCCTCAAAGTATGCCTTTAAATCACCCATTTCTCAAATTATTACTCTTGAAAGGTAACCTAGGTTCTAGGTAAATGTAAATGAAAAATAAAGCTGTGTCAAATTTTGAAGTTTTTATTTTTTAAGAAAATTACATTATTGTTATTGCCATTGCATAACACAAAAAAAAAGAAAATATGCGAAAAAAGACCAAATAATTTTAAGTTAGACTAAATGAGAGACGTGTCCACCTTCTACTTTCAAACATGTTCTCATTTTCCTTTTTACAATTTATTTGCAATTCTAGCCCGTAGTTCTTCTAAACTTTCGCAAGGGGTTTTGAAAACAGAGTTTCTAATGTGTGGCCATTAAAAGAAGTCGCAAGGCGTGAGATTGCAGGACTGCAAGATCGTGGTGCTGCCTGCGTAACTGGCATATTACGGCTAATGATTTGTTCTTCGAAAAATTCATCCAAAATGATTAAATTACCAAGCGTTACGTAAATTGAGGCGCCGGCGTACCATAGTAAATAATCCCACTGACGTTCGATCTCAAAAACTTTTTGGTCTGCTGTGATTGTCATATTTAATTATTTTAATAATGAAAACTTCAGAACTTGACAGTTTGACCAAATATGCATACTGGTATGCAATATTTCTTAATTTTTTATAATAATATAGGGTAAAAAAACATACTGTGTTTTAAAAAAGATGTTAATTAAAAAAAAATGCAAAAAAAAACAAAGAAAAATAAAAGTAAACAATTTTTTAACCTAAAATTGTATAAAAGGCATTTATTACTAGATACATATTTTTCAAAATTTTCAACTAAAAAGGATTGTCTTCTATCAGTAAATATATGTTTATACAAAGACTATTTCCCTTATATACTGTAACTACAATGCGCTTTTCACTTGATTTTCGGTGAAAATGAGCCCTCGGTCGCGATTGAGCTGAAAATTGCACTCTTCTGGTTTTTCATTGTTGGTTACCTACGAGAATAACCTTCACTGTCACAACAAGTTGAAATTTCTGCTTTGACAATTTCGCGTCAATTTATCAAAATGATTCAGGAAATAGTCTAAAAAATATATTTCGTGCATGTAAAATGGCTTGATAATCATGCACTCAGATTTGTTGCCCTAAAGAAACAGCTTTCATGCATTTTTATTGTTATTTACCTTGAAAAGTGCCCTCCCTTCGGTCGGGCACTTTTTGGTAAATAACAATAACAATGCATTCAAGCTGTTTCTAGGGCAACAAACCTTCATGCATGATTTTCAGCAATTTTACATGCACTTAACATATTACTATTGAAAAGCTTCTTTCAACATCTACTGATAATCGAAAAATACTGCAACTTAGGTAGTAAAGTATAAGGCCAAGATACAACTTCGTTGGATGGTTTACCTTCATAAATGCTTTTTACTGCAGTTAAGTATTTAAATCCTTCATTCTTTTTTACAGTTACATTTAATTTGTTCCTTACATGACCTCCTACTTTACCGGGAATGTTGTTACATTTAGTGGAAAAAGTTTCAACGATACTAATTGAGTCTCTTAAACTTAAATTTCTACTCTCTAACGAGGATATTATGTCCGAGATAAAGCTGAAATTAACCTTAATAAAAACAAGATCTTTAACTAAACTTGCACTTTTTAACAACTCTTTACTTTGCACAACACACTGCGAATCGTCATCTAAATCCAAAATTAGTTCTTTAATGACTTTTGCGGCCTTAATCCATGTTCCCCACCGGGTAATTATAGGTACTGGAATCTGGAAGTAAACTAACTCCTGGTAATCTCTCCTTATACTAAGTGGACATTCTTCTTTCTAAGCGTGGATTCGCCAGGAATTGTTTGTTGACAATATTTTTGCGAAAATCCTCTAAATCGCGGATTTTGCAATTTTTTTAAGAGTATGTTTGCTGCGACCAAAGCCTTGCATGAGTCTTTTTGAAAAATTTCCTTTTTAGATTTCGATTTTTCTCCAACATTTTGAAATGCGTTTTTTACACTCAGCTGAACTGGCTCAGATTTCATTTTATGTAACTTTGATTCATGCAGCGGTATTTTCAAATGTTGATCGATTTGGAACTTCTTCTCACAACCAATAATTTTTGCACAAGCTTTACAGAAGACTTTTTCTCCACTCTAACGCTGAGAAATTTTTAATCCACGAAGAAGTTTTCACCACTTAAGACATTTTAAACACATTTGAAATCACTAGTTTCACACTGAGAATACTGAAATCTTTCGACAAACTAAAACAGAAGTACGAATTACAACCCGATATAAATACAGTTTGTTAAGCAGGTAATAATAAGGCATTATTAAATGACAATAAATAATTCCTAACAATATACCTACACACCCCGGAAACCCCCAAGAAATACCGTGTGTATAACCGAAATGTAAATATTAATTATTATATAATTATCTGCAGATTGGAAAACCCCTGAAACAAGTGCTGGACTGGACATTAAACCTATGAGTCTACGAGTTTTCTTGACCGGGCATTCTTAATTTTTTGGTAACGCCGCAAACATTAAAATATGCATTTTATTATAAAATTGACAAAATATGCAAAACATGCATAGATATGCACTTTGCATATATTCTACCCTTTAGTTATGTGCCAAGACTAAAGCTGGATTTATAAACTCAAAAAGTTTGCAAAGCTGAGTTTCAGTTGGCGTTGGAAACAAGAATTCAATTTAAACTAAAGGAAACATTCAGTTCCATTTATAAACTCACTTCATGCAAAGTTCACGAAAAGTTCCCGGGTAGTTCGAGATAACCAATGTTTATGTTCGGAGTTCGGAAAGTTCGTAAGACGCCATTTTAAAGTCACGTGGTTTGATGTTTACGTCGCCGTTCTGCCATTTGTATTTGTATTTTCTTTTTGTTGTGAGGTTAGTGTAGTAGTTTTGTGCCGGAAAATTGCAGAAGAAAAAATGGATAGTATGGAGAGTGATGGTACTAATTTGTTGTTACTCGACTTTATTTAAAATTATGAAATATTTTAATTCATTCTATTAGATACAAACTTCAACCAATCAAACAACAACTTTTCGAACTTCGCTACTGACATTATGAATACCATATTCTGAACTGTCGAATATCGAACCTCACCAACTTGAACATAACTTTAACCTCGCCAACTTTTCGGGTTTACAAATCCAGCTTTCTTTAAGCTTTAAGAGCCCCACAGGTTATCAGTTATAACTTCAGATATGACTGAACCGATTTGACTGATCTAACAAACGGATGGTGTGTAATTTTTTTATCAATCAGTTTTAGACTGGTCAGTTCGAATGAAAAAGTGAAGCAAACCCCAGATTTGTATGTGTCGACAACTGAACCAAAGTAAAATTCGAGTGTATGTACTCCAAGAGTTATATCGTTCAATTCTTAGCCGTCGGCGGGTATTTGTTTACTATCTTCGAGCGAAAATTAATGGAGCTTTTATTGATAATAGCTTAAGATATGTCTCTTCAGCCATCCTCAAATAATTGTGCCATTCCTTAGGATTTACTTTCAGTTCATTCAACAAATTATTGTGTGAAAAGCTGTTTATTTTTGTAGCCATTCCTTCATCAATACTATCCTTTTCTTCAACTTTCTTTAAGTTGTTTTTGGATGGCAATAGCTAATGCAGCATGGTACAACAATTCATCTTCGTCCATTACTTACACTTGATAGCGAGTAACTAAATACTATCAGCAACGTAGGTACAGAATAAATAGAGGGAATTGAAAAAGAAGACTAAGGCACATGATCATATCAATTTAAACTGATTCGTTTTAACTTTACAATTTCACTGAAGGTTAAACTGATAATCTGTGAAGCCCTTAAGAATTTATGAGATACATGATTGATTCTACGGCATACTTTGAAGACATCTTTTTTATCTCACGATATTTGATGCCTTTTTTTTTTAGGAAAAAAGAACGACTATAAATGGTGTTGAGGTGTGCAACAAAACATAATTTTCATTTTTTCTTAAAAACAGCTCATTTTAGCCTCTTCTGAGGTTGGATACACCACATCCAGCTTACGCGACTAGTTATCCCAAAGAATATGACCTGTGATTATTTTAATTTTAATTTTAGACATGCCAATTTTAAAGAAATATGTCTAGTGCAAGTTGGGATTTTATTCATGAATGGTCTGATGTTAATCTTTATTTATTTATTACATTTTGTATTCTGTCATTGATATGTATATGTATATATCAGTTTCTTGATATAAATCACTCAAATTTCCGGAATGGATGAATGATGACTTGAAGGGTCTAATTATTATGACAAAAAAAGAGGCACATATTTTCTACTTTAAGAAAATAATGTAGTGAGATATCACAACTCTCATATAAATCTTATTTAAGAGATCTAGAAAGTAGAATGGCTGATAAAAAGTATTTTGGAAGTATGTTAATTTATAAAATAGGATTTCAGAGTATCCACACTCTATGAATTACCTGAATAATGAATCTAAATCTAAATGTATCTTGTGATAGGTCTGTAAGCCTAGGTAAAGCGTAGGTGTCTGTTATTAATGTTTTTAACAGGATACCTATATGATTTGAAACAAAACCCCAGGTCCAGATGGAATACCTGCAATTTTATTGCAGTCTTGTAAATTTGTACGTGCCCAGATTTTGTGTCGCATTTTTAACTTTTCTTCATCTAATGGGACCTTTCCAGACATTTGGAAGAAATTCTATGTTACACCAATTTTTAAAGATGGCAATAATTCGGATATTGAGAACTATCGTCCTACAGCACGGGTATCACTCATTGATCTCGAAAGTCCTAGTGCCCGATAAAGTCACATTTTTTAATAATATTATAATCAATGAATAATATGGCTTTAAAAGGAGAAGATCCACTGTAATCAACCTTTCCTCTTAAGTAGGCGTTGTTGGAGGCCTTGGAGAATAGGTTGAATACTGATGCAATTTATTCTGATTTTTCCAAGGTCTATGACAATGTTGACCATGATTTGCTTATTCAGAAACTCTCAGCTTTGGAAATTCTTGGTGGCTTGTTGTGCTGGTTTGATAGTAATTTTAAAGGTCCGAACACTAGGAATTAAAATAAAAAATGCTGTTTCCTCCGAAGTTAATTACATTCGGAGTCCCACAAGGTGGGCATCTCTCTGCATTTCTTTTTGATTGTTTTATTGATGATATTAATGATGGGCATGCCTCATCATTTCTGCTATTTGCTGATGATGTCAAGTTGTTTAGGGTTATAAAAACACTGAGTGATTGTCAGCATGCAGGATGATCTCAATAGGTTATTTTTGTGGTTCAAACGTGATAAATTAATTCTAAATATTAATAAATGTATAGTAATAACCTTCAGTCGTATAAAAAAAAAACATATTTTTTTAATATGTTATGTTAATATGTAAATTAATTAAAATTCGAGAGACAAAGTCTGACTAAGGACTTTTTGGTTTGATACTGAACTTTTTCTAAGCATATTGATAAGATTTGCAATAGAGCAATGCGTTTACTGGGGTTTGTTTTTCGAACTTTGCGAGGTATTAAGAATATTTTTGTCTTGAAGGTGGTTTATTGTGCACTTGTGAGATCAATTTTGGAATATGCCTCTTGCATCTCTGCAATCATACTATGATATTCACAAAGACAGGTTCAAACACGTCCAAAATATAATAAAATTATTAATAATATGCTAGATGCACCGGATCTATTTGCAATGATTGGCTTTCATATTCATATTCTCCGATCAACTTTAGAAATATTATACTTTTTAATGTAAATTTTCATAGAACTAATTATAGGGTTATTGCTCCAATTTCGAGAAGGTGCAATTTGGCAAATTTTGTAACAAATAAGAGTGACATTGACTTTTCCCGTGATTCAATTAACAAATTCAGTGCCAAATTGAGACATGCTTTTTATTGAATCAGTATTATAATAGTTTTAGTGTCTTAGGATGGGGTTTTGGCAGGGGCGGCTCGTCAATAAGTGCGCCCGTGCGCGCGCACTGCCTAAGAAAGCCAAGCACCAAGCAAAAATAAAATTTATATAAAAAAAATATCAAGAAAACTTGTATATAAGAATGGCGAATGCGAAAGACTTCAAGCGCGACTGCAGCGTGCACTTTTAATCTACTGATTGAAATGGTCTGCCGTGTGTATTCGTTCGGCGCTCTCGTTAAATGGATTTTCCCTGTGTGGATTGATCGGGAATATTCGGTTAATCGCCCGATGAAAGGGCGTCGCCGTGCGCTATCTGAATACACACTTCAATAATTTAATATGATTGTTTTACAGTTTTTTTACGCGATTAGAGAAGTTTGAAGTTCATTGACGGTGTTGTGGGTGTTTTTTGTTGTTGTAATTTAATAATGGCTAGTAGTTCGGATTGTTTCACACGAATGTTATAGTTATGGAACAAAATTCTGTTGAGAACATTCTAAATAACTTTTCGACAATCGATTTCCAAGGGAAAATTGAAATAAAAAACCGCGTTTTTTTTTTTAATATTCTTCTGGGATAAAAAGCACAAAGAAAATCGATACAAAGGTAAAAAGGGGCGTGGCACCTCGAAAATTTTTCACCTGCGGCGCATTTTTGCCTGCGGCGCACACCCTAAAATAAATGTCACGAGCCGCCACTGGGTTTTGGAGTATCCCTCTACTTACATCTGTGACTTTGACTGTGTGTACTTATAATAAATAACAATAATAAAATAATTGGTGTCGTTGTTATTGGTCATGCTCTCTATTGTTATAAAACTTTTAAACTTCTATGCTATCTTGCTTTAATGTTGAGTGTTGTTTAATTTTACAATGATTTATTTAATGATTAGTAATTTGTCCGTTTTGATATGACTACTATCATATTTTTTTTAGTTCTTAATTAAATATTGTAAATGGTGTGTGCGTTAATAAAAATGTTTTTTATTCTTAATCAAAAAAATAAAAGATGCATTTCTTGCGTATTGTTAGTCCCTATAACTCCGAGACCAAAATAATTGACAGTGACTCATTTTTATCGGGTGTACAAGATGTAAGGGGAACGCCAATTCCAGAGGCGTGTCATTTTAAACAATAATAATTCAAAATAATATATGAATTTTTGTTTATTATTATAATATATTTACATTTACTATAATAAATATAATATTATAAATCAAACTCAAAAATAACTTTTACATTTGGTGATCTGCTAATGAAGTAATTAGAGAAATTAAATTACGCAGGTATAAAATCCAAAAAGAATAATAAAGCAAGTTATTTTCATAATGTAATATAATAGTGGATTAAGGGCAAAACCTAAACCCAAATTATAAATGTTTATAAATTCCCTAACTATTGTTACCTAATAAACACTAATTGATAACAATTTGACAAATTATATTCCACGCCGACATTAAAAAGTGTTATAATGACAATACGTTACAATTTTAAATTTATTATTACCATTACAGCGATTATTCACTATCTGACGATGAAAACATTTCATTACTGTCGCTACTGCTGTCATCTGCAGGATTTATAACAATAGGTTCTACCATGACTTTAACGCGTACATCTAAGTCCCACATTTTTTTTTCTACGCCCTCGACATGTAATACGCACTTATTCCAATCTGCTGCTTGTATACATTCGCTATTGCCGTTTTTAACAGTTCTTTAACATCTTATAATTTAAAAGTTTTATTTTCACGCGCCACTTCGCCTTTTATCTGTGCCCATATAAGCTCGATTGGATTAAGTTCACAATGCTAAGGCTGCAATGGTCTGGATTTGTTTAACTATGTATTTGGGCAAGCATACCTGTTATTTCGGTCATTCCTTACTAAATTTTCAGGTAATCAGTTATGGCTAATTATTTCTGATATCCATCGTGATTTCCCCTGCTTCGTATTTCTTTTTAATCCATCCTAATACATTTGTAAAACCAGATTTGAATTTGTTTACATATGAAATTTGCCAGTCAGCTGTTTGGTCGTTTTTATTGGTACGTCGCTCGGACCGTTTATTCGCTTGGCCGTTTGCATCGACTTATTTTATGCGTCGATACAGTTCGATAGGGTGGGCGTAGGTCTGTTCTCATTCGTACTCTCTTTCAAAGTAGCCTACTGACCTAGAGTAGAATTGCACTCTAACCTGGTGAACATCTAAGGCTGGATTCTGTGGCGAATCCCTTGTCAATCAATTTTTGACACTTCCTCGTTTTCCTTACGAGAGGATAGCCTGCCTAGGGAACTCCAATGTTGCCAAAGCAATTCAATCATTGGTGGCGTCAGAAATAGGCGCATGTCGGTCGGAAATGTCAAACAAGATATTATGTTTTATGTTACGTAACGGATTGAAACATTATATTGCTTAACTCAACTAAATAATGCTGTAACTAATAAATAATATAGACTTTATTGGTTAAACAGGCGCTAACACGGCATCTAATCCACCTTTTTGGTTCCAATTCGTCTTTTTCAAGTTCACCGGCCAATTATTTACCAGCCCTTTTTGAATCGATCTACTTTAAAAAAAAGTAAAGGAGTTATATAAAAACTAAAAAAAAGTCATAAGAAAACTAAAAAAGTCATTAAGAAAAAGTGCCCGAAACGGGAATCGATCCTGGGCCTATGGCATCATACACAAATGCTATATCCACGGGACCACTCAATTGCTTACAAACTTCAGTTAATCTAGTAACCGTAGAATAAAAGCCAACGAGACTAGCATAACCTACAAATTTAAAAACAGCTGATCGAATAACTTTGGCAACATTGGAGTTCTCTAGGCAGACTATCCTCTCCTGTTTTTCTTAAACCCTTCTAGGGTCTCCATTTTACTTTATGTCCAAACGTGAGAGAAGTCAGACCAAACGACGAATTTCTTCGGAAAATTCACGCTGTGTAGCGGATATGTTGGCTGAACTTCAATTTTAATTAATCCTATTTGGCCTTTATGTAGGTTTTGTTTGTATGGATTAATTAGCAAGTTTCTCGGATTTTACTCACGTTAGAGCCTACTGAACATAGGCTTTTTGCGACACGTTTTCTTTGGCCCTCCATGTTATTGAGAGGTAAGTTTGGTTCTTTTTTGCACTTTTTCTATGATTAAATTTTTGGTGAAAATTGATATTTCAGGGAAAATTTACCCTATTTTCATGTAGATATATTGATTTGACCATGTGTCGACCTTGAGTTTTTTTAAGGACCTTTTTTTTGAAGGTTAAAAAAAGAGCAGCACATGTCTTTTATTTTAAAGGGTAAACTTTGCCTTCTGAGTTTTGGTATTTTCACCTTGAGGTCAGTTTTCACTTAGTAATACACCTGTTTTCTCTACTTTGGTAATTTAGGTTTTAGGGAAAATTACGGGGTAATTTTTTTTGGTAGGGGAGTGGTGTAATGGTCTGGATTTGTTTAACTATGTATTTGGGCAAGCATACCTGTTATTTCGGTCATTTTTTACTAAATTTTCAGGTAATCAGTTATGGCTAATTATTTCTGATATCCATCGTGATTTTTCTTGCTTCGTATTTCTTTTTAATCCATCGTAATACATTTGTAAAACCAGATTTGAATTTGTTTACATATGAAATTTGCCAGTCAGCTGGTTGGTCGTTTTTATTGGTACGTCGCTCGGACCGTTTATTCGCTTGGCCGTTTGCATCGACTTATTTTATGCGTCGATACAGTTCGATAGGGTGGGCGTAGGTCTGTTCTCATTCGTACTCTCTTTCAAAGTAGCCTACTGACCTAGAGTAGAATTGCACTCTAACCTGGTGAACATCTAAGGCTGGATTCTGTGGCGAATCCCTTGTCAATCAATTTTTGACACTTCCTCGTTTTCCTTAAACCCTTCTAGGGTCTCCATTTTACTTTATGTCCAAACGTGAGAGAAGTCAGACCAAACGACGAATTTCTTCGGAAAATTCACGCTGTGTAGCGGATATGTTGGCTGAACTTCAATTTTAATTAATCCTATTTGGCCTTTATGTATGTTTTGTTTGTATGGATTAATTAGCGAGTTTCTCGGATTTTACTCACGTTAGAGCCTACTGAACATCGGCTTTTTTGCGACACGTTTTCTTTGGCCCTCCATGTTATTGAGAGGTAAGTTTGGTTCTTTTTTTGCACTTTTTCTATGATTAAATTTTTGGTGAAAATTGATATTTCAGGGAAAATTTACCCTAATTTCATGTAGATATATTGGTTTGACCATGTGTCGACCTTGAGTTTTTTTTAAGGACCTTTTTTTTGAAGGTTAAAAAAAGAGCAGCACATGTCTTTTATTTTAAAGGGTAAACTTTGCCTTCTGAGTTTTCTGGTTTAGATTATTTACTAATGGAAACAATGTTTTCCTTAGGGTTTTTAGTTTTGGTACATTTTTTGGCTTAAAAGCCAATCCAAGATATTTCGGGACTTGTTGGACGTTTACCTTTGAAGTCACCTAAAACTATGGGATTTTGGACCCGTAGTAGCTAGTTTGGTCTACCAGCAGGTAACCTATTGTCATGCTTTGCTAACAGATCCAACCTGCAGTTTCCTTGGCCTGGTAGCAGTTGATCGAGTACATGGACCTTTCAGTTTTATCGACAGATAAGTTTTTAAAATAATACCAGTCATATCACTTTTACAGTTTCAGACAGACTAGTCTAAGCGTTTGCCAAGACCTCTTACTTCATTAATTTTTACATCTTTTGGTGAAGATACCTCGTATGCTTTCTCGTGGCTGAAGGCAAGCTTAACCTAGACTGCTGAAACCTCTTTATTCTAATATATGAATCTCTAAACCGTTACTTTCATTTATATCTATTTTTTTTACTTAATAAAATTATCATGCTTTTATAATGCTGTAAGGTACCAGTATTTTGTAAGGTAATGTCGACATCACTGCGCTGAGTATACCAGGTTGAACTATTTATTTTACTAATTTAGTGAAAGTTTTCTTGAAAAATTGCTCATAGATCCTTTCTGTCATTTTGGAATTGAGAATTCCTAGTTTATACTTTGCTTTATTAATCTCATGACCCTCTAAATCACACCCTATTATTTAAGGGCTTCACCCAATTACAGGGTAGTTTTTTAATTAATATAAACCAGTCAACCTTATTTTGTGTTTGATTTGCCTATCTGTGGTCCTTTGGCTACATATTTTATATTCTTTTTGGCAGTTTTGTTTATAGAAAAAACTGTCTGGCGCCCTTTATATATTGTAACTTGATGTTCCATGGTCTGTGAGAAGTAAGTATGGTAGTAATGCTTTTTGGTAGCATCATGGTATTGGACAGGACCAGATATGAAATCCAGTGAACCCACCCTGAAGAGTTAGCTTGGGTAATTAAAAGGGTAAAGTTGGTAAACAATTTTTAAAGTCTCATTTTATCTTACCATCTCTTCAGATTAATACCGACCCCCGTTTTAAGCATAACAAGGCGGTAAACGTAATATTGTAACACCTCGTTCACGAGCCGTTTATTTCATCCACTACATATTTGGTATATCTTTTTTGTGAAGTCTTGCAAGATCGAGCAACTGCACTTTTAGCATTTTTTCGCCAAATACAATATTCTTTTCTTCGAGCCAGTCAACAATCTTTACTTTTCGCCACGCAGAAGTTGGCAAAGCTTCCACCAAATGGCTGTGGTATGGTGCATTATCCATCACGATTACCGACCCATGTTTAATACGCGGTAAAATGGATTTGAACCAATCTTCAACCACTCCCGAGTTCATTTCCTCATGATAATCACCGGTTTTACGAGATTTAAACACGTTTAACCCACCTTCAAAAGAACCAGAATCACTCCCGATGTGGGTTATAAGTAACCGACGATCTTTTCCTGAATTCGTGCATCTTTAATGTTGAGATCTTGTCAAATGTAATTCACAGTATGTCCTTCATTTAATCATGTCTCGTCCGTTAAGTAAATTCTTTTCCCTGCACAGCGATATTGTTGTATTTATTCTAGATACTTTCTACGCCACAATACGATTTCTTCCTTTTCCACCAAAAGACTTTTGCGATTTTGTTTTAAGAATCGAAAATTCAATTCTCGTAGTGTACGCCTTAGAACTCTTCGTGAAATTTTTTGCATATTTTCATCCCTTTCAATTTCGGCAGAATTTTTTTTTACATTCGGAAGTTCATTTAAAAAAAAAATGCATGCACTTTCCGACAAATGGCCAATATTGTTTGCTGATCAATAAAAATCTTCTAAGATGTCTTAGTCAATGTGGCACAAAGTTCCGCTGCATCAGTGAATGATATTCTACTGTGTGTACTTAGAATTCCCTCATACACATTTTTTACCATTGTACGCTCCCCAGGTTTTAAATGACGTCGTTTTGTAACTTGTTGGTTACTATCACTTGAAGAACTCGCCTGCATTATAATATTTGATGTTTTGAATAACCACCAAAATAACACCAAACTAATAAAATTGAATTGCTAATATCCTCTTGATTGAAACTTATCTACGACACTGAACGTTGATTAGAGGCGATAAGAAAGCGTGCGAGTGCCTTTAGACATGGGTTTTTTCTACCTGCGTTGCCAAATTAAGTAAAACAGGTACCGTAGGGTGAAAAGGCCCTTAATGACATGCCGCTTATTGTACAGGGTTATCCAACCAAGACTGGATAAGGCGATTTTTTGACTTTTCCTGTACTTTTATAAAAAAACTGAAATAGCCATCTTAAGTCATTTTCTCCCGCGAATTCGAATATCTTCAGCAAAAAACAATTGAACATCAAACAAAAGTACTAGGGGTCACTTTGATATTTTTTTAAATGGGATGCCGTATTTTTAATGAGCTTATCCGATTTCTCATATAAATTTTGATCTAAAATGTTGGATTTTTAATTCAAAAACGCCTTTTTTCTTCAGTTTTAAATTCGGAAAATGTTCGTCTACCGTAAGATTAATACCTGATAGATGGATACCCGTTTCACCTGTTCACCCTTTAACCTGCTTTAAAGCGTCCGTCAGTTAGACAAAATAATCAAGTTTCAAATTTCTATATATTTTTCACGAATTAATTACAAATAATGAAATATTCTTTAGAAGAACGGCTAAATGTAATAAAATTATATTACAAAAGTGGAGAGAATGCTCGACAAACACAAAGAACATTTTTTGAGAGTTTCCAGAGACACATTTCAGTGGATACAATTCTCAGAATTAAGACCCTATTTGAAGAAAGTAAGACATTGAAAGATAAGCCAAGAAAGATGAAAAGACGGAATATAAGGGATCGAGCTATTGTTCAATATTTTACTATAAATCCGAAGAGTTCTATTCCGCAAGCGGTACGAGAAGAAAGGTATGGTCCAGGGCTTCGGAGAGTAAGCTATGGAACAGTTCACAGAACTTTAAAAAAATGTGGTCTAAAACCATATTGCATCCTTCCCGTTCAATACTTAACACAGCTTCGAAAAGAACTGCGATTTCGATTTGTTGCTTCAATGCTGATGAGAGAGCAAGACGAAGATTATAATTTATATAATAAAATTCTATGGAGTGACGAAGCGTCATTTACAACATCGGGGGTATACAATCGGAGAAATACAAGATACTGGGCAGCAGTTAACCCTCATAGATATGAAATGATAAAGTTTCAAGGTTGGAGCTCACTTAATGTTTGGTGTGGGATGTTAGAAAATCGAATTATTGGACCACTATTTTATCGTGGCTCTTTAACAGGCCAAAGATACCTCCATTTTCTTCATAACGATATCGAGGATTTCTTGGAAAGGTTGCCATTGCAAGCCTACAACAATATCATTTGGCAGCAGGATGGTGCTCCGCCTCATGCAGTTCGAGAAGTGGTAACATACCTAAACGAGCGTTACAATCAGTGGATTGGCCGTAACGGAACAACTCATTGGCCACCAAATAGCCCCGATATCACGCCAATGGATACATTTTTATGGGGTCATTTAAAAAATGTAGTTTATCAACGACCCAACAGAAGTCTGGAGGACATTCAGCAAAAAATTATAAATGAAATTAATAGACTTAACCAGGACCAAAATATTGTAAGAGATTCTTTGGAGAGATTGAAAAGGGGGCATCGGTCATGTTTTGAAAATAATGGAGGACACATAGAACAATTATATTATTGAGATTAAAGGTATTCACTTTAGTTTATAGTTTTTTCTAATATGTCATACTTTTTTTATACGTAAGCAATAATAGATTTGCAAAAACTACTAAATTTGTAATTAATTCGTGAAAAATATATAGAAATTTGAAACTTGATTATTTTGTCTAACTGACGGACGCTTTAAAGCAGGTTAAAGGGTGAACAGGTGAAACGGGTATCCATCTATCAGGTATTAATCTTACGGTAGACGAACATTTTCCGAATTTAAAACTGAAGAAAAAAGGCGTTTTTGAATTAAAAATCCAACATTTTAGATCAAAATTTATATGAGAAATCGGATAAGCTCATTAAAAATACGGCATCCCATTTAAAAAAATATCAAAGTGACCCCTAGTACTTTTGTTTGATGTTCAATTGTTTTTTGCTGAAGATATTCGAATTCGCGGGAGAAAATGACTTGATGACTGAGATGGCTATTTCAGTTTTTTTATAAAAGTACAGGAAAAGTCAAAAAATCGCCTTGTCTAGTCTTGGTTGGATAACCCTGTACATTCTATGAGAATTTAAATGAAATATTTTAAAACCTGGCAACATGTAACGAGTTATTAATGCACAATCTTCCCAAGCGGTTTGAATGCTTTTAATTCAGCCCATGGCAGAGTAAATCGTATCATTTTAGCTGTAGCAAATTTCAAAAAATTTTATTTGAAGATTAAAATATATTAACAAGAAACGATTTTTTCAAAAAAATTTAACTTCTTGGATCTTCAAATTGGGGAATTTGCAGACATGTTTTATGTTTATTTTTTGTCCTAGAGCCTCCTAAAATATTTAACGTACCTAAGAAGCATCCTGTATAACCAAGGGTTATTTTTATTGCATTCCCTACCCACATCACGGAAAAGCACGCAACGCATGTTTCATTACTAAATTGAAAATTTCTTTCGAATTTTATAATACTTGTCCCTACCCTCGTCTGGTCCGTAAAATTTTCAGCATACACACTACACAATAGTCAACTACCGACAATTTACATACACATATTTCTTTTCCCCGAGAAACACGGAGTCTAATATAAAAAGGACACATCTTACGTTCGTAAACCTGTAAAACGGTACACGTATTTTCGTAGAGGGACCGAAGAAACACCGTCCCGGGTTCCCAAATGTCGTTTCCCGAAAGACGATGGCAGTATTTTGGAGACCCTGTTTTGCATCTGAATGGGCCCCATTTGAATATATTGACGCTAAACATTTTCCAGTTTCGATGCTTTTTACGATAAAATGTTGTGTATAAAAGGGACTTTCCAAATGGGGTACACTTTTATAATTTAAAAGAGCAATAAAAAAAAGGTAACAATAACAAATAATATGTGCTTTTTTATTTTGCTAAAGATACACAAACATACTAAAATAACGATGTAGTATATCATTATGGTCAACCAGAGTTTTTACTACTATAAAAGAAGCTATTCCTATCTTCGACTACATAGTTTGTGGTGGTGATTAGACGTTATTAACCAGTCAATTAAACGATTTACAAATTTGTTATTTTCCATACAAGAACATACTCTAGCCAGCTAAAATATTTTCTACATTGCTGCGTCTCCACTTCTACTAGAAAGTAATGGCAACTGTGATATTTTAAAGATAACACCCTGTATATTAATGCATTTTACAATCTCTAGTAGTATCTTAACAACTTTTCTTATCAACGAAAAATTATTAAAATACCTGGAATTTTGTCTGCAGGGTGTTACCAATTCGAGGCTAAGTACGGGGATCTCTGAAACTATTAGACATACAAAGCCGGTTAAATGGGGGCAACGTTCGGAAATATGGTGCTCAACAAAAAAATAGAATAATTTCAAGTCCTTCAAAATTCATCTTTTCTCAAAAATTACATCGTTTGGATTGTAGAAAACCCAGAGAAAATACAGAACTTCGTCCTTAAATCAGGTTTTCTATTAATTTTTGGGCAGGATTGTGTGGGGACAAAATTTTGGGTTTATTTTATATGATCATAATTTAAATGCAATGGACATCCTGTTTCCACCTTTTGGCAAAATAATTCTGTAAAATAAACTTGCCTTAATGTTTATGAATATCATTAGTTATTAGATTTAAAATTTTATAGGGAAATTTATTTTTTCTACTGACGTTTTATTATAACCCCTTTATGATTGTCGTATTGATTTTTAAATAACCCCCTTTTAGGCACAGCGTGCTTAAAAGTTTTTTAAGCACGCTGTGCCTAAAAGTAATTGTTTATAATTAAAAACTAAACACAGACTATAATTTTACCTATTTATTATAAATAATAAAAGTACAGTTACTTATATTATTAAAATTAATGCTTGGGTAACCTAAAACAGTCCGTTGAGATATTTCTCGGGGGTAATACCACGAGTGCTTCTAAATTTCCAAAAAAATTTGGAAAAACGATTTGACAAATAATTTGTTAAACAAATTGCTTTAAAACAAGTTTTCCACATTTTTTCACAGAAAAAATTAGATGCGCGAATGGTATTTGGTAAGATTATTTTTCGAAAAAAAAAAAGGAAACTGATAATTAAATTTACTGACAAAAATATCAAACAAAACTATCTTTTGTAAAGAAGACTACTGCGAAATTAATAAATAAATTTCGTTTGACAACTTGTCAAATTTTTACTGGAAAAATTGACAACTTGTCAAATTTTTACCGGGAAAATTGACAATGTCAAGATTTTTCCACTATAAACATTTTTTTCTACGAGTGACCGCAAAGAAGCTACTTTGCGCACACTTTTGCATACGCAAAGTAGCACTTTCCCGCACACTGTGCGGGAAATTTTTTTTCCCGCACACTTATTTTAAAGCAAAATTACCATATTATAGACGCGTTTTTTTCTTATATTTTATAACTTTTTTAGATATTTATACAAAAATATTGTAACAAGACAAAGTTGACAGGTGGTTTATGTGTTGCCTTATAAACTATACCGAAGTATTGTGCCGTGCGGCTCAAAATTTTTTTGAAATCTGCATTATTATATTTTCCTCTAATTTTGTTCAAGTTAAAAAAAATCAAGTATTTTTGTGTCAAATGCGGTTTGTTCCCTTAGCAACCAAAATACATTGTCATACAACGCTTTCATGTCAGTTTAGAGGTCTTCTTCAAAATTTTCACTAGCATTTTCACCTATTTAAAATAAAAAAAAACTGTTTTAAAAATGGATATCACTGAAGAAGAACTTCCAGAAGATGTCCTAGAAGCCGCCAACATGGCTAGTTTGCAATTGCTGCCTGCCAAATCGCGAGAAAAATACGAGAAACAGTACGAGTTGTTTTCCAAATGGTGCGAACAAAGGGGGATATAGTTGTTTTTGATGTCAATAAAAATTTAAAATTAAAAAAATATATAGTTATTTCACTCGTAGAAAAAATATTGTTCCTAACACGTGCGCAAAGTAGTTTTCCCGCACTTAAAGCTTATCCGAACTCCGCTTCGCGTCGTTCGTCTAACTGCTTTCTCGTGCGGGAAAACATAACTTTGCGCACTGAATAGGAAAACTACTATTTTAGGTCAAAATGCGTTGCTATTATTGGTCGAAATATGAATGACTGAAATAATCTTTGTATAATAGGTGAGGAATTTGAACTAGAAATAGAAAATGAATCTGCAACAGCAATATCAATTAAACCCATGCCACTAGTAGAGCTAGTAGAACATTCTGATTCATTTATTTTTATTTAGATTAGATATAAGATAGATTTACCACGCTTGTTGTTAGCGTCCAAAGATTTTTCACAAAGAATTTTTTCGGAAATTCTTCTTTTGCGTTCTATCGAATATCTATAGCCACGGCATTTGACCGCCAACCTCCATATCGCTCTAGCATCAATATATCCGCTCCAGAGTCCGCTAAAAAAGTTACTGAAGATCTTCGAAAGCAGTGGCTTGTATATTCATTTACCTTTGGAAGCCCAAAGGACTCAGCAATTTTCTTTTGTGTTGCTCACTGGAAGTCTGGAACATTTGGAGTTTCTGTACGTGATGAAAAATCTTTCATGGGTTATGTCTGCTGGTCGTAATTGGGCGTACTTTCGGATAATATTCAAGAAGCTGATGCCGTCAATAGAGCCTTCGCTAATTACAAAGCTTCTTGCAACATTTCTTTTAGTGTTTGGAATGATTATTTTAATTAAAGACTCCAAATTTTCGATATTATTCATCTTTAAATATGTAATATCTTCTCTGCGACATGCTCCAGAGATTCTCACAATAAGAATAACTTTGTCCAATAAATAGTTCTTATCGTCTGCTTCTTTGAGAAATCTTTCTATTTGTTTCTTGGAAAAAACTTTCGACATTTTGGGCTTATACCCAAGTAGATTTCCTTTTCAAAAATGCGATTTATTTAAATATACCATCGTTCGAAGCATTCAGTAAGTACTCCACAAAGTTGATGGCTTATTGGCATCGGATAATCGTGAAAAATATGAAAAAACGACTTTTTCTGATAACTTTTTACCTTTTTTTCTTCACACCAGTTTTTAAATTTTTCGTATGTGCCCTCATACAAACTCCTTGATTTTTGGGGAACAAGGTTCACCATTGCCTCATTTGCGGCATTTTCAATGTCTGAGTCTCCTAAATCCCTAATTTTTTACTTAATATTTGCCGTAGTTTTTGACAAAAAAATTCTTTCGAATGTTTGGTAAAATAAATTAAGTTTTTTATTATAAAACGCCCGTAGAAAAAATATTGTATACAATTCGTTACGAAACAATGTCTTTTAGTCACTCTGACGTGTTGTCCAACTCGGTTTCGCCTCGTAGGACAATTTGCACGTCGCGTACCTGAAAGACCCTTATTTCGTAACTTGTATAAATAGCTATTTAAGAATTTGTATTAAAATAAGACGAAAACATATTTATTATGATTTAATATACTACATTTACTTTATTTTAAGCTTATTTAACAAAAATCGAAATTTTTTGGTAAAGTGTCATGTTCCATTTTAACAACCAATATTTATGAAATGTGTCCAAACAGAAACATATTTTCATTATTTGAACAAAACTTCACTAAAAAATGCCTAAAGAGGCAGAAAAAAGTCGTGGTCCAGCCATAGACACAATGCGGTGGTAGTCTATTTCTTAATACGAGAGAGTAATAAATCATTATTGAACTATAAAATCCAGTGGTCTTCTCCGTATTGCATAGGCGTAGTCCAATTATTATTTCATATAACATTCGGAGTCGCAAAAATAGTTGAAATGTGTTCGAGTATGACTGGAGTCGGACAGTCAATAATATAGTGACTTGTGCACGAGGTTAAACGCGGCCCCATCAGGTCACCGAAGAAAAGTACAGGAAGAAAAGAACCTGTAATAAATGAGGATAAAAAGACTACCATCAGAAGAAGAAAAATACACTCGTTTTACTTAAAAAAAGAACTGCTACCTACCTTGGACAAAATAATGTCTGAAATGAAAAAGGATGATTTCATTCCACCCATGGGTAAGAAAAAACTATGGAAAACTTTGAAGGAAATGAATTTTTGTTATGAAAAAATTCAAAACAGAAAATCACTTTTCATATAGAAAGACGAAATCATCTGCTGGAGAGAACATGATAAGTAAAATTTAAAAATTAAGTTGTTGTATTGTACATAGTAGATATTCTTTATAAATAATGATATTTAAACTACCTGTAGTAACGCCGCTGTTACTACAGGTAGTTTTCATTTAATTTATCAAACTGGTATTTCTATTGTATGCTAATTAGAGCGACCCTAATTTTGGACCCTTCGGGGTATGTACGTCTTATATATCTGAAATACGGAATTTTTAAAAAGTATCATTGCAATTTACCTGAAATTTACAAAGCAACCTTTAAGTTGTCTACCCTGCTAAATGGGTCCTGTCATTGCAAATTTACATTAAGAAACAAAGTATATATTTGACTAAAATGTACGGCAGTTTTATTTTGGAAACATAAATGGCCCCTGAGGTCATATTTTGCCCAACATTATTATGTGGAAGTTCAGTGTATTTTTTTGTGATTAAGAACAAGTATGGCTTTTAGAATTGTAAGAACCGTCGAAAATAATAAGGTTCAATTATCAATCAATTCTACGGCCTGGGAAGATGACGACATTATACATTGACCGCCAGAAAATTGTAAAGATGGAGATATGTTTATAAGAAACCATACTAGCTATTTATCTACTGCCCGTCCATACTTCATTTTAAACACATCGAACGACAACCCCTCTTGGCTGCTCCACTGCATCCAGTCATCTAACACATTTAAGACACATACTAAAAATAATAATAATGTGTATGGAAACATTGAGTTGACTAAGCGTCGACTCATTGGTGTCTAAATTATGGTCTTTTGGAAATTATTGTGTCCAATCAACTCATTTTTGTGACATGAAAACATATTATAAACTTTTTTCTTTTCCCAAAATGTTGATATTTGGACACATTTTTCTGACTTAATGAGATGGTGCTGGGTCGACACAAATCGTAAACAAAAATAAAAAATGGGCACAGTTTCCATTTAGTCTCAAATATTATACGTGTCGACATAACTTGGACACAAAGGAAATATGTCTGAGTTTGAGCACAATTTGCTTTTGTGCTTGGATTCTCTACCACATCGCTGGACATACTGTATGGGTAAATATTCTCATCGATGGTATGAACCGACGTGTCCAGGCAGTAATTAGGGCTAGAGGAGGCAATACAAACTATTGACGCATATTTAAGTTTAAATTAATTGGTAGTTATTAAGTTTGTTTTTCGAGAATCATCATGTATTTTTGTAATCTTAAATAAGCTTGTTCCTAAATTTATTTGTAATTAAATATTGATTAGTACAACAGTTTTTTTTTGCGTCCTGATAATCTTTTGTTTATCTTGGCAGATCAAACATTTTATTTTCGTTCCAACAATAATGAAATTACGGAAAAATTTAAATTATTGATAACCAAGATCATTTTGCATTTGTGTGAGACTGAATGCATGTACTGACATGAACCAAAAAACAAAATGTAAAGAATAGATGACTCTAAATAAAACTGGTATTTTAAAATAATTTTGCTATTTGGTTATTCCACAGGGTGTTTTGAAATTGGAGAAAAAAACAACATTTCGATTATCCTTGTATAATATGCGGAATAACAAACGTTACTTAAGATTGGTAAAAGACACGTTAAAGTCGATAGTTGTACCTACAATTCTATAAAAAAATTACTCAAATCGGACTAAAAATAAAAAAGTTATCAAGCCTAGAAATTTTGGAATGATCGTTTTCTCTGCACATGAGTGTATTTTTCGTTCTGCTAAATAGTTATCACATCTTGTAAATCAAAAGTAAAGCGGTTGCGGACCTATATTCATATGAGTTTTTTTGATAAAATGATCCAAGTAATACGATCTTCAAGTATTAGCATGCAATTATAAAACACCCTGTATAAAGGGTGTTCTCTAACCAGTGGCGTAACTAGCCCTCTGACCTGGGGGGGCCTGTTATTGTGACTTGTAGTGGCGGCTCGTGTAGATGCGGGCCGGCGGAGAACCCGCCGCAGGCAAAAATTTTTTTGGACCACGCCCAAATTTTAACAAATTTGGTCAATAATCAACAGTAATATCACAAGATCTCGTTTTTTCATCGGTTAGATTTTTCAGCTGTCACGAAAACTTTTTTTGGAAATTTTTCGAGTTGAATTTGGACATGTTTATTCTGATTAGATCCCGAGAGCGAAGCTCGAGGGATTTAATTATTGAATAAACAAGCCCAAAGTTCAACGAGTATTGCCAAAAAAGTTTGAGTGAAAAATGGAAAATTTAACCAATAAAAAAATGATGGTCGAGTGATATTTGGCAAGATTATTTATTATAATTTATATAGATTATAATTATAAATTGATGCTATATTTGCGAGGCGAGTAGCGAGCTTACAAAGTCAGCCTTTTTCTGGGGGGGCCTAGCGACGTCTGGGGGGGGGGGCGCGCCCCCAGGCCCGCCTGTAGTTACGCGCCTGTCTCTAACTACGGTACGAAACTTCAGAGGGTGATACGTAAGGTCGTTTTAAAAAAAAAAGTTCCTATGAATTTATGTCCGGAAATGCTTCGTTTCGGAGATACAGTGTGTGACAGTTTTATTTTTATTTTTGTTTTCTCTAATTAATTTTTGAAATAATGTCGATAATTGAACTAACAGGGTTCCCACCAAAAAGTCAAAATAAAATTCCCTGACTTTCCAGGTCTACTTTAAAAATTTTCCCTGACTTACATCAGATTAGCTCTACAGAAAAAATTGATATACATAAATATATGGAAAATTCAAAAACAAAAATTCTGTGAAAAGCATTTGTTTAAAAGAAAAAAGTAACAAGATGCAGTTACTAGAACAACAAAGTTATACATAATTATACATAATTAAGAGATCATCAGTCATTTTGCCAAAGTTAAACTTATCAGGTAACAAATATCACAAAAAAATAATAAAAACAGCCTTTAATAATTAATATCTAAACTAAGGTCACTCATTATTAAAATAAATGCTTAAAAAACTAAAATTTTCACTTTAAATATTTCTTTTCAACTGTACAATTTTTTTCCCTATTTTTTTTTTAATTGAAAATGGGCGGTAGCCAATAGTCACAAACATCGAGTCAAGAGTTCGAGGCGTTTTCTCGCGTCGCATCTGTTTCAAAACAACACAGAACAAAAAAGAGAATTAAAGTATTGTGACAAAAATTATTTTTTCCAGGTTTATGTATTAAATTCCCTGACTTTACATGACTTTCCTGACTACTTTTCAAATTCCCTGACTTTTCCTGACTTTCCAGGTTTTCCAGAAAAGTGAGAACCCTGAGTAAAATTGGTATATAGCGGTTTTTTGAAATTCGAAATTCTAATTTAATGTTAGTATGGCTCCCACTTGTAGAGGGCGTTACCTACATGTCTTCTTACTCTCTTGAGGGGCCGTAACTTTTTATACGTGCTTGTATTACATTTTTAAGCGAAAAAATAGATTTCGCTATCATTTTTACGTGAAAAGGGCACACTTGGTAGAAGTCGCAACGAGCAACCGTTCTCGAGAAAAAAAAAATAATTAAGAAATAAATGACATTTATTTGCATATCGATATTCCCATATCATAAAATTGCATTTATCTCCTAACCAAAGCAGAAATCAAAAAATTATCAAAATGTACTTCGCATTAGCCGTTAAACTGCCTACATAGCAGTGTTATCAAAAGAGAGAACGGAAGTGGCGTACATATTTTTCTTTCCGCCTAAAAATTGTAACACCCTGTATCTCCGAAACGAAGCATTTCCGGACATATGTTCATAGGAACTTTTCTTCTTAAAACGTTATTCTATCACCCTCTGAAGTTTTGTACCGTAGTTAGGAAACACCCTGTATATGCGAATATACCTACTACTTATACTCTTTATGACCAGGTAGAAACACTGTAGGAAAAGGTCCTTAGCCAGCAGTGTGTGTGGAAAGGAAGCGACTCACATTGGTTTTAAATCTTTGGAAATTATATTTGTTGGGAAAGGGAAGATGTTCTCCAGATAAAAGATTCTTTAAACAACGCTTATTTAACTGACCTAAAATAATGGAAAGCAATGATTTATCGTCAGACAGTGTCAAGTGAATATGTGAGATAGAAATATTTGTAAAAAAGGCTCAAATTTATTGCGTGTTTTCTTTAAATATATATTATACTTTGCCGAACACTTACCAGCAATTGTTATAAAACAAAAGCTCAGCCAACTACTAGTATAAGGATTAACTGGCAAATATTTATTGAGACAGAGTAAAAGTAAAGTAAGTGAAAATACGTGAAGTTTCAACGGTTCACGAGATTTCTATCTGAGATTGAATGCGACACCGGGTGATGAACTTCAACTGATTACGATTAGATACAGAGAGATATCGTGAAGTTTAAATGCCAGTTGAAACTAAAAAGGGAGCTGATTTACTATAGTTAAACCATTGTTTTTTGTATTAGAATGTTTCTAAAAGATACATAATATAATGTACCTAAATGTGAAAAACATCTTGTTTTTTCTTGTTAGTTTAGGGTACAAAGTGCATTTGCTTGTTATTAACGTAAATAACAATTATAGTTGTTCCAAGCTTAAATTGCTGACATAAAAAAGCATTAAACTCCTGACCATAGGCGTCGCTTCTGCCAAATATTTAAAATACGGATAGTCGTACATTTTAATATGATTAAATAGTATATATTACAGCTTATTCATTATAGTTTATATCGATAAAAGGTTTATACCCGTGACTTCCCCTGCACAGAACACATGCATTTAATATTTTTAAAATGGTCTTTCGGTAAAAAAAATGCTCATTTTGCCGAAAACAATTTAAAAAAATTGTCCTTGCCCAGCCAGAACCGCGAGAAGGTATGAGTTTTCCTTTCTAAGAATGGATAGGGGCAGTTACTATGTTAGTTGGAATATACAGTTAGTAGCTAGAATTTACTATATACAGTGTGTCCACGTAAGTTGGCGGCATATGGGAAACTTCTTTATTATTAATTTTACGAAAAAAAGTTATTCTTCATAAAAAGTTCTGCATGGTCCAATACCTAAAATGCAACCATCAGTTGTTAAATTTTTTCAGTCATATACGAGGTTTGTCAAAAAATGTGATTTTTGCTCTAGAGTAAAGTACCTTTCTTTTTGACAATATCGAAAATTGTTGCAAAGAAAAGATGTTTAGAATTAAAAATAGCTTTCAAATATTCAACATTGTTTATTTACATTAAAAAAATATTTTTTTCTACATTTTCTCTGCGATTACGTTGGAAATTTAAGTTTGCACATTAATGCATAATTAATCTAGGATGCACTGGCATTTTTTAAAACTGATAATTAAAGTAGGCTTTGCGAACTGTCTAAATATCGAAAATTCGAAGAAACGCCAACAATCGTATTTCAAAAAGTGCCACGGTATAAACACTTTTTTTAGGCAGTCTAACAGTGTTTTTCAAAGTTTTTAGAGATCCGTATTGTACAGTTTTATGTTTGACAGTTTGACAGACGTATTTGTTTATGAAAAGTTAGACATGCCACCAACATTAAGTCTGGAAGAGAAAATTGAGATTGTGCTAATAGTGGGAGATAAGTATAAAACATTTCGAGAAGCAGCAGACATTTTTAATTTCCGACATCCAGATAAAAATATTCACAATGAAACTGTTAGAAAAATATTTAATAAATTTAAGACTTGTGGAGATGTACATAATAAATTTGGGAAAAAACGCCAAAGCATGGTAGAAAATAATGACATTGCGTTGCAAGTAATGCTCTCTGCAACTGAGCATCCTAAATATTCTTTGCGAAAAAGGGCATCTTCATTGCCAATGGATATAAAAAAAAGTACAGTTTCAAAGATTCTAAATAAACACAAATATCACCCTTACAAACCTAAAAAAATTCATACTTTAAGACCAGGAGATAATGATAGACGATTTGAATTCTGTTGTGACATACAGGGAATCTTAGTAGATAACCCATTTATGTCAAGGTGTATTATTTTTACGGATGAAGCAACATGCTCATCAAATGGGACAGTTTCTAGCCATAGTTGGTGGAGTGATACAAATCCACATTTTACGTTGAAAACTCGGGACCAATATTCGTTCAAAACAAACGTGTGGTGCGGAATGTATAAAAATCAAACAATTGGACCTTTTTTTCCGAGAAACCTTGAATGCTGATCGTTATTTGTGCTTTTTAAACAATAGAATAAATGATTTTCTTGACAACCTTCCCTTACTTGAACGTCAGCAGATATGGTTCCAGCAGGATGGTGCCCCATGTCACAGCAGATTGTATGTACGTCAATACATTGAAAATATTTTCAATGGAAGAGTTTTTTATCGTTTTTCGGAAATTCCTTGGCCTCCGCGGTCTCCAGATTTAACCCCACTCGATTTTTTCTTGTGGGGTTACTTAAAGCAAAAAGTTTACCTTCAAAGGCCATTTCAAGATGTTGACCATTTAGAGAGAATAATTGCAGAAGCGGTTCGTAATATAACTCCCCATACGGTTAGCAATGTCTTAAGAGAATTTTGTTATAGAACTGTTACATGTATAAACAGAAATGGAGGATATGTGGAGGCATTAGTAAATTGAAGATAGTGATTATTCATTAGTATTTATTGTAACAAAGTAAATTATGCATACAACTTGTTATTCATTTAAATGCATCGTTAGAACGTTAGTGATTAAGCAACTTAAAGGTTATCAGTGTTCGATAAAAATTAAGAGATAATTGTTTTTAAAAGTTTATTTATAATTATTTAATCAAATTTATAATTAATAAATGCAATGCATTAATGTGCAAACTTAAATTTCCAACGTAATCGCAGAGAAAATGTAGAAAAAAATATTTTTTTAATGTAAATAAACAATGTTGAATATTTGAAAGCTATTTTTAATTGTAAACATCTTTTCTTTATAACAATTTTCGATATTGTCAAAAAGAAAGGTACTTTACTCTAGAGCAAAAATCACATTTTTTGACAAAACTCGTATATGACTGAAAAAATTTAACATCTGATAGTTGCATTTTAGGTTTGGGACCATGCAGAACTTTTTATAAAGAATAACTTTTTTTCGTAAAATTAATAATAAAGAAGTTTCCCATATGCCGCCAACTTACGTGGACACACTGTATATTTTAACAACAAATTGATCGCATCAGCAGAATCACAGTAAACGTTCTGTAATATAACAACTTTTGAACGAACATAATTAATTTAAAATTCATAAACAATTTAGTGACTGGAATCGTCAGAACTAGAAGTAGAATAGTTTCCAGGTTGTATTAATACTGTCCCTATAGGTGATGAAACAGAATATCCATTTTCTGTTTTTATAAGACGAGCTACGCAATTTCTCCAACCATCGCTACTCATTTCGTTATCACCTGTCGAATATTATCAAGGACAACTGCGCCTAAAGTTGGATATTGATTATTAAAGGATATTGTTTGCTAACAAGAGCAACACAGTAGGTACAAAGCCATCTTTACTTCCGGCATGAAATATAATAACGCGTTTTCCTCTCGAACACGGTGTATTTAAAGTACAATTTTTTGTACTGTCTACCCGAACATAAGTAACAACATCAATATTATCAAACCAAGTTTCGCCTATAAATTATACTTTTATCGGATTCATGCTACCTACTCCTTTATTTTACGCAAATAGTCCTGTCGTAGTTCAATGATACGACAAGATTCCATTATAACCATTCGATTATCTAATTTTTTATATTTAAAGTCACAACCTAACAAAACACCACGCAATGTTTCTAAAGATTGGTATATACTTATAAACAGGGTAACCTCGCAATTTATCACGAACCAGTTCTAAAGTTGGCACTGTATTATTCTCGTATAAGTTGTTGATAGTTTGCAGAATAAAACCCTTGTAGTATGGTCAGTCGTTTTGAATTTTTGATTTATTGGTTTGTGTTTTATGGAATGACCGGTTACAGTCCCCAAATTAATTACTTTATAAATCCTTATAAAACCCAAGTTGTGTTAATTCATTACAAGTACATTCTTGTACAAAACGCATTTTCAGTTTTCCCGGATTTTCTTTTTTTAAACACACGTACATATTTAAAATAATGCGTTGACATTGAACATGTAAATCTTTGTTTCTTCATTACGGACTTATTTCGCTTTCGATGGCCGACTCTGGCACCGACCCATTATATTCCTGCGATAATTCACCTTGACCTTCTGCTTCAAATTGCCGCCAAAAAGTCAAACTGATATAATAAAATATAGGTACCAAGTAAAAAACTTGCCTAAAACCACACGGTGATAGCAGAAAATGAAATATGTAAATTACAGTAAATCGTTTTAACCAGTCACGCCACTGTCCGATTCCCAATATTGCATACCTCAAACATCAACTGATTTTAAACCTGATAAGAGATCATTCAATTGGCAGAACCTTTAACTATTTTCTGTTCTTGTCTACAGCATACAAATTTGTATTTATATGCTGCTCTATTAATTTTCCCACTCGGAAAAAATAGTTCGCACTTTAAGTTGCCAGTTGGCCTCGACGGTCTATTGGTAGGGTGTTACCAGTTCTATAAAGTTTTCGTAAGTGTGGGAGGAACATAAGGGTTTGTTAATTGTTTATTTTTTTTGTTTAACAACAGTAACATTCCTTTTTAGTTTGATTTAAATTATTTTTGTATAAATAATATTTCTGAAGTACTAAAAAAATTATTATAATATTTATGAATGGCTTGTTCGTTCTTTGTTCGATATTGAAAATTTCTTGATTCAAAGTACATTTGCAAACTAGCTTTTTAAGAGGGTTACTGACTATCAATTAAATACTCATATAAAAGAACACTTTTAATAATCAGCAGTCGGATGAAGGGGCTAGGAAACCACTGCTAGTCAGCTTTACCCAGAAGGCCACAAGAGATAGAATACTACAAAAACGAAAAACTGTCAGGCTTGATAGTGTGACTTGTGGCATATCCGCAAACAATCCAACCAATATCTTCTTGAATGAAGACCTACCTAAGAATACACGGGAACTATTTAAAAAGGCGAGAGAGTTAAAAAAACATGGATTCAAATATGTGTGGTGTAAAGAAAGTAAAATATTTGTTAGAAAGGGTGACAATGACTCTGTGCAGAATATTATCACTTCCGGGCAAGTAACAAACCTAATGACATCCTAAATTAAAATTTACATTTGCATGTTACCGATTAAGCTTAACATTATGTTGTTTTTTTTTGCATTGTAATGGCTAATAAGATAAATATTGCTCACGTAAATGTGAGATCCTTACTTCCTAAATTTAATATATTTAAAGAATATGTACTTGACAAAAATCTCGATATTGTAGGGGTAACGGAAACATGGTTTGATAATAAAATTTTAAATGAAGCGGTTTAAATTAATGGCTTTAGAAGTGTCAGAAAGGACCGTGTGGGGGGTCGTGGAGGAGGGGTTTTGCTCTACATTAAAAATACTTTCCAATTTTCTGAAATAGAACATGTAAATACTGTCAGAGCTGAACAGGTTTGGATCAAATTTAAAATTAATAACGTACGAAATATTATGGGTGTTTTATACAGAACCCCTCCTGTCACAGAACTGTCGGACTTTTTTTTGAATTTGAAGAAAATATAAATAGGCTTATACCTGAGTGTGATAGTTTTGTATTCATGGGTGACTTTAACATCAATGTACTAAACTTGGAGTGTGGACACGTCGAGCGTTTTTTGTCTATTTTGAATGACTATAGCTTAGAACAAATTATTAATGAACCGACCAGATATGGGTCATCAGGTAGTGGAACTCTTATAGATTTAATTTTAATATCAAACAAGGACTTATTCGTGGACTGTAACGTTGATTATAACCTTAACGTTTCTGATCATGCTCTTATAAAATGTAGCTTAAAATTAAAAACAAGTAAGCCAATGCCTTTTTACTGCACCTACCGGGATTACAGGTATTTTAATAAGGATTTTTTTAACGCAGATCTTACACATGTCCCATTTAATAACATATACTATTTAGCCGATATTAATGATAAGGTGAAATTATTTAACGCATTAATTTTGAACATCTTTGATATACATGCACCGACTCGTACTGCACGTATTACGAAGAGGAAGGCACCATGGGTCACACAAAACATAAAATATATGATATCACTTAGAAACAAAGCACTTACAAAGTTTAAGAAAAACAGAAATGCGCAGAACTGGGAGTACTACCGACGATATCGTAATTTTGTTACTGCGGCGATCGATAGGGAGAAAAAGGCGTATTTTTTTTTTTTTTTTTATTTTACTTTTTTACGGTTCGTCGGCGTATCTGAGGCCATCTAGAACCGGTCATCGACCGTACGGTTTTTAATCGTGCGGTCTACCGACTGGGGAGTGTGAAACGGCACCTTCATCCTACGAGATATCCGATCTCATCCGGCCTGTCCGGCGTGAATAGGATGGTTTTGATGTCGATTCATTTTACACTCTTCCCTAAGACAACAGCTCGCGGTGTTTCCCAAGCGGTCACCCATCCAAGTACTAGCCGCGCTCGACACCGCTTAACTTCGGTGATCTGACGGGAACCATTTATTTCATTTTAAAAATCTCTTTATTGTTACTAATAATATTTGCACAATACATTGTGGCGTAAGGCCCTTAAAATTAGCCTTAACCTAGAAAAGTTGGAGGGTGGGTAAGAGGCTTCGCAGAAGCTTTACCGGCCCCCTCAGCATATTTGGGGGAGGTCCCCCAAACGGCCGTTGGAATGGCCAATACAATGTACTAAATGCTAAAACTTAATTTAATTATTCTAACACCGGCGAAGCGCCTCAAAAAGAATTTTCCAATTATTTTATTGCTTTCGCTTTATGTTTTTTGTTGTTTTTTTTTTTTATTTTTGTGTGTAAGTAGTTTTTGTTTATTTATTGTATTGAGGGAAAAAATGTTGAGTGAAAAAACCTCTTAATTTTTTGACAACAGCCATGTTTGGCCATTTCTGGCACTAAAGTGTCTGTTATATAGGGGGAGGAGTCAGCCTGATGGGCGTTTGACTCCTCCGACTACATCATTTGTGTTGAGTGTTTCATGTAGTGAACATGAAGTTTAATTTGTTTTGTTTAGTGTAATATAAGAATATACAATTTACAAGTATTTGAGTAAAATATGTGATTTCTTAGTGTATTTACTATTTAAGTTTACAATATATATATGTGTGTTTTATATACAAATTAAAGTTTACAAGTATTTTGTTGTTATATACAGTTATGTAGTGTGAGGTGAAAGCGATAGCAATTCACAACACAATATTGAAGTTAATTATTTTTAAGTTTATTTTCATAACTTTCGATTTTTAATTATTTTATTTTATTTAATTTATTTGAATTATTGCTTTATTTGTTGAACTGATAAGTATTAAAAGTCGATCTAAAATTTATTAGTGAATTGCAAATTTGTTCGGGAGTAGTTTGAGCAAAAATTTTATTTAAATCATTATAGAAGCGAATAGCCTCTTCAATATTGTGTTGTGTAATATTGGACATAGCCTCAATGAGGTCGCTTACCTGTGGTATGTTTTCCGCCACTTGTTCACTAGTTTGAGGCTGCGGTCTTCTCAGCGGTGGAAAAGCTGCAACTGAATTTATTGATGGGGCATTTGCCCTGCCCATTGCGTTGTCCCCCCCGGGGATTTGGCTTCTTTGGCTTCTTTGCCAGGGATTGGCTGTTGGAACTGGTGCAGGTTTGTATAAATTTTTCCCCTGTCTCTGCTGCTGTTGTTGGTTTTCAATCAGCTTTTGATGTCGGAAAATGTAAACAGGGCAATTTCTGTCAGTTGCCCTATGGTTGCCTTGACAGTTTGCACATGTGGCTTCTTCTCCTTCAACAGGGCATTGGGAGATAATGTGTATTCCCCCACATTTCAGGCATCGTTGCTCTCTGACACGGTGCTTTAGGTGTCGCTAGGCCCTTGCCAAAGGCGTATTTAGAAAATAGAATTCGACTAAACGGTCCCAAGGACAACTGGAAGTTACTGAGAGATATGAATGTGTATGGTAGGAAGATAGCGTCGGTTCCGATTGAGTTGGGGAGTGCCGACCAGGTTAACGATTATTTTGTAAACATTCCTCAGGTCGATCCGGATCCGACTATTTTAGACTTTTACTTAAATAACAAAAAAGAAAATGTTACTGAATTTTATTTTAGAATGGCCACTTTGGATGAAATTAAAGACGCATTATTTTCAATAAAATCGAGGGCTGTGGGGCATGATGAGATAGGTGTCGATATGCTACTGCGTTGCTGTCCTGTTATTATACCAGTTATTGCGCACTTGGTGAACTACAGTATAGAAATGGAGACTTTTCCAGAAATATGGAAAATTTCTTGCGTAATTCCGTTGCCTAAGGTTAAGGACCCTAGTGAGCTAAAAGATTTGCGTCCGGTGAGCATCTTACCAACCCTATCTAAAATAATCGAAAAGGTACTTAACAATCAAATTAGAGACTATGTGGGTCAGTGCAGTATTCTGCCAAGCGTGCAGTCCGGATTTAGAAAAAATTATAGTTGCACTACCGCTCTGCTAAAAGTTACAAACGATATATTTGAGGCAACAGAAAGGGGCGAGCTCACATTGTTGATCCTATTAGATTATACCAAAGCATTTGACAAGATCAATCACACCCTCTTTGTAGCAATTCTTAAATATCTCGGTTTCCAGAACAATGCATGTAACCTTGTTAGAAGCTACTTAGAAAGAAGGATACAAATGGTTGTTCTAAACGGAAATACATCGGGGTCGAGGGACTTGAGGTTTGGTGTTCCGCAGGGATCGATACTGGGACCATTGTTTTTTACTCTGTATACAGCACAACTTATAACGCGAATCAAGCACTGTAGAACCCACTTTTACGCGGATGATACACAGATCTACATTTCCTTTAAACCTAGTGAAATTGTTAATGCCAATAACAAGATCAATGAGGATCTGGGTGTCATTTTACAGGTATCTCAAGCACACTGTTTAAGTATCAACCCCAGTAAATCGCAGGGACTTCTCTTTGGTAGGAAGAAAGATCAATTGTTATATCAAAAACATGTCAAAATAATTGTAAATAACGATACGCTTAAGTTGGTAAATTCTGCAAGGAATCTGGGCCTAGTACTCGATAATGGTCTTAGATTTTCTGAACATGTCGGTATGTGCATAAAAAGGGCTTTTACAAATCTGAAATTAATATTCAATTACAGAAGAATTCTATCTGATAAACTTAAAAAAATGCTATGTGACTCCATAGTTTTATCGCACTTTAATTACGCGGACGTAGTATATGGTCCTTGTCTGCTAAGTGTTGATGCTCGGCGTATTCAATTAATTCAGAATTCTTGCGTGCGTCTGATAGGGGGTATTAGGAAGCGTGAAAGAGGAGTGTCTGCGAAACTAAACGAAATAAAATGGTTACGAATGAACGAAAGAAGAGTCCTACACTCTGTAGTTCTATACAACAGTATAATCTCTAGAAGGTGTCCGGATTACTTATACGAGAACATTAAATTTCGCAGTGACATGCACAATTTGGAACTTCGCCATAAATATACTATAACTACTCCGGCACACACGTCTAGTAATTTTGAGAAATCATTTAGTCATAATGTGGCAAAATTGTATAATAAAATACCCCTCCACATAAGGCAACTTACGGGCATAAGATTTAAAATAGGAGTTAAAGAAATCATAAAACTTATTATCTAGTTTATACTTGTTATTGTGATTGATTTATATAATATACCCTAACAGGGTTCAACCTACAGTACAAAATGTTTTTACTTTTTTTTTGCTAAATAATGGATGAATAAAAAATGTATATATTTTCCTTAGGTTAAGTGAGGAAGCTTGCTTCAACTTCGCCTTTTGTAATTAATGTTTCAAAATTACAACAAAGACTTTATTTATTTATTTATTTAATAAAAACTTAAAAAATTTTGAAGAAAAGATCTGACAATGCCGGTCGCTTTGAAGCCCGGTCAAAGCTTTTTTATGAAAACTGACTTTGGAAAAAGTATACATTTTTGTGTACCCAATTTAGTCTACCTGATTTTCATTTTAAACTAATTCATTGTTTAGTCACTTCCTTGCCCACCCTAAATGCAACTTTGCCATACCTGTATGATGGGCCACTTTTGTTTCGTCAGATTGTACACGAAGCGTTATTTTTACCCCATGCCTGTCTGATATTTTAAATATTAAAATAACCACACATGAATCCTGTTTCTAAAGTAACCGATTAATTTATACCGAGTCATTAAAATATTCATAAACATAATCGACGATTTATCGGTAAAAAATAAACAATAACCCATACATATTTATAATATGTAAATACCGAGGGTATTATTGAGGTGGATGTACGGTCGGACTTAAGAAAAATAATACTGTCATTTGTATGTAGGCTGAATAATAAAACGGTTTTTCATATTATGGACTAGCTAGCTGTACTGGCATGATGTGTGGGGTAGATGTGAATTAATTTGACAATACATTTTTATAAGAGGGAACAACAATCGTTTTGTGTATTAAGTGTATAATCTTCAAAAAATTAATAAAGAGCAGAGCGCTTTCGGACTTAGGCCATCTTCAGTGCTTCCTAAAAAGCGAGGAAAATCCAATTAGTAGAAATATTTATTTGAAAATGTCGTTTTTCGAAAATTAGTCATAAAGTTGTGTGAAATCAGTTAAATGTTGCTTATTTTTTGTTGAAAAGTTGTTTTGAGAAATAATATAAAAATGTATTTTGGGTTTTACTCACTTTGCCAGGAAACAGGAATAGAATATCTTTTTTCATTAAGTGGGTCATTAACACCACAATGTAGAAACGGATTACACAAAACAATTAGCACTTAAAATTGTAAATGACGAACAACTGGGACAAACCACTTTTAAATTTCAATCAGTAACTATCATGTTTCCTTTTCTTTTTCATTTTTTTGTTCCACGTGAGAACGTGGTTTCGAGTCGAAATTTGACGGTTATTTAAATTAAAAATATTAAATCTATCCTGACATTGAAATGACATTGTTGACGTTGTTGTGAATAAAGAGCGGGCTATTTAAGAATTGTTAAGGTTGAAAGATATTCAAATTTTAAAAGTTAATTTAGAAAGCGTCTATATAAGAGAATATAACTTCTGTTTAGGTTAACTTATGTGTATAAACAAAGGCAATTGGCGAGTAATTCTTTATTGATTCCTATGTCCTCCATAAAATCTAGTCTATTGAAATTTTTGGAAGATATGTCATGAATAATCTTTGAATTAGAGGAAGGACTTTATACGGGTCTTTAGGGGTCTACAAGTACGAACAATATAGGTACTGTTGCAAGAATTACAATTTAGTTTATAGATACCACTCTTTGAAAGATGTTTAATTTAATCTTTGGAATTTGCAATGTGTGTTGCTAGATTACTTCTGGTTTTAAAGGAAACACTGAGATTTGGGATTGATTGGTGTTTTGACCAAGGTATATCTCATTTCTAATTCTTCTGCATTTTATTCTTGAAATCAAGGAATCCATCACACTTGGATCATAGTTGTTGTTGTTGAAAGCTATTTGTTTTAATATTTTTACTTTGTTCTGGTAGTTTTCTTTTGTCATGGAAATATTAAGTAATCTATTTATGTAGCAATGAAACGCTGCTAATTTATGGTGTTGAGGGTTATTTGAATTGTAAGGGATGACAAGGTCTGTTTGGGTGGGTTTTCTGTAGATTTGAAATTGTAAGTTATTTGTGGATTTTTGTATGGTAATGTATAGAAAATTTATTGTTTTGTTGTTTTCTGTTTCAAGTGTGAAGGATATATTTTGGTGTATGTTATTAAGTTTGTTGAGTAATTCCAGGGCTCATTCGTTGTTACAATTCAAAAAACACAAACAATACCATTGGAGGATCTCAGGATTGTTTTCCCAATAATCCATAAAGGCATATGCTAAAACAGGAGACAAACAACTTTCCATGGAAATCCGTCTGGTTGTTGGTACAATTTGTTATTGAAGCAAAAATAATTTTGGGGATAAACAAAAATTAAGTAAAGTTAAAGTGTTGATTACCAAATCCTCATCTAAGTTTTTTGATCTCATGAGATTTCCAACAATATCCACTGCTTCCGACTTAGGGATAGTCGTGAATAGGTCTGTCCCGTTAAAGGAGACAAGTAGAAAGTTTTGAGGTAGATTTAAATCCTTGAGGTTATTTACCAAATCTAGAGTGTATTGTGTATAAAATTTCAAATCGAAGTGCTGAAGAATTAGGAATGAGATATACCCTCTCGCCACTAAAAATGATAAAAAATACGTTGCTATACCTTACCTTGATCAAAACACCAATTCTAATATTATTAAACAAATATTTACACAGTCGATCCCAAATATCAGTGTTTCCTTTAAAACCAGAAATAATCTAGCAGCACACATTGCAAATTCCAAAGATAAAATTGAACATCTTTCAAAGAGTGGTATCTATAAATTAAATTGTACCTAATTGTTGCAACAGTACCTACAGCGTCTAACAGAAGTATGGAACGCTTTAAATATCTTTAATACCGTTTGTCCGATTTAGCTAAAATTCGGTATCCGTATATAAGAGGTTATCGCGGAGCTGCTAGTGATATTTGCAATGTTGACAAATTTACAGTTTTTTAGCAATTTAAAATAATTTTTTTTTTAAATGGAACACCCTATAAATTATTCAAAAAAATTATTGTGCAATAAATTTTAAATAACTTTTATATAAGTTACTTAATGTCTAAATCTAGCCATTTTCTTGATATTGGGGTTTAAATATCATAAGAACTTCTTATCCAAGAAAACTGATAGAGATATAAGTAGGTCTTGGAAATTTGTGACACAATTAAATTCTGACAGCGACATTGACAAACTTTTCAGAAGGTATTTGTGCTTCATAATTGATCAGTTTTAATAATTCTTAAAATGGATTTACTAACGGAAACACTGCGAATAGAAATACTAATGATATTGGGTTACGGGGATCGAAGGCGAACACAGCAGGAGGTTGCTGAGATTTTGAATCATAAGTATCCCAACCGAAATCCAATAGCATGGTCCACAGTAAGCAAAATTTTAAAGAAATATAACGAAACTGGCCATGTAAAAGATATTTCAAAATCTGGGCGTCCAAAAACTGCGACAAGCGGCGATAAAGTTTTAGATATTTTGCTTAGCATAGAGGAAAATCCACACCTCTCTACTCGAATTATTGGTCTCGATTACAACACATCGCACATGTCGGTAGATCGCGTATTAAAGTGTGAGAAGTTCTACCCATACAAAATTCACCTGGTTCAAGAACTCTCTGAGGATGACTTTGACAGGCGTTTAAAATTCAGTGAGCAAATGATGGATTTGTGTAATGCTAATCCAAATTTTATTAATAAAATAATGTTTTCCGATGAGTCGATGTTCTGTCTTAATGGAAATGTTAACCGGCATAATATTTGTTATTGGTCCAAAGAAAATCCTTATTGGATTCGAGAACAGCACACCCAATTTCCGCAAAAAATTAATGTTTGGGCAGGCATTATAGGACAAAGGATAATTGGTCCATTGTTTATGGATTATAATTTAAATGCGATAGATATTTGCAGCTCTTAAGAAATGAAATTGTTCCTGCTCTTGCGATCCTATATTTAAATCCTCGTAAGTTAGTTTCATCAAAGTAAATTAAAACTGATTATCAATAAACAAAATTTTAGACAACGTTGCGGGATTAAATAACGAAGTATGGCTGCAACAAGACGGTGCACCACCACATTACGCCAGACAAGTACGGGAGTATCTAAATGAAGTATTTTTTGAAAGATGGATAGGGAGACGGGGTACAATTGAGTGGCCAGCTCGGTCACCAAATCTGACTCCATTCGATTATTTCTTGTGGGGGCATTTAAAAAATGTGGTCTACAAGACAAAGCCACATGATATAGAAGACCTAAAACAAAGAATTAAAGTTGAGTGCCGACGAATCAAAGAAACAGAAATAATTCTTTCTAATGTTTTAAATACTTTTCCGCAATATTTAGCATATTGTCAAGAAGTGAACTTTAAACATCTAATTTAATTTCTTTATTCTGTAATAAGTAAGTTTAAACAATAATTACCTTGCAATAATATAAATAATATAAATTATTTTTTTTTATTTATTATTATATAAAAGTTATTTAGAATTTGTTGCGGAATCATTTTTTTAAATAATATATAGGATGTTCCATTAAAAAAAAATTATTTTAAATTGGTAAAAAACTGTAAATTTGGCAACATTGCAAATGTCACTAGCAGCTCCGCGATAACCTCTTATATACGGTTACCGAATTTTAGCTAAATCGGACAAACGGCATTGAAGATATTTAAAGCGTTCCATTCTTCTGTTACACGCTGTATATTGGTCGTACTTGTAGACCCCCAATGACCAGTATAAAAGAACACCTTTCAAGATTCTCTTCTGCTTTTGGCCAACACCTCAGAACTTCTAATCATGCTTTCAGTCCTTCCTCTAATTCAAAGATTATTCATGACATATCTTCCAAAAATTTCAATAGACTCGATTTTATGGAGGACATAGAAATCAATAAAGAATTACTTTGTTTAAACACACAAGTTAACCTAAACAGAAGTTATATTCCCTTACATAAACGCCTTCTAAATTATCTTTTAAAATTTGAATATCTTCCAACTTTAACAATTTTTAAATAGGCCGCTCTTTATTCTCAACAACGTCAACAATGTATTTTCAATGTCAGGATAGATTTAATATTTTTAATTCAAATAGCCGTCAAATTGAAACCACGTTCTCACGTGGAACGAAGAAATGAAAAAGGAGAAGGAAAAATAATAGTTACTGATTGAAATTTGAAAGTGGTTCGTCCCAGTTATTCGTCATTTACAATTTTACGTGTTAATTATTTTAAGTAATCAGTTTTTACATTGTGGTGTTGATGACCCACTTAAGGAAAAAATATATTTTATTCCTGTTTCCTGACAAAGTAAGTAAAAACCAAAATACATTTTTATATTATTTCTCAGAACAACATTTTAACAAAAAATTCACAGATATTGCATCTTACGCAACCATCCTATGTATTGAAAATACCCGACACAACTTTTACATTTTAATGTTTTTCTTATGTGAGGTGATAAAAATCCCTTCCAATATGGGTAATAATAATATACTGTTTACTAAGTTTATCTTAATTTGTTATTTGGCAGCATCTTATACCGAGTGGTGAATCGCCAAGCTGGCGACAGGAAATTCGACGTAATGAGAACCATACAATGTATGCTACTGATACATAATTTTTTTTTTTTTGAATATTAAGGAGAATGCAAAATTGCAAAAGTTAAATAAAATAATGCCAGACACGACTTATACCTTCTGATGTTTAAATCTAATTACTCGTTACTATTATCAAGATTTTGATTTGTGTCAACATTAACCTTCAATTGGTATTTTGCCAAAACAACCAATTTAATTTTTTTAAAACTGGTGCTGTTTGCAGCATCTCAATCGCATTGCCATATTATCCTGGTTAATTATTATTGCAGCAACAGCTGCCATAGTGAGCTAAATGATACCTTTGAAAAATTACCTTGTTTGGCAATAACAACCCATTATTCAAGCCATTTTAAGCAAATTATTAAAAAATTACATTGGTTGTTTTTGCAAAATACCCTTCAATTAAGATGAAAAAATCAGAAAAACAAATATAAAATAAACGCATTTTAATATTCTTAAAGTATCTATGAAAAATGTAAACATTTTACTAATATACTTCTATGCGGGCCAGAAAGGCCAACAATACCTCTTCGCGCTCCATTTGAGTAAAACTTTAAAATTGCTTTAAATCGCATTAATTAAAAAAAAAATTATGTGTCACTTGTCTTTTATGATGTTACAAATGGGTACAATTTCGACTTTAGTATTTTTAATCTCATTTGGAATACTACAGTTTTTGACCTGATTTACGGGTATTTATCATGGATATTTCATCTATAAACCTTGGAAACTGGCCATCCCTTACCTATAAAATTTCCGTTTTTTGACAAAATCCCGTCATCTAAAATAGTAAAATAATTACTATACGATCCAGTCACCAGTATAATAGTACTTCCTACCCCTTTACGAAATTTTATTTATTTTATATTATACCAATTTGAAAACTATTAAACACCCAAACTATGTATGTTTATTTATTAGACAAATTTGTCACCGATTAAATAATTTTAAAGTTCATTCATATTAGATACGCTAAGCAGTCTCGAGCACGTAACATTGCGACTAGAAATAAAGACAGATGATATCCCACTGCCGACTGCCGCCGCGCGCCGCTGCATGTCGTTTTCTTCTGCATGTCGCCCGTCGACTATTCCCATAAGAGCGCGCCCATAAGTATTTTCAATACTAAAATAGGCAACATTTAACTGATCTCACGCAACTTTATGATTAATTTTCGAAGAACGACATTTTCAAATATATATTTCTACCAATTGGATTTTCCTCGCTTTTAAGGAAGCACTGAAGATGGCCTAAGGCCGAAAGCGCTCTGCTCTTTATTAATTTTTTGAATATTATACACTTAATACACAAAACGATTGTTGTTCCCTCTTAATTCAAAAAAGTGTACACATCCCCACTTTATCAATACATTTTTTTGTGCATTTAACTGGGTCTAGGAAGTCAAGTATTTGGGACTTGTTTTTGATAGGAGACTAAATTGGAGAAATAATTCCGAATTGAGATTGAAAACAGCTGCCAATGAGCCTCGTTTTATATACTGCCTGTTAAATAAAAGGAGCAAGATAGGTTATAGAACCAAAGTTAATTTATACAAAACTCTCGTCAGGCCGGTCCTAACTTACGGAGTGCCAACATGGTGCACCATAAACAGGACAGTGCATCACAAATTCCAGATGCTACAAAGTAGAGCGTTAAAAAAATTGCGAACGCTCCGAGATATACTAAAAATGGAGTACTACACAGACACTGACGGAATTTTATGACAAAATAATAACGGACTATGAGAAATGTACACGAACTCACTAATTACAATTTCACATGTACAATCACCACCAAATTCTACATACAAGTTTCCTAAGAATTGGCCATAGTGGAGAGGTACTAACGATGGAAGCCTCGACAAACCCAGCCTTTTTGAGCTGAGAGAAGAATAAGTTTAAAATACCCTCATACCAGGGCTTGATTGCCAATGATTAATAGAAGATTAAGGCAATACCTGACTTGAAAGAGAGAGAGAGAGAGAAATCCAGAATCCATTTTAAATCGCGTGGATAGTTTTTTATGTGTCTGAAGAAATATAAAAAGTATTTCTAACGATTAAAAGCTTATTTCACATTCACACAAGGCAAAATACGATATTTTTCAGGCATCTAAACAACAGACGTGATCACATTAAAACCAGATAGTTAGACAGTTTGTGTGTTTATCCTTAAAGAAGAATAAACCGAACATACACTATCTCACATAAGTATCGCAACAAATCGGAAAATAGTAAAAATTCGGAAATCTTTCAGTTGCTTATAGTTTTATTTTCCTTGAACAGTAGACTGGAGCACCGTCTTACAACAAATGCTTTGAAGCAGAATTGCAACATGAAAAGTAAGAAATTCTAGAAATAACTTATTAAGAAATGGTGGCCACAAAGTATTGCAACATTTTTTTTTATTAGTTCATTGATTAAATAAACAAACAGCGAACTAAAAACAGAGTAATATTAAATAACATTTAAAATTATTAATGAGTTTAAGATCCGATAGCATATTCATTATTGGCTATAACTTAAGCACGTCTTTTTCGCATGGAGTTGATTCAATTGTCTAAGATACGAAGTGACATGTTTCGCCAAACCTTTGTAATTTTATTCATTAGAGTTTGTTGGTTGGGAAATAATTCGGTTCGTATTAGTCTTTCTACCTCTCGTCATAGGTTTTCTATAGGCTTTAGGTCTAGAGATTATGCAGCCCAGCCTAATATTCTAATATTGTTTTGCCTGAACCAAGCTTGCATATGATTGGATATGTGTTTAGGATCATTATTCTGTTGAAAAATGAAGGGCATTTCGCATTTGGCAAAAAGAAGTATAATATTTGCGTAGATGAACCTGCCCATTTTCTATAGATAAAGTGTAGAGGACCAACTCCCCCAGAGGAAAGGCAAACCCATAAAGTAGCACTACCTTTACCATGCTTAGCTGTAGGCGATACATACTTGGGATTGAAGCGTTGGTCTACATGTCTTCTAACTCGTCTCGTACTATATGAATTAAAAATGTTGCATCGCGCTTCATCACCGCGAAAAACAACTAATAATTGCAACAAAATATATATGTTGTTAAGAAACAGCAAACTACTAAACGTCAATTTATAAAATCATAAGTGCTGATCGAATAGTGTTCTGTCCGAGAAAAACAAACAACAAGAAGCCACAAAATCCCGAGTTTAGCAATGATTAAATGAGGACCAAATTATATGTCCTTCACCTTGGAATTTTGACAGTTGGCCGGGTTATTACACTAAAAGAAGCACTAAAGCGATGAAGTAAATGCTTTACACTGAAATAAAAAATGTTGGTATCTAGTGAGAAGTACCTTTTTCATGAATATCTTCTATGTTTCATGTAATTGGCTTTCCAGCAAATTTAGTAAATTAATAAAAAAATTAAATAAAATAAAAATATTTTTGAAATGTTTTATTGATTGTGCGTTACCTAGTGGTAGTACATTTTAGAAAAGACATGAAATAATATATTACATACCAAGAGTGGTAAGAAGCCTATTACACACGATTTCGAAAACTACGGTACAAGCGTTAGCGAAAATTGCCCTTGTTAATACAGACATTATAATATAACGTAACTGCTAATACGCACAGTTTTGCTTGTAGCAATATAATATGTGTAATTAGAGTTTGACGGATAAACTAGACAGTGCGTAAGTAGGTTCTTGCTAATATAGAAGTAGAAAAACAGTATTTTCTTATGTGTCCCTTTATTTCTTTTTGAATATTAGACAGCAGGTTTGTCACCTTTCCTCACATTTTTAATCAACAATCCTAAAGCGGTGCAAATATACTTACTGTTCAGGATCCTTTGGAAATGCAAACATGCTTATTTCTTGACCTTCTTTTGAGTGACACCCTCGAGACGCACAGGTATTAGCAGGCATAGTTTTACAATAGCACAGCACTCACAAAACAAACAGTTAAACAATACAGTTCTTTCAACAAAAATGACAACTAAACTCGATAAGAGAAATCATCGACTACCGGACTAACGGCTGAAATACGGCCGGCAGTTTATGTGTTTATCCTTAAAGAAGAATAAACCGAACATACACTATCTCACATAAGTATCGCAACAAATCGGAAAATAGTAAAAATTCGGAAATCTTTCAGTTGCTTATAGTTTTATTTTCCTTGAACAGTAGACTGGAGCACCGTCTTACAACAAATGCTTTGAAGCAGAATTGCAACATGAAAAGTAAGAAATTCTAGAAATAACTTTTTAAGAAATGGTGGCCACAAAGTATTGCAACATTTTTTTTTATTAGTTCATTGATTAAATAAACAAACAGCGAACTAAAAACAGAGTAATATTAAATAACATTTAAAATTATTAATGAGTTTAAGATCCGATAGCATATTCATTATTGGCTATAACTTAAGCACGTCTTTTTCGCATGGAGTTGATTCAATTGTCTAAGATACGAAGTGACATGTTTCGCCAAACCTTTGTAATTTTATTCATTAGAGTTTGTTGGTTGGGAAATAATTCGGTTCGTATTAGTCTTTCTACCTCTCGTCATAGATTTTCTATAGGCTTTAGGTCTAGAGATTATGCAGCCCAGCCTAATATTCTAATATTGTTTTGCCTGAACCAAGCTTGCATATGATTGGATATGTGTTTAGGATCATTATTCTGTTGAAAAATGAAGGGCATTTCGCATTTGGCAAAAAGAAGTATATTATTTGCGTAGATGAACCTGCCCATTTTACTATAGATAAAGTGTAGAGGACCAACTCCCCCAGAGGAGAGGCAAACCCATAAAGTAGCACTACCTTTACCATGCTTAGCTGTAGGCGATACATACTTGGGATTGAAGCGTTGGTCTACATGTCTTCTAACTCGTCTCGTGCTATCTGAATTAAAAATGTTGCATCGCGCTTCATCACCGCGAAAAACAACTAATAATTGCAACAAAATATATATGTTGTTAAGAAACAGCAAACTACTAAACGTCAATTTATAAAATCATAAGTGCTGATCGAATAGTGTTCTGTCCGAGAAAAACAAACAACAAAAAGCCACAAAATCCCGAGTTTAGCAATGATTAAATGAGGACCAAATTATATGTCCTTCACCTTGGAATTTTGACAGTTGGCCGGGTTATTACACTAAAAGAAGCACTAAAGCGATGAAGTAAATGCTATACACTGAAATAAAAAATGTTGGTATCTAGTGAGAAGTACCTTTTTCATGAATATCTTCTATGTTTCATGTAATTGGCTTTCCAGCAAATTTAGTAAATTAATAAAAAAATTAAATAAAATAAAAATATTTTTGAAATGTTTTATTGATTGTGCGTTACCTAGTGGTAGTACATTTTAGAAAAGACATGAAATAGTATATTACATACCAAGAGTGGTAAGAAGCCTATTACACACGATTTCGAAAACTACGGTACAAGCGTTAGCGAAAATTGCCCTTGTTAATACAGACATTATAATATAACGTAACTGCTATTACGCACAGTTTTGCTTCTAGCAATATAATATGTGTAATTAGAGTTTGACGGATAAACTAGACAGTGCGTAAGTAGGTTCTTGCTAATATAGAAGTAGAAAAACAGTATTTTCTTATGTATCCCTTTATTTCTTTTTGAATATTAAACAGCAGGTTTGTTACCTTTCCTCACATTTTTAATCAACAATCCTAAAGCGGTGCAAATGTACTTACTGTTCAGGATCCTTTTGAAATGCAAACATGCTTATTCCTTGACCTTCTTTTAAGTGACACCCTCGAGACGCACAGGTATTACCAGGCATAGTTTTACAATAGCACAGCACTCACAAAAACAAACAGTTAAACAATACAGTTCTTTCAACAAAAATGACAACTAAACTCGATAACGAGAAATCATCGACTACCGGACTAACGGCTGAAATACGGCCGGCTTAAACTTATGACAGTTGGCCGGGTTACCTCCCACTCCAATGATTTCGCCAAATGTCATATAGTCGCTTCTCGTTGTTTGCCTTTCTCGGGTTCTGTTAAGTCAGATATGATCACGGCCAACTTGATAAACAATTTTGTTATGTTTAGAGCTTTTCAGATAACAGGCTATTTTTTAATTTTTTATTTTGTTGCTCTTACACTAATGTTCGATAGTATATATCCCTACCAAATTGGCGGGTCTTTTAAATTTAAAAATTTAAAATTATTCCCGAAGTTCGTTTACAATAACTACTCCTATTCTGGTCGTTTCTTTACTTCTATTTTTAAAGTATTTTTGTTTTTTCAAATAAATATCTGTTGTACATAGTACTTTTTATCATACTAAAACAACAAATTATTATGGACAGCAGCTATTGTACTGCCAAGCCGGAAACAATATTTTAAACTCTTAAAAGTTAACTAACAGTCCACCCCAAACATACTCGAGAATCACGAATTTAGCTTCTTCATAAGAATTTTAAGTATAGCGGTGATCAAGATAAGTAGATGCAAGATAAAAAAAAAGGTCCAAGATTAGTATGCTAAAGAAATAAAAGAATAATCGCCAGAAATCGGTTTAAAATTCAACTCAGCCTTGTACAGGGTGGCTTCCAATGTAAAATTGTTATAATTTATAGACTATGTTGCCAAGTTTTCGATATTATAAGAATCCTAATTTGAATGCCTCAATATACAGACTGTCCACGGATAGGGTTTACAAATGGATGAAAAATTTCATTTTTCGGGAAAAAGTCATTCTTGATAAAAAGTTTTGCTTGTAAAAAAAATGCAATTCACGAAGAGAAAATTTTGATTTTTTATACAGGGTTCGAAAAAACTTCAAAACATGATTTTTCTCCAAGAGTAAACTACCTTTATTTTTCATTTTTGACCAAAATGCCAATTAGAAAACTTATTAAGAATAACGTTTGCAATTTAAATCCGAGATTTAAAATAAATCTGCGATTTTTTTAGTTTTTTTCAATTTTTAGAGGTAAATGAAAACTATGCTGCTCAATAAAAATATTAATATAAAATTTTATTAAACTCTATTTTCATAATGGGTGGTGTGTATCTTATTTTAAAATTTTAAATGCATTTCTATCATCTTTTGTAAAAACAAGGATTTTTTTTAACTTTTTATTACTTTGCTTTACGTATGGGGCAAATTTGAAGTTGTCAAATATAATTTGATGTGTTTTGAAAATGTTGACCTTAGAACAAAGGGTTTATTTAGTTGAATGTTACGGTGTGGGCGAATGTTCTTACAACTTTGTGATAGAGAAATTTAATCAAAGATATCCTAACGTATACATACGTCTCAAAAATGGGAAATTATTAAGAAAATTTCAGCGAACTGGTTCAGTTTCCAGTTTAAAAAAAAAATAAAACTATGATCAGAATGACGCAGCTTCCCTAATCGTATTGCAGTCTGTTGCTGACAATTCTACCCTTTCATTAAGAAACCGAGCTCAAGAACTTGATGTTGTAAAAAATCTCACATTCGGAATATTTTAAAGGCAAACAAAATATTCCCATTTAAGCCAACTTTTAATCAAACGTTGGAAGAAGGAGACGAAGCCAAACGTTTGGATTTTTGTCTTTGGGTCGGAAACAGTAATTTTCATAAATTTATCATGTTCTCCGATGAATCGACATTTTCAACAAACGGGAAAGTGTCTTCTGTGCATATTAGATACTGGAGCAAAAATAATCCCCGTTTTAGAATTCCTGCTAGAAGACAATATTACAAAAAGATAATGTCTGGTGTGCAATTTCACACTATGGCATTATTGGCCCATACTTCTTTGAAAACACGTGTCACCGTAGGAATTACCTTGAAATGTTGGAAACATTCTTTTTTGACAACCTAGAAGAATTGCCTCTCCAATTTCCATTTCGCAATTGAAGTGAGGGAATGGCTTGATAATACATTTGGCCACAGATGGATTGGTCGGAATATTCCGGTTCTGTTGCCCCCAAGGAGTTCCGATTTAACTATTTTAGATGCCTATCTTTGGGGGCGCCTCAAACAATTAGTGTACTCCCGTCCAATTGAGAACGACGTACAGCTTCTAAAACAGCGAATTGTTGAAGCTGTTCACAACAATTTCCATTGAATAAATTGGAAGAAGTTTTGACCACATTCGTTTACAGCTGGAAAAATGTGTTGAATATGGAGGGGGGGTGTTTAAATAGCAAATTATAAAATTATTATTTGTTGTTATTTTAAGACTTTGTTGTGATATTTCCGGGGTCATTTCATTTGTGAAATTCAAAATACATATTTCTGGTAACACCGCAAATCAGTTTTTGAAATTTTTAGATGCCCCTCTGTAAGATATAAAGTCATTGATAATGTATGTATTTCGACCGCTAATGCTATCCAAAAAAAATTTTCATTTATCTCTAAAAATTGAAAAAACTAAAATAATCAAAGATTTATTTTAAATCTCGGATTTAAATTGCAAACGTTATTCTAAATAAGTTTTCTATTTGGTATTTTGGTCAAAAATGAAAAATAAAGGTACCTAGTTTACTCTTGGAGAAAAATCATGTTTTTGAAGTTTTTTCGAACCCTGTATAAAAAATCAAAATTTTCTCTTCGTGAATTGCATTTTTTTTACAAGCTCAACTTTTTATCAAGAATGACTTTTTTCCGAAAAATGAAATTTTTCATAAATTTCTGCTATTGTAAACCCTATCCGTGGACAGTCTGTATATGTTTAGGTTAATCTAGATCTAATTAATATTGCCTTGGGCTAAAAAAATTGCTGTTTTTTTCTAGATAAAGAACTTCTGACAGTAGCTTGACAGAATTGTCTAGATTCAGTTTATTATAGACTATATCAGGTGGTGTATCGCTAGACTGGCCATAGGAAATCCCATGTAAATTTTGCTATCCTCAAATATTGGCTCCCTGATTAAATTTACATGAAAATTGTATTAGACTTGTCCTTGTATGATGGATCAGCACACTAAATTTTGTTATTTTCTATGTACCCAATTAAAAGATATTTAGAAATTCGGCTCTGATACATACCGCAATGAAACCACCGGTAATAATTATGTGTATGTGTAATGTTTATGGTTCTGATTGAAACCAAATCGGCAGTAATAGTTATGATTCTAATGTCAAATGTTAGTATACTCTGTTTGAGATTGAGAGAGAGTAATATAAACGCATATACGAAAAGAATAATTAAAATAAAATAAAACCCAGTGTATGGTACGAACGTATATTTTCAACTGCCCTCATTAGATTTCTAAAACAAGAGCCTTTTTAGGGTATTCCAAATCACCCATAGATACTCTTAAAAATTAACAGGAATGTGAAAGAAATAGGTATGATACGTTGAAGCAATCCCGATAGCAAATCAGCTTCTTTCCTAAATACTCATAATTTCTACCAGGTACAGGGTATTCTTTTCTTAAGTTGTTACAGTGATTAACCCCAACTAATACGCAAAACGCTCCCAAGGTGGTAAAAATAATTTTAATAGGTTCTATAATAATTCGATTTACATTGTATATCAGACCCTATCTTTCTTTATTTGCTTATCTCACCCTGTAAACGCTTAAGTAAAATAGAAAATGGGTTTTGATCAGTCAGTTATTGTGCCTTGGGGCCAGAACTCTGAGTAGCTATATTTCTCTAAAATATGCATTAAATGACAAATATATGTGAAGATTGTCGGCACAATATTTTTATTTATACAGCGTGTCCGGAAAATACGTGTACAATGTTTAACGACAGACTCCTGACGTCAAAATAGGTCGATTTAAGCCGACTTAGTTATATCCAAAATTGTCTCGTTTAACCGGTAAAGGGCGTCAAAAATTTTTTTAGTGACCTTGTTGCTATGGAATTTAATAAATTGACAATTATTGACAAATTGTCACCAGTCTATTTGACTAATTGACTTAGGTATACGATCAACATTCTTGAATTACAAGTTTATTTTACCATTAAACATGGAAAATTATATGAATTCTGAGAAGGTTGACATGCTCCTGGTATACGGGTTTTGTCAAGGAAATGGGCGTCAGAGTGTTAGGGTTTACATGGAGAGATTTCCTAACTGTCGAATACCAAACCACCAAATATTTGCCAATATCGAGCGTCATCTTCGGGAAACGGGCAGCAGACTAGAAAACCTCATTTTATAGTATTAGTCTACCTACATACTAAAAATCATTAAAATCGATTAGCAGGTTTTCACGTAATTTAGGAAAAACCAATATTTTTACAAATTTTTGACGCCCTTTACCGGCTTACGAGACAATTTTGGATATAATTAAGTCGGTTTAGATCGACCTATTTTGACGTCAGGAGGCTGTCGTCAAACGTTGTACACGTATTTTCCGGACACCCTGTAGACGCACATTTATATATATATTTTTTTTATGTACACTTACAAACCATAAAACACGAATTTTTTGTATATAAAATTTTTATTTATTTAAAATTATAACAAACTTTATAATAACAAAATAAATAGCCTAGAAAATTGAACAACTTAACATCGGGATAATAAACAAGTGAAACCTTTTCAGTGGATCAGGTGTTCCAAATGATCATCATTTTCTGCTAAGCAGAGTGCCAATCGATCCCTGAACCCGCCTACAACGTTTAAAAGGAAGTCTTCTGGAATTGCCCGAATTTCAGCACTAATTCTGACTTTTATAGATTCTAAGTCATCTGGCCGGTTAACGTGAACTTTGTTTTTAAGTGTCCCCACAAAAGAAGTCGCGGGGGTTAAGTCCGGGGATCGCGCTGGCCAGTCAATAGCACCTCTTCTGCCTATCCAACGTCCTGGAAATTGTTCGCTTATGTATTGTCTAACATTTGCCGTATAATGCGCAGGTACTCGCAGGTTCGTTTATATTATTATTTACACCCAGTATTTATTTATTTATTTATTCTGACTACGTTACTAATATAATATAGTTTGTAGCAAGTCTTACAAAATAAAACAAAATTAAAAATTCAGAACAACAGTAAGTACAGTTAAAAAATAGAGAATAAGAAAATAACACAAGAAACAAAACAAAAAGCAATGTTACTAACAAAAAAATTAAATTAAAAGAGCAATATAGAGTCTTGAGTCAGATGGTCAAGTTACGGGCTTCCTGAACGAACTCCTCAATGGAGTAATAAGCCTTCTCGATTAAAATTTCCTTTAGCTTATTTTTAAAACGATCATTTCCCAAATTCTTCAAGTCCAAAGGTAGGATATTGTATAGGTGAATCTGTATTGAATTTTTTTTAGATTTAGATAGTCTGAAATTTGGTTCAATTAAGAGATTAGCAGAGCGAGTGCGATAATTGTGGTTCTCCGCATGAGTCCGAAACTGATGCCTCCCTCTATGCACTTCCAATAGCTGATAGAATATATAGATGGAAGGGAGTGTCAAAATCTCTGCTGTCCTGAAAAGTGGTCTACAGTGGTCAATTATACCAGCACCACAAAGAGCCCTAACTGCTCGCTTTTGGAGTTTAAATACTCTCCCTGTACTAGAAGAATATCCCCACAAGGTCACTCCATACACAAGGCGAGAGTGAAACAGTGCAAAGTAGGCATTCCTAAGGATATTCCCAGAAAAACAACGCCGGAGCCGCCTCAGAAGAAACACCACGCTGGAGAGTCCTCCACACAAGAAGTCAACATGACAAGCCCATGTCAAAGAACTATCCAGCGTGATGCTGAGCATCCTGACCGGTCGAGCATTGGCGTTAGCAAAAACGGAAAATTCGAGGGTTTGAGATTTATCCGGATTACACTTCAAGAAATTTGAAGAAAACCATGTATCAGCCCTTGACATAGCTCGATTTAGTTCCACTTCCAAGCTGGATTCCTTGGAACAAGATACACAAATGGTGGAATCGTCTGCATAAAGTGAACATCTGAGGGGCTGCATGAAGCTGAAGAAGTCATTAACGTATATTATAAATAATAACGGTCCCAAAACAGACCCTTGTGGGACACCATGCCTCACTGGTCGATAGTGAGAACGTCCCGAACAAAGCTCAACACACTGCTCTCGACCATTTAAATATGAAGCCAAAAGGGACAAGGGTACACCCCTGACGCCGTAACGCTCCAACTTCTGCAACAAGAGAGAATGACTGACACAATCAAATGCCTTGGTTAGGTCACAAAGCGTTACAGCTGACTGTTTCCCCTTCTCAAGACACTCAACTATGCCACCCACAACCTCAGTCACCGCCATGATCGTAGAGCATCCCCGGCGAAATCCAAACTGACTGTTATTCAACAAATTATTAACCTCAAAGAAGTTGCAGAGTCTACTCTTTAATATCATCTCAAAGACCTTTGAAATGTATGGGATGATTGAAATAGGGCGATAACTATCAGGAACATCCACATCACCGGACTTGAGCAAAGGCACCACCTTAGATAACTTAAAACAATCGGGAAATATCCCCGCCCCCATACACTCATTGAACAGTAAAACTATTCTGTAAGAAGGAATTATGTGATTCCGGAGGAGGTCCAGATATTTTTCGCCATTTAAATTACCATCTATGAAAAAAGGTCCCACAATATGTCTACGAACTATGCTCGCCCAAACATTAACTTTTTCAATCCTCTGAGTATGACCTTCCTGGAACCAGTGAGTATTCTCAGCAAACCAATAACGATAATTGTGTCTATTAACAATGCCATTTAAATGGAAAGTAGCTTCATCCGAGAAAATGATGTTTGTTGCGATGTTATTATCGTTATTGCATCCTTCCATCATCACCTCAAGAAATTTAGCTCTTCTATCGTTTAACTCGTGCACCAACTTTATCTTGTAAGGGTGCAACTTCTCCTGCTTAAACAAATTTTTCACTGACTGATGAGACACATTAATATCCAGTAACATTGGCCTGGATGATTGTATTGGATTTTCATGTATTGAGACCATGACATCCAAAGCTTTGTCTCCCCCGGTTGCTGTTTTAGGATTCCCCAATACTGCCAGTTTTTCGAAATTTCTTTACGACTCAACACATCGTTGAATGATTTATTGGAGGCCTATTTGGATATAATTCATTGAAAAGTTGACAAACCTGATCTTGCGATCCCTTTATATTTCCGTAACCGCCCATTATTAAAATTGCAACTCGTTGTTTCTCATTCAGATGAACCATAGTGTACACAAATTAGAAATCAGACAACAGAAAATTAAACAGGAACTCAATATTATTAGGTCGTTAGATAAAAACACCTCGACTCAACTGGTGAGTATTAGGTAAGAATAATTATTATAATTAGGAAGTTTTTCATTTTTGAGCCGTCATTATATCGGAAACGCTTGAAGATAGGTGAAAGTTTGAAATACATAAAATTCAGAGTTTTCCCAGTAGAATCCAAATATGCAATCATGTGCAGGGTGTTTCATTTAAAGAAGTAAGTCTCTATGGCCAGAAATTACAGAAGAAATTCATGCAGGTAAAAATGCGGGGAATAATTTGCTGAACAACTTTCATACAGGTCACTTTTGCGTATACGAGGTAATTCAAAAGTTACAGGCATTATGCATGACTTTTTTGCCACTCTGTATACAAAACAACATTTATTAATTAGACATTTTCATCATTAGGAAAAAATCTGATGAACTGTCATCTGCCCGTAAGTAAATGCCAACTGGCTGGACGGTTTCTTGAATTAAACCGTCTACTCTTCCTTAATACGCGTTCTACTATACATGTCCGCCACTTCTCTGCATTTATTTTCTTAAGTGCTTCCTCAAAATGCTTTAGTGCCATTCATTTTATATGTAATATTTTTTCTAACCACAGAAATTTTCACCTGAGCCCATATTAATCCTATAGGGTTTAGTTGGCGATGGTAGGGAGGAATTCAAAGTACATGTCCTACATTCCTGTAGAATTTTTTAAAGCTTATCTCTCTTTATTTCATCTTCTTTTATTGCAAGTAAAATTGTATCTGAAGGGAGAATTTCGTGTTTAAAATAGAATTAATGTACTTCCTTCTTATATTATTTTCATCTAAAGGCTTCCTATGCCTTCCTGATGACACTTTTGATTCATTAACGGTTCCACTATTTCTCTCACGTATGAGCCTGTATATGGTCGACTTTTCTATTCCGGTCATCTTTGAACATACCTCCATTTCTATAGTTTTATTTTTCCCAGACTACTTGATTTTCAAGATATTTTAAAAATTAGGCAGAAATGGCTAAAATATAAAGATATCAACGAATTAAATATGTACTACTTTAGTATAAGTAATAAAAAAAATCTATATACAGGGCGATTCAGGAGGGAATGTCAATATTTTAGGTACGTATGCGGGGACTCAAAATAAACCTAAAGTTCCTATAAACATGGGTCCGATTCCCGGCCGTTACCGAAATTCAGGGTCAAACAACATTCAAATGTTTCACTTTTTACTTTAATTCCACTATATTTAAAATTTTAAAAAATTATTTATAAAATTCGACTAGTTTCGCTAGAATGAATGATATAAAAGTGGTGCATAAAATGTATAAATTCTTGCTTACCTAACAATTATCTATATAGGGTGTTCCTAAAATGTCATGTACATACGGAAGGGGGTGATTGCCACCTGGCATATTTTCAAGATTTTGTAAGTTTTTCCATAATAGCTCCTGCTGCAGTTTTTGAGAAATTTTGCTCAAATTTGAAACACAGGTTACGCTGTAGGACTTACATCATTGGACATGCCAAATGGTTCTGTGAATTTTCGGGTGTAATACCACGAGTGCTTTAAAATTACCGATAATTTTTTACGAGTGAAATTTGTAAAGAAAACACGTATAAGTGAAAAATTATCCGGTTAGTTTTAAAGCACGCATGGTATTTAAAGGAATATTTCACGAATCCAAAAACATTCATTTTGTCAACTTTGAAATAATAAATAGAAATTTGTCAACAAAGTGACACTGACAAGTAGTATTTTCGTTTTGGTGTTTTCGATTTTGTATATCCGCTGTAAGTTTTCGAAAATACCACTGTCCTTATGGGATTTTTTATACGTGAGTGGAATATTCAGGGAGATATTTTTTACGGGGTCATGCCACCGTTTCTCCTCCTGAACTTTTTTGTGGTGCGCCGTTGGTGGGGTCTAAAATATGAACTGTATTTTTTTTTGTTTATAAGCTTTTTAGTCTCTTGTTGGTTTTTCGTGTCTGACCTGCGACCGATATCGAGAAAAAAAAAATAAAAAACGATTTTCTGTATTTTGCTAGATAAAAATAAAATTTTTAAAATGATCTAGTAGGCTTTGGCTTTATTATTTGGATATTCTCTAGTGGTTAATAATTTTGACAGTTAGCATTTAATATAGCGAGTGGTTGCAAACTGTAGGGCGTAAAAGTGTTATATTTAAATCACTATTTTCGTCTCTTTCCATTGTTCTCTTCTTTCTCGCTAGGCTAGATGTTTGTTGAAACTTTTCATAGATTCGATGGAATGTTTTTTTTGTCTGGAACGTGCATCCGGGGATTAATTCTACTCAGTTCCCGTTGAGCCAATTAAACGATATTGTTTGCTTTTATAAATGTTGGCAAAATTACTTGTTTTTCCCTTTAGGCATATTTATCAAAAAAAATGTAATATTTACTTAATATGTCGGTAACTGTCACTAATAAACATAGTTTTTGTTGCTCCGTGACCGCATAATTCACAGCCACCTAAGAACTTTACTGAAATCTAGAATATTTATTTTTGAATGTAGCAGCTTAGTTAAAATGCGATTATTTCGAAAACTTTTATATTTAGGTATAGGACATGTTATACGAAAAATATTCAGAAGTTTTAGGAGATTCTAAAAAGCCAACAAAATATAGGGTGTACCATTTAAAGAAAAAATATTTTAACCTGTGACTTATTTCTGCAATACCCTGTATATTCATATATTATTCTGCAAATAGCTTACATCATTCTGTACAACTTTTATATTTATCATTTTTATCTAATGCAAGAAACAAAAAAGTTAAGAGGGGGGGACATTATAAATGATCACCGTGTACTTGGAGCGCTATCCCAATAGAATGATATCTGATCATCGAACAGTCTCGAATATTCATATTCACGTTTTGTAGAAACTGGAACTTTTAATAAGAATAACAATGATGTAGGTAGACCACGTACTGTTAGAACACCACAGATCGAAGAAGCTGTTCTAGATGAAATAGAAGAAAATCCCGGCACTAGCACCAGAAAAATCTGTGAACATTTAAATAATAGTCATCACCCACATATGGGCTGACGAAAATCCACATGAAATTGTAGAAACACATTTTCAAGAGCAGTTCTCATTAAATGTAGGGGTGGTGGTGGTATAATTGAAGATTGTTTGATTGGTCCATTTTTTTTGCCTGGTCGACTTAATGGTCACTCATACAGGCATTTTTTGCAACAAGAATTGCCTTTTTTACTCGAAGAGTTGCCGGTTTTGCTGAGAAACTAAATGTGGTATGTGCACGATGGCGCCCCAGCACATTTTTCTATTTTGGCTAGGGAGTATTTAAGTGAAGTGTATGAGAACAGGTGAATAGGACGGGGTGGACGTCAGTCATGGCCCCCTAGGTCCCCTGACTTAAATAGCCTTGATTTTTTCCTATGGGGGCACCTCAAATCTCTAGTGTATACAACAACTGTGAATAACGTTGATGACTAACGAAACCGAATACTAGATGCATTTGAAACCGTAAGAAATACTCCGGGGATTTTCGAACGAATACGGGCATCAATGAGAAGAAGAGTGGGCGCATGTATAAGGGTTGAAGGAGGTCACTTTCAACAATTGCTTTAACATAGTTCTCTTATTATTATAATTATTTAGGTTTTTTGCATTGTAAATCATTGCTACAAAAACCGGGTCGTCCAAGCTTTAACTTTCAACAGGTAGTGGCGAATAAACTGTCAATACAGAAAATCGTTTTTTATATTTTTTCTCAATATCGGTCGCAGATACGAAAAATCAACAAGAGACTAAAAAGCTTATAAACAGAAGAGAAAATACACTTCACTTCATATTTTAGACTCTACCAACGGCGCACCACAAAAAAGTTCAGGGTGAGAAAAGGGGCATGGCCCCGGAAAAAATATCTCCCTGTAGATTCTCAAAACCATTTGGCATTCCCAATGATGTAAGTCCTACAGCGTAACCTGTGCTCCAAATTTGTGCAAAATATCTTAAAAACTGCAGAAGCTATTAAGAAAAACTAAAAAAAATCTTGAAATTTGAACACCCTGTAGATCGGTAACGTAGCGTTTGTCGACCTATGTTTATATACATTTTTAGTCATAATATAAGCCAGGCAATCACCCACTTTCGTATGTTCATGACATTTAGGAACACGCTGTATAATTAGGGTAGGTACTAAAATAGATTTAACATAAGAGATTTATTCAAATCTGTTTGACAATTCAATAAGCGGTCGGTATTTTTAAGTTTTCCAGGGATTCCAACAAATCTAATTGAGAGCCTTTATTTTCAGTGTGGAGAATTTGCTAATTATGGTTAAATTTCTGATTGCATTCTAGTAAGTGATTCGAATAGTTAGAGTTGTTTTTTTCCTTAATATAGCTTGAAAAATATTCCTTTACTCTTTTAAAACAACTTCTGCCAGATTGACCCATATATGTTTTAGGGCAATCATTGCATGTTAATTGATAAATTCCCGATTTGTTGTCTTGGTCTACTTTAGTTTTGTTATTTTTTATTCAAGTACCTGTCGAATTATTGGTTTTAAAAGCGATGTTAATATTGAGATTTTTAAGAAATTTAGCAAAGATTTCGCTTGCTTGACCGATATACGTAATTACTTTAAAGTTGTTTGCATTTTCTTTGGTTAAGGGAAAAGTCACCAAAGAAAATGCAAACAATGCAAATATTTTGATATTCAAATTTAGCTTAGGATATTTCGGGTTTGTTTAGGTTTAAAAACTGATGCCCAACACTGCCCCTCAGTTAACTACACTTTAATGTAAGGATATACAATAATATACATATATATAAAATTTAAGTGTTAGTAGTTTGGCAACAGTGCAGCATGCTGTAGGATAAAAATAAGATTGAAAAAGTTTACACGCAACTTTGGGATGTGTTTAACAGATAACATCTTCTGGTCCTGATGTCAATGCGAATCTGAAAGTAATGGCTGGTAGCATCCGTGTGTTTCTTTTTGTTATTTATGTGATTTGATTGTTTATGCCGCCATTTAAGCTACACATTTTCATTAGGTATAAGATATTTTTTTTTTATCCACAGTATGAACGAAACTATACAAGGTGTCAGATAAGTATATAGCATACTCATGGAAGCGTATATAGAGATCATAATAACCCTAATTTGTCATACGTAAAACCACAAGACCACTGTTATTTTATCATAGATAAATTCACTCCTACATGTCAAATGGACATTTTATTGTTATTTTATCATAGATAAATTCACTCCTGCAATAAAATGTCCATTTGAAATTTGCATTTTTATCACTTTGACATCGATAAAAAAAGGTGCATCCTTTTTTATCGCGATAAAACCCTATCCAACTAAAAATTAAATGGTAAAAACCTCTCCAGCTCAAAATCGAGTACACTGAGAAAAAAAAGCTTGCCACAATAAAAAAGTTAGTTACCACAACTAGAAAAATTAATAAAATAGGAGACAGACCGATCGTCAAGTTACCACAACTGAACTAGTTTAGTTGGGGCGTATATATTTTCCTTTGTTGTAACAACTGAATATCATTGTTGTCACAGCCACACCATTATAAGTTGTAAGAACTAATATCCTAGTTGTGATAACTAAGGAAGTGTATTGCAGTAACTAAATTAAAAAGTTGAAACGGTCTATGACAACTAGTTGAATTGGTTGGGATAACCAAATCCTTTAGTAGTTGCAACAAATATTCTGGCTGTGACAACTAGTTCAGTTAGTTGGGTTAACTAAAATGTTTAGTTGTAGCAATTCATGTTGTTAGTTGTACCAACAAAGGATATTAATTACGGCAACTCTAATTTTTAGTTGATTACAATAATTCATTTATTTAAAACTGTGACTCCACCATTTTCTATTACCTCCTTCTTGCCTTTTATATTTATGTTTTAGTAATTTTATTTTGGAGACAATATTTTGATTTTTCTCGTTAGATATACATAGATTTGAAAAATTTTTTTATCATTTCTTGAACTGGCTAAAACTTCGAATCTCAAACATTGATAGACAAAATTCTCTATAGTAAATTAAATATAAAGTCTACAAAGATATAAATTGACCAAAAATGTAAGTAGGCACTTAATTAGATTGAATCATAGATATCTCCGGGGTGAAGATTACTCATAATTAACAGGAAAGAAAAATCCAAAATTCTTCACAAATATTTAATATTTCGCTCTACGCGTTTCGGTTCCTTAAACCATTTTCATAGATTTTAAAATTAAATTATATTGTCCCAAAAACAAAATGATTTAACCAAAGTATATGTTAGGCAAAAAGTGGTAAATAAATAATATGGTGGATTCATTAAATAAAACAAATTCTTATTATCAATAACTAACAAAAATACAACTTTTCCAAATGTCTCTTAGATATTTGGTACGTCCAATAATCTTAAAATGTCAAAAGTATTACCAAAGAGATATCACTGAATAAATTATTGTTTATTTAGTGTTAAATAAATTAAAAAAAAAGGGATGTTAAAAAATACAACATAGATATACATTTTGAAGTTTGTTACAATAAAAGGTAAATAACAAGAATATTTATAAGTACCTGAACAATATTTCAAAATAAATGTATTGCCATTTTGCCAATCCCCTACATACCCCAGTATTCTTGCTATCTCTGTCAACATTTTTTTGATATTAGGGATACAATAATACAAACAAAAATATAATGAATTATGATTCTTTTGGAGACTTGGGCTTACTCTTACGATTTTTTTATTCTCGTATAGAATTTGCATATTTCTGCTTTTAGTATTGTTAAATAACTCCAACAAACATATAATTGTTACGTTTTATTAAAACGTTCACTATCAAAGATGGAATATCAGAATGAAAGATGCATCCTATAGGTGATCGGTATATGTAACTAACGTATTCAAATATAGGTGTTCATTGAACTGTATTATTTTTGAGGCGCTATACACGAAACAAATTTCCTCTTTCTGATTAACCAAGATTGTTTTAATACGACCTAAAAGTTAGTTAAAAAGCCGAATCGTTCATATCAATCAGTACCTAAGTATCTATATGTCACTAAATATTCTGACCTTCAAAGGCTTCTACATAATCCTGTAAACTCCATTGTAAAAGCAGGGGCGGTCATACGGGGGGGAGGGGGGGGGGGCATGGGGGCCATGGTCCCCCCTTGGCGTCGATTTACATTATAAAAGCCCTGTCTCCATAAATTGACCAATCGTGTCAAACCCTTAATTTTTTAAAAATATTTAAACGCAAAAAATATTAACAAAAATAATTAAGTAAGTAGGTATAATATAATATAGGTATCTATAATTTTCTTAAAATTTACTTAGCCGTTTTTTGCGTATTTTTCCTACTTGAAAACCAAGAATCATCAACAAAAAAGGGCGTGGCACCCAAAAATTTTTCACCTGCGGCGCTAAGACTTTTCCTAGCGCCGCCCCGCTAAATTGGCATGAGCCGCCACTGCATGGCCCCCCCCCCCTCAAAATGTTCATATGACCGCCCCTGTGTAAAAGCAGGAATTCTACATTTTCAGGAATCACAAACGATTATTAACGGCCGCCAAAAACGCATAAGCAACACAGACAAAATAGACTGGACTGGACTGACGCCGTGACGGGCGCGAATACCCGTTCGTTTGACGTTTGGTGACTTTCGGTGGGTTTTAAGAAGCCGAAGATCATTAATTTAACGTTTTAGGTTGCAATAACTTTAGAAAATTAGTTGATTTTAATTATGACAATATATAGGGGCAATTAAAACTTGTGTTATCTCAACTGGTTGCTGCAACCTAGATAATCTAACGCTCCTAATTAGATAACCGCAACCAGGTATTACAACAATGAAAATTAGGTAAAACCCTTATTTTACTCAGTAATTTAATTCTGGCAATAAAACCGGTACGTTGTCACAGCCAGAGCGGTTCAAGAAAAATAAATTAGTTGGGAGAGCTATTGCGACAACTAAAAAATTAATTATCAGAACTAAAATTTTAATTGTGGTAACTAAAAAAAATTCAACTAAATTGTTTAGTTGACCCGATTTTCTCAGTGTAGCTTTTCTTTTTCATTGCTCGGCAACCCGACATATTGTTACAAATTAATTTGATGCTATCAGACATTTTTTTAGTGAAGTATTATTTTTTTTTAGTATCTATTCATGCCGAAATTCGTGAATTTCTCTAGCTAAAAATCACTCGATCTTTTTTTTAAGATCGGATAAACTTTTATATTTTAAACTCCAACTAGATCACTTTTTAGCAATTTAAACTCAAACACGGTAATAGATATTTCGTTTGTTCCTGTTAAATTCATTTCTAAGCAATCTAGTTTTGGTAAAAAATAAAAGTTTATCCAACAAAAAAAAGCTCTTGTGGTATTACGTATAAAAAAAATTCCTAAAGTGCCCCTTAACGGAGATACAGATACGGGTATCATTTTACAAAGCTGAAAACTGATTTTTTAAATTCTCTGGTTATGCCTCTCCCTACTCTCCATTTGTTTCGATAAAATTAGCCGTTTTCGAAGAAAATACATTTCTTGTATAACACGCTTAAGCATTGACTTTTGAAATTTATTTAGTGATCAACATAAGTTACTTAAACAGTAAATAATCGAATAACAAGATAACTAATAATCATCATCATGATTATATCAACTCCACTGTAATGGACTACTTCTTCAAGATAACTAATAGTTTGCATGAAAATAATAAAATTTGTCATGCTCACATGCATCTAACTTATGGACAAAGTACTCGGCAATTGTGTGGTGGCAAGAAGAATTTATTCTAATACATTTCCAAATCGAAGTGTGCCGCATAAGGTAACCATTGAAGGGTTGACATTTCAGAAATCACTTAAACGCAAAAATGGTAAAAATGTGAAAGATTTGCTTCTTCTTGTTTGCTTCAGCAGATTTTCGAAATGGGCGCCCTGTATCTCTATATATTTCCTTAGCCGACGGATGTTTCCTCGTTGTACATGTAACAACATTCCAGGATTGTCTCGAATATCGTTGAATCGGTGTGTTATTCTTCCTATCAGATCTTCCCTGGTATGACATGGTGTACGCCTCTTTAAATTTCCCCATATAAATAAATCCAATGCAGTCACGTTGGGCAACCTCGGTAGCCATAAAACAGGCCCACCTCGACCTATCCATCGATTACCAAAAGTATTTGACAGTAGTAGTAGTAGTAGCGGACAGGGAGGCTTTGACCTTAAGCAAGTAGGCCAGTTTTGACCCTTTTTGCCGACTGGGTAATGTCAGCCAGACGGGACCTACAATTTAACGTGCATGGGTTCCGAACCACAATATAACCGACAAATGGTATTCTCGGCACAATATTCTTACGGTCTTGTTACTATTAACGTCACTTTGCTCACCACAAACCTCGACGAGCCAACCCTTAAACGTCCTTGTGCAGCTAAGAGAGTTATGCATGTCACCGGGACCCTCGAGCCATCCGAAACAGCATCAGATCCGTGCACTTAAAATTCCACCGCAAATTCTGTGGTCTAGGTTTTTACCTCAACCATACGAATATTAGACAGTATCCGAGATACACCGTCCGCACCACTGATCATCCTTCATTGGCAGGGGCGCGCCGACGAAATTTGCCGCCCGGGTGCAAGATCTTATTTGCCGCCCCTATGTATGTCGACAATGAAACACAATAAAATTTTATATTATGTATTCAAATATAATCTCATATTTTTAAATCCATTTGAAAATTATTATTTGACTGCAAAATTTTTTAAAAAAAGCACGTTTTAATTAAATGTATTTTATTAAATTGTGCTAGTACTGAATATAATAATTATGTATATTATAATATAATACTGTAAACTGTAATATTACCTACTACCTCTGACCTCTGTACATTTGTACAAAACTAACATCTACTTGCTTATTTTAATCTTGATCTTTTCACTGCAAATTGATCGACAATATCAGAAATATTTAATTCGTCAACACACTGACTTTCAATACTTATTATGCTTAAATTAGAAAGTCTTTCTTGAGACATGTTTGATCTTAAATAATTTTTAATAAGTCTTAATTTGGGGAACGACCTTTCTCCAGAGGCTACAGTTACAGGCATGGACAAAAATATTCTTAATGCTACCGTAATATTTGGAAAAAGATTTTGGAGGTCATGTGAAAATAAATAATCCAGAACAGTTGATGCATTCATATTTTTTGTTTCTGTAATATATGGTGCAAGATTTTCAATTTCATCGCACATCTAATGCATTGATATCGTTTTCTTTTTTTGTAGGATCAGAGAGTTTAATTTGTAAATCTGCACAATATTTCATTTTGGTCTCTCGATCAACCGACATTAAAGAATAAATATCATCATTTAAAAAACCAAAACTTTCGTTATGTGCGTTCAAAAGCTGAAAACGTTCTTCTATTTTGGAAATTGCTGTATCTTAAATTGTAAGATAAAAATACATTTTGTAATGACGTTCCGGTTCATCAATAATTGATCAACCGGAACGTCATTACAAAATCAATTTTTATTTTACAATTAATTATTTCATCAGTATTTTCGTAAAGAAATAATGCCTTTTTTTTGCGCGGTCTAATATTACTAACTTTTGGAAATGTTGTTTCGCAATCTATTTTCTTTGCAATTGTTGCTGCCTCGGCCAAAATGGTTTTAAAATTATTGTCTGATCTGTACTCTTTCAAGTAATTGTTAACTTGTTTAAGCATTTCGCTTATTGTTGGAAGAACCATGTCAGATTTTTGCATTGCCTTATTTACAATATTAATTTTTGTTAAAATATTGTACCAATTCGCTATTGAACAAATAAATTTGTACGATTTTATTTTAGATAACAATGACTTTGCTAAATTTCTTGTGTAAGCATCTCGAGATGCATCATCGAATAAGTTGTATAAAGCGTCATACACTATCTCTAAATTATAACGCAGAACTTTTATGGCATTAAACCTGCTTCCCCATCTTGTATCTAAAAGTGGTATTACAGTTAACGAGGGGCATTCTTTTTTCAAAATGTGCCAACAGTAGGTTGAAGCAGAGAAAAATACATACATTTCCTGAACAACACATTTTCGATTTCAAGTGAAGATTTGGCCGCGTCATTTTTATAACTAAATTTAAGCTGTGCGCGGCACAAGGCACAAAGAAAGTCAAGAATCCTTTTTGGAAGTCCATTGTGTTTGCCCTTCATATTACTCCCATTATCATAACCCTGACCGCGCATATCTTGGATACCAATGTTTTCGCGGTTCAAAAAGTTAATAACAAATGTTGTTAAGCCTTCCCCGGGTGTATCTAAAATTGGACAAAAGCCTAAAAAATTTTCCCGTATTTCAACTTTTTTTGAAGTATTGTTTAGATACACAAAGCGAACAATTATTGTTATTTGTTCCACGTGACTTATGCCGGGAATGCAATCCAATGTGATAGAATAATACTTCGAATATTTTAATAAACTGATAATATTGGCTTTAATTTTTCCACCAATTAAGGAAATTATTTCATTTTGGATCTTATCACCCAAGTAGTGTGGCATTCTAACGGAATCATATTGAATACGACCAATATGTTCAGCTATAATGTTATCAAATTCAGCAATTGTTTCCATTAATTTTAAACAGTTTCCGTTATTGCTTTCATATAATTTATTTTGCCTCTCCACTTAAACAAAAATATTTTTTACAATCCACAATAATTATTTGATTAACAGGGAAAACGTTTTTTTTTATGATTAATTATTATTAATAATATTTTTATTATTATTATTATTATGAAAAACGAGGCGGCTTTTTGCCGCCCCTGGAATTTGCCGCCCGGGTGCGGTGCACCCCTTGCACCCTCGGGTTAGCGCGCCCCTGTTCATTGGGCTGAAGGGTCCCCCCTTCGCCAACATGTCCTTTCTAAATACTTACTAGATTAGAGTGCCGTTAAGAATTTGCCGGTGTGTGTTGCATACACAACACGACGTAGTATGGTGACCTGGGCCCTGCAAACTGAAAAGTCTGCTGGACCAGCCCGGGCTTGAACCAGGCACCTGTAGCCTGGGAAGCGAGGATGCTGCCACGCGATCAGGCCGTCAAAGTATTTGATAAGCGCTGATGAACTAAATTGCTAAGAAGGGGCGGTGCACCGTCGCGCATATCGCACATCTAATTTCTAATTTCTAATTGAAGATTTTCTAATAAACCGTTGAAGTTTTGTTGCTTTTGCAAATACATGGCACCAATTAAACTGCCTTCAATAAAGAATGGTCCAATGAGATGATTTCCAATAATCCCCGCCCACATCTTAACCATGAACCTTTATTGGTGCTATATCTGTACGGTTGCATGGAGATTTTCTTCATGCCAGATATGCAAATTATGGCAATTCATTTATCCGTCTCGGGCGAAATCGGCTTCGTCCGTAAACAAAACAATACAAGTAAAATAATGATTTTGCCTAAATCGTTGCAAAAGCCAATTTGCGTAGTTAACTCTTGTAGGATAATCAGCGGGAGACATGGCATGTACATTTTGGATGTGATAAGGATGTAGCCGTTGTTCTCGATGGGTCTTATGAACAACCCACTTTGTCACATGAACTTGAGCCGACAGTTTCCCTACGCCACGTTTGAAACAACGCAATAGAACACTATGGGGAGTCCCGGGCGGTAGCACTGGACATTTCCAAGGCCTTTGATCGAATAAAGTGAGAGCATACGCAATGCCGGTTCAACTCTATTCATAGCTTCTTTAAAGACCGTTTTCTATGAGTGGCGATAAACTGATTACTTTTTGACACATTTGACATCAATGCCGGAGGTCCTCAAGGTTCTATATTGTCGCCCACCCTGTTTTAAAGGTCGATTTATAAAACTTTTCGTCGCTGTTCCCGTTCGTTGTCACTGCTCCCGCTCGTCGCCGCCGTTGCATAGGTATTTATAAAAAAGTCGAACTACGAACTGCGCCGCAATAACAAAAGAAGGTTTAAGGTTAGAAAAACAAAGTAAATAATTGTATTTTCTTTTAAAAAGCGTGATGTAAGTACCTTATTATATGATATTAATGTTTTTTGTAGTAAAATCCACAAAACAGCAAAACACTCCAAGTACTCTAACCCTAAAATTACTTCCTTCAAAACTTCAAACAATATGGTCGAAAATTTATTTCTTCTCATTGGCCAGAAGTGGGAACGACGAACGACCAAGGTCAGTGGGAACGACGCGATTTAAAAATTGGCCAATTCAGAACTACCAACGGGAGCGGTGGCGGCTTTTCTGAACGTATACGCTGTTTCCCCTTAGGTTAAATAGCGACGGGAACGGCGGCGACGAGCGGGAACAGCGACGAAAAGTTTTATGAATCGGCCTTAAAATATAATAACGATCTTTTGGAAAAAATTAAAGCTCCCGTTTATATATAGCTTCGCTGACGACAGCACACTTGTTTCATCCTTTACTTTGGATGCTCGAACATTGACAGCCAATGTACATCTCTATAGGCAGCAAGAGGTCTCCTTCTCAACAAAGACCTGCAATAAATTCTGTCCTGGGGTGACAGTAACCAAATAGAATTTAGCGGTAAAAAACCCCAGGCGCCAGTTCTTTCTAAAAAAGTTAATGTTGAAGAACCCGACATAGCCATGGCGGGATACTCAATTTCCTTGGCTTCATCAATTCATTTATTGGGCGTCAATTTGAATGGTTATTAGTCTTGGCATAGTCACGTTACGGCCATTGCTAAGGCAGCCTCACAGACGCTTGGGATATTTTTTCCGAACTAAGAACCTCTATACACCCCAGCAGCATTCTGATACTCCATAAAGCCCAAATTTGACCATCGCTGTAATACTGCTTAGATATTTGGGGCTCTGCTCCTAAACATACCCTGAGATTGGGGAATTCCATTGAAAGAAGAGTTATTCGCTTGATCGGTGACCATGATCTGACAAACAACCTAGAAATCCTTGAACATCGAAGGCAGGTTGGTGACTTGAGCTTCTTTTACAAATATTTTGATGACAAGTACTCAACTGAGGTTACTCGCTTGTTTCCACATTCAGCTTAGTGTCCCTCGACACTGTTTAAAAATTCTTTCATCTGAAGAACGTTATCACTCTGGAACGACCTCCATTAATCTGCGCACATGCATCGCTCACAGAGCGCCATAAGGGTCTGCTCCTGCATTACTATGCCTGATCATAAAAAAACATCCAAGCAGCTGTGTTATGTAACAAAAAGAAATTAATTTTTTGATCCACAACGATCTAAAAATATGTAAAACATATTATCCGTTTATATAACCGAAGTAAATTCACTCACCCCCAGTCCTCCATATGGTTAACAGTTTTGCAGGCAATTTTAGTGAACCATAACTTAGACGAGAACAAATTCCCTCGGTAGGGACGTCATAAATCTGTCAAAGCGTAAAAGAAGAACGTTATATTAATTCCCGGGGCGGCTCTGGCACATATTTATTTTTCAAGGAAATAATGTTATGAGTATTTGCGCAATAAAATTAATAAAATAAGCAATTCGAGAAGAAAAGGTATTCAAACATTTTTCTGTTTGCATGACTAACTGAAGTAAAATAGGAAAACACAATGAACGGCCGCGTATAGTTATAAATTCAATACCGGCCCTATTGTGCGAATCTTTTATGAAATCCGCCGGCAAAAAGAGGAATAAGATCTACAAAGAACCGATTTCTAAAGGGTTGGTCCACGTATGTGAATGCCGGTATTGCCTTTGACCCTTTTCCGATGGCGGGGTGGTAATCTGATATAAATTTCTTCGTTGAGAAAGTGCTGGGTAATTAGAGGATGGGCAGGAAATGCGGTTTGGCTAATAAGCGGTTTCTTTTTGAAACGAGAACGAGAACTAACTTAGAGAGTATTCGAATTTTTGTGGGACTAGATGGGTATGAGAAAAGTAACATCTGGATATTTGGAGGCTAAGGAGCAGGCGTTAAGTCCATATTTTAAAATTCCCGCCAAACCTGTTAAATTTTATTGCATTATCATATCGGCTTAGTCTGATCAAGCTTTCCAAAAGGAGTAGAAACCACATAAACAACTAACCTGATATAACATCTACATCTAGACATACTAAGAACATTTAATCCATTCGCGTAGGAAAAACAAAACGAGTGCTGTCAACCGTCATTATGCTGAAGAGCACAAAGTTGGTATACGTATTTTAGCCGTGAATTTAACAAAGTATTTAATATTGAATTTGGGAGTCCCGTATGTATGTAGTTTTTGTGGGCGGCGAAACTTTCGGCCCCACATTGGGTCAGGTATCTGCTAGGAATTACACAGCCCAATAAAAAAATTTTGTTGTCTAGGTGCCGAAGAAATAACAAGTGATTTTAGTTATTTTGAATGCGGTGATTCCAAAAACACTTAGCTTTTCTTCGTATCAGCTCTAGTTTTTGAGATAGAGCCTACTCATAACAAATTGTAATATTTATATATTTGACAATTATAATGGTCATACATTTTATCAAAAACTTCACTAATTCCAAGTCTAATGCCTTTTAATTATACCTATTTATTCATAAATCACTGGAAATACCTAATCTTATATTGGCAAAAGGCCATATAATTATTACAGATAAGAAACAATTTTTCCTGGAATTTTTTTGTACCTGCAGATTTCTTATTTTCGTATTTGCAATTAGCACAAAATATACAATAGAAGGCAATAAAAGTGAATGAAATTGTATACCGTAAGCGTCATAAATTAATTCGTCAACTTGGCTTGTGTCTTTGGTATTAGAACCTAAATATGCCCATAATATGGGGATTATATTATGCGGAATATTGCCTGCATGAATTTAGTTGAAACTTGAGCTTCATTGCAAGAGTGTGTTTTTAAAAAATCGTATTTAAGCATGGCTTCTAAAAGTAGGCGTAGTTGCGTAAACTATCCGGACGTTTTTTCTACATATGTGGCGATTACATTTTAAAAGAAAGTAGAAGAGTGATTTGTGACTTTGTGAAAAAAGCTTATTTGGCGTATTTTGGTGTTTACTTAGGAGACCAAAATAAACACTGGGCTCCGCATGCTGTATGCAAAACCTGTATCGAACACCTGCGACAATGGACAAAGGACAAAGAAAGTGTTTAAAGTTTGGTGTTCCGATGGTATGGAGGGAACAAAGAAGTCACTTTGACTATTCTTTTTTCTGTCTTGTGAAGATAAAGGGCATTAATCGTAACAATCGGCATAAGTGGAACTATCCTCACCTTGAGTCAGCAAGAAGACCTGTTTAGCATTCTGAAGAAATACCAATTCCAACATATAGCAGCCTGCCTACGTTACCAGAGGATACAGTCGAAACGTCATCTGACGAGCTGCAGAGTGGCCGATTTGAAAAAGAGGACAGCGATTTTGCAGGAGATTTAACAAGTCCCGAACGCTTTACTCAGGAGGAGCTAAGTGACCTTGTCAGGGATTTAAGCCTCCCGAAAAAGTCTGCCGAGTTACTTGCCTCCAAACTAAATGAAAAGAATCTTCTTTATCCAGGTACCAAAATTACGTACTACCGTAACAGTGAAAAGTCTAACTAAACAAATTTCACTTGCTACGATTATATTAAATGTTGTACTCATTAATTTGAGACAACTATTAGATCCCATTTTACACTCGATATAGGTAAGTCTCTTATGGTACAGGGTCTTCCAACGAGGACTGAACAGGGGCTCATTTTTGAGCTTCCTTGTATTTAAAGAAAAATCCAAAATAGCCAATCGATGTACTTTTTCCTGCAGAATTCAAAAATGAAACCAAAAATTTATTTGAACCAGAAACAAAAGAGTTACGCTATGGATAAGGTGTTTTTTAAATGGAACATAGCTTTTTTATACGATTTTTGGAACGAGTGATTTTTTCTTTGTCCGTTCTGATTAAAATATTTAATATTGTGACAGCTATTTTTATTAAATTTTAATGTTTTATCCAGTATAATTTAACTTTAACCTGTTTGAAACATACACTAGGTAATAAAGGTATAATCACCTTTGAATCCTTCAAAGCCAAAAAATTTGACAAATTTACTATAATATTGCCGAAATGAAATATTCATTAGATGAGAGATTGCAGATTGTTATCTTGTTCTACAAATGCCAAGAAAATGCAAGAGAGGCAAGGATATTATAGTAAATTTGTCAAATTTTTTGACTTTGAAGGATTCAAAGGTGATTATAACTTTATTACCTAGTGTATGTTTCAAACAGGTTAAAGTTAAATTATACTGGATAAAACATTAAAATTTAATAAAAATAGCTGTCACAATATTAAATATTTTAATCAGAACGGAAAAAAAAAATCACTCGTTCCAAAAATCGTATAAAAAAAGCTATGTTCCATCTAAAAAACACCTTATCCATAGCGTAACTCTTTTTCTGGTTCAAATAAATTTTTGGTTTCTGCAGGAAAAAGTACATCGATTGGCTATTTTGGATTTTTCTTTAAATACCAGGAAGCTCAAAAATGAGCCCCTGTTCAGTCCTCGTTGGAAGACCCTGTACCTGTTATTATTTTTGTATTCTCACACATTCCTTTTAGTTCTCCTGAAAATGACTGTATATATAGTCGAAACATGTAGGGACAATCGTTAAAAAACATTTTCAAAATATATATTATTTGTGGAGGAAGACAGAAGTGTTGTTTTAATTTACATATATAATTATGCGAACTAAAATACCCTTAATCTCGAAAATATAGCTTATGACCCCAGTTTTTGAAAACGATCTGATGGAGCAAATATGAGGTTATTTTTAGGTTTAGCAGACCCAATTTACCGTATTTATTACACTAAAAAAATTGCCGGCACCAAATTATGTGTTGACCAGTGTTATAGGTCAAATAATCTTGCAAAAAATTTCGGCCCCAGACATTGCAAGTATAGCTAATTATCATTTGAGAACCCACCCGGGGTAATTCCCGACCCGGTACTTTAGGTATGCTTAAGGGATGGTGTTGATATAATTACATTGTTATAACAATGACACGAAGGGTGTTTATTTATGTTAAAAGACCGATTATAATCATTCCTTTTCAGTTCTTAAAGTTGTATGTTTTATATGATCTTTTAAAAATAAGTTTAATAAAAAGTGCCCGTAACCGAGATTTACTTCTTGTAGAAAACTATACGCTTTGTAAAAGCAAAAAATTAAGAAGTGGTGAAGTATCGTGGCGGTGCATCCAGAATAATTCTAAATGTTTAGTAAAAGTTGGACAATCGGTTCTGACGCTACAATAATGAAAGCGACTTAGTGCATAATCATGGAATAGATGAACGCAAAATACAAAGAAAAATAATTACCATGCGTGCAAACGAAAAGCTGAAGAAGATTTAACAGAAAAATAACCTGCTAAGATTATTCGACGAGCTATTGCTACAAATTCTTCCAATGATCTGACAATCTCAGACATTCAGGCTATTCGAAAAAATATTTAGAACTCTACTCGGAGTTCATTACCAAAATTAATTGAAGAAGTTCATAGTGCAGTGAGTGCTTATTCTCTTACAACGAACACAGGTGAAGATTTTATATTTATAAATAATCTTGAACATAATCTAATAATTTTTTCATGCGAAACAAACATTCGTAGCAATTTGTGAAATGGAAAAATTGTATATGGACGGAACATTTTCATACTGTACCAAATATTTTTGCCAATTATTTACTATACATGGGCTAGAAAATGGACATTTTATACCGCTAGTATATTGTTTGTTAAGAGATAAAACAGAGGCCACATACCAAAATCTATTTTTTCTGCTAAAATCTACAATATTTGAAATTTTCAGATTATCGTTACATCCTGTAGAAGTCTTTGTAGATTTCGAAAAAGCAAATAATCTCGCATCGTTAAGTATTTTTCCACAAGTAAAACGTAGTGGCTGCCGTTTTTAGTTACATCAAAGTTGGTTTAAAAAAATGGAATTACTTGGTTTGGTTCACGAATTTAAAAATAAAAATTCAGATATTGGAAAATGGCTAAGACATACATTTGGCTTAACATATTTAGCTCTAGGAGAAGTAGAGGACTGTTTTGTATTTGATTTAATGAGCTATAAGCCAAATAATGATGATAAATACGCTGATTACCTTTTAGGGGTGTACATTATTCAAAGTTCCCAATTTCTACCGACAATATGGGCAAACAAAAATCCATCAATTATTAGGACTACAAATGCTTACGAATCTTTCCATTCTAGTTTTAATTCTAATTTTAATTGGGACACATCTCTAGGTTAGATTTTGTAAAAACTGTAGCATATCATTCCTGTAGTAGCAATAAGTGATCTTCAGATTTTGTGTAAAGTATGTTGTAATATGTAAATATATTAGGTATTTATGTTAGTGATGAAATAAGAAACCGAAATATACAAACCATACATTGCATTTTCATTTCATAAATGATCCAAAACACAAAAGATCATAAGAAAATTAAAATGGTTCAAAATTTAAAATGTTATAATATTAGACTGTTGGGGCCGAACATGACCGTAATAAAAACATGAGCTTTCCATCCCGGAGCCGAAAGTTCCTGTCAAAATCTGGTTGGTACCTGGCCTGAGCCGCAATTGCCTACGCCCGTTTTTGTGTACGGCATCAACGCTTCAAAACAATAAGGTAGAAAAGTACGCCCTTATAGCAAATTTAAGGGCCCACAAAACAGTTGTATCAGAAGGAAAGGAAACGCCTGAAAATACAGGTGCTCTGTGTTTTGATTTGCTTTAAGTTTTGCCAAGAGTTCTCATTGGAGATACATTTTGTGCTCAACAACTTTCCTTTTATGTCTTCTGTGTAACAGATATTTCTACGCAAAACCCTATATTTTAGACTTAGGTAGAATATCAAGCAGCTTCTTACATATTTTAGGCATCTTCAATTTTTTCCAGTCACATTATGCACATGGCAATGGTTTGGCTACAAAATGCAGCTCCTCCAACAATAAAATTTATTACAATAATTTTCCGAATGAGAGGTCATTCCTATATGTATAGAGTCCTTGCTCGAATTGAAAAACTCATCAAAGTTCATAGCGTCATAGAATCATCAGATGAGTGTTATACGCTGTATTCAAAAGTGGGTAAGAGTGAAAACAACGTCAAATATTATATAAGCGCATGAACAAATTGCAAGGAATTTCCGAAGTTAAACGCATAATAATAAAACGAATCGACAATAAGTCTATGGTTATTATGGAAACTTTCTATAGAAATGATGATCCTACCCAAAAGTTTAAGTCATTATTATTAAGCTAAAATTAAAAAGCCTAATACATCATATTTAAACAAATGCCTATAGTTCTGATTCAGCTTGCAACAGCAAATTGGCGTCGACATCCTGAGCTAAAATGGTTATGTAAAATAACTCCAGTTAATCAGCAAAATCAAACAATGATGGCAGACGATAATGGGTATGATCTTCCGGAACATATCTACCAGTGTGAAAACGATGACGGTGGAATGGAGCTATAATTTAGTATAATTCACTACCCACATGCATATGTGAAATCACTCTTTAATTATGGAATATTCATCTGGAGATCATTCGGATCCTTAGACAGTATCTTCAAAATTCAAAAAAAAAAAATAGTTAGGTGTATGTGATAGGGCCAAGTTAGAATGGATTCTTAACAGGAGTAGGCGTGCCCTGAATCCTCTGGTAGGACTCTTAACAGGACACTGCAAGTTGAGGAAGCACCTGCATACGATGGGGGTGGAGGAGGACCCGATATGTTCGGGATGCTTGGAGGATGCGAGGAGACACCACTGCACTTCCTGTGCACTTGCGAGGCACTGGGAAGACTCAGACGACAAGTCTTTGGGACAGTGGTGATCCCACAGGAGGAAGTCAGGACTCTTGCTTGGAGTAACGTCTTGACCTTCATGAGAAGGTCGAGTAGGTTCGGTGAGAGCCTGGGTGGTTGAGTGGATGGGGGAAGACTCAGGGGTAGGTAAAAAGGATCGCATTGGTCTACTTGACAGGTCGGTGTGCCTCCCCTCACCTACTACTACTACTACTACTACTACTACTACTACTACTAGGTGTATGCTTGGTCTTCAGACTACATGGATATATCCACCAGAGGTAGAGAGAAACGCATTCCTCTTCATCATTCCACTTTTTTTCAAAGAAGTCGCTATTATCGAGGCATTAAGGTAGGGATGCACAGACTTATAGGGAACAGGGGCCACTCGGGAAAAATATAAGCCAAGGACGGGCCACTACAAGCAATACTTATTAACACAAAATTTTTTATTTTTAAATAGTATGAAATACAATGATTAAAATAAAAGAACCTTCAAAAATGTTTGTTGTAATCATGTAATCGTAAGGTAATCTAATCACTACAATGTAATATTTCATGTTTTATTATTTTGATGCATGACATTGCATTGAACTAACAAGTTTTTTATATTTGGCTCCACATTACTTGTCGCCACACGTAAAATTGCTTCCAAATTTTCATTTGCCAGACGGTTTCGGTTTTTCGTTTTGTTTAGTTTCATCACTGAAAACGTTTGTTCACAAATATGTCGATCCAAATAAGCTTGCGCATTTCAATGCATTTATTCGCAACTCTTTATAAGCGTTTTTATCAACGCAACGGTAGAAGTTGAGTAAATTACCTTCATTAAATTTGTTTCGTAAACTATCATCATTTTGCATGTCTAATAATTCCAGCTGCATTGATTTCTGCGCATTTTCGGGTGAAATGTTGAAAGGATTGCTGAAAATGTCCAATAGAGGTTTACCTTTTTTGAAGCCTACAAAGTGATTTTAAAAAGCTTGTATCAAAATATCAATTTTTTCAACATGAGCGAAATTGACGTCAGTTCTATTGACTTTCTCCATAATTTTTTTGTAGTTCGGAAAATGGCTGTAATTGGCTGAATTGATTTGTATCCTGAAAATACTCAATTTGCATTGAAAGGACGAAACATGAGAGTATAACTGCGAAATCAATTGATCTTTGCCTTGGAGTCGCGTATTTAAGACATTCAAGTGATTTGTGATGTCTACAAAAAACGCTAAGTCACACATGAACCAATCAGGGTTGTCGAGTTCGGGGACGTCGTTTTTCTTCCCCGCCAGAAATAATTGGATTTCTTCAATCAAGTTAAGAAACCGCTGTGGTGTCAACCCACGACTTAGCCACCTTACTTCAGTGTAAAACAGGAGATCACCATATTCGCTTTCAATATCTCGAGAAATAGTTTGAATTGTCGGTGATTGAGACCTCGTGATTTTATAAAGTTTACAGTAGGTACTACAACTTTCATCACATTTTCAAATCCCAATAATTTTGAACATAGGGCCTCTTGATGTATAATTCAATGAAACTGCATTAATTCCTTGGTATTTATGTTTTTAGTTTGTAAATATTTTTTTAACAAAGTTACTATCCCAGGTGTACTTCCAAACATTGAAGGTGCTCCGTCATCGTAATTCCAGATATTTTCGTTAAATCCAAATCTATTATAGAACATTTTTCCAGAAGAGCTTTGAGCATGTCACTCCCCTTGGTTTGACTTGTCAAAGAACTCATACCAATCAGTTCTTCACTCACTTCAAAATTTTGCGTTACACCTCGTAAAAATATTAAGAGTTGAGCAGTGGAACTTATATCTGTAGATTCGTCGAGTGCTATAGAAAAATACTCAAAACTTCTCGATTTCGTAGCTAATTGCTCTTCTATATTAGCTGCTAATGCGGTAATTCTTCTTTGAACAGTCGTCCGATTTAACTGATTTTTTTCACTTCTTTACATTTTTTGGACAATTTTTTTTTGCGGCGATATCTAAAAATTCCAAGGCCGACAAGTTTTCGCTATTATTCGAGATATTTCAAAGCTAACTTCAGTAGCTGTTTCAGCATCTTGAATTGGTTTTGTAAACATAGCTTGCTGGCCTATTAGTTCCCGTTGTAAAGTGGAAATTCTTTGCGTTCGATTTTCGCCAGTTAAAAGTAGGATGCTGGGTTTCATAGTGCCTTTTCACATTATATTCCTTCGGAATAGAAACACTACTCTTGCATATTAAACAGACAATTTTGTTATGCGATGAAATAAAAAAGTATTTTTCGGTCCAAATATCTTGAAACTGTCGATTTTCATCTTCAACCTTACGACTACGTTTCTTACTGGGGCCTGGTTTATCAAAATTGATATTATATTGTTACGTAGGTAGAAGCCAAGTTCAAACGACGAAATATTTACTCGTCACAGATTACAGTTCTCAATCAGTATAGCGTTCACTTGTCCGTAGTTAAAACTTAACTGCCCCGGTAGCTGGCGGTGCGTCGTATTTATACGAGTTACCAAACATCGAGAACCTTCCACTTTATTCGGGGATACTAACGACGTGTTCCGCGAATCTTAAAGTAATCTAGTTGATGCGACAGATTTCTAGTGTCGTAACAATATGCTTAGACCGGAGCGCGGCGGTATAGTAGAGTGCACATCGCCCTGTATCGTTCAGCCCGTGGGCACTTTAGGGCTAAAAAGGTTTGACCTTCGCGTTTGGTAGAGGATGTCCTGTAGTTCCTAGAACTGCTTGTCGTAAAAAAATCGTTGGGTCCAAAAGGGCTCAAATCAAAATTTTGTAGCTAATTGCACCACAAAATAGTGCTATTCATTACGCACCATTCAGTAAAAAATTGTAATATTTTCTATACAAATTAATTTTTTATTAATTTATTAAAATTAGGATTAGCACGGGCCGTTATGGAGTCTCCAACCACAAAAATGCATTTTTCTCGGTTTCACTGTCACTAAAATTTAATTATTTTTAAGTGAAATTTGTCTTTACACTGCGATATTTTGGAAAGTATTGCAAATACGACAAAAACTTATTCTTAATAAAATATGGAGCAGTGTTTTTTATGTATGATAGAACTTGTTGCATATTTTTAGAATAAGTAGTAAGCTAAATATTTTAATAATTCTGGGATAATGTAAAATTTTTAACGAACCACCATCTTTTCGGTCGACCTTCGGGCGGCTTGTAGCGCTGAAAGTGCTTTAGAAAATAATCAATGGTTCTCTCGACGTCTGTTCGTTCTCTTTTTATCTAGTGACGATGGGAAGAAATAAAATATATTTCTGAGTGCGTGTAGTGCACAAGTTATTAAACCTAAGCGGTGTCTAATTTCGCATTATTTGTTTACAGAATTAATATGTTTATTAAAGTGTTTGAGTTTTAAGATGGTATGAATGACATTATTAAAACAATTTATATAAACATCGTAAATACAGATATGTATGTAAAAGATATAGCTGTTCTTATTACCTAATCACTGTCATCTAGAAGATTTTCCTCTTCTCCACGTAAATTTTCTTTGTTCTTAATTTTTTTATATTCGAAACTGTTCTTGCAAGATATTTTTCCTAGACACCCACAGGATATAATGCATGTTAAATTATTTTTTTTGCATGAACACAGCTTACTAGAACAATCTGAAAATGGACAATATTTAGGAAAATAGCTGGGCGCATGCTACAAGAACTTTACCTTTTTTACACTTGCAAGTTGTTAAGATACTTTTGTCTTCTGGTATGGACTCCAATGTTTGCAAAATGGGTGTTATGGTCTCCTCTTCAATTTTCCAGCCATGCTTTGAAATATCTGGTAGGTCAGGTATGGGATTTAAACTATTTAGCCAAATAATAGTTTGGTAATGCGCTCGAAGGCAGTGTTGAAAAAGACTATCTCTAGTTGGAGGAAGTTTGTCTATAGGCCGAGAAAATGATAGGGATGCCTTGAGTTTATTGACACATTTGACGGTTTGGTTTTTAGTGTATAATTTGAGTACAAATTTATGTATATCTTCAAAATGTTGGTCACTAAATTCTTCGACACCTAAACGATCAAGAAGATCGTTTTATTTAAGGTAAATTTTCCAGCATATTTTCTTCCCCAGTCCATTAAACTGACTGTATCGCAAGTTTTTCCTAAGTGGTAATTCCATGTTTAGCTCATGAATTGGTAAAAATCTGCTGTTTTCGCTATGCCCCACTTTTAACCAGATTTCCTCTGTTAGCTGATCCTTAAAGCGAACTAATAAAACTAGTACGTCGGTATCCTTACAGTCAAGTATAACCCTTGTGTAGCCAGTTTTCTTTGCTGATAGGATATGTAAGAGTAGACGAGTATCTGCTTCTTCATGTGTGGACTTCAGCGATCCATCAATCAGATGGAAGTTTGTTTTATATTCTAAGACTGATGAAAACCCTCCACTAGTCACAACTTCAAGGCTGGTATTATGTTGATGTTTAAAAAGATAGTTTGATAAAAAATTTGTTAACTGTTGTTTATTGAACGAAGAATGAATGAATAGGTGCCATTGTTGTGGCAGTAGGGCCTCTGGTGAATTGATGATGAGTTTTATTGTTAGCTGTGATGGTGATTTTCTTTTGAATCTTGATGAATTTTTGATAGATTTGGTTACGTAATGGTCAAAAACGATATCAATCCTGGACGCTTTGAATTTATTTTTAAATATTACGGAGTTGAATATGTTACCATATTCCAAAAAAGTTTTCGCTGTAGCTGGTTTGCCCAAACTTTGAACTACGGTCATGGCATCAAATATATGACAGGTTTTGCCATCGCATATTGGTATTTCATTTACTGGCGCCGTATGCCCTTCGATAATTTTCCCCAGACTACTTTTGTTACTTGCTGTTAATAAATCACCGCCCACTGACAGGGACATTGGGTAAGTTGTTAGTTTGTGTTTAAAAATGTCAGTTTTCTCAATATTTCTTCCCATTTCTTTAGCGGCAATAATTCGTTGTAGAAATGTCTGACCAACCTGTGATTCCTTTGTCTTATTGTTGACCTTTTGGCTACTTTGTTTTCTACTGGGAGATTTAAGAATATTTTGCTTTTTTATTGGTTTGTAAAATTCTGGCGTGTCAATCTTTGCAATGAATTCTAACAATGCATATTATTGCACTAATAATTAAAATAGGACAAGAAAAATAATAACGTACCATTCGTAAAGATGATCTTAACAGATTCAATCGGGAAACACAAAAACCTCTTATTACTTTACTATTACGATCAAGAATAAAAAAAATATTTTGTACTAATCCCTAAATCACTCAGCAATATCTGCTAATAACCATCGAATAATTATTGATATGTGATGACATTCCTAGTCAAATTCCAACTTGTAACAATCAGCTGACTCAGCTGAACGGTGAGCACTACGAACGCTCAGTACCACATTGGCTCCATTTAAACTAGCACGGAACAAATAAAGAAAAGAAGAAATTCCGGGCGATGCGATCTCACTTTTATAAGAAGCTCTAAGCAAAGCGCCCGGCCGTCGATCGAACGGGAGGACGGCGAAGTCTACAATAAAGTGGTGTAATCACAGAACTATTTAATTATCTAGTTTACTACTTACCGTAAAAATATGCAACAACTTCTATCATACAGAAAAAACACTGCTCCGTATTTTATCAAGAATAAGTTTTTTTCGTATTTGCAATACTTTCCAAGATATCGCAGTGTAATTTTTACCCTTGTTTTTATTACACTAACGGGACTAACGCTAATAAGTTGGCCATGACAAAACAAAAATTTAGGCTTTGTTGAATTTTGAAATGTCAATTAAGCAAGTAAAAATAGTTTAATTTATTGTCATAAGTGACGTACCTCGTACCTCTAAAATAAAATAGTTATGGATTTTCCTAAAAATTGACATGATTTTGGATTTTTATACTGGGCGAGGCGGAAAAAAAATATCTTTTGGTAGTAAGGATTTACGGTGCGAAGTACCATTTTCCATTTTCCCTAATAGACGCATGCCAACCAGACAATCTTTTCAATGCTTAATGGAACGGTTTGATGGTAATGGCAGCGTGGAATATAAGAAACGAAAAATGGTAAACCAGAATGCTACCAATAAGGAAAAAGAAATTGAGATTTTACTTCATGTTGAAGATAATCCCCAGGTCAGTAGCCGCATAGATAGGTTGGTCTATGGTAGCCGTCACTTAGCTAACTTATGTGACACCACCCAATCTACCGCTAATCGCACCACGAGAAAATTCAAATATCATCTCTTCCATATAGAACTAAACCAAGAATTTCTAGATTTTAAGCAACGAGTAAACTTTTGTATCATCATAATAATAGAGGCCGATCCGAATTTTTTGTCAAAATTAATGTTTTCTGATGAAGCTACCTTTCGCAGTAATGGAGCAGTTAATCGCCATAATATGCACTATTATTCGAAAGTTAATCCATTCTGAGTCCGGCAAATTCAAAATCAAAACTACTGGTCGCTTAATGTATGGTGTGGAATCAAAGATCATCGAGTTATTAGTCCATATGTACATAGTCCAATGTAAAACAATTACTTTCTCCAAGCTAGAGAGTACTATTTTCTATCCCTATAAAATTAACAATGAAATTGTTGAAAGGGTCCAAGGGTTATTGAGATGGTTTGTAATAAGGCTATGAAGATGTTGGGATTTGTTTTCAGATCTTTAAAAGAATTTTATAATATTTTTATGCTTAGAAATGTATACTGTGTACTTGTGAGATCTATATTAGAGTATGCTTGCCCTGTATGGTCACCCCATTACAATGTCTATATTAGTTTGTTAGAGAGAGTTCAGAAGCGTTTTTTAAGACATATTGCTTATAAGTTGAATATTCCATCTGATGATGTTGATTACAATGATTTGTCTCTTTTATTAAATGTTACCAGTTTGAAAAGACGCAGAACTACCTTTGATTTATGCTTCCTTTTTAAATTTATAAATAATCTAATTGATTGCCGCGAGTTGTTAAGCAACATTGATTTTCGTGCACCTCCTAGACACACAAGGCAGACTCAGCTATTTAATGTGAACTATCACCGCACCAATTATGGATATTTCTGTCCAATGTCTAGGATTTGTAGGATGGCTAATGCTTTGCCAGATGACATTGATCTATTTAATATGTCCATTGCCAGATTTGAATGTATGTGCAACCGCCTGTGAATGTATGTATGATTTTATTGTAAGTAATATAATGGTACCTGTGAGATTACGATGTTTGATAGACATTTTCGTTTTCTTTGTTTTTATATTTAATAAACAAATTTTATATCTTTATTATATTGTACCTAACTAAATATGGTTGTAAATGGCTTGTCCGTAAATTAAGATATTTATTTATTTATTTATATTTTTTCCGCGAAGCACTTAACGGGCATGGATGTTTAAACTTTTTGCAAAATGAATTACCTCAGCTTCTTGAAGATGTTGATGACATTGAAAGAGAAGAAATGTGGATCCAATAAGACGGAGTTCCTGCTCATTACCATCGGGAAGTTCGGGAATTCTTAAACAATCATTACCCACAAAAATGGATCGGTAGGGATGGATTCATTGGGTGGCCTCCTCGATCATGTGACTTAACACCTTTAGATTTCTTTTTATGGAGCTACATTAAAGATCGAGTTTAACACCAGAAGATATGGAAAATATGATACGGGATGCCTGAAGGACAATAGTTAACAACTATAAATGCCTAACCTTCTTCGGAGAAATTTCAGTTCAGCTGGGAAAGTTTTTTAAAACATCTGGCTTGTCCATTGCTTATAAGACAGTAAATACATTAAGCAAACACTTAATTAATGTCAGGGATAGAATTAATACCTTGTCAAAATCGGGGGTTTATTCTTTAAGGTGCGAATACTGTAATGCAGTACCTATATGTTGGACAATCGGGGAGGAAAATCTCTACCCGGGTGCGGGAACACTTAAACATTGTCAAAAAATTCGAAACCACTGATATTGTAGAAACAAACTCTGCCTTCGCTACCCACCTACTGAGCACAAAACACTCTTTATCCCAAGAGGGCATTAGCGTTCTACACGAGCGCTCGAAGTGTACCTAAAGAACTCGATTTGTGGAAAAAGTTAGAAATAACAAAAGCCAAAAAGAGCCCTATTCTAAACTGTGTGAATGATGTTTTCAATTTTGAGCCTGGTTTAATTTTTAATAACTTAAGGAACGACCTAGATTTATAAGTTTTAATTTGTGTTTGTAAATGACTGCGTGGTGTAGCGGTCAAACACACGACTGTGACTCTCGGGGCACTGGGTTCAAATCTGGATTCTATGAAGAGTTTTTTATGATAAATTTTGTGTTGCTTTTTTGTTTTTAAATTGTTGTACTCTCCTAACCTTAGTTTTAGTGTTGTTTTTAATGTGTTGTGAAGATGTCGAGTTTATGTTTCTATATATTTTAATTACAATACTTTATGTGGACCAGAGTAATAAGGTAAAATTTTATTTCTTTACACATTTTCTATACAGGTGTATATTAGGTAATATCTTTGTAGGTCTGATGATGCCCGATTAGGGTAGAAACGCGTAACCAATCCAAAAATTAGGACTTGAGACCGTGACTTTGTTTTTTTTTGAGTTACTCTACATTATAAATAATACTGTTAAAAAAAACTTAGAATAGAATTTTATGCAGAATCTAAAAATAAATGTCCCATTTAAAAAAACTTATGTTATATTCGCCACGCTTTTTTAACCACCTTGTATACTTAAAGATAATTTTAGAGTGTGTATCTTAACATTCTCTAAAACTTTTGTATTTAACGTTTTTTGGTAATTCCCGAAAAAACAAATGAGATAATGAACTCTATTCTATGGTTGACTCACCCTGTATAGTCGCAAAGATGAAAAATATATTGCATGGCCTGAAAAAAGAAACGCATAAGGTTATAAAACCCGTTGAAATTAAAAGTCATTATCATTTATTATCAAGGATATATTCAATTAGTTTATATTCCTTTCATTATGGGATTCCCTGTATAATATATAATCGTGAGACAAACTTGAGTACTGAACAGAGTAATTATTGTCTAAATGTATAAATTATTAAATCAATCTTGGTCAGCTGATTAATCAATTGATTATCTGCAGGTGGGATTACGTATTATGGTTGATTGCCAAAATGTCTTTGCCGAAGCCAGAGATAAATACCGAACTAATTTATTTTATGATACAATTTCGTAATTACTTCTTTACTACCCTATAATCAAAAGTCATTTAATATCGTTAAAACCTGTCTCTTTTTTGTAATAATACTTTGAAAAGTCTGCTGTTAAACTCCTCCCTCAACTCATACAGAGTTGTGCTCAAACGGCCTTCTGTTGTGTTGTTAATACACATGAACTTATCTAACTATAATTTAAGTAAACCTGAACGTTATTAATGTTGTGTTGTTAATACACATGAACTTATCTAACTATAATTTAAGTTAACCTGATAGTTATTATATCTCAACCAACAAAGTTATTTTATAATTCAATGATTATACAACTATTTTATTTTATTCGTATTTTATTAATACTTCCATACTGCTAATCGATCACATAAAAGCTGCAATAAACACTATTCTGTTGTAGGCGTTTTATAAATTTATCATCATAACGTTTATATAACAGAATTATAAAATATGTTATAAAACACTCATAAAATTATTGCAGAAACGTTTGTATGAACAACTTAAAGGACATTTTGGCATATGAAATCTAATTATTTTATAATGGCTTTATAGTACATTTCGGCGACACTTTCAATTTCCTTATAAATATATTTTAAAATTGTTTTATTGTTGCTTTCTGTAACTTTAAAAACACAGTTATAATAGAGTACTTCTAAAAACAATTCACCTTTAAAACTTTATAACTATTTTATAGTATGGCAATTCTACTACAATATAGAAACAAAAACAAATTTCTCAAATTTCTTATAAAGTTAAATTGTTCTCCTGATAGTAATACCTACATTTGCTGTCACCAACTCTCTAATAAGATGTATTTAAGACAACTAATTTTATACCATCCCTGAGTCACCTGACGTTAGGTTAGGCTAGAGTAAAGATTTTTTGTTAGTTTTGGGTCCTGAACTAAACATAAACAAAAAAATTAAGAAAAGTGGCGCATTTCGAAGAAGATTACAGATGTGTTATGAAAATATGATGTGTAGTAAGAACATTAGTGTTGATATTAACAACACGGTAGAGTTAAATAAAACAATAAAAACCATTAACTGCCTCAGTGCTTCGGATCAATCGTCAAATACCACTTATACTTATCTTAATGCAAGGAGCAGCGTATTTGCGTATTTGTCGATATATTATATTATGTTTTATTTATAAATACTAGTAAAATATTAAGGCGCAATAAGTTAAAATAAAAGAAAATTAGCGGTGTAGCGTACAATAGTGCCCTATTCCTTTATTAAAGAACACGAGAAGTCCAAAATTATTTACTACTTATGAATTAACATCCCACTTGATGATGATACCATTGATAATAATATGGTGGAGCAGTGGCGTATTAACCCAGCCCCGGGCCTGTGTTTCAAAATCTCAGTCCCCCCCCCCCCCCCTATTGTATAAAGGGATTTTTTTATAAATATTAAATAAACAGAAACCGTTTTTTTCCGTTTTTTAATTTACGTAATCTTTATATTATTAAAAAGTCAAGATACAAGTACACTGATACTTTTAATTACATTTTAAATGTAAGTATTTGTAAGAGTAAATAAATACCTAAATAAAAAACAAAACAAAATAATAAATTATACTGTACTAAACTAACGAAAAGTTAACAGATTTAAAATGAAATAAAATACAAAGAAAAGGGAAAACAGTGGAAAACATTTTAAATACATAAAAAATTAACGAAAAAAGTTCAACAACAATCCAAATATAAAAAACTAAAATACATTTAGACCAAGAAAAGCTTTTCTTCCTTGCTTTAGATTCTGCAAATGTTGTCACGATATTTTCTATGTTTAATGTGCTAGCAACATCATTTTCAATAGAAATTATGGCTACAGACGATAATCGCTCTTGAGACATGGTGTTTCTCGAAGAGTTTTTTATTAGTTTTAATTTTAAAAATGACCTCTCAGCGGAGGCCACAGAAACGGGAATTGTTAAAAATATGTTGCAAGCAGTTATAATTTCGCCAAAACTGCAACAAGAAGAAAAATTTTTAACTAGAATGAAATCTATTAATTCATGTATGGAATTATTTCTTGTAATTCATTTTGAAAGCACTGTCTAAACGAAATTAATTGTTTGGAAAGTGTATCCGAAATATCTTCTGGATATGTTAGATATAAACACTGACCCATTTCATATAATTTTTTGTCTGAAAGAGAAGAACTGCGCAACACATCAGGGTGCAATGCTCGAAAAGTTGAACATATTTCACGTAGTCCATTACTTCGACTGTTTAATTGAACAATAATTATATCCAGTGTTTTAAAAAATATATTAATTTTAAACCAGTCTTCATTTGTTTGGATTTGATGATGGTTAATAATTTCATCAAAGAATATTTTTGGCCTAGATATTCTTTTTTTTGAAAATTCAGTGGAAGTACCCCATTCCTTTGCTAAATCTACTGCTTCTGTTTTCATTAAATTTAATTCGTTCCGCATTTGTGAAATATTTTCATAGGAGGTAGTAAACATTTTTGCCGCCTGGTCTATATTCTGCTGTTTCTTTTGTAAAAGTTTAGGCACAGCATCAATATTTTTTAACAATTTTGTTAAAAAAACGGTCCCAAATTTCTCCAACTGATCTTTCAAAGATTTGGCTTCGTTAATTTCAGAGCTATTCGCCGAAATTAAAATAACTTTTGAGAGGGCCTTTAAAACATCTACATATCTAAACCGAAGGGCTTCTAGCGCATCATGTCTTGATGACCAACGAGTAGGAGTTAATTTTTTTATAGTAGTTTTTGTCTTTGTTGTACTTTGTAAAAGTGCCCATCTTTTTATACTGTGTCCAAAAAATACATAAACACTTTCAAGTAAGTCGTAAAAATTTCTTATTTCTGTAACATTTTTGGTAGAGTCGTTAAGGACTAAATTTAGATTATGCGCTGCGCAGTGCACGTATGAAGCATAAGGTGTAATACTTGATATTTTAGCTTAAATACCTTGATAGATACCACTCATATTTGCAGCGCCATCATAGCCTTGCCCACGAAGCTTTTCTATGAGCAATTCATTATTTTCTAGTATGCCCAATATAGAACTACTAAGGATTGTGCCAGTTTGGGCTATAACTGAGACAAACCCAAGAAAAGATTCGTAAATTACAATTTTTGTTGGCCTATTATACTCATATTCAGCAACTACATATCTTACAATTATACTTAATTTGTCAACTTTTTAAATATCCTGGGTGGTATCAACTATTATCGAAAAAAAAAGGAGTATTTTTAATTTTTCCAATTATATTCTTTTTTACAGCATTCGCCAATATTTGAATAATTTCGTTTTGAATAGTTGAACTAGGTTACAGAATTTTTCTTCTTGTTTTCTAACAAATTCTTTAAAACTTGATCATCTTTTGACAGTAAAGTAATTAATGATCAATAAACTTCAGGATTCTTCGAGTCTAGGCTTTCGTCATGACTTTGAAAAGGCAAATTAGAAGACGCTAATGTTAAAGTTACATCAACAACACGCATTAAGACCTGCGAGAGTTTAATCGGAAGGTATTGCACAGGTTTATATGGTTTATTTACAAAACTGTGACATGTGTATATTTTACACGCCAAAAATGATAATAATACTTACCTAGGTCTTTCTGTTGTTTTTTTTTTGTTCATGGCCCTGAACGGTCTCTTGCTAACCGCTTCTTTTCTAAAATACTTATTATGACATTAGCGAGGGCCGGGCCCCTACAGGGCACGGGCCCGTGTTCCCGGAACACACGGAACACTGCTAGATACGCCACTGTGGTGGAGACAGAATTGTAAGCAGAAGCGGCGGCGGCGCATCATACGCTGGGATCTCCACAGTTCACGAGGTCATCCCGACACCGAAATAATCACTAAACCTCTACTATTTGTATTTATTTTTGTGTTTATTAATCAATGAAATGATATTTCGTTGTATCTTTATATGATCAAGATAGACCACACTCCCTTAGTTTATATTAAGTTTTAAAGCAGTTCGGTCCTGTCGCAGTACCTACTCTCAGTTTTAAAGCATAAATATATTTTAAATGTTTTATAGAGATTGCGTAGTAGCTTAATTATTTTAAAATACTTGCTCTTGATGTGGGTAAATCTGTGCTATTGATACAAACTTATTTTATAGGAAGACGCCATTATTGGAGCGTTCGGGAACATAAAAATGGACAGACTTGAAAATACTAAATATCTCATTTATGTTAATATTTACAGCTGGTAAATATACAGGGTGTTATGGAAATGACTTATTATTTTTTAACCCGTAAATCTATAGGTCGAGCCGAATTGGGGAAAAATTGCGTTAAATGGCGCTCGAAGCTAGAAATTCGAGAAAAATGCCTTCAAAAATTTAGCTCAAAACACCTACGCGCCAATGACCCAAACAGCTGATTCGTACTACTTGTCAAAAAAAAATTGTTGACAAAAATCTGACAGTTACTGTCAGATAGTCTTTAGATATCGTCAGCCCAAAACATGTGTTTTGACCAGTGTTGCCACATTTACTACATCAGTTTCATCAGATAACCTTTTTTGAATATTTAATTTTTTCTACTTAACTTTAATATGCTTTAGTTTCTACCCTATTACACGAAAAATTGTCTACGTATTGCTCTAGTTTTATTTGTACATACCTTGAAATAAAAAACATATCGGCAAGAAATCCACGTTATACCGTTACCATTTCAAATGATTCTAGCGGGACATTTATTCACTTTAACAACACATTAACTGTTCGGGACATTATCAAGTTATTAGCTCTTTAATTCTGTGTTATTAATACAAGAAATTACTAGTTATAGACTTAGAAATACTTTATAACAAAATCCGGATTGAAAACAACGCGACACACGTTTGATACGGTTATGTTCTTTCTCTTCTTCTGTGACTTCTGTTCTTCTTGGTAATGATAATAGCTGGCTCATTGTCGTCAAGACAGGTGGCCATTGCAATTAAGAATAATAATTACGGTATCCAATCCAGTCCTCTTAACTGGACACACAACATTTAAACACGATAGTCTAGGGGGCGGGAAATGTGATTTGTTGCTGTTCTGTGATTGGGTACTGAGCAGTTCAAAGTCAATGAGCGCATTCGGGAGACGAAACTGCTCCGGAGCAGTTCCTAAATCGTCTTGTTGTGTCGACCGCTACTTTTACGACACTTTCCAACATGTTACGGAACGGTCGCCATTTTGGGTAGCATCTTTCACTTCCGCTGCTTGGAGAGAGCGGTTCGTTATGTCAATGGGGAAATGACGTATGCAACAAAAGTTTGGTTACGAAGAACGTAGTAAATAGAATGGAGGAACAAAACATATACATTAAACAGGAAAACGTACTTTTTAACTGCCACCAAAGAGTTTCAACCAAGGGATGAGTATATTGGTAAGCTTCACAAAACAAGAAAGGTTAATGTTTGTTACGCACAGCTGATATGGATTTGACATTTGAACCAAACGTGATGATCTTTTGGTCGAAATAGTCGAAATCCATGGAAGCCGACGAATCGGTAGCGGTTGGATCATAACCGGTAACCACTGCGGAGCAGTTTCGTCTCTCGAATGCGCCCAATGGCTTCATATGTGGCTTCATAAATTTGTTTTTAATATCATTTCTTATTATTCATTTACTTGCCACGGCATAAAATTTATTTGCGTTTTGCTGCTGGAGTGTATAGTTGTTGAATAATGTGATACACATGTGATGGGAATGTTTTGTGATGTGATAGTTTATCTGTGTAAATTTCCAGACATAGGGCTTGTTGTTGGTATCTACGATTTTTACTCAGCGAAGTATTATGATAGCAATACAATTTCATGGGGTGAGTAAAAACTATACCTATTGAATAAGGCTTGTTTAATTGAAATCGCAGTATAGTTTTTGATTTAATCTTTTTTAAAAAACCTAAAAAAAAGATTTTCCCGAATACTTGGCAACGTCGCAAGGTAATCAGCTGTCTGTAGAAATTCCGCCAATTTGTCATGTCAAAAACACGTGTTTAGGGGTAATGAACTTTCATAGAGGCACAGATGGTCCGGTTTTAAGGTATTTTACAAAATTCAAAATACTTCCGATTTTAGAAAAAAAACTATCAAGTGTAACTCTAGGCCACCCCAGGAGTGGCCCCTTAAAATATAATAAGTCATTTCCATAACACCCTGTATAAAAATTATAAAATAATGATGCCTAGAACAAATTGGCTTAACTTTTCTGAAGAAAATGATTAAATCGACTAAGCTAATTTTTTTACGTTTTAAAAATTACCCTTACACATTAATAAATAGGGTACAGTGGGCTAAGAGTGCGCGGCGGTTAAGAGTACGAATCACAATTAAATAACCTAAAATTAGTTGATACTGCCAGCTAGTAGTACCAGTGTCTGTGGTATGATAACATCTGTCCCTGGTAAAAATATTATTGTTATGTTGTAAAAATTGTAGCAGTTGTGGTAAGTTTATTATTCCTTAGTATTTTGATGTAATTTTTGTTATTTTTTGTTCTAACGAAACTTATATTTAAAATAAAATCACCGTTTCATTTTTTTTTGGTTATGTTGTCGTTTAAATAGATATACATGTAGTGGCCTATCATAGCGCTATGTTTAACGCGGGAATTTTAAATAATTAGTTTGTTTTAAATGGTATGTCGGCCAAGAGTGCGCACCCAAAGAGCGCGCAATGTGAATATGCGTACTCTTGGACGACTACTTGCAAGACCAAACGTTTACTTTTTTTTTCTAGTTTTAAATGGGTAAATACAAAAGAAAAAGCGAAAGAAAGTTATTTTTTACCGAAAATATTATAAAATCTATTAAAGAGAGAATTGCCAACGGAGAAAGTAAGCGGCATATCGCAGAGACCTTTGAAATACCGGAGTCAACTCTCCAACGCCACCAAAATACAATATATATTGTAAAAGTTTTGTTTATGTAAATAAAAGACCTGTTTATTTATTTATTTATTTATAACTCTCCGAAAACGACTAAAATGTGGAACAGTTCCTCAATCCCTTGGCAGATTTGCTCCAGTATTTAGCCCAGAACAGGAAATAGAACTGGCAAACCACATAAAAAAATTGGATTCCATGTTTTATGGCATTTCACAAAAACAATTACAAATTGCTGCATATGAGTATGCCGAAAGAAAACAACTTCATCACCGTTTTAACAAAAGTAAAATGATGGCTGGAAAAGACTGGATTATAGCTTTTAAAAAGCGTCACGGACTTACACTTAGGCAACCTGAAAAAACTAGTTTAGCTAGGGCTGCTGGTTTTAACAAAGTACAAGTCTCGAGATTTTTTGACAATCTTAAAAATTTAATTGAAACCCAGAAATTCGAAAGAGCTCAAATTTATAATATGGATGAAACCGGGCTTCTCACGGTTCCAAATAAAATTCCTAAAATAGTCACTAGCAAAGGGAAGAAATCTGTTGGAAAAATTGTTTCGGCGGAAAGAGGTATTATAATCTATTTTTTGTAGTCAATAATTATTAAAGGTTTTTTATGTTTTAGGTACATTAGTTACAGCGGTCTGTTGTTTCAGTGCGGCAGGTTGTTATATACCTCCCGCACTGATTTTCCCAAGGAAAAGGGAGAAAAAAGAACTTCTTGATGGCGCTCCTGATGGATCGGTTTTAATGGTATCCGATTCTGGCTTTATTAATACTGATTTGTTTCTAAAGTGGCTTAAGCACTTTAAATCATTTGCCAAAGCTTCAACAGAATTTAATAATGTACTGCTTATTCTCGATAATCACAGTTCCCATATAAGCTTAGAAGCAATTTTGTTCTGCAGAGAAAACGGAATACATCTACTTAGCCTTCCGCCGCACAGCAGTCATAAATTGCAGCCTTTAGATGTTTGTTTTTTTCAGCCACTGAAGACCAGTTATAGTGTTGAAGTTGATAAGTGGCATATCAACCACCCTGGTAGACCAATTTCCTTATACCACGTGTCATCGTTATTTGGTGCTGCATATAACCGAATTGCCAACTTAGAAAAAGCTCATAAGGCATTTTTATGTACTGGCATTTGCCCTTTCAACCCCGACATATTTTCTGAAGAGGACTTTATGGGAGCAACAGTAACTGAACGCCCAATAAATGAAACCGTGGAAGAACTAGTTAAATATCCTAGTGACGCAGTTTCACCTGCAGTTCCATCAGCCGTACACCAGCCAACAGATAAAAAAATACGAATTATTGAAAATATTTCTATATCATTTGAAGATACAGAAATAAGAGATATGTTGTTTAGTGCAAAACCAAATTTGCCTATTATTTTAGCATCAACTAGTAAGCCGGATATTGCTCTTCCATTTCAAGAAAATATTGAGCATAGTACAAAAGCTGAAATAGAACCTGACAGTGCAATCCATTTAGAAAAAGGAAACTATACAGAAAATGAAAACGAAGGTGATAAAAATAATTTTATAAAAACAGACAATGAAAAATCAGATAATGATATAGAACACATTATGCCAATTCCAAAATGCAACAGAGATAAAAAAGTGCGTAAAGGAAAAAAATCTGAAGTGCTAACTAGCACCCCATATAAAGAAGAGGTCGAAGCCAGCAATGAGATGAGAGTAGTAAAAAAAGTTCCAAAAACAACAAAAAGAAAAGTATTTAGTGAAGAAACTGTAAATGAAACCAGGTCAAAAAAAGTTTTGAAAGCAAATGATAAAAACGGAAAATCCACAAAAGAACCACGAAACGTAAAAACCTCAAATAGCGCATCAAGAAGCACAAGTAAAACAGAAAAGAATGAAAATTCTACAAAGAAAACTGAAATTGCGGAAGATGCTGCCATTTGTCCAGGCTGTGGCGATACTTATTCTGACCCTCCTGAGTTAGATCTGATTCAGTGTACATGTTGTTTAAAATGGTGGCACGAAGTGTGTACAGCGTATACAACTGGTGAATTCCAGTGTGATTTGTGTTTATAAGCATGCGTACTCTTTGCCGATATGCGCACTCTTAACAGGCCGTCGCGCGTACTCTTGACCGAATAATGGTCTAAGAGTGCGCATTTGCAGCAATTTTTTTTATAATTTTTTGACAAGAATTCTTAACTTTTCGTTGACTTTTTTGTTATTTATTTTGAAGCTAAAATTGTAATAAATATTTTTACAAAAAATAATGTTTTATTGTACAATAATAATAAATTTATAACTATTTAAGCAAAAAATGCGCACTCTTGCCCCCCGTTACCCTACGGGGCCTGCTTATATTTTGTCAGAAATATGCCATAAATTTTCAATAAAATTTAATTCGCAGTAAAAACTTGGTCTCTGCATCAGAATCAATGAACGTCTCTAAATAATATGAAGGATGGAAGTAAAATATATTAATAAAATAAAAAATGTACAAGATTGCTTCTGGCAGCTTTTAAAATAAATTTAAAAATCTTTTTTATTTTATTGTTGTTATTTTATGTTGCACTTTAATTTTACAGCGTTTACCTGAAACTACTAAACCTTTTATAAAACGATTGAATGTCCTAACGGCTCAAGATCATTTTGGTCGGTAGCTAAGGCCGTCAGTCAGAACTTTACCAAGTCAACCATTCCACCTCTAACACGTTCTGATGGCACCATTGCGACCAAAGTACAGGAGAAAGCAAACCTACTGGCGGAACTATTCTCTTCACATTCAACGGTATATTTTCAGGGAAGTACTTCACCGAACATTCCCGCTGTAGAATCGAGAATGCCTGAGATTGTTTCTCGCCACCGACATGTTAAACGAATCTTGAGGAGTTTTGACACTAAAAATGCTTCTGGTCCTGACGATATTCCAGTCATTTTAATTAAGACATGCGCTGACGAACTGACACAGGTATTTTGTAGACTTTTTAACTTATTCTACAAAAAAGGAATATTTCCTTCTGGCTGGAAAACTGCGGTAGTCCAGCCCATACCCAAAAAAGGCAAGAAGACCTTGCCAAACAACTATCGTCCGGTCGCATTGCTTTCGGTTATATTCAAAGTTATAGAGAAGGCTATCAATGAAAAATTATTAAAATACCTGGAAGGTTTCAACATTATTAGTGACCGCCAGTATGGATTCTGTAAGTCTAGATCAACAGGAGACCTTCTCGCTAATGTTACTCATGTTTGGAACAACGCAATAGAACATCATGGAGAGTCCCGGGCGGTAGCACTGGACATTTCCAAGGCTTTTAACCGAGTATGGCATAAGGGGCTCCTAACTAAAGTGAGAGCATACGGAATGCCGGTTCAATTTTGTTCATACCTGTCGAGCTTTCTTAAAGACCATTTTCTGCGAGTGGCGATGGACGGATTTCTTTCAGACACATTTAACATCAATGACGGAGTCCCTCAAGGTTCTATATTGTCGCCCACCCTTTTCTTACTCTACATTAACGATCTTTTGAAAAGAACTAAAAATCCTATATATAGCTTCGCTGATGACAGCACACTTGTTTCATCTTTTACTTTGGATGCTCGGACATCGGCTGCAAATGCACATCTCTATAGGCAGCAAGAGGTCTCACATCTCAACAAAGACCTGGAAAAAATTCTGTCTTGGGGTGACAGTAACCAAGTAGAATTTAACGCTAAAAAGAACCAGGCGGCAGATTTTCTAAAAAAGTTAATGTTGAAGAACCGGATATAGTTATGGCGGGACTATCAATTCATTTATAGGGCGTTAATTTGGATAGTCATATGTCTTGGCATAGCCACGTTGCGGCCATTGCTAAGGCAGCCTCGCACAAGCTTGGAGTACTTTTCCGAACAAAGAACCTCTATACACCCCAACAACTTTTGATGCTCTATAAAGCCCAAATTCGACCATCGCTGGAGTACTGTTCGCATATTTGGCCCTCTGCTCCTAAACATACCCTGAGATTGCTTGATTCTATTCAAAGAAGAGCCATTCGCTTGATCGGTGACCATAGTCTGACAAACAACCTGGAAAGCCTTGAACATCGAAGGCAGATTGGCGACTTGAGTCTATTTTACAAATATTTTCATGGCAAGTGTTCAACTGAGGTTGCCCGCTTGATACCACCCAGAGCGGTGCATGGTAGAAGTACACGACGAGCCACTGCAGCTCACCAGTACGTGGTCCAGCTTAGTGTCTCTCGAACGACACTGTTTCAAAATTCTCTCATCTGGAGAACGTCATCACTTTGGAACGACCTTCCTGAGATCGTGTTCCACAACGACTATAATCTTCAAGACCAACGTGAATCGTTTCCTGCGCACATGCACCGCTCCCAGAGCGCCATAAAGGATTTATCCTGCAGTGCTGTGCCTTACCATAAAAAAAAATTATTTAATTGTTTCAAAAATACAATATGCAAGCATATTTTATAGTGCAATATGAAAAGCTGAAATAAAACTGTTTTATAATGCTGGTGTTGAAATTTTTTAGGATTTGCAGAAATGTTTATAAAATTGTTATATAGTGTTTGCGAAAGGTTTTACAAAATAATAATAGTTACTGAAGTATTTTATAAAATAGAAACGTATTGAAAACATTCCTGCGAGAACAGTTTTTTATAATTTTTCTGTCGAAAACGTTTTCGCGATCATAATAAGATATCAAATTGCTGGTTGGGATGTATGTCAACAAAGTGTCTTCGTTTTCAATAAGCTTGAATTGTACCATATATAACTGATACAATTACAATTATTCTACTCTATCCAAGTTAGATCCAAAGCAATTCGAATTAACTGGAACGAGATATATGAGAATTACTGCATTAAAATCTCATCGGGCCCGTATCGAAATTAGACGCCTGCGAATCCTGCAATTGTCACATTATGTTTCCAATACGAAATACGATGACACTCTTGCACATATGCATCGATATATCGCGATAATCCTTAATGACGCCTAATCAGTGAGCAATTTGCAGTTTAGAAGCATTTAACGGATATGGTGCAGTGCGGCAAAGACTTTCCCGTATCGTATGGAGTGTAACTCGGCTAACATAACGACGTAATGTACATTGTTTGGGTTTGTAAACTTTATAGAGAGTTTACAAACTGAGTTTATAAATACGTGTATTCTGTTTTAAATTTGTAATGATTATACACGGTGTCAAAATGTTGAGGATTTCGAAGATTAATCTCGCTGAAATTATTGCTGATGATACACGAAACAGTAGAGGAGCACACCTGTCACCAAAAAATTGTTGGATCAAACCGTATTTTCGTCAAAAAATAAATAACAATGTTTGAAAAAGCAGGTTGAATTCAATCTCAAATTTAATATTGTGTTAATAAACATGAAAATGGCTGACGCTGTTGCCAAGCTTAGCAAATTTGCCATACTGTTTCAGAAAATATCGTACCTACTTATTAGAGTTACATAAAAGAAAAGGTGCAAACGACTAACCAGTTTCCAATTTGGTTTCTTTCCAATTAGCAAACAGGCGCTTATCGTTAAATTAATATGGCAACGTCGGATCGTGACAGCTGGGACCTCAAAAAATTGACAAAACTGACACCCGAATGGACGAATTTCAATGTTCGAGGCGCATTACGAATAAAATGAAACAATTTTTGCATAATAAAATGAAATGTATGCAAAGTTTAGATCTTGGTAAATAAGTATATAGAAACTAGGATATTATACAACATTTATACTATGTGAAGTGTGTAATCTTTATATTTTATTTTATATATATTATATGTAGGTACACACTATAAAATCTTCACAAAAAAAATTTAAACTTGAAGTGAAAAAATTTCTTGAAACGCAGGCATTTTATTGTTACTAAATACTTGAATGTATTGTTTAATGTATGACTTGCTTCAATTTGTATTGTATGAAAAAAACGTGGTCAATAATCATTTATATTTATTTATTTATGAATAACAAATATGCTAGAAATCCAGTAGGTATCAATAGTTTCGGTAAAATGCCTGCTATTATAGCCCAATTCCTAAAGCTCCCAGATCCGAAGCTTATTTACACTGGACACTGTATCCATCAGTCTTCGGCTACTTTACTGGATGACTCTGGTGCGAGTCTGGAAAACTATCAAAAGACACGGTGGATGGAACTCCTTAAAGTGGCGAAAGGATATATAGAAAACTTACTGGAAAGTAAGAAGAGAATTGCCAGAAGCCGTCTTACGACGTCGATGTCCAGTACCATTCTTTCCACTCCTTCAAAAGCCCACAAAAACCGTGATCAAAGGAACTGCACAAGGAAATCATATTTTTGGTTGTTCAAATTATACAAAAGGATCCTTTTATTTATTATTAACATTAATATTCAATTTTCAATTATTCTCCCACTTAACATGGCATTCATAGATTATGAGAAGGCGTTTGATTCCATCTAACACTGGCCAATTATGATAGAAATGGACAAAGCGCGGATTGACTATAGGTACAAAAACATCATTAAGTACATATACAAAGAAGCAAATCAATAATTAAATTGCATGAAGACACCAACGAGATACCGTAAATAGCGGAATTAGACAGGGCGACATTATGTCTCCGAAGCTATTTAACCTAGTACTGGAAGAAATCTTTAAGAATCTGGACTGGAGTGATATGGGAGTCAACGTCAACGGCGAAAGGCTTAACCATCTCAGGTACGCTGACGACATTGTGTTGATCACTGATAACGAAAACGACTTGCAAAAAATGATGGCCGATTTAGAAAGAGAATCGCAAAAAGTTGAATTGAAAATGAACCTAAGTTAAACAAAAGTCATAAGTCCACAAAATGTACAAATTAACATCAATAATATACAAATACGAAACGTCACACAATACACATACCTTGGCCAATTGATACAGATTGGTAAGGAAAACAAGTATTTTGAAGTGGAAAGAAGAAGGCGATTGGGTTGGGCAGCATTTGGGAAGATGTCAAAACTATTTAAGAACAGAAAGATTCCCCAACGTATAAATCAAACATCTTCGATGAATGTATATTGCCGGTACTGACTTACGGAGCCCAGACATGGACACTTAGGAAGCAAACGATACAAAAAATGGAGGTCACCCAGAGAGCAATGGAGAGAGTAATGTTGGGTATTTTAATAAGACATAAAAAGAGAAACGAGTGGATCAGGCATCAGGCAGAGAACAAAAATTATTGACATAACTGACATACTTACACAGCTAAAGTGGGATTTTGCAGGGCACATAGCAAGGCTGAAGGACAATAGATGGAATGCAAGGATCATCAACTGGAGACCATGGGATGGAAAGAGAGGTAGAGGGAGACCAATTACAAGGTGGTGTGATGATATTAAAAGAGTCGCTGGACTGAAGTGGACGGCAGTTGCTCAAAACAGAGAGAACTGGAGAAAGAGAAGGGAGGCCTATGCTCAACTCTGGGCGCAGTGAGGGCCAGGAGAGAGAGAGATTCAAAGTAATCCACTTATATGTCTTAGCGTAGTCACGTTGCGGCAGGGGCGGATCCAGAATTTCTCTGAGGGAGGGGCGATTTTAAAAATACATACTTATACACGCAATGTTCGGAAAATTATTTTGACGCCTCAAAGAGTATATTAAAAAACTTAATGACAAAATTTAATTTTACCTTATATTTTACTTTTAAGCAAACATAACACATAACAGACAAAATAACAATAGTTTCATAATAATTAAAAAAAAAAACATGTAATGGAGCAGTCTGACTAAAAATAAGGATAAGCAAACTTGGGGAATCTTAGTTAAACTAAAAATAAAGATAAGTAAACTTAGGGTATCTTAGTTAAATAAATAATACTAAAAAGTAAAGTAACCAAAACAAACAAAAAAAATAGTAGAGCAATTTCAAATTGCTTTATGATAATAATTATTACTATAAAACAAATTGCAACTTTCTAGATGCCTTAGCAAATCTATCAATCACCCTGTCAACATCAATATCTATGTCTCTATGAACATGCAACAAGGCCAATCCATCCAAACGATCTTGTGTCATACGAGAACGCATCCAACTCTTAACCCTTCGTAATGTGGAAAAGCTTCTTTCAGAAGTTGCCACTGATATTGGCAACGTTACCAAAACTTTTAAATATTTTGCGATAATGGGATAAAAGTTTTGATCTATTTTGACGAGTGTCTCAATAGCAGTTTGACATGAAGCATTTTGTTCAATGGTTTTTTGATAAATTTGTACTTCCCCTAACAATTTTGCTATTTCATTTTCAACACTTTCAGTTAATCCTAAAAACTGATTACATATTAATGTAATATTTTCTTTAAGGATGCTGTAGTCCGTCAAAAGCAGTAAATTTATGGGAAGCAATACATTAAGTGAAAAGCAATGTAACGTTTTGTCAGAAAATCTTTCGGTTAAATCTAATATAATGTAGTCTAAAATAGGAATAAAACTTGCTTTCCTCCAATAATCTACCGCGTTTGACGCTGGAATATTGACCCGCTGGGTTTGTCGAGATGTTAAGCGAGGAACCTGTAATTCTAGACCAAAAGTTTCTAAGAGATTAGAAGCACTTTGGATTATTGATGAGAACTTATTTTCCGAGTTAGCTCTTTTTTGTTTTAAGACGTCAATGACATTTTTAACATAAGAAACAGCATTGTCCAACCCGATATTTTTTCCCTGGAAAAACTTACTTAATGGCAAGGTCACGTTAAAAATTTCTGAAAGTATATGCACGGTCAAAATGAATTCGCAGTCACATATTGCTTTTAAAAGTATATTTGCCTTACTTGACGAATTTCCTTCATTCCATTCAGAAATTTCATTTAATGCATCACATATTTTGAACAAATCTACTTTGAACTGCAAAATAGAGTCGTGCCTCTCAATCCACCGGGTCTCGCATGGACTATTTAAATTTGTTTTTAAATATTTTTTTAAAACAAAGTGCCTCTTTGCCGATGCGTTAAAGAATGCCACAACTTCCTGTATAATGCCCATGGCGTTTTTAACACATTTCACATTCATAGTTTTTGATATAGAGAGATTAAGCCTGTGATTAAAACATGAACTTAAAACTGCGTTTATCGCAGTCTTCTGAATTTCAGAAACGGCTCCACGAACAGCTGATACATTTACACTACAGCCATCACACCCAATACCAACACAATTTTTTAAATCCAAACCTAGACTTTGAAGTTTTCTAACAACACTTTTGCCTAAAGTTTTACCATCAATTTTAGGTTCAACGGGCATATTAAGATCTTCGTTTTTAGAGGGGTCAAAGTTATCTAAGTGAAGATCTGTAAAGCCTACAAAATCTTCCCTAACTAAACCTAAACTATTACTAAAATATCGTATGGAAACACTAAGTTGCGAGTGGTGTGATATGTCTGTAGTTTCGTCGAAAAGGACGCTATAATATTGACTTTCGTTAACCTGCCTCACAATATTATTTAAAATTTCCTCTCCACAACAGTTAATTAGGGAATTACAAGTAGTTTTACTAATGTAGGTGGCGTTTGACTTAGCAGTTTTGAGATGATTTTCAAGATCTTTGTCACCACTTTCAACTCGAAAACGAAGAAATGCTTTAAAGTTGCCATCATTTAAGTGTGGTAAACTTAAATCTCCCTCGCTGTTCGCTTCAAATATTTGAGTATCGTCCCTGTGTCCACGTAATGGTATATTTTGTCTACCATGTAAAAGGATGGTTTTAATTATGGGGTATAGCCTCTTGCGATTTTCTTCTATTTGAGTTTTCCTTTCTTTATCTAACATATTGCCTACTTCCAAACTTTTATTTTTATGGATTGCTATGAATAATTTAGCTGAAATAAAATGATTTTATTCTAATTAATTTTTTAGTACAAAAAAAAAACCTTTTTTGTTACCTTTTTCTTCCGCTCGAAGATGGTAGAGATTAGATTGATGTTTGATTAAATCACCATCTTTACCAGTAAGTTTCGCATACGATTGAAGGGGGCGTGTAACGAATTTTTGAGGTTGAAGAGTTTTTTGTCCTCCAACCTTACATCCAGATATAAATATAACGCACAGCTTGCAATAAAGGCCCTGACTACTTTCTGAGTATACTAACCAGGGAAATTTAGACAACATATCATAGCTGATCTTTCGTTTCTCTTTTTTGCCCTTTTTAATGTGAAGGGAATGTGGGAAAACGTAATCTTTGGGGGGTTGCCAATGATTGACCAATAATTCATATTTAGTAAAGTCATCCAGATTTAAACCTTTTTTATTGGTTTCACCCACAGTAACATAGTTGCCAATGTCCAATTTAAAACTAGAAAAACACTTATTTTTATCTTTTGGGGGACAAGTTGATGAACATGCAGTTGGAGTTGGAGAAGGACGATTTGAAATTTTATCACTTTTATCTACATCAATACATTCATTACCTTCGTCGCCTTCATTATTTGCCTACAATAGACAATAATATAAAAATAAATTACAAATTACAGAATAACAAATAATTTAGGTAAAAAAAGCTTTTTTAATATAGGTACAGCGTTTTTATAAAGGACTAAAAAATATAAAATACTTAATTTTAAATGCAATCAAAATAATTTTTAAATTTTGATAAACGTGGGGCGCACGTTATAGATATTTGATGCACCACTCTCTAGACTTATTATATACTAAAAAACCTGCCTGCATGTGTTCCAAACGGTACAAATGGCCCTAAGTAATTAAACATATCAATGCATGAGTTTTACATTCAACATTACCTATGCCATTATGATTAAACATTTTTAAAATTTCTACATCCCTACCCCAACTGGTACTAATCGCAGGATTCGCAGGTAGTATAAGGTATGTATACCTACCTTATTATCATCACCAGCATCACCACTAGAATTTGATTTCACACGTTTTACAAAATTATCTAACAAGCCTAATTTACGTTTTCCCTCCTTGCTCTTAAAACTCATTGCTAGTATCTATTATAGTATAGTACTATGATCAGCCACCCATATAATATAATAAACTAACCACTTATTAAATCAAAAATCAACTTAGCAACAGCAAGAATCAAGAAATTAATATCGACCATACGAAACGAACGCCGAAAACCGAAAAACACCGAAAACTAACCTATAATAATATCACAACAATATCTATTAGATAATATGAATGAAAACGGACGCGACGCGGACGCCTTGAATTAGATAACTTATAATACAGGTGTTTGGATATTGTGAGACGGCTTCAGTAAACTCGCCCTATTTTTGTTACTGGTTGAAGATTTACGGTGGTTATCTTAGCAATTGTTTAAATTCCGTGAAAACAAGATTGCTCAGGGGGGGGCGAAACCCCCTTCGCCCCCCCCCTAAATCCGCCACTGCGTTGCGGCCACTGCCAAGGCGGCCTCGCAGAAGCTTGGAATACTTGTCCGAACTAAGAAACTCTACCGGGTGTTGCATCGTCGAGCGGGACATAGGAAATCCCATGTAATTTTAAATGGGGTCATTTATTGGCTTCCCTAATTATTTTAGAGAAAAATTCTATTTAGGTTTATTAAAGAGCACTAAAACCCACATTCAAAAGAATAACTTTAGATATTTTTGATGAGCCCGTTTACGGGTTATCGCCGATTTCTTTTTAACTATTTCTCCTTTTTATGGCCCCGTATTTGCGGGCACCAGTCAAGGTAAAAGATGACTGTCAAATAAAGTTGTCATTTTGAAATGTGTGCTTTATTGTTATAAAAACTCGTACATCGAAAATATTAGCCATGAATTACACTTCTGAAGAAAAAATATTGATGATTAAATGGTATTATCAAGGAAATAGTTATCAAAATGTGTCAGACATGTTTGCTGCTCTGTATCCGAATAGACCGATACCTGCAAAATCTACAGTCGAAAGGACTATCAAGAAATTTGAGACAAAAGGCACTGTAATAAATAACTGCAGATGTGAAGAAAGGCAGGAACAAAGAAGAGATGCAAGAAATGATAGGGACTTGCAAGTTTTATTGTGCGTGGAAGAAAATGATGGGAAGATCAGCACAAGGAAACTTGAGGATGACATAGGATTTGATCACACCACAGCGTTACGAGCTTTGAAACGACATAAATATTATTCATACAAATATGAAAAGCACCAAGAGCTAAGAGATAGGGACGAAATACGACGACAGGAGTTTTGTTTTGGTATGATGGAAAGAGCAAACATGGATAGGGAATTTTTAAAAAACATTTGTTTCACTGACGAATGCACATTTACCTTAAACAATGAACCCAATGTTCAAAATTATCGATATTGGAGCAAAGAAAACCAACACAGGTTTGTGGAAACAAGGACGCAATATCCACAAAAAGTTAATGTATGGGCTGGGATTTTCGGAGAAAATATTATCGGGCCATTATTTCTTACACGAAATTTAAATGCAGAATATTTTTTGGAACTATTTGAAGATCATATTTTACCTACTTTACATGATGCCGCCAGGAAAAATAAGGAAGTTTGGTACCAAATGGATGGCTGCCCGGCACATAGTACCCTGGCTGTCCGGGAATATTTAAACCGTGCTTTTAATGGAAATGTTATTGGCTTAAATCATACAGTAAATTGGCCAGCCAGGTCTCCTGATTTATCGCCAAATGATTTCTTTCTCTGGGGCCATTTAAAAAACAGGATATACAAAGATAAAAAATATCCAAATCTAGACGAGTTAAAAAATGCTATTTCTGCCGAATGCAATAGAATTTCAGTTTACCAACTAGCGAATGTAAGAAGAGAATTTTATGATCGCCTCGGTTATTGTCTAGCAGTCAATGGAGGAATATTTGAACATCTTCTTAAATCCTAAAGTTCTACCAATTTAATAGTACCTACCTATTAATTAGTAAAATATTGAAACATGTAAAATTAACCTTGTAATTGGATACTTTATTTTAGTTTTATTCAGATTAATTTGTACTCATAAATACACCTTTAATATTTTCGATGTACGAGTTTTTATAACAATAAAGCACACATTTCAAGATGACAACTTTATTTGACAGTCATCTTTTACCTTGACTGGTGCCCGCAAATACGGGGCCATAAAAAGGAGAAATAGTTAAAAAGAAATCGGCGATAACCCGTAAACGGGCTCATCAAAAATATCTAAAGGTATTCTTTTGAATGTGAGTTTTAGTGCTCTTTAATAAACCTGAATAGAATTTTTCTCTAAAATAATTAGGGAAGTCAATAATTGACCCCATTTAAAATTACATGGGATTTCCTATGTCCCGCTCGACGATGCAACACTCGGTATACACCTCAACAACATTTGATGCTCTATAAAGCCCAAATTCGGCCATCGCTGGAGTACTGTTCGCATATTTGTGGCTCTACTAAGCATACCCTAAGATCGCTAGATTCCATTTAAAGAAGGGTTATTTGCTTGATCGGTGACCATGATCTGACAAGCAACCTGGAAAGCCTTGAACATCGAAGGCAGGTTGGCGACTTGAGCCTCTTTTACAAATGTTTTCATGGCAGGTGCTCAACTGAGGTTGCCAGCTTGATTCCACCCAGAGCGGTGCATGGTAGATATACACGACAAGGCACTGCAGCCCACCCGTACGTGGTTCAGCCTAGTGTCCCTCGAACGACACTGTTTAAAAGTTCTTTCATTTGGAGAACGTCACCACTCTGGAACGACCTCCCTGAGGCCGTGCTCCCCAACGAGTATAATCTCCAAAGGTTCAAGACCAACGTGAATCGTTTCCTGCGCATACGCACCGCACGCAGAGCGCTATAAAGGATTAATCCTGCAGAGCTGTGCCTTATCATAAAAAAAAAATTCATAAAATGACTTTTTAGACACTAACAACAAGCGTTGAGAAGTTTACTTATAATTGTGTTTGTAGATAAACTTCTTTTATTAATTTTTGAAGCTGTATTACCACACAAGGGGTTTGTTTATCATTTCCGCACATGATTATAGGGTACCCGGATAAGGATACCGAGCGGCCATATCTCGGAAACGATACGCCTCACAGATTTGAAAAAAAACCTACCATTATAAAAATTACCACAAAAAATTCATTAAAAATAATTTCAAGTTTCGAAATTTGCCGCAAGAGGGCGTAACGGCTTATTTATTTTTAAAAGTTCATTTTACGGCAGAAAATGCCTCTTAACCGTAAAAAAACGAAATAACCATTAAAATCAGTAAATTGTTTGCTACAACTTTTATTATTGGTATTATTTCGAATCTCGCCTAACAAAAGAGTAGAGTAAGCCTTTAGGACTTGGTGTGTATTGTGACAAGTTCATTTTGTCACTAATAAGTTATTAGAACTACCTGAGGTCAATCGCCTTCCTCTCGGTGTCTTTGGCCAAGCGGTATTACATCTTGCCCATATCTTAAATCACCTAATTTCTCTTGCATTAATTATCCAATATTTTCTTGTAAAACAGCATTTTTGTGAAAGTTTCTTTTGTTCCTTACCTGTCAGTTTGATTACAAAACTTTCTAGGTTAACTTTTGTTTTTCAAAGATGTTACAGGCCTTTATATTCAGCAACGGGACCGTTTGTCGAATGACAAAGATATATGGGCTATAGGATTATTTGAGAATAATTTATAGGGAGTTGCATTGATTATGCGGCAATAATTAAATCTAGGTACACTTGTTTTATCGCACTTGCGCCAAATACTTGCAATTGGATAGTCAGAACCCACTAGACGTATTTTATTATCAACCGCTGGTATGTGAACCGGCCTATTTTTAGGTTCGAGCGGTACTGTTCTGGTGTCTTTCGCTGAAATTTGCTTTATTTCCTCGACGCCCCCGCATTTCTGTGGTATCAGAGACGGGATGACACTAACCTTATTGTTCGGTGACTTCACTTGATCTCTAACAGACGACGAAGCAAGATGCCATTTAAAATTCACGACTATTTAAGTCATCTTTAACAGATTTTGGGTTTGGAGGCTTTATTTCTTGCCGCCCTTAAGTTTACTTCGCTTTGTAGTTAATATTTTTGGGTTGGCGACAAAAAAAACCACTACGTGGGATTTTTTGATTGCCTTTGTTCGCTGTTGGAGGTCAAGTCTGGTCACCGGGGGCCTAAAGGGGCAATACATTTAGGAGCACTCAACACATTGTGAACCCCTAACCAAACTTTTGAGATCCTAGAAGCTCCTGCTAGGATTTTTGACGTCTTAGATCTTTCGTCTTTTTGCCGTCTTTTCTACGGCCTTTTCGTCTTTTTGTCTACCATCTTCTCTACCAGCTTTCTTCTCCCCTGGAAGAAGTCCACCGTTAATCACGCAGTGTACAGCTAAATTTAGGTTTAAATACTAACCCCCCCATATTTTGTTTATTTTGAATAAAGCCAGCGATAATATTTTTAACTTTTTGGTTTTATTTTATACAGTTCTCCCTTTGGTTTTCTTTGTTTTTTTTTTGTAACTTCAGTTTACGTAGTGTCAGGTCCCACGAACAGAGCTACCCAGGCAGCAGAAAGATGTCGTATCGACGTCTTAGTAACGTCAGGACCAACCAAAATGACGTCTATAATGACGTTGCATGACGTCCTACTGACGGGAGAAAGTCTCGTCGAGTGACGTTAATAATTACGTGTAATTACGTCATCATTGACAATATACTGAACCTAACATTGACGTCCTAATTGCGAATTATGACGTAAATTGAACGTTGCAGAATCATACTTTAATAAGGGAAGCTTTCATAATTATGTGTTGTCGGCTTAACGGAACGTGTAATTTATTTAAATTGGCAGTTTAGAAGTTCACAACGTTGCCCGACTTTGTTTTGAAATCGACGATACAATACGTTGGATAACGTCAGTACCCATACGTTACTTTAATCTCGTTATATAACGTTATTTTACGTCATGGTTTGGTACATAGAACTTTTCGAACTTGATAGGTTGGAAATCGACGACACAGTACGTCAATTAAAGGCCTTTTACGACGTCATTATTTATTACGTTATGCGACGTAACAAAATGACGTTATGATACGTTATATTTTAGACCCTTGACGTAAATCACGTCAATATGACGTTATATTGACGTAATATGACATCAGTCTGCTGCCTGGGTAGCTCCACGACCACCTTGGAGATTTCCAGCTTTTCCTGTGTAAAGCTGGTGGCGCTTGTTAAACCCCTCCCGCGAGCTAGGGCAATTTGCACGCATGCTCCACGACGTTCCGTGCGTGTTCTCTGGCCACCACTTTTTTTAGTTTTTTTTTTATCCTTAATTAAATTTACTTAATTTAATTTTACCTTTTTTTGGGTTTTGTTTTTAATACTTGCATTGAAAACGACTCGTCGACGCCGCAAAGTAATATCACCAACCGCTTAAGGGTTATTTTAATTTTCCTTAAAAAAATTGTTCAGTTTTCATTTACCGGTACCCGGTACACCCGCAATAAGTAGGATAAAAAATAATTTCATGACCTACTTTGTAATGAACTATAGAAGGTATAATAAAAGGGAGCCAAACACGCATCAATAATACTAAATAAAATATGAATATGAAAATATGCACAAACCTAGGATTAGAAATAATCAGCAATTATTCACAAAGTCACAAAACATGGAAATGACGTTAGAAGCTTATCTACGGCCGAAATTGAGGCAGCCGTGTTTTCTACTGAAAACAGAATAGCTAAGTGCGTAGAAAATGATGGAAAACATTTTGAACATTTGTGATTTTCTTTTCGATGAATTGGTATAGTCTAGTATATCTGATCTTACTTGGAACAGCGGTAAATATGTGGTCTAATCAAAATACTGCATCACGAATTGAAACAAAATAGTAAAACATATATTGATCCGTACCGGTAGGAGTCAACGTAGACTCAATGCGTGTAATTGGTTCCGGCCCGTCGAACGATCGATCATTGTCAGAAAGAGATAGGCGAGTTCGGCGCGGATGGCGTGGGAGAGACAAAGATAAAAGGTGGCGTGCTTGATGAACGGGCCGGGCTCCTAAGTCGAAAAATCGCAATGCATTTTACCAGTGTTGGCGAGAGTGAGGTGTACGGGAATAAGACTTATTAATTGCGATTTATTTTACGGTTTTTAGTTTTGTCTAAAGATTTTTTCTGTTGTTTTGTGTTTTTTTTTTATGTGTGTAATTAGTATCAATTATGGCTATTTGGAGACCTTGGGAAAATGCTCGCACTAATGTGGAGCTTGTAGAACCTATACGTGGAGACTATTTTCACAAAGATTTGGAGGAGCAGGCACAAAGGATGATATTAAATATTTACGATTGTCTCAAAAACGAAAATAATGGTGCCTCAACAAATCAAGTTGTAAACAGAATTTGTGTCCTGACGAAAATTAGCCGCTCCAGTATCTATAGGGTTATAAATAAGGAAGATGTAATTAATCATTCTTTAAGGCGAAAAAAAATAGGACAGAAACTTAAAAACGTTGATGTCGCTTTCCAAGAACATATTCTCCGAATCATTTACGGGTTTTATGAGGAAAATTTGGTACCAACGTTAGAAATGATCCGAGATAAATTACGAGAATTTCCAAATGACGCGCCGTGTAGCCGCGGAAAAAGGATAATTATTCTTCATGCCGGAAGTGAGAACGGATTTATTCCAAATTGCTTGTTATTATCTGCCAAAAATATTAAATAATCAAGTGCTGACAATCATGAGGACATGATAGCCGACCTATTTAAAAAATGGATAGAACAGCAGTTATTACACAATATTCCCCCAAATTCTGTAATTATTATGGACAATGCATCCTATCATTCACGGCAAAAAAAAAAAAAAATCCCAAGTACAACTACCAAAAAACAAGATATTATTAAATTCTTGGAAAATAAAGGAATGGAATTACCTCCGAAACCCACAAAAACTGCATTACTAGAGCGTATCAAGAAGCAAAATTTTAAAAAAGAGTATGTAGTTGATAACATCCTTCAACAAAATGATCATGAGGTATTACGTTTACCTCCCTACTATTGTGTTTTTAACCCGATTGAAATGGTCTGGGGTAATCTTTAAAAAAAAGTACGAAAATACAATCAGACCCCCCAATTAAGTGAATCATTATTGACAACTATAAGAGCTGCAGAGAATGAAATTGGCACGACAGACCTCTGGAAACAATGTGTTAAGCATGTAATCGAAAAAGAAAATGAATATTGTGTTTTACCACCTGTAAATCCCTTAATTATTTCATTAAATAATGATGATTCCAGTCCGGAAAGCGATGATGATGATGATGATGATGATGCTGTATAACATAAGGTAACTGTTTTTACCCATTTCAAATATAATTCATAATTTAATAAACTTTTTTTTGGTAAACATTTATTTTAATTTATTTTGATCATATATCATTTCAAATTATGACGTATTTTGATTGTCTTATGTCAAAATATTTGTATAAAAATTCTGTCAAAAAAGTTGAACAAAAATTTATCCGCGTTTAAACAGGTCTTGGGATTTAATCACTTATCTACACAAAATTTATTCAAAAAATCAAAAAATGGTGGCGTCTGATTGTTTTAAAATAACAGGAAGGAAATAATCTACATAAAATTGCATCAGCGACGGCAAATTTGGTATTCATAAAACGCTGAAATAAAAAAAAAATTATTGCATATTTAACTTATTTTTATTATACTATTATTAAAGGTTACGTCCGCCTATGAGTCGGTCTCGTTTTCAAAGCAGACGCCGACCAAGCGTTTTTATGCTGTTCCAACTAAGATCAGATAGACTATAACTATTTCTAGTTCTAAGAATTGTACATATTTTCATATTCATATTTTATTCAGTGGTATTGAAGTTTGTTTGACCCCTTGGCCTCTTATTACACCTTGTCATGAAATTAGTTGTTATTTTGCTTATATATATCTGCGGGTATACCGGGTACCGGTAATTTAAGAAAAATCAAAATAACTCCTAAACCGTTGGTGATATTGATTTGCGGTTTGGACGAGTCGATTTCAATGCAAATTGTCTCCCATACTACAAAAAAACAGGTATATAGTTGGGGTCAAGCAAATATTTGACGCGTGACACTTCCATATTGTCATGGGTGTCAAATACGGCAGGCCACTCATAATATAAAAGTTACTAATGGCTAATTTATATTATAATAATTACCACCCACTCGAAGTATTTGTATCTTTATCCTTTTATATGACTAAAAAACATAAACCGAGTTACCTTCTCGTCGATTTGGTCAAATCATATGGGCTGCAGATCCGCATTTTATTTATTAATTTAATCGTTATACACTACTAAGATTGCTTGTTAAGACCTGTGATATTAATGGTCAATCCTGAATCCCACCATTACAATGCACAGAATTTATCAAAACAAATTTATTTATATTATAATTCATATTCTTAGACCAATTTCCCAGCAATCATTTTCTGCAAAGGTTTATAAATAACAATATTCGTCAGTCCGACCCTGACTAAGTATCAGCTGTAATAAAGTTGGTGACATCGAAATAACCTAGTATTGGACAAATATGACAAGATGGAAGTGTCAGGCGTCAAATATTTGCTTGACTCCAACTATACCATACAATTTAAAAATACCAAGAAATAAGATCGATTGAACAACAGCGCCATCTTAAAATTGTATTAGGAAACATGTGACAATTCCTGAATAATTTATTTAAACTTCAAGGATATTCCTATTTAACAAGTCCAAGTTCAAGAAAATTCGTTAAAGGATAACGATATAATGACAGTTTTTTAAAGGTCCTAGATACTTCCCCTACTTCTTTATTATGCGTGGTTTGAAAAAATACCAATAATAAAAGTTGTTGCGAATAATCGACTGATTTTAATTTTTTTTTTCTATGGTTATGTTTATTTCAAATCTGTTAGACGTATCGTTTCCGACATATGGTCGCTCCGTATCCTTATTCGGACATGCATAATGAATGCTACAAATTCGATTAAAATATAAATTTTTGTTTCTTTAAAAGCAGAATTTCCAATTATCTATACTCAAAAGTCGATATGACATCAAAGTTGATTTTTTAAATGTAAATATATATTTTATATTATTAAATATATTTAAATTTCATTTTTGAAATCTACGTAAAATTCTCATTTCACTACAATATATATATAATATACAGAGTGACAAGAAAGTCGCGCATAATGCCTGTACTTATGAATTACCTCGTATACGAAAAAGTGACCTTTATGAAAGTTGTTCAGTAAATTATTCCCCACATTTCTACCTGAATGAATTTTTTCTGTCATTCCTGGTTTGGTTGCCATAGAGACCAACCTACTTTTATTAAATGGAACGATTGCATATTTGGATTCTACTGGGAAAACTCTGAATTTTTTGTATTTCAAATTATTATTTATTTAAAATTGTAACAAACTTTATAATAACAAAATAAATAGCCTAGAAAATTGAACAACTTAACATCGGAATAATAAACAAGTGAAACCTTTTCAGGGGATCAGGTGCTCAAAATGACTACCATTTTCTGCTAAGCAGAGCGCCAGTCGATCCCTGAACGCGTGTACAACGTTTAAAAGGAAGTCCTCTGGAATGGCCCGAATTTCAGCACTAATTCTGACTTTTAAAGATTCTAAGTCATTTGGACGGTTAACGTAGACTCTGTTTTTTAAGTGTTCCCACAAAAAGAAGTCGAGCGGGGTTAAGTTCGAGGATCGCGCTGGCCAGTCAATAGCACCTTTTCTGCACCTATCCAACGTCCTGGTAATTGTTCGCTTATGTATTGTCTAACATTTGTCGCATAATGCGCAGGGGGTCCATCTTGCTGGAACCACACCTGTTCATTTATGACATTATTTACACCCGGTAAAACCATTCTGCAAGAAGGAATTATGTGATTGCTGAGGAGCTCCAGATATTTTTCGCCGCCATTCAAATTGCCATCTATAAAAAAATGTCCCACAATATGTCTACCAACTATGCCCGCCCAAGTATTAACTTTTTCGGGCCTCTGAGTATGGCCTTCCTGGAACCAATAAGTATTTTCAGCAAACAAATAACGATAATTGAGTCTATTAACAATGCCATTTAAATGGAAAGTAGCGTCATCCGAGAAAATGATATTTGTTACGAAGTTATTATCGTTATTGCATTTTTCTATCATCAGCTCACGAAATTTAGCTCTTCTGTCAAAATTATCCTCGTTTAACTTCGTGCACCAACTTTATCTTGTATTGATGCAACTTCTCCTGCTTAAACAAATTTCTCACTGACTGATGAGACACATTAAAATCCATTGTCATTGGCCTGAATGATTGTGTTGGATTTTCATGTATTGAAAGCATGATATCCAAAGATTTGTCTCCGCCGGTTGCTGTTTTAGGTCGACCTGATCTAGCGGCTTCCCTAACACTGCATATTTCTCGAAATTTCTTTACCACTCGACACACCGTTGACTGATTTATTGGAGGCCTATTTGGATATAATTCATTGAAAAGTTGACAAACCTGATCTTGTGATCTCTTTATATTTCCGTAACCGCTTATTATTAAAACTTCAACTCGTTTTTTCTGATTCAGGTGAACCATAGTGTAAACAAATTAGAAATCAGACAACAGAAAATTAAACAGGAACTCAAAATTGACACCTCTTATGTCGCTGTCATGAAAACATCTTAACTCAACTGGTGGGTATTAGTTAGGAATACTTATAATTAGGAAGTTTTTCATTTGTGAGCTGTCATTACCTGGGAAACGCTTGCAGATAAGTGAAAATTTGAAATATAAAAAATTCAGAGTTTTTCCAGTAGAATTTAAATATGTAATCATATGCAGGGTGTTTAAAAAAAGTAAGTTAGTCTCTAAGGCAACCAAACCAGAAATGACAGAAAAAATTCATGCAAGTAGAAATGTGGGAAATAATTTACTGAACAACTTTCATAGAATTCCCTTTTTCATATACCAGGTAATTAAAAAGTTACAGGCATTACGCGCGACTTTTTTGCCACTCTGTATACAAAACAACATTTATTAATTAGACATTTTCATCATTAGGAAAAAATCTGATGAACTGTTATCTGCCCGTAAGTAAATGCCAACTGGCTGGACGGTTTCTTGAATTAAACCGTCTACTCTTCCTTAATACGCGTTCTACTATACCGGGTGTTGCATCGTCGAGCGGGACATAGGAAATCCCATGAAATTTTAAATGGGGTCAATTATTGGCTTCCCTAATTATTTTAGAGAAAAATTCTATTTAGGTTTATTAAAGAGCACTAAAACCCACATTCAAAAGAATAACTTTAGATATTTTTGATGAGCCCGTTTACGGGTTATCGCCGATTTCTTTTTAACTATTTCTCCTTTTTATGGCCCCGTATTTGCGGGCACCAGTCAAGGTAAAAGATGACTGTCAAATAAAGTTGTCATTTTGAAATGTGTGCTTTATTGTTATAAAAACTCGTACGTCGAAAATATTAAAGGTGTATTTATGAGTACAAATTAATCTGAATAAAACTAAAATAAAGTATCCAATTACAAGGTTAATTATGACATTTTACATGTTTCAATATTTTACTAATTAATAAGTAGGTACTATTAAATTGTTAGAACTTTAGGATTTAAGAAGATGTTCAAATATTCCTTAAAATGACAACTTTATTTGACAGTCATCTTTTACCTTGACTGGTGCCCGCAAATACGGGGCCATACAAAGGAGAAATAGTTAAAAGAAATCGGCGATAACCCGTAAACGGGCTCATCAAAAATATCTAAAGTTATTCTTTTGAATGTGGGTTTTAGTGCTCTTTAATAAACCTAAATAGAATTTTTCTCTAAAATAATTAGGGAAGCCAATAATTGACCCCATTTAAAATTTCATGGGATTTCCTATGTCCCGCTCGACGATGCAACACCCGGTATATGAAAAATCGAAATTTTGATTTAGATTAGAAATATCGAAAATGACCAATTGAAAAGGCATTTCATCAATGTTCAAACTGTCATCCATTTAATACTTCTTTGCAATAAACTAGTTTATATTGGGGAAACCATATCTAATTATATTTTTCAGATCATCTATACTTTGCGGCGGGTAAATGTATATTTTGACTTTAAATAATTCCAAAGAAAAAACTACAATTATATATTAATCGGAAATCTAGCTGGCCACTCTAATGGTCCACTTCTATTAATTCAATGCCCAGGAAACACACACGCACGCTATGTTCAAATAAAATTTTAAACATGGCGAACAAAGTGTGTTGGAAACAGATTATATTCTCAGGCATAACTGGCTTAATTTTGCCAGGGAAAATTTCTCTGTGAAAACAGGAACTAAGATTATGTTAAATTATGTTAAAAAAATTAACCAGCCATAAGCCATTAATTAACCTATCAGAAAATAATAAAATTTGGTGTGCCAGTCAAAGACCTTCAAAAAAGTGTAACCCAATTTTGATGAAGAATTTATAGAAGAGTCAAAATTTTAATTTTTAATTTTTTTTTTAATTCAAAAACATACTCCCAACTAACTATCATAGTTCATTACAGGGAGCATAATATAAACTTAAAATACTATTAACTGAAACAATAGATAAAATAATATTAAAATAATAATTTCAGAATAAAGTATCCATTTGACAAACTTTTAACAGAAGCATTCTTCCAGAATAGTTTTTGTTAGTTTATTTTTAAATTTTTGTATTACTTGGATATCTTTAAGAAACGTTGTTAATAGATTATGAATATTAATTCTTTCATGTAAAATTGATCGTCTATCAAAATTTGATCTGATTTGGGTAATTTGGAAACATTATATTGCCTTGTTTAACGTTGATGAACGCTAATTGATTTTTAAGTTTATTGTCTGTATTAATAAACTAATTTTCAATTTATTCAAATGCTTGAAATCTAGATATATTCTTAGTGGATATAAATATTACGCTGGTTCCAAGAAAGGTAAGTTGTGTATACATTTAATTAATTAATTTTGTAATTATTGTAATTTTTTTAAATTAGTTCTACATGCAGAGCCCCAGATTGATATCAAATATTGGATTTTTGAATTAATAAGACAAAAATATACATTCTTTATTTTGAAGAAACAAAATTTCTTGTTTTATATAAAATTCCTATTAATGGAGATATATTAGTTTTTAGCACTTGACTGTTGTATTCCAACTTAGATTTTCATCGAAAATAATCCTATATATTTAATTGTTTTTGTATACAGGAGGTCCAGTATTCGATGGTTTTACGGTGTATCTCCGTTATTAGTAAAGATAGAAAAATACGGTTTTCGCAGCACTTTGCTACTTTTTTGTGAAACAAAAAATGCCCCAATCAGAATTTTTCTAGTCCTTCCTGTTTTTGATATACGGAATGTTTTTGAAAATTTTACATTTTGGAACACCCCCATATTTAGGTTAAAGCTTATCAAAGAAAAAATAAATGTTCTTTATGTAGTTGCCTACGTAGAATCCAGTGACTTACTCAGATCTTTTCTACGTTCATTAGCTTCCGAGAAAAAGAAATAAACCTACTTTTTTAAATGGGTCACCCTATATATTCTTTAATAATATAATTTGGATTATAACAAGCTTCTCAGAAATATATAATACCTTATTTTTATTTTTAAATTAAGCACGAAATTTACGTTTAATTAAAAAATATACATTTTTTGTTAGTAGGCCATGACGGGTATGTAAAAAAAAGAGAACACAGTAATTTATGTCATATTAAAAACTTCTTTAGTCTCTGTCACAGTATTCAGGTTCTCTAAGTTGTTTTATAATATCTAATCAATAGTAAAAAATCTTGTCCTAATTATGGCAGAAAATGTAAACTTTGAAAATAATGAAAGATACGACATGCTCGTTTGTTACGTCCATTGTAATGAAAGTGCAGATGAAGCATTAGAAATGTATTTCAATAGGTAAATATACGCCTTTTTGTATTGTCTCTATGGAGATTTATTAAATGTCTTAAATTTCTTACAGATATCCCAAAAGACGACAGCCGAATAAAATAATTTTTCTAAGGATGAAATCAAATTTAATTGAAGACGGTTCATTTTCTAAACCTCGGCACAATATCTACAACAAGAAAATCCGCGAGAATGATGAAATAAATGTTTTAGCTTCAATTGAAACAAATTCAACTAGTTCTTGCAGAACTTCAAACAATCCTAAAAATACACAATTTAAAGCCATATAAATTTCACCTAGTACAAAACTTGACATCCTGGTGATGCACAGCGCCGTATAGAGTATTGTAATTGGTATCTACAAAATATCAACAGGAAAAATAATTTTGAAAGGACCTTTGGTCCGATGAGGCTCGTTTTACCAGTGCTGGTATATATAATCGGCACAAGACGAGGTTTTGGTCTCTGGAAAATCAACATGTAATATTTCCACTCGAACGGCAAGACAGGTTTGGCTTTAACGTTTCATGTTTTATAGGAAGCGAAATAATTTATAATATATTTGAAGGCAGCCTTAATGCAAATAAATATTTGGAAATTCTGGAAAACGTTGTGCTGGAGCGGGTCTCAATAACTTGCATCTGCAACAAGATGGAGCACCCGCTCACAATGCGCTAATTATCAGGGCATACTTAAACAATAATTTCCCAGGCCACTGGATTGGAACTAATGGACCTGTAAGATGGCCACCAAGGTCACCCGACTTGTCGGTTTTGTACTTCTACTTCTGTGTATATTTTGGAAATAAAATTTATTCTATTCAATACCAAAACAATTGCAGATTTAAGAAATGCCACTAGCTATGTTCCCATAGACCTGCTCATTTAGCAGAATATTATATTTCGCTTACACAATATTACAGAACTTATAAATTAAATCAAAAACAAATGTAATTCAGTCATATTGTAACCTTAGCAGTAATAAAATCCTTTTTTTAAAAAGATTTGTCTTTAAGTCCGTAACGTAAGTGGCGCAGTCGGTAGGATCTGACAGGGTAGTTTGTGTTAAAACGGGTAGTTTCGTCCAATCGCTGTTCGGAAAACCAAAAAGACCAAAGTGCCGTCTGTTAAAACAGTTAACTGTCAAAAGAACGTGACCGGACTGACAAACTGTAAAGTGATACAACTGGCTCCACGACCGGGGAACGGAACAAAAATCGTCTAACAACCCCAGTGCGGAGAAGCAGGACAAGCATCGCCTAAATCTCCATAAGTAGGCTCCAGGGAAAAGACAAGCATCGCTCTTCCTATTGGAACTAGGCTAAGAAATCCATGAAGACAGCAACATTCTTCGTAGTACTGTAAGTGCTCCTTCAAATATAATCCTTTTCTTTCCTTAATGTTAGAATTCTGATTGACCACATTTGTAAAACTGGAAGACCTCATCAATCTCGTTGAAAATTTGGCATTAGCTCAACAAATTCCCGAAATCGAACAAAATTTAATACAAGAAAATATGGCCAATCAAAATAATCAACCAAATTATAGTATGATTCGTTATCAAGCTGACTATATTCCTTGTTTTGATGGCAACCCTAAGCAATTAAGTAGATTTTTAAGATCTTGCGAACATTTTCTAGCCAATCATCAAGACAGAAATAATGTAGAAGCACAAATTAATGTTTGTTTATTCGATACTGTTATTGGTAAACTGATAGGTAGAGCTGCCGATTTAGTAGCATCGCGAATTGAACTTAATAGTTGGCAATTAATAAAAGATGCACTAGTATCCACTTTTTCTGATCAACGTTCTGAAGACTGTTTGGTACAGGATATTATAAGTATGCGTCTCGATAAAAACGAACCAATTGTAAATTTCGGCATACGCATTCAAGATTCGCGAAGCCTATTATTTACAAAAATAAATAACTTAAATGTCGATGCTCAAATTAAAGTATTGAAAATTCAGCAATATGACGACTTATGCTTAAAAACATTTATTAATAATCTAAACTATCATATGCAACTTGTTGTAAGACTAAAAAACCCAGACTCTCTCGAACAAGCAATGGCATACGTTCGCGAAGAAGAAAACTTTATTACTTATCGAAATAGGTCTAATTTTAATAACAAAACTATGCCTATACAGACTCAAAGAACAAATAAACCTTATCAACCACAAAATAATAATCCATCTCAGACACATTATTCTGCTAATATGCCTACACAATTATTCAGACCCCAACCGAATTTTACACCAAATTTTACCCCAAATTTCAGGCCCATGAACCAACAAAATTTCAATAATCCATTTAGACAAAACTTTAATAATCCATTTCGACAAAATTTTCAAAGTGCAAATTTAGTGCATCCTAATCGGTTTATACCACGACCTACCTTCACGCATATGGCAAGGCCGTTTACAAACCAAAACAATAGTACAGGGGCTATTCCCAGAAATAATATGCAACGTGACATACCGGAACCGATGGACACATCGAGTAGAAATACGCGTATTAATTCGGGTCAACGCGGAAATACCTTTCAACGCCCACCAACTCAAAGAAATTGGGTAGCTGAAGAACTTTTTAATCAATCAGTTAACACACCCGAAAATAATCAAATCGATGATGACGCATCGAAAGTAAACGAAACCAATTACGAACAGTTAGGTAACGACACACAAAATTTCAATGACTATAATTATTCCGATCAATATTATACTGACCAAGAAAGTTACTTTGATAATATTTATGATGAACATGATAACGGTAATGACGAAAATTTTCATATTCCCCCGAATATAGACAAAACAACATAATATACCTTAACAATTACACACATTTAGATCTCCCCGTAATCATAATCCCCGAAATAAATGCAAAATTTCTTATTGATACAGGAAGTGGCAAAAGTTTTATTAATCCAAATCTAGCATATCAAATTTACTCTGAATTTATTTTTAACGAAAATTTTACTGTACGCACTGCTCACGCAATGTCAACTCACAACGAAGTTATAGACATCCCAATTTTTCCTTCTTTTAAAACCAATGATAATCATAAATTTTATCTATTCGATTTTTCAGATAAATTTGACGGTTTATTAGGTATCGAATTTCTTATCCAAATTAAAGCAAAAATCAATCTAAGCGATTTAATTTTGGAAACACCGAATGTTCATTTACCTCTTTACTATCAATCTAAGAATAATCCTATTCCATATAATATGCCGACACAGTCGTTTTCACAGAGTACAAAATTAATAATACCTCCGAGAACGTCGCAAAAAGTTAAAATACCAGTTAACGCATCGAATGGGACAGGTTTATTAAGCTATATAAATTTTGGTAAGGTTGAGATGCCAGAATCTCTTGTAAAAATTGCTAACTCTTATGCTCTCACAATAATAACAAATCCTTGCGAAAACCCCGTAAAAATCGAAATCTTTGAACCATTACAAATCGAAATCATTGAAGAGACCGAAATAAATTTTATTGAAAAAATGGAAACCGATTTAGAAATCAATGAATACTTCGATAAAATGCAAAAACAAAATTTAAAAAATTTACGATTAAGTCACTGTAATTCCGAGGAATATAAAGCCATACGCAATCTATGTTACGAATATAGAGATATCTTTTACTGTGAAGGAACTCCATTAACCTTTACTAATCAAGTCAAGCATAAAATCAATGTAATTAATGAAACGCCCATATTTACAAAAACTTATAGATACCCGGAAGTACACAAAATAGAAGTAAAAACTCAAATTGAAAAAATGCTTAACGATGGCATTATTCAACACTCGAATTCGCCATGGTCCAGCCCAATTTGGGTAGTACCAAAGAAACTAGATGCTTCAGGAACGCGTAAATGGCGAATTGTTTGCGACTTTCGAAAATTAAATGACGTCACTATAGATGATCGATTTCCCCTTCCAAATATCGCAGATATATTGGATAAATTAGGAAAGGCACAATACTTTACGACTTTAGATCTCGCCAACGGCTTCCATCAGATAGAAATGCACCCCGATGACATCCCTAAAACAGCGTTTTCTACGGATACAGGTCACTATGAATAAAAAAGAATGCCTTTCGGGCTTAAAAACGCGCCAGCAACCTTCCAACGCGTAATGAATAACGTTTTGCGTGGCTTTCAAAATGAAATTTGTCTAGTGTATTTAGACGACATCATTATATTTTCCACATCTTTGCAAGAACATATAGAAAGGCTCAAATCAATCTTTGAACGTTTACGTCAATCGAATTTTAAGATACAAATGGACAAGTCTGAATTCCTACATAAAGAAGTCGACTACTTAGGACATAAGATAACAAAAGATGGTGTTAAACCCAATCCAGAAAAAATTAATGCAGTAAAAAATTTCCCAATACCCCGAACGCCAAAAGAAATAAAATCTTTCTTAGGACTAGCAGGTTATTATAGACGATTCATAAAAAACTTCGCTAAAATTTCTAAGCCATTAACATTATGTTTAAAAAAGGGCTCTAAAGTAGAACACTCAGTATCTTTTGTACAGTCGTTTAATCACTTGAAAGATTTATTAATAAACGCACCGATCTTAAAATACCCGGATTTTACACAACCCTTCGTACTGACCACAGACGCATCAAATATAGCGCTTGGTGCCGTACTTTCTCAATCAACTCCTCCTAATGATCACCCAGTAGCTTACGCATCGCGCACGCTCAATGAAACAGAACAAAAATATTCGACAATAGAAAAAGAGTTACTCGCAATCGTTTGGGAATGTAAATATTTTCGACCGTACCTGTATGGTAAAAAGTTCCAAATTTATACGGATCACCGACCTTTAGTCTGGCTTTTTAATCTCAAAGAACCTAATTTAAAATTAGTAAGATGGCGGTTAAAATTAGAAGAATTTGATTATACCATAATTTATAAAAGTGGTAAACAAAACACCAATGCCGACGCTTTATCGCGAATCCAATTAAACGCACTTGAAACTCGATCCATTCAAAATAATCCCGGCGATATAGATATTGATATTGATAAATTTTTGGAAGATAACAATCAATTTAACCCCGAAATTCTAGATCCCGACGATGTTAGTCGAACGCTTGAAGAATTAGAGACAACAACACCTAAAATCAATGTCACTCAAGATATACGAATTATTAATGCCGATAATAAAAGTTCCTCAAGAACAGCGCACAGCGCAGCCGCTGAAGAAACTTTGACAGAAATCCCAATTTTAGACGAAATAATCAATAATAAATTAAATCAGTTTATTGTGAAAAAATCCCCTTACGACGCCTATGTTAAATCTAAGTATGAAAATTTCGATGGTAATCGCATTATTCACGCGACAATTCCAAGTAATGTTCAGATAATAACGCAGTTTCTCAAGGAAAATTTAAAAGATAAAACTACTTATATTCATTTCTTATCTAAAGAATTACGCATACATTTTCAGGAAGCTTTAACAAGACATTTTTGTAATTTTAAACTCGTGGAATGTACAAAGTTAATAAATAACGTAACACAAGACGAACGCGATATGATTATGAGATTTTCCCACGAAGGAAAAACAAATCACCGAGGTATACAAGAGACACTTAAACGCCTAAAATTAAACTATTATTGGAAATCAATGAAATCGGATATAACCAAATTTATAAATAATTGCGAAATTTGTCAAAGAACAAAATATAATCGTAGACCCCCAGATCAACCTCTCGTATTAACAGAAACACCATCTAAACCATTTGAAATATTACATATTGATACACTCACGGTAGAAAGACAAAAGTTTTTAGTAATAATCGATAAATTCTCAAAATTCGGACAGGCATTACCATATTTCGGCACAGCAGTATCAGCATGCCAAAACTTAATCCATTTCTTTTCCTTTTTCGGCATACCGAAACAAATTGTTGCAGACAACGGAACTGAGTTTAAAAACGAAGTTATCGAAGAATTATTAAGAACCCATAATATTAAAATACATTTTACTACACCATACCATCACGAATCAAATTCCCCAGTTGAAAGATTAAATTCGACGCTCATTGAACACTTAAGAATATTGAAAGAAAAAGACGATAAAGCCGATTTAACATCCCTTATGACATATGCTGTAATTGCGTATAATAGTACAATCCATTCCAGTACAAACTTCACACCATACGAAATCGTATTAGGACATACTGACTCACGTGACCCTATGAAATTGATACCAGCTCAAGTATTTGCGGATTATATCAATACACATCAAACAAATACCAAAGCTCTCTATAACCAAATTCATGAAGAATCTCTAAAACTTAAACAAAAAGTTATCGACAAAATAAATACAAATAAAAAACCCCAAAATTTAGTAATCGGATCTCAAGTTTATAAAAAGGGAGATAAACGCTCTGGTAAATTAAAACGTCGATTTTTAGGTCCATTTATCTTAAAACGAATCTTGGAAAACAGTAAAATTGAAATCGAAAACCCAAAAACTAACCGCACCGAAATTGTGCATATCAATGAAACTAAAATAATGCCCATTGTTCCAGATGGATCGGGTTCATCGACGGCGGAACAAACGAAATAAAATTCCATGACCTAAACAAGTACCCAGGACTCCTTCCCTATAAATTAGGTATTACTAAAATTCGTTCAAATCATTGGTCCTTAATTCAAATATATAATTTGCATCCGATAATTATTGAATTTGAAACTATTAACAAGTTTGCTAAACGCCTTATGAATAGTATTCAAAACAACACCCTGTATAGAGACGAATATAAAAATTCCTTTATTCCACTACTATCATTAGAAAAGAAAATAGGAAATCAAATTAAACAAATAAATCCTAGTTTTAATAATATTACACAAAAACAAAAACGCGCAATTTTTAACCCTCTTGGTTCCTTAATAAAATGCATTACAGGTAACCTCGACCAAACAGACGCAGAACAGTATGACAAGCAAATAAGGCAACTGCAAAAGAATCAAAACAAACTTAAAGAAATAGCTTTTAACCAAATTACAATCTTAGAAAAATCTATTAATACATTTCAAAATACCGTTTCGAATATTTCCCATAATCAATATATTCTTAAATCAAGAATCTTGCAAGTAGAACAGACTATTAAAAAAGTAGCTCTGCATCAAAATACAGATCATCAATACTTTCGAACACATGTAATTATCAATCAAATAACAATGATGTATCAAGCCATATTTGACATATTTGAAAAAATTGAAGTAGCTATCTCTTTTGCTAAATTAAATACACTGCACAACTCAATTGTTGATCCTTTAGAACTTGTTAAAGAAATACAAGGTTTTAAATCACACTTAGTAATGGACGCACTTCCCTTAGAGGCCACTATTGATAACGTATTGAATTTTGAAAAAATAATCGAAATAAAAAGTTACTCAAGAGAAAATGTAATAACGTTTATTTTAGAGTTACCATTGGTTGAATCAGAAATCTACCATTATTATCAATTATTTCCAATACCTATTCCTGGTAACCAATCATCCGGATTTTACCTTAACTTCCCACACAAACCTTACCTTGCACTTAGCAATACTAAATATTCATATATGGACCAAATCTGCACTTAATTGCTGCCAAACGAATACCTCTGCAAAGAAGCCCACATAGCCTACGTTAGCAATGCCCCTCCATGTGCCGTTCAATTGATAACCTATCAATCAAATACCACTACATGCCAGCCGTTTCATGTAGAACTACAAGAAGTCCAGATAACAAGAATCATCGATGGAAAATGGATCGTCACAGTCCCTAATCGTTTGATTGCACCAATATCATGTAAAAATTCAAAGGACAACAGACCACTGTTTGGATCATACCTAATCGAAGCCTCCAATCAATGCAGCCTCCAAATAAAATCGTTTATCCTGCGTACATATAAACCAAATCAACTAACTTATAAAGGCATTTCCTTACCAGAATTGGACCTTTCCGATGATTACTACCAAAAAGATGAAATCATCTTTAATCCACCCACGCTTGACCTCAATGTTGTAAATCTTAAAGCAACAAAAGAAATTGAAGCCAACCTCCAAGAACAAAGAAAAAAAATCAATGAGATGACCACACCCATATCAATAAACCATACCAGTTTTTGGACTATTTTACTATATTTGTTTATTGCAATATTTTGTCTTTATTTAGGCTCTAAATTTCTTATAAATAGGTACTTTAAGAAACACTCTGAAGCCCATGAAAATACGGACATCATAGTTTAAACTACTTTTATATAATTTGTATAATTTTATTAATTTTTGATTATTGCGTGTTTCAGTTTCAAAAATCACACCCTTAAGGGTATGCTTTTGTCTAAGGGCGGAGGAGCTATGTTCCCATAGACCTGCTCATTTAGCAGAATATTATATTTCGCTTACACAATATTACAGAACTTATAAATTAAATCAAAAACAAATGTAATTCAGTCATATTGTAACCTTAGCAGTAATAAAATCCTTTTTTTAAAAAGATTTGTCTTTAAGTCCGTAACGTAAGTCACTGAAAGAGCATTTAGGGATTTACGAACGCGACCTTTTGTTATTTTAAATTCATTAAGGAGAATAAGAACTATGTATGAAATATGTCTAAGGCATAATGGAGAACAATTTGAGCAATATTTATGAGAAAGTTCTATAAATGGTCAGCTTTTGTTTCTAATATTTTACGTAGTAAAACGCATTTCGATTGTTATTACTTTTCTGAAATTTTAATTGCGGCATTTTTTGTTTCACAAAAAAGTAGGACAGTGCTGCGAACAACGTATCCTTCTATCTTTACTAATAACAGATATACCCCGTAAAACCATCGAAAACTGGACACCCTATACTTGATAACTTAGTCGTTAAAAATTAATTGAAATCAATTTTTATTTAAATTATTCTTACAACTTATCAGCATGTAAGAAGATTTGTTAAAATTTAGGGTTAATTCATATGATTGAAACTCATATAAAAATGATATTTAAGTCATATTTCATATCATTTTTTAGTTGGAAAATATTATTTGAAAAATATATTACGGTCGTATCATCTGCAAATAGTTTTATATCCCTTTTATATTTAAATTTCCTATTGAATTTATGTAATTTTAAAAGAAGATCGGCCCTAATACAGAACCTTGTGGTAGTCCACAAGTTATAGCTCGTTTATTGCTTTTATTATTTTCAATTTGAACGAGTTGTTTACGATTATAAAGATAGCGTTCAAACCAATAGTAACCCATTTCTCTTACCCCATATATTTTTGGCCGTAAGTTCATTATCTATACAGACCATCGCCCTCTCGTTTGGCTTTTTAATCTAAAAGAACCAAATTCACAATTAGTTAGGTGGAGACTACGACTTGAAGAGTATGACTATGAAATAAGACACCGTAAAGGAACACAAAATAAAGTCGCAGACGCACTATCCAGAATTCAACTTAATATGTACGAAAATGAATCAACAATCAATAATCCCGAAGATGTAGATAAAGAAATTTTAGATTATATGCGAAACTTATCAGAAAACCCTACTCAGCAACCTTTAACTTCTCGCGAAAACACTATTCCCACAGACAATGATATTTTATATATGATATACACATTGGAATAATTCTTTATTATTAACAGTATCGAAGGCTTTGCATAAGTCTAGTGATAACATACAACATTTTTCATTATTGTCGGCATGAGCACCAGTAGGTATTGACCGGGAAAAAATAAATTTTTAGTTTCTAAAAAGTCTGATAATTTGTTATTCATAATTTTATCTATTACCTTTCAGATGACCGGCAATACAGAAATAGGTCGGTAATTGTTACTTGGCCATTTTTAAAGATAGGAGGTTTTTTCGCAATTTCAATTCTTCTGGCAAAATTTCCGGGTTAAAAGAAAGTTTTGTTAAATGAAGTAAAATAGAAATAAGCTAATTTTCAACAAGTTCTATAAGTTTTATATTTATGTTGTCAAAATCACTAGCTTTTTTCCCCTTAATTCCATCAATAAATTATATCTTCAATTATTTATTATTAATTTTTTCTACATCCAAAATCTTCGAGAGGTAATTTTGTTTGTCAACTAGTATTTGGTATATTTGGAGTTTTGTTTGATAAGTTTTCAACATTTACGAAATGGGTATTTATCTCTTCAGATATTTGCCATCTTTTCTTTCTATTTTTAAATCACTTAGCAGTAGGTACCTACCAATGGTTTGCTTCTCATTATGGGATTTATTTGTTATGGCCAGTCTGACAGTACCGGGTGTCCCACTAAGAATGACTGTCGGCCGTATCTCAGAAAGTGTTAGTCGTATGCCTTGCGGAAAAAAAAATATATTAGGTAAAGTAATCATGAGAAATTGTTCGAAATTATTTTCAAGTTTCTCAGACTGGCGCTAAAGGGCGCAACAGTAACGGTAAATATGATTCACGAAGTTTCCTCAAAAGTCGCCTAGTTAAGGTATCCCGAAAATAACATTTTTGTATATTTCGAAGATTTATTAATAAAATTCACCTATAGAACGTGTTCGTCACTTTTCAAATAAAGTGTTGGGGAAGGTTGAACATTATTTGTAATAAATGCTGATAACTCCGGTCTGGCTTAACATAATTTAGTAAACTTAGTTTTGTTAAAAAGGGCTTTTCTCACTCTATATATCATCTTATGAACTACGGCAATATGTGTTTTACACTAAGCGCTAGGGGGCGCTGTCTTACAACTACACAAACATTGCGCGTTTTTTCCATAATTGTAAATATAATAATATATTCAATTTAACCTGATTACAATAATGATTAAAAGTCTAAGAAGTCAGCGAAAACCGCAAGTTAATATCTATTTTCAATCCGGAGATATCAACAACAATAATCATAATTACGGAACATTATGATTTTATTTTCGAGTTGCCATTGTAAAGGTTTTTTTAAGAGTCAAATAGGCCTTGGAAAAACAAAATATGAATTGAAACTGAGCACGCGTGTCACCTTTCATTATTACGTCAAAATTTTTGTCGTGACAACAGTTTTGTGTCATATTTGATTTTCAAAATGCCTCTGTTACCTGAAGAAGCGCTTGACATCATTGCGGTGTATTTTGAATGTTTGGGAAACGCAACAATTGCTGAACGGGTTTACGCAGTACGATACCCTCAAAGGCGCCGATACGACAGTAGAATGTTTAATCGTTTAGCTAGCCGTTTTCGTACTACTGGAAGTATTCATCGCCCTGTATATCGCAGACGCCGCCGAGGTCGAACCGAGGAAAACATTGTAAATGTTTTGGCATAATATAAGTATGTGGAATTTAATCCACTTAATTAGTATTAGATTAATTGTTAGAGATTTGGGCGTTACTGGCTCTACTGTGCATAGGATTTTATTAGAAGAAAGGTAAGTAATTATGTCTATATGTTATAACTCTTAAATAGTTTAGAATAATGCCAATATTTCTCTTAATAGTTTTTAAGTCAATGTTATAAGTATTTTGTTTTTCTTTAGACTACATCCCTACCATATTGTGCTCCACCAGGCTTTGACCCCGCAAGATTATGATAGATAGATTGGATCATTGCTATTGGTTGCTCAATATGATATTGAAAGATAGAAATTTCCTCTCCAGAATTTTGTGGACTGATGATGCTACTTTCCATAGTAATGGAGGAGTAAACCGCCATAATATGCATTATTGGTCGCGGGATAATCCCCATTGGATGCGGGAGGTGCAGAATCAAGGAATATGGAGTCAATGTCTGGTGCGGCATTTTGGGTGGCAGAATAATTGGACCGTTCGTATTTAATGAGTCGCTTACTGGGCAAAGATATTTACATTTTTTAAATTACGAACTCCCAATTCTTCTCGAAGATGTGCCCTTGGATATTCGCAGAAGTATGGTTTTCCAACACGATGGATGTCCTGCACATTTTGCGGCAAACGTTCGTTAATTTCCTGAGGACACATTTCCTGCAAGGTGGATAGGAAGAGAGAGTATATTTCCGTGGCCTGCCAGGTAATATTATAGGATATATTGTGATACTGTTAATGAAAATGGTAATTTCTATTTTAGATCACCTGACTTAACATGCCTAGATTTTTATCTATGACGGAGATTGAAGGATCTTGTTTTCGTTACCAGACCCACCACAAGGGAAAACATGATAGAAAGGATAATGGACAGCAGCCGCCGTATCCCTATGGCAGAGGTAGAAACTACAGTATTATCAACCAGGGAGAGATTTGAGTCGTGTATACAGAACGATAGGCGACAATTTGAACATTTAGGGCGCCACTGAGAATTATTGTCGTAACGACATATTTGCTTGACGTAATAATTAAAGGTGACACGCGTGCACAGTTTCAATTCATATTTTGTTTTTCCAAGGCCTACTTGACTCTTAAAAAAACCTTTACAGTGGCAACTTGAAAATAAAATCATAATGTTCCGTAATTATGATTATTGTTGTTGATATCTCCGGATTGAAAACAGATATTAACTTGCGGTTTTCGCTGCCTTCTTAGACTTTTAATCATTATTGTAATCAGGTAAAATTGAATATACTATTATATTAACAATTATGGAAAAAACGCGCAATGTTTGTGAAGTTGTAGGACAGTGCCCCCTAGCGCCTAGTGTAGAACACATATTGCCGTAGTTCATAAGACGATATATAGAGTGAGAAAAGCCCTTTTTAACAAAACTAAATTTACTAAATTATGTTAAGCCAGACCGGAGTTATCAGCATTTATTACAAATAATGTTCAACCTTCCCCCACCACTTTATTTGAAAAGTGACGAACACGTTCTATAGGTGAATTTTATTAATAAATCTTCGAAATATACAAAAATGTGATTTTCGGGATACCTTAACTAGGCGACTTTTGAGGAAACTTCGTGATTCATATTTACCGCTACTGTTGCGCCCTCTAGCGCCAGTCTGAGAAACTTGAAAATGATTTCCAGCAATTTCTCCTGATCACTTTAGCTAATATATTTTTTTTCCGCAAGCCATAACACTTTCTGAGCTACGGCCGACAGCCATTCTTAGTGGGACACCCGGTACATCACCCGTTATACATTACCAAACTTTAAACAAATGTGATTTAGGATTAAATAATACATTAGGTCTAATACCTTACAGTTGATTGTAGCGTTAAAGGCAAACAGAACAGAATCAAATTATATTTTCTCATCGTTAAAGTGATGGTCAATTTGAGAAGTACTAGAGAATTATGTATAATGACTATTACTATTTCTGCCGTTGTCCCGTTATATTATATTCCTTAGAATAAATAAATAAATATTTATTTGAAAATACATAATATACTATAATACAGCAAAGCACTAAAATTTCACAAACTAAACGACTCGAACAATAAAACCCAAGTGCAATTATCTGTTTTTAGTGTGTCTGTTAAAATGTGTATAAAATTGTCCGCCGAGGGATAATGACCATAATTATTTGAAGAAGCTCGAACAAAATTCGTTTGCTTCCAGAATATTTTACGGTAGTTCGAGAAACTTACCCACGTTTTTCGTCGTAACCCGCTTTGTAAGATTAATGTCTAGAAAAACAAATTGCAAATAATTATATATGTTTAGTTGTAAGAATGACACAGAAAGGTAGTTCTCCACGTATAAAATTATAAATTTTGTTAGTTTTGCAGTGAGCATTATCAATTAGAGCTTAACGTCTAGTGCAGACAATGCCTTTACTATAAATTGAAAAGTATTACAGATATTCTCGAAAGGTAATTCAAGTACTGTCAGATGCTAAAATCTTTTTAAATGTGATTGTAGAGATAATAGACACTGAGACGAGTGTGGTGTGCGGTATAGAGTTTCCCGGGTGTCGAGATTACTTTAAAAGATGAAACATTTCCATGCTGTTATACAGGGTGATTCAGGAGGAAATGTCAATAATTTAGGTACGTATTCGGGGACCCAAAGTAAACATAAAAGTTTCCATAAACATGGGTCGTATTCCCGGCCGTTACCGAAATAGAGGGGTAAACAATATTCAAATTTAAATTTTTATTAACACACGTCAGTTCTCTGATGATTAGCTCGGGTCGCTCTATGAATGATGGATGCGGGTATGTTTCTTATAGTTGCTGCCCCATTTATTATTCGATCGAGTAATGCATCTCTAGCGTTTACTTTTCTTGAATATACCAATGATTTAAACCACTCCCAAAGACAACAATCCAGAGGATAAAGGTCTGGCGATCTAGCTGGCCAATTATACGGACCACCTGGACCAATTCACTGGTTTGGAAAGTTACTGTTTAAAAATTTCGTACTTGTAAACTGTAGTGTGCAGGGGCTCTATCATATGGTAAATACATGTTCATTCGTACATTAAGTAGAACATCTTCTAATAGGTTTTGTAAGTGATTCTGTAGAAAATTTAAGTATACTTGTCCTGTGAGATTACCGTCGATTATGATTGAACCGATTAATTGACTATTTATCATACCACACCACACATTAATGCTGAATTTATGTTGAAAATTATGTTCTACAGCAGCGTGAGGATTTTTATAGGACCATCGGTGTTCATTATGAGGATTATTAATACCAACGCGAGTGACCTGTGCTTAATCAGTGAAAAGAACATACTTATACAGTCTTCGATTTAAATTAATCTAATAGCAGAATTCCATCCTTAACGCAAAATCGCCATCTTGCAAATGTTGAACTTGTAAGTGATATGGGTATAAACAATTAATGTGAAGATCCCTCCAAGCAGACGATTGTGTAATTTGATAAGTATCGGCAATTCGCCTTGTACTTACTTAAGCTTGGATCATTTTCGGCGGCGTTACGGATAGCCTCTTCTAGTTGAACATCATGTCCCGATTCCCGTTCAGATACAATTCTCGCACTTGGAAACATGCCAGATTCTCCAGCAGTAGTAAAAACTTGTTAAAAAACCCTTATATCTATTACTCTCCGATTCGGAAATCGACGCTGGTACTCGGCGACTGCAAGATTTAAGCTCACGTTGCAGAAGCCATTAACGAATATCATATCAGCATATTCACGATGGGAGAATGTCGCAGGCATAATGAAATGAATCTAATGTTTAAATTGTCCGAAAATACAAATGCTGAACACGGCTCGACAGTGACAAATCTTATTGTTATTAATACCTAATGGGATTACCATTGCTAATAATAGTGCAAAGGCAACAGAACATACTTTGTGAAAACTATAAAACAAATATAAAACCTAGCCTACTTGTTATAAATATTTTAATAAAAATTTTAATTTGAATATTAAATAATATTAAATTAAAAACCCCTGTATTTCGGAAACGGCCGGGAATAGGACCCATGTTTAGGGGAACTTTTATGTTTATTTTGGGTCCCAGAATACATACCTAGACTATTGACGTTTCCTCCTGAATCACCCTATAAGGTGTTCCTAAATGTCATGTGCCTACGGAAGGGGGTGATTGCCTGGCTTATTTTATGACTAAAAATCCATATGAACATAGGTCCGCAAACGCTTCGTTACCGATCTACAGGGTGTTTAAATTTCAAGATTTTTTAGGTTTTTCCTTAATAGCTCCTGCAGTTTTTGAGATATTTTGCTCAAATTTGGAACAAGGGTTACGCTGTAGGACTAACATCATTGGGCATGCCAAATGGTTCTGAGAATGTACAGGGAGATAGTTTTTCCGGAGTCATGTCCCCCTATCCTCCTGAACTTTTTTGTGGTGCGCCTTTGGTAGAGTCTAAAATATGAAGTGTATTTTCTCTTTTATTTATAAGCTTTTTAGTCTCTTGTTGGTTTTCGTATCTGCGACCAATACCAAAAAAAAAATAAATAAAGCACGATTTTCCGTATTTCGCTATATAAAAATAAAATTTTTAAAATGATCTAGTAGACTTTGGCTTTATTTGGATACTCTCTTGTGTATAGTAATTTTGACAGTCAGCATTTGATATAGCGAGTGGTTGCAAACTGTAAGGCGCAAAAGTATTTTAAATACGCGTCAAAATCACGTAACAATGCCAAATTCTATGAATTCTGAAATGGCTGAGATGCATTTCATCTATGGCCTTGCGAATAGAAATGCAAGAAAATTCAGACGTCTGTACATGGAGCGCTATCCCAACAGAATGATACCTGATCATCGAACATTCTCGAATAATCATAGACGTCTTGTAGAAACTGGAACTTTTAGTAAGAAGAACAATGATGTAGGTAGACCACGTACTGTTAGAACACCACAGATCGAAGAAGCTGTTCTAGATGAAATAGAAGAAAATGCCGGCACTAGCACCAGAAAAATCTGTGAACATTTAAATATTAGTCATCAAGTTGTTTGGCGTATCCTGTTTGATTCTATGCTATACCCTTACCACATTCAAAGGATGCAGGCGCTCCTTTCTCGAGATTTCCCTTTAAGGATTAATTTCTGCCAGTGGTACGTTAATAGGCTAGCAGCAAACTTCAATTTTGATTGTAAAATCCTTTTTACCGACGAAGCCAATTTTTCAAGGAATTCAATTTTAAATTTTTACAACAACCACATATGGGCTGACGAAAATCCACATGAAATTGTAGAAACGCATTTTCAAGAGCAGTTCTCATTAAATGTATGGGGTGGTATAATTGGAGATCATTTGATTGGTCGTTTCTTTTTGCCTGGTCGACTTAATGGTCACTCATACAGGCATGTTTTGCAACGAGAATTGCCTTTATTACTCGAAGACTTATCTCTTTCGCTGAGAAATCAAATGTGGTACGCACGATGGCCCCAGCACATTTCTATTTTAGCTAGGGAGTATTTAAGTAAAGTGTATAAGAACAGGTGGATAGGACGGAGTGGACCTCAGTTATGGCCCCCTAGGTCCCCTGACTTAAGTTAATGACTTACGAAACCGAATACTGGATGCATTTGAAACCGTAAGAAATACTCCGGGGGTTTACGAACGGGTACGGGCATTAATGAGAAGAGAAGAAAGAGGTCACTTTCAACAATTGCTATAACATAGTTCTCTTGTTATTATAATTATTTAGGTTTTTTGTATTGTAAATCATTGCTACAAAAACCGGGTCGTCCCAGCTTTAACTTTCAACAGGTAGCGCCGAATAAACTGTCAAAAAAGAGAATAGTTTTTTTATTTTTTTTCTCGATATTGGTCGCAGATACGAAAACCAACAAGAAACGAAAAAGCTTATGAACAAAAGAGAAAATACACTTCATATTCTAGACTCTACCAACGGCACATCACAAAAAAGTTCAATGGGAGAAAAGGGGGCATGATCCCGGAAAAAATATCTCCCTGAAGTTTCTTAGAACCATTTGGCATGCCCAATGATGTAAGTCCTACAGCGTAACCTGTGTTCCAAATTTGAGCAAAATATCTTAAAAGCTGCAGGAGCTATTAAGAAAAACTAAAAAAAATCTTGAAATTTGAACACCCTGTAGATCGGTAACGAAGCGTTTGTAGACCTATGCTTATATGATTTTTAGTCATAAAATAAGCCAGGCAATCACCCCCTTTCATATGTACATGATATTTAGGAACACGCTGTATACACTGCATTTAACAGTTTATAATTTAAAATTGAAATATCTTTATACTTCAACCGAGAGTTCTACTAATACAAATTTATAGTATTTTTAAAGACTTGCTCTTTCCAACTTCTGCACAATACCTGAATAGCCGGAGTAAGACACTTGGGCGCCGCTATTATTGGCGCTGGACGTTTTGGCTCCGGACGTTTTGGCGTCGAGTATTCTCTTAATTATAATATAATGGTGCATTAGGTGATATACCTCAATCAAAAGAATAAGTCGAAAAGTAGGTCAACCCTACACTAATATAGGTAATGTCCAGAGTTATTCAGTGAGAACTGAATGTTTCCTTTTATTTTAGGTAAGTACTAGGGGTGCCGATTCCGGGATCTCGGGATTGTCGCTATTACTACCAATGAAGCCAGCACCATTGTGAAAGTAGACAAGCTTATTGGTCCTGTGCAGCAGTTGTGTTTTGCACTTGGAATACAGTTGGCAGTAATTGACGTAATTTGTAAAGGAGACGTTGATTTTGGAGCATCCCTTATCCCTTATCCCTCAAAGGTACAGAATGTAGTACACATGTAAATGTAAGACAGCTTACAGATTTCAAAATTATGTGAAAAACGATAAAGGAAAAGAGCTTATACTTACATAAGATTGTAAAACAAGATGGAATAATCTACTGAATATGTTTAGGAAGACTATGATCGATTTAAATATGACACCGCTGCTGGATTCTGAATGTGAATTAATACAAATTGTCGTGAAAGTACTTCAGCCAGTAAAAATAACAGTAGAGGCGTTGTTAACGCGATATGGATCTAAATAAAGCTGATACAGCATTAAATTTGATGTTGCACGAGGTTTACAAAAAAGAAGTAATTTTTAGCGTTGATTTGGAGAGAACACTAAAAAAGAGAATTAACGAACGCCGAAGCATTTTTTCCGGTTCCTTAAAATATCTTTGCAACCCTAATTATTGTGCCTTATTAGTGTTTCAGGTATTAATAGCATCAGATCTAAAATCGGAAAAACTTCTTACTAGGTTAGATAATGGAACCAATTCCAAACAGGAGAATTCTGAAAACAGCGACGACGAAGACGAAAAGACGGAAACGCCTACAAGTGGAACCAGGGAAGAATGACAGTTCCGCCGATTTTTCAACACCAACTACTAGTCGGAAAAGAAGCAATTTTAGGACAAAGAACAGGGAATGGGAAGATGAAACCGATACAGAGGAAGAGGCAATATCGTTATCTGAATCTGACGTTGATAGTGAGTCTTCTTGTAATTCGGAGGAGGGGAATGATCGGGATAAGCAGAATGAAACAAATGAGGGCCACGATGACGAATTTACGAAAGAAGAAAGGGTGCTGGTACAATACACCAGAAAAAAGATGAAAATATGTTATACGCGTCAAATCTATGATATCAAAAAAATAAATTTTTAAAAACTATTCTCGGCAAAACAGTCAAATTTATTGAAAACGAAGGAGACGACTGCCTAGTGCCTAAGCCAGATAAAACAGGAACAGAAAATCGCCAGTATTATGAATTTCCTGGGCAAAACTTTGGAAGTTTACATTCTGGTTAAAGCTAAGGGCTGAAACAAATTTATTTGTAGAGTTTTATTTTAGTTGAAAATGCTCACAATACCTACTTACCGTTATTTTTTTTTCTCGAATGAATCTTTAAGTAGGTACCTATGTACAGGGTTATCCAACCAAGACTGGACAAGGCGATTTTTTTACTTTTCCTGTACTTTTATAAAAAAACTGAAATAGCCATCTTAAGTCATTTTCTCCCGCGAATTCGAATATCTTCAGCAAAAAACAATTGAACATCAAACAAAAGTACTAGGGGTAACTTTGATATTTTTTTAAATGGGATGCCGTATTTTTAATAAGCTTACCGATTTCTCATATAAATTTTGATTTAAAATGTTGGATTTTTAATTCAAAAACGCCTTTTTTCTTCAGTTTTAAATTCGGAAAATGTTCGTCTACCGTAAGATTAATACCTGATAGATGGATACCCGTTTCACCTGTTCACCCTTTAACCTGCTTTAAAGCGTCCGTCAGTTAGACAAAATAATCAAGTTTCAAATTTCTATATATTTTTCACGAATTAATTACAAATTTAGTAGTTTTTGCAAATCTATTATTGGTTACGTATAAAAAAAGTATGACATATTAGAAAAAACTATAAACTAAAGTGAATAACTTTAATCTCAATAATATAATTGTTCTATGTGTCCTCCATTATTTTCAAAACATGACCGATGCCCCCTTTTCAATCTCTCCAAAGAATCTCTTACAATATTTTGGTCCTGGTTAAGTCTATTTATACATACATTTATAATTTTTTGCTGAATGTCCTCCAGACTTCTGTTGGGTCGTTGATAAACTACATTTTTTAAATGACCCCATAAAAATGTATCCATTGGCGTGATATCGGGGCTATTTGATGGCCAATGAATTGTTCCGTTACGGCCAATCCACTGATTGTAACGCTCGTTTAGGTATGTTACCACTTCACGAACTGCATGAGGCGGAGCACCATCCTGCTGCCAAATGATATTGTTGTAGGCTTGCAATGGCAACCTTTCCAAGAAATCCTCGATATCGTTATGAAGAAAATGGAGGTATCTTTGGCCTGTTAAAGAGCCACGATAAAATAGTGGTCCAATAATTCGATTTTCTAACATCCCACACCAAACATTAAGTGAGCTCCAACCTTGAAACTTTATCATTTCATATCTATGAGGGTTAACTGCTGTCCAGTATCTTGTATTTTTCCGATTGTATACCCCCGATGTTGTAAATGACGCTTCGTCACTCCATAGAATTTTATTATATAAATTATAATCTTCGTCTTGCTCTCTCATGAGCATTGAAGCAACAAATCGAAATCGCAGTTCTTTTTGAAGCTGTGTTAAGTATTGAACGGGAAGGATGCAATATGGTTTTAGACCACATTTTTTTAAAGTTCTGTGAACTGTTCCATAGCTTACTCTCCGGAGCCCTGGACCATACCTTACTTCTCGTACCGCTTGCGGAATAGAACTCTTCGGATTTATAGTAAAATATTGAACAATAGCTCGATCCCTTATATTCCGTCTTTTTATCTTTCTTGGCTTATCTTTCAATGTCTTACTTTCTTCAAATAGGGTCTTAATTCTGAGAATTGTATCCACTGAAATGTGTCTCTGGAAACTCTCAAAAAAGTTCTTTGTGTTTGTGGAGCATTCTCTCCACTTTTGTAATATAATTTTATTACATTTAGCCGTTCTTCTAAAGAATATTTCATTATTTGTAATTAATTCGTGAAAAATATATAGAAATTTGAAACTTGATTATTTTGTCTAACTGACGGACGCTTTAAAGCAGGTTAAAGGGTGAACAGGTGAAACGGGTATCCATCTATCAGGTATTAATCTTACGGTAGACGAACATTTTCCGAATTTAAAACTGAAGAAAAAAGGCGTCTACGGCATCCCATTTAAAAAAATATCAAAGTGACCCCTAGTACTTTTGTTTGATGTTCAATTGTTTTTTGCTGAAGATATTCGAATTCGCGGGAGAAAATGACTTAAGATGGCTATTTCAGTTTTTTTATAAAAGTACAGGAAAAGTCAAAAAATCGCCTTGTCTAGTCTTGGTTGGATAACCCTGTACAGGGTTTTCGTTTATATTTAGACCCCTATCTAGAGCGAGAACAATTAGAGATAGAAAAAAGCTTTAAATAAGAAGTTTTAGGATTTTTACTGAATTATTAGAATCTTAGAAAAAAATTTTCAAAAGATGATTACAATGCCGAAAAAAATAAGCAACTTATGTTTTTTTTAATCGAACACCCTGCATCTATTTTAATAAAAATATAGACATTTATTTCCTGATTCCAAAAATATATAGTTTGTCTATACTAGCTCGATCCGTTTTTAAAATATTAGCAATCAAAATTTTAAAAAGTAGTATTTATTTTCGTTTATAAGTTTAGAAAACCTTGAAAATCAAATGGCCTACATTGGCGATGCTTCTTTTACTATTAAAATAACATTTAGGAAGCGTTAGAAAATAAATGGAACAACTGTAATTCCATTTGATATCTAGTAATTTGTAGTTTGCTATCAAAATTTACTTTTATGATTGTTATTTAAATTTTAAAAGAAAATTAATACAATGTTAAAAAGAAAAATAATTAAACATGAACAAAAAATTACTGATTTTTAACGTAACTCCCTTGATTTATTATACATTTTTAAATATTTCCTAATAATTTATGATTTATTGAGTTCATAATGGACCCTCGATAGTCTCTATTTAGCACCAAAATTTCTTCTCGAATTTTTTGTTCCAAAATTTGAATGTTCTCTGGCCTATTGTAATAAACTTTGTTTTTTAAATAGCCCCAAAGAAAAATATCCAGCACGGTCAAATCGGGGCTGTTTGCCAGCCACATTATTGACCCGTTTCTTCCAAATCCACAAATTATATTTTTCATTTTAATACTTATAAATAATTTCCGAGATATCGACTTTTGAAAAATGACAGTTTTGAACTTTGACAGCTTCTAGCTTTCTAACGGTGGTGCGTCTTAGAGTAAAACGGCTTACATGTCCCTACCTTAGTTTCTTATTCTTTTTCTAAAAGTGTCAACTTCCGGTTAAACCGGATGTAACTCAAAGGCCGGAAATACAGTACTTCCGGTTTAACCGGAAGTTGATGTTTTTGGGAAGATAATAAAAAAGTAAGATACGGACATGTAAGCCGTTTTACTCAAAGACGTACCGTTAGAAAGCTAGAAGCTGTCAAAGTTCAAAACTGTCATTTTTCAAAAGTCGATATCTCGGAAATTATTAGGTTTAGACTTATAATGCACTTATTAAAAAATAATGGCTATTTCATGTAAAATTCAAAAATATTTTGAGATGTAGGGTATTCTATTTAACAAAAATATAGTTTTTGGTATTACTCTTTTTTGAGACACCCTGTATACTTGAAAATACTTTTAGGTTATAGCAGAGGCGAAACGTTATAAGTTTTATTAAGAAAATTTTCTCATAAGTTCAACAGTTTAGCAACTATTGACCGACGCGCCCTTGTTGGCCTACCCTGTAAATACGGTCTTACTTGTTGATATGTTCAATCTTCATTTTTTCAATAGCTGTTGAGTTTAGGTATAGGACATGGTACATGAAACATACTTGGAATTCGATGCAAAAATGCAATAAAAAAATATATATTTTCAGTAAAAAAAAAAGTTGATGGTCGTAATTTCTTTTGGGCTACCCTGTATATATGAATTTACCATAAGAAAAAACACATTAAGAAATAAAAATCGACGGGTCCGAGCGTTTTTCCAAAAAAACAAACCGCCGAATTTTAAATAAATTTAGACATTACTTTTGGGACTCACTTTATATTTTGAAAATTATTTATTCCACTACTAACCTATAACATCGCCATTATTGACCGATTATTAACGTTAGAAATCGTTTTTCTCTACCTTATAAGTTATTATTGACCATGGTCAATAATAAGGCATTGAAATCCATTATTGACCGATCTTCAAGAATCTATTTGAAGGCAGGTAACTTGATTTTTTGATTCTACAACATAAATTTATAAACAAGAATGTGGTTAGGCAACCAGATAATTATCAATACATATTAGATTACTTGATATTTTAAACAATCGATACAATCAACATTTTTTCTGCTTCCATCCTTAATTCTGGAGGTGTACACATAATAATATCACTAACATTTTCTTCGCTCATTTTTTAAAAAACGGAAAACTCGTGAAATCTGATGACATAAATGAACAAAAATTGACATTAACAAAGCCACCTGACAAAACAACAAAATATTTTGCCAATGCCAAAGCGCAGGTAACTTGATTAAAAAATATACTTATACCTACCTACCTACAATTTTTTATAATTATTAATATTATAAAGATAAATGTCTTATAAAAGTTTGTAGTAGTGGAAAAAATATTATATTAACCACGGTTTAGACAGCTTATAGCCCTCGCGTCTTAAATCCCTCGTCGCTCCGCTCCTCGTGATTTAAACTTGCCGCTCGGGCAATAATGATGGCTGTCTAAACCTTGGTTAATAATATACTATTAAGCCAATGGTTAGTCAAAATATTTAAGAGTAGTATAACAAAATTTAATTAACTTTAGACACTTTACGTTGTTGTTATTACAAAAGGAAAACGAAATCACTGAGAAAATCAACCAATACGGTACTTATGTCAAAAATGAAGAAAAAACTGACAATAAATATTTTCAACTTTGACTCTTGTGTTTCCTCAGTCGAAAGTCACCAACAACTAAACAGTTCCGATTGGTGGGTAATATTAGCATCGCTGCTTATCGTTTACACACCCTATTATAGTTGTTCCAAGCTTAATTTGATGACATAATCATTAGACTCGTGACCATAGGCGTCGCTCCTACCAAATGATTAAAATGCGGATTGTTGTAAACTTTTAATATGATCAAATATTATATACCTATTATAACTTGTTCATTATAGTTTATATCGATGAAAGGTTTGTACCCGTGACTTCGCATATACAGAGAATATTTTTATAATGGGCTTTTTAAAAAGAGAAATGCTAATTTTGCCAAAAACAATTTAAAAATATAGTTAGTATCGATAAGAGGTTTGTACCCGTGACTTCGCATGCAGAGAATATTTTTAAAATGGTCTTTCTGTAAAGAAAAATGCTAATTTTGCCAAAAACAATTTAAAAATATAGTTAATATCGATAAAAGGTTTGTACCCGTGACATCGCCTGCAAAAATAACATGCATTTAATATTTTTAAAATGGTCTCTCGGTGAAAAAAAATGCTCGTTTTGCCGAAAACAATTTAAAAAATTGTTTTTGTTCAGCCAGGACCGCGAGGTGGTATGAGTTTTCCTTGCCAAGAAAAGATAGGGGCAGGTACTATGTTAGTTGGAATACACAGTTAATAGTTAGAATTCACTATAATATATATTTTAACAACAAATTGATCGCATCATCAAAATCACGGTAAACGTTCTGTAATATAACAAGTTTTTAAGATACGTGTTTAACGAACACAATTATTTTAAAATTCGTAAACAATAATTTCATGACTGCAATAGTCAGAACTTTCAGATGTAGAATCGTCACCAGGTTGGATTATTACCGGCGCTATACGTGGTGAAACAGAATATCCATTTTCTATTTCTTTAACATGAGCTACCCAATTTTTCCATACATCGCTACTTATTTCGTTATTACCTGCCGAATATTATCAAGGACAACTGCGCTTAAAGTTGGAGATTGATTATTGAGCGATATTCTTTGCTGACAAGAGCAATTCAGTAGGTACAAAGCCATCTTTACTTCCGTCATGATAACGCGTTTTCCTCTCGAAGACGGTGTACCAAGAGTACAATTTGTACTGTCTACCCAACCATACTTAACAACATCATGAGTATCACACCAAGTTTCATCTAAATAAATTATAGTTTTATCGGATTAATGGCACTCCTTTATTTTGCGAGAATAGTCCTGTCGAAGTTAAATAATACGCGGGGATTCCATTATAACCATTAGATTATCTAATTTTTTATGTTTAAAGCCACATTTTAACAAGACACCATGCAAAGTTTCTAAAGATTGGTACTTATAATCAGGGTAACCTCGCAATTTATCACGAACCAGTTATAAAGTTGGCACCATATTATCCTCGTAAAAGTTGTAAATAGTTCGCAGAATAAAATCCCTTGTAGTATTGTAAGCCGTTTTGAATTTTTTATTTATTGGTTTGCGCTTTATGGAATGACCGGTTACAGTCCCCAAATTAATTACGTTATAAATTCTTATAAAACCTAAACTGTATTAATTCATTACAAGTACATTTTCAGTTCTTCCCATATTTTTTTTTTTGAAACACGAGTACATTCTTAAAATATTGCGTTGACATTGAACATGTAAATCTTTGTTTCTTAATTCCGAACTTATTTCGCTTTCGATGGCCGACTCTGGCACCGACTCATTATATTCCTGCGATAATTCACCTTGACCTTTTGTTTCAAATTGTCGCCAAAAAGCCATACTGATATAATAAAATATAGGTACCAAATAAAAACTTACTTGTCTGAAACCACACAGTTATAGCAGAAAATGAAATATGTAAATTCCAGTAAATCGTTTCCACCAGTCACATCGCTGTCCGATTCCCAATATCGCACACCTTAAACATCAACTGATTTTAAAGCTGATAAGGGATCACCCAATTGGCAAAACCTTTAACAGTTTGCTGTTCTTGTCTACGGCATATACATTTGTATTTGTATGATGTTCTATTAACTTTCCCACTCGCAGAAAATAGTTCGCACTTTAAATTGCTGGGGGGCCTTGACGGTTTATCGCCAGGGTGTTGCCAGTTCTACAAATTTTCATAAGTGTAGGAGAAACATACGGGTTTGTTACTTGTTTATTTTCTTTGCTTAACAATAGTGAAATTCCGTTTTAGTTTAATTTGAATTATTTTTGTATAAATAATAATTCTGAGGGACTGAAATAGTTATTTACGATATAAGTGTTGTAAAGATTCATATTACAACACGAGATGTTAAAGTTGTTAAACGAGGCGTCAGCCGAGTTTATTCAAACATCGAGTGTAGTTATATGAATTTACAACAAGAATATTGTACAAAATTTTATCTACTTTCATCTATGAATAAAATACATTGGCAAAAGGCATTTTTAAAAATAAAAATGCACCTGCTATTAAAAATCGTTTTGTAAGGGCATCTATTACAGCACTAGTGCTGTAATGGCATCTATTACAGCACTAGTGCTGTAATAGATGCCATTACAAAACGATTTACAGAACTGTAAAATTCATATTACTAAATGAAAGTAGATAAAAATTATTACAATATTCATGAATGGCTTGTTCCTTCTTTCTTTGACATTGATAACTTCTTGGTTCAAAGTACATTTGCAAACTAGCTTTCAAAGAGAGTTACTGACTATTAATTAAATACTGATATAAAAGAACACCTTTAATAATAAAAACTTAAAGAATTTTTAAAAACAGATCTGACAACCCCGATTATGATGCCGGTCCCTTTGAAGCCCGGTCGAAGCTTTTTCATGTCATCAAACTGATTTTGGAAAAAGTATACCCTTAGGATGGATCCTTTCATCTACGAATAGCGCTATTCGTCGAATAATATCTATGGAAATAATTATTGTCGATGCAATTGAAATTATAGCAATTATTCTGAGAATAAAGATATTCGGCCCTGAACGTACCGGGCCTTACTAGAATATTCAAGAAACAATAAATTCGGAATAACTCATAAAGAACGAGCAACAAGTTTAAAATATATAATACAAACGTCCACTTACACACATAAATTAAGCAACACTTTCATCTATAAATTTGTTACATGCTCTCTCCCGGCCCCCATACAAACTTCTCCCAAAACAATGGCCGTATATTTAAAAGGTTAAGACTCGGCCGTGTAATAAAATAAAAGGACATGATAAACTTTTTTCTTTGCCACACACTGGGACGGTATCGGGTTACGCTTGGGTTTGTTTTAACGCGGCTCGCCTAAATAGACACTGTAATTTAAATATGCAAATCACTGACCGGAACATAAACTTTTCTAAATTGCCTCCATAAAAACTTTGTGACGTAATTTTTTTAACTAAAATTACAGCTTCTGCTACTAGGGACATTTTTATAATAAAGTAAACTTGGTCGTAAAAACAGAATAAATTGATTTTGTTAAATGTTCGTAGTTCGAACACTTCTTAACCGATTTGAATGAAGTATTCGGATTTCCAAAGCTCATTCTTCTTCGTTTCAGTGGCAGGGTGGGGTTTCTTTTTGGTTCATATTTGTGAGTATTAATTTCATACAGCGTGAAGAGAAGTCCATGTAGAATAGAATAGAATATATTACCTTCATAAAATACAAAGTTTGTCAATAGAATCGTCAAAATTAGAAACAGAAATTATTTAAAACATAAAAATATGCAGTTATAAAGAAAATTAAAGTAAAATAAGTAACGAAAAAGGTAAACTATGTCACAAACAACATCTAAAATATAAAAAATGTCATAGCACGGTAAGGCTTAGTGGTCGCGATGCATGTACTCATTTACTGAGTAGAAACCTCTATTCAACCAAACCTGCTTAACTTTTTTGGTGAACTCAAGACCTCGCAGGGCACGTAGTTTGTCGGGCAGTGCATTATAAAACTGAATACAGTTATACATAGACCTCTTGTACGTAGACGTTTAATGCTGAGAAATAAGTAAAATGCCATTTTCTCTAGTATCATAGTTATACTTTTTTCAAAGTCAGTTTGATGACATAAAACAGCTTCGACCAGACTTCAAAGGGGCCAGCATCATAATCGAGGTTGTCAGATCTTTTTTTAAAAATTCTTTAAGTTTCTATTATTAAAAGTGTTCTTTTATACCAGTATTTAATTGATAGTCAGTAACTCTCTTTGAGAGATAGTTTGCAAATGTACTTTGAACCAAGAAATTTCCAATGTCAAAGACAGAAGGAACAAGCCATTCATGAATATTATAATAATTTTTCAGAAACATTATTTACACAAAAATAATTTAAATCAAACTGAAAAGGAATTTCGCTGTTGCTAACCAAAAAAAAAAAAATAAACAATTACCGAACAATTCCTCCTACACTTACCAAAACTTCATAGAACTGGCAACCCCTGGCGATAGACCGTCGCGGCCCATTGGCAATTTAATTAAAGTGCGAACTATTTTTTCCGATATTGGGAACCGGACAGCGGCGTGGCTGGCTGGATCCGCCCCTGACCTAGCCTGTAGTCAGTCAACTAAAACAATACTGAAAACTTTGTCAATATTTCCTGACTTGTTGACGGCGTTAACACAAAGTCTTGCGGTCTCGTAGAAAACTCAAGAGTCACCCAATATAGGCGCCATTCCCTAACGGATTTCCTTTGCCGCGTCCCTTTTAAAGAAAAAACTAAATTACACCATGAATTTCCGTTTTATCCATCCAAGCGCTCGTGTTTGAGCAACTGTTAAATAGTGAGCTACTGTTGAAAATATTTGTAATCATAAAGGTTTCATCCATATAGCGGAAGCTTTAAGCCACATCTACAGATGTCGCTATCGTCCTCTCTTAGTATGCGAACCAAAGTACTTGTCGAACCGCTCTCGTATTTCAGACATTAATTTTAGTAATAATATTACACTGTCTTAAAGCATTTTACCTAAATAAGAGATAATTTCACTATAAATTCCATCCTCGGCGGGACTGTTTCTCTGATAAAGTAAATACTAGAAATATCAGTTATGCATGAAAATCAATTGAAACTTTCGTATTGAAAACGGAAGTTTTTAATGGAGTATCTACGCGACTTGATTTACTTTGCAGTTCTTGTAAGTACACATTGAATATTCTTATTATGTTTGCCGAAAGTTCGGATATACGGTTTGAACTGCGCACATTTTGGCATAATTTATGGTTCCATAACTCGCCTTTTATTTGCGGTAATCATCGAAAATAATACTGTAAGGGGTTTGTTAAGGAACTAATAATTTTTGCGAATAGTATATAAAAAAATTAAATAAAAATGAGATGGTTTGTTGTTTCTTCAAGAAGATGAGAAACATTTCTTCCCTCCAGGGGTGGCGCACGGTGTCTGAGCGTCTGAGATGTCCCAGACCGGGGTGACCAGTAGGGTTGATCGAGGTCATACTAGAGAAAAATATTCTTTTGTCAGATGCTATTTGGATATTAAGCAAAATGTGCCCTATTTGACACTAAATATATCTATGAATGATAGACGTGTTTTGGACTTCTATTGTCATTATTTATTTTTCTTACAGCGTTTCAACTAGGTAAACATCTCCAGTCATCTTCAGGTGAATAATGAACAAGCTACAAACACTATTTCATGTCCTTTTGATTTGTAGGCTTTATCTTCGTCAGGTGGTTTCTAAAGGAATCTTTGGAGCTAGATAATGTTCGAATGTTGTATTGTTGCCCTAATCATCGAATTCCTTTGACATAATATGGCACGTTTATAGTGGCTCCAGCTTCGACATTATCTTTCTGTCTATTGGTGTGATTCTGACGCTTCTTGATGGCCTGGTCTACTAGTTTCGTGGGATAGCCATTTGTGTTGAGGTGGGAGTTGCTCTGTTGACAAGTGTTTTTACTATTCCATGTTTGGTGCTATTTGAATGATTTGAGTCATAATTTAGGTATTGACCTGTGTGAGTTTGCTTCTTATATAACCGATGTTTTGATTGAAAGAAGAAGAACGCCATGGAAAATCTTTGCTCGCAAATGGCTTAAACCTTACGATTGCCCCAAAAGGAACTCCACTATTGTACATTATCTATCCAACAGATTTAGTATAGTCATTTAAGGAACTCAAGCGTAGAATAATCCCAATGGAAAGTAAGAGAAATATTACAGGAAAGAAATATAATATGAAATATCGAGAGGGTAGTCGTTGCTGACTAGTTGAGAAATAGAATAGCGAATATTGGGAAGTGCACAATTGAAAGAATACTCTTTAAAGTTATTCCAAGCTTTCGGAAATCATTTATTTCATTTTCATCCTCAGGGGGACTACAAATTTATATAAATTGAAATTAGGAAAATTGTTGTAATTAATAATCATAATGTTTACTTACAACTTTCTTGAGATTGTTCATAAAGATGTTCATATAAAATAAGAGACATGTGAGAAGAAAACGTGTTGAACATCAAAGTCAATTGCACTTAAAGCCAGTGTCTGGAGATACTATTAAAACCATTGTATATGGACGAAGAAACACATAATTTAAATTAGAAATCGAAATTAATTGCTTACATTTTGAAATACTGTTATACAGGGTGTCCCACGACGATTTCCCCAGCATATTGCTCGGAAACGGAACCAGATAGAAAAATAAGTTTAGGAACAAAAATTGAGGGCTTGTAGGGAGCATCTAGGAAGGGTAATTTTAGATATACAGGGTGTTTTAAAAATGGTAATATTGCTGCCAAGTCAATTTTTTTAAATGGAACACCCTGTATATTGTTAGTTTTTCGAAAAGCTTGTTTCAAGAGAAATTCAACCATACCATACTTGTTACGTTTCTAATTTAAAATGACTGAAATATGAGCGATTTATACCACTTTATTAAATTATGTAACAATCAATCGAAAATAAGAAGATAACTAAACAAAATTAATTACGAATTCTTCTCAAAATATGTTCAAATTGGTTACCACTCTCACTAATACAATATTCAAATCTGTTTATAAGATTTCTGGTACACGCTGCTGTAATCATAGCTGGAGTAACAAACAGTTCGACAAGCTGCTATGATTTTGTTTTGCAAATCTTCGACATCTCTAGGTTGGTTTACATACACAATTTCTTTAAGATATCCCCAAAGAAAAAAATCGAAAGGGGTCTAATCCGGTGACCGTGGTGGCCACCGGATCACACCATTTCGGCCCATCCAGCGCGCAGGAGACGTGGTATCTAAATAATTTGTAACTTGCCTGGCAAAGTGAGGGGGAGCTCCATCTTGCTGTTACCACATAGAGGCTCTTTCATTGATTGGGATATTTCAAGTAATAAGGGAAGTTCGTTTTGAAGAAAATTTAAAAATCGTTCTCCATTTAGTGCCCTTGGTAAAAGTAAGGACCTATAAGATAGCCATTAAATAAACCGCACCCAACGTTAACCCCCAAACTACCTGAAAATTAGTCTCCTTCATCCAGTGAGGATTTACACATGACCAGTAGTGGCAATTGTGGCGATTTACTATGCCGTTGTTGTGGAACCTACTTTCATCGCTCCATAAAATTTTGTTGAAAAAAAGACTTGTTCAAATTTCATTGACATCTCAGCAATGAAATTTAGGCGGCGTTCAGGATCTTCAGGTGTTAAGCCCTGCACCAGATGAATTTTGTAGGGGTGGTATTTATAATCTTTTAGTGTCCTTTCAACTCTACTTTTTCCAACACCTAATTCTTTCCCGAGGAGTCGAGTTGAGACATGTGGATACACTTGAACATAGGCCAAGATGTTAATATTGTTGTCTTCTGTTCGGACTCTTATCTTCTTGGTGTTTGCGCCCTACCACTGGGAAAGGAACCACTTCTTAATTTTTATTCAACATTACGAAACGTTCTATAGCTTGGTATTTCACGATTCGGGTATCGTTGACTATACAGATTTTGAGCACGTCTTCCATTCTTGTGACATTCTCCGTATATCAGGAGCATGTCGACATACTCGTCATATGTCATAAGCGAAGGCATTTCTCACTACTTAAAATAATTAACAATGAAACTACTTCTGACTCGTGATATGACAGCCCCCGTCATACTCTTCAATATTTCGCTGGTGGTTATTGTTATTATTGAATATCTGTTCATGCTTACGTAATTGATCATTTAATCGCTCATATTTCAGTCATTTTAAATTAGAAACTTAACAAGTATGGTATGGTTCAATTTCTCTTGAAACAAGCTTTTCGAAAAACTAACAATATACAGGGTGTTCCATTTAAAAAAATTGACTTAGCAGCAATATTACTATTACTCCCTACCAGCCCTCAATTTTTGTTCCTGAACTTTTTTTTCTATCTGGTTCCGTTTCCGAGCAATATGCTGTGAAAATCGTCGTGGGACACTCTGTATAATTCAAAGTCTATAGAAATATTACGCGGGAAAACATGTCCTGCGTGTATCTATTTTTATGTGACTGAAATAAGTTAGGAAATACTGTCATTTTCATCTATCATTTAGTATGTCAGAAAGTTTAATGCGGTTTTTAATAAAGCTAGTATTAAACTGAGGTTTGTTTGGATTTAAGTGCCAACATGCAGCAAACCTGAAACATCATATTATATGAGGTTCCGAATGTTGTTATCGTTGGAATTGATTGTAAGAAAATTATTATCTAAGTGGAGAAGATATGAATAAATTACACATAAATGTTGAATATCTGTTCTTTTGTTCATACAATTGGGTTCTTAAGCAATAAATGTCATTTCCAAAAACAATATTTTTTTATAGTTAGTTTGTGTGGTTAGAATCTCAGCTGAATTAAAGTTAATGTTGTGATCAAAATTATTAGCATGTTCAGCAAGGGCACATCTCTCTAGATGGTGTCTACAATCACTCCCGTGGATCTGTGCCTGTGGTTCGTGATTCTACTAGACAAGGGTCTAGAAGTTTGGCCTATGTATACTTTATTGCAGTCTGTACAAGGGATTTTGTACACAACGTCCGACAGTTGATTGGGCTGTGTTTTATCTTTGAGTTTTGAATGTATAGAGTTTATTGTAAGTACTAGTTTGTATGCAATTTTTATATTATCTATTTCTCTGAAGAGTCTAGATAGTTTTGGGATGACCTCCCTTATTTTATACGAACATCTTTTTGAACAATCCCAAGAAAGTTGTAAGTAAACATTATGATTATTAAACACAATAATTTTCCTAATTTCAATGTATATAAATTTGTACTCTCCCTGAGGATGGAAATGAAATAAATGATTTCCGAAAGCTTGGAATAACTTTAAGGAGTATTCTTTCATTTGCTGCACTCCCCAATATTCGCCAGTCTAATATGAATTTTTTTTTTTTTTTTTTTATGATAAGGCACAGCACTACAGAATAAATCCTTTATGGCGCTCTAGGAGCGATGCGTGTGCGCAGGAAACTATTCACGTTGGTCTTGAATCTTTGGAGACTATACTCCTTGGGGAAGACGATCTCAGGGAGGTCGTTCCAGAGTGATGACGTTCTCCAGATGAAAGAATTTTGAAACAGTGTCGTTCGAGGGACACTAAGCTGAACCACGTACTGGTGGGCTGCAGTGGCTCGTCGTGTATTTCTACCATGCACCGCTCTGGGTGGTATTAAGCGGGCAACCTCAGTTGAACACTTGCCATGAAAATATTTGTAAAATAGACTCAAGTCGCCAACCTGCCTTCGATGTTCAAGGCTTTCCAGGTTGTTTGTCAGACTATGGTCACCGATCAAGCGAATGGCTCTTCTTTGAATGGAATCTAGCAATCTCAGGGTATGTTTAGGAGCAGAGCCCCAAATATGCGAACAGTACTCCAGTGATGGTCGAATTTGGGCTTTATAGAGCATCAAAAGTTTTTGGGGTGTATAGAGGTTCTTTGTTCGGAAAAGTACTCCAAGCTTCTGCGAGGCTGCCTTAGCAATGGCCGCAACGTGGCTATGCCAAGACATATGACTATCCAAATTAACGCCCAATAAATGAATTGATGAAGCCAAGGGAATTGAGTGTCCCGCCATAACTATATCCGGTTCTTCAACATTAACTTTTTTAAAAAAAACTGCCGCCTGGCTCTTTTTAGCGTTAAACTCTACTTGGCTACTGTCACCCCAAGACAAAATTTCTTCCAGGTCTTTGTTGAGATGTGAGACCTCTTGCTGCCTATAGAGATGTGCATTAGCAGCCGATGTCCGAGCATCCAAAGTAAAAGTTGAAACAAGTTTTTTCCAAAAGATCGTTAATGTATAGTAAGAAAAGGGTGGGCGACAATATAGAACCTTGAGGGACTCCGGCGTTGATGTTAAATGTGTCTGAAAGAAATCCGTCCATCGCCACTCGCAGAGAACGGTCTTTAAGAAAGCTCGACAGCCATGAACAAAATTGAACCGGCATTCCGTATGCTCTCACTTTAGTTAGGAGCCCCTCATGCCATACTCGGTCAAAAGTCTTGGTCTTCTATTGCGTTGTTCCAAACATGAGTAACATAAGCGAGAAGGTCTCCTGTTGATCTAGACTTACGGAATCCATACTGGCGGTCACTAATAATGTTGAAGCCTTCCAGGTATTTTAGTAATTTTTCGTTGATAGCCTTCTCCATAACTTTTGATATAACCGAGAGCAATGCGACTGGACGATAGTTGTTTGGCAAAGTCTTCTTGCCTTTTTTGGGTATGGGCTGGACTCGCAGTTTTCCAGCAAGAAGGAAATATTCCTTTTTTGTAGGATAAGTTAAAAAGCCTACAAAATACCGGTGTCAGTTCGTCAGCGCATTTCTTAATTACAATGACTGGAATATTGTCAGGACCAGAAGCCTTTTTAGTGTCGAGACTCCCCAAGATTCGCTTAACATGGCGGTGGCGAAAGACAATCTCAGGCATTCTCGATTCTACAGGGGTAATGTTCGGTGGAGTACTTCCCTGAAAATTTACCGTTGAATGTGAAGAGAATAGTTCCGCCAGTAAGTTTGCTTTTTCCTGTGCTTTGGTCGCAATGGTGCCATCAGAACGTGTTAGAGGTGGAATGGTTGACTTGGTAAAGTTCTGACTGACGGCCTTAGCTACCGACCAAAATGATTTTGAGCCGCTAGGACATTCAAGAAGTTTGTCTCTGATCCTCTGGTTGTGTGCTTCTTTGCTTTGGTTTATCGTTTGCTTGCATTGGTTTCGAGCGTTAACAAAGATGGTACGATTTTCGGCGGTAGGATTTTTACGCCATTGTCGGTAGAAATAATTTTTTGATTTAACAGCTCGTTCGCAATTTTTGGTAAACCAAGGCTTGCCGTTAGAAGGGCACTTTTTTGAGAAAGGGATGAAGGCTTCCATACCAGTAAGGATAACCTCCGATATTTCTGTTGCACAGATGGATGGATCATCAGAGGTAAAACAAACGTCCCGCCAAGGAAAGGTTCGAAAATGGTCCCTTAGGTCCTCCCACTTAGCTGATGTATAATGCCATATCTTGCGTGGTTTAGGAGGCTCTTCAGCACTAATTGGTAGTTTGTTCAGTGCCGAAATAAGGTTGTGGTCAGACGTTCCTAACGGCGGCTTCACGGTGACAGTGTACAAGTCGGGGTTTGAAGTTAAGAAAAGATCCAACAAACTAGCAAAATCACCATCTCGGTCTGGAATCCGAGTTGGTTCACCCACCAGCTGGGTGAGGCCAGAGCTGATGGCAAAGGATTCGGCTTCACGACCTTGTTTGTCAGTCATGTTTGAGTATTTGAGCCAGTTGACATTATGAATGTTGAAGTCGCCAAGGATGACAACTTCGGAATTGGGATGGTGGGTTTGCAAAAAGTCGATAGTATTAGCAAGAGAGGAGAACAAGTCTCTATAATGGGTATCGTTTGGCGGCCGGTAAAGGCAGCAGATGAATTTAGTAATTCTCTGCGTTGATATTTTAAACCACATTACATCAAAGTCGTTAGGCTCGAGTGTCTCCTCTCGTTGACAAGAAATATCACTCCGGACAAAGAGACAAAGGCCAGAATTCCGCCTAAATCGGTGATGAAAGTCGTACCCAGGATATAAATAGCTGACCATACTAATCGATGATCTTACTTTGGTTTCGGTTAGTGCAAGTACATGAGGTTTGGTAGATTGTAGTTGAAATATATGTAGATATATGGAAAAGTGAATATATAACAATAATCGATCATCATTCTTCATAAAGAATTAGCGATTAATTCAGTTCAGAGTTTTTATGATATTTCAAAATAGTAAGTTAAGATTTTTTTGAATGGTTAGCTGAACCAAATCATTTTTTTTTAGTTTTGTCTTAGTGCATAATTGTGTATGCAATAATAGTTTTATAATAAGCAGTGTTTAAGGTACTAAATTTTAAGTTGTTAAATTACAGAAATATAAAACTAGAATTCATTAAAATGCAAGACAACCTCTACCCGTCTACCACACAACAGCGATCAATCATTTCTTAAATGGTAACGCGACCTGTGGAGGATTTTAAAATAGAGTTTAATGTAAAATCGAGACTATCTGAATCATCTGAAATGTCATTTCGTCGTCAAATGTCGATTAATTGGTACAGTTTTTTAATAAGCATTTAAAATAAAAATTTTGCACTTTAAATGAGAGTTTTTTAATTTCCATATTATCATTACTAATGTTTTATCTTGTTAAAAAGAATTTTTAGGATATTTTAAAGTTGTGTTTAATGTCGTTGCAACAACCATGAAGTTTGTGATTCCTTAATAAATTAAAAATTCAAGTTAATTTTACAAATATGCTTGAATTTGAACAAAAATATGTGAAATTGATTTGATTTTGCTTAATTTATTAAGGTCATTAGGGTGAATATAAGAAAAATTTTTTTTGGAAATTATTAATGTTTTCAAAAAAAATATTTTTTTTATTTTAGGGGGTCACGTTTTCGAATCTTTTCATAACTATTAATTCTAAACAACTTTTCTTAATAACATTTTGCTGAATTTTCTGAAATAGGGGTACTTTATTCTTGTACAAGTTTTATATTTTTTGACCTACCCTGTACGCCGTTTGACTTGCAACCATTCCAAGTGCACCTAGTATGAATATCGAACATGCACCAACTTTTATCAAGAATAAAATTTTCTGAGAGATCGGTAATAAAAAAGCTCCCATATCTTGCACACTTAAATGACCACACTGTATATAAGTCTATCTTTAAAAGATGCAAAGTAATAAATCAATCAAAACCGTCTTCCCAATGGGCGTGCAAGATTTTTCGGCATGTATAGATTTAAATAGGCCAGAATTTTTAAATTTGTGCAGAATTAGTACAAGTATCGACATTATATTCAAGTTTTGTCTTTAAATATATATATTTAATATTCAATTTTTCAAGCTTAAAATTATGTACAGCCGTACCGTTTACCTGGAATTTTAGAAAGTAATTTTATCAAAACTAATTAGAGTCTAGGTACTTAGTCCGTTTCTGCTCTAATCATTTTATTCCATTTTTTTGTACCTAATCCTGTTACCTGTTTGCTAAGTATGTGGTTATTATGTCTTTATGGGTGCCTCTATTGGAATAATACACCTATTAATATCTATACATACCTACCTTTGGTGTTTGTCTCTCAGTGAAACTAGTCAAAGTGTGAAGTGTCAGTGTTTTTTTTAATTAAATATGGAGAATTTTTAACAATTGCCTAAACGCCCTAGAGTCGCTTCATGTACAGTAAATGAAAAAAAATTAATTCTTAACTGTTACGATTCTATTAAAAGTAAGAATGCGGATTTGAGTGTTGACAATGGAGTGCAATTTACAGCAGATATGCTTAACGTTGGAAGACAATAATATACAAACTTTTAAAAGAAGATAAAGGTGTTGGCCTCAAACTTCCAAAAACTTCTGCAGGACGACCAAAACTTGAACTGGATGACGTTTTAATCCAGAGAATAAGGCGAAAAGTTCATAGTTTCTTTTTAAAAAAAGAAATTCCCACGCTGGATAAAATTTGGTCCTCAATTCGAGAAGACCAGGACTACACATTTATGTGTAGAAATACGCTTTGTAAATTATTAGGAAAAATGGATGTTGGGTGGAAAAAACATAAAAGACAATCGATTTTAATAATTAAAGAGATAGATAGAAGCGATATAATCTGTTCAAGAAGAAATTGCTTAAGAAGCATCCGAAAAGTCAGAAAAGAAAGCAAAAAAATATTTTACCTAGACGAATCAAGGTTAATGAAGGCCACACTGTGACTAAATTTTGGCAGGATGAAAATATTAAAAGTTCAAAGCAAGCTTTTTTGGAAGGATTGTCCACAGGATTAAGACCGCCTGTAATGGCTAAATGGCGCCACCAAGTTCACTAGGCAATTGACCATCAGTGAGTCAATGCCGAAGGTGCCATTGATCCATTTATGTTTAGATTAGGAATGTGTTGTTTAATGTATAGTATTATATTATTGATAACATGAACGGTAATTGACCAAGGACAACTACTTGAAAGGTTGTTCCTCGTACATTGTAACATTGTATATATATGAGAATTGAAGACTGATTAAATATATGGTATTTATTATGTAGAACTAGATACTGTCGTTTTCTTATCGTATCCTGACTACATTGTTACACAACGAACCAAGAACATTACATGGCGATCCTACCAGTCGATTCTATGCCAGTTGTACCAAAGTTAAAGTAATTACAGTGTGGTACAAAGTTATTGCAGTGTGGAATAATGGGATCATCTCAAATAAAGGAGGAAGTCATCATTAGCCAAGCAGGCAATAGCGGAGGCACTTCAAATAGCGTGCAAAATGGTGCAGTAGCAGTGACTTGGAAAGAGGTTTTGGGAATAGTGGCCTTTCTAGCAGTAATACTCATAATGGTGGCATATGCAGTGCATAAATTCAAAAAGCATATAGAGAAGAAAGTACAACAAGAAATCAGAAGAAGCCAAGAACTCATCTGAAAGCCCAAGTGTGCAAAAATTAGCTCCAAGACGAGACGATTAAAAGGTTAGATACTAATTAATATAAACATTTTTTTTTTGGGATTATAATTAGTTAATGGATAGCATACTAGCACAGTGCGACGAATTTTACAAAATTTGTATTAAATTTTTACGAAAATTTACAACGAGAACCCAAAGAGCGTTGTGAAAATTTAATTAGAATAAATAAGTTATATAGTGACTTAGAAATATTAGATAACAAATTAGGTTGGCTAAAAAATGAGATCAACACTGATCAAGACGAGCCCAAGTTAGGAGAATATTTTCTAAGAATAAGCAAGTATTTAGAAAAATCTAGGGAAATTATTGTAGCGCGACGAGAGATCGCAGATCAAATTAGTAAAAATAGTAAAATAGACATAATGTCTGAAAAATTTGATATTAGGGTCACAGCGTCCTTGTTACCCTCTATGGACGGTACCGAGGAAGCTACGAAACAGCTTATTGATGCTATCGAGTCATACAGTGAAATGCTGGATAACAATGGAAAAGTATTCTTAATAAAATATATATTAAAAGTTAAAATTACTCAAACCGCGAAATAAGGTTACAAAAGGAGTATGACAGTGTAAAAATTTATTAATTGATATGACCAAACATTTAATTGCTAAAAAATCAACAGGCGTTTTGTCAACACAGTTGCATAGTACAAAACAAAATAATAAAAGTATAGAAGATTATGCTAAAATAATAGAGCAGTTAATGTTAGACCTTACTATAACACAGGCGAATAACGATGATAATGCTATTAGCGTATTAAAAAGTGTTAACGAAAAAATTGCAATAAGTACGTTTGCTAACGGACTTAGGGACAACGACTTACGAACTATAGTTAAAGCTAGAAATTATTTAAATTTAAAGGATGCTGTTATAGCAGCCAAAGAGGAAGAAATAGTAAAAAATGTTAATATTCAGTCAAATAACAATCTATTTTTCAATCACGGGAAAAATAAACATTTTAATAATACACATAGATCTTTTACGCGAGGTCACGGTGTAAACAGAAAAAACGGAAAATTTAATTACAAACCAAATCACATGGCTAGGCAAAATCAAAAAAACAAACACAACAGTAGAGGTCAAGGTCGAGAGAATTTTACGCGACGAGCGCATGTTGTAAACAATGAACGTGACACGAGTAAACAGTTTTTTCGTGTCTTGGTATGAATGACAACAAAATAGGTAGTAGTTATAATATAAACGCATTAAATTATATATACGTAAAATATTGAGTGAATGAGTTAAAATTTTTGCTAGATACAGGGGCTAGTATAAGTTGTATTTTTGCTGATTATGTGGAAAGATGTCAAATAGACACATCTAATAAAATAAAAATTAAAGGTATTACGGGATCTACATTTTCAAGGGGAACAGCTAATATTTTATTTTCTATTAATAACGAAAAATTTAAACATAAATTTTGTGTCGTTGATAAATTCGACTCTAGTATACATGGTGTATTAGGGTCAGATTTTTTCATCAAAACGGGAGCAATAATAAATTATGAAGATTTCACAGTATCACTTTATAACGAGGACAGAAAAATTCAAACATCATTGCAATCTAATAGCGATGATTATACGATTATACCACCCCGGTGTGAAGTAATAAAATATTGTTATACCGAAAGCACCGTAGAATGTGTAATTTTGAATGAAGAATTGTGTGAAGGAGTGATTGTGGCCAGTATTATAGTAAAACCCGAGAAAAATTTTATACCAGTAAAAATATTAAACGTAAACGAACGAGAAGTCAGGTTAAAAAATTTTCAACTAAAAACAGAAAACTCGTCATCTTTTAGGATATGTAGTTTTAAGGATGAATGTATATCTGTAAATCGTGTAGAAAAGGTTTTGGAATTGGTAAATGCTCAGTCAACAAGTAAGGAAGAAAAAACTTCTATTGAAAAAATTTGTGCGAAATACGCTGATGTTTTTCAATTAGAAGGAGATGCTTCAACAGTAACTAATTTATACCGTCAAAAAATTCACTTAAAACATGACGCCAGTCCAGTGTATGTAAAGCCATACCGGTTACCACATGCACAGAAAAGTGAGATAAATAAACAAATCGACACTATGATCAAAATGACATATGCGAAAGAGCAGTTTCAGAATGGAATTCACCATTACTTATAGTGCCCAAAAAGGCAGATCATAATGGGGTAAAAAAGTTAAGGGTAGTTTTGGATTATCGCTTACTAAACAAGCAGATAAAGGATGAGAAGTGGTCTTTGCCTAATATCACCGAAATTTTAGATTCATTATCCGGAGCTCAATATTTTTCTCACCTAGATCTAGCTCAGGGGTACTACCAATTAGAATTAGACCCTAAGAGCAGGCCTTGTATCGCATTTTCAACGGACAAGGGGCAATTTCAGCTTAAACGTTTGCCTATGGGGTTAAAAATTAGTCCAAGTGCATTTTCTCAATTAATGACAATAGCTATGTCAGGATTAAATAGTGACTCGTGTTTTGTTTATTTAGATGATTTAATTGTATTTGGAAATTCACTACAAAATCATAATATAAATTTAGTAAAAGTTTTGGAAAGACACGTTATTTCGGCGGAAGGTATATCACCAGATCCAGAAAAGACTGTAGCAATGTCAAACTACACAAAGCCTAAGAGTACAGATGAAGTGAAACGATTTGTAGCTTTCGCGAATTACTATAGGAAATTTATAAAAAATTTTGCCGCGTTAGCTCAACCTCTCAATAATTTAACTAGGAAAAGCTTTCGTGTAGGACGACGAATGCGAAAAGTCATTTGAAAGACTAAAACAAGCATTAGTCGACCCACCAGTTTTACAATATCCAGATTTTTCAGCCGAGAATAAATTTATACTCAGAACGGATGCAAGTGGTACAGGATTAGGGGTAGTTTTGTCAAACTCCGATGACCGTCCTGTCGCTTTTGCATCAAGAAGTTATAGCATTTTAATTTACTTACCCTATTAAATCAATCAAATGTTTTTTTATGATACTTTTATTCTAAAAGGATACAATAGTTTGATGTATAAAGTATGGATTTCACTCAAGTATTCTCTTAATATTATATAGGCATTTTAGGCCCATAGTTCTATGACTTTACAGCTTGCTAAAATACAAAATCTCTCTGTTAATGCACATATTGTGTAAGAGATAGGTTAGGGCGAATAAGGTCATAAATAACATTAGAATACAGTTACCTTCTGGTGTTAGTGGGTTGAGAGTTGATGAAAGTTTGTTCCGAGCCACTACGTACTGCTATATAAGAAGGATGAGGAAGTTCTTTACTGATTGGCATGAATTGTCCTATTAACTGTTGGTATTCTGCTGTTATTCTCATTTCGGTATGGTTTATTTTATAGCATCTAGAAAGTAAAGTTTTATATGACAAATAAATATAAATGTCTACATAACCTGTATGAGAGAGATTACTATGTGCTTGATTGATGTACTTACTGATAATTATTGGTTATTCCTGGCGTTAGATGCCATTGTGTATTATATTTTCTTGTAATTATTTGTTGGTATAATTAGCTTGTTTTGTAATTAAATAGATGACGTTTATTGCTGTCAAACTTGAAGTTATGACGAATGTGACGTCTAGTCTCAGGTGACGTTGTTCACAGAGAATTTGGGGATTTCTCTTGCTGCTTTCTTTGGCGCTAAGTCATTATTGACGGTTCCGCGTTATTAGGGCTCGTTCACTTTAAATGAACTGACCTTGATTGCTGCCAACTTATAATGTAGAATGGGACCGGAAAAGGGGTTTAGGTTGGTCAAGTGATTTCCGACGACCTGTCGACGGATCATGTTTTCTGACTGGGAGACACTTCCAGCTAGAACATCATGGAGTCACAAGGTCACCTCTATAGGTTGATCAAAGTTTTCATCTTCGATCATCGTGACCACTAAGTTACCTTGTGGGTATTTATCTTCGCTAGTAGATAGCAAAAATCATGGTGAACCAGTTTCCGTGAGAAGTTTGTCAGAATTGTAATGGATGGCAATATTTTTTTGAAAATTTGTATTATCGCTTCGTAGACGTTGAGTATGGTTATGGTTCAAGTGGAAATTCCTGCAAATTCCCTCATAGTAAGAGGTATGATGTCTTTTAAGTTATTATTTTTCGGCAAGATTATTTATTGGCAGATTTTGTGCATTTTTCTTTCACTGCATTTTAAGAGGTATGATTGCCTAGGTACTAAGGCGCACGTTGTATTTTAGGGCTCAAACTCGACCTCAATTAAAGTCAAGCATCAAGCTCGTAATCCAGGTTCAGGGCAATGATTCGCGAATCATACCTTGAAGTTCAAGTTCAGGGGCAAGGTTCCAAGCTCAAACTCTAAGTTCCAAGGCACCAATATAAGTGCAGATGGATGGATGAACAGGAGTGGGAAAGCTAATCAGGCCAGTGTTTAAATCATATTTACAGTATATTCATCATATCAATCTTCGTGTTAATATTCTAAACTACAATCATATATCAATTATTTATCCGTCATATTATTACTTGTGATTAATGTACTTGATAATAATCAAATATTTTCTGACAAAAACTAAACATTTTAACCCTAATTACTGGAAATTTACTGTGTGTAAAGCATTTTGGTATAGAGTTGGATCATTGATCTTGCGCCCAGACTGAAGTTCATGAATTTCCCTGGTAGATTTACTGCGTATTTTTTTATAGATAAGATTTTCACCACAGGTGCGTACCAATCTCTGCTGTCTTATATTTAATATGTTAATAACATTTGTAAATATGTACATATGCTGGGGTTCTACAAGAAAGTAGTATAATATAATAATTTATTTTCATTTTACATCAGCACAGCTGATAAGTCTGACACTGTCTTGTTTCAGTAAATTAATAAAATTTAAGTTGTTTTGATATAAAACATTCGTTGTCTTATTCATTACATTTTCAGTTAAGGAGGTTTCTGCTTTTTTCCTTAAAAAAGGCAGTGGCGCCCCAAAGAATTTATTTGCACATCAATAATCTACAACAACGATATAAACACAGCTGATGCAGTAGAGGCCTTACCCATGGGAAGGAGAGCTAGCCGTAGGCCGCTATAGGTTAAGTAAATAACGCTATAAAGAATATGGCGCTGCAACGTGAGACAAGTGTTTTGATTTTGTAAAAATCAAAATATTTAGACTGCAAAATCAGTTGTGTTTAATCCTTACTAAATTTTTTCAAAATTGTATTTTTCAAGTGTTTAATATTAGTTCAAAACTTTCTTGTAGTAGCATTGTACATGTTGGCATTGGTCAGAGAGATGGTGATTACATTTATTATTTTTTTGTTTTACATCCATATCTTACAAGGTTTGACAAACGGATAGAGCTAACTAGTTATAATGAGATAATTTCTATTTGGGATTAATGTTTTAAATAACCCAAACTTGTGCAGTATACAGAGTAACGCACAAAGCTGATATTTTTATATAGATTTGGAGTCAAGGAAGACATAGATACTTTTTTGAATTAGATATTTTTTTACTTTTATAAATAATAAATTATTTGATATATGGCAAAGTGATTTTGGTTGTTTATTTACTTGATACCAAAATTATCTCGATGTGATATTTTGTATTTCTGAATTTGGTATTCAAATTAATTTTGAATTTTATATTGCCAGTTTGTTTGGTTTTGTCGAAGGACATATAGGGCGTATGGCCAGGGTACGGCAAGAGTTATTTTGGCTCGTTATGGTTGGGTGATACAACCTTATTGTTTATTTTGAAACTGTTTTCCCAAGGGAAAAAATTCGACCGATTTTTTTGGCATTTGAAAGTGAATACCTATTGACATTCTTATCAAAGAATTTTTTTTGTGATTTAAATCTTGATTTATAAATTTATTGATTATGGAGACTGAAACTTTTCAAGTTAATCATTTGCACGACTATGAAATTGCATATGAGCTTTCAATTCGAAAAACAAAAACAGGACGCAATCTTAATGATCAAAGGAAAATTTTGAGAAGACTATTATGTAAAGAAATAAATAAACCTGGGGTCTGATTGATTTGTGTTCATATGTGTGTGATTTTGATAAGGAACAAAGAGAAATAGAAAAACTTTTTATGATATCACAGAAGCTATTATTGATTTTTCTGATAGTGGGGATCAAAATGATAGTCTTTTTGCTCGTATAAAATCAAGAATTGTTCATGTCACATTAAGGGTTAAAAACTTGGAAAAAATTTTACATATACCTGAAGCCATAGAGGCAGAGGATAAGGAGAGAATTGAAAGATATTGTAATGAGTCACATGCTACTTGTCTAAAATTAGAAGCAGATTTATATGATAGCATAAAAATACCTAATACAACAACTGCTCATGCGCAAGCATCTACTCCTATCATTAATGTAGCAGCTCCTATTGTAACGTGTTCTGGTAATTCAATTCCTATTTCGGAGTGGGGAATAAAGTTTAATGGGGATGCTAAGTTTTTGTTTTCATTTTTGGAGAGAGTCAGTGAGTTGGCGCAGGCGCGTAGAGTGTCTGACGCAGATCTTTTTAATTCAGCAGTAGAACTTTTTGTGGGCGATGCTTTTGCATGGTTCAGGTGTAATAAAACTAACTTACGTACTTGGGATGAATTAGTTGCACTTCTTAAAAAAGATTTTTTGCACTCTGATGCTGAAGATCAGATATGGGAACAGATTAAGCAACGTAAACAAAAGAAAAATGAATCAGTTTCTATTTTTATTGCTCATATGGAGACCTTTTTTTGTAGGTTGTCGAAAATGCCTGCGGAGGTGACAAAAATTAAGCTAATTAGGCAAAATTTGTTATCCGATTATATTACGCAACTAGCTTTGGTCGAAATAAATTCAGTTTCTGAGTTGATGAGTTATTGTAGAAAATTAGAGGAAGCTAACTATTTAAAGAATAAAAACAAACCTTTCGAAATTTCAGAAATAAATGATTTTAGTCATCAAGCTCATTCTTCTTATTCGGGTAGTCAGAGAAATGACAATAAATTTAATAGTAATTGTAGTAACAATGAATATAGGAAAAGAACCAACCATTTTAATAGAAATAAAAAATCGTCAGGAAATAAATTTTGTGATACTTCTAAAATTAGTAACAAAAATAAATCAAATGAAAATTGTAGTCATGATAAAAGGCAAGAACAAAATTCATTATTGGAAAAAAAAACTATTGAATGCTGGAACTGTAATTTAGCTAATCATACTTTTTATGATTGTAAAGCAGCAAGGAAAGTTTTTTGTTTCAAGTGTGGTAAGCCTGATGTCAAGTCTAGCAATTGTAGTTCCTGTTCAAAAAACTAATTCAAGGTGATGCGCATTTTGGCCGGCGCATTGAACCTATTTTGAGAGCCACTGGTAGAAATCATTTAGATAATTCTAAAAATAAGTATTTTAATAAAAATAATTGGAATAAATGGCTAAAAATTGTTGAAGATTTTTATAAAAGTGCAAAGTTAGATGGTGTTCAAATTTCACCTCTATTTGTTGAAAAACCATCAGATATTAGACCGTATATTTCTGTCAAGCTGTTCGACCAGTTTATTACTGTTTTATTTGATTCTGGGCCGACTACATCTGTCGTGGGTTCGGCTGGTATGGCAATATTAAAGAAACTTAAAATTAAAATAGTTGCAGATACTTCTAAAAATATAAGCACAGCGGACGGAACGCAAAAAAAGGTATTAGGGACAGTAGACCTGCCCGTAAGTATAGGTAATATGTGTAAAATTATTAAGTGTTTGGTTGTACCTTCTTTACCACAAGCGTTTATTTTCGGTTGTGATTTTGCAAAGTTGTATAAAGTGATAGTAAATTTTGATAACGATTCTTGGCGAGTACAAAGTGATTTAGTACAGTGTGATATAAATATAGTTTCTGGTGAAAAATTTGGTGATGATATATTTAATAAATTATGTTCTCTTGATGACTTAGCTCCAGATGAGCGAAGAAAAGCAGATGAAGTTATTCAGGCTTTCAATGAAATTTCTGGTGAGGATGGATTGGGAAGAACTAACAAGATAAGTCTGACAATTGATACTGGTGATGCAAAACCCTTTAAGAAAAAACCGTTCGTGATGTCCCCTTACATGCAAAAGATATTGAACGATGAACTAGATGATATGTTAAAGTTAGGGGTCGTGGAACCTTCAAATAGCCCGTGGTGCTCCCCCGTATTGTTGGTGAAAAAGAAGAATGGAGAGTATAGGTTGGTTTATGATGCCAGGGGATTAAATGAATTGACACGCCCTGATGCATATGCTATGCAAAATGTGGATAGAATTTTAACCTCATTGAGGGGTGCACAATATATTAGTTCAATTGATTTGAAAAAAGCATTTTGGCAAATTCCATTGGATCCAGCTTCGAAAGAAAAAACTGCCTTTAGTGTCATTGGAAGAGGACAGTTTCAATTCGTGACGATGCCTTTTGGGTTAATAAATGCAAGCTCGACGCAATCAAGGCTGATTGAAACTATTTTTGGGCCAAAATATGAACCAAAAATTTTTTCTTTCGTAGATGATATAATCGTTACTGGTTCCACTTTTGAAGAACATCTCCAACTTTTGAAAATCGTGCAAGAAAAACTAAAAGAAGCTAACTCGACTATTAATTTAAAGAAATGCGACTTTTTCAAAACCACATTGAAATTTTTAGGATACATTGTAGGAAATAATTCTCTTAGGACAGATCCAGATAAAGTTTCTACGATGGTTAATTATTGCAGACCTAAGACAACTACAGAGATCAAAAGATTTACAGGGATGTGTTCCTGGTATAGAAGATTTATTAAAGACTTTTCTACTTTAATGTCGCCTATTAATGAGTTGTTAAAGGGAAGAAAAAAAGGTCAGTCGATCAAATGGACAGATGAAGCGGAAGACGCTTTTGTTAAAGTTAAAGAATTGTTAGTGTCAGCACCGATATTAGTTCAACCTGATTTTAATGAGAAATTTACGATACAGAGTGATGCCAGTAACACAGGTCTAGGGGGGATTTTAACACAAGTTTTGGATGGTGAAGAAAGAGTAATAGCTTATGCTAGTCGCTCACTTTCACGTACAGAAAGAAATTATACAACCTTAGAGAAAGAGTTATTAGCCGTATTATTTTGCATAGATAAATTTAAACAATACGTCGAAGGAGTTAAATTTGATGTGATTACGGATAATTACAGCTTATTGTGGCTGAATAACCTTAAGAATCCTTCTGGTAAATTAGTAAGATGGGCAGTAAAACTTCGTCAACACACATTTGACCTTATTCATAGAAAAGGGTCATTAAATGTGGTAGCTGATGCACTGTCGCGAATTCCCTACGAAAATGAGGAGATTGCTGCAATTTGTGAAGTTGATAAGGACAGGATTGATCCATGGTACGATAATTTAAGATCTAAAATTGTGAAAGATCCAGGAAAGTTTCCGCAATGGAGAGTGGAGGATGACTTTGTTCATAAACATATTCCATCAAACATGAGTATGAGAACAAACATTCCAGAATGGAAAATTTTGGTACCGAAACCACAGTGTAAAGAAGTAGTCCGGGCATGTCACGATCCGCCCACCAGTGGCCATTTTGGGTTTTATAAAACATTGAAGAGAGTACAGCAAGAGTACTACTGGCCAAAAATGCGTGATGATGTGTTGAACTATGTTCGTTCATGTAAGGTTTGCGGCGAACAGAAGATGCCAAATACTTTAAGCATGGGTCTTATGGGCAAAGAAAAAGCTATAGACATGCCCTTTCAACTTTTAGGATTGGATCTAATTAGGCCTTTTACTCGTTCAAAGAGAGGAAATAGGTGGATTCTTGTAATTTCTGATTGGTTTTCGAAATATGTATTTTTGTTCCCTTTAAAAAGTTCAAAATCACCCTATATCAACAAGTGTGTAGAAAGACTATTTTTGGAGCATGCTACACCTCAATATATAAGAGTAGATAATGGAAAGCAATTTGTTGGGCGTAGTTTTCGTAAACTGTGCGATGCTTATGAAGTTCAAAAGATTTGGTATAAACCATATTATTCTCCGCAATGTAATTTTGTCGAGAGAAATAATCGCACCATAGAGACAGTCTTAAGAAGCTACGTAAAGGAACATCGTAGTTGGGATGAAGAAATTTTGAAGATTCAGCGTGCCCTTAATACAGCAAAACATTAGGTTACTGGTCATTCACCTGCATTCTTGATTTATGGGAGACATACTCCAATTTCATGGAAAATTTTATGGACGGCTTCCTGCCAATGAAGATGTTGAGGTCATGCCTGGTGATAGAGACGGATACGCAGCGAACTTGAAGGAATTGACACCTATTTTTAAAGAAGTGAGGCAAAAGTTGCATGCCGCATACCAGCGAAATGCTCGGTCATATAACCTCAGAAAGAGGGATGTATCCTTTCAGGAAGGCGATTTAGTTTGGCGACGCAACAAAGTCCTTTCTGATGCTGCAAATAGGTTCTCTGCTAAGCTGGCCCCTCGTTTTATTTTATCGAAGGTTCGGAAGAAAATTTCTAACCTTGTTTATGACCTAGTGAATGAACCCGATGGGACAAGAGCCGGTAAATGGCACATTAAGGACTTGAAACCCTATTGTGGTGAGTCTGACTCTTCAGATTCCAGTTTGGAGGACTGAAAAATTGTGCTTTAAGCAAATTTTTTTATGTATAAATTTTTGTTTTGTTAAAATTAGATATTATTATTATATAAAATATTACAAAATATATCTGATACTTTCTCAAGTTTTGTTGTGATTACGTTTCAGATAACTTCTGTTTATTTACGGTGTTAGGATCCTCGCTCGAGATTAAATTTCACTTATAGGGCTCGAGAATGTCCGTAGGAGTATCCGTGCTTGAAGCGTCTAAAAGTGTCCGTAAGGGATCCTAAGCCTAAGCTTGGAAAATTTATGTTTTGATGTTAGTTGTATGTAGATAATCATTTTGTATAAAGTCTTTTGGATTTTGTATCCTTTTTTATGGCTTGACCTTTTGTTATACTTTTTTTGGTAGACCCAACGGATTTTGACATTTCCCGATTATGACTTCACGATGTTGACCCATACAGGGCGTTTGATACGCGTTAGTTATCGACCCAAAAGAGGAATAATTCAGAGGAAAAGCTAGTTGTAAAATTTGTCTATAGTGAAAAATGGTCTATCGGGATAGCCCATTTTTTTTTTCTCGGAGGGGGGTAGTATAGCATTTTAATTTACTTACCCTATTAAATCAATCAAATGTTTTTTTATGATACTTTTATTCTAAAAGGATACAATAGTTTGATGTATAAAGTATGGATTTCACTCAAGTATTCTCTTAATATTATATAGGCATTTTAGGTCCATAGTTCTATGACTTTACAGCTTGCTAAAATACAAAATCTCTCTGTTAATGCACATATTGTGTAAGAGATAGGTAAGGGCGAATAAGGTAATAAATAACATTAGAATACAGTTACCTTCTGGTGTTAGTGGGTTGAGAGTTGATGAAAGTTTGTTCCGAGCCACTACGTACTGCTATATAAGAAGGATGAGGAAGTTCTTTACTGATTGGCATGAATTGTCCTATTAACTGTTGGTATTCTGCTGTTATTCTCATTTCGGTATGGTTTATTTTATAGCATCTAGAAAGTAAAGTTTTATATGACAAATAAATATAAATGTCTACATAACCTGTATGAGAGAGATTACTATGTGCTTGATTGATGTACTTACTGATAATTATTGGTTATTCCTGGCGTTAGATGCCATTGTGTATTATATTTTCTTGTAATTATTTGTTGGTATAATTAGCTTGTTTTGTAATTAAATAGATGACGTTTATTGCTGTCAAACTTGAAATTATGACGAATGTGACGTCTAGTCTCAGGTGACGTTGTTCACAGAGAATTTGGGGATTTCTCTTGCTGCTTTCTTTGGCGCTAAGTCATTATTGACGGTTCCGCGTTATTAGGGCTCGTTCACTTTAAATGAACTGACCTTGATTGCTGCCAACTTATGATGTAGAATGGGACCGGAAAAGGGGTTTAGGTTGGTCAAGTGATTTCCGACGACCTGTCGACGGATCATGTTTTCTGACTGGGAGACACTTCCAGCTAGAACATCATGGAGTCACAAGGTCACCTCTATAGGTTGATCAAAGTTTTCATCTTCGATCATCGTGACCACTAAGTTACCTTGTGGGTATTTATCTCCGCTAGTAGATAGCAAAAATCATGGTGAACCAGTTTCCGTGAGAAGTTTGTCAGAATTGTAATGGATGGCAATATTTTTTTGAAAATTTGTATTATCGCTTCGTAGACGTTGAGTATGGTTATGGTTCAAGTGGAAATTCCTGCAAATTCCCTCATAGTAAGAGGTATGATGTCTTTTAAGTTATTATTTTTCGGCAAGATTATTTATTGGCAGATTTTGTGCATTTTTCTTTCACTGCATTTTAAGAGGTATGATTGCCTAGGTACTAAGGCGCACGTTGTATTTTAGGGCTCAAACTCGACCTCAATTAAAGTCAAGCATCAAGCTCGTAATCCAGGTTCAGGGCAATGATTCGCGAATCATACCTTGAAGTTCAAGTTCAGGGGCAAGGTTCCAAGCTCAAACTCTAAGTTCCAAGGCACCAATATAAGTGCAGATGGATGGATGAACAGGAGTGGGAAAGCTAATCAGGCCAGTGTTTAAATCATATTTACAGTATATTCATCATATCAATCTTCGTGTTAATATTCTAAACTACAATCATATATCAATTATTTATCCGTCATATTATTACTTGTGATTAATGTACTTGATAATAATCAAATATTTTCTGACAAAAACTAAACATTTTAACCCTAATTACTGGAAATTTACTGTGTGTAAAGCATTTTGGTATAGAGTTGGATCATTGATCTTGCACCCAGACTGAAGTTCATGAATTTCCCTGGTAGATTTACTGCGTATTTTTTTATAGATAAGATTTTCACCACAGGTGCGTACCAATCTCTGCTGTCTTATATTTAATATGTTAATAACATTTGTAAATATGTACATATGCTGGGGTTCTACAAGAAAGTAGTATAATATAATAATTTATTTTCATTTTACATCAGCACAGCTGATAAGTCTGACACTGTCTTGTTTCAGTAAATTAATAAAATTTAAGTTGTTTTGATATAAAACATTCGTTGTCTTATTCATTACATTTTCAGTTAAGGAGGTTTCTGCTATTTTCCTTAAAAAAGGCAGTGGCGCCCCAAAGAATTTATTTGCACATCAATAATCTACAACAACGATATAAACACAGCTGATGCAGTAGAGGCCTTACCCATGGGAAGGAGAGCTAGCCGTAGGCCGCTATAGGTTAAGTAAATAACGCTATAAAGTTTAAATAAGGCAGAAAGAAATTATTGTACTATCGAAAAAGAACTTTTAGCCATAGTATGGGCAGTGAAACATTTTAGGCCATATTTATTTGGCAAGAAATTTAAAATTCTAACGGATCACAGACCATTAATATATTTATTTAATATGACAAATCCCTCAAGTAGACTCACAAAATTCAGGTTAATTTTGGAAGAGTATGACTTTACAATACATTACGTAAAAGGCTCGGATAATGTAACAGCTGACGCGTTATCACGAGTAAGCATGAATGTGAAAGACTTAAAAGAAATGAGCGCAAAAGTAAGTGAAAGTATAAATGTTATGACGCGTGCTCAAGCTAGGAACAGACAAACAGGAGTTAGGGGAAGCGATACTGACACCGATAGGATTGATCACCCTATAGTAGTGGAAGTACTAAAGCGCCCAAGTGACACAGTTGAGTTAAGACTGATGTCAGATTCAGAGTTTAAAAATGCTAAATTCTTAGGAGAATGTAAACAGTACTATAAAAATTTCGTTTATGATGTGAATTCACAAATAATTTTTTTTTGACCAGACTTACCGATCAGTGTAATTGACTTAGGTACATCACTGAGGCGTTTGGGAAAAATATGCGCAGAAAATAATGTTCCGGAACTGTATCTAATTAAAAATGCGAAAAGTACTGAAATTTTAGGAAAAATAGGAGAACTTAAAGAATTAATGACAGAAATAAAATTAAAACTAAATGTTGTTAGAAATGTACAGCGTATAGATGATAGGGAACTAAGGCAAGTGATTCTTAATGATTATCATACATTACCAACTGGAGGACACGCTGGTGTCCAGCATATGTATAATAACATAAAGAGACAATATTTTTGGCCAGGGTTAAAAAACGATGTGATAGAGTTTATTAGGAAATGTGATGATTGTCAGAGACATAAGCATTCGAAATGTGTAAAGCAGCCAATGGTTGTAACCACTACGGCGACTTCAGCATTTCAAAAAGTTTTTTTAGATCTAGTAGGACCACTTCCGGTCGATACCTATACATATATAGTAATAAATATATTCTAACATTACAATGCGATCTTACAAAGTATGTCGAATGTTATGCTATACCAGATAAAGAATCAGAGACTGTTGCAAAATCTTTCGTAAACAATTTTGTTTTGAGGTATGGTATACCAAAGGAAATAGTAACAGATCAGGGAACGGAATTTTTGTCAGAAAGTTTTAAAAATTCATGTAAATTGTTAAATATTAAACAGTTAAATTCAACGGCTTACAATCACGAGACGTTAGGAGCGTTAGAAAATTCGCATAAAAACTTAGGTTCGTATCTACGAATGAAATTGTCGAGAGAAACCGATAATTGGACCGATTGGGTTCCTTTTTGGTATTTTTTCGTACAATAACACAGTAAATTCGTTAACACGTTACACACCTTTCGAACTTGTTTTTGGAAAACCGAGTATAATTCCATCAAATATTGACAATTCCATTGACCCAGTATATAATTTTGATAATTATCCAGTAGAATTAAAATTCAGATTACAAACGGCATGGAATGATGCAAGAAATAACTTGCTAGTATCAAAAGCAAATCAAAAACAGATATTCGATAGAAATTGTAAACATGTTAGTTATAATAAGGGAGCATTAGTTTTACTAAAAAACTCAAGTCAAGATAATAAGTTAGAACCATTGTATAAAGGTCCTTATACAGTATTAGAAGATAGGAATACAAATTTAGTTATATGTATAAATAATAAACTTAGGGAAGTACACAAAAATTTAATTAAACCGTACTATATAAGCAACATTGTTTATAGTTCCTATATTATTATTAAGTAACAATATTAATATGCAAACATATGGATTATAAAAACATAACACATAACAAAAACGTGTGTTAGTTAAAAAAATCAAGGAAAAAGAAAATATTTTAACAAAAACATTTTCTTTTAATTCTCCCAGGGAGGTGTAATGGCTAAATGGCGCCACCAAGTTCACTAGGCAATTGACCATCAGTGAGTCAATGCCGAAGGTGCCATTGATCCATTTATGTTTAGATTAGGAATGTGTTGTTTAATCTATAGTATTATATTATTGATAACACAAACGGTAATTGACCAAGGACAACTACTTGAAAGGTGGTTCCTCGTACATTGTAACATTGTATATATATGAGAATTGAAGACTGATTAAATATATAGTTTTTATTATGTAGAACTAGATACTGTCGTTTTCTTATCGTATCCTGACTACATTGTTACATCACGAACCAAGAACATTACACGCCATCTGGAAAGGACATTGACTTATCATAACCCATAGTGGAAGTTCTGAAGGCTTCGTCAAAAGTGGTCTATTGGTGTTCTAATCTAAAAATACAGGAGACTATCACGAAGATAAGAATGCCGGCAAAGTTACGAGGAATATCTGTGCTCAGATTCCCTCATTACCACTGCGAATTAAACCGGATCGAACTTATATGGGCTCAAATAAAGACAGATGTCGGCAGAAAAAAAAACGACTTATAAAATGGTGGATTTAAAAAGACTGTTTAATGAAGCTATGGGTAAAGTCAGTGCGGAAAAGTGGCAAAAAGTGTATCGATCATGTGATAGAAGAAGAAGCCAAAATGTGGCAGGTAGATATAATAATTAAAGAAATGGTTGAACCGCTTATTATAAACAATATAAATAAAAGTTCATCTTCCGAATCAGATTATGATTAAGCCATAACGACAAAGAATTATTCGATTTTTGAAAATGCTCTGTTTGTAAGACCCTATATTATATCTTGTTTTTATAATTATATTATGTAAAATAATATGACCCATTGTTATTTATTAGTTTATAAACCATAATTTAAGAAAATAGGCATGTTTAAGATTTTTAATTAAAAAACTTACCCAATACACGCTCCTGGCTAAGGGATTTTCCCAATAACAATGGTAAATCCTTAAATATAACAATAGCTTGCCATAAATTCAGGGTGGACCTACCTAAAGAATGCTCATTATTTGGATCCTTTAATGTAAATACAACATATTTTAAGGGATGGTGGTTAAATTGTTCTTAGTACCCTGGAATGCATTTTACATTTTTAATGAGCATTTATTACTTTGCGCCCTTTAAAGATTTATTTATTTATTTATTTATTTATTTGTCTACGTATTACAACATTAACAAGATACAGGCATAAATTACAATATACAGTTAATTAACTTAAGATAACCCTTTTAGCTGTAATTTTAAATTGTACTGGTGTAGTGTTAAAGAAGCTCAGCCTACTGTAATATTTATTAACATTTGCAGAAATTCTGTTCACAGGACAATGTAGTAAGTAATTAGCTCGACAGTTAGGTATGTGCAAAAGAGAGTGACCACGAGTCTGATAGCTTGGGATATGAATGCTAAAAACTTCGAGGCATTCAGGACTTTTGATAACATTATTAAAAATTTTATAAGCAAAGCAGACGTCGTAGTACTCCCTTCTGCAGGCAAGAGTGGAGTGGTTCAAATAAACCCTGACTTGGTCAATGGTTAAATTAATTCTTGATTGATATAGCACATGCCTGGCAAATTTAAGGAATTTCTCTTGAATATTTTCCAATCTGTTTATGTGCACCTGATAGTAAGGTGACCAAACTAAGTTAGAACACTCTAAAAGAGATCTGACCAAGGAGATATATAAAGTATTAACAGCAGTCACGTTTTTAAAGTCCCTGCATGTCCTCTTCACAAACCCCAGCATACGGTTAGCTCTACAAGTCAACCTCTCAAAGTGCTCTGTGAATGATAGATGAGTATCCAAGTACACACCAAGATCCTTCACAACAGACACCTCTCCCAGAGCAATATTGTTGATGAAATACTGATGGGGGAACAAAGCCTTTGATCTACTGAACCTTATAAGGCAACATTTGTCGATATTGAGTGACATGTCGTTAATTTGACACCAATGGAAAACCTGGTCAATATCGTTCTGCAAAGCGATAATATCCTGGAATGATGTTATTCGTGTGAACAATTTCATGTCGTCAGCGAATAGTAAATGATTAGTGCTCAACATACCGCTCAAGTCATTGATGAACAAGTTAAATAGAAGTGGCCCCAGGTGAGAACCCTGGGGAACTCCTGAAGTAGCTTTGAAAGGTGTAGATAAATAGCCATCAATTTTAACCTGTTGTTCTCTGTCGGATAGGTAAGAACTTAGCCACGACAGCAGTATTCCTGAAATTCCATAATTGGAAAGCTTCCAAAGTAGGGTGGCATGATTTACCTTATCAAAAGCCTTGCTAAAATGTGTGTATATTGCGTGGGTCTCAACCCCCTTTTCAAAGGATTTATTGATGAAATCTGTATAAACGAATAAGTTAGTATCCACTGAACGGCCAGAGCTAAAGCCGTGCTGATGACTCACTATTATTTGTTGAAAGGTCCTAGTTAGGACTATTTCAATACAGTGCTCGAAGAGTTTTGGTATTGCCGAAAGAATAGTGATTGGCCTATAGTTCCCAATATCGTTCCTGCTGCCCGATTTGTGAATAGGACATACATAAGACACCTTCCAGATTTTGGGAAAGATTCCAGAGGTTAGTGACTTGAGAAATATGTGATACAATGGAAGGTAAAGAGAGTGTGAACAGTATTTTAACACTCTATTAGGAACCCCATCTGGACCCGCGCTCTTATTAACATCTAGCTCTGCTAAGGCTTTTTCAATAGTAGTGGCACTGATACTGATATTAGAAATAGATTCAAATTAATGAGAAGGGGTATGATGAGCATTGCAGAAGCCTTGGGGGTTGAAAACTGACGAAAAGTACTGGGCAAAGAGGTTCGCAATGTCGGTACCATTATCAGCCTTGACAGTGTTAAGGTACATCTCTTTAGGAACAGCGCCCTGATTGCATTTTGAGCGAACAAAGTGCCAAAAGAAGTTAGAATTATCGTTTATAGCATTTTCAGCGTTGGATATGTAATGGCGATAACAATCTTTAGTAAGAGACTTACATTGTATGCGTAGTGAACGAAAGGTATTATAATCCGCCTCGTTGTTAGATTGCTTGTACCTCTTGTGGGTAATTTTCTTTTGGACTATAAGGTTTTTAAGGTCATTTGTAAACCAAGCTGGAAATCTGCTACCAGATTGGGACCGCTTCAAAGGTACAAACATTTCAAAACAGCTATAAATTACAGTATAAAAGTTATTCAACATTACATCTAGATTATCGTCCAAAATGGATAGCCAGTCGTAAGTTTGAAAAGATAGACTATAGGTTTCTATCCAACTCTACCAAATGGCTAGAAAGCCCAGCATGCCCGTCGAGGGACATTTGCACGATGGTAGATATAGGATACGCAATAGGACCTTACAAAGGGGTTTGGCCTTACTCTGGAGATTAGGAAGGAAGAGTTAATTGATCTGAGGAGCCAGAGGCCGGTCTACGCCGTGGATGCAGTATTTATATTCAATAAAGTGTTACTGCATACCCGAACTTGACCTGCTTATGGGTCCAGTGGGCGGCAATCTGAATACATGTGGGTTGAGTATAGTTGATAAAATTTTTAGATAGTATGATTAGTTTAGCATAAGCTTGTCAAAAATATAATATAACACTATTAATTTTTAGTATTAAGTCCGAAATTTACGAGATTTTAAAAATATTCGTTTTTTTGTTGTGAGCCATGACGAAAAAAAAATACGAAGGGCAATAAATATTTAGTCAATCGGAAATTATAAAAGATGTGGCCCTAGCCCGTCGTAATAACTTCATTTGCAACAGGACAAAGCTCCCGCTCAGAATGTACACACTGTAAGAGCCTACCTAAACACTAATTTTCTAGACCGCTGGATTGGAACAAACACCCCGATTTATCAGTTTCGGATTTATTTTGTGGGCATACCTACAAAATGAAATTTAGCCAGTGCAGTACCTACCAAACAACGACAGATTTAAGAAATCCCTCTCAAAAAGTTAATATTTTAAAACCATTAAGGCCAATAAGAGCTGTGTGCGAATATCTAGTGCATAAAGAAGAAAAATTTTAGCAATGGTTGAAAGAAACGTCAGCTTAGTCAAATTAGGTTTTGTTTTATTGTCACTGTGAAAAAGATTTGGCAACACTGCAAGACCGAACCAAATGGCACAATATCACAAAAGCTGATTAACACCCCGGTTAATTTATCCAGCATATCAATCCACATATAAATGCCAACAAAGAAACGTCCGCGAAATTTTTACACACGTCTAATTAGGTGTTGGTTGGAAAAAGATAGCGTTACATTCGCGTCACATATTAAGAATTGTTCGCACGTCTGCGGTCTCATTGTCTGAGCGCAAACTTTTTGCCGTCGCACCAAGAATTAAAACGATCCTTTACCGCCGTTACTGCCTTTATTAAGGCTACATTTTGTTTTAAAATTGGCACTTTTTGCTACTGACGAAATGGCCGTTGACGAGGTCTACTTATGCAGGAAAGGAATTGCTTTTTATTTCATGCCTGATGACTGGTGGCGTGGTGGCTAGTCTAAGTTAAAGGTAAGTCGCGGACACTGTTAATATTGACATTTGTAAATAAAAACACTTTATTCGGGATAGATTTCCAGATGTCGCTCTCTTCCCGAACTTAGCCCGTATCTACAGGTGTCTCTGTCCCACCAGTATTAAACCTGAATGCCTTTTTTCCATTGCCTCGTCTGTTTCATTCCTCCATGATCGTCCTGGATGTTTTCCTCTGTCTAGTGAACTCCCATTCAGGTACCCGAAATATCCATCGTGTCATTAAGCCTTCTGGACGTCTCTTCTCCAGCTTAAGAAAAGTGAATGCTCTCTCGCAAGAAGTAACTATACACATGATATGCTCACATCATATTTTTTTTAAAATTAACCCGGATGCTTGTGAACGCATTTCTTATAATATGATCCCGTTCTCTTAGAAAATCTCGAAAGAACGCGTACTCCTAACTTTTGACGGAAGTAAAAGTAGTGATTTCTACGGTGTAAACAATTTTATTGACAGAAGACAGATCACTTTTCTTGACATGATTATTTCCCTTCTATGTACCTAATCTTATTCTTCATTCATTCGACTAGTAACCCCTTCATTCCGCATTCCGTCTCTTCGTCTCACTCCACAACTTTTCCTCTAAAATTCCATCCTTTCTAATGCAAGTCCTGGTCTGCCCTAGTCTACTTTACATTTCGTCTTCTGTTGTACCACTTTTTTAAAGTATAAATTCCAGGTAATTTAATTTATTAGTTTTTTATTGCCTAATCTGTTTCTAAATTATGCCTATTCTTTTTCTTCTTTAAATATTCAATGTTATGAGTTCTAATCCTAAACCATATTTTGTGTATTCATCTTTCTAGCTTCGGTAACATAAAACTAAGGTCTTATCCTGTGCAATGACCACCTGATAGCATTTCATTAATCAATATCTCACCGCAGCATATTATGCATTTGTCCTATATACTTCACGAACATCCCCTAGAGCGAAAAGCAAACTTCTGCATAAAGCGCAGCCAAATCTCAACGTCTTATAACCTGCAGCCAGAAATTGACACTGGATCAAATTGTTTTAATTATGTAAATATTTTCAGGAGTAATAAGTGCAGTGATTAATTTTATCCAACAACTATATGCAACAGCGGAACTACGAACTTTCGATATGTAGCGTAAATACGATTCGAAGCTAAACTCGAACCGTAGACTGTTTGTATCGAAAAGTCGATTACAAAAACATTTCGGAACGCGTTCTGGTATTCGCAAATTTAAGCATCGATTGTGTTTGTACTATTTTTGGTTTTACTTATTTACTTAAAAGTTATAATAGTAAAGTTTTCTTCTTGACCTTATGATTTAAATTTTTGTCTTGTTTATTGGGGTGTTAGGTCATTTATAAATAAATAAAGGTTTGGTTTAAGTTGACGTTTCGCTTTATATTACATTAAACCATCTTCAGAACTACAATTACAGGAAAATGTGATTATTAACTAATTTTTAGGATTAAAAAGTAGACATACCTCTATATAAATCTTAGCACTATCACTTCTATTTTTACATGTTTAACTATGTGGTAACTATGCAAGACTGATTTTATGAAGGGATTCTTTATGAGGGAGGGTAGGTACATTTATTAAAAATGGGAAAAACCATTTGATTACGGTTTATTGTTTCTTTTGTTAATGGTAGTAAAAATTTGCAATTTTTAATTAGGTTATTAAATTACTGTAAACTGTACTAAGATTATCAGTGTCGGTTCGAAAATTTAATGTATTTTTATTTTTTTTAATATGGATCATTTCTTTTATATTTCGTTTTTTATAATTTATTTCATGGTCTAAAATTGTTGTATTATTGAAGTCAAATTATGTTGTCAATAGCATGTTTTGATAAGGCTGTGTGTGCTTGGGTCGTATTTCTCATGCTGTATTTATGTTCATATATTCGGTTTTTTAGGTATTGTTTTGTTTGTCCAATGTATGTCTTTGGGCAGTCCAAACAGTCTAATTTATATATTACATTTGCTTGATTTAGTTTAGGAATGGTTGGTTGTAATTTTGTAAAAAAGGTTTTTGTATTTTTTGGTGGTTTATCAGCTATATTTATTTTGTGTGGTTTAAGTACGTTTCTAATTTTTGTATTGATTTCTGGAATGTATGGTAGGGAGATGAAGTTATTTTCTTTTTGGGGATCCGTTTTATTTGTGCTATTGTAAATTTGGTTTATTCTATTCTTAATAATTGGTTCATAAAATTTTTTTGGGTAGTTATTGTTTTGTAGAACAGTTTTCACTTTTGTTATGTTTTGTGGTCTGTTTATTGGATCTGTTAATTTAACCGCTCTATCAATAAGGGAGTTGACAACACTTTTTTTATATTTTTTGGGGGTATAGGAATTGAAGTTTAAATATCGGCCCGACCAAACGGGTTTGGTATACCAATTGGTTGTGATGTTGCCTTCTTCGTCGTAAGATATGTTGATGTCTAAAAAGTTTATTGATCTATTGTTTTCTGTTTCGTATGTAAATTTTAATTTTTTATGGAAAGAATTGAATTTGTTAAGTGTATATTCAAGTTTATTTTTTGGTATGCAAAGAATGCAATCGTCAACGAATCTTATAAAAAAATATGGTTTATAGTCTAGGTTATTTAATACATTTGTTTCAACACAACAACAACACACAACAATTCCACAAGAAGAATTTATTAAAACAACTAATTTATGCTTAACGTCAAATTTCTTTCAATTTAATGACGAATTCTTCTCACAAATTTATGGTGTAGCAATGGGATCACCAATCTCTGCTTCAATCGCAAATCTTGTAATGGAGCTGGTTGAAACAAATGTATTAAATAACCTAGAATATAAACCATATTTTTTTAAAAGATTCGTTGACGATTGCCTTCTTTGCATACCAAAAAATAAACTTGAATATACACTTAACAAATTCAATTCTTTCCATAAAAAATTAAAATTTACATACGAAACAGAAAACAATAGATCAATAAACTTTTTAGACATCAACATATCTTACGACGAAGAAGGCAACATCACAACCAATTGGTATACCAAACCCGTTTGGTCGGGCCGATATTTAAACTTCAATTCCTATACCCCCAAAAAATATAAAAAAAGTGTTGTCAACTCCCTTATTGATAGAGCGGTTAAATTAACAGATCCAATAAACAGACCACAAAACATAACAAAAGTGAAAACTGTTCTACAAAACAATAACTACCCAAAAAAATTTTATGAACCAATTATAAACCTTTTTTACAAAATTACAACCAACCATTCCTAAACTAAATCAAGCAAATGTAATATATAAAATAGACTGTTTGGACTGCCCAAAGACATACATTGGACAAACAAAACAATACCTAAAAAACCGAATATATGAACATAAATACAGCATGAGAAATACGACCCAAGCACACACAGCCTTATCAAAACATGCTATTGACAACTTACATAATTTTGACTTCAATAATAAAACAATTTTAGACAATGAAATAAATTATAAAAAACGAAATATAAAAGAAATGATCCATATTAAAAAAAATAAAAATACATAAAATTTTCGAACCGACACTGATAATCTTAGTACCGTTTACAGTAATTTAATAACCTAATTAAAAATTGCAAATTTTTACTACCGTTAACAAAAGAAACAATAAACCGTAATCAAATGGTTTTTCCCATTTTTAATAAATGTACCTACCCTCCCTCATAAAGAATCCCTTCATAAAATCAGTCTTGCATAGTTACCACATAGTTAAACATGTAAACATGTAAAAATAGAAGTGATAGTGCTAAGATTTATATAGAGGTATGTCTACTTTTTAATCCTAAAAATTAGTTAATAATCACATTTTCCTGTAATTGTAGTTCTGAAGATGGTTTAATGTAATATAAACCGAAACGTCAACTTAAAACAAACCTTTATTTATTTATAAATGACCTAAACACCCAATAAACAAGACAAAAACTTAAAAGTTATTCCAAATCAAACTCATTTAACCTGCGTTGTTGTGTATAATGTTTCCCATTGTGCACATAATTCGGCGCAATAATTTATATATAAAGAAAGAAGGCTGAAGGCTACTAAAGCGCCCAAGTGACACAGTTGAGTTAAGACTGATGTCAGATTCAGAGTTTAAAAATGCTAAATTCTTAGGAGAATGTAAACAGTACTATAAAAATTTCGTTTATGATGTGAATTCACAAATAATTTTTTTTTGACCAGACTTACCGATCAGTGTAATTGACTTAGGTACATCACTGAGGCGTTTGGGAAAAATATGCGCAGAAAATAATGTTCCGGAACTGTATCTAATTAAAAATGCGAAAAGTACTGAAATTTTAGGAAAAATAGGAGAACTTAAAGAATTAATGACAGAAATAAAATTAAAACTAAATGTTGTTAGAAATGTACAGCGTATAGATGATAGGGAACTAAGGCAAGTGATTCTTAATGATTATCATACATTACCAACTGGAGGACACGCTGGTGTCCAGCATATGTATAATAACATAAAGAGACAATATTTTTGGCCAGGGTTAAAAAACGATGTGATAGAGTTTATTAGGAAATGTGATGATTGTCAGAGACATAAGCATTCGAAATGTGTAAAGCAGCCAATGGTTGTAACCACTACGGCGACTTCAGCATTTCAAAAAGTTTTTTTAGATCTAGTAGGACCACTTCCGGTCGATACCTATACATATATAGTAATAAATATATTCTAACATTACAATGCGATCTTACAAAGTATGTCGAATGTTATGCTATACCAGATAAAGAATCAGAGACTGTTGCAAAATCTTTCGTAAACAATTTTGTTTTGAGGTATGGTATACCAAAGGAAATAGTAACAGATCAGGGAACGGAATTTTTGTCAGAAAGTTTTAAAAATTCATGTAAATTGTTAAATATTAAACAGTTAAATTCAACGGCTTACAATCACGAGACGTTAGGAGCGTTAGAAAATTCGCATAAAAACTTAGGTTCGTATCTACGAATGAAATTGTCGAGAGAAACCGATAATTGGACCGATTGGGTTCCTTTTTGGTATTTTTTCGTACAATAACACAGTAAATTCGTTAACACGTTACACACCTTTCGAACTTGTTTTTGGAAAACCGAGTATAATTCCATCAAATATTGACAATTCCATTGACCCAGTATATAATTTTGATAATTATCCAGTAGAATTAAAATTCAGATTACAAACGGCATGGAATGATGCAAGAAATAACTTGCTAGTATCAAAAGCAAATCAAAAACAGATATTCGATAGAAATTGTAAACATGTTAGTTATAATAAGGGAGCATTAGTTTTACTAAAAAACTCAAGTCAAGATAATAAGTTAGAACCATTGTATAAAGGTCCTTATACAGTATTAGAAGATAGGAATACAAATTTAGTTATATGTATAAATAATAAACTTAGGGAAGTACACAAAAATTTAATTAAACCGTACTATATAAGCAACATTGTTTATAGTTCCTATATTATTATTAAGTAACAATATTAATATGCAAACATATGGATTATAAAAACATAACACATAACAAAAACGTGTGTTAGTTAAAAAAATCAAGGAAAAAGAAAATATTTTAACAAAAACATTTTCTTTTAATTCTCCCAGGGAGGTGTAATGGCTAAATGGCGCCACCAAGTTCACTAGGCAATTGACCATCAGTGAGTCAATGCCGAAGGTGCCATTGATCCATTTATGTTTAGATTAGGAATGTGTTGTTTAATCTATAGTATTATATTATTGATAACACAAACGGTAATTGACCAAGGACAACTACTTGAAAGGTGGTTCCTCGTACATTGTAACATTGTATATATATGAGAATTGAAGACTGATTAAATATATAGTTTTTATTATGTAGAACTAGATACTGTCGTTTTCTTATCGTATCCTGACTACATTGTTACATCACGAACCAAGAACATTACACGCCATCTGGAAAGGACATTGACTTATCATAACCCATAGTGGAAGTTCTGAAGGCTTCGTCAAAAGTGGTCTATTGGTGTTCTAATCTAAAAATACAGGAGACTATCACGAAGATAAGAATGCCGGCAAAGTTACGAGGAATATCTGTGCTCAGATTCCCTCATTACCACTGCGAATTAAACCGGATCGAACTTATATGGGCTCAAATAAAGACAGATGTCGGCAGAAAAAAAAACGACTTATAAAATGGTGGATTTAAAAAGACTGTTTAATGAAGCTATGGGTAAAGTCAGTGCGGAAAAGTGGCAAAAAGTGTATCGATCATGTGATAGAAGAAGAAGCCAAAATGTGGCAGGTAGATATAATAATTAAAGAAATGGTTGAACCGCTTATTATAAACAATATAAATAAAAGTTCATCTTCCGAATCAGATTATGATTAAGCCATAACGACAAAGAATTATTCGATTTTTGAAAATGCTCTGTTTGTAAGACCCTATATTATATCTTGTTTTTATAATTATATTATGTAAAATAATATGACCCATTGTTATTTATTAGTTTATAAACCATAATTTAAGAAAATAGGCATGTTTAAGATTTTTAATTAAAAAACTTACCCAATACACGCTCCTGGCTAAGGGATTTTCCCAATAACAATGGTAAATCCTTAAATATAACAATAGCTTGCCATAAATTCAGGGTGGACCTACCTAAAGAATGCTCATTATTTGGATCCTTTAATGTAAATACAACATATTTTAAGGGATGGTGGTTAAATTGTTCTTAGTACCCTGGAATGCATTTTACATTTTTAATGAGCATTTATTACTTTGCGCCCTTTAAAGATTTATTTATTTATTTATTTATTTATTTGTCTACGTATTACAACATTAACAAGATACAGGCATAAATTACAATATACAGTTAATTAACTTAAGATAACCCTTTTAGCTGTAATTTTAAATTGTACTGGTGTAGTGTTAAAGAAGCTCAGCCTACTGTAATATTTATTAACATTTGCAGAAATTCTGTTCACAGGACAATGTAGTAAGTAATTAGCTCGACAGTTAGGTATGTGCAAAAGAGAGTGACCACGAGTCTGATAGCTTGGGATATGAATGCTAAAAACTTCGAGGCATTCAGGACTTTTGATAACATTATTAAAAATTTTATAAGCAAAGCAGACGTCGTAGTACTCCCTTCTGCAGGCAAGAGTGGAGTGGTTCAAATAAACCCTGACTTGGTCAATGGTTAAATTAATTCTTGATTGATATAGCACATGCCTGGCAAATTTAAGGAATTTCTCTTGAATATTTTCCAATCTGTTTATGTGCACCTGATAGTAAGGTGACCAAACTAAGTTAGAACACTCTAAAAGAGATCTGACCAAGGAGATATATAAAGTATTAACAGCAGTCACGTTTTTAAAGTCCCTGCATGTCCTCTTCACAAACCCCAGCATACGGTTAGCTCTACAAGTCAACCTCTCAAAGTGCTCTGTGAATGATAGATGAGTATCCAAGTACACACCAAGATCCTTCACAACAGACACCTCTCCCAGAGCAATATTGTTGATGAAATACTGATGGGGGAACAAAGCCTTTGATCTACTGAACCTTATAAGGCAACATTTGTCGATATTGAGTGACATGTCGTTAATTTGACACCAATGGAAAACCTGGTCAATATCGTTCTGCAAAGCGATAATATCCTGGAATGATGTTATTCGTGTGAACAATTTCATGTCGTCAGCGAATAGTAAATGATTAGTGCTCAACATACCGCTCAAGTCATTGATGAACAAGTTAAATAGAAGTGGCCCCAGGTGAGAACCCTGGGGAACTCCTGAAGTAGCTTTGAAAGGTGTAGATAAATAGCCATCAATTTTAACCTGTTGTTCTCTGTCGGATAGGTAAGAACTTAGCCACGACAGCAGTATTCCTGAAATTCCATAATTGGAAAGCTTCCAAAGTAGGGTGGCATGATTTACCTTATCAAAAGCCTTGCTAAAATGTGTGTATATTGCGTGGGTCTCAACCCCCTTTTCAAAGGATTTATTGATGAAATCTGTATAAACGAATAAGTTAGTATCCACTGAACGGCCAGAGCTAAAGCCGTGCTGATGACTCACTATTATTTGTTGAAAGGTCCTAGTTAGGACTATTTCAATACAGTGCTCGAAGAGTTTTGGTATTGCCGAAAGAATAGTGATTGGCCTATAGTTCCCAATATCGTTCCTGCTGCCCGATTTGTGAATAGGACATACATAAGACACCTTCCAGATTTTGGGAAAGATTCCAGAGGTTAGTGACTTGAGAAATATGTGATACAATGGAAGGTAAAGAGAGTGTGAACAGTATTTTAACACTCTATTAGGAACCCCATCTGGACCCGCGCTCTTATTAACATCTAGCTCTGCTAAGGCTTTTTCAATAGTAGTGGCACTGATACTGATATTAGAAATAGATTCAAATTAATGAGAAGGGGTATGATGAGCATTGCAGAAGCCTTGGGGGTTGAAAACTGACGAAAAGTACTGGGCAAAGAGGTTCGCAATGTCGGTACCATTATCAGCCTTGACAGTGTTAAGGTACATCTCTTTAGGAACAGCGCCCTGATTGCATTTTGAGCGAACAAAGTGCCAAAAGAAGTTAGAATTATCGTTTATAGCATTTTCAGCGTTGGATATGTAATGGCGATAACAATCTTTAGTAAGAGACTTACATTGTATGCGTAGTGAACGAAAGGTATTATAATCCGCCTCGTTGTTAGATTGCTTGTACCTCTTGTGGGTAATTTTCTTTTGGACTATAAGGTTTTTAAGGTCATTTGTAAACCAAGCTGGAAATCTGCTACCAGATTGGGACCGCTTCAAAGGTACAAACATTTCAAAACAGCTATAAATTACAGTATAAAAGTTATTCAACATTACATCTAGATTATCGTCCAAAATGGATAGCCAGTCGTAAGTTTGAAAAGATAGACTATAGGTTTCTATCCAACTCTACCAAATGGCTAGAAAGCCCAGCATGCCCGTCGAGGGACATTTGCACGATGGTAGATATAGGATACGCAATAGGACCTTACAAAGGGGTTTGGCCTTACTCTGGAGATTAGGAAGGAAGAGTTAATTGATCTGAGGAGCCAGAGGCCGGTCTACGCCGTGGATGCAGTATTTATATTCAATAAAGTGTTACTGCATACCCGAACTTGACCTGCTTATGGGTCCAGTGGGCGGCAATCTGAATACATGTGGGTTGAGTATAGTTGATAAAATTTTTAGATAGTATGATTAGTTTAGCATAAGCTTGTCAAAAATATAATATAACACTATTAATTTTTAGTATTAAGTCCGAAATTTACGAGATTTTAAAAATATTCGTTTTTTTGTTGTGAGCCATGACGAAAAAAAAATACGAAGGGCAATAAATATTTAGTCAATCGGAAATTATAAAAGATGTGGCCCTAGCCCGTCGTAATAACTTCATTTGCAACAGGACAAAGCTCCCGCTCAGAATGTACACACTGTAAGAGCCTACCTAAACACTAATTTTCTAGACCGCTGGATTGGAACAAACACCCCGATTTATCAGTTTCGGATTTATTTTGTGGGCATACCTACAAAATGAAATTTAGCCAGTGCAGTACCTACCAAACAACGACAGATTTAAGAAATCCCTCTCAAAAAGTTAATATTTTAAAACCATTAAGGCCAATAAGAGCTGTGTGCGAATATCTAGTGCATAAAGAAGAAAAATTTTAGCAATGGTTGAAAGAAACGTCAGCTTAGTCAAATTAGGTTTTGTTTTATTGTCACTGTGAAAAAGATTTGGCAACACTGCAAGACCGAACCAAATGGCACAATATCACAAAAGCTGATTAACACCCCGGTTAATTTATCCAGCATATCAATCCACATATAAATGCCAACAAAGAAACGTCCGCGAAATTTTTACACACGTCTAATTAGGTGTTGGTTGGAAAAAGATAGCGTTACATTCGCGTCACATATTAAGAATTGTTCGCACGTCTGCGGTCTCATTGTCTGAGCGCAAACTTTTTGCCGTCGCACCAAGAATTAAAACGATCCTTTACCGCCGTTACTGCCTTTATTAAGGCTACATTTTGTTTTAAAATTGGCACTTTTTGCTACTGACGAAATGGCCGTTGACGAGGTCTACTTATGCAGGAAAGGAATTGCTTTTTATTTCATGCCTGATGACTGGTGGCGTGGTGGCTAGTCTAAGTTAAAGGTAAGTCGCGGACACTGTTAATATTGACATTTGTAAATAAAAACACTTTATTCGGGATAGATTTCCAGATGTCGCTCTCTTCCCGAACTTAGCCCGTATCTACAGGTGTCTCTGTCCCACCAGTATTAAACCTGAATGCCTTTTTTCCATTGCCTCGTCTGTTTCATTCCTCCATGATCGTCCTGGATGTTTTCCTCTGTCTAGTGAACTCCCATTCAGGTACCCGAAATATCCATCGTGTCATTAAGCCTTCTGGACGTCTCTTCTCCAGCTTAAGAAAAGTGAATGCTCTCTCGCAAGAAGTAACTATACACATGATATGCTCACATCATATTTTTTTTAAAATTAACCCGGATGCTTGTGAACGCATTTCTTATAATATGATCCCGTTCTCTTAGAAAATCTCGAAAGAACGCGTACTCCTAACTTTTGACGGAAGTAAAAGTAGTGATTTCTACGGTGTAAACAATTTTATTGACAGAAGACAGATCACTTTTCTTGACATGATTATTTCCCTTCTATGTACCTAATCTTATTCTTCATTCATTCGACTAGTAACCCCTTCATTCCGCATTCCGTCTCTTCGTCTCACTCCACAACTTTTCCTCTAAAATTCCATCCTTTCTAATGCAAGTCCTGGTCTGCCCTAGTCTACTTTACATTTCGTCTTCTGTTGTACCACTTTTTTAAAGTATAAATTCCAGGTAATTTAATTTATTAGTTTTTTATTGCCTAATCTGTTTCTAAATTATGCCTATTCTTTTTCTTCTTTAAATATTCAATGTTATGAGTTCTAATCCTAAACCATATTTTGTGTATTCATCTTTCTAGCTTCGGTAACATAAAACTAAGGTCTTATCCTGTGCAATGACCACCTGATAGCATTTCATTAATCAATATCTCACCGCAGCATATTATGCATTTGTCCTATATACTTCACGAACATCCCCTAGAGCGAAAAGCAAACTTCTGCATAAAGCGCAGCCAAATCTCAACGTCTTATAACCTGCAGCCAGAAATTGACACTGGATCAAATTGTTTTAATTATGTAAATATTTTCAGGAGTAATAAGTGCAGTGATTAATTTTATCCAACAACTATATGCAACAGCGGAACTACGAACTTTCGATATGTAGCGTAAATACGATTCGAAGCTAAACTCGAACCGTAGACTGTTTGTATCGAAAAGTCGATTACAAAAACATTTCGGAACGCGTTCTGGTATTCGCAAATTTAAGCATCGATTGTGTTTGTACTATTTTTGGTTTTACTTATTTACTTAAAAGTTATAATAGTAAAGTTTTCTTCTTGACCTTATGATTTAAATTTTTGTCTTGTTTATTGGGGTGTTAGGTCATTTATAAATAAATAAAGGTTTGGTTTAAGTTGACGTTTCGCTTTATATTACATTAAACCATCTTCAGAACTACAATTACAGGAAAATGTGATTATTAACTAATTTTTAGGATTAAAAAGTAGACATACCTCTATATAAATCTTAGCACTATCACTTCTATTTTTACATGTTTAACTATGTGGTAACTATGCAAGACTGATTTTATGAAGGGATTCTTTATGAGGGAGGGTAGGTACATTTATTAAAAATGGGAAAAACCATTTGATTACGGTTTATTGTTTCTTTTGTTAATGGTAGTAAAAATTTGCAATTTTTAATTAGGTTATTAAATTACTGTAAACTGTACTAAGATTATCAGTGTCGGTTCGAAAATTTAATGTATTTTTATTTTTTTTAATATGGATCATTTCTTTTATATTTCGTTTTTTATAATTTATTTCATGGTCTAAAATTGTTGTATTATTGAAGTCAAATTATGTTGTCAATAGCATGTTTTGATAAGGCTGTGTGTGCTTGGGTCGTATTTCTCATGCTGTATTTATGTTCATATATTCGGTTTTTTAGGTATTGTTTTGTTTGTCCAATGTATGTCTTTGGGCAGTCCAAACAGTCTAATTTATATATTACATTTGCTTGATTTAGTTTAGGAATGGTTGGTTGTAATTTTGTAAAAAAGGTTTTTGTATTTTTTGGTGGTTTATCAGCTATATTTATTTTGTGTGGTTTAAGTACGTTTCTAATTTTTGTATTGATTTCTGGAATGTATGGTAGGGAGATGAAGTTATTTTCTTTTTGGGGATCCGTTTTATTTGTGCTATTGTAAATTTGGTTTATTCTATTCTTAATAATTGGTTCATAAAATTTTTTTGGGTAGTTATTGTTTTGTAGAACAGTTTTCACTTTTGTTATGTTTTGTGGTCTGTTTATTGGATCTGTTAATTTAACCGCTCTATCAATAAGGGAGTTGACAACACTTTTTTTATATTTTTTGGGGGTATAGGAATTGAAGTTTAAATATCGGCCCGACCAAACGGGTTTGGTATACCAATTGGTTGTGATGTTGCCTTCTTCGTCGTAAGATATGTTGATGTCTAAAAAGTTTATTGATCTATTGTTTTCTGTTTCGTATGTAAATTTTAATTTTTTATGGAAAGAATTGAATTTGTTAAGTGTATATTCAAGTTTATTTTTTGGTATGCAAAGAATGCAATCGTCAACGAATCTTATAAAAAAATATGGTTTATAGTCTAGGTTATTTAATACATTTGTTTCAACACAACAACAACACACAACAATTCCACAAGAAGAATTTATTAAAACAACTAATTTATGCTTAACGTCAAATTTCTTTCAATTTAATGACGAATTCTTCTCACAAATTTATGGTGTAGCAATGGGATCACCAATCTCTGCTTCAATCGCAAATCTTGTAATGGAGCTGGTTGAAACAAATGTATTAAATAACCTAGAATATAAACCATATTTTTTTAAAAGATTCGTTGACGATTGCCTTCTTTGCATACCAAAAAATAAACTTGAATATACACTTAACAAATTCAATTCTTTCCATAAAAAATTAAAATTTACATACGAAACAGAAAACAATAGATCAATAAACTTTTTAGACATCAACATATCTTACGACGAAGAAGGCAACATCACAACCAATTGGTATACCAAACCCGTTTGGTCGGGCCGATATTTAAACTTCAATTCCTATACCCCCAAAAAATATAAAAAAAGTGTTGTCAACTCCCTTATTGATAGAGCGGTTAAATTAACAGATCCAATAAACAGACCACAAAACATAACAAAAGTGAAAACTGTTCTACAAAACAATAACTACCCAAAAAAATTTTATGAACCAATTATAAACCTTTTTTACAAAATTACAACCAACCATTCCTAAACTAAATCAAGCAAATGTAATATATAAAATAGACTGTTTGGACTGCCCAAAGACATACATTGGACAAACAAAACAATACCTAAAAAACCGAATATATGAACATAAATACAGCATGAGAAATACGACCCAAGCACACACAGCCTTATCAAAACATGCTATTGACAACTTACATAATTTTGACTTCAATAATAAAACAATTTTAGACAATGAAATAAATTATAAAAAACGAAATATAAAAGAAATGATCCATATTAAAAAAAATAAAAATACATAAAATTTTCGAACCGACACTGATAATCTTAGTACCGTTTACAGTAATTTAATAACCTAATTAAAAATTGCAAATTTTTACTACCGTTAACAAAAGAAACAATAAACCGTAATCAAATGGTTTTTCCCATTTTTAATAAATGTACCTACCCTCCCTCATAAAGAATCCCTTCATAAAATCAGTCTTGCATAGTTACCACATAGTTAAACATGTAAACATGTAAAAATAGAAGTGATAGTGCTAAGATTTATATAGAGGTATGTCTACTTTTTAATCCTAAAAATTAGTTAATAATCACATTTTCCTGTAATTGTAGTTCTGAAGATGGTTTAATGTAATATAAACCGAAACGTCAACTTAAAACAAACCTTTATTTATTTATAAATGACCTAAACACCCAATAAACAAGACAAAAACTTAAAAGTTATTCCAAATCAAACTCATTTAACCTGCGTTGTTGTGTATAATGTTTCCCATTGTGCACATAATTCGGCGCAATAATTTATATATAAAGAAAGAAGGCTGCAGAACAGGTATCTGGTACAAATAAGAAGATCAATATGAAATTCATACAATACATTCCTTTCACCTGATGCACGTTTTGTAAAACTATTTCGATTGAACAAAACTTCAGTAAGAAACCTAATAGATGAATTGGTCCTTTACCTTTCATCAGTGACAACAGTAAGAGATATCCCACCAGAGAAAAAAGTATTTGTAACTCTACAGTTTATGTAACAGGTTCATACAAAAGACGCTTGGGGGAGCAATACAATTTTGGTATGAGCCAAGCATATGTTCATTTTGCAATTCATAAGGTAACGGAGGCCATATCTACACATTTAGCATACTGAAATATTACATTTCCTGTATAGTGGGATATATTACTAGAAGTAGAAATCAAACATTATTTGTTGAGTCCAGAAGCTGGCACACCCTAAGGTAGGTGAAACACATAAGGAGCCTTCTGCTCCGAGTTATTTCAAAACTAAAGATCTTGAGGGCAACATACATATTTAATAGAATTTTACTATTGACCTACACACCTCCAGCCAACCTCACTTTTAAATGTCGAATGGCACTACTGTCTATCGAGGGATACATCGTTTGCGAGTTAGGTGGAAAAGATGTGTGGTAAAACAATAAAAATTAATGTGGTGTAATTGACTTTCAATTTTTAAAGTATTGAATTCTCCAGATTGCAATATATCATTGTAACATTTAGTAATTTTAACTTTTGTCTTTATAAGCCACAGGAATGGGACAAATATGTAATATAAAAATAAACAAGCCACAAAAACATTATGTTTTTAAGGTTTGTTTACGAACTATTTAGTTGATGAGTACAATGATACAATTTCCAATATTTGACTAATGTTTCATTCTGTAATTTTAAGGTAGTTTAAAATTCGAAAAGTAATAGAATATTATATAGCTATAGTATTCAATGAGAAGTAACCAGACAAAAACATCGGACATAAGTATGTCATAGAATTGATGCGTAAGATTATAAAGAAACTGGATCTACATGCAACAAAAAAAAAATGCCAATCAAGGGTTTTGGATTAAACTCGCCAAGATTACTCGGTCAATTCAATCTAGATCCAACTTTTGGTTCTACTCTGAAGTCTGGCTGACAAATATTTCTGCTGATTTTGTTCACAAAACTAAAAAAAAAATTCTTCCCATACAAAATGGGAGGAATGCATATATTTTAAAAATAATTCTTTTAAGTCTAGACGTTTTTGTTCTCTGTTGCTATTTCAGCAATCTGGATTGTTCACTATTGCTCAATTGTACGTTAATGGTGTAATTAGATTTGCTCTTACTAGAAATATGTTTCAAAATTTCATAAGTAATAATATTTTGACAAGAGCTAACCTTAATCATAATTTAACTTTACCTAACACACACTTCAGTGCCACACAGAGATGTGTTTTCTATGTGGCTCCCAAAATTTTAAATCAATTGCCAATGAAATTCAGAACCAGTAGATTTCGAACAATTAAAAGGGATCTTAATGAATGGATTAAAAATAACACTCTAAGAATTAGGAATGCCGTTGCCTTTTTAGCATGATATCTTACCATAAATGTTCTAGTTTAAGTAGGATTTTGTAATCTGTAATATAGATAGACAGGCATTAAGTGTCATGTTACTACTACTAGGTTAATTATTCATAATGATTATGCATATATTTTTTTTGTTTTTGGTTTTAATTTTTTCTTATTGTTACTCAAGAGAAAAATTGTCTCCTTGTGCACACACAGACACACAGTCCATATTGCACATATATTTTTTGTAATGTCACCAATATCTATTGTACATTGTAATAATAAATAAAATACAAATTTTACACGAACAGAACTAGGACGATTATGATAGAAGGGTCGATTTTTGTGAAATAATATGCCAAAGGACTGACGAAGACCGCACCTTAAAAAAAAAATATTTTTTTAGCGACGAGTCAACTATTTTCTTCAATGTGTTTGTTATGCCAATAAAATAATATCCTCATATAACAAAAATAAAACAACGTGGTCTAAATGCAAAAAGTTAAAGGGAAAACCATTGAGTAAAACAGTTTGTCAAATTAAAGGAGAACTACTGGTTATAGATGAAAAGTGTAATAACTTTCTAATTGGAACAGTATCTAATTTATTAAGTACTATAAAACATTATTCATTTCACTGTAACATAAAAAAAAATGATAAATCTATTCTTACAAAACCTTTTACTCCTGAAGAACTACATGAAACATCTCAAAAACTAGAATATAAACTCAGTTGTGGAGAAGACGAAATTTCCACTAGAATATTAACCTTAATATAAACAACATCAAAACTATATTATGCTATATATTAAATAATTGCTTTAAGTTTAGCATCTTTCCGCGACAACTTAAACTGTCAATAATTAAGCCTCTTTATAAAAATGGAGATCCCCATTTATTAGGAAGTTACAGGCCAATAAGTTTGTCGCTTAGTTTTTGAAAATTTTTTGAATAATTGGCAATGTGTAAGAGGTTAATGACCTTTTTCGATAAATGTGATTTGTTTAGTACTACTCAGCACGGCTATTTGAAGGGTAGGACTACGCACGGCAATTTTCCAGTTTACGCGGACTATACTTGGGTTCTTGGAAGAAAGTAAATTTGCTTCAGGGTTATTTATAGACCTTTCTAAGGCAAATGACTGTTTAGATCGTGACTATCTTCTCAAGATGCTTCAATACTACGAAGCTCATGGAGGGGGGGGGGCTGTGCGGTGGTTTACATCATATCTCTCAGATCGCAAACAAAAGGTATTAATCCATAAATCCAAAAATTTTAAATCCATCTCACTAAATAATGTTGTAGGATTTCCTCAAGGTAGTATTATAGGACCATTATTATTATTGTATTTTTAATATGTATAAACGATTTAAATTCAATAATTGATAATGAAGATAATGCAATTACGAGTTTTACAGATGATACAAATTTATTGGTAGGAAAACAAAATGTCGAAGAATAGGTCCATGATAGTAAAAATTTGTATTCAAAAGCAAAACAGTGGTTTGAGAAAAATAGATTAGTTTTAAATTATGAAGAAACTAACATTATTACTTTCAGTACAGATAGAACGGCTGAACAGAAACCAGCAAACATATGCATCAATGATAAGGATGTTAAAACTGTAACAGAAACAAAATTTTTGGGTGTTATTATTGTTGAATTCCTAAAGTTATCTTAAGATATTCAGAAACTGTCACAAAAATTAAATCAAATATGTTATGCTATTAGAGTCACAAGCAAAAACTTTGATGAAAATGTCCTAAAAATCATGTCCTATGCAAACTTTCAGTCGTTTATCAGATATGGTATCATTTTTTGGGGAATCGGTTCTGATTCAGAAATAATTTTTTAAATACAAAAAAGGGTATTAAGGATAATCCTTAAAAAGAACTTCAGGGATAGCTGTAAAGGGGTTCTTAAGTCAAAAGGACAATTGACTGTGTGTGGCATATATTTATTCGAATGCTTACTGTACCTTATTTAAAAACAAGAACAACTTCTTGAAAAACACTAAATACAACACAACATATGATACTTGATACTAGAACGTTGGATATACATTATCCCATACACAGGTTGTCTATGACAAATGACGGAAAACAAAGAAACTCTTAGTACATCAGAGTAAATCTATAACCTTACAGGCTTGAAGACTATTTTAGTATGTAGGATAAGTAATAGCAGAGAATTAATAGTAGGAAGGAATAAAAGTTGCAGTGACGCTATTTCATTTCATGCTGTTCTATTGTATGTACTGTAAAGATATGCATTGTAATTGCTAGATCTGAAATAAACAGTTATGTTATGTTATGTTAACAGGCACAATTGTAGATATTGGGATAATAAAAATCCGCGAGCTTTTCGGTCATTTTCAATTCACTCAGAATATTAACGTTTGGGCAGGCATTCTTGGAGACATTTGAATTTTCTATAAACTACCGACAATTCTTGTGGTTTTCTTGTTTTATTTTTTTCCATCGGTGTTTTTAGTGTGTTAGGACGTATTTTTTAATAATTCCTAAACTTATTATTGTTTTGTTACTTGTCGGTGGTTAAAATATATTTGTTTAAATGTCGGAAACTTAAAGGTGGTACATCGTGTGCTTACCGTGGGTGTCCCAACTGAACCGGCAAAGGAATTTCATTTTTCAGATTTCCAACGGATACAGGGAGGTATGTTAAGAAATAGTTAATCTATTTATATTAAATATAAGTAGTAACCATTTACACAAATTGATCATTACAAAAAAAATCCTATTAAATAGACAATGAATAAAAACAAGAATACCAACCAAACCAACAATTTTGTATTAAAGCAAAGTTGGGTTTATGCAACATTAGTTTATCGTATTTAACTTTGTAGTAGTTTGTTTTCTTTAATGATCTTAAAGTTAACTGGAAGTCAGCATGCTTTTTTACGTACATAAGGACTGGGCATTTAGCTATATGAATAAGATGCAATAAGGTTACACAAAAAAGGCCTATTTGCATTAAAAGATATTGAATATTTAATTAATTTAATCATATTTTTAGATGTAAAGCCTGGCTTGTTGCCCGTAACAGGACCGATTTTTTTCCGTGTAGACCGTATTCGGACATACATTTTTATTCTATGTATCATATTTTTTACTGTGTAGCTGGTGGTATCAAGGTCACAGAATTTGGGTACATAAACATCAAAGAAGCCGACAAAGCTTTCGCCTCTTATTAGTTGGGTTACTCTTTGCTCCTATTCCCAAAAATGCCTAGTTTTTAAGTTATTTTAAATGTTTTTCATTCAAAAATTTAAATAAATATGAATAGTATTAAACATGTGGTTTTGGAATTTCTGACACATTTACTAAATTATTTCTAAAAAGAAAGTATTTCTAATTAGGTGTAGTTTGCATAATATTAACAGAATTAAATAAGATGTCAATTCAATTGTTTAAAATTAAGCGAATTAGACTAGCCAGGAAGGTAAAAAAAAGCCACAAATATAACATTATTTTTTACATTTATTAAATATCTGTATAAAAACTCCAGCAAAAAATATATGAAAGAAAGCGACAATACCTCGGGATAAACTTTAAGAGCCAACGTGGACGCTAAGAAATTTCTGTCTAATTTCCTCATATGAATATTCTATTGGCCTTCAAAGCCCATTTTCCGCTTCTCATTGGCTGAATCAGTTAGAAATTGATATCCCCATGTAAAACTTGACCTATTGCCAGTATTTTTCATCGCTAGTAGCATAGCGCCGATACGGCTTCGCTCTGTTCTTATCTATACTTCGTTAAAAAGAGATAGATGCGGGAGGGCTCATGTCTGCACGAAATCGTACTCGGCGGCATCTGGCTTTTAAGTTCCAAGTAATGCACTCGCCGAAACCTCACATTTTAACTTCCAGTGCATGCCGTGTAGAAGCGGCATTTTTTGGTGGAGTTTTTATAAAAGACGGAAATGTAAACAATAATGTTATATTTGTGGCGCTTACTTGACACATAAAATTTAAAATACCTGGAATAGGGTATATTTAGAAAAAAAACACAGATTATCTCTACTATAAAAATTATAGGTAATTTTTGAAAAATCTGCATAAATGCAACTTGAGCCAGAAAACGCGTGAGTGCACGAATGCGTTTGCCTGCTCTAAATTGCATGAATGCAGATTTGTCCAAAACAACCCCTAATTTTCAATGCAAGCATTATATTCGTAAGATAATTTCATGAACCAAATTCGTGACACCTCCAATAGGTCAAACTTCCACGTCATTTTCCCAAAACACTAACTGGTGTTATCATAGAGGTACAATTCCGAATTATAATATGAATACAGGATGATTTACCATAATGTCCCACCCCATTAACTTTTTAATTTATCATGTTAGGTAAAAATAAAAAATATTGGCATGTAGGAGATTGGAAATACTTTTTGCAGGGGTGTCCATAAATTTCCTTAGTCACTTCTTTCATTCAGTTCTCGAGATAAAGTTAAAAAATAAAAATCGAAATTTTTAAAATTATTGAACATTTTTTAACGTATTACTTTAAAACTTGGTACCCGGCGGTTCTCTGGGATGCGAAACCCGAATACGGACACCTTTTCACTGTAACCATTATAGGACGCTTCACAATGTACTTCTTATGGTTTAGAATGGCCATAACTTTTTTACCAGTGTAGTTTTTTCCTTTTTCTGTTAAGGAACTAATGTTTTGAACATTTTAAAACAAAAAAGGTACTCTTGTAAAAATCCGCTAAAGTAAGCCATTTTTGAAATATTTTGGTTTTTAGTGTTCGATGCCGCACCGGAATATTTAAATTATTTTGAATAAAAAATTTCGCTATTAGTAAATTTTCGGCAGGAAAAGCTGTTTCACTTGGGTTAGTTACAGCAAGTTTTGCAGGAAGAATTTGAGTATTGATTTTTTTTAATTAAATGAGGAACAGTTTTATTTTAAAATTTTATACTAAAATTTTATTAGCATAAACTTTTAGTAGTTGTTCAAAATGACCTCCGTTAACATAAGTACAAAGATTAATACGACGTAAGAAGTTTAAATTTACACTCGAATTTACACTTTGCATTAATTCCGTATCGTTCTTTAATATGTTGACTGCATTTTGAATTCTTCGTTTTTAAATACCCCCATAAAAAATAATCCAACGGAGTCATATCCGGTGAGCGTGGCGGTCACTTTACAGGAGCGTCATTTCCTCTACCGATCCATGTGTTTGGATACTATCGATGCAAATAATTGCGGACATTTAAACTAAAATGTGGTGGAGCACCGTCATGCATAAACCACATAATAATATCTCGTCGAAGTTGTAATGGCAAATCTTCTAATAAATGTGGCAGCGTATTTTGTAAATGTTCTAAATAATCCACACCATTTAGTCGTGGCGGTTAAATGACAGGACCCATAATGAAATTGCCAACCATTCCTGCCCACACATTAATTCTAAACGTATGTTGATAATAAGTGACTTTCGTGGTATGCGGGTTTTCAGCAGCATGAACATGTTCGTTACGTAAGTTGGTTACACCACTTCTTGTAAAACATGCTTCGTCAGTAAATAAAATGTGCTTAGCAAAATTCACATCCTGTTGTCTTTATTTGGTAATGAATCGACAGAAGTCCAATCGTTGATCGAGATACTTCTACTTCTAAACCTAAGCGTCTGGTGCTTAATTTTGGATCTTCAGCAATTATTTCCAAAATTTGTTCCTCAACCTCAGGAGTCCTTATTGCACGTTGCCGCCCATAATTGGCAGTTAAAGGAGTGAAGCTACCGGTTTCGCGAAGACGTCTCTCAATAGCAGCAAATGTTTGATGGTTTGGTATGCGCCGATTTGGATATCTTTCCCAGTATACCCTAACACTTTCGCGGCCATTTCCTTCACAATACCCAAAGGCCCATAGCATATCGGTCACTTCTGCAGAACTGTATCCTTCAGCCACCTTTACAGTCAATTTAAAATTTAACTAACACGTTTCAAACACCTTATTTATTCTCGCATTGGCAAATTCTTACTAAAACCCTTACTGTAAACAACATAGACTGATTGCGAAAATTCCTAAAATACGAAAAATGTTTACATTTAAATAGTCTGGCGCAAAAAAAATTTTTAAAGGTGTTCATCAAACAGGTAAAAAATCCGAGAATTTTTGGATGTGACACTCCAAAAAAATGTCTAAAAAAAATACATTTTCCACTGCTAATTCACTGACCACATTTCATCCTCAAAGATAACAGCAAACATTTTTTATTCAGAATAATTTAAATATTCCGGTGCGGCATCGAACACTAAAAACCGAAATATCTCAAAAACGGCTTACTTTAGCGGATTTTCACAAGAGTACCTTTCTTTGTTTCAAAATGTTCACAAAATTAGCTCCTTAACAAAAAAAGGAAAAAACTATACTGATAAAAAAAGTTATGGCCATTCTAAACCATAAGAAGTGCATTGTGAGGCACCCTCTAATAACCACAATGAAAAGGTGTCCGTATTCGGGTTTCGCATCCCAAAAAAACCCCGGGTACCAATTTTTAAAGTAATACGTTAAAAAATGTTAATTAATTTTAAAAAATTCGATTTTTATTTTTTAACTTTACCACCCTGTATCTCCAAAACGGAGCAATTTCGGACTAACGTAATTTGCTTTAAATCGCCTTATTTTGGCCTCAGGAACATGTGCTCAGATTTTGTACAGACCTTTCAAAGACAACTTGTATAAATGCTAGTAGTTATATGACATCCAAGATGCCACATGTAAATATTTAGACTCAGTTTAGGCCCAAACAATCAAATTTTAATATTTTATGTAGGCCATAAATACTCAGAAAACCATACTACAGTAGATGCTTATTGCACGGTGCGCCAAACAACAAGACTGGCTTCCAACATAGGTACTCAAAATGTTTAACGGTCTCTTTTTTTTACGTTTTTTGACGTAAGCAAAGCATTAGATAGGGTCTGGCATGACGGACTTATTCTAAAGTTAATAAGGTCAGTAGTAAAGGTGATTCACTCATTTTTGACATACAGAATTTTCGCGGTTTCGTCTGAGAATGCGATATCGACTGTGTGACACATCAGAGCCGGAGCGATATCCCTAAATTCGCTGAAACACAATTATATCTGTTTGCTGACGATACTGCGATCACCGCCACCGCCAAACAGCCAAGGTTGGTAGTCTCAAAGCTGCAACGCCACATAAGTGGTTAGACAAATAGAAAATTTTCCTAAATGACGCCATAACCCAAGCCATCTACTTCTCGAGGTCAACATGTAAATTCCCCCAAACCAGACTTCAAGTCAAAGACACCAGAATAGACTGGTGTAATAACATCAAATATCTGGGTATGTCTTTCGATAAGAGGCTGGCTTGGACCAATAACGTAGACCAACGCTTAAAAAAAGCGAATGGTCAACTCGGCGCCATCTACTCGCTCATCAACAGTAGAAGTAGACTAGACTTACTAACAAAGACATTGCTGTAAAAGACTATAATTAGACCTGTACTTATTTATGGTATCGCCTCTTGTTGCACCGTATCTAAGTCAACATTCCAGAATATAGTACCCAAAATTATGACCAACGTTTCACGCTTCACGATGATACATACACTACATAATGACCTACAAATGCCGACAATTATTTTGAACATATTGACAAACTTATTATCAACTCAGGCGCGGATACAGGGGGGGGGGGGGGCAATGGGGGCAATTGCCCCCCCCCCCCTGAGACCGACCAAAGCACATAGGTAACACGATGTATACAAGCAATAACCAATAACAAGCTCTAACCTGTTACAGAATAGATCTACCTTTTAACCTTTTTGCAATAAATCCACCTTTTGACTTTTTTCCTTTTTTTGCATAAACTTTAAGAAACAAACAAAAAATTCCCTTCACCAACTTTGCACCTGGGTTCACGACTTGAAAGTCTACTTTTAAACCTTCTGTACTCTGTACTTTAAACTCTTGAAAGTCTACGCGCTAACCACTAGAATATTGGTATCCTTCCGCAGTTCCGCAAGTTAATTTGAATTACTTATTGATGCGGTCCCAGAGCTACGCAAACTGTCGCAAACGCAAATTCTCAACAGCTTATAGGGTATCTGATATGGCAACATTGGAGAAAATCTGTTTACATGTCGATATGTCGTTTGTCACTTTTCTTTTCTCGAATTGTCGAGTGCATTGCATTATTTCTTAATTTTTATAACATAAGTGCCTTATTTATTACATACCTACATCAAATAAGTTGAATTAGTAATTAGTCATGGTAAGTAAACAGTAAAAGTAAAAAAGTATGCATTGAATTATATTGAATATTATTGAATACATAATAGGAATGAATAGGGGAATTACGGGGGAGATGGACGGATGGACCAGTGCGGTGTTGCCGTGTTTCCTAATATATTTACAAACGGCCAAATTCTTAATAGCTGCATCTATTTAATCTATTTAATTACGTTAGTGTGGTAGTGTATATATTGTCCACGTAATTATTGTGGTATGCATAGATACGTAACTTTCTGGACACACATATTTAAACTTAGTGTAATGAAAAATGTTTGTAACCAAGTTTGATTTTAAATATTACCTACCTAATTTCTGCAAAACGTGTAGATATGTTAAAAAAAAATATATACTTAGAATTATTATTTATTCTTTATCTATTAACTAACATTTATTTTATAGAACAAAAAATAAGGAACACAAAAACAAATCAAAATAATTTGCAATTATAATAAACTTTAAAAAGTACTTATTCTTGTAAACAACTTGAATGAAGATAAAAAATATACATGTCGTATTGTATATTACAATAATTGAACACTAAGTAATCATTGGTCATCATTGGTTTCTAAAAATTACTTTGTATAACGGCCTAAGCTCACATCATACAGAGAGGATTTTGTGTTGTATTTTTTATTTTTCCACTTGAGAACCAAGCACCATGATTCAAAAAAGGGCGTGGCACCCAAAAAATTTTCGCCTGCGGCGCTATTTTTTTTGCGCCTTCGGCGCTTTTCCATTTTGCCCCCCTCTGGACCAAATCCTAGATCCGCGCCTGTATCAACTACTACAAACGGACGGACGTTTCTCTGAATCCTTTGATCATATAATCGCACATCCATACCGAGAGACTGGCTCACTTCTGCCCAGCCTCCCCTTCCTCCTCCATTACAATAAACCGACCGAGAATGATCTCCAAATAATTAAAAATACACACTTCTCTGCTGCTGTCTATAATCCCTCCTACCTCAACAAGATACGAATTTGAAGATGCAGCATTAAACCTATGCCAATTCCCGCTGAGAAGCGTACCTGTTTACAAATAGAAATTAATAGTCCCGACTGATTTGAAGAACGAACATGATCCTATACTACAGTAGATGTTTTAAATCGTCAGGGAAGTCAGGAACGACTGTGCCACCATACTCGTTGAGACAAAATATCGACAGGTGTCATTTTACAGAGCTGAAAACTGATTTTTTAAATACTCTGGTCATTCCTCTTTAGAAAAGGTACTCTACATTTGTTTCGAGAAAATTAGCCGTTTTCGAAGAAAATACATTTTTTGTATAACACGTTTAAGCATTGACTTTCGAAATTTACTTTATAATCAAGTTTAATAACATAAGTTTACATTAAGTTAAGTAACACAGTAACTAATCGAATAACAACATAACTAATAATTCGCATTCAAATAATAAAATTTGTCATTATTGCATCTCATTAATGCTCACATGCATCTTACTTATGAACAAGCACTCGGCCATTGTGTGGATGTAAGAAGAATTTATTCTGATACATTCCCAAATCGAAGTGTGCCGCATAAAAGAACCATTGAAAGGGTTGACACTTTGAAAATCACTTTAACGCATGTATGTTAAAAATATGAAAGATTTGCTTCTTCTTGTTTAATTCAACAGATTTTCGAAATGGGCGCCCTGTACCTCTATACATTTCCTCAGCCGACTGACGTCATCTCGCTGTACTTGAAATGGTGTGTTATTCTAGATCTTCCCTGGTGTGAGCTGGCGTAGAATATACAAACCTCTTTACATTTTCCCATAAAAAGAAATCCAATGGAATCATGTCGGGCGACCTCGGTGACCATAAAATAGGCCCACCTCGACCTATGCATCGATTACAAAAAATGTTTGATGAGTGCTGACGAAGTAAATCGTTAAAATGGGGCGGTGCACCACATCTGATTTCTAATTTCTAAAGGCACATTTTCTAATAAACCGCTTACGTTTTGTTGCAAGAACTGCGAAGACATGGCACCATTTAACCCATTAGCGCCTGAATTTTCGATTTTTCGATTTTTTAGTTTTTAATGTTAAATTATTTCTTTAGAGGGGCCTTCTAACAAAAAAGTATTAGGATGAAATCCCATTTAACTTATATTTTTTGAAATATAGTCCGTTACCATATGGTAACACTAGGCGCATGTACTCCCAATTATACATACAATCTAATAGTACCTATAATAGGCAAAATAGGTGATATAATTTTTTTTAAAATGAACAAGTGAACTAATAAATATAATAAGTATGGTTACTAGCTTACAAAGAAATATATTATATACACTAGCGGGTGTGAAATGGGACAAAGCAGTCAATACATAGGCCAATTTCGCATTTTGAACACATTGTTCTTACGACCGATGTACAGGAAGTGTTATTACATCTTCTTCTTTTCTTTCCCTCCGTGTGTTTTACTAGATGGCCAGTATTGTCAAATCTAAGATCCGCAGATACTCGACTTCCCACAGATGCTGAAGGTGAAGCTGACGGTCTTCCAGCCCCTTTGCTTGGAATTCCATATTTTTTTAAATAAATATTGGCAATTTCCCTTTTGAATGTTAATTGCGAAATTTTGCATCTCCTAGCTTTGTTGTATAACACCCAGCTGTTTTGTAGAGCGGCATCAAGTAACCATGTAAAAATGCACAATACCATTTTTTGCCACGTATGCCTATTCTATAACATGCTATATTCTGGTCCATTTGGTCCGTACCTCCCATAAAATTATTATATTTCAAAATTAGCTGCGGTCTCGGAATTTGAATACTGCGCTTATCTTTCTGTGAAAATCTTTTCACCTGCGTAACTTCCTTGGTACCACAGAATCACGATATCATGGTTACAACAGCGTTGCCCATCCATCTGACATAAATTAGACCATCATTTTTTTCAATAGCTTTCTCAAAATACCCCCTCCTCTAGGAATACGGTTTTCGCGATAAATCCTCCTGGATAAATCGACCTCTACAAATTCATCCTGGATTTGATCGTAATTAACACCAATTCTTTCATTGTTCGCTAGACGTATTTCTGCATTTGCTCGTAGCTGCGTGGATGAAAGGTTATCAACTAGCCTGCAAATTTAAAACTGAGTATTAGCAATAAAACACCTTGTCCGTGTGCATATTTACGTTTCCCATACAGCTAGGGCGACAAGGAAAAGGAGTGCTCCGTTGTTCATTCCGTTCCCTATGACGTGAGGGCGACTTGTCGCCCTGGCCGTATAGGCGAAACGTAAAAATGCTGCCCGTGTCGCACATAATAGCCATGTACCTACTTATATTTATATAATATACATGTACTAATAAAGCATATAGATTTCAGCAGTACTTACTCGCCTTCATCCTCATCCGCGGAATCTTTGTCAGTATCCACATTTGGTTCCGGAGGCTCTACAAAAATGTCTCCGTCAATATCCTCACTATATGCCATTTCAATAGCTTCTGCAAGTGAAAACCCCTTTCTGAGAATAAAACATAAAATTTAGGTATGCTAAGCGCCTAGCGTAACCATATGGTTACACCCATATGGAAGCTACTGCCAGTACCCTTAATGTGTGTTCAATAAAGAACGGTCCAATGAGATGATTCCCAATAACACCCGCCCACATTTTAACCATCAACCTTTGTTGGTGCTTTGTCTGTACTGTTGCATGAGGATTTTCTTCATGCTAGATATACAAATTATGGCAATTTATTAATCCGTCTCGGGCGAAACCGGCTTTGGCCGCGAACAATACAGTACTATTAAAATTATGATTTTGCCTAAATCGTTGCAAAAGCCAATTTACGTAGTTGACTCTTGCAGGATAATCAGCGGGAGACATGGCATAGACCTTTTGGACGTGATAAGGATGTAGCAGTTGTTCTCAAAGGGTCTCATGAACAACTCATTTTGTCGCATGAACTTGGAACGACAGTTTTCTTCCACTTACACTATTAGAGTGAGAGAGGTTCCTCCTCTAACTGAAGGTTCCTTGCTCTTCTTGGAGGCCCTTCTCCTACCAGGATGCGGCAAAAGCTTTCTTAAAATGGATTAGCAAAAGATTAGCTACTTTCAGCAATTTTTAATTTTACTTTACTTCTTATGTGTGTCTTTTAAGCTACGATCAACCCTTTTAAAAGTTCTTCGCTGCAGTGAACGTCGATTTGGAAATGTATCACAATAAATTCTTTTCGCCTTTACACAATTGCCGAGTGCTTGTTCATAGATTAGATGCATGCAGCATATTCGCTATAAGAATAATCCCCATTACTTAAGGCTTATGTGCTGAATCAATTAGACAATTTAGAAAAGTGATGTCAATACCACATTATTAACAAAATAAAAACGACTGTGGAATAAGTAGTAAAATTCTGTATCTCCGTTAAGGGGCGCTTATTATATTCCGTTCCTATTTACTTGGCATAGCAACGTTCTTTTTTGGAAACTTGACAGACTGACTTTTGTATTATAATGACATATTATGTCAATTTCTTGCCACGCTTTCGGACATAAAAAACCAAACAAATTATTAAATGTTTCAATTATATACAGGGTGTTTCAATAAAAACTCCTAGGCCAATTATTTCGAAAACTATAAGTGACATGTAAATTCTGTAAACGCCAGCTTTTAGCCTCTATGATTGGCTTCACAACTGTGTAAAAATGCGTTTAAATAATACAAGATGTAGGTGGCGCCATGGTGCAAAGAATTTCTTCGATGACAGGAACTTTTAAATGTTGTGGTTCTTAAAGATAATTAATTTTTGATCAAATTATGTCTAGGCGCAGATGAAATCACTTTATCAGAAAATGTATTTCTTATCGTTACAGCAATTATTTACCATACATGGATTTTTATTCTAGTTCGGGACTAGGGCAGTTCAAAGAATTCTGACGGAAAAACACAATACCAAGAAATTACAAGTAGGCAGACCGAAAAAGACTGAGACCACATTTTAAAGACAGACCTGCAAAGACAAGTTAGGAAATAGAATTTAGAGGATGAATATTTTAGTTGGACACGCTACTGACGACAAATTTGAAATATTGTTTTTCATATTCCTTTAAAAAAAAAAAAAGAGAAATTGCAAAATGGTTCTTTAGCCATGAGAAAAATATAATTATGGAACTTGTTAAAATCTGTATATACCATAAAGTTAAGTAATAGACAAAATTTTAAAAGGACATGGACACGAAGTGCTCAGATTATCTCCATATCAATGTCAATATAAACCCATTGAAATAGCAGGGGGGTTTTGTAACAACTTTTTCAATAGATATAATGCTCGCAACCAAAATCCAACGATACGGTTGCGAGGGTATGGCGGCGGAATATGCACATCAGGTATATTGATAAACTTTTGTACACCTTACACCTTACGTATCACAATAAATTCCTTTCGCCTTCACACAATTGTTGAGTGCTTGTTCATAGATTAGATGCATGCAGCATATTCACTACAAGAATAATCCCCATTACTTAAGGCTTATGTGCTGAATCAATCAGACAATTTAGAAAAGTGATGTCAATACTATGGAGGGCTTTAGGAAGGAGACCGATCGCAATACATCGATTCCGGTCCAACTTTTGCATTGCTTCAAAAACTGCCGCCAGGGTCGCATTGTTCCATTATCATAGCAAATTTCATGGGTTCTTATGGGAGAATTAACTGTTTTATCGAAATTAGTTAATTTAAACAGTCTACAGACCGAGATATGTGTGAGAGGCGGGTGCGGGATACTCCCTAGATACATAATTCTAGCATGCAAAAGGGTGTATTGCATTTTAAGACACTGTATTATTATTACCAGGAGGATTAATTTTTTCAAATACTGGCGGTCTTTACTCTTTATAGACACTCAAACAACTTATTATTTGGAAAGGAAATAATTACACAATCTGCACGTTACTAAATATATATTTTTTATTTAAATTCAAACTAGAAATAAATTAACATATGTTCATTATAGGTAGTACGTACACCTTTTAACAGACCTGAAAAGAAGAAGATTCTTAACTTATTTATTTCCCAACTAACTTTACAAAAGATTATAAATGGGGATTTTAAAATTAAATTGAAAAGAAACGTAATAAAAATTATAGTATACATATATATACTAACAACTAACTATAAACTTTTATTATTCTATCATATATAATAATATATACAATAGGTAGATGTCTATAATTGATTGTTTTCTAAAATTGTAGGTAGGTATAATATAATTAGGCGCCTTGAATGCATTTTATGGTTTTATTTTGTAATTTTTTAAAGGATTAATATTCGACGAACTGGCAAACTGATATTAAATATTGAAATTTTGAGTACCTACCCACCTATATTGTAAAGTAAATATTTCTTAAAAGTTTTAAGGGGACGTAAGTAGGTACCTATTATAATATCTTAATTTGTATAAAATACCAATTAAAGGAGAAATATTATTTCTTAAATTATTAATACCTTTTTAAAGTTAGTTTAACAGTTCGTAACAATGAATAAATTTTGATTAACATTATCAAAAATTTGGTTACTAGAAATACGTCCATTGTCGGATAATCTATCTTTAAGATCTATGATGACCGTCTGAGATGATGACAAAATCAAGGATAGACGACACAGACAGACGAGTAACGAAAGACCACTATTAATAAACAATATTGTGATTCTTTTGTGGTTTTTGCTTACCTTAGAGGCTTGAAAAAGACTAGGATTTTTCTCACCACGATTTTTCCTGAGCTTTCTATCAGACGAATAACTAGTTTTACACCCCGGCACGAAGCAAACGCTACTTGTAAAACATTGTACGCCACTCATTGTTTATATTAATAACGCAAAAAAATGATTCCAAAGCTTATTTTTCAAGATATTCGAAAAAAATACCGCACTCGCCTATCAAAACCTGCAAAAAATATATGGGAAGCGTGCAGTGGCGCCCTCGACGGCCAACTAGCGAAGTAACGAAAAACAGGGACGTAAATTTAAAATTCGGCCATATTCGATCGGCCTCCTTCCTAAAGCCCTCCATAGTCAATACCTACCACATTATTAACAAAATAAAAACGACTGTGTAATAAGTAGTAAAATTCTGTATCTCCGTTAAGGGGCGCTTATTATATCCCGTTCCTATTTACTTGGCGTAGCAACGTTCTTTTTTGGAAACTTGACAAACTGACTTTTGTATTATAATGACATATTATGTCAATTTCTTGCCACGCTTTCGGACATAAAAAACCAAACAAATTATTAAATGTTTCAATTATATACAGGGTGTTTCAATAAAAACTCCTAGGCCAATTATTTCGAAAACTATAAGTGAAATGTAAATTCTGTAAACGCCAGCTTTTAGCCTCTATGATTGGCTTCACAACTGTGTAAAAATGTGTTTAAATAATACAAGATGTAGGTGGCGCCATGGTGCAAAGAATTTCTTCGATGACAGGAACTTTTAAATGTTGTGGTTCTTAAAGATAATTAATTTTTGATCAAATTATGTTTCATGAAAATTTTTGATAAATCCAACATGAACGGAGATATTTGGGGTTAAGTTTTTTATTAAAATAATTTTAACGAGTATTTTAATTATAAATATTTTTAATATTATTATCCTTTAGCAGATTTTAATTTAATTTGGTAATGATAATTTTAGTGATAAAACGCTCGTGTAGCGCTAAATTATTACGTCCAGTGACGTCTCAGGAGACGCCTTAACAAATAATATTGGCAAAAAATAAGACGCCATTGAGTTTTTGGTAATTTTTATATTTTTTTCGGATTAAGCAACTAAAAATAGCCTTTTATGTCTGTTAAATTGTTTTCATATCATGCTTCGTTTTCAAGAAATAAAAATAAAAACAATTTTATTGCATATGCATTAAGAAACAAAACCATAAATTATCGATACGTTGTATTTTTCGTTGTTTAAAAGCAAAGTTAAAACATTAAAGATAATAACATAAAATTAAAAGATGTTTTAAATTTTATGAAAGAACTGATGAGAAATTATACAAAATTATTAATGAAAATTAGAACAATACCAAAAACTAACTAATGGGGTCGAATGAGGTGTTTAATATTATTGCCGTTTTCATACACACACATAGCAAATCGATATAATAATTCGGTTCTGCAAACTCTCAATAGTGCATTTCGATTAATAATGGCTATAGTAGCATAAATTTTGTTGTAAAGGTCAGCCATGTCTTCTATTGGTTCCTTGTAAATTTCATTTTGTCAGTAGCCCCATAAATAAAAGTCCATTGGGGTGAGATCAGGGGACCTTGCTGGCCATCTAAGATCCCCATTTGTGCTGATCACTTTTCCTGGAAACGTCACATTTAGATGATTTATAACGATATTGCTATTGTGTGCTGGGGCACCGTTTTGATGAAACCACATAGTATTTACGTCAATTCCTACATTTTGTAATAGAAAGGGAGATCGTTTTGCAGAAATTGTAAATAACGAACTGAAGTTAAATGTTCATGGTACAAATAGGGCCCGATTATGTAACCATTTACAATACCACACCAAACATTTACCCCAAATTGTGTTTAAAATTTAGTCTGTCGCATCCAGTTAGGATTTTCCCGGGACCAGTAGCGACAATGATGTCTGTTAATTACTCCATTACTGTAAAACCGGGATTCGTCACTCCACATAATTTGGTTTAATAAATTTGGATTTTATTCAAAAAGAATATGAAAATATAATCTTTTGGTTGTAGATGATGCACTAAATGAATCTTGTATGGAAAAAAACCCATTTCCTTTTAGGATTCTGCGACATGAACTTACTGTAATATTAGTTTCATCTTTTAATTTTTGTAATGGCGTTTGTGGGCTATTTTCTACTGTATGTAGGACTATAGCTACATTTTCGTTATTCGTAGCCCGCTTCTTTCTTGGAACCTTTTCCTTTTTAAAGCCACCATATGTAGCTAAGTTGGTACACAAAGCTACAAAAGATTTGCGATCGGGCGTTGGTCTATCTCGAAAACGAGCTCGATAGCAGCGCACAGCTTCTAAAGCATTTTGATGGCATTCTCCATACACTAAAAACATGTTCAATTTGTCTTGATTTTGTATGGTGAACCATTTTTATTTTGAAAATGTAGAAATTGCAAATTCTGACACTGACACTGGGTGTTAATAATGTTAATTATTTAATGATTTTTGTTTTCCAGAGATATGCATTTTTATTTCTCGAAAACGAAAGCAAGATATGAAAACAATTTAACAGACATAAAAGGATATTTTTAGTTGCTTAATCCGAAAAAAATACAAAAATTACCAAAAACTCAGTGGCGTCTTATTTTTTGCCAATATTATTTGTTAAGGCGTCCCCTGAGACGTCACTGGACGTAATAATTTGGCGCTACACGAGCGTTTTATCACTAACATTATCATTACCAAAATTAAATTAAAATCTGCTAAAGGATATTAAAAATATTTATAACTAAAATACTCGTTAAAATTATTTTAATAAAAAACTTAACCCCAAATATCTCCGTTCATGTTGGATTTGTCAAAAATTTTTATGATACATAATTTGATCAAAAATTAAGAACCACAACATTTAAAAGTTCCTATCATCGAAAAAATTCTTTGCACCATGGCGCCACCTACATCTTGTATTATTTAAACACATTTTTTACACAGTTGTGAAGCCAATCATAGAGGCTAAAAACTAGCGTTTACAGAACTTACATGTCACATATAGTTTTCGAAATAATTGGCCTGGGAGTTTGTATTGAAACACCCTGTATACTCTTCATAATTTTCTAGGCGCAGATGAAATCACTTTATCAGAAAATGTATTTCTTATCGTTACAGCAATTATTTACCATACATGGATTTTTATTCTAGGTCACTAGGGCAGTTCAAAAAATTCTGACGGAAAAACACAATACCAAGAAATTACAAGTAGGCAGACCGAAAAAGACTGAGACCACATTTTAAAGACAGACCTGCAAAGACAAATTAGGAAATAGAATTTAGAGGATGAATATTTTAGTTGGACACGCTACTGACGACAAATTTGAAATATTGTTTTTCATATTCCTTTTAAAAAAAAAAAAGAGAAATTGCAAAATGGTTCTTTAGCCATGAGAAAAATATAATTATGGAACTTGTTAAAATCTGTATATACCATAAAGTTAAGTAATAGACAAAATTTTAAAAGGACATGGACACGAAGTGCTCAGATTATCTCCATATCAATGTCAATATAAACCCATTGAAATAGCAGGGGGGTTTTGGAACAACTTTTTCAATAGATATAATGCTCGCAACCAAAATCCAACGATACAGTTGCGAGGGTATGGCGGCGCAATATGCACATCAGAGATATTGATAAACTTTTGTACACCTTGTGAACAACTCATTACAGGAGACTGGACAGAACATAATCCAAGAGGATTTCGAAAATGTTCCTCCTTTCATCAGGTAATTTGATTCAGAAATAGTATCTGAAGAATCCAATGAGGGATCTAATTCTGCAGGTAAAACGATGGAAGCTGAGTAAGTTTATATAGGACTAAACAGACAGAATTTTTGTTATCAGGACTTCATAATTAGTTGTATTTTTATACATGGTAAAAAAATGGCAAGCAAATAATATTTGGAATGGATGAATGGATGATGGAATTAATTAATGGTCGTTTTATTTATTTTTTTAAAATACGAAAATAAAATTATGATTTGATATCTAAAAAAGAAACAGAGGTATCCAGTTATTTTTGTCAGTCTGACAAATTTTTGATTTACCACAATCTATTACATCAAATAAAAATAATAATTTTGACACCGCCAGAGCAGTTTGGTTTTCGATCTGCTCAATACGGTGCGCCAAACGACTAGACTGACTTTTAATATACGAAGTGGTTTTAACAGACGATTCAGGACGGAAGCGGTGTTTTTCGACGTCAGCAAAGCATTTGATAAGGTCTGGCACGACGGAGTCATTTCAAAGTTAATAAGGTCAGGAATGCCAAACTACCTAATAAAGGTTATTCATTCTTGTTTGACAGACAGGATTTTCGCGTTTTCGTCAGAGAATGCCATATCGACTGTGCGTCAGAGCCGGAGTACCGCAGAGATCCCCCCTTGCGCCGGTTCTGTACAATATCTATACCAGCGATATTCCTAAATTCACTCAAACTGAACTATACTATTTGCTGACGATACCGCGATCACCGCCACTGCCAAACAGCCAAGGTTGGTAGTCTCAAAGCTACAACGCCACATAGATAAATGGAAAATTCGCCTCAATGACGCCAAACCCCAAGCCATCTACTTTTCGAGAGCCAGAAGCAAATTACCCCAAACCAGATTGCAAGTTAGGAACACAAGACTAGACTGGTGTAATAATGTTAAATATCTGGGTCTGTCGTTTGATAAGCGGCTGGCATGGAAAGATAACGTAGGACGTAGACCAACACTTAAAAAAAGCGAACGGTCAACTAGGTGCCATCTACTCACTTATCAACAGTAGAAGTAGACTAAATTTACGAACAAAGACTTTGTTGTATAAGAAAATTATTCGGCCCGTACTTATTTACGGTGTTGCCACTTGGTGCACCGTAAATAAGTCAACATTTAGAAAAATTCAGACATTTCAAAATAAAGTGCTCCGAATTATGACCAATGCTTTACGCTTTACGATGATTCATACTTTACATAATGACCTACAAATATCGAAAATCACTGAACATATTTAATTATTGACTACTACAAACGGAGGGACGTTTCCCTGAATCCCCTTCCCAGTAAACACAATTACATAGTATTTACTTAAAATTTATATTACAATCTTACAAGTTATGTAACATTTTTATGTAAATAACTGATTTAAAACTCATCATTTACCATTGCATAATGTCCGCGATTATGAACCTCCTTATGATGTAACTATGATATAAATATGGCTACTTTAAAAAGCCAAACGTCATAATTGTTATGTAATCTGATGTAAAAGTTATGTCAATTTCATATACTCATAATATATGTAATATATACATATAAAAACTATATTATTTTCTAAATTTGTGCGGTATTATCTATGTTATTATTATATAAATATGATACCTCCTGGTATGTACAGTTTTTTTTTTAATATGTTGCACCCTATATCTTGACGGGTTGTCTTGAGAACCAGAGAAAACTTTAAATACAAAAGTTAGAGGATTTTTTTGTGTATTATCTTTTAGAGTTATTGCAAAAAACAATTTGCATCTTTTTCTCCACTTTGCGATGAACTTTTGTTTTCTGTAATAACTCTAGAAGATAATACAGTAAAATTCTTCTAACTTTTCTAATTAAAGTTTTTCACTGGTTCTCAAAATAGCTCGTCAAAATAGAGTGCAAAATATTTTTAAAAAAACTGTATGTACAGGTGGTTTATAAGAGGACAGCATGCCCTTTTCTGGAAATTATAAAAATTAAAAAAAGAAAAAACCAAAGTTCTGATTACTTTTGATAATAAATGTATTTCGTTTTGTATTTTTATCTGTCCAAATAGAGCACGAGCCATTTGGTTTAAAATTTTCCTACTTACTTATTTAAGCTTAGAATTTAAAAAAATATATTACTTAATTATTAATGAATATATTTTATAAAATATGTCGTTTTGTAGTTCTTACAGTTTTTAATTTGAACTTACTAACCAAGTTGTATAAATCTTGTAGTGTGGAGGCATGTATATTTTGTAAAGTTTGATCAATTGAATCATTTGTTGTTGAAGCATCTGAATTTAACGTTAATGTCTGCACTGATGTCCTGCCGTGTTACAGCATTTTCTTAAAAAAAAAACAAGACTATTTCAATCATTTAAAAATCAGGTTGGCAAGTGTTATTACCAAGCTGTTTAGTCACTATTTAATTTTGCCAGGATAATTCTTTATAGCACAATTTGATAATAATATAAGGAATGGTCATGGATATCCTGCGTCAGGAGTCTTCTTTTTGTCTTTCTTTGAGGTTAATAAAATCCTGTAGCATGTTTATACATTCTAATAAACAAACAATTGAGAATCATACTTACCTTGAGGGAAAAATATGGTATATAAAGAATAGAAGAGACAAATTTATACCGCACAGCACATTTTTAACATGCACCCAAGTCAGATAAATATGAAGAAATTGCTCCACTTACGTGATGACGTTGAGAGGTTTTGACTTTTGACAGTTCTATCCGCCCCCTACATTAAGCGACGGCAATTTTAAACAAAATATTAGCGATGTCAAATTTATGAGGATGCTATGTAATTTTATTTATGTAAAAATGAGCTCTTAAATTTATGTAATACAGAGGTTTAATGGTGTACACTGGATATACTTTTAATGTGATGCAGGAAACATTAAAATTACATAATTTCTTTATATTGTAATGATATTAACATGACTAAAGTTAAATTATGTAAACATTTTTATTTAAGTTTATATCATAGCCACGGATATTTGACCTACCTTAAATTGACATAATTCTGTTATGTTTTAGTGGTATAAACATAATGTAAAATAAATTAAAGTAAAAATTGAGTTTCAAATTTATATCACAGCGAGGTTCACGTAACCAGTGTGTTTACTGGGTTATCACATGATCACACGTTTACTGAAACCTACTCAAACCATATAAAATACCGAAAGACTGGCTCACTCCTCCCCAGCTCCCGCCTTTGCCGCCATAGTTTCCATCCAGCAATGGCCAAACTAACGATATAAAAGTAACCTCTTCCTCGCTTCCCCCCCCCCCCCCTCCTCTACCCCAATAAAATGTGAATTTAGAAATTTTAAATCAACCCATCTGTTCAAGATCCGCCCAGAAGCAACTCTGTTTGAAAATTAGAATTAAGGTCGAGGATCGATTCAAGAAACGAACATGATCCTATAGTAATAATTTTGACGTTAGTGTCAAATTATATACGAGGGTCAGTCTGTCAAACTTCCAAGGATGACGCTACGTCAAATAAATGTGGATACATTATACGGTATGCTGTATAGGTACCTACTGTATATAAAGCGTGAAACTGAATAATACAATTACCGCTGAAATTTATTCACATCGGTTTGGATGTACTCAGCCTGCATTAATGCTTCAACGGCCTATTGGCTTTCAGTCCATTTTGGCCGGATGCTCGTAATAATCAATCCATGGTTCAATAGGCGAAATAAAAGGATGTGTTCGAAAATAAATAATGAGATATAGAGGCAGGTATAGTGCGCATAACGTTCACAAGTTTATAAAAAAAAAGCAATTATTTTGATATTTCCAAAAAAAAGCGTGTTGTGTTCAAGCTAAAATTATTAATGCTAAACAAGGTGGCTACATCGTACTTAAAACAAGTAATAATAACAATAATGTAACAGAAGCACAGCAAAAATGAATATGCCGTCCTTAACAGGATGTTTCCAATAAATTTTATGATTCGAAATTGTAGCCATCACATTGTTATTAGCTAATAAATAGCTGCTTATTAGTCCGAGTAACTTCTTAAAGTATGTTTTGACTTGAAAGATGTAACCTAAGCGATTTTAATTGATTTAATTCGTATTATTAAAGTAATGGAACGTAAAAAAGTACCTAGGGTCAATTTTTTAAGAGGAGCACTTTAACGGTAGAAGAATAATTAACATATTAAAAGAGATGAGGATCACAAGTTAGGCATTCACTGTTAGAAAATCTGATGATAATTATTTAAAAAACTGGGTCAGTTTATTATACCTATTTTGTGTTTTGTAAAAAATAATGTTCAAAGAATAACTTTTTTTGGACGGTAACGAGTTCAGGTAAGAACTAACCCATATATCGTCCAGACCAACCCCCAAAAATTTTAATGAGATATATACCTACTGATTCCATTGTAGGCAGGGACGGGTAGGGAAAGAATTCTACATATTCTATATACTATATATCTTACGCGTAGAAAATTATTTTTTTGCACTAACCAGTTTCTTACATTTTCTAAATCTTGAGGTGCAGAAATTAATTTATTTATATTATCGGCCATTACTTTTGTTTAAATGTTTATTGAAGCCATGAAAATATATTATTATAAAGTACCAGTTCTTATTACACACAGTGTCTAAAACAATAAAACAATCGCTTAAGTAACGATTAATTATTAAGTAATTAGTATTTAAAAAGGTGGTGTCAGCACAGGTATATTTTTGAGCTTCTTTTTTATAACTACCTGCTATTTTTTTTTGGGAGTTTCATAACGGGCGGCGGAACTTTCGGCCCCATATTGGGTAAGGTACCTGCTAGAAATTTTAGGTCAAGTAATCTTGCAAGAAATTTCGGCCCCAAACATTGCAGGTAATGCGAATTGAACCAAAAAGGTGGATTAGATGCCGTGTTAGCGCTGTTTAACCAATATAAGTCTATAAAACCGCATTAGCCGAGTTGCAGGTCAAAAATTGAGTTAGTTCAGGTTAGTTGCATTTTCATTTTATAAATGATTCAAAACACAAAAGATCATAAAAAAATTAAAATGTTATAACGTTAGACCATTGGGGCCGAAAATGCCTGTAATAAAAACATGACCCTTCCATCCCGGGGCCGAAAGTTCCTGTCAAAATCGGGCTGCTACCTGGCCGGGGCCGAAATTTCCTACGCCCTTCATAACTACGGTACGAAACTTCAGAGGGTGATACATAAGGTCGTTTTAAGAAAAAAAGTTCCTATGAACATATGTCCGGAGTTGCTTTGTTTCTGAACTTTAAAATAAAACTGTCATAAATATGCTTAAACCGATTTGGTTTAGTTATTTGAAGTAATAAGGCGCTTATTTAGACCTAACTAGATTGAAATTATTAGGTCCAGTGGCGTCTCAGTGGGCACCACAGCCAATTATTATTGAGAAGAGAAACTACGCCACTGCCTTTTTTTTTAGTTTTTTATTTGTTCAGATTAAGCAACTACAAATACAACTTTTTGGTATCTAGTGCTTTTCCATATCTGGCTTCGTTTGCGAGAAAAAAAAATCACTTTACTTCATTCTAAAGGCTATCCATGGACAACATAAAATAACAACCAAAAATAAATAATAAACAATTCGACCTTATAGTAAATGAGGAAAATGTGCACCTTCTGATAAAATGCACGACTGGTTTCAATAGGTTTACTTTGATTATCACATTTTTGGCTTACCACATCTGCTATTTATAAGAAATTATTGCCAAGGCCAAATGAAGTACCTACTTACCTGCTTTGGAGAGCAGCTGACAGTGATAGTATTGTCATAGTATCAGTAAAATTTAGAGTTGTCAATTAGCAGTGATTCCATCATGAACAATTTTACTAACGCTGAAATGGCTGGCATGCATTTTATTTATGGATTAGCAAATGGAAATGCGGAAGAAGCACGGAGAATTTACCAGGACAGATATCCTAACAGACAGAGTAATCCCATGTGCTAAAGCTTTTAGAACGCTACATGCAAGATTATGTGAAACTGGGAGTTTTAATAAAAATACAGGTGGTGGAAGACCAGAAACTGTAACAACGCCTGAACTAGAAGAAGCTATACTTGATGCGATAGAAGAAGATCCTTCAAATAGTCCCAGGAAGATTGCACTGGAGCTTGAAGTCAGCCCAAAAACCGTTTGGAAAATTCTAAATAGAAACCTCCTGTACCCCTATCACATACAGGGGGCCAAGATCTACTAAACAACAACACACACAATAATAATTTTTTACCAAATATTTTAGTTACGGACGAGGCCAATTTTTCACAAAATGCTATCATAAACTTTTACAATGACCATTTGTGGGCCGACAAAAATCCCCACGTTATTAGAGAAAGTCATTTTCAGCAACAATTTTCGCTCAACGTTTGGGTAAGAATTATTGGTGACTACCTAATTGGCCCATTTTTTTTACCGCCAAGATTAACAGGTGAATCCTACACGGACTTTTTGCGACACCATTTACCCATTTTGTTAGAGGAAGTACCCCTACATGTAAGAGTCAACATGTGGTTTATGCACGACGGGGCTCCAGCTCATTTTAGTGTTCTTGCTCGTCAGCATCTCGACATCACCTACCCGTGGATGTGCAAGACCTCAAAATTGGCCAGCTTGCAGTCCTGATCTTAATCCTTTAGATTTCTATTTATGGGGTCTTGTTTATAAAAGTCCTGTACTAGATGTGAATAACTTGAGGAATCGAACAATTGACAATTACAATGTCATAAGGAATACTCCAGGTATTTTTGAACGTGTCAGACATATCGATTGCAGTCGTGCATTTTATCAGAAGGTGGACATTTTGCTCATTTACTGTAAGGTCAAAATGGTTTATTTTTTATTCTTGGTTGTTATTTTATGTTGTCCATGGATAGCTTTTAGAATGAGTAAAAGTGATTTTTATTTGTTTTTCTCGCAAACGAAGCCAGATATGAAAAAAAACACAAAAGACCAAAAAGTTGTATTTGTAGTTGCTTAATCTGAACAAATAAAAAAAACTAAAAAAAAAAGGCAGTGGCGTACTTTTTCTTCTCAATAATAATTGGCTGTGGTGCCGACTGAGGCGCCACTGGACCTAATAATTTCAATCTAGTTAGGGCTAAATAAGCGCAATATTACTTGAAATGACTGAACCAAATTTCAACCAAATCGGTTTAAGGATATTTATGACCTTTTTTTTTTTAAAAACTTTAACGCCCTGTATCTCAGAAACGAAGCAGCTCCCGACATAATATGTTCATAGGAACTTTTTTTCTTAAAACGACCTTACGTATCCACCCTATGAAGTTTCGTACCGTAGTTAGGAAACATCCTGTATAGTTATGTGTAACTTACATATAATAAGGGGCACGGCCCCATATCTTCTTGGTAGTTAGTCCAACCATTGCATTGCAACTTTGGCCTAAATTTGAATTTTCTATAATTTAAAAATTTTGCAAAAGTTTTTTCTCCTTCGATAAAGTTTTTTTTTTAATATAAATTTTCCTAAATGTTACTTTATTTCCTAAGTTCACGTTATTTAAATATGTTTCTCATTAATTAAATAAAAATAATTTTCCACACCTACAAATTTTATATAAAATTTTCACTTTAATTAAAATCTTTATATAACCAACATCTTAACATAAATCATATGACTACTCGTTACACTTCATCTTCAACTTTTTTCGTCACTTTTTTAAGTTGTACTCAATAATTTGAGACATCTTTTTATTTTTTAATCAACTTGATATTGGGTAAGTCTCTTGTAACGGAATGAGAAATCAGCTAAAATAGGGCTGTGATGTGATCCGATATCTGCTCCTGGATAGGCGGCAACTCTGGTAATGCTATTTTTAAACCTTTGATTTATTAAGGCGGAGAATGAAGCCAGATGGCTCCATCTCGTGGTGCTGGTAAAGAACACCAATTCTTAAGCATACCTGCGCCCTCTGACATGAACTTACAAAGCCACAAATATCAGAGGATCTCCTGCAAAGACATTAAGTCACAATTGCAGGAGTCCTCGCTAGGCAGCGCTATACCCAATCTGGGCGTCGGTTTAGTAACCGAAAAACTTAACAAAAATCAAGGGTTTGCAACCTATAGTCTCACTGACGAGCTGTAATACAGCGAAACGCGTCTGAGGATGGTTCTGGCAGAAGGAAAATGCAAACCTGCCGGTTATTTCCAGGTGTAGAGACGTCTGGGATGTAGTTTGTAGAATGCATTTTTAATAACGAGGTTTTCCTCTCGGCAGAACTGCACCAACATATTACCGCGCTCATTTCTGTCACCAAATCCAAATCTCTAATCACCAGGATAATCTCTTTAGATTCAAGGGATCCGATCACTTCGCGAATTTGCTCGTACATTTGTTCAGCCTCGTTGTCTGGTCCGTCCGCCGTAGGTCCGTGCACGTGAATCAGATTGATATTGACTGGTTTCGCCTGGAGCTGTAGGAGTATAATTCTGTCTGAGTAGGCTACTACGTTAGACACATATCTCTGAATTTGGTTGGTCAATATAAAGCCCACTCCATTTCTGTGTTGGCGATCTTCATTTTCCGCATAGTAGAAGGTTGCTTCATTTTTTTGACATGAGCCACTACTTGGCCATCTTGTTTCACTTATTCCGACAATGTCAAGATTCAGTCTTTTCATCTCTTTTATGGCATTATCAAGCTTGCGCGATGCAAATAGAGTTCTTGTGTTCCATGTTCCTATGCGTAGTTTCATTTTCATCGTTTTCATCATGTCAAGCCGGGGGATTCTTGGCACCCTCTGGTGATTTAACACCTGCCCTGGACTGAGGGCCAAATTCCTGTGGTTTCCTGACGTTGATGAAATTAGGTGGACAAAGGTTGTCCTGGGAAGTGAATAATTATCAGATAGTTTCCCGTTGCTTTCCTGATATATATTTTTCAGCCGCCTCTAACATGAGGAAACAGACGCTGTTTGCTGCCGCCCACTCTGGGTCAGACTCAGCATTTTCACCATATCTGGTTACCCTCACTTGGTTTAGCCTGTAGGTCAATACAGTTTACCAGGGTGTGGCGCTTGGAGCCAGCAAGTGAGAGTTTGATGTCTCGTTAGTACCAGTTATCTGCACCTCCGCCAGTCTATGACTCTTGGAGTGACCGTTCAGAATATAAGGTACTACTTCTCCGACACATACCCTACACCCTATAGGGTATATAGAAGACATGAAAAAGATAAGTTCATATGATCATGGCTCCGGAAACGCTTCCTCGGGTATCTAGAGCCCTTTGAAGATGGCCTTTATAAACTAGTTTTCATTACGTAGCTCCGGACATAAATACTGTTAGTAAGTTCATCTATGTGAGCCCATTGGCACAATGTAATCTCTAACCAGAGGCGTGCAAACCAGGGGGGTATTAGGATAAATTTGACCCCATTCCTCTAAGGCTTCAATTTCTTGCCATTTTGACATCAGATTAGGATTTTCCTATACCTTTTACATGAAAGGATACTCTTTATAAAAGTCGCTAAATGTCACCGTTTCTTCGGAATTTTGCTGAAAACAAGTTAAGATACAGAAATCAATTATTGAAGTCTGAAAGAAATTAGGTCAAAAGAACAATGTGGTTTAGTACAGATATCAAAAGATAAATATTTAATATGGTAGGTAGTACAAAAGAAAACTTAAAATAGTAGTTGCTAAAAATGCCTGCCACCACGCTCGATACATTTATTGCACCTACGCAGCATATTTAAGGTGACGTGGTTAAAAACTTCAGGCACGGTTTGGATTACTTCAGCACTTCAGCCGCAGCGGAAATTCTAGTCGCCAAATCATCTTCTTACTCGACTGGAGATTCATAAATGACACTTTTCATATCCCAACAAAGAAAAAATCTAAAGGTGTTAGATATGGAGAGCGCGCTGGCCAGGTGACAGGGCCTCCGCGGCCAATCCAATGTCTTCTAAAATTTTCATTTAGGTGCTCGCGGACAAGAAGTGAGAAATAAGCTGGCGCTCCATCATGTTGGAGCCATAAATTCTATCGTATATTTAGGGGCAGATCATGTAACAATTCTGGCAACACATTTCTTAAAAAATTAAGATAAATAGTACCGGTTAAACGAGGAGGCAACATGATCGTTCTGCAACAATGCCGGCCCACATGTTGACCGAGAACCTATGTTGATACCTCTTTATGTGAACATCATGAGGGGTTTCCTCAGCCCACACATGACTATCTCGCGAATTAAAAATGTCTTCTTTTGTAAACACAGCCTCGTCAGTAAAAAGTACATATTTTGGAAAATGAGGTTCTTCTACACCGGTCAAGGAACCACTGGCAAAATCCTTCGCGGGGCATGAAATCATTTGGTCCCAATGCTTGCACTTTTTGAAGATGGTAGGGGCGAAGAAGCAGTTCATGAACAACATCCCATACACTGGCATGATGTACATGCATGACACTGATTTTTGGCGACCTTGGCGCCCTCTGCTTTCTGCACTTTTAGTCGTAGCGCATAAGATAAATTGTGAAGAATATTGTTTCCTAAATATTTGTTTACAAAACATTTCTCTGCGACTTACCGTTTTTGCGGAAAATCAAGTCAAAATTATTTTTGAGTTTCCCACAAGCGCCCAAGGAGGGGGGGGGGCGACAATTTTGTTTTATACTAATTACATGCCCCCTAACCATTTATGAAATAAAATCGCTTATGATATTTTTTTCCCGTAAACCCTTTTTTCCATAACAGATTGATTGTACTAAATAACAAAACATGAGTTTAGACCTAGAAATCGACAGGAACAAAATAGGGGAATCATGGTGTCTGATATCTGAGGATTATATAAGAAATTTAGTTCTAAGTATGCCTCTACGACAGTGGTTCTTAACCTTTTAGTGACGAGGTGCCATTTGACAAAATTTCTGTTTTGCCATGGGCTACCAACTGTTTAGAGATAATATACAGTAAATGTAAATGATTAGAAGGTTGTTCTATTTATAAATAAAACACGCATATAATTGTTCAAAGCCACAGTATTTTAGTTTCTTTACGACAATTTTACATTATAGAGATAAGTATATTATTTTAAAGAAATTTTTGTGACTGCATACTATTTACTAACTTCTGAATCCTTGATTCAGTGTTACTTACAGTCAAACGCATGTCGGCACTGGCATCCAACCGATTTCGGTGATTGTTTTTAATTATCAAAAGCGTCGAGAACCTCTGCTCGCATAGATATGTTGATGAATACAAAGTTAAGTGACGTATAGCAATTTCTCGAATCTTTGGGAAAGAAATTGCCTTTTGGCTCCAAAAATCTTCAAGATTAATTCCTATCTCGAATCTATCCTTCAAGTTACTTTTGTGTTGCATTTCAATTACTTCTTCTTGAATTTCATCAGGCACCTCGAGAAACGTTTGCAATGAAAGGATTGCGGATTAGTTTCCGAATACCGTTGCCCTCGCAGTCAGGAAAATAGCGAGTGAATTCACTTTTTTAAGTTTTTCAAAGAGTGTAATATTATTTTGTATTTCTCCTTGAATCTCAGCACACTGTCCGTCAATAATCTGATTCAGGGTATCAAACGCAGAAAAGTTTTCTCTTTCGACTTTATTGATCCATAGCTCAATTTTCGCGATAAATGCACTGGTTTTATTTTTATACGAAAATATATTGCTGGTGCCGTGTAACTTCAAATTTTCTGACCCTTGCAGTTGAAGGTTCAATTTATTTAGTTGTGCGAAAAAATCGACCAAATAAGCAAAACGTATTTGAAATTTGGACCCACAGAACTGATCCAGCAACTCTTTGTTCTTGTCAGTTAAGAATGATTGTACTTCCTCTCTCAGTTCGTACAACCTTGACAACATGTTTCCTCTGGAAAGCCAACGCACTTCCGTGTGAAAAAGCAGAGTTTCGTATTCAGAATTCATATCAGAGCAAAATTGTTTGAAGAGACGAGTGTTCAGTGAACTATTTTTAATAAAGTTAACTACTTTTATAGCGGTTTTAATCGCAATAGCGAAGCATTCCGGTAGCCAGGGCTTGACGATCAATAACACAGTGTGTCGTAATTAGAGCTGGAATTTTTGTTTTCATCAACGTTGCAGGGCCAGAGCTAGAACTAAGCATTGCAGGAGCACCGTCCGTACAGAACCCCGCAAGCTTTTGCCAGATAAGTCTATGTTTCTCCATATATAGACAAATTACATCCATAATATCTGCACTTTTCGTCATCGTTCCCAGCTCTTGAGAAAATAGTAACTCCTCTTCAAACTTTTTATTGTCATTCAACAATCGTATAAATACAAGTAATTGACAACATTGTGAAACATCGGTAGATTCATCACATTGTAGCGCAAAATCAGGACTACATAGGAATATGAAAAATTTCCGATAATTTTCCCGTTGCCATAGGTAACGTAAACAAAAAGAAGACTTCTAATTGGCTAAATATAAATGTTCAAAATTTTCAAGGTAAAATTGTAACAATAATCAAATTAACATAAAAACATTAATTTCCATAGCAACGATAACATGGGTTGAGGTGTTGCTTATTATAGTCCTATAGAGATAGAATATAAAGAAAATTTTGTTGTCCCAGTTTTTTTGGACGCATATTTTTAATTACACTATCGGACATAAGTATTGCAACAAATTGAAAAATCAAAAATTTGCATAATATTTAGCGGACCAACGAGGGCCTGTTGTAAAAATCACAACAACATTGTTTTTCGAGTTGGCCGTGATCATATCTGACATAACAAAACATTATTCCATCAACAATTACGATTTTATAATTTGGCGTTCAGTAATTTGCTGTTTTTTAAACGACAAAAGTATTGCAACAAACATATTTTATTGCATTTGTGTAGTGGTTTTGGGAGTAAATCCTAGCTTGCAACTTAAAATTTGTTAACGCCAGTTCAAAGAAGTATTTTTGGAAATGGGAAAAATAATTGCTGTGTCCAAAGATTTAAGATCACGAATTCTAAGAGCTTTTCAAGATGGTGAAAAACAAGCTGCTATTGCTAGAAGGTTTTTGTTAATTCCCAGTACAGTTTCACGGATAATCTCATATTTTAATGAAAGACATCATTTAGATACTATTGCCAAGTCAGGTAGGCCAAGAAAAACACATGTGCGCACAGATAGGTTAATAAAACGCATTTCTGAAAACGATGCGTGGAAGTCTGGTCCTCAAATCAAAGCCGAAGTACCTGATATAAACATTTCCTGCAGAACGATTCAAAAAAGGTTAGTGCAGGCAAAGTTATATAGTAGGAGACTAGCAAAAAAAAACATTAATTTCTGCCAGAAATAAAGCTGCTAGGCTTGCATTTGCACGAAGGCATATCGACTAGACTGCCGCTGACTGGAAAAAGGTTCTTTTTAGTGATGAAACACGTTATAATATTTTTAATTCTGATGGCATGAGACGAGTTAGAAGACCTGTAAACCAGCGTTTCAGTCACAAGAATGTAACGCCTATAATAAAACATGGCAAAGGTAGTGTTGTTTTGTGGGCTTGCTTCTCGTCTGGGGGGGATTGGTCCTCTACACTTTATCGATGGGATAATGGACAGGTTCATGTACAGAAACATTATGGAAAACGTTATGCTTCCTTTCGCAGAATGGGAAATGCCCTTAGGGTTAATTTTTCAGCATGATAATGATCCGAAACACACGTCAAATCATGTGTAAGAGTGGTTCAGACAGAACAATATTAGAGTTTTAGACTGGCCTGCGCAATCTCCCGACTTGAACCCGATAGAAAACCTATGGGAAGAAGAGGAACGACGAATAAGAACCGAATTATTTCCCAATAAACAAGCACTGATGAATAAAATTTCAGAGGTTTGGAGAAACTTGCCACTTTCTGTCTTAGAAAATTTAATCAACTCCATGCCGAGAAGATGTGCCAAGGTTATAGCTAACAATGGATATGCTATTGGTTATTAAACTTGTGTATATTTTTAAATGTTATTCTTGTTATTTTAGCGTGTTTAAATTGTTCGTTCTTTGTTTATTTAATCAGTTAACCTTAATAATAAAAAATATTGCAATACTTTTGTCGCCACTGTTTCTTAATAAATTACTCTGAGAATTATTTACTGCATATGTGGTTGTAAATCCTACTTCAAAGAAGTTTTTGTTTCATTATCACAGTCTCAACTATTAAGAAAACGACACTAAAGTTTAAAGAAATATGAAAATGTTTTATTAATTACAATTTAAATTTGTTTTCAATTTGTTGCAATACTTATGTCCTATAGTGTATATTCACTATAGTAAATTTTGACACATTGAGATCACCTGCTATTTTTTTTCAATAATTTCCCGAAACATATTGCCGAACTATAATTTCGCGCACTTTTTCATCTGGTTGGAACTCCGTGATCTGTTATTTAAACAAAGTGCATTGACACTAATATCATAAAAATGCATAAATAATCATGTATAGTGACAATTGGCAATTGCTTTTCAAAGCTTGCTTGCATTTTTAATAAACAAAAAAGACCTCATTCGAACAATATTGTTAAATAAACACTAAAATTATTTTCAAAACTCATCAGACTAATAATAATATCAAAATATGGGATGAAATATTGTTTAAAATATGATACCCCAGTAATTATGTTTATGTGAAGTTTTTGATATGCAGATGTGGTACTTAAAAATAATTTTAGTTATGTATAAATTGCCCGTCCGAACATTTAGTTATTAGGAGCCGTATATTAAGCATACTCTCTCTAAAAGGTCTATACAAAATGCGTTAAAGGTGCTTTAAATCTCAAGAAGTAAGACTCAATTTTTTGATAAGTGAAAGGGTAACCGTATAACAGGGGCTGGTCGGAATGCAAACGTTCTCGAAAACACCTTCTCACTTAAAAACTAAGAAAGCTGTGACAATTCTGCTTGCGGCATATTTTGTTTCACGAAAAAGTAGCGAAGTATTGTAAAAACCGCAAGTCTCTATCTTTACTAGTTACCAAGATGCCCTGCAATTACATCGAAAAGTAGACACCCAGTACATCAAAACTGTAAAAAACAACACAGTAAAAAATATCCACCTGGTAAAAATCATTTCAAGAGTGCTAAAAAAACGAGTATTAATGTGAACACCCGGATCAACATAGTTTACCACATTTTTACACTCATATGGGACCAAAGTTGTTGTATTAAATTGGCCTATGAATTTAACTGTCTAAAAAATTAATTTTGTTGAATGGGTTATTTATTCCATTTTACACTTTATCAGGAAAATTAAATACAATGACAATCAGGGCCGTAGCTAGGCGTTACCCATGGGGGGGGGGGGGTTTAGGTAAGAAAACTCTGGCAATTTTTTAGAATTATTATTAAAATTTACGGTGGTTAACAATGTAGAACTGAACATTCGTTGTTATGGGGGGGGTTTGAACCCCCTAAACCCCCCCCCCCCCCTTATCTACGGCCCTGAATTAATAACACTAACACCATATTAGCGTGTAAATAAATCCCGCTAGAAGGTTATTTTAACACATTGAGTGGAAAACTTATTCTTTAATCGTTTACCCGGCCCCGTGTGAAATTCTAGGAATTGACAGATGACGCCGCCGGTACATGCAAATTCAACTTTCAAGTCAGTCTGATTCTGCTCTTTGAACGTGATATAGAATAATGTTATATTTAAATTAAAATATAGAAACAAAGCAAAGTGCCAAATTAGAGTACCTCTTATAAGGATCTTGTTAAATTGGGTAAGTATATTAACGAAATTTAACAGAAACCTTACTAATAAGTACGCCATTTTTAAGAAACTAAGTAGGTATTTACATTGCTACAGTTTTCCCTTTAGCTTTTAAATTATTCTGATATAACCTTATAATATACAGTGTGTCCACGTAAGTTGGCGGCATATGGGAAACTTCTTTATTATTAATTTTACGAAAAAAAGTTATTCTTCATAAAAAGTTCTGCATGGTCCAAAACCTAAAATGCAACCATCAGATGTTAAATTTTTTCAGTCATATACGAGGTTTGTCAAAAAATGTGATTTTTGCTCTAGAGTAAAGTACCTTTCTTTTTGACAATATCGAAAATTGTTATAAAGAAAAGATGTTTAGAATTAAAAATAGCTTTCAAATATTCAACATTGTTTATTTACATTAAAAAAATATTCTTTACTACATTTTCTCTGCGATTACGTTGGAAATTTAAGTTTGCACATTAATGCATTGCATTTATTAATTATAAATTTGATTAAACAATTATAAATAAAATTTTAAAAACAATTAATTATCTCTTAATTTTTATCGAACACTGATAACCTTTAAGTTGTTTAATCACTAGTTTGAAACGTTCTAACGATGCATTTAAATGAATAACAAGTTGTATGCATAATTTACTTTGTTACAATAAATACTAATGCATAATCACTATCTTCAATTTACTAATGCCTCCACATATCCTCCATTTCTGTTTATACATGTAACAGTTCTATTACAAAATTCTCTTAAGACATTGCTAACCATATGGGGGTTATATTACGAATCGCTTCTGCAATTATTCTCTCTAAATGGTCAACATCTTGAAATGGCTTTTGAAGGTAAACTTTTTGCTTTAAGTAACCCACAAGAAAAAATCGAGTGGGGTTAAATCTGGAGACCGCGGAGGCCAAGGAATTTCCGAAAAACGATGAAAAACTTTTCCATTGAAAATATTTTCAATGTATTGACGTACATCTAATCTGCTGTAACATGGGGCACCATCCTGCTGGAACCATATCTGCTGACGTTCAAGTAAGGAAAGGTTGTCAAGAAAATCATTTATTCTATTGTTTAAAAAGCACAAATAACGATCAGCATTCAAGGTTTCTCGGAAAAAAAAAGGTCCAATTATTTGATTTTTATACATTCCGCACCACACGTTTGTTTTGAACGAATATTGGTCCCGAGTTTTCAACGTAAAATGTGGATTTGTATCACTCCACCAACGACAGTTTTGGCTAGAAACTGTCCCATTTGATGAGAATGTTGCTTCATCCGTAAAAATAATACACCTTGACATAAATGGGTTATCTACTAAGATTCCCTGTATGTCACAACAGAATTCAAATCGTCTATCATTATCTCCTGGTCTTAAAGTATGAATTTTTTTAGGTTTGTAAGGGTGATATTTGTGTTTATTTAGAATCTTTGAAACTGTACTTTTTTTTATATCCATTGGCAATGAAGATGCCCTTTTTCGCAAAGGATATTTAGGATGCTCAGTTGCAGAGAGCATTACTTGCAACGCAATGTCATTATTTTCTACCATGCTTTGGCGTTTCTTTTCAAATTTATTATGTACATCTCCAGAAGTCTTAAATTTATTAAATATTTTTCTAACAGTTTCATGGATTCATTTATCTGGATGTCGGAAATTAAAAATGTCTGCTGCTTCTCGAAATGTTTTATACTTATCTCCCACTATTAGCACAATCTCAATTTTCTCTTCTAGACTTAATGTTGGTGACATGTCTAACTTTTCATAAACAAATACGTCTGTCAAACATAAAACTGTACAATACGGATCTCTAAGAACTTTGAAAAACACTGTTAGACTGCCTAAAAAAAGTGTTTATACCGTGGCACTTTTTGAAATACGATTGTTGACGTTTCTTCGAATTTTCGATATTTAGACAGTTCGCAAAGCCTACTTTAATTATCAGTTTTAAAAAATGCCAGTGCATCCTAGATTAATTATGCATTAATGTGCAAACTTAAATTTCCAACGTAATCGCAGAGAAAATGTAGAAAAGAATATTTTTTTAATGTAAATAAACAATGTTGAATATTTGAAAGCTATTTTTAATTCTAAACATCTTTTCTTTATAACAATTTTCGATATTGTCAAAAAGAAAGGTACTTTACTCTAGAGCAAAAATCACATTTTTTGACAAACCTCGTATATGACTGAAAAAATTTAACATCTGATGGTTGCATTTTAGGTTTTGGACCATGCAGAACTTTTTATGAAGAATAACTTTTTTTCGTAAAATTAATAATAAAGAAGTTTCCCATATGCCGCCAACTTACGTGGACACACTGTATATGTATTTCTTTTTTATATAAATACTTAGGTACCTACCTATTTACTTTAATTCATAAATCTCTAAATAAATATACGATTAATATAATACTCGTCATTTTCTTTCTTTTATATTGTTCCGAAGCATACTTTTATTTAGTTGTTAAGTGTTCTAAGTGTACATATATTTATTATGTTATTTGTTTTGTTAAGCTTAGCATTGAGATACATTAAACGTAGATATATATATATATATATTTATTTTACTAAATTGTTAGACTATACACTGCGTCCATAAAGTCTTGCACAAATTCATTTAAAATTCAGGGGCTTACTTTTTTTAAAAACGCTCGGACACGTCAATTAGTACTTTTGTTTGCGCATTTTTAACGTAAAATGTTTTTATACAGGGTGTCGCACGTATGAGGTATGAGGTCATCAAGGATTTTTTTAATGGAACACCCTGTATAATATATCAATTTTGAATTCTATGATGAACACTTAACACCTCTGGAAATCACGGTTTCCGAAATATTGACGTTTGAAAATTTATTTTAAACACATTTATTGATGACCTCATACCTCATACGTGCGACACTCTGTATAAAAACATTTTACGTTAAAAAATGCACAAACAAAAGTACTAATTGACGTGTCCGAGCGTTTTTAAAAAGTAAATACCTGAATTTTAAATGAATTTGTTCAAGACTTTATGGACGCACTGTATAATAGGTGTGTCATCTTGTTCAACTAGTTATAATAATAAGTGTAAAAAAATCACAGGGAATCTAATTACAATTTTTGGATAAACCGCTGACAGTAATTCCTGCGTCTATCAAAATCTGCAGCTCGTATATCTTGGAATTCTTGCATTTTATAAGGAAACAAATTTAACTGACTTTTAAGAATGGTCCTGCATGTTCCATAGGATCTTCTTGAGACAGGCGCCTTACACATTCTGTTGGCGTATTTTGCATTATTTCACGAACGTTTGCAACAAGTTCCTCTGTTCCAGATCCTTTTTTATGTTGTATAAAACCTGCTTCCCTAGACAGAGCCACAGTTCTTCTCAGGCAATGATAAAAATCCCTAGCAGTAAAAGTGACGTTAGGAAAATTCTTGCAAAAATCGTCCATGCACAAACGCTGATTGATTGTATTGCTACTCACCATTTGCTCTAACCCCGTTTCGAAAATACGCTTCAACCATGAATTTTGTGTGCTGTTCCGTAAAACCAATTGCGTGAATTATTTAAGAAATTGGATAAATTAGGGATGAATCAAATTACTTCTAACGACTGTTAAAGATGACGAAATAAGTGATTAATTGATGATGCTTGTATTTACTGACACCCAACAGGTGTTAAGCTCTACCGCTAAGCAATATGGCCTTAGATGCAAAGCACACTTTGATAATAATAATTTTTGCCAGCACGGTAGAGACATAGGCAGAAATTAGTCGAATTAGCTTTCGATTGCATGAAAAAATTCAAATTGAAAACTTTTAAAAATTTTAAAAATATAAATTCCTTAAAATTTCAATATAGTAACCGATATTTTATACCTGCTTATTTTGGAGTTATAACTTGAAATTTTTAAATTTCTTCTTCTTATAATCAATTTTCTTGAGCCAGACATCAGTCTTTTGCTCTTGTTTTTTGTTGTAGATATCTGGTCGATAACAATTTTCAAAGGTTGATTTTGAATTTCGTATTTAATTTTTTTTTCTCACTTTCTTCTGTTTTAGTCTTACGCGCTTCTCTTATTCTCTTTAATACATATCTGTAATATTTATCAGGAGGGGAGCCAATCTTTAGAGAATTTGTGGTTTGAGTTTGGTAATGAGTGTATTTGTGTGTCTAAAATGAGCCGATTCGTGAACGTACTTGCTCGCGTGTGGTATTTTTTAATAACTTTATCATAGAAAGTATTTAATTTGTCCATTCGTAAGTAAGTCCCTGTGCAGTACGTCTGTCGGTATATGTCTTAAAATTTAAATTTAAATTAAATGTTTCTTAAAATTTCGTGATAGAACTCAAAATTTTTAAAATTTCGTTATATAACTCAAAATTTTAAAAATTTCGTGATATATCTCAAATTTTTTTAAAATTTTTCTTTCAACTTTCAAGCTTCGAAGCGAAATAAAGTTTCGATTTATATCTCGAAATGTTCGTAAAATTGCGAGTTCTATCTACAAATTTTAGGATAAAAATTCGTGGAATGAGACGAAATTTTAAAGATTTCATGTTAATTATAAAAAGACTAAATTTTTTAGTTTTATGTCGCCCTTTTACGCCTTCGTAGAATAACTATTAAATTTCTAATTGCTTATTTACAAGTTACGGTATTTTTAACTAATTGACCGAGTAATTGACTTTTGTGTTATTTTTCATGTTGTTATAGCTTGTTTTACTACCTTTTTATACTCGTAACTACAGGTGCTAACATTATTATCATCGAACATAAAACTAAAGTTTCAGCATAGAATTTCAAAATCAGACACTCAAAGGCCAATTGCAGAGGATTTTGATTTGTTTTACTATATTTACTATAGGATAAAAAAACATTTTTTGACTTTTTTAATGAAATTAGAACATTAAATTTGGCATCTGGATTTAACATTGCAACAAATAATTAATTTGACAAGCGTTCAGAAGCACTAACTAACCTAGTTTTTCTACACACTACAATTAACTAAATGCACGATTGAATTTAAGAGAAAAGGCGACAGGACCGGCCTGAAAATAAATGTAACAGGATCCCACTCAAGCCTGGGGATGGCGTGAAAACACAAATGAAAATGGAAGAAAAATTGAGATACACATTTTTTTTTAGACAAATTTCAAAGGAATTCTATCGCATGTATTTAGTATTGGGGTTTAATAATGCTAAACGTCGCGTCCTATACTTCACAAACTAACACCACTGCATATTGAGCTTTTAACCAACTGTGCCACTCAGTGTGAAGTTTATTCAGACAAACATCAGCACTTTTTGTGTATAAACCCATGGAAAAAAGCAGAAGAAGGCACCAGGTCAATCCTACGCGTCCTTAACCAACCATGCGGATTAGGCGTTAAGTACGTCGAATAATTCGATATAATGAATAAATCGAAGTTTGACAGGTCAACATGTCATATTACAAATTGTTTTCCATAGCTATCTTGATTGCAAAGGACAAAAATCATAGAACAGTATGGAAAGATAAGGATGCCAAGACTGCCAACGAAACAAAATATATTCATCACATTTTAAAGCATAATCGGAGATACGAACCGACCGAATCTCTTTGTACTTTACTATTGTCTGGTTTCATGACATAAACAATATGTTCGGATGGCCACAGAGGAAATAATTCATCGGCGTCAGGTCAGGAGATCTAGGTGGTCATTTTATTTCCCCCTTCTGCCAATCCACCGATTAGGAAAAGTGGTATTTAAAATCCTTACGTTTACGCCAAATTGTGCAGGAGTGCCGTCTTGCTAAAACCATGTTGACTGAATATTAGGACCTCTTCTAACTATAAACTCGGGACCTTTTATTTCGTTTTGAATAATACCTGTCTAAACATTCAGTTTTTCAGGGTACCGAGTATGAGCTTAGCCCAGTCAATCAAGATTCTAATGAGGCCAATAATTGTTAATGGCTACCCGTAAATCAAAGCTTCAAAATGTGCGCTGTATAATAAAATGCGCTGTTACTCGGAGGCTGGCTGCGCGCCCCTACTGCCTGGGTATATAGACAACATATTCCTTATTTGTCGGTTTAAATCTCGACTCACGTTTAGGTCCTTTTTATCATCCAAATGACGTAATCATAAAAATACAAAATGTTTCACTGTGCTTTCGTGTAAAAAGATGACTGTAAAAAATACCGGTATTTTTCATGCAATATTTGCAAACTATGCGGCGCCGCCGGATTTGGATTTGCGAGAATTTATTTTTTAATATAAAACGTGGGGCGGAATATATTTCTCTTCAGTAAAATTTGGGCCAGTTAGAATAATGTAGTTTTTACGAAAGGATTTTTCTGGGTTTCTATGTTATCTTGAAATTTATTGCTTCTCATTTAACATAAAACTACAGTATTATTAGAAAATAGGGATATTAGCGAAGAGAATTATAGTTAGTTACGTAATGTAAAGGGTGCACTAAATAAAGTGGCTGTGGCTATAAGAGATGGTTTCTTATGGTTTTAAAACATTTTGGATGATGCGGTGTTGCCGGATCATACCTAACGTAACAGCACCTTCGGAATTTTAAGAAAATTGGATGTTATTTTTTTTCAGAATCTCAACTATACATCGTTGGTTTCTTAGTTCAAGTGGTACCTCTTCTAAGAGCAGCAGGAGTTTCCCTTCTAAAAATGGACTATAGTATTGCCCGTTTAATCTTCTTGGTGGGAAAAATGTCCCCACCAAATAGTCTCCATAAATTCCAGCCCACACATTTACTGTAAACTAATACTGGAAATGACTTTCGACTAATCGCATGAGAATTCTTTTCTGCCTAAAAATGATCGTTATTAAAATCTCTGATGGCATTTTTCGAAAAACATGCTTTATCACTAAATAAAATTTCATTTCCGAACAGTGGATTTTGGACCAACATTTGAATGAACCACTGGCAAAAATTTAATCGGGGAGAGAAATCGCATGGGAGAAGAGCTTGCACTGTCTGGATATAGTAAGGATACATCAAATTATCCATTAAAATTTTCCAAACTAGTACAGAGGAAAAATTTAAGATCGCCGCAATTTTCCTTGAACTTGTACCGGGTTCGTTTTCCTCAGCACTCAGGACTACTTCCTCAATTTCGGCAGTTCCTACGGTGCGATATGCCCCTGCCAAATGAGTGGATTTATTGAAAGTCACAATCGAACCTCTGAGCAGTGAGGTTGTTGACAGTGACAGAAAAGTTCTCTTATTCAAATATCAAATTTTTATTCAAGTGTCATTAAGTCTAGTTTAATTTATTCTTTTAATCCTTTTTACGAAGGCCCAAAGCGGGGGGAATGCCTCCCGCTTTACTGAGCCAAAGTTGCCAAATTCAGACGACGGACCTATGGCCACGATGGAAGTCCATCCGTCGATAGATTAGCGTATTACGGAAAGCGAAAAACGCATGGAAGCTAAATGGAGCAAAATGTTAAATGATTGTAACATGAAACAAACAAAGCAGATGAAGGAGGAAAGTCTTAAAAAGTCAATCGAGCTTAAAGAAATGGGTAAAACTACCAGGGAGTTAACAGACGAGATTAGTAGTTACAAATCGAATACAAATTTGACATGCTTACACAGTAATTCAATTGATTTAAATTTAAATTCAAGAATAGACCAAATTTTCGGCGGATCACTGACATCCACTGACGAAATTATAAAGACAGGTCCAAAGACCGAAGATAACAATTAAGATACGGCTACCGTTCGGAAACTAAACAGTGTACATGTTAATGTTGACGAAATTAAGGTAACTAATGCAGGTTCAGATATGGAGATTGGCCTTGTTTCTGAATCCGATGAAGATAGCGAACGGTGATCGACTCAAAAGACTAGATGCACAAAAAAGCGCACTAATAAAAATACTGAACCAGACAATAATGTCAATAACAAGAAAGTGACCGGTATTTCTGCGTGGCCGAACCTACCTAAACCAAATAACTTGTTGCTGAACAAGCACCTGACACAAAAGGTGTCTTAATCCAGCCAGGTGGCATCGGGTAGCCGCGCACAGATACCCGCGCTTCAAGTTAAAAAACAATAAGCGTGGTCACTAATGACGCTTCTGAGACCGGGACACCGAAATTGAGGGTCCCTCCGATCGTTATCAGGCCAAGTATAATGAAATTTCGGATTACCTGCGTAAAGCAAAAATTGATTTTGGTCGCGCTGTGACCGTGCCAGAAAGCGTTCAAATCCATCCACCAACGCCAGTGGATTATCATAAGATAATAAAATTCCTAATTCCTAACAAACTTTATCATTACTCGTTCCGATTCCAGGATGAGAAAGACTTACACGTTGTACTCCGTGAAGTCATGGAAACGTGGATTAAAGAAAAAATAAAAGATGACTTGAAGGAACTGGGTATTAATCCATCAAGGGTTATCAAGTGGCATTGTCGCAGCGGGGCACCATTACCGTTCCGAGAAAACGGTGTTTGATTTAAGAAATCTAGACTCCATGTCAATTAAAGTAGATACAATGTGCAGCTGAGCACTTTTCGTGTTAGTGCATTAAGCCTAAGGAGGAGAAAGCTAAATGTTCAAATTGTGAGGGTGACCACTAGGGTGGATCGAAAAATATGAATTTTCGAATTTCGTGTTGAACTTCAGGAAAACTTGTTACGTGGGCTGTATAGTGTATATGCTCCTGTTAGAAGAAAAAAAATAAATAAGAATCCCTTCTGGCGCCCCAACTCCCCTAAAAAAAAAAATTTTAAAAATCAATTTTTTTTTTCAAAACTTGGACAAAATTTTGGTATTGGTCCTCAAATACCACTACATAATTTTCAGAAAGATTGGAATGTTCCTTCTTGCGCCCCAACGCCGTTATTTATTTATATTATAATTATAATGGGGTTGGTTTTGTGAATATCGTGTTTTAATATATTATTACCATCAGTTAAGTGATAATTGGTGCAGCTCCTTGCTTATTTTAGTGTATTTTCTCTAAAATAACCCAGAACTTACCACGTGGTGGTGGCTGCACTTCGAGTTCCACCCGCCCACCCACCCTTAAAACATAAGCATTTAATTATTTGGTCTTGCCACGTACTCCTGTTTTGTATTAAAGCTAGGCATTAGTTTGCGGGATTCGATTATTGGAGGAAACTTTCAAAATACCCTTGCACTGGTTTATATGCCAGCTTCACAGTAATAAGCTCCCTCTACGCCATTTGTTAGAAGATTTGGATGGACGAACTACCGGGCCACACTCTCACCTAGGTCTGATCGGTAAAAGTTTAGAGACCTGTCACCAGCTTGAGGTCGTAGAATTTAAACATACCGACAGTGACATTCCTGCATTCGACAATGCATAGCACGGATTAAAAATACTTGATAGAAATCTGCAATTCCGTTAAACTAGGTCAATGTACAACTGAACTTGCTAATCGCGACCCAGGTCACCTTACTCACGCCAGATGGCTTACTAAGGCTAATAGAATCTTACGATTATACAGGGTCCTGCAATAGTGCGTCAGGCTTCCATAGCTCCTATACGAATTTAGTTAGGAATTTCATTCATATGCTAACTTATACTGTATCATACGGGGTACTTCAGGAAAATATTTTTTTATATACAGGGTAGCCCAAAAAAGTGTGGACATAAAAAGTTTTGATTTTTTAAATGGGATACCCCATATTTTTTTGCATATTTAGATTTATGCTATTGTCCTTTATAAATGCCTAAAATTTTGTTTGATTTGCTTTTTTAGTTTAAGAGCAATCAATTAAAAACTAAAAAAAAACATATTTTGCAGTCGTGAAAAAAATATCAAAAAAACAATCTAAAATTAGTTTTTCAACCACGGTATGAAGTGAGTTTAATGACAAGAGGTTTAAAGATACTATGAATCGAATAGTATTTATCTATTTTATACAGGGTGTTCATAATATGGTTTCAAAAATGACACATTTCAAACCTATTTTTCTCAACTTTTCCAAATGGAACACCCTGTATATTATTTCGGTATTTTATATAAAATACACAAGCAATTTTTTTTTGTAGTTGAAGCATATAAGTTATTTCCAGCCGTTTTCGAAATAAATGCAAATTTCATAAATTATGTTGATTAAACAGAGTTTATTTTTAAAATTAAGCGTAGGCGACTACACCTACTAATAATTATAAAGTATAGCAAATGTTTAAAATATCTTCCATTTTGATCTGTGCAGAAGCCAACATGTTTTTGAAAAGGTCTGTTTACTTTCCTTTTAACATTTCAATTGAAATACCAGCAAAAAGGTTCATTAGTAAGTTTTATCCCTAAAGCCCATAGTAGGCTTTGAAATAAAACATGGATTCTTATACTTAGTTTGACAAGTTCTTTAATTCATTTTAAAAAGGTGTAATATCGGGCGAATAAGTTATAAGAAATTAAAATGAATTTTAATAAAGATGAGTTGGTCGATATAATTTTTGTACTTGGCGAGAGCGAAAAAAATTGCTTGTTAGCAACTAGAATTTATGCGTCACGTTATCCAGAGAGAAGGCGCCCGGAAGAAAAAAGTTTTAAAAGATTATTACTAAGATTTGTTGAAACAGGAAATGTTGTGTATACAAAAGAAGAAAGAACAAAGACGGCTACTAACGAGGAAAATGAACTTGCGGTGTTGTTGACAGTCACAGAAGATCCACACGTAAGCCAAAATAAAATCGGTAACGCAACAGGTATAAGTGAACGATCTGTGCAACGGATTTTAAAAAAGCATCGATTCCATGCCTATCATATTCAATTGCATCAAGCGCTCAGCGATAGAGATTTTCAAAATCGATCCGAATTTTGTGCCTGGGCAAGCACTAAAATACAAGCGGATCCAATGTTTTTCAAGTATGTTTTATTTTCCGACGAAGCAACCTTCCATAACACCGGTAGTGTAAATAGACATAACTTTCATTATTACTCCACGGAAAATCCGCGATATATGAGACAAATCGATCACCAGCATCAGTGGTCATTAAATGTGTGGGGTGGAATTGTTGGTGAAACTATGATAGGTCCTCATATCTTTGAAGGTCATCTTAATGGACCCATGTATTTAAACTTTCTACGCAATGATTTACCAGGTTTATTGGCAAACGTTCCGCAATATACAAGAAATAGGATGTGGTTTCAGCAAGATGGTGCTCCGGCACATTTTTCACGGGAGGTAAGAAATTATCTTGATGATACCTTTCCGAACCAATGGATCGGTAGAAATGGACCCACGGTCTGGCCAGCTAGATCGCCGGATCTTACAAAACTAGACTTTTTTTTATGGGGACACGTAAAACAAATTGTTTACAAAGATCCACCTACAACTGCTAATAATATGCAGCAAAGGATAAGAGACGTGTTTGCGAGCATTTCCCCTGAAATGTTAAGAGAAGTAAACAGATCTTTTGAAAAGCGTGTTGGCTTGTGCACAGAACAAAATGGAAGACATTTTGAACAATTACTGTAGTTTTTAAATATTAGTCTAGTCGCCTACGCTTAATTTTAAAAATAAACTCTGTTTATTCAACATAATTTATGAAATTTGCATTTATTTCGAAAACGGCTGGAAATAACTTATATGCTTCAACTACAAAAAAAAATTGCTTGTGTATTTTATATAAAATACCGAAATAATATACAGGGTGTTCCATTTGGAAAAGTTGAGAAAAATAGGTTTGAAATGTGTCATTTTTGAAACCATATTATGAACACCCTGTATAAAATAGATAAATACTATTCGATTCATAGTATCTTTAAACCTCTTGTCATTAAACTCACTTCATACCGTGGTTGAAAAACTAATTTTAGATTGTTTTTTTGATATTTTTTTCACGACTGCAAAATATGTTTTTTTTTAGTTTTTAATTGATTGCTCTTAAACTAAAAAAGCAAATCAAACAAAATTTTAGGCATTTATAAAGGACAATAGCATAAATCTAAATATGCAAAAAAATATGGGGTATCCCATTTAAAAAATCAAAACACTTTATGTCCACACTTTTTTGGACTACCCTGTATATAAAAAAATATTTTCCTGAAGTACCCCGTATGATACAGTATAAGTTAGCATATGAATGAAATTCCTAACTAAATTCGTATAGGAGCTATGGAAGCCTGACGCACTATTGCAGGACCCTGTATATTGGAACTGAGAACCCGTCGCCGAATTTAACGGCAATGGCCGAATTTATAATGAAGGTTTATGCTCCTCTTTGGTTTGCAATCAAAAATTCACCAATATGTATTAATGGTGCGAAACATGTTTTTAAAACTGTACTGGCTATCAGGTATCTACCTGAAAATCTAAAAAGGATAGTCGAACCTGTCATTCAAAGAAACGCGTACTTTGCACAAGTCGAAAATATATTGTTGTGTATGATTTCTGATGAGCGACAATCTATAAGGGAACTAGCAATTAGAAGAATAATCAAAGCAAGAAAAAATGATATAGAAGGTAATGGTAAAGTAAGAAGCTTTCAAATACCGAAACTTAACTTTGAAGCCATGGATTATATTGACCTAATTGACTGTATATCCTTTTTAGATTTTTAGGTAGATACCTGATAGCCAGTACAGTTTTAAAAACATGTTTCGCACCATTAATCCATATTGGTGAATTTTTTATTGCAAACAAAGAGGAGCATAAACCATCATTATAAATTCGGCCATTGCCGTTAAATTCGACGACGGGTTCTCAGTTCCAATATATAATCGTAAGATTCTATTAGCCTTAGTAAGCCATCTGGCGTGATTAAGGTGACCTGGGTCGCGATTAGCAAGTTCAGTTGTACATTGACCTAGTTTAACGGAATTGCAGATTTCTATCAAGTATTTTTAATCCGTGCTATGTATTGTCGAATGCAGGAATCTCACTGTCGATATGTTTAAATTCTACGACCTCAAGCTGGTGACAGGTCACTAAACTTTTGCCGATCAGACCTAGGTGAGAGTGTGGCCCGGTAGTTCGTCCATCCAAATCTTCTAACAAATGGCGTAGAGGGAGCTCATTACTGTGAAGCTGGCATATAAACCAGTGCAAGGGTATTTTGAAAGTTTCCTCCAATAATCGAATCCCGCAAACTAATGCCTAGCTTTAACACAAAACAGGAGTACGTGGCAAGACCAAATAATTTAATACTTATGTCTTAAGGTGGGTGGGCGGGTGGAACTCGAAGTGCAGCCACCTCCACGTGGTGAGTTCTGGGTTATTTTAGAGAAAATACACTCAAATAAGCAAGGAGCTGCACCAATTATCACTTAACTGATGGTAATAATATATTAAAATACGATATTCACAAAACCAACCCTATTATAATTATAATATAAATAAATAACGGCGTTGGGGCGCAAGAAGGAACATTCCAATCTTTCTGAAAAGTATGTAGTGGTATTTAAGGACCAATACCAAAATTTTGTCCAAGTTTTGAAAAAAAAAATGATTTTTTAAAAAAATTTTTTTAGGGGGGTTGGGGCGCATGAAGGATTTATTATTAATTTTTTTCCTTCTAACAGGAGCATATACAGCCCACGTGACAAGTTTTCCCGAAGTTTCAACACGAAATTCGAAAATTCGCATTTTTCGATCCACCCTAGTGACCACCCTGCTAACTATATGGGCTGTTCAAGGCACCCAAGCAATCTGAACAAAAATGCGGCAAACAAAAATACAAATAATAATAATAATAATAATAATAATAATAATAATAATAATAATAATAATAATGCATATATTGCGCCCAGAAGTAATTTCCGATAGGGACAGCAAGATGTTAGCACATTGTCTGGCGATGGCAATGCAAAAGCAACAAATACGTCGCAAGATCAAAAAGCAGCACCGAACGGCATGGAAGCGGCTTTGCAATTAACGATGCAACGCTTTCTGGTCCAGTTTACGAAAGTAATGGAGATTCAGTTAAAAAACATGATGAATGCTGTTCAAAAAACCGCAGGTTAACTGACGGTGCAACCGGAAACGGCATATATTAAACTAGCAACGTTTAACGTGAACTCAATAAAGTATCGGAGACTCGAACTTATCGAGTTTGTCGAGAGCAATAAGATATATGTGTTTCTTATCCAGGAGACATGGTTACAGGGGGATAGGTTTTCGTTTCCGAATTACACTATATTCAGAAACAATCTCCTCTGTAGACCAGCGGGCCGAACTATGATTCTGGTTAAGAAACACATTTTAGCTCAAGTTGTGCCAGGTCCTGACAATTGTGCCCATATTGATGGGACATTAATTTTTATTAGATTCAAAAAGGGTTCACGCATATACCTGGGATCTGTTTACTGTAGTCCGTCGGTAGGCTTTTCGGGCAACTGCTTACGAGAAGTTTTCGATAATAATAATAGAACGATTATTGGGGGCGACCTCAACACGACAAACAGAATTTGAAGATGTAGATCTGCGAACCAAAGGGGTCGCACCCTGTATGAATTTTCGGAAGCGCGCTAAATTACCATATTCTACCGCCGGAGGAACCCACGCAGTGTTTCGCACGGGGTCTTCCGGAGATCTTAGACATTCTTGTGATCAAAAATGCTGGTCAATTATCACAGCCATCAGTCATCTGTGATCTGACCTCTGATCACATACTGGTCGTCATAGAAGTGGGTAATTCGCTTAAGAAAGGTAGAGGTTATGTTACCCGTACCTCGACAAACTGGCCTAGGTTTACCAACATTTTGAAAAATGTGGTGGTAATTCAACCCCCACATTGGACATTGATAACGCAGTGAACAAGAACACAGAAGACCTTAACGCAGCTCTAGCCCAAGCATCTGTCACAAAAGTGTCCGGATTTTCAAAATACGGGACTTTAGGCGATGAAATGAAGAACCGTATTAGAATAAAAATCGGTTTAAGAATAGGGCGTATCGTACTGGTGATCCTCACATCAAGGCGGAGGCGAATCGGGATGCCCAGGTAATTAGGGATTTGTTGAGCGAAAGGCAATCGAACCTGTAGGATGACAAGGTCCAAGGTCTGTCTATAGCGGATAATTCCATTTATAGAATGACTAGAGCCTTGACCAGAGGCACACAAGCACCCATGTCTCACCTGAAAAACCAGGAACCAGGTGCGATTTTAATCGATGCCAAGAATAAAGCTGAATTGCTCCCAGACAAACTCTGCGAACAATTCAGTGAAAATGATGAGATGAGAGGGTCTCAAGGACGATACAGATTTACAAAACCATCAATCACCTGTTTCAAGCCTTTCCCCAAGTCACCTTAAACGAGATTAAGTCCCTAATAAGCCTGTTGAATGTTAAAAAAGCCCCCGGTTTTGACGGTTTAAAGAATATGGCGGTGCGAAATCTACCAGATCGAGCTATGGGAAACATAGTAAGATTATCTCAGGCGATAATCAGAGAAGGCCACTTTCCAGCTGCCTGGAAACGCGCTTAAGTTATTCTTATTTATAAGAAAGGCGAAGACCCTACGCTGCCGGCCAGCTATAGGCCGATCAGCCTGCTCTCGAGCCTAGGAAAAATTGCCGAAAAGATAATAAATAAATAAATAAATAAATAAATAATAATAATAATAATCTCGAGTGGGCTCAATGACTTTGTTTTTACGAGCAATGTTCTGCCTGCCGAACAGTTTGGGTTCCGGCCCGAACATTGCACTGTTAGGCAGACCACGCGACTCACTGCAAACATTATTAAAGGCTTTAACAAGAGGGCGCATACGGGAGCAGTTTTCTTTGAAGTAAGCAAAGCATTCGACAAGGTCTGGCACAATGGCCTCTTGTTAAAATTGATAAGCCTCGGTGCTCCGAACTACTTAATCAAGGTGCTAGCTTCTTTTATAGAAAATAGAAGTTTTGCGGTCTCGTCAGACAACGTCTTTGAATAAACAAAACAGGGCGGGAGTGCCGCAAGGCTCACCTTTTTCTCCGATGTTGTATAACATTTATACTCACGATATTCCGCGAGATAGATTTACGCAGCTCTATCTTTTCGCTGACGATACAGCAATTAATTCGACTACTAAATCATCGCGAATTGTCGTCAGCCGGATACAGCGTCACATAATCGAGCTGGACCTGGGACTTATTTTCGACAAAAGGCTTAATTGGAGGCAAAATTGAATTAATAGAATAAAACTTGCATTGCGACAGTTAGGCTTTATCTACCCCTTGCTTCACAGGTGGAGTAGACTTGCTATTAGGACTAAAATAAACCTCTACAAGGTATTGGTCAGGCCGGTTCTAACTTATGGAGCACCTACGTGGTGCAACATAAGCGGAGCTTAATAAGTTCCAGGGGATTCAGAACAAGGCGCTGAAAATCATCGCAAACGCGCCGATATACATTATGAATATAGTGTTACATAATGACTTTCAGATGTTGAGAATTAATAAGCAATAGATGTCAAAAGAGTTTCTCCTGACGTAAAGAAACATTGAAGAACCTAGGTGTACCTGCGCAAAAGTTCGTGAATCAGGTTGCTTTCGATTAGGATAATGCCGCCGAGAAAATCGTTTGGCTTCAAAGAAATTACCATTGACAAGATTATAAATATAATGCATATCCGCATATTCTTGGTTCTTGAACTCAATCATCATTAAATAGCTCTTACAATGTCCAGCGCTACTGCCCGGGACTTCTTATGATATTCTATTGGGTTCCAAACGTGAGTAACATAAGCGAGAAGGTCTCCTGTTGATCTTAGTCTAGGCTAGGCTAACGGAATCCATGCTGGCGGTTTAATTAAAAAGACTGACTAATTGCGATAGCAGCAATAAAATTTCTCCTTCAAAACTAAATTTCTTTTTATCGCTATTTTCACCATACTTTTTTGTTACTGAAACTAACATTTTGGTACCGTACACTAACCACTTTTTAGAATGACGTATAGGTAAATAATAAGAAAAGTTGTTAAGAAACTAATAGATATTTTAGAAATAAAATATTATACAAGGTAATTCATTTAATATTTTGCCACTGCTGCGACTTTCGGTATGATCCGGCATCACTGCTTCATCCAAAAAATTTTTAAAATGTAAAAAATACATCTCTTATAGCCACAGTCATTTTCAAAATAAAATCGCATTTAATTCTCGAGATATTTTTAATAGGCCCCTGTAAAAGTATACAGAACTAACTAAACCCTAAGAATATTAGAATATTAGAACTAACTGTGACATAAAGCGCATTTTTCTCCGAATGAAGAAAAATAGACCCTAGAAGATACAATTATCTGTTCAACTTTCATTTTTTTCCAACATTTCGTTATACACGTTTACAATCACCATTCCATCTCAACGACAACAATTTTCATCTTGACAACAGTATGAATTTCATCGCACAGGAATGGGCACCATCGCCTATCTCATGAATTAATAATAGAGTGTTACTATATATATGAAACTAAATATTATGAGAATGTTTCGCGAGTTCTAACATGCAAAAGGTGATTTGATATTCCACTGATGGTTGAAATGATAGGGTGTAATAGATGGAGATGGTAGGAAAAAATGCTTATGCGTTGGAGGTATAACACGTGCAAGTTTCCGTCTATATTACGTTCTGTTATTGTTGTTGTAGTTGACAATCGATTTCGAAAGGAAGAAATGACCGAAACACAGATAGTTTCAAACTTGAATGGCCGGGCAATCTCCATAATAAATGCACCAAGACCAATTATTTATAAATACACGACACGCCAAAAGCCTATTGTCCTTAATATCAAACGCATTCGCACCTACGACGATACGTCTATAAGGCAAATTATTATAAAGTCAAAATTGAAGGTTCGTGTCTACGAAAACATATTCAACGTCATATTAAAAATAATAACAGTAATTTTACGGGCCGCACCGCCCACGGAGTGTCAAGAGAAGAATGGGGTGTGGAACTTTTTTGTATGCTAATTCTCGTCGAGAAAATATCAATGAAGGGTGTTGTAAGGAAAGCGTCTTCGAAGCGGCGGTCTTTGGGAGCTCATTTATGCATTTTAAAGTCGATATTTCTTATTAGTTTGATTGAACTGTCTGTATTTTATTTTAAAATATAATATTTTTATATTATGAACTGAATAAATATTTATTGGTACAATTACAGCATGAAAACTTTTTCTTCTTTAAGCGGATAAGGATAGCATATTATATTTTAGAACGCAATGCCGTTTATAGGTAGAAAGTGCATTTTTTGATACTACTAACAATATTTTTCTTTTAACTTCTAGGAACTATAGTAACAGGGGCGGCTCGTCAATAAGCGCGCCCGAGCGCGCGCACTGCCTAAGAAAGCCAGGCACCAAGCAAAAATAAAATTTATATAAAAAAAAAATATTTAACTGAAATCAAGAAAACTTGTATATAAGAATGGCGAATGCGAAAGACTTCAAGCGCGACCGCAGCGTACACTCACTTCGACTGATTCAAATGGTCTGCCGTGTGTATTCGTTCGGCGCTCTTTGCCGCTCTCGTTAAATGGATTTTCCCTGTGTGGATTGATCGGGAATATTCGGTTAATCGCCCGATGAGAGGGCGTCGCCGTGCGCTATCTGTATAGTAACTTATGAATATCTTTTGAATTGTGGCGTAGACTTTCAGGATGGCGCTGGCGCTCTTGTGCTTTTAAGCAGGGGCGTGCGATGAGTCAGCAGATTGAGGCAGGCAGGCCTAGGGATGGTTGAAACAGGGCTTTTTAAATAACAGGTATAACCTGTTCCAGTTTTAAAAACTACCTGTTTTAAGAAACCTGTTTCAGTTCCAAGCTGTTCCAAAACGTAGATAATTAATTGTACTACCTGTTTCGCGCTGGCGACTGACGCTGCTGTTATCCTGTTGCGATCACGCGGTGTCCGTTGTTCAAGACAAGGTTGCCGGTTGTCGCGTTAATAGCAGAGAACGTTTAGAGTAGAATTAAAATATTCGCTTTAAGGGACTTTTCCGCTGTTTTGTTATATTTACTATTTATGTTCTATGCGTCGCACGTAGTATATCGTGTTGTGTTGACTGTATATTAATGTCGCCTATTTAAGTAACTAAGCAAGTACAACAGTTTTTTCGTCTTAAAAAAAATTTATAATGAGTTTAATAAAAAGATTAACAATGGAAAATAAAAGTAGCCCAGTGTAAAATTTTTTTACAGTCGTCGATAAGACAAATACACAGTGCAAATTTGCAAATTGCAAATGTCTTATGAATCTTCGATAACAATCTTAAAAAAACAACATTATTAGATAATTAGGTATACTTGTATTTGGTTATTTATTATAAATTTTGAGAAAATTAAGTTTCTATACTTGCTAGTTTTCGTTATTCACTCCACTTAGTTAATTAATGTGTGCTTTTATCATTATGGTACAACCTAATGTACTTAATAGTTTTATTTTTACAAGGATGATTTTTTTGTATGTTCTTTTTATTAATATTTATATTGTGTAGTAATGTGTACTGATACTATGGACTTTATCCAAAGAGTTTTTATCTTATATTTATTTAATATTCTTGTTATAAATAGTAATAAATATGTTCTATCTATTTTTGTGTATTTTCTAAAAAATAATGAACATTGACAACACCGCGCGGGCCAAGCCACAGGTTATCGCTTATATATATATATTTTACGGTGTTTGTTGTTTGTAAATGGCAATCGATTGATGTTTGTTAAGACTGGGATCTACAAGTACCACAATACGCGTGGAAGCGACTTGCTTGAAATACCCTATCCGTTGTATGGGTATTTTCTTAAGTTGGAGCGTGGCTCCTTTACTTCTATTTTGACATGGTTTTGATTGCATTAATTTAATATTCTTTGCTGTTGTTTTCTTTGAGTTTTTTTGTTGGTGATTGCAGAACTTTGATTTTTGATTATTTAAATTGTTTGAATTTTAAAATTTTAAGGATTTTATTTTACTATGAATCGCGATCAAGGAGGCTTCCAGTCTTTGGGATAGCGATATCTCTCATATAGGAAAACTTTTTTCAAGAGTTCCCCTCTTTACAGCTGTGTGAAACTTTATGATGGGCTGCCATTTGAATTGCAAGGATTACGTGGTGAGATATTTGCTAAAAGGACAAAGCATTTCTTTTTGGTTAATGAATTGCATTCTGTGACGGAATATATGTCATTCAGTGCCTAGTCGTACTGATCATTGTATTTTGGTATTTTCTTCTTATTTGACTGACGTCTTTAAGTTAATCTAACCTTATCATCCATCTGGCATCTTTATTCAAGCTTACTTGAAATGTAAATGTAATAATTATGTATTTCCTTAACAAGTTTTAGAAACACATTTAACTATATACAGGGTGTTATTTAATAAGTGTCATATTCTACAGGACGATTCCTCAGTTATTTATAAGGTGAAAAGTTCATATAAGCATAGGTCCGCAAGCTCTTAATTTTTGAGATACAGTGTGTCACAATTTTTAACAGGAACAAAAAATATGTACGCCACTGCCGTTTTCCCTTTTGATAAGACTGTTATGTATGCACTTTATTGGCTAATGCAAAGTACATTTTCATAATTTTTTGATTTCGGCTTTGTTTAGGAGATAAACGCTATTTTATCAAGCCCTAATGTGGATATAGAGATAATTATGCAAATAAATGCCATTTTTTCTTTATTATTCTTTTTATTGAGAACGATTGCTCGTAGCGACTTCTACCAAGTACGCATTTTTCATGTAAAAATGATGAAGAAATTCATTATTTGCCAAAAAATGTATTACAGGCATGTATAAAAATGTTATGACTCCTCAAGAGTAAAATGACACGTAGGTGGCGCCCTCTACAAGTGGAAGCCAGCCATACTAACATCAAATTTGAATTTCGCATTTCAAGAAACCCCTAGATACCAATTTTCGTCCAAATATAGACATTACTTCAAAAATTATTTACAGAAAACAAAAATAGAAATAATTTTTTACCATCCTGTATCTCAAAAATGAAGGGCTTGCAGACCCATGCTTATATGAACTTTTAACCTTATAAATAACTGAGGAATCGTCCTGTAAAATAACGGACACTTAATAAATAACACCCTGTATATATTTATTTCTTTATAATATATACAGGGTGACCCACTCTCAACGCAGGCTTCCATAGCATCTAAACTACTCAACTTTTTAATATTTTTTAATAACCGAGTCAAAGAGAGGCATTAGGCCTACAATTTAAAATGATTTTAAATTATACAGTCTCCTGAATAGTCAAAGCATATCAAACATATTTTTTTTTAAACGGAACACCCTATATCTTACATTACCTTTGAATTCTACATAAAATTACAATTATTTCTTAGCAACAGCATTATAAGTCTAAACTTAATAGTTTCTGAGATATCGAGTTTTGAAAAATAACATTTTTGAACTTTGACAGCGTCTAGCTTTCTAACGATACGCCATATAGCAAAATGGCTTACATGTCCCTATCTTACTTTTTTATTATCTTTCCAAAAATGCCAACTTCCGGTTAAACCGGAAGTACTATATTTCCAGCTTTTGAGCTAAATCCGGTTTAACCGGAAGTTGACATTTTTAGAAAGATAGTAGAAAATTAGGACAGGGACATGCAAGCCGTTTTGCTAAAAGTTAGAAAGCTAGAAGCTGTCAAAGTTCAAAAATGTCATTTTTCAAAACTCAATATCTCAGAAACTATTAAGTTTAGACTTATAATGCACTTACTAAAAAATAACTGTTATTTTATGTGGAATCCAAATATATTGTAAGATATAGGGTGTCCCATCTAAAAAAAATATAACTTTGCTATGGATCTTTTTTTTGGGACATCCGGGATATTTCAAAATAATTTTAAACTGAAGGCCTAATATCTCCCTATGACCCTGTTTTTGAAAAATTTTAAAAAGTTGAGTAGTTTAGATGATATGAAATCCTGCGTTGAGAGTGGGCCACCCAGTAGTATGTATCCTGGTAATTCCATTAAAGTATTTTAACTTGCATCTAAAATCGTATCTGTTTGTGCGTTTAGTTGTTATTTTATTCATTTTATAGTGACTGTTTTTTATATTTCCTAATTACTGTAGTTTAAAAATAGATTATATTTTATATCTGTACTGTTGACAAATGTACAAATTGTCTAAAATGATAATATATCTATTCTATTCTATTCTATTCTATGGAACAACCTGCCTAAGGTCAAGTTCCCTAAAACGAATATAAAAATTAAAAACAATCCAGAACGTCTCCCTCGCATACGCACCGCTCACAGAGCGCTATAAATGAAGTTTCCTACAGTGATGTACCTATTTGCAACTCAATTATTTTTTTTTACTCCTACAAGTAGATATTTAATTAACGAAGTTACTCATGCAAATCCAACTCGAAAGCACTTAAACAGGCGTTTCTTTAATTTACCAATTATTTTTTCCTAGCTTTACATAACTTTAAATACGCAACCAATCCCGGGCTCTCAATCTCCTCGTAAAAACAAAAAAACTCCCATAAAATTAATTCCCGAGAGCCCCAAGGCACTTTGCCCCCATAAATCGTAATCAAGCTTTTGCCGATGGTCCGCGAGGTCACAACAATGCGAACACTCAGTGTGGGTCGAATTTATTGCACATTTCTTGATGATGTTCTCTGGGCCGAATCAATGGCGTACGGAAATAAAGGGGATGATTTCACATACAGCTATAAAAATATAAGCACACAGAATATGCAATGTGAACATGCTTTTTATTAACCAATATTCAAGATTCTTGCTTTTTCGGACAGTAAACTATTCAAAAAACTGTATTTCTCAAAAATTACTTTTTTGTACTTCAAGTTCAAAATTTCTGTCAGTGCCTCATCACTAGCATATAGAGAGCTTCGGGTTGTGCGACGACAGGGAATGAATTCTAGAGGCGTGTGCATTTAAAAAAATAATAAATGATGAAATCTTGTCGGAACGTCATAAACTTGATCCTACAAAACGACGACCTTTTTGACTAGGATTTCTTATTCCTGGCGATAATTCATTAATAAATACCTTCTCAACTGTGTGCCCTTCATTGAGCCATGTTTTGTCGGTGTAATACAATTTTTTTCTATTTTCCCGAAACTCCCGTATTTTTTCCAAATATTTTCGCCGCCATACAATAATTTATTTTTTTTTAATTACTTAGTAGGCTTTTTCGATTTCGTTTATTTTACCTAAAATTCATTTCTTTGAAAGTTCGTTCAAAAACTCTTAATAATATTTTAAGTAAAGATGTGGCATTCTTAATTTCAGTCATCATTTTTTTATTGTGTATATTTCATTTAGGATTAAAAAATCCATAGATTTTGCGACGAATGATATTTTGTGGCATCATCCCGGAATATTTTTTTCCGTCCTCTTGTCTGTTTTCCTGGACTGTTTGCTTTTTCGTCATTTTGTTGAGGCAGGGCTTTCAAAACCCTGAACACAGTGCGCGACAAAAGTTTCGTTAAAGTGCCACATATTTCTGCAGTATCCAATGTGGTTAGTTCAGGATTTCTTTCCCGAATTCCATGGTATACGTTTTGAACTATTATTCGTAGGTAATGAACTCTTCGTTAATAAGGAGGGGGGGGGGGAGCTTTAGCCACCAACCGCAGACATATTGACTATGATATAATCATAGCCTACTATTTTTGTATAGGGGGGCGAGAGGGGGAACACCACCACTCCGGTTTTAATGGAAACTGAGCATTTTAAGGGGACGAACCATCGCTGTTGCTGATATTTAAGTGGAGGAACGCTAAGTATTTCGATTCAAGTGGCGTTTTTTGATATACCTACTCGGTGTAAGTTGTGTATTTCTGTTAAAGATTCTAAATTTTTTACCCACGAAATTAAATCTAAAAATAAAACCCTTACAAAGTGACATTATGTTTTTTATGATTGCTCACCTTTTTACCTTTAGGTATGTGTTTGTTGACATACTAATATGTCATATTAGTAGGAAGCAATTCATATCTTTTTTTTTATACCACAACGACATTTGGGGTTATAGTATGGCCGTTTTGACTTGGGCAATTCCACATCTGCAAGTATTTGTTTGGCTTGCATAGTGATTATTACTTCTTACATTGCAAAGATGCCAAGAAACCGCAAGCGACGAACACAAAGAGCCAAAAAGGACCTAGAAGAACTACTGACAGTAAAAAACAGTATATCAAAACAACTGTGACAACCAAAAAAGTTTCCCAAAATTATATATCAATATTATTGCCATTTACTACTAAGTTAACTGAGGGGATGGATTAGATTAGTTGCATTTTGTAACCAGGTATAGGATTTTCTATGTAACGATATTACTCCAGGAAGGTGGCGGTATTACCCGTTACGCCGATGTAATACCGCTACTGGAAGATTGTTGAAATTATTATTAATATTGACGAAACAGTCCATACCTTCAGTGGAGTCAAAGTAATGTAAAACCAACAATGCAGTCTTCCTCCAGAGTTTAATAATTGTAAAAGCAAATAATAGTTTCGAACGCTTCAGCGTTCATCCTCAGGGGATACTAAAAAGGATACTACAAAGTAAGGAACGACCAATAAAATAAAAGTTTAAATAATGGGACTTACCTAACATCGAGTTGAGCGAAACTGTTAATGTAAGTTTTCTTAAATTAACAAGTACAACTAAATAGGGTGCGGAATGCAAAATTGAAGACCTAGTGTACTAACAAGTCATATTAATATATTAATTGTATTACGATTCGAATATAAGTGAAGTTTTAATTATAAATGTGAAATTATAATCAGTGGAGAAACATTATGAACTAAAGATAATAAATTAAGTTATAACATTGTTGGAGGAGAAAGGTTTTTTTTATTTATAAAAGTTTTTGAAATTTCTGAACGAAGATTAAGAAATATTAGTATTTAAAATTTTTTTTATTACTGTTGTTAACTAACATGTAGATATGTGGCTAGGCCCCATATTTTTGAAAAGGAATAAAGTTTTTTCATTTTTAGTAAAAGTTTTTTTAAAAATTGGTAGGTGACTAGGTGAAAAATGAATATAACCTGTGCTAACCACAACCGTGTTAACTATTGCAACGTGATTGTTGAAGTGAGATTACTTTAAAGAGAATAATGACATTAAAGACGTATAACCAAATGTTAATATTAAGAATTTAAACTATTGTCGAAATCAAATGGGAAGATTTAAGGAATTCGATATTAGGTTAATAAAATCCGTACAGAATCAATTGATCTTTAGTTGTCGTTACTAGACGATTAAAATACTTGAGGACCGACAGGACACAGACATCTGTCAACGAATGACTAAATTACATTGGTTTTAAGCATAGGTATCGTAACTATAGATCCGACACGCCATTCATAAATGCTATAAAATTGTGATGCCAAAATCGTTTGGTGGCGAGACGCTGTGAGGAGCTAGGTGGGGTCGGAAGTGGGGATTACTATGAATTTACATATGCATGCGACAAAACCACAGAACAATAAAGGTTAGGTTGACAAAAATCCAGGAAAACCCACAGAAAAACGCTGTCACAAATCCGAGTATTGCCGAGTCGATGCGGCTGGCCACGAAAATGATGGGATCTGGGCGGATTCTTTTTTGCTGCGTTGCCATACTACTGATTTTTTACAAGGTTTTAGGCAATATTATATATTTCCCACATCATGTTATTCTAGTAAATCATAGAAGTTAATACTTTTAACAGAGTAAGCCCAGAAAACTACGTTTTCTGTGGCGTAAGTCTGGCAAACCAAGTGGAGGGGAGCAGCTTGAATGTTGATTTACTTTACACTGAAATACAATGATGACAACACGTTTATTTGTTATTGTTCGGTCTAATAGTTACGAAGTCTATGGTTTAAGTAGGGAATGTCGGTTTGTACGCTGTGTATGACAATAAAACTAAACTTTAATCTGTATTCAGCGTATAATTATTGGGAAAGTTCAGCCATTTAATAGAACTTTCCAATAATGTTGCGAAAAGGAAAATTCCCGAGTCGATATTTTAATACTATAAGTGACCTCTGACCATGACGTAGCCTAAGCCCTGATGATGACTCAGTGTTGAGCCGAAAGCGCTTGGCTGAACTTTCCCAAGAAGTATACGCTGAATATAGATTAAAGTTTAGTTTTACATGGTTTTGTTAAAAGGGGGGTTATAAATGTGTATCGGAGGGAGATAAAAAGCTGCAGAATATGCTTGAAAGGGACGGTAACGACACTGATACTAGATGGCACAATAAATGTAGGAAATTTAAATCTTAAGAACACATTTTACAAAATTATCGAAAAATAATGAAAGCGTTTTCAATGTTCGAACAGTGGTTGGATACAATGGAAATATCCAGGGGAGCTAGAAAATATTGAGTAGATAATATAGGAAGAGGTAACTCTTGGTCAATAGAGACTAAATTATAATTATAATTTAGCCAGATTCAAAGCATGGAAGAAATTTGCGCTGCTTTAGATGATATTGGATATTTGGATTTTTAATTATTTTATTTATTTCCATTATTTCAAGAAGGTTCAATTTATTGATTTTGTTGCAAAAATGTAAGAATTTAGTGTTTGCATCTGAGTTAAAATTATGTTTAGTTGATTTTAGAAGGAGATAAGTTAAGGTTAACATAGGAGATAGAACAACCCTCGGTCGAACAACTCACCCCATACATAGTATCCCCTGAGGATGATCGCTTAAGGTTTCGAAACATGTAGGGAACTATTTATTTTTTTTTACAATTATTAAGCTGTGGAAAAATATTGCATTGTTTCATTTATATTATTATTAATAGTTATTAACTGTGCTGCATACACAGGGTGAGTTTTTTTTAAGTGTTACAAGGCAATATCTCGAGAACGGTTTCAAATATTTTCATTAAATTTTGGTGAGGTAGGTACTAGGGATATGGGGGATCATATTTAACCATACTTTTAGATCATACCCCTTTCTTAATTTTAAGGGGTGGGGGGCAAGTTTGTAATTTTATATGAGATGATGTATTTTTGTTGCTAAAATTTGAATCTACGTGCTTCCCTGGTTACGGAATTTTTACTTATTATGGTGTTGCAATAAAGAAATAAGTTGCAACCTAATTTCAAATTATTTAACGTCTACCATGCTGAAGAAGTTGTTCAAAATGGCTCCATTAAACTTCCAAACCCTTTCTCACTCTTTATCTAAATGAGTTTCGAAAAGTTTGATAGTTTCGACCTTAACTTGATGAAAGTCCATAATAGAATTATGATAGAAAACAACATTGTTTTATGATTTTCACTTCTTATTGTCAACATGATGCGTATTTTACCGTCACAGCTCAGATTCAGATGTTGACAAATAAAAGTGAAAATCATAAAACAGTATTGTTATTTTTCGTAATTTAAATGAATTTCGTACCCGCATTTCAGGTGTCACAAATAAGCAGGCAGAACGGATTCGGTCTTTCATATCACTTGAAGTTGTAGGTGCAGTTGCCATCATTTTGTCCTTTATAAAGCCCCGCAAATGGGGGTTCAAATCTGGGTATCGAGTAGGCCAATCCACCTCTTTTCAAATATTTCATTTAAATATAGTTACGGGCCTGTCTCCATAATGGGGTGGAGCCCCGACCTGCTGAAACCACATGTCAAGATTTATGTGCTGGTTTAATAATTGGGGTAATTGGTTTCTTAAAAAATATGTGTACATTTTTCCATTTAAATGTCCTTTAAAGAAATGCTGACTAATAACTCTATCCCCGGTAATTCCACAGCCGATATTGATTGACAAGGGATGTTGGTTTCTCATCCAGTGGGGATTTTCTGGCACCCAGTAGTGCATATAGTGTCTGTTTACACTAAGGAAAACAATCAAGCAAAAAGAAGAACTTATAATGTGGAATAACTTTGAATCTTACCTGTCAATAATTATGGAAAGTGGCTTCGTTAGAAAATATTACATTTTTCAAGAACCTGTTATTTTCTTGTTTTGCCTTGTGACCCAATTGCAAAAGGTAACGCGATTTCCAAAGTCATACCCATACAGCTGTTGGTGAAGCGTAATGTGATATGAATGAAACTAGTACAAGTGCAATCTCTGGAATCTACATGAGGGTCAACCGCTCCTAAAACGGTTAGTGTCATATTATCGTTCGTTTCAGTTCAACCACAGCTTATAAACTATTAAGCTGTGGTTCTACTCCGAACTCGTAGTAGTACGACATCTGGTTTCCAGCCTTTTAAATGCCATGCGAGATTTCGGGTTATTAGGAAACCTCTGCCCACATTAGTGCAGCTTCTCTGTAGTTTTTTCTGCATTCCTCCAAAATTAACTAGATATCAAATTGCACATCAAAATTCGCTTTAATGTTTTGAGCTATAAATATTAAAACTCAAAATTTTCAATTGACGTAAGCAAACATTACGCATTTCCGTGGAAACGCATATTATTTTCGAAACAAGCGAACTTAATTTATTGGTAAAATTGATTTATGTTTTTTAAATTCAATCAAATTTTGGTTAACCATAAGTCCGTAACCAGAGGAGCAAGTCAAGTCAAAATGTTTTGATAACATACAGTTGACGCAAAACAATTTCCAATGCAGTCATCAATCAGCTGATAATTGTAAATTCGTAAGAAAACATGAGGAAATTAAAGTTGGCAAAAAATATTAAAAATTTACGCGATATTGAACGTACTACTGACTTAAAGTATTCCTCTTTGATACAAACCCACTTATAGCAGATATTTTGTTTATTTAAGCTTGTAGAAATTAATATATTTTGAATTTTATTGGCCGACAGTTGGCAATACAACTTTGCTGTGAATGGTGCGGTGGCGCCAGCTCGTTCGTTGGCCTATTTTGACATTTCGTGCAAAACTAACCTTAATTATTCTGTGCTTTCGTGTTTGCGTCTATTTTTTAACAAAAAACTCCAGATCTTTTCATAAACAACATTAAAAACTGTTCTTTTAAAAACAACAAAAGTACACATACACACTATATCTCTGTCGATTACGTTTTTAACCATTTGTGAAAAATGCCGAAGCATTTAAATAGTCGGTGCAAAGAGCTAATAGCTTCTCTAATAAGCTATTTTCAGGAAGAACTTAACAACAATGGGCCATTGTTACCCTTGACAGCAGTTAAAGAAGTAAATTTAAAGAGTATGTTAAGGTCTAAATATTTTATTTCTACTTTACTAATTTTTTGCGTGTAGCAGCTGCCCTAAATTTGAATATCTCCACTGTAAGCGCAGTTTCAACAACAGTTAAGAAAAATCAATTAGTAGAATCACCTAAGATGAAACGTTCTTATTCAAAGAGAGTTGTAAATGTGTCAAGATTGGATATAAGTTCTATCCGTGACACTATTAATTTATGGAACGTACGAAAGAAGTTGGCAAGATAAAAATAATAGAAGTGTTAAATCTACTAAAGTTGATGGTAAAAGGTATAATGCAGTAAACAAATATATAAACTATGGAAAATTTACCTACGTAAAACATATTTTTCTAGGTACATAATATTTCATGCTGGTAGTGAAGATGGTTTTGTTGAAGGTGCATAGGCAATTTTTTCTTCTAAAACTAAACTGAGTGACTACCATGGAGAAATGAATCAGCAAAATTTTTTACAATGGTTCGAAAATCAATTATTCAAAAATTCAGTAATGTCATCTGTGATGCTAATAGACAACCATAGCATGTTGTCAGCAGTCTTACTTGTTTAATTTTTATTAATGGTGACGTGTTAAATATTTTTGTATGATGTAAGATAGTTTTTGAAGAAGTTTTAAATTTACATTTTTGTTCTGTGTAATTGTTAGTTTTGTGCTGTTATTTCTCATGTAATGTTGTTATATTTGGTCTGAAGATGCTCCTTCAAGAGCGAAACATGTAACCAATTGCTAATAAAAATCAATTTGAGGCCGAGACTTTGTGGTTTTTTAACCTTTTTTAACGTATTAATTAATTATCAGGCCTCTTGGAGAAAAATGGATGATTTCTTTCAAAAATACCTAACACATCATGGAATAAAGCTGCAATTCAAGAATGGTTAACTACTAATAAAATTAAATTTGAATATATGTACAGGGTTATCCAACCAAGACTAGACAAGGCGATTTTTTGACTTTTCCTGTACTTTTATAAAAAAACTGAAATAGCCATCTTAAGTCATTTTCTCCCGCGAATTCGAATATCTTCAGCAAAAAACAATTGAACATCAAACAAAAGTACTAGGGGTCACTTTGATATTTTTTTAAATGGGATGCCGTATTTTTAATGAGCTTATCCGATTTCTCATATAAATTTTGATCTAAAATGTTGGATTTTTAATTTATTTTATTTTTTTTTTTTTTATTTTTAACATTTTCCGAATTTAAAACTGAAGAAAAAAGGCGTTTTTGAATTAAAAATCCAACATTTTAGATCAAAATTTATATGAGAAATCGGATAAGCTCATTAAAAATACGGCATCCCATTTAAAAAAATATCAAAGTGACCCCTAGTACTTTTGTTTGATGTTCAATTGTTTTTTGTTGAAGATATTCGAATTCGCGGGAGAAAATGACTTAAGATGGCTATTTCAGTTTTTTTATAAAAGTACAGGAAAAGTCAAAAAATCGCCTTGTCTAGTCTTGGTTGGATAACCCTGTACAATGTTCAAAGCCGTACTTTTACAAATCGTCAATAGGTTGGTACAAGACATTTTGTATGCCCTTTTTTAACATATTCTTAAATATTAAACTTAAATTCTTTTCAGACATAAGCCACCAAAAAATATTTAGTTGATGACCTGGCTGAGCAATATGGACATAAAGTTTTACGGCTTCCTACATACCACTATATGTTCAATCCGATTGAACATATTTGGGGAATTACCAAAAATTATTGTAACAATAATACATCATCTCATATAAAATTCCAAAATTACCCCTCACTTCTTAGAATTGAGAGAGGGATAAAACTGTAAATATTTTAAAAAACTCACTCTTTATAGGTAACGCTAAAGCAATTTTGTTTGTCAAATAAATTGCTCAGTAGATGGTGACAAGAGTATTCCCAATTTTTCACTTATACTATCTTAGTTCGTTTAGCCTACCCTCTTACTCCTATTCCGTTGTATTTTATAATATGCACTCGGGCTTAACCTAGTTTCCAAATGGCAATTTCACTTTGAACAAACTGTACAACCGGATTAATGGTCAGCATGGTTTACAGTTGAGGTTCCGGCAATATTTCGATCGGACGAAGCAACTTGAAAGCTTTTACCACAATAATTAACAGACTCTGATTGAAATTCCATATAATTCTCCATTTGCGTAAAATTGCACAAACCCCATGGATTGTGCCCGACAACTAACATATTATAAATTACGATAAAATATTTTCATACGTTATGAAGTCAACTCGATTATACCCCCGAACAATAACTAAATTATATTGTCCTGCTATCTGTCCCTGTTGCACACTTCGTTGTCAAATACTGTTTCACATAAAGAATTTAAATTTGTCTTACCTTGCTTGGAGGAGCACTCGACTGGACTGCAACCGATCTGTAATAAAAAAATTTTGAGTTATTTCGCTGAAAATAGACAATACAGGGTGTTTTATTATTACACCGACAAATTGAAACAGGTGATTCCTTGACAAAAAATAATGAAAAAAGTTCCCATTAATGGAGGTCCAGTAACCCCTCGTTTGTAAGGTACAGGGTGTTAAACTTTGTACTGGTAAACTAATGTACCGTGTGTCCCACTAAGAATGGCTTTCGGCCATATCTCAGAAAGTGTTAGTCGTATGGCTTGCGGAAAAAAAATATATTGGGTAAAGTGTTCATGAGAAATTGCTGGAAATTATTTTCAAGTTTCTCAGACTGGCGCTAGAGGGCGCAACAGTAACGGTAAATATGAATCACGAAGTTTCCTCAAAAGTCGCCTAGTTAAGGTATCCCGAAAATAACATTTTTGTATATTTCGAAGATTTATTAATAAAATTCACCTATAGAACGTGTTCGTCACTTTTCAAATAAAGTGGTGGGGGAAGGTTGAACATTATTTGTAATAAATGCTGATAACTCCGGTCTGGCTTAACATAATTTAGTAAACTTAGTTTTGTTAAAAAGGGCTTTTCTCACTCTATATATCATCTTATGAACTACGGCAATATGTGTTTTACACTAGGCGCTAGGGGGCGCTGTCTTACAACTTCACAAACATTGCGCGTTTTCTCCATAATTGTAAATATAATAGTATATTCAATATCACCTGATTACAAGGACGATTAAAAGTCTAAGGAGTCAGCGAAAACCGCAAGTTAATATCTATTTTCAATCCGGAGATATTAAGAACAATAATCATAATTACGGAACATTATGATTTTATTTTCAAGTTGCATTGTAAAGCTTTTTTTAAGAGTCAAATAGGCCTTGGAAAAACAAAATATGAAGGTACGTATGTTTCAAGCAAATATATCACGACAATAATTCTCAGTGGCGCCCTAAATGTTCAAATTGTCGCCTATCGTTCTGTATACAGGACTCCAACCTCTCCCTGGTTAATAATACTGCAGTTTCCACTTCTGCCATAGGGATACGGCGGCTGCCGTCCATTATCCTTTCTATCATGTTTTCCCTTGTGGTGGGTCTGGTAACGAAAACAAGATCCTTCAATCTCCCCCATAGATAAAAATCTAGGCATGTTAAGTCAGGTGATCTAAAATAGAAATTACCACTTTCATTAACAGTATCACAATATATCCTATAATATTACCTGGCTGGCCACGGAAATATACTCCCTCTTCCTATCCACCTTACAGAAAATGCCTCGTCAAGAAATTGACGAACGTTTGCTGCAAAATGTGCAGGACATCCATCGTGTTGGAAAACCATAGTTCTGCGAATATCCAAGGGCACATCTTCGAGAAGAATTGGGAGTTCGTAATTTAAAAAATGTAAATATCTTTGCCCAGTAAGCGATTCATTAAATACAAACGGTCCAATTATTCTGCCACCCAAATGCCGCACCAGACATTGACACTCCATCTTCCTTGATGCTGCACCTCCCGCATCCAATGGGGATTATCCCGCGACCAATATAGCATATTATGGCGGTTTACTCCTCCATTACTAAGGAAAGTAGCTTCATCAGTCCACAAAATTTCTATCTTCCAATATCATATTGAGCAACCAATAGCAATGATCCAATCTTCGATAATAATCTTGCGGGGTCAAAGCCTGGTGGAGCACAATATGGTAGGGATGTAGCCTAAAGAAAAACAAAATACTTATAACATTGACTTGAAAACTATTAAGAGAAATAATGGCATTATTTTAAACTATTTAAGAGTTATAACATATAGATATAATTACTTACCTTTCTTCTAATAAAATCCTATGCACAGTAGAGCGAATAACGCCCAAGTCTCTAACAATTAATCTAATACTAATTTGTGGATTAAATTCCACATATGCCAAAACATTTACAATGTTTTCCTCGGTTCGGCCTCGGCGGCGTCTGCGATATACAGGGCGACGAATACTTCCAGTATACGAAAACGGCTAGTTAAACGATTAAACATTCTACTGTCGTATCGGCGCCTTTGAGGGTATCGTACTGCGTAAACCCGTTCAGCAATTGTTGCATTTCCCAAACATTCGAAATACACCGCAATGATGTCAACCGCTTCTTCAAGTAACAGAGGCATTTTGAAAATCAAATACGACACAACACTGTTGGCACGACAAAATTTTTGACGTAATAATGAAAGGTGACACGCGTGCACAGTTTCAATTTATATTTTGTTTTTCCAAGGCCTATTTGACTCTTAAGAAAACCTTTACAATGGCAACTTGAAGATAAAATCATAATGTTCCGTAATTATGATTATTGTTGTTGATATCTCCGGATTGAAAATAGATATTAACTTGCGATTTTCGCTGACTTCTTAGACCTTTAATTATCCTTGTAGTCAGGTAAAATTGAATATACTATTATATTTACAATTATGGAAAAAACTCGCAAAGTTTGTGAAATTGTAAGAAAGCGCCCCTAGCGTCTAGTGTAAAACATATATTGCCGTAGTTCATAAGATGATATATAGAGGAGAAAAGCCCTTTTTAACAAAACGAAGTTTACTAAATTATGTTAAGCCAGACCGGAGTTATCAGCATTTATTACAAATAATGTTCAACCTTCCCCCACCACTTTATTTGAAAAATGACGAACACGTTCTATAGGTGAATTTTATTAATAAATCTTCGAAATATACAAAAATGTTATTTTCGGGATACCTTAACTAGGCGACTTTTGAGGAAACTTCGTGATTCATATTTACCGTTACTGTTGCGCCCTCTAGCGCCAGTCTGAGAAACTTGAAAATAATTTCCAACAATTTCTCATGTTTTTCTTCCGCAAGCCATACGACTAACACTTTCTGAGTTACGGCCGACAGCCATTCTTAGTGGGACACCCGGTACAAATTTATTTTTATTTGGCCAGATTAAGAAGGCCCTGCTTTAAATCATATTTTACCGAACATCAGCCGAACCGCATAAGATATCATAATAGTGCAAGAAATTAAAAAGGTAAATGACAAACCAAAAAAGTTTTTATTATATGAAAGGATAGTCAGTGTCGTATCAAAAAAAAGTTGGGGGGTCGCAGTGGTCGTGACGCCCAAAAAAATAACACCCTGTAGATAGCCTCAAATGACAATAGGTTAATTTTTTTGATACTTTAATATGTAACAAAAGTACAGAATTTGAATAAAAAATCTTTAAGCACTCATAATATAAATAGGAAAAACCGAAAAAGAATTAACAGTTTAACACCCTGTATCTTACAAACGAGGGGGGTCTGAACCTCCATTAATGGGAACTTTTTTCATTATTTTTTGTTAAGGAATCAAATGTTTCAATTTGTCGGTATAATATTAAAACACCCTGTAGAGTAATAAACCAAGATAGCGATTGTGATAAATTTAACACTTTTTTCTTCAGTCGGTGAAAACAAAGAAATAGTATATTATTAACCAATGTTTAGACAGCCATCATTATTGCCCGAGCGGCAAGTTTAAATCACGAGGAGCGGAGCGACGGGGGATTTAAGACGCGAGGGCTATAAGCTGTCTAAACCGTGGTTAATATAATATTTTTTCCATTACCACAAACTTTTATAAGACATTTATTTTTAGAGTATTAATATTAATACTCATAAAAAATTATAGGTAGGTATAAGTATATTTTTTAATCAAGTTACCTGCGCTTTGGAATTGGCAAAATGTTTTGTTGTTTTGTCAGGTCGCTTTGTTAACGTCAATTTTTGTTCATTTATGTCATCAGATTTCACGAGTTTTCCGTTTTTTTAAAAAATGAGCGAAGAATATGTTAGTGATATTATTATGTGTACACCTCCAGAATTAAGGATGGAAGCATAAAAATGTTGGTTGTATCGATATTTTGCAATATCAAGCATCTCTAATAATCTAATATGTATTGATAATTATCTGGTTGCCTAACCACAAGAAATCACCTTTCAGGTTATTCATGTTTATGAATTCATGTTGTAGAATCAAAAAATCAAGTTACCTGCGTTCAAATAGATTCTTGAAGATCGGTCAATAATAGATTTCAATGCCTTATTATTGACCATGGTCAATAATAACTTATAAGGTAGAGAAAAACGATTTCTAACGATAATAATCGGTCAATAATGGCGATGTTACAGGTTAGTAGTGGAAAAAAAATATTACACTACCTCCTAACAATGTCAGTATTATAAATCACATAAATTCGTCAATATATTTTCGCCGTTAAATTAGATGAATTGCACATTGACTTGGTAAATTGGCTAAAAGATTATACGGCGGTAGGCTTGGACAAAGTAACGGTAAATTAAACAATTAAACAATCAATACATAATACAATAACTACGTTATATCTACAACCTATACAGGGTGTTAATGAATGTCACGCAGATATTTAAGAGAGTGTCAGTGTTCGTCAAAATAGGAAAAAATACTTATAAACATGCGATCAAAAAGGTTTCAATTCGAAGCTTAAATTTTGTTTTCCTTTCTCTCCTACATTTCCCGAGATAAATATTTTAAATTTGACACAGTTATTAGTAAAGGGCGGAATATATGCAAAGTGCATATATATGCTTTTTTCCACTACTAACCTATAACATCGCCATTATTGACCGATTATTAACGCTAGAAATCGTTTTTCTCTACCTTATAAGTCATTATTGACCATGGTCAATAATAAATAAGCCATTGAAATCCATTACTGACCGATCTTTGACCTTAACCGAATTTTGTTTGAACGCAGGTAACTTGATTTTTTAATTCTACAGCATCAATTCATTGTGGTTAGGCAACCAGATAATTATCAATACATATTAGATTACTTGATATTGTAAAATATCGATACAATCAACATTTTTTCTGCTTCCATCCTTAATTCGGGAGGTGTACACATAATATTATCACTAACATTTTCTTCGCTCATTTAAAAAAAAAAACGCAAAACTCGTGAAATCTGATGACACAAATGAACACAAATTGACATTGACAAAGCCACCTGACAAAACAACAAAATATTTTGCCAATTCCAAAGCGCAGGTAACTTGATTAAAAAATATACTTATGCCTACCTATAATTTTTTATGAGTATTAATATTAATACTCTAAAAATAAATGTCTTATAAAAGTTTGTGGTAATGGAAAAAATATTATATTAACCACGGTTTAGACAGCTTATAGCCCTCGCGTCTTAAATCCCCCGTCGCTCCGCTCCTCGTGATTTAAACTTGCCGCTCGGGCAATAATGATGGCTTGGATTAGTGCTAGAGGCCCAGGAGTTTGTCAATTTGTGCAAGGGCGGCTAACTGCAGGAACATATTGCAACATATTAAATAATGTTATGGTGCCATCGGTTGAAGCCATATTCGGTGATCAAAATTATATTTTCCAACAAGATAATGCTCCCATTCATACTGCCCGCATAGTAAAAGATTACTTTCGACAAAATAACATCCAAGTTTTACCATGGCCTTCGAAGAGCCCCGACCTCAATCCCATAGAAAATGTCTGGGGAGAAATGACCAAGTTCATGTATAAACATGACTTTCATCCAAGAAATGAAAAAGAACTGCGCCAGGGGATAAACGCAGCATGGGATAATATAACCCAAGAGTATACAAGAAGCTTAGTCTTAAGTATGCCGCGTCGGTTACAAAAAGTAATTGAAAACAACGGCGCAATGACTAAATATTAAACAGCTGCTTTTAAGTATATAATTATTTTAGGATGTTGCATTTAGAAATGTTTACTTTTGGTTAAAATTTTGTATTTTTACTGTTTTTCCACTTTTGGCTTTTGTTGTTTTTGGATTTTTTTTATATTCAATATATAAATCGATAGTTGTTATACATACTCTATTATTTTATTTAAAAACTTGAAAAATTGCCCATTTTTAAAAGGTAGGTAAATTTTTTAAAGCACTTCCTGACGAATCCACGCTTCGAAAGAAGAATGTCCATTCAGTATACGAAACCGTTTTAGAAAAAATTAGAGTTTCACTGGGTGATAAAATTTTTTACATTATTGTTGATGAAAGCACAGATATGTGGCAGATATATCGCACATCTTATGATTGGAGCACTTCAAGAAGATAAAGCAACAAACCCATATTTAATAGCTTCTAAGCAGCTAGACAAAACTAATAATGTGACTGTAACCTGATTTATTCAGCAGTCCCTATCGAGCTTTTTCTTACCAAATCCAGTCCCAGATAAGAAGTTTTAGTGCTTCTGTCTGATGAAGCACCATATATGGTAAAAGTAGGCCAAAACTTAAGAATCTTTTACCCCATATAGTACATGTGACTTGTCTTTTACATAGAATAAACCGAGGCGCAGAAACCGTCAGAACTAAATATCCTTTAGTAAGTAAATTAATTTCAAATGTAAAAAAAGTGTATAAGGAGAGATTACCAGTAGTTAGTTTACCTCCAGAACCTGTAATTACCCGGTGGGGAACATAGATAAGGGCCGCAATATTCTACACTGAACATTTTGAAGCCATTAAAGAACTAATTTTGGATTTAGATGACGATTTGCAGTGTGTTGTGCAAAGTAAAGGGTTGTTAAAAAGTGCAAGTGTAGTTAAAGATTTTGTTCTTATTAAGGTTAATTTCAGTTTTATACCGGACATAATATCCTCGTTAGAGAGTAGAAATTTAAGTTCAAGAGACTCAATTAGTGTGCGACTCACGTTTGTAACAATGAGGTACACAAAACTTTAACCTGTATCTCCACTAGTCGACTGGTTCAAACTTGTTAAGAAATTGGAGAATAAAATCCTTTTTGAATTTTACTGCATTATTTCTTTATTAAAATACTAATAATATTCCTCCTCTCTTCACCCTAGCATGGGCTACAACATTACTAACAAGACATGTTAGTTAAAACACTTTTGAAAACAATTAACAACTTTTTAACGTGATGTTTTTTTTCCTTCATGGAGCGACAACTTATCTCTTTAGATTTGTGCCTGACACTCTTTACTAACAAGACATGTTAGTTAAAACACCTTTGAACACACTTAACAACTTTTTAACGTGATGGCTTTTTTCATCACGGAGCGACAACTTATCTCTTTAGATTTGTGCCTGACACTGTTACTAACAAGACATGTTAGTTAAAACACTTTTAACAACTTTTTAACGTGAAGGCTTTTTTCCTCCACGGAGCGACAACTTATCTCTTTAGATTTGTGCCTGACACTTTAACACTTTTAACAACTTTTTAACGTGAAGGCTTTCTTCCGTCACGGAGCGACAACTTATCTCTTTAGATTTGCGCCGGACACTGATTTGTTTACACTTTAGAATATAATAAGAACCCTATTCAAACACCTTGACCAATCAAATGTTAACACGTCGAACTCAAGCGCAACGTCTGTACATCAGGCCACTATCGATCGGCCAATCAAAATCTTATGCTTGTTGCCACGCACGTGGAAGCTAATATTATTTGATAGTTTTAGAGAATATTATAAAATAGCAGACAGTCTTTGTTTACATTATAGGATTTAATTTGAACGTATATTTAATAAATTTGTACAACGATGCCACCACTTTGATATGCGGTGTTGCCATTTATATTGCAGTTGAAATTATTGTATTTTTCTAATTATTAGCATTTAGTTGTTGAAGAAACACATTGTACTTTAGCACGAATGCGACCGACGTTGCAGCTTGGCTTAGTATTACATTACATTACATTTTATCCCATAAGATTGATTTCAACATTTTTACTTTATTTTCCTACTGGGTCACGACAGAAATACGAAGTGTTTCCCAAACAATTAGTATTGTTGAAACTTTTTTCGCTAAATGTAACAACATTCCCGGTAAAGTAGGAGGTCAAGTTAGGAGCAAACTGGATGCAACTGTAAAAAATAATGAAGGATGTAAATACTTAACTGCAATAAAGAGCATTTATGAAGGTAAACCATCCAACGAAGTTGTATCTTGGCCTTATACTTTACTACCTAAGTTGAACTATTGCCCGCTTACATCAGTAGATGTTGAAAGAAGTTTCTTTTTGTATAAACATATTTTTACTGATAGAGGACAATCCTTTTTAGTTAAAAATTTTCAAAAATATTTAGTAATAAATGCCTTCTATACAATTTCAGGTAAAGAAAATTGTTTACTTTTATTCTTCTTGGTCTTTTTTTGCATTTTTTTTTAATAAACATCTTTTTTAGAACGCAGTGTGTTTCTTTACCCTATTTTACTATAATAATTTAAGAAATATTGCATACCAGCATGCATATTTGGTCTAAAAATGCATATAGCTGCATATTTTATAGGCAAACAAGGCATATATATGCGCATATTTTGGCTGAATTTAAGTGCATATATTCCGCCCTTTAGTTATTAGCTTTTGGAATCTCTACAATAAAATGTCAAAATTGTCAGAGTATGCAGAGTGTTACATTCCTTGCGGTACCAACAATTTTATTCTCCTGAACTTCTTTTTGGGATACTCTGTATAAATATTGATATCATATTTAGACTTACCGATCTTTTCTCATTCTTTTTAGTCCCTTATATTTCTATCGTGTCTGTCATCGTTTTCTAGTTATTGGCGCAAATAGCCGTCGATGCAAGTAACAAAATTAAAAAAAAAGTAGTTGGGACAGCTCATATTTTATTTTCCATTTGTTAACGTTTTTGACGTTAGTGTCAAATAGTTTTGTTAGTTGATGTTTCCAAAGTTAGTTAGAGCTATTTAATGATAGTCGAGTTCATAAACCAAGAATATGGCGATATACATTCTAGTTATTTATGGTCTTGCCAATGGTAATTCCTTTGAAGCTAAACGACTCTATCGGCAGCTTTATCCAAATCGAAAGATTCACGAACTTTTGCACAGGCACACACTCGACTGTGCAAAAATGAAACTTTTAAGAAATCCACTCATTTGGCAGGGTATTGTTGGAACTGTCGAAATTGAGGAAGCAGTCTAGAATGGTGGAGAAAGCGAACCTGGTACAAGTAAAAGAAAAATTGCGGCAACTTTAAACATTTCATCTGTGCTAGTTTGGAAAATTTTGATTGATAATTTGATGTATCCTTACCATATCCAGACATTCCAAGCTCTTCTTCCGCGCGATTTTCCACCCCATTAAATTTTTGCCAGTGGTTCATTCAAATATTGGTCCAAAATCTATTGTTCGAAAAACGAAAAAAAATTAAAGTTCTGACATCCTGTACATCAAAAATGGAGCCTTTTCGACCGCATGTACCCTTAAATAATATCCACGTGATATTCATTAACACCCTATATATCACTTAAGTACGGAACTTTTTCGCAGAACTTAAAAACACTGTATACCGATCTATAAATCTGGTGACAAACTTGAACTAGATATAATTTCAGATCAATATCCTTAACTTTGCCTTTTGCAAAGCTTTTGAGAAATGAACTTTATCTAGATTGGAATCATTCTTAAAATTCATTTAGTAGGCGAAACAGAGTTCATAGGTCGGTTTTTTAAAGGGTCTAACCCCTACCATGTACACAGAGTGACAAAAAAGTCGCGCATAACGCTTGCAACTTTTGAACTACCTCTTATACTAAAAAGCTATTGTGTGAAAGTTGTAAAAAAATTATTCCCCGCATTTCTACCTGCATGAATTTTTTCTGTCATTTCTGGTTTGGTTGCCATAGAGACTAACTCACTTTTTTTAAATAGAACACTCTGCATATGATTGCATATTTGGATTCTACTGGGAAAACTCTGAATTTTTTGTATTTCAAATTTTCACCTATCTGCAAGCGTTTCCGAGATAATGACAGCTCAAAAATGAAATACTTCGTAATTATAATTATTCCTACCTAATACCCACCAGTTGAATCAAGGTGTTTTCATGGCAGTGACCTGAGACGTGTCAATTTTGAGTTCCTCTTTAATTATCTGTTGTCTGATTTCTAATTTGTTTATACTATGGTTCATCTGAATGAGAGACAACGAGTTGAAATTTTATTAATGAGCGGTTACTGAAATATGAAGAGATCGCAAGATCAGGTTTGTCAAGTTTTTAGTAAATTATATCCAAATAGGCCTCCAATAAATCAGTCAACGGTGTGTCAACTGGTAAAAAAATTTCGAGAAACAGGCAGTGTTAGGGAAGCCGCTAGATCAGGTCGGCTTAAAAGAGCAACCAGGGGAGACAAAGCTTTGAATATCATGCTCTCAATACATGAAAATCCAACACAATCATCCAGGCCAATGGTAATGGATTTTAATGTGTCTCATCAGTCAGTAAAAAATTTGTTTAAGCAGGAGAAGTTGTATCCCTACAAGATAAAGTTGTCGTACGAGTTAATCGAGGATGACTTTGATAGAAGAGCTGAATTTTGTGAGCTGATGATGGAAAGATGCAATAACGATAATAACTTCGCAACAAATATCATTTTGACGGATGAAGCTATTTTCCATTTAAATGGCATTGTTAATAGACACAATTATCATTATTGGTCTGCTGAGAATACTTACTGGTTCCAGGAAGGTCATACTCAGAGACCCGAAAGAGTTAATGTTTGGGCGGGCATAGTTGGTAGACATCTTGTGGGACTTTTTTCAGAGATGGTAATTTGAATGGCGAAAAATATCTGAACCTTCTTAGGAATCACATAATTCCTTCCTGCAGAATGGTTTTACCGGGTGTAAATAATGGCATAAACGAACAGGTATGGTTCCAGCAAGATGGAGCACCTGCTCATTATGCGGCAACGTTAGACAATACATAAGCGAACAATTTCCAGGACGTTGGATGGGCAGGAGAGGTGCTATTGACTGACCAGTGCGATCCCCGGACTTAACCCCGCTCGACTTCTTTTTGTGGGGACACTTAAAGAACAAAGTCTACGTTAACCGTCCAAATTACTTAGAATCTTTAAATGTCAGAATGAGTGCTGAAATTCGGGTTATTCCAGAGGACTTCCTTTTAAACGTTGTAGACGGGTTCAGGGATCGACTGGCGCTCTGCTTAGCAGAAAATGGTGGTCATCATTTTGAACAGCTGATCCACTGAAAAGTTTTGACTTGTTTATTATTCTGATGTTAAGTTGTTCAATTTTCTAGGCTATTTATTTTGTTATTATGAAGTTTGTTATAATTTTAAATAGACAAAAATTTAAAATGCAAAAATTTCAGAGTTTCCCAGTAGAATTCAAATATGCAGTCATATGGAGGGGTATTCTATTTATAAAATGTAAGTTGGTCTCTATATGGCAACCAAACCAGAAATGACAGAAAAAAGTTCATGCAGGTAGAAATGTTGGGAATAATTTACTGAACAACTTTCAGAAAGGTCACTTTTTCGTATACGAGGTAATTGAAAAGTTACAGGCATTATGCGCGACTTTTTGCCACTCTGTATAGTAATATAAATTAAAAAAAAGTTCTTTCCGTCTTTTTAGATTTAGAAAAAGCGTTCGATAGTGTAAAGCATACAATATTATCGGATACACTACGGTGAACTACTTTAATTGATTAAAATATTATCTCTCAAACCGTCGCGTCGGCATTGCACTAAGAAGAATAATAAGGTAAAGTCACTTAATACAGTAACACATGGTGTACCGCAAGGTAATATAATTGGAACTTTTCTGTCTTCCATATACTTAAATGATATTTTAATCTTAGTATTAATGGCTTTATAAGCGCGTCCGCTGACGACACGTCAGTCTCATTTACGGATTCGACCTGGAGGGACGTATTTAGTAAGAAAGACAGATGCTGGTATTAAATTCATTGGCAATTGACTTCGTAACAAGCTATTCACACTAAATACATCAAAAACTGTTGCAGTCTCTTTTCGATAAACGGAGTGCAATATACCACAGCTTTATATTAATGATCGGAATATCAAATCTTGTACCGACACAAGGTACCTGAGAGTCATTATAGACAACCGACTGTCCTGGAAAAAGCACATATATTTGAAATCATAAATAAGTTAAAAAATTTTTAATCTTAAATGCGTCCTAGCAAAATGTAGCGCTGATTTCTCTCAAAGGTTCGAAAGAGGACAGCAAATGACGACGTGCAGTCAAATGCATATGACTGCTAAGAATACTGCGGTCTGCATGAAGTGGTAGTTTACGTAAAAGTAATAAATATAACATTAAAAGCAATAATAAAACTAATCATGCATAACAATTATCTGGCGCACCGCGATACAATATGCCGTAGCTGAGCTATCGACCGACCGGAAATATTTTGAAATTCTCGGTTTGAAAGGAATCCGACGTTCCCCAGAGTATGCCGGATACCCTCTACATTAAATTGATATTATTATTGTTAGTGAATGGTGGAGAAAAGTGTATGTTATATAGAATAAAACAGTTAGGTTTAAATAGGTGTTTGGGAAAGTAAAGTAAAAATGTTGAAATCAATCTTAGGGGATATAATGTAATGTAATACTAAGCCAAGCGGCAACGTCGCATTCGTGCTAAAGTACTATGTTTTTCTTCAGCAACTAAATGCAATAAATAGAAAAAAATACATTAATTTCACATGCAATATAAATGGCAACACCGCATATCAAAGTGGTGGCATCGTTATACAAATCTATAAAATATACGTTCAAATAAAATCCTGTAATGTTAACAAAGACTGTCTGCTATTTTGAATCTAAAATATTATTCTCTAAAACTATCAAATAATATGAGCTTCCACGTGCTTAGCAACGAGCATAAGCTATTTGATTGGCCGATCGATAGTGGCCTGATGTATAGACATGGCCGCTTGGGTTCGACGTGTTAACATTTGATTGGTCAAGGTGTTTGGATAGGGTTAATATATGTTCTGAAATGTAAACAAAGCAGTGTCAGGTGGCAACTTAAAGAGGTAAATCGTCGCTCCGTGGGGAGAAAAGCCTTCACGTTAAAAAGTTGTTAAAAGTAGTTAAAAGTGTTAAAGTGTCAGGTGGCAACCTAAAGAGGTAAGTTGTCGCTCCGTGGGGAGAAAAGCCTTCACGTTAAAATGTTGTTAAAAGTAGTTGTTCAGTGTTTTCAAAAGTTTTTTAACTAACATGTCTTGTTAGTAATGTTGTAGCCCATGCAAGGGTGAAGAGAGGAGAAATAGTATTAGTCTTTTAATAAAGAAATAAGTAGTGCAGTAAAATTCAGAAAGGATTTTATTTTCCAATTTTTTAACAAGTTTGAACCAGCGGACTTGTGGAGATACAGGTTAAAGTTTTGTGTACCTCATTATTACAAACGTGAGTTCGCACAATAGGTATTGGCAATGTACATACTTACATTGTAGCTACACACAAACTCAAAAAGCTTTGCCGGTTAGTTAGTTGGCATAAAGATATTTATTTATATTTCATTACACTTACAAGAAAAACTTATTATTGGGTTTGATGTGGCAACATTATCGACGCCGTTAAGGAACCATGCAAAATGCGTAGGGTCCTTAACCTTTATCCTATTTTAACCCGTTCGAAAAGCCGTTGCCACTGTCCTGTTACGTGAGCATGTTAACAAATAGCATTTAGATAAAACCTAATATAAATTATTATGTCGAGGCAAACAGAAACAGGGCGCTACGCTGAATAGAATGTAAACCGTATTTCTAACTTTGACTTTTGGATAAATAATTTCGGAAAACCGTATAAATCGCACAAAAATGAAACAAACACGGCCATAAATTATCGCGGGTTGTTTGGGTAATTTAGGGACAAAAATGTAAGATATATATACGATTCTCTGTCCCCAGTGGCGTAACTATAAAAAGGGCCTATAGAAAAATCTGAACTCAGGCACAGAGTATGCGTAGGTTGGCGCTGTCGCTGGCCCAGAGAGAACACTCTTGCTTCGACTAATCACAAGAATTTTCAATGTGGCACATATCCGCTTAGAGACCGCTTTCTCATTGGTCTGGGCCGACTACATTAAATTTACGAATGAAATTTTAGGACTTTTTTTTAATACCTTTTAATTTCTTTCAGTACGACTTTTTACTATTCCGAATTTTTAGAACCTCAATTTGTATCGATAGCAAGCGTTTTAAGATAATTAAGCTACTACGCAATGTCTATAAAACGTTTAAAATATATTTATGCTTTAAAACTGAGGGTACTGCGACAGGATCGAACTGCTTTAAAACTAAATATAAACTAAGGGAGTGTGGTCTATCCTAATCATATAAAGAAACAACGATCTATCATTTCATTGATTAATAAACACAGAAATAAATACAAATAGTAGAGGTTTAGTGATTATTTCGGTGCCGAGATAACCTCGTGAACCGTGGAGACCTCAGAATTGTAAGCGCCGCCGCCGGTCCCGCTTACAATTCTGTCTCCACCATATTATTATCGATGGTATCATCATCAAGTGGGATGTTAATAATTCATAAGTAGTGAATATTATTTTCGTTTTCTTTATTAAAATAATTGTGCACTATTTTACGCTACACCGCTAATTTTCTTTTATATATTGCACACTAATCTTTGACTAGTATTTATACATAAACCATATCAACAAATACGCAGATACGCTGCTACTTGCATTAAGAGAAGTATAGTAGAGATATTTTTTAAAAAGACCGAAAGGGCAATCTGCAACAAAGAAAGCTACAGCTTTTAATCATTTTTTCTAAACAAATCATAGGCATGAAATTAGCAAGTACCAACCCTTAATTGCCTCTTTTTGTCAGGTGTGAGAAATTAAAGTGGAACAAAGAACCTTTTCCCAGGTACCCAAAAATTCAGGTACGGGCGAGGAATTTTAGGGTTTATTCGATATTCATGACTATCATAACAACATGAACTCTTCATTGAAAAACCCTCGCTTCTTGTTATGGACAATGCAAAGTACCCTTCACGGCTCAGCGGAAATGTGCCAAATGCTTCAACGAGAAAAGCTGATATCATTTCCTGGCTACAAAGCAAAAATATCAATTTTATGGAAAACGCACTCAACCCCGAATTGCTATAAATAGTAAAACAATACAAAGCCAAATAAGAATATGCCGTGGATGAATTCATTTGTACTATGGGTCATCCATTTTTGAGATTGCCGCCCTACTACTGCATTTTTAACGCTATTGAATTAATTTGGGCCCAAAGCAAAACATTTCTTGGGGGATAATTGGCAAAAAAACACATTCTGAATGTTCAGGTTAAGCCAGTGATAATTCATGTGTCAGATCCTGGTTCAGATTCTAAAAGTGACATTTCTTTATCTTCAGATTCAGATTAACTTTTTTGTATATCGTTGTATGTGTGTTTCTTTATTTTTTTATAAAAATTAGGATTTGCTTCCCCCCCCCCCCCCAAAGACAAAATCCTGAAACCGCCACTAAACATCCTATTTTTTCAGTCGAATTTTGAATTCTACGTCAAATTCTGCGCATAATTTGTGTAGCATACCCTATCCTTATCTCTAACGGTTTTAGAGAAAAATCATACATAAAACAAAATTCCTCTTTAAAAAAAGTTACATGTACCTACTTAAAGGTAAACAGGTAAATTTAAATGAATTGTCACTACGATAGCAACTCATGTGTCAATCAAAAATAATTTTAGGTATAATTTTGAAAAACGGTGATCATGGTGCATTTAAATGAAACTCAAAGAATCTAAATTTTAATTTTAATTGGATGTGGCGACAAAACAAGAAATCCGGAAGAAGTTTGCAACTTGTTTAGCGCTAAGTATCCAGAACGACTGATTACAAGATCTACAGTGAGTAAAATTGAGAAGAAATTCAGGGAAACAGGGAATGTAAAGGATGGTCTACGGCCAGGTCGTCCAAAAATTAGTGAAAACACATAATTAAACATTTTGTTAGAAGTTGAAGATAATCCCCATAGTGCATCCACTGAAGTAGCCCTTAATAATGATGTGAGCCGACGATCTGTTTTGCGGGCATTGATACAAGAAAAGTACCATCCGTACAAAATTAGGTTGCTGCACGAGCTAAACGAAGATGATCCCGACCGCCGACTACAGTTTTGTGAAACTATGATGGAAATTTGCAACTTAAATCTATTTTTCCATCGCAACATACTTTTTAGCGATGAAGCCACGTTTTGTTTCAATGGTTCGGTAAACAGACAAAATTTTCGGTATTGGAGTAAAATTAATCCCCGTTGGATGAGTGAACAGCACACGCAAAACCCACAAAAAGTAAATGTTTGGGCAGGGATATTAAATGATACAATTATTGGACCTTTTTTCTTTGATGGAAATCTTACAGGAGACCGGTGTTTACAATTTCTTCAAAATGAATTAATTCCCACACTGGCAGCGAATTTTTCAAATCCGAATCAGCCTAATCTACCAGAAGCGTCTATTTGGTTTCAGCAGGATGGTGCTCCGCCTCATTTTGCTCGACAAGTACGAGAGTATTTGAATACTGTATTTCCCGAACGATGGACAGGTAGAAGAGGACCCATAGAATGGCCTGCAAGATCTCCCGATCTTACACCCATGGATTTCTTTCTTTGGAGTTATTTGAAGTCAAAAGTGTATAAGGATAAACCACAAAATTTGGAAGACTTAAAATTTAAAATTAGATATGAAATTAGGCAAATTAATGAAAATACTGTAAATAATGTTTTAGAAGGGCTTTTAAGTAGATTGGCATGATGTCAAGAAGTTAATGGTTGGCATTTTCAACACTTAATAAAATAATTTTCGTTTTATGATGTAATTTTTCTCTAAAACCGTTAGAGATAAGGATAGGGTACGCTACATGAATTATGCGCAGAATTTGACGTAGAATTCAAAATTCGACTGAAAAAAATAGGGTTCTATTTAAAATAAAAAATTTTTGCTACATCTACTTTTTGACACACCCTGTATAATTTCTTTTCGAGGCAGAAAATTCGGAGGAATAAATTATAATTGACGTGTCCGAGCGTTTTTTCAAAAAATTAATACCTGATTTTCAAATGAATTTGTTCCATCTGTATGTAAAATAAAACATAATTTCAATAATACTCAACTGGTGGTTTCATTTTTAATTTTTACTTAGTTATTCTGAAATAACACATTCCGGATCTGACCCATCATCCCACCAGCATTCACCACAGATATCAATCAGTTTATAAAAAGATACAAAATACACCCTCATCGTGGTGGGAATGTTCCCACCACGAATTTTATATTACATTATGTCTCTCTTCCGCAGTTACACGCTTGGGTACCTGATAAAAGATAGAACCCTAAGACTTATGTGATTTATTATTTTACTCTCTTTAAAAGGCGTCAACTGGATATTTCCTTTAATTTATTCTTGCTTTTGATTCGTAGGAAAACAAAGAATACCCTGTAGCGTTCCTTGTTGCACGTTTTATTGGGGTTTCGCTCTTTTTTAAATAATTTCTACTATATAAGTAAGATTTAACGATTGATCCGAAGCGCTGAGGCAGTTAATGGATTAAAAAAAAAACAATCAACACCAACGCTCTTACTACACATCATATTTTCATAACACATCTTTAATCTTCTTCGAAAAGCACCACTTTTCTTAATTTTTTTCCATTGTTTCATATTCGTGTTTATGTTTAGCTTAGTACCCAAAGCTGACAAAAAATCTTTACTATAGCCTAACCCAACGTCAGGTGACTCAGGGATGGTTAAAAATTAGTTGTTTTATATATATCTTATTATGTAGTTGCTATACAGCAAACGTATAGTCATGAGAATAATTTAATTTTATAAGAAATTTGTTTTTGTTTCCATATTGTAATAGAATTACCATACTATAAAATAGTCATAAAGGTCACTATCACTAAAATATAAATTTACTTTTAAAGGCGAGTTGTTTTTAGACGTACTGTATTATAACTGTTTTTTTAAAGTCACAGGAAGCAAATATAAAACAATTTTAAAATATATTTATAAGGAAATTAAAAATGTCGCTGAAATGTACTATAAAGCCACTATAAAATAATTATATATTATAGGCCAAAATGTTCTTTAAGTTGTTCATAGCAACGTTTCTGCAATAATTTTATGACTCTTTTATAAGATATTTTATAATTCTAATAAACGTTATGATGATAAATTTATAAAACACATTAGCTGCCTACAACAGAATACTGTTTATTGCAGTTCTTATGTGACCGATTGGCATTTTGGAAGTATTAATAAAATAGCAATAAAATAAAATAGTTGTATAACCATTGAATTATAAAATAACTTTGTTGGTTGGGTAATACATTTTATTGAAGATATTTTTGAATTTTAGCAAATGTCGCTCTATACGAATAGCGCTTAAAGATGGAAAAGTTAAACTCGGCACCAATATACAACTTTAGGCGCTCTTTAAAAATTTGACAAAGAAATACGGGGTTTTCATTTTAAAAACAAAAGTTGGCCATGATGAGTATTTTTTGGCTTAACCCTGTACACACGTATTTTAGTTCATAAAATACACAATAAAAATAAATAGTTTACGCATCCGAGAGATTTTTAGAAAAATCTACCAAAGTGACAATACAGAATTTATTCCATGTTAGATATTCTCCCTGTATATAAAAATTAGAATTATTGTGATCACTTCTCGATAGAAAATAAACAGCTGGAAGATGGAGACTGGCAAGACAGCGACCAGTGGAAAATGTACTTGAGTCAAGGAAGGCACTGACAACTGTAGAAATCCTAAATCTTTTTATATATACTAGGAAAATTGTGATGTAAAGTTATAAAATATACTAACAACCATAATAAATCACTTTTTAACCAAGGACAATATTATTAATCTTGTTAGATAAGTGATTTTTAATTAAAAATATTTAATGAAGCAGTAAATGATTCAGTCGCCGGTATATAAATACTTTTAAAATGCTGTTCATAATTACCACGTAATTAAAAACGATTTAAAACTGACAACGTTTTAATATGCATTCATAAAACATACATAAAGATGTAAATGACCATCTAAAAAGAAAAACTGAAAAAGATGATCCCTTCGAAGACCGTATGCGTGAACGTAGAATTCTGATTTACATTTTAATTACTTATGATAAACATTTAAAAGCAAATTGCTTTCTTTCAATAATCCCGCTTTAGTCGTATTTTAAGTTAGTTAATTACTATGGAAAAAGACAATTAGGAGACAGATTGACTGTCTATATGGCTTGTTTGTAACTAATTTAAAGCTTATTAAATTGTACCAGAGGTTCCCGGTACAACGATATTTCTTGGATGAAATAATAGGTAGGTTGCTGCCGGAAACAAATTGTCAATGACTAAGCAAAACAGATATAAAAGGGTACCCACCCAACAATGTAGCATTTAAAAATTTGACATTTAAAATTTAATTCGCATAATATCAAAATTTTGTGTTTGTATATAATCTTTAATGCTATAAGGAATACTGTCAATTAATACTTTAGACATATGCTTCCTAAACGGCAGTAAATTCATATTCCTAGGTGGTAACAATGTAGCAATTTTAAAATTGCCACTATTGACTTTGTGGTGAATGTTAGACTTAAGGTCGATTTATAAAACTTTTCGTCGCTGTTCCCGTTCGTTGTCACTGCTCCCGCCTACAGTCATATTTCCACAAAGTTCATCTTATATAGTTATTTTGTTCAAAAACTTGTTTATTAAATTGTGTCATCTTTGTTTACAGAAAAATAGTCGAAGTATGTAGGGTTAGTGCATAGTAAGTAGTGCGTTCGCTTTTCAGTTGGTTAATTGCACAAGGCACTGCAAGTAGGTTGACCATGTATTCACGTTTCAGTCTCCGTCAAGTCGCAGAACGCTCATTTTTCACTCTTGGCAAATTTATGTAAAAACAAAGTTGTTTGGAATTATTTTCCTTATTTTATTATTTAATTTATGTTCTGGTAAAAGCCCTCGTACCGTTCTGATCTTTTGTAGTGTGTCTCTGTTCTATTATTTTTTTTTGTTGGGGTTAGGCTAAGTTGGCAAAACTTTGTGTCAGCTGATTGTTGAAGGAGAAGGGGTTTCTTCGGAATTCTCGGAGCCTTTAATTTTACTTTCTTAAAATCCTTCAGACAAGAAGGTCAAGCCAGCCGCCGTTAGGCCTTTTTTTTTTGTCAAAAGGCCATGAGGTTTTGCCCCCCTCCCCCTTTAGAGGCAAGCGAGGAGGCAAGCGTCTTTATTCCTTTTTTTTTGTTTATTGGGATTCAGGGAGTAATTTTTGCCGTTTTCCCCTGCGGTTCGGCACTTATGTATGTTAAATCACATGATTGATATACGACTTGGAATTTTAAGGCCCATATAACAACCTAAGGTTCTCCAACTAAACCTGAAGAAGCCTAATTCCACCTGGCCTTCCATAAGAAACCACATGGGGCCATACTGGGTTATGGAAGTAGCAAGTAGCCGCATAACTGAATAATTTAGTTAACTCTAATTTATTTAATTCACTTCAAAATTAACTTAAATTTAATCAATAATTTCCTTTTAATAATGTAAGGCGATCTTGACTTGAGGTCACATTTTTCATATAACCAAAGGTAACAAATTTAAAGTATTAAAGGTTCTAGAATCTTCAAAGGTTATATAGATACATAAACGCATGGTTTTTATAAATCCTTGAGTAATTAAAAGCTCAGTTTAATTTTTTTTATACTTTATACTAAACATAAATAATTTTAATTCAGACTAATTTTTAAATCATTTCAACTATGATCATACACCTAGCATAAACCCTTCCTTCTTTGGTCAAGTATTTTTTATTTAATAAACTCTTTATTGTTTGCGTGGAAAGACTTATTGTATAGATTTTCAATAGTAACCGACATTCGGTATATTTTTCCTGGTTTGGACTTCGATCAACCCAGGTGGCGCCCAACGTAAGCCAATGACGAAGGGAAGGTGTAAGCATAACGGACCACGACGTAGTGCCTCCACATTAAGAGCTACCGTCAGCAGATAGTGACAACCTGTTGTCCATGACAAAAGGTTGATACTGTTATAACAAAATATAAACGATGGAAACTTAATTATTAAATAGGGTTTACGGTTACCACCTACCTCACCTGGCTCATTGTAGTTCGGGGTGGTTCTTTAAAGAGGGTCCTTGCCAGTTAAACAATAGTGTATAGGAGTGTGCCCCCCAAAGGATGTTGCTGTTCAAGCCTAGATAGATGGTTGCGTTTTGAGCGCCACTGTGAGTGAAATAATGGGGTCCACACATGGTGCCGAAACAACACAAAAAGAAATACTTAAAAGTTATTTAATTAAGAAAAGGTTTATGTAAATGTTAGAAGGTGATTTTAAAAGTTCGGCTAGTTTAAGTACTCATTATAACAGCGCAGCAGTTGCAACTCCTTTACATATCGCTTTATAAGTATGAATTCTAAGTCAAATAGGGTAAATCACTTAACACCTTTGACTATTAAAGTATTTATACTGTTTAATTGTGTTAGAAATAGTTTTGTCAAAATAGCTTAAGGCACTGATTAAATTGACAAGGTATTTGCAGATAAAAAGAAAGGTACTTATCACGGTCCTCCTGGAGGTGGCTGGTTGTCTTTGCTGCTACTCAACAATGTTGGTGGCCCTCAATTGGCCTCACAAAAAATGCCTCCAAGAAATCAAGTTTAAAAAAAGGTCAAATCCGACTTAACCGGAAAGTACAAATTGTAGGGATAGACAACGTGGAAAAACGGCAACGTAAAGGAGAATTTTCCGACAAAGGCTAAGAATATACAGTCGTCAGAATATAGTTTGACCAAATGACACCGATGACAGTTTCCTGTCAAACCCAAGAACCCACCGAAGGTCACAGAGAGTAAACCATATTTGAGAGAACATAACCCTAAAATGAAAAGCGGTTTTTCACACGGGGGTTGATCCTAGGACTTGCGGTTCTACGACACAAAGTAAAACATAATCAGAACAATTTGAACGTAACAACGTTACATGTTGTGTTCAGAAATATTTAAATTTTGTTCGTGTCTGGTATCATAGCCATCTATGTCCCCCATAGACACAAAGTTACCGGAATTTCGCCTAATATAAATCAATATCTCCAGTAAATACATATAGCTGGCAAAGTAAAAAGTTCATAATTTCTAAAAAGATCACAGCAGGAGGGTCTACATCTAACACCAGCAATATTCCGTACAGCTCTTTTTGAGTTTTAAATACCCTGTACCCTGTATGTCCGAGAATGCACCCCAGAATTTAAGGCCATAGTTTAAACGGTGCAAAACAGTACGAAAGTTTTGAAGTAAACAGCATTCCCAAGGCGAAAGATTGTAAAACAAATTGTGGACAATCTATTGCACAGATTAATAGTATGACAAACCCAGTTTATGGAACTATCAATATATAGCTAGTTGATGCAAAACAAAAACCGATGGACGTCATATCCTTCGAGTGACGTCAGTTATCGACAGTGTTGCCAGCTTGTAACCAAAATATCCGAGTGAAGGAATTACACAGTCTTTTTTCATAAAAACAAGATAAATATACAAAAATTTCCCATAGTTTATATATTTGTTTACTGCATAATACCTTTTACCATCAACTTTAGTAGATCTAACACTTCTTTTATTTTCATCTTGCCAAAATCGACCAACGATTCTGAAAAAGCCATGTTTCATCCAAGGTAACGGATTGGTACAAGAATGTTTCTTTTTCTTTAATCTATTCTTTTAAAAATACTAGTCGTTTGAAAGCTACATGGGAAAGTTCAATAAGCCCTCGTCTCACTTCATCTTTTTACCATCCGAAGCCTATTTTCTTGAAGAGTTAAGACAACCATCAAACAGTTCTGTCTTTTAATTTGTAACTTAAAGTTATCAAAGCTACATGATATTCTAAAAAGTTACAGCTCATGAATAACCTTGTTTCGTACATTCCATAAATAGTGTTACGGATGGAACTTATATCCAATTTTCACACATTTACAACTCTCTTTGAATTAGAACGTTTGTTTTAAGGTGATTCTAATAATTTATTTTCCTTAACTGTTGTTGAAATTGCGCTTACAGTTCAGATATTCATATTTTGGGCAGCTGCTACACTCTAAAAATTAGTAAAGTACAAATAAAATATCTAGACCTTAACATACTCTTTAAATTTACTTCTCTGTACTGCCAAGGGTAACAATAGGCCATTTTTGTTAAGTTCTTCCTGAAAATAGCTTTTTAGAGAAGCTGTTAGCTCTTTGCACCGACTATTTAAATGCTTGAGCAGTTTTCACCAACAGTAAACAGCATAATCGACAGAGATATGTATGTGCACTTTTGTTCGTCTTAATAGAAAGTTTTTAATGCTATTTATGAAAAAATCTGAAGTTTTTGTTAAAAAATAGATGCACAGCAACATGGAACCACGAACAATTATTGAAGAGTAGAAATTCAAAAGGGTCTAAGTGTCATATAGATGCTGACCCATTGTCCTATCTCTCTGCCGTGAACATCCCCGAATCCTTTAGTATTTTCACTCCAACCAATCCGCAAGAGCTTCAGAAAACAATTGGCTCAATGAAGAACAAAAAAGCTGCGACCGATTACGGCATTTCTATCGGGATTCTGGAGAAACTTCCTCACAATGTGCTTGTTGTTTTGTCGGATGTGATTAACATCTCTTTTGTTTCTGGTTCATTCCCGCCTTGTTTTAAAACTGGCAAAGTTATTCCTCTTTACAAGAACGGTGACCACTCTAGTCCCTCAAACTACAGACCGATCTCCCTCCTTTCCACTCTTTCCAAGCTTATCGAGAGTCTGGTAAAGCAGCGGGTCTTACTATTCTTGGACAGTCACAACATTCTGACAATGTGCCAATTTGGCTTCCGATTCAGTTTAAGCACATCTGATGCCATGTTTGACTTCTTGGCGGGTGTATTTCGGGTGGTTAATGGGCGGGAAGCCTCCGCTGCAGTGTTTTGTGACCTCTCGAAGGCATTTGATTGCGTGAGTCACGAAATACTGCTGCGGAAGCTTTATGCCTATGGTTTTCATGGGAGTGTCCTTGACTGGTTCGGGGATTACCTGTGTGACCGTGAACAGTTCGTTTACTCGGGCGGCGTGTCATCTGGCAAGCAGCGTATTTCCTGCGGCGTCCCTCAAGGATCCGTATTAGGCCCCATTCTCTTCTTAATTTATATAAACGACTTGTCTCAACTTAACATATCTGGTCAATTTACGTTGTTTGCTGATGACACTACCGTACTGTGGCGCAACAGGCACTCTGAGCAGCTGCAGCGGGTCATTGCATCAGATCTGCAAAAAATCAAGCAGTGGAGTGATGCAAATCGCCTATGTTTAAATATGTCCAAGACGCATGTCGTTGGATTTAATTGCAGAGTTGATTATTTCATTTTGGGTAGCGATTCTATCAGCACTGTTACCAGTGCTAGGTTTTTAGGCTTGTTTATTGATGAAGATCTAAAATTTCATCCACATATCACCAGGTTAAATAAAAAACTAGCCTCCGGCTGCTTTTCTGTTCGTGCCACTTACCAAGAGCTTGGCAGGAGAGTTGCGCGGGATGTCTACTTTGCCCTTGTGGAATCTCATCTCAGATATGCGTTACCCTTTTGGGGAGCATGCTCACAGTATATGTTTCAGTCTGTGTTTACTCTTCAGAAACGAGCCGTAAGAAATTTGTCCAATGCACATCCAAGAACCCACTGCAAACCTCTCTTTACTGAGCACAATATTCTCACTCTACCATCGCTATTCATTTTAGAGACATCTTGCTTAATACACAAAAACAAACATCATCTCCCCACCCATCAGCAGGCCTATGCCACACGACAGGTTAACAGCATTCCCTTGCCTATTCCACATTCTACCCTCGTTAAGAACTCATTCATTTACAACGGCGTCAAGATCTATAACCACGTGGCTCTACGCATCAGAAATATGCGGGACTTGGGGTCTTTTCGTAGAAATTTAAAGGAAACTCTTATAAAAAAGGCCTTCTACTCTATTGACGAATTCTTTGAATGATACTAAATCTCGCGTTGACTGACTGATTTTATAATTTTATAATTTTGCAGTTTGCATTGCTTTTTATATTTTTTATATTTTTGATGTATGTTTTTGTATGGAATTAAATGTTATTGAGAAAGAAAAGCAACCTCATTCTGTAATAATGACTTTGCACTCTTCTGTACAAATTTTAATATTTACTTCTGTTTGTTTTGTTTGTATGTTGCCTATTGGTATATTTTAAAATTTTTATTTTTGTTTTCTGTTGTTATTTATTATAGTTCTAACTTGACGTCAGCTGTTCTAGGCTGTTAGTTTTAAGATTTTATAGATCGTGTTTGTATAAAAAACTATATAGCTTTGTCAATAAGAAATTATTACTTTGTAATATTTTTTGGACAATAAAGTACTTTTCATCATGTCACTCCTAGCAAATTTTAGGTATTGCTTGTTTAGGGGTCTATGTACCAAAGCCAATTCCATACAAAACGGTCTATGTGCCTTACGCCTATTCTATACGAGCCACAAAAACGCGACCGTTTGCCTGCGAGCGACACGCGTGTGTCACAGAACCACAGAGTGTTAATTGGGCATACTATACGGGCAACTTTGCGGTCGCGTGTGGACGCGTCGTTGGCGTGCCGGCGTGTCGATCGCAAGAGGTTGCGTAAAAGTCGCGCGCCGGAGACCGCCGTGTCATTCTATAGGCCGATTCTCATTAGAACAGCATCGAGCGGCGCGACGCGGCGCAGCGCAGCGCGGCAAATTGCTGCTCTCAATTGTTTTCATGTAACTAAGTGGCCCCGTCCACACCTAGGCAGAGCGGTGCAAAGCCGAGCGTCGCGGTACAGCGCGGCAAATTTTTAACGCATCAGGAAGCATTGACTCGCGGCATTGCTGCTTTAAAACGCGCGCTTCTGCCTCTTGACGGACAAGTGGGAATCGAGAAGCGTAGCAAGGCAGCGGCGCGGCGCTGCGATTTAAAAAAGAATAAACTCTTGTACCTATTTATTTATATGTTTTGTATTAGTGCCTTAGGTAATCAGTAGATTTAGTATGGACGGGGAAAAAATTGAAAAGTTAATTTTACTCGTACATAAAGTATGAAGAACTCTACGATATGTCAAACAAAAATTATAGCAACCAAAATAGAAGGGAGGTGATTTGGGTAGAAATAGAAATTTTTATTTATATTTTTATATTTAAGGTAATTTCTTACGGCGACTACAAATAATAATTATTTCATGAACTTGAACATTTAACGGGAGGTTTAAATCAGAGTTTTCCAAAAAAAAAGTCAAGATATCAAAAATGCCGATTGAACTTATTTAAACTCACAAACAAACAGATTTTCGCTGCTTCGCTACCAAATGCTGCTTAGGTGAGAATACCCCGTACAAAATGCTGCTACGCTCAGCTCCGCGCCGCGCCGCTCGATGCTGCTCTAATGAGAATCGGCCTTATATGTAGCAACTTGCAAGCGTCTGGCCGGCCGAGCCGATTTGTCCTTCAGCAGCCCACGACTAGTAGTGCAGAATGCAGATCATTGTTGTGCTTGGTGTCTGAGATTTAAAAGGCGCCCTGCCCCTCTCCGACCCTCCGGATATACCGATAAATCATGTCGGAATAACGGGGGAATCCTACTTGATCGACTGGGAAAAAAAAACTCGATTTCATCATTCCACTTTCGAAAACTGGATCCCCACCACTATTTTGGCCAAAAAACTTAATAACGTTAATTGGTGAACAGCGATACACCCAACTTGTACGGGATCCATAGCAAATATAAGGCGTTTTGTCGCTAGTCTAGAATGAATCGCGTTTTACTCGCCGGTTATAGGCGCTACAAAGGCGCGGCATCAACACGCTCGTATAGAATGGGCAAAATTTTCAAGCGACTGAGCGACTTACCGGTCGCGTTTTTGTGGCTCGTATAAAATCGGCCTTACGCGTTAACAAGTTATAATTTCGTGACGCCACAAACTGCGCACGGTCAAAGCGCCAGTATCTATTGTATGTTAAAAGGGTCTAAGTACCGACTTATTTACATCGTTAGTATACAAAATGGATGCAGATGGCAATGTACCTACAACTAGGCAATATTGTAATAAAAAGACGCAAAAACGATACTGAAAGTTTTAGAAAAGAAAGGAAAAGATGCAGAATTAGTGGTTTGCGACATACAAATTATAAGAATGTCGTTGTGCAAGCTAAAAATCCATCTGAACATGAGGTAAGCAATCCTAAAATCCCTTAAAATATGTCAGAAAACATTACTTATTATATTATGCTCTTGTTGCAGGTAACATGTTCTTGTAAATATGTCTGCAAATCATTAACATTCAACCACAAAAACTCATTATTCTGTCAATATTATGAAGCTGCTAATCACGATAAGCAGAGAACTTTTCTTTTGGGGCTGATTCAAGTTATAAACATAAGTCGCCGGAGACACGGCAAGTATAATACACCAGAGGAGAGTCGTCGCCAAAGTACGATTAGAGCATGTACAGGTGTGTCGAAAAACTTTTTCTAATATATTTGCGCTAAGCCATAAGAGAGTGCAAGTACTTGTCGAAAAAAAGAAAATGGGACAAACTACGTGCACAGATCAACGTAGTAAAGGAACGAAAGTAAAAAAATCTTTACCAGAACTGCGTCAGCAAGTCATGGAGCAGATCCAGAGCTTTCCTCGCGAGGAAAATCATTACAGCAGGAAAAAATCAATAAAAGAATTTCTGAGTCCAGATTTAAATCTAAATCTCATGTTTTTGGCTTACAAGAAAAAATATCCTAATTTAACGGTTGCTTATAAATATTACTCACTAGTGTTTAAAAAATACTTTCCAAATCTTAGATTGGACGGCCTAAGTCAGATACATGTTCAAAGTGTGATCTTTATCAAAATAAGATAAAATCTATTCCGTTAACCAACCCACTAATAAAACAAGAAACAAAAAACCTGGAATTGCATCAGCGCAAGGCGGCAAAGGCGAGAGCCACAATGAATACCGACATTAAAAACTCACAAACTATTGATAATGAAGGTATTACTATTTCAATTGATTTGGAACAAGTGCTTTTTATTCCGACTTTGACTCATTGTGATATGTTTTATAGCCGGCAGTTGTCCTGTTTTAACTTCGAAGTTCATCTGTCTGATACAGATGATGCATTTATGTGCATATGTGGAATTCTCAAAATTTGGGAACCACTTGATGTAACAGTAATTTTTTTCGGAATATTCAGCTTATTTCGACTAATTCCTGTCAAGATAATTTAATTAATGGAGTATATTATTAGAACTACCTATTAATAAAATTATTTAAATAATAATAACTAAGTTGTTGGCAGTGCAAGGTTCCCAAAGTCAACTCCGAGGCTGTAACTTTAATGTTTTTCAAGGTATTCTCGATATTAGCCAATATAAAATTGGAATTAAAAAATCTGTAACAACTTAATATAAATAACAAAATATAGGAGGTTTATTCTATGATCACTTTAATAAAGTTATGTTGAATGAATGTTTCGATATTTAAGGTTCAATTTTGTATCCAAGTTTTCGCATCAACACCGAGGTTGCATGCATTTCTCGAAAAATTATAGCTCGAATTGTAGTTTCAGAATACCTAAGTAGTGGGGATTCGAGCTGAATTTCAGTTGAGACCGAGCAGTGAAAGTGGGTAGACATTCGAGTTCTTTTGTGATCTTTGTGTAACCTTGTGGCTGTAAGGTAAGCGTATGTTTTTATAGCGTCAACACCGTTCCAATCATAAAAATATTATTATTATTTTATTTCTTTAAATAACTGGTATAAAAAGTGTGTTATGGTGTATTTGTTGTACTATTTATCCTAAACATTTAATTCTATAGTTATATATCGATTTTTGTAGATAAAAACGTATAAACATCAACTCCGAGGCAATCACCTCCGAGGTATATATTAGCCTCGGTGTTGATGTTGTGCCTTGGAGATGATGTGACTTTACAAATAACTTACTATAAAGTATAAATAAGTTAATAAAGCAATGGAAAAAAATAAACATATATTTTCACAGACAATGGCCTCTAAGTCCGAACAAGAAAAGAAACGAAAACGAGAACGAAAAACAGAATTACAACGCTTAAGAAGGATGAAGTTGAAAAACAAACCGAAATTGTATGAAAAAGAGAAATCCAAGGAACGAGAAAGATGGAAAAGGCGAGTAGAGTCAGACAAAATAAAAAAAATTCAAGATTTAAATAGAAGAGACCAAAGAATTAAAAGACTAAATTGGGCAAACAGTTCACGCCAATATAGACAAAAGAAAAGAGAACTAAAGGCAGCTGAAGAATTCTTTTAGACATTACTCCTCCATCCACCCCAGTCCCAATAGAAGAACGGAGACTGGGCAAATATGATGTTGGTAGAATAAGAGTTAGGAGAGATAGAGCAAGGGCCTACAGGGCCATTGAAAAATTAAGAAGAGAGGTTTATTAATTAAGAAAAAGGTACTCTAAGTATAAGACAAAATATTATAGATTAAAATCTACGCTAAAAAAGAAAACTTCTCCTATTACATCAGTAGAAGAAATTCTAAAACAGCAAAAAGTTTCAATAATAGTAAGAAATAAGCTGCTATTGCATGAAGCACGGAGCGCACAACAACTATGTAACTACTATAATTCGCTAAGGTGCAAAAGAGATAAGCAAATAGCACGAAAGCTTTTAAACGCAAACATTATCAAGAACTACAAGTTAAGAAGTGAAATTGCAAAAATGTTATTAAAACGAAAGCTTCGTAAACATCAAAAGAAAAAAATAAATCTTTAAAAATAAACATGGAATCTGCTTCAAGGCTAGCTTCAAAAATAAAAGATTTCTTGGAACGAGATAGCAGCAGCAGACTATGCCCAGGAAAACTCGATACCATTACAAGAAAAGATCAAAAGAAGCAAAATAGACTAATGAACACATCTCTGAAGATATGGCATAAAGATTTCATAAAATAATTTAATATTATATATTATATTATACAAGTTATGCCCATTTCTGTATAAATAGACCCTTTTGGGTGGTTTCACCAGAAGTGAATAAAAGAGATACTTGTTTGTGTACAGCGTGCGAGAATATGGAGCTACTGGTAAAGAAAATGAAGAAGTTTTATGTTGGTCTTGTATTGAAAATATTAGATGACGAAAAAGAAGGATATGAAGTAAAATATTTAAGAAAGTCAAAGGATGCGTATTTTGTCTTCCCTGATGTAAACGACATTGGCATTGTAGATAAAGGGGACATTGAAAAAAAAAAATGGAAATAGAAAAGGTTGATAATTCGGAAGGTCAATCTTTTTAAAATATAATATTTCGTAATCGCTGTTATTTTAGGACTAAGAAAAAACAATACTTTTTATATACCTCCTTTGTTCCAACCTATTACGTTAGTTTTAAGAATATATTTTTTGTTTATGCGTTTGTTACATATTAAACTGGTTGAGCGTTAGCATATTATTATGTTCAATATAAATAAAAGTTTTGCAGGGTATTCACTATTTGTTGCAAATTTAATTAGGTACTGCAACTAACACAATTCGTTGTGGATATGTGGATCAACTCCGAAGCACAATTCCATCAACTCCTAGGCTTGGTGGTAATCAATGAGCTAGATAGATTTTCATAATTTTTATATCAGTAAAACAAAAGGTTATATTTTTTTTTTTGGAATTCTATTCTTTTGATTAGTATGCAAATAATGCGAAACGAAAAACTGAAATATAAGACAACTCCATAGAAAAATAATCAACACCGAAGCCACAATGTATATTTTTTTCGAAAAATACTGAAAAATGATCTTTGCTGCATATCAGTGTATATTAAGTTCAGTACTTTGAGTAACATATCTTTAAAAATATCATTTTGGAAACATATTCGTTTTCAGTTTTCCATTTTCCAAATGGTTCCCTAATTTTGAGAATCACACATATGGGATGAGTCTATTACTGGGAGAGGTGGAAATGAAATAGCGTTTTGCCTGCTGAAAGTAATTTCCCATCCAAATTTTCCTAAAAGAAAAAATTTGGTGATCTGGAGTGATAACTGTATTGGACAAAACAAGAATAAGATTATTTTAATGTTGCTCATTTCCTAGTTTCTAAAGGTATCTACAGAAAGGTGAAGCAAAAGGTTCTGATAAGTGGCCATTCGTATCTTACTTGTGATAGGGATTTTGCAGAAAGAGAAAAAGAAAGCGCGTCCTAAAAAATTACATCCTTGAAAATATGGGAAAAATGATAGCAGAGGCACGTCATCAAAGACATTTTAATGTAATCCACAAGCGGAGAAATGATTTCGAAAATTTTCAAAGCACGGCAGATGATTATCTAAATACGGCTAAACTGCAAATTTCCAAATTAGCCTGGATTAAGATTAAACAAGGGCAGGAAACCTCAGTAAAAACCAAGAAGATATTTCAATATTCAATATTACATTTGTATACACGTATTTTCCCATAATAATTTAGCAGGTAGTTTGAGCTTAATTCTCGTTGCCCTAATATTGGTAATTTTAGTATTAAAGTACTCACATCTGAAGAAGGTACAGTGTACCGAAACAGCTGTTATGTGTTTATTTATTAAAATATAGTGAAAATCGAAAATTATTGTTTTCCTTAAGTGTTTAGAAGATATTTTCTGATATGACCACTTGTAATGTCCTAAAAAAAGGAAAGAGGGCAAATGAAATTTCACTAGCATTGGTTCCCGATCCAGACTGCACAAGCCGTATTTCAGCCGAGAAGCTAAAGAATCTAAAAGACATGATGGACTATATTCCATTGAAATATAATCAGTTTTATGCAGATTTCATACAACGAACAGAAACAGAGTAAAAGGTTTCTTTGGACATAGACCCCTTTTACAATATGTTATTCATGGCACTTAGGACCTTCTAATGATTGTCGTGTTTGAGTTAGTTTTTTTTCATGTCAGTTTTTTTAAAAATATGTAACCATGCATGTAGTTTATTTTGATCGTTTTTCTTTACTTAATAAAACTATTGGAAGAAATATTTTATGTTTATTTTATGTTTCAGACTTCTTTTATATAATATCTTAGTTTCATTTTTTTGGCACTTGGACCCATTTGAATTTCCACTCTTCAATTAAGGTTAGTTTTGCATGAAACGTCAAACTAAGCCAACGAACGAGCTGGCCCCACCGCACCGTTTACAGTTGTGTTGCCAATCGGTTTTTGTTTTGCATCAACTGTAAACACTAGCCGGCCTCGGTAGCTCGGTGGGTAGAGAGCTTGCCGCGCAACCGATAGGTCCCTGGTTCGAATCCGGGCAAGGGCATGGATGTTTGTGTGAATGTGAATGATTATACAAGTTTTAAGAAAAAATCCTGGCTGGATGCCGAGAGGCAAGAGGCCATTGCAACCCTAGAAAAAAAAAAAACTGTAAACACCTAATATTTTTGTTTAAGACACCTGGGCAATTGAGGATCCATCCGTATCAGTCCTAACCTAATATATTTTAATAACTGACGATGTTCTTGGCGTAAAATTAATAAAGACAGTTTTTTAGGGTTAAGACTTATCTTACTCGTTAAATCTTAGGCACTGTTCGAATACACTTAGCATGTCTTACAATAACCCCCTCCAATATGGCATCACAGGATATGTACGTGTTGTCATCCGCAAACATTGTCAAGTCACTCTCATTATAAGCAATTCTAGGCAAATCATTTACAAATATTAGGAATAACAAGGGTTCAAGAATGGACCCTTATGGCACACTTATAGGGACAACTGGTCTATCCGACCTCACTCCATCAATATCCGCAATTTGAGATCTATTTATAAGATATGATTTTAGCCAATTAGGCACCAGGTTTAGTGGACATATCTTCTATAGGTTTTTCTTGTGCGAATTAAAACGCCTAATTGGTTTTTTGTTAATTAGCCATACTTAACAAAAAACAGCCTATATATTTCATCAAGTTAAATATATTGCAGGGAGATATTAGCCGAAAAAATTTAGTTAATTCAATAAAATTATTTAATTGCCGAATATTTTCTCAAAAGCTCAAACGAAATTTTCTGGGTCTATTAAATTTTGCTAATTTAGTTTTCTCTGGAATTTCTTTTATTAAGGCTATATTATTAGAATAAAATATTAATACCTTCAAACATTAGATGCAAAAATAATATTATTAAACTATTATTCCCCGAGCAATTCCTTTGTTATTGTCAAAATTAAAATTTAATTCCCATATTAAAAATATGGTTAGTGGTGGAATAAAAGTTTGATGATGCACTGGTCACGTGGCCATCTTCTTCCTCCTTTGTATCGAGTAATAAGTCGGCAAGATGTTGCACATACACGCCATTTATGTGTGGTACAAGTTTGGTTCCTGGCAATGGAGGGCGTAAAGTGTATAATGTATTAGTTTCATTTTCTGCATTGTGTGTTTAAGTGATTTGTTAGAGGACTGGGGAAAGGTGTTTAGGTACGATATGATTATCTATGAGGGTGTGCCTTAAGGGCAACATTGGAATAATTTTAGCGCTTTCAGAATAAAGTACTAAGAAACATAGTGTTTGCTATAAAAGTAACGAAGAAGGGCTCTTCTACTACGTTAATATCGATGCTATCCTGCAGACTCAAGTGGGTAAAGAAAAACCTTTGAATTAGTGAAATAGTTTCAGTGCAAAGCAGAGTAAAGTGCGCTAGCTCTACACGTTAATCTTATAGCGTGTTATCAGAGCTTAAGAATTATTGCTGCAAGATTACATAATATCGTAACTAATAATTTAATAAACTTGGTTATACCAGATCTATAGTAAAAGAAGTGAAGACAGAACGACAGAACAACGCAAGTGTAAACTAAGTGGCACGCTTTTATTTAAATATTAATATGAAAACACATTTATTTGCAGGAACCATTATCGAATTTGATCGAATTAAACGTAAGTTGTGATGAAGTAACATTACGTGTTTGTCCGGAATAAATTTTAATTTAGGCAGTTAAACTTTAATTACATTTGTCAATAAAATAATTTGTTGCTTGTTTTCAATCAAATATTTTTATTGAATTAATTCTTATATTATACTGGGGGGATGTATCGGGGCCTCTGATTACCCAGCGCTTTAGGTGTGAAAATTGAAAGTGTAAAATTACATTCTCCAGCAACCTATTTAAGCATATAATCCGTTTCTCTTTTACGCGAGCTGGTATGTCCCCCTGAATTAATGTAATACATTAAACAATGTCTACGTTAATCGAGTTAAAGAGAATTATTTGTGTTTATTTTAGTTTGTAAACGGATTCACCTAAAAAGGCAGACCTCATAATGGATGTGACCTAGTGTTAAAAGAAGCCCGGCAAAAGCTCTCAACGAATTGGATTTACTAATAGCGGTTGCGTTATTTTTCTCGCCGTTCTAGTTTGGATTTAAATTGCCTTTATTAATCAAAAGTGCAGTTTTAAATGCTTGAGGTTACAAATTTCAAGTGTGTTAAAAGTCGCCAGGAGACATGCAAAATTCAATATTTTTGTGCTTTTCTTTTATGAAAACTATAAATAAATATAGACATTTTTATTGTTTAATAATAATACACTAACATAAAAAATGTTCGCCTTAAAATTATGTATAAGTTCTAGACTTGATAACTTTTTTATCTTTATTTATTAGTCTGTTTTAGTAATTTTTATTATTATTTTTAATTATGTTTTAATTTTCATTAGCTTTAATGTTTTTAAAAATTTTAGGTGAAATTGGTTATTTGTGACATTCAGGACCGTCGTTAGGGGGGGGGGGGGTTAAGCAGGGTAAATGTATGCCAGGCCTAGGCCCCCCCGGCGCGGATGCCTAAATTTTGCAGTTAAAAATGATTCACCCAGCTAATTTGGGGTATAAACCACTTTCCCCTCTGCGCCTTCTCAACGCTCTTCATAAGTGCAAGTTTGGTAACATATTTTCAAATGCAATGGTAACCTTAGGGATTTTCTTCACTTTGCCTTTAATCGTTGCCCAAGTAGAACGGAATGACCGTTCACACTGAGAAATTTGTATAGTACCTACATAATATATATTTAAAAAAATACATTTAAGTTACCTACATATAGGTAATTTATAGCTAAATATACGACACCATATGATTAAAAGTTAAAAGATATACAGGGTTTTCATTTTAAAAGTAGTCACCCCGGTTTTAGATAGAAATAACTATTTTGATACGAAATGTCAAACATGTCAACTTTTGCTTTAAGGGGGTAAAGTTTTCATCATATTTTTATTTATACAGGGTGCGTCAAAAAAGCTAAACGTATGTCATTTTGTATTTTTTCAATGGAAACGTCGTATTTCTGGATTACCCTGCAAATAGTAAACACTTTTTGTATTACACATCCTATAGCCAAATCTAACAGTTTTTAAAATATCGAAACATTTTAATGTTTTACTATGTGTGGTAAAAATACGACTTTATGTTCAGAATTCACTTTATTAAGTTTTTAAAATGTGCTCCGTTTTTATTTTTCGCGAACATTTTGAAAAGTCTGCCGGGTAATTTGCCTATATTCTTCAGTATAATTATGTTTCTCAATTCGGGAATACTCTCGGGTGCACTTTTGTAAACTAGGGACTTCAAATATCCCCACAGAAAAAAATCAAGAGGTGTGAGGTCTGGGGACCTCGCCGGCCATTTCACAGGACCTCTCCTAACTATCCATTTTCCTGGATATCGTTCATTTAACCGTGTCCTAACAGGTAGCGCATAATGCGGCGGGGCTCCATCTTGCTGGAAATACAAATTTTGTTCATCAAGTTCCATATCTCCCTCTTGATCAACTTGATTTTCCAAGGATTGGGTAATAAGGGCATCTATGACATTTTCCAACAGATTTACGTATAGGTAACCTGTCAAGTTTTCTTCCATAAAAATTGCCCCAATGATCTCATTTCCAAGAATGCCTGCCCACACATTTATCTTTTGAGGATATTGGGTATGATCTTCCCTAAATAAATGTGTCTTTTCATTATCCCAATATCTGCAATTATGTTTATTGACGAATCCATTCAAGAAGAAAGTTGATTTATTACTGAAACATACATTTTTAACAAAATTCTGGTTGGCTTGAATCGCCAGTTATTGTTTCGCAAAATTCAATTAATTCTTCTGCCATACTCGTCTTCGCTGAGCTGTTGAAGGATTTGTATTTTATAAGGAAAAAAACTTATTTAGTTTCAAAGTTTTGTGAACGAAACCTTCTGAAACGCGTGTCAGTTGTGATACTTTTGGAATTGACGTAGATGAATTCATAGCGAAATGACCTAATATTTCAATTTGCGTACCTTCATCTAGAACCCTTGCTTGCTTATTAACTCGGTTGCATACCGAGACGGTTTCTTCAAACTTCCTTACCAGGTCTATCACATACCTGTGACCTACATGTTTGTCAAGGTGTATGTTGTTAAATCTTTGAGCTGTTCTGCGAGCACAACGATTTTCAGCGCCATACATGAAAATTATTTCTGTCCTTTCTTGGAGTGTATACACTATTTTAAAGTGAATATTAAACCAATCTTTTGTTAAACCATAAATAAATCACTTATCAGTACTTAGTGGGCAAAAAGTCACTTTTATAAATTAACTTGTGACTGTTTTGTTTCTATGAGGACGGGTATAAGCCGCCTACGACAGTGACGTATTTAAAGTTTGAAAATGTAACAAGGGGAATTCAGAAATATGAAAGAAATTATGGGTTTCCATTGAAAAAATACAATTTCGTATCAAAGTAGTTATTTTTACCTAAAACCGGGGTGACTACTTTTGAAATGAAAACCCTGTATATTAAGCCTTTCTCATAGTAATATATTCAGAACTATCATTCAGAATGTGTTCATTTCGTATATTATATAGTTAAATATACAGTGAGAACGTAAATGTTGGAACAAATTCATATAAAATTCATGTGTTTCTTTTTCGAAAAAACGCTCAGACCCGTCAATTTTTAATTTTTGTTGTGAATTTTTATTTTATGAAATATATCATATACCTAAATTCAGCAGTTTGTGAGAAAACTGCGTTTTAACTTAAAACAACAGCACATTCATTATTAGCGAAAAGAAAAGAAAATTCAAAAGAAACTAAAAGTCACTTTATTAAATGTTGGCAATGACACTCCACCAACAGTCTGGCCGTACCCGAGACGATTTTCAAATTCTTGCAGAACGTTATTAACGACGTAAGATTTTATCAATCTTAATTCGCCTCCTTTTCTGTTCTTTAAATCTTCAGTATGGTTTGATCGGTTAACATATACCTTAGACTTAAGATAACCCCACAAGAAAAAATCTAAAGGGGTTAAATCTGGAGATCTGGCCGGTCCTTCATTTGGATCTCGTCGGTCAATCCATCGTTCAGAAAAAACTGTATTAAGGTAGTCACGCACACGGGTGTAATGGGACAGAGCTCCGTCTTGCTGATACCACAAAAAATTAAATTTGAAAATGAAAACGGCAATAATTTTGAACACCTCATTCGACCCCATTAGTTAGTTTTTGGTATTGTTCTGATTTTCATTAATAATTTGGTATAATTTCTCATCAGTTCTTTCATAAAATTTAAAACATCTTTTAATTTTATTTTAATATGCCGTAATGTTTTAACTTTGCTTTTAAACAACAAACAATACAACGTATTGATAATTTGTGGTTTTGTTTCTTAATGCATATGCAATGAAATTGTTTTTATTTTTATTTCTCGAAAACGAAGCAAGATATGAAAACAATTTAACAGACAATAAAAGGATATTTTTAGTTGCTTAATCCGAAAAAAATATAAAAATTACAAAAAACTCAGTGGCGTCTTATTTTCTGCCAATATTATTTGTTAAGGCGTCCTCTGAGACGTCACTGGGCGAAATAATTTAGCGCTACACGAGCGTTTTATCACTAAAATTATCATTACCAATATTAAATTAAAATCTGCTAAAGGATATTAAAAATATTTATAATTAAAATACTCGATAAAATTATTTTAATAAAAAACTTAACCCCAAATATCTCCGTTCATGGATTTATCAAAAATTTTTATGAGATATAATTTGATCAAAAATTAATTATCTTTAAGAACCACAACATTTAAAAGTTCGTGTCATCTAAAAAATTATATGACCATGGCGCCACCTATATCTTGTATTATTTAAACACATTTTTTACACAGTTGTGAAGCCAATCATAGAGGCTAAAAACTGGCGTTTACAGAATTTACATATCACTTATAGTTTTCCAAATAATTGGCCTTGGAGTTTTTATTGAAACACCCTGTATATTAGTACCGAAAATACTGTATTATCATTAAAATGTTTATGTTTATATTTAATATACAAAATATTAAAGAAAGCTTTTATTAAATATCGTATATTAAACTTTTAGAATACAGTATGTTGAAACAAGATATTCAATGAGCAAGATACAAAACCTGTTCCTTCATTTAACTATCCGCGGTCATCGGTGAACGTTGCTTCGCGTTGCGCCGTATGCTGCAAGACAGAACTCCTGCGAGTCTGCGAGCTAGGAATAACTTGTCGTATATAAATATGTTTCTATTTGGATGTCTCTGATGTGAAAACCGTTGACAATATTTTTTAACAGCAGCTGTAGCACTTCCATTACAGAAACAATAAAAACACCATATTTGCATATTCTAAATTTGAACAGGTGTTTCATTCAAACTTGAGTTTGTCAAAACAACAAAGTTGTGAAACTTTTTGAGTCTCGAACATGGCATACTCTAATTAACATAAAAGTATAAATGAGGGAATTCCTGTACAGACAGCCGCTAAAGGTTATAATATTCCGAGACGAACCCTTCGGAATTATGTTACAACTGGCAGTTTTACAAAGAAATTGGGGAGATCTTCAATACTAACCCACGAACAAGAAAATGAATTATGTCAACGTATTATTAGGTTGGCTAATATCGGAGTGCCCTTGACAAATAAAATATTCGAAAACCGGTATACACATTTGCAAGCACCAGGAACATTAGACATTGTTTCAACCGGGAGAAAGAAATGGCTGGCAGAAAATGAATGAAATTATTTTTTGCCAGGCACCCAGAAATCACTAAGCGAAAAGCTCAGCTTCTAAATCCAGCTAGGGCCCAAAAAATGAACAGGACTGTTGTAAATGACTATTTTACCAAACTAAAACAGATAATGACTCAAAAAAATTGTATTGACAGGCCACACTTGATATTCAATATGGATGAAAAAGGTTGTAGATTGACCTTGCATCATCAGCAGCGAGTTCTTGCCAGAAAAGGTGAAAGGCGAGTCCAAATAATTGCACCGGAGCACGCCGAAAACGTGACTGTAGTCGCTTGTGGCTGCGCAGTCATGGTCTTATTTAAAGTAAAAAGATGCAAGGACGAATGAAAAGAAAATATAGCTCCTGGAACTGTTATTTAAATGACACCTAAGGGCAGCATGACTAAAAGTATTTTTTGTAAGTGGCTACAGCACTTCGCCAAATTTAAGCCCGATGGAGATGTTCTACTGATAATGGATGGGGCAGCGTCTCACCTGGATATTTTTGTTTTTTAAACCGCAGATGCTTTGTGAATAACTCTGTTGTGTTTGCCGAGCAACACGATGCATGAGCTGCAGCCACTTGATAAATGCGTTTCTCGCAGCTTCGAACATTATTGGAATGAGGAAGTATTCTGCGAGAAAAATTACAAGAACCCGTTTTGGTAAGATACTTAGCGATATTTACGCAAAATGTATGTCTGCGAAAAATTTACAATCGGATTTTGAGGTCATATTTATCAATTTCTGCAGGTGGCCTTCTAAGATACCTGGGTCACCCAATAAAAATAAAGCCAATTTCACTCTTCCGATAAAAAATTTATACGCAACAAATCAAATGAAAAAATTGAAAGTTTGTTGTGGTAGAACCAATATACATGGTATTCCATACTCGATAGTACGTTAGAAGTATCTGGAGAACGAAAAAAAAAATAATTTTGAAATTTTCTCTACGGCCATAGGAGGCTGCGCTCTAGCTTCTAAAAATAATTTCGCGGTTGCAGTGGTGCCAGATCTATTGAGAACTGACATCAACTTTGGAATTTTAAATGGGACACGCTGTCGTTTATTTTATTTTTAGATTCTACGAGGTAATCTAAGTTTTTTTGTATAGGATATTTTTCCATTTCTCTTGCCGTTTCTTAAATATTAATTATTTTGTGTCTTTTTTTTACCGAAAATGTCAAATCAACGTAACATTTTAACATCATTTAGTCAACATATGATACTTTAATTTTTGGCAACATAGGATCGCTGACTTCTATACAGAGTGTCCTAAAAATTAATTGCAATTCAGATTTTATAAATTTGATCAAAAGTCACTTTTTTGAAATGGAACACCCTGTATACTATTGAAGTGTTGAATAAAGTGGACCAATTAAATTTTTTTCATATAGAGTGTTCCTCTACCTAATTTAAACCGCTTTCGATTTATAAGCCATTTTATGAATAATTACAATTCATATTCGAGAACTAGACATTAAAGATCTAAATCGATAAGTGTGCCTTGATCAAAACAAATTTCCTTTCATAATAAATTGTGGTTCTGAAAAGAACCGATTTTATCAGTAAATTAAAACTTTTGGAATTCTCACCTAATACGTCAGATGTTTAAAGTGCCATTTTCATGTAAGCAATCGGTAATACATGTCATCACATGACCGGTAGTAGCTCTTTGAATTTCTAATGGACCAAGTTCTTCAAAAGCGCGCCTTACCCAATTTTCTAGATCTTCTTTTGAATTAACTGGTGTTCTATAAGCCACTTCTCTAATCCTACCCCAGAGGAAAAAGTCTAAAGGATTAAGATCTGGAGATCGCGGTGGCCAACTCCATGGTCCTCCACGTCTTATCCACCTATCTTCAAACATATCATACAGTTTCGCGGAAACTTCATGGGTACAATGAGCAGGAGCTCCATCTAATTGATACCAACAATTTCTCAAATAAGCGGTAGATTATCCAAAAAGTGAGATACGGTCGTTCTTAGAATTTCGAGATATATTGCAGAAGTTAAATTTTCATAATAAATAGATTCATAATTGCCTATCCATCAACAAACAAAATACATTAAAACTAAATCTTTGTTGGTAACCTCTTTCTTTTATAACGTGTGGATTTTCTGCAGCCCAATAGTGATTATTTTGACGGTTAAAGACTCCTTCGCGTGAGAATTTTGCTTTATCAGTCCAAATAATTATTTTCAGAAAATCTGGATTCTCCTGTGTTCGCAAAGATCTACACGTTTTGGAGGATCACCTGCTTGTAAAGCCTGTAATGTAATTAGTTTGTAGTCGCGCACATTATGTTTATGTAAAATTCTCCATTGTTGATGTTTGATTTATTCCTAAATCGTTTTTGGGACTTGTTATTGAAGCATGGGGATATGCATGAAAATACGCCAAGACGTTAATTTCATTTTCTTCGTTATCAGTAACAGGGTGAAATTGATATCTTGGATCCTGTACATTTCCGAAATTTAAAAAATTACCTTCAAATCTGAGAAATTTCCGTGGGTTCTTTGGAGGCAAATTCGGAAAAAGAGCGTTAAAGCTTTTGCAGGTTCTTCAAACAATTCTTTGACAGTCGCCGTAAATATAAAACAAATTTAAAATATCCGCATTTGAATAACTATTATTCTCCATTTTTGCTATTTTAACCTGCAAACCAAACTAAAAAGTGAAACATGTCATGTTAAAAGTCTGTGCGTTTTAAAGTCCGATATCGGATTAAATCACCAAGGGATGTTATCGCTTTTAAAACAGTAAGTCGGTTAAGTTACAATATCTTCGCACCTTCGCTATACTTGATCACACCGAACATCCCACTGGTTTACTGTATTCTATTACTGGGCGAAATCAGAGGTTTCAAAACAAAATTATCTTAGAATTACGCGTTGAGCATAAATAATAATTAAATAGATAATTAAATTATTTTGCTATTATTATAGTTAAATCTATATAATAATCGCTATTTTCCAAGAACCAATTGAAATTTGCTCAAGTGCGGGATGGTTAAATATGTTAAAGATTTTGTCAGGTATATACTTTTCCGATAATGACATTATTTTGGGATTATTATAATTAAATCTTCATAATAATTACTATTTTCCAAGAAATAATTCAAATTTGCTGAAGTGCGGGATGGTATGTTCTACTTTATTTTAAATAAGTAATTGTGCTTTTCACTTTTAGTTTGTTTCTCATTGTGTGTGAATTAAAATCAGTTATTAAGCAAAGTTATGGAAAATGTTCAGCAAGGCGGCACATCGCCTAGAAGGCATTTATCTCCAGGTGAACGCCGTTTGGTATTACAAGTGGAACGTTATTTTACTTGTATATGTATAAAGCCAAGGAATATGTTACACTCAAAGCTATTCTTAAAAAGATAAAGCAGAAAAAACTTTGCGATATTGGAACTAACAGTTTGTCCATCATCTTAAAACATATGGGTTTCAAATATAAAAAACGAACAACAGAAAACTGCTTTGCGAGCTGCCCAATGTTGTTTCGAAAAGATGGCAATTTTTAAGGGATTATTTAAACAACAAAAAATCGGAATTGTCAAGACAAGTTGTTTTTCTTGACGAAACATGGGTATTTGCAAACGGAACTTCAACAAAAACGTCTTGGCAGGATGACTCAAAGCATTGTTATTCAAGTACCCGTGCAAGTAATGGAAAAAGGTATATTATATTACATGCTGGTAATGAAGAAGGTTTTGTTTTAAATGCCAGTTTGATATTTTCATCAACAAAAAAAACTGATGATTATCACGGCAATATGGATGCTGAAATTTTTGAGCATTGGTTCGAGGAAAAACTTTTAAAAAGTTTAGTAAAACCTTCCTTAATTGTTTTAGACAATGCCTCGCGTTATAAAGTTATTGGAGGAGGCGCTTAGCCAAGCGGGCAAAGAAGAATGGCGGAAATGCATTGAACACACAGAAAAAATTATTTTTGAATCTTATGAGACAGAACAGGTTATAGACGAAGTAAGACCGTTAATTATTACGAATGATGATGATGATGACGATGATGTTGATTCTGATGAGTCTGAAAGCATGGGTGAAATTTCAAATGCAGAGGAAGACTACTTTTAGTAGTACCTATCTACAAGTAGGTACGTTCTGTCGCAAGACTACAAAATCGGTTCTTTTTAGAACCAAAACTTTATAAAAAAGAATTCGTAAAACTAATTTGTCTGAATACTACAAGAGCTAAAAAATTATTATTTTTCTTTACCTAAACTAATTTTTTATTTACTTTAATTAGAATTTTATTTAGAAAATGTAATTCATCAACATCCAAAATTACCTTCAATATAATTTATTGTTTGAAAGCCACCGACATAATGCTCAAGAGGTTTTATGGCTTAGCGGACTTCTTAAAACGCACAGACTATACCATCGTTATGTATTGCAGTTGTCACATCATGGCACACTTATCGATTTAGATCTTTAATGTCTAGTTCTCGAATATGAATAGTAATTATTCATAAAATAGCTCATAATTCGAAAGCGGTTCATAATAGGTAGAGGAACACTCTGAAAAAAATTCAATTGGTCCACTCTATTAAACACTTCAATAATATACAGGGTGTTCCATTTAAAAAAAGTGACTTTTGATCAGATTTATAAAATCTGAATTGCAATTAATTTTTAGGACACTCTGTATAGAAGTCGGCGATCCTATGTTGCCAAAATAAAGTGCCACATGTTGACTAAATGATGTTAAAATGTTACGTTGAGTTGACATCTGGAGACGAAAATATTGAAGTTTTAATTCACATAGTTTCGGTAAAAAGAAGACACAAAATAATTAATATTTAAGAAACGGCAGGAGAAATGGAAAAATATCCTACACAAAAAAAACCTAGGTTACTTCGTAGAATCTAAAAATGAAATAAACTACAGGGTGTTCCATTTAAAATTCCAAAGTTGATGTCAGTTATCAATAGATCTGGCACCACTGCAACCGCAAAATTATTTTTAAGAGCTAGAGCGCAGCCACCTATGGCCGTAGTAAAAATTTTAAAATTATTTTTCTTTACGTTCTCCAGATACTTCTAACGTACCATCGAGTATAACATACCCTGTATGTATATGATGTACTGCTTATGTTGAATATTTTATAAAAAGCTTGGAATTATATTTCTCTTGTAATGCTCCTTCATACCTTAATGTGGCCTTAATTGGTTCAAGTACCTTACTTATTTTAAGAAATCAATCCTTTAAGTAAGATATTTATTATACCGGTCCAAGAGATGACATCCTTGAATAGAAGCCTTTAAATCTGAATTTACTGTGTACAAGTATTTATTTATTTCTGTCAAGTATATGTGTCTTCGCTTCAAGGACACAAGTCTTTGTTATGGCTATGACTCAAAGACGGTATCCTCGAATTAAGACAAGGAAATTTATAACTACTATCGTAGAACGTTTATATCATATGACTTGTTGCAACAATCTATTTCTTTGCAGCAAACGTACAAATACCTGGACGGCTCTAGAGGTTTGGTATTCGTTTACAAATAGATGTTTTCAATATTTTTACAAGGATATATTTGTCCTAGCTATACACACAGTAAAAAGATTTCTTCTTAAAACACGGACATTACGCTCAAATATAGAAACACAAAATTGCTGTCTATAGCGAAGCCAATATAGACAATTATCTTCAATAAAATAAACGTTGTCTAATTCGTCGTCCATTTTAAGTTTAAATTGCGCACGCAATTAATTACAAGCAATCTAGCCACATAATCGTAAAATATCGAAACACTAAAAAATCGCACCCATCTGCATCTAATGGAACCATCCACAATCCTCATCCACTAAGCTATAGAAAAAAATGATAGGTATAATACTAAGCCGAGATGCTTTATAGAAACCTCAAGTTCGGTCACTGGAGTACTGATGTGACTCCGCGCAAATGCCGAATTACATGTAAATACCATACTCTTAGGATAAGGGCCAATTAGTTTGGCACAAAGAACTTTATCTTTGTTAAAAATGCCGTTTTAAAATGTTACAATTTCAAGGACGCCAGCTTTAAAACAAGAAATTTTATTGCCAAGAACATAACCAGAAATTACCAAACACACAGAAAATCATATATTAAGAACATAGTCACTATAACTAAGATTATCAACTTCAGACTTCAGATTAAGTAATCTTAAATGAAGGTAATTTATTCTCTTGTGGCAAGTGCTGCCTTCTATCAGTGTGCTATTGGAGGTAATGGACCTTTAATTATACTTTGATTTGTGTTTCCTATTAAACAAATAACAAATAGAATGCGTTATATTAAATTTATAGAATGAAACACTTGTTTCTAGATTTCCACTAACTTTTATTTAAAATTTGTTGACAATTGTTTCGCCACCACTGTGGCTTCTTCAGATGTTTATATCCGAATAAATATAACACAAAAATATACTAGACAACCCTAAGTACCTAATTAGAAATTATATACAATATAATTAATAAATAAAATTTAATAGCCGGGTTTTTGTCGTTTACCATGTAATAAAATTATATTAATGAAAAAGGTTTAATAACGGGGAATTTCCCAAATTCAACTGTTCATTCAGTATTAGATTTGCGTTTTTATATTTATTAATTTCCATCGATTCCAATAAATCTAATCTCTTCCCTTTATTGTCTAAGTGTAAAATTTTTAAAATTGTCATTAAAATTATGAGTTTCGCTCAATAAATATTTGGCACAATTAGGATTTCCTTTTTTCTTTAAAAAACTAACTAAACAAAACATCTAAAGAAACCACAGTGTTGGCGAAACAATTGTCAACAAATTTTAAATAAAAGCTGGTGAAAATCTAGAAACAAGTGTTTCATTCCAAAAATGTAATATGGACTTCATCAAGTATCGGCTAACTCCATTCAATAATGTGTTATGCTCTAAAATAAATTATTTCAAAAACGATGGCAACGACTTGTTTCTTACATACTACAGAAGAAAAAAATTCCGAAAACTTTTGTTACAAACTTGAAATATTTTAGTTAATTTAAAAAAGTCCCCGTATAAAAAACGTTGAGTATGACGTAACGTGCGTCTAAAAAACAATCCAATTCATAATTTAAGAGTGCAACATGTTTTTTTAAGTTACATTTACAATGCAAATACAGCCTTAAAAATAACATCTTTTCTCTGCAGATATGCGCAAAAAGGAAAAAAAAAACTCCGTATGAATACAAACAGCGCATTTTTCTTGTGCGGGACCGCGACATTTTTATTTATGAAAAGGAATTATAATAAGTTTCTCTGCTGCGTGCCCCGCGGTTTTATAATACGACGTATGTCGGTTATTTCGCATAAACTAGCGTAATTTATAGTAATGCCAGTGACACTTTAGAAAAGTTACGTTAATTGTAAGCAACTTTGTCTTTGCAACCGTTGCATATTTATAATGTGAGTCCTAAAATAAAAGGTACGAACGGAAACATTATGTTTTTGACAGTATACAGTCACTGACAAGGTCAGCTTTTAGATGCAACAACAGGAGACAATTATTCAGTTTTCTTTCTCGATATTTTAACACACTATTCTTGATTTTAAATTGCAATTTTTAATGATTAGGAGTTTAATAATAATTTTTTCATTTGTGATGTGCCTTCATACTAATCGAATATAAATGTCGCATCGCATTGCTGGAAAGATTTACGTAGAATGTTTTCTTTAAATTCTATTTAAGGTGACTGCCTCCATTAATTTAATTAAAAAACAGGAACAGGTGACTCAAGCGCGGGTTGAAACGTTATAGGGTAAAAGTTATCTTATCCCTTAATCTGAGGGGGACTTTGAATCAAGCTACCTACTCACCAAGTAACTTATTCAGCCTATAAGTTAGATGCATAACGTGATGTCGTCACCGTTAAGGTGCAGACAAATAAGAGAGTTGACATCACAGTGGTAAAAATAATTAATTTAATGTAACATAATATCTACGGCTCAGACACCTCAATTTTATTTTTTGATTTCCGTATTTTAAAATAATGGTGCTACTCAATTAAGGCAAAAGTAAACTTTGTTCATTTTTTTAAAGAAACGTTGTTTGAAATTTTAAACTTTTCAAGTAGCTGATATACGGAGTATTTTAAGGATCAGTCACATCACTGCAAGAACAATCCAATGGTGTTCTGCGAGCGGTGCGTGTGCGAAGTAAGCAACTCACGTTTGTCTTGAATCTTTGGAGATTATACTCGTTGGAGATTACAACTGCTGCTCTGGGAGCGTGATGACGATATTTAGAGGAAGGAACTCTTGAACAGCTTTAAGGAGCACACTAAGAAAATTATTCAATTGGTATAACCCTAAACGAATTCATTCAATAAAAACGTTTAATTCAAAACGAGCAACAAAATATTTTATTCGCCGAATTAAATTACTTTATTGAGAAATTTAATAAAACGCACGTCGCCTAGTGTGTGTATCACTACTAAAAAACTGAACATTTTTAGTTAATATAATCGTTGAAAAGTACAAATTTCAATTTATATTGTAGGAAAACGACATAATTGTATGTTAAGTAGTGGTCAATAAATGGCAGTAGTATCACTGTTCTCTTTAGCCCATTTGCTGCATGTTGACTGTAGAACAGTGTCACTTGCGTATTCGTACGAGAGGGTCTGCTTTAGTATAGTCGGTTCACAGATTTAAGAGAATGACTTACTGACTCGTGTTGACGCCTGTTTGAAACCAGACTGGGGTCTACACAGGCCCGCACTGAATTGTATTTCAAGCATGGATGATTTGACATAAATAATAAACAATTTTAGATAGAATCGAGGATAGAATATATTTATTATTAATTATGTATTATAATTAATTAATGCAACTACAGTTTACTCATTTAATTAATTTTCACTGCCACTATCAACACCTATGTTAATAAAAAATCTTTCTGTAATATTCCCAATTTGAATGTATGAATTTTCAACAGTTTTAATATGCGGAACACAATTTTTCCAGCTACTCACAGGCACTTTCTCCACTTCAGTAATAATAATATCCAGTACACTAGCGTTTATAGTGGATGATACATTATTACGTCTAACGGCAGATTTTAATTGATGCCATATGTGATTGAATATACAGTATACAGTGATACGGCGGAAGAATTAGCACTCTAAGCCCCTTACTTTTAGCGTAGCTGTCGCAATAGTACTCCTTTTTTAGGTTCAGAAATATAAGCACATCAAGTAACTCTCTTTTAGTGTAACTTTCGTGAAAATATATATCATTCTGATACATAAATTCCTGTATTGCCATTTTCGTATCTTTTAAACAAGGGTGCTTGTTTAATTGTCTACTGTGGTAACTTGCGTTGTCCATAACAATCACACTGTTTGGAGAAACATTAGGAATAAACTTATTTACGAACCAATCCTCAAATAACTTCGCTGTGGTATCGTTATGGCAATCCAAACATGAGTCATTTATGTTCTTGGCTGCCAATGAAAGGGTATTTGGTACCCAACCATCTACGGACCCTACATGTACTATGGTTATTCTTCTTCCTCTGTTTGATGGCGCCTTTGTTCTACACCTGTCACTAGAATCAACCCAACCTTTTGATGGGGTATCATGGGTATCAAGCCAGGTTTCATGTAAGTATATAATAGGTCTGTTCTCACTTCTGTACTGAGTGATTTTTGTCAAATATTCAAATCGCCATGCCTTAAGTCGTTGCGATTCCTTGATAGCTTGCCGTTTATCGACTTTTTTAAACTTAAAGCCGATTCGTTGAAGACACTTCCTACCGCAATTGATATCCGTGTTATCTATCTCAAGTCTTTTCAGTAAATTATCTAGTGTTGGTACCGTATGCTCTTCATACATCTTATAAATTTTGCGTCGGACTAAATCTTCATCGCTGCGATCTAATTTTTTGCAAGTCCCAGAATATTTCCTTCTTTTCCTTTCCGTGATGGGTTTATTCACAATTTTCCATACTGTATTTTCCGAAATTTCAGTCAATGTGGCTGTTTCTTCAATACATTCCATTTTACTGAACTTTTCACGTTCTATGAGAGTTGTATATACATTTTTTATAATCTCTTTAGAATCTAAAGATAAGTGTCTTCTTCCATTTTAATTTCCGCACTGTGGTTGTACCTGTACCCCCTCCGGCTATTCTATACTAGATTCACCAATCCACGGACGCCACATATTTGGATAATCAATGCTGCGTTTTTATTTCACACGAACTAATAAAATGACTGGTTTTGCAACACTGATTTGTCTACTTATTTTTTTCCCATTCTTTAATAAGGTTTTGAAAACTAATTACGGCCAAGTACGGTCCCTACCTGGATAATAAAATCATTATCTCTATGATCTTTGAAACCCTTTCAACAAAGAATTTTATGATGGGTGATAACTAAAGGCAGGTAGTCATTCTCTTAAATCTGTGAACGGATCACGATCATCACGATGATAGAACGACACTTTCTTTTATTGTGACTGCTGGATTAGTTCTTATTCCTGTGGAAAACCGATGGTTTTTTAGTAGAGACAATATTTTCGAATAGTTAAACTTCTACTTTATATTAGTCGCATCGCAAAAAATGTCACTTTCTATCATAGCATTGTTAGTAATACTTTATATGATGGGCATGGTTTTTAGATATGACGCTTTTCTATATTTCTTTTTACATAAAATGTACATTTTTGAACAAAAATTATGAACGAAAAGCTTAAGTAAAAACATGCTTTTTAAATTATTGCATTATTCTTAAGCAATTCTGGTCTAAATAATACAATGTGACTAGCCCCTCGGCTCCAGTATTCATACAAGGAGCCTTAAAAAAGAATATTTTGTATTGTTAGGGTACACTTTGTTAAGTTTCAAAGTCAATGCCCATTCAATTTAAAAAAAAATTGAAATAACTTCTACAGAAAACAACTTACTGAAAAATTAAATAAAAGTCTAAGTTCGTATTTAAAAAACAAAAGTTGATGTGGGTATTAAAAACTGAAAATGGTCAAATGTTCCATGTTTGGTTTTTGGTTATTTTTGCGTTATTACGGCATTTTTTTTGTTAATTTTTTTTAAATAGTAAAAGTATCTCTTAGTTTAACAGCACAACATCATTTATTCTACAAAAAATATAGAATTTTATTTTTCATTTTGGTTTTAAACAATGTCTTTATAAGGGACGCTAATGGTAGAATTGACTACATTAAATTCAACCATGAACGTTCGAAATATTCAATTTTCCACCGAGCAAAAAAAAACAGTACATTCTTATCCTTATATAAGTAAGAATACCGACCCCAATTCGATGTTATTAGAAAATCTTATCTTAGAGATAGAAACAGATAATTCAGACCCAAAAAAAAAAAGAAAATTGGGACACCGAAAAGATTGACCGAGAAAATTTGGACCCTGAAGATGAAAAGGAAAATTTAGATCCAGAAGAACTAACCGAAAATGTTAATGCCGAAAACGCAGAAGAATATTCAGTCCTCGGAAATATAAATAATTTAGGCCCCGAATTGACAAACAATGAAGTAGACTTAGAATCAAAACAGAATTCGGACCTAAATGAAAGAACACAAAATTTTCAGTTAGAACCTACACAGAGAATTATTGTTGATTCGGAAGAAACATCAATAGATCTAAACGTAAAGAAAGTCACAGAGGGATTAACCCTTGAAAAAATATCAAAGAATTGATCTGTTATTTCATATTCAAAATTTAATGGATATTAGTGATGGATATTAGTGACACAACTAAAAAAATACTTTTTTGGTTACAAAAAGTAAAGTGACACATCTCAAAACAAAAGCCTCATTTGGCTTTTCTGGAAATAACTGCATTAGTGGCATTAACATAGGACTGATATTAAAACATTTTGTTTACAAAAAATACATTCAGTATTTCCCGAATAAAATATTACCGCAAAAATTGTTTGCATTGTCCTCTTTTTATATTCTTGTAGAAGAATGCGTTTTTTAAGTCACTTTCCAAGTGACGTGCGAAAAGTTTAATTACCTGAATTAAAATTTATTTGGGACAAAAACTTAATATTACACTATCAGAAGTTACGTTTAATTCGACCAAATTCGCTAATGATTCGGTCAATTAAATATGATTTTGCATCAATATTTAAAAAGAAATGTGTCAATTAATATAATAGATAATATTTTTATAAAACTTGACATATGCTAACTTTTTTATTTGAAGAGGTATATAGTACCGAAAGCAAAATTTTGGGAATTAGTCCAACTAAAAAAATATGTGTAAAAAATAAACGACTTATTGCCAGATTGGGCGCTACTTCAAAAAAACTTATTTTCTTAAATGGTAATACTGCATTCTTTTTGACAAATTTTGATACATATTGATATTCTAGACAAAACATAAAGAATGCAAGTTTTTGACTGAAGTGGTAGTTTACGAGCTAATATTGTTTAAAATTTAATTTTAGTTCTCATAAAAGTAATATAAAAAAATTTTTCATTGAAAAAAGTAGGCTATGAATTGTATTGTTTGTCCATGCTGTCATAAGAGGGCAATCAGTCTTGTGCAGTCTTGGATTAAAATGGATTGTATGACACCGCAAGGGAAAATTGAATTAATTTTCTTGCATGTTGGTGGATTAAGTTTACGAAAAGCATGCACTGAATTCCATGTTAGGCATCCCAATAACCATTGTCCTAGTTCAAAATTTTTAAGGCCAAATTTCAGATGTCCCCAGAAAAAAAAAAGTCTAAAGGAGTAAGATATGGAAATCTGAGAGGCCACTCTACTGGTATTCTTCTTTCAATCCATAGCAGCTCATCAAGATAGGCTCTAACTAGTAAACTAAAATGGGGTGACGTACCATCTTGCTGAAAATACATATTCTTCTGTCGTTTAGAGGAAGCTCATCAACAAAACTGATTTCGTAACAATGTCAAGTACGTTAACCCGTTAAATACCCTTCTATGAATACAGGACCTATAACTCTTTTGTTAAACATGCGACATCAAACATTAACTTTAGGATTGATCTATCCCCGCTTATTCTTAGCCCAACAAGGATTATTATCAGACCCATATCTGTAATTTTGCCGGTTTACCAAATCGTTTAAATAAAAGGAAGCTTTATCGCTAAATAGATATAATTTTGAAAATGTGGTTGTTGCTGCTTTTTCTCTGAAAGCCAATCGCAAAATTCCATTCGCCTATAACAATCATCGTCGTGAAGTTACTGTACACTATTTTGTAGAGGCGACACTAAATATCACCGAAACCTAGGACGCATTCGGCTTCTTTCGGAGATACCCTGGCGGGAATTCGAATGGGGATTTGTTGGTGGCATGGTGGCGTCAGAAATAGACGCATGTCGGTCGGAAATGTCAAACAAGATATTATGTTACGTAACGGATTGGAACATTATATTGCTTAACTGAACTAAATTATGCTGTAACTAATAATTATAGACTTTATTGGTTAAACAGGCGCTAACACGGCATCTAATCCACCTTTTCGGTTCCAATTCGCCTTTTTCAAGTTCACCGGTCAATTATTTACCAGCCCTTTTTGAGTCGATCTACTTTAAAAAAAAATTAAAGAGTTATAAAAAACTAAAAAAAGTCATAAGAAAACTAAAAAAGTCATTAAGTAAAAGTGGCCGAAACGAGAATCGATCCCGGGACCTATGGCACCACACCCAAATGCTATATCCACAGGACCACTCGATTGCTTACAAGCTTCAGTTAATCTAGTAACCGTAGAATAAAAGCCAGCGTATCTCCGAGAGGAGCCGATGAGCCGAATGCTTCCGAGGTTTCGGTGATATTTAGTGTAGTCTACTTTGTAGGGATGGAATTTATTTGAATTTAGGGCTGTCCAAACTGTAGTCTAAGAGCAGCCCACTGCTTGCGCAATCTTACTTGTAGTTCAATTTGGGTTTTCAATACTTTCCAAAAGAATATTTTCTTGTACCGCAGTATTTTTACCTTTTTGTCGAATCGTTGGACGCACACTACCAATAGATTTCGAGTTGACAAATTTAGTCTTAAAAATTCTAGACTAGGACCAGGTTTGTTTGGATGCCCTACATGGAATTCAGTGCATGCCTTTCGTAAAGTTAATCCACTAACATGCAAAAAAATTAATTCAATTAAGGTGTAATACGATCCATTATGACAGCAGGGGCAAACAATACCATTCATAGCCTGTTTTTTCCAATTAACAATTTTTTACATTACTTATATTAGGAAATTAAACTTTAAACACTAATAGCTCGTAGACCGCCACTCTAATCAAAAACTTGCATTATTTATGTTTTGCCTACAATCTCAAGATGTATCAAACTTTGTCAAAAAAATGCAATATTGCTGTTTAAGAAAATAAGTTTTTTTGAAATACCGCCCAATCTGGCAACTCGTTTATTTTTTTCCACATATTTTTTTTCTAATGAAGCCTTAATAAAGAAAATTCAGGAGAGAACTAAATTAGCACAACTTAATTGATCCAATAAAATTTCGATTAATTTAAGAAAATATTCGTCAATTAAATAATTTTATTGAATTAACCAAGTTTGTCTCGGTTAATATCCTCTAACTTCGGCCACTTATGTTTTATTAATCATTATAGGTTAGCTTTATTAAGATAAGATTAATCCAAGTATTTAAGCGCGAACGAAAGAATTCTAAAATCTGTTTTCTTTGGCTTTCTCCTTCAGAACCTCGCTGGTCCCGTTTCACCCCTATCGACCCCCTGCCAAAGTCGAGCGTGTTCCCACAAAAAAAATTAATATGCTTAGTGTTCACTTTATTTTATGGGCCACAATAAATTACGAGCTACAAAAGTGTCAACCACTTAACTAAAAAAGCTATTCCTAACAGTAATATACGTCCCTTTTGAATGCAACACGGCTGGCGTCGACATATATATGACCATTCAAATTGTCGCCCAATAAATGATTGAAGAGAATCGAGTGTCCCGCTATGAATATGTCTGGTTATCAGATTTGGAAAAAACTGCAACCTGGGATTTTTAGCATTAAATTATTCTTGGTTACTGTCACCCCAAGACAGAATTTTTAAGGAAATTTGTTGACATGTGAGTAAATAAAAAAGGAATGATTATTGCGAGCCTGCAGGGATGGCACTCGAAACCTAACTCTAGGCAGTATTTCTGAACAGTCCAATTTACCGTTTAACATCTTATACAAGAACAAAACTGCCGCAAATTCTCTACGTTTCACTAAACTGGATATGTTAAATCTGCTTAGCATAACATCATTCGGAAAGCCAATCTCCGGATAGGTACCATCCGCCTTAAACCAAAGGTATTTAACAAAACGTCTCTGGATTCTTTCAATCGCGTTAGAATGAACTTCATAAGCAGGGTACCAAATAAGTGACCCATATTCCAGCTTACATCGCACGAATGCATTAAACAATACAATCAGAGTATTCATGTTAACAAAATCCTTAGATTTTCGCAAGATAAAGCCCAAATTTCTGTAAGAGCTTAAAATTAGCTCATTGATGTGATTGACAAAAGATAACTTTGTATCAAAAGTAATACCCAGATCTTTAAATTGAGAACACCTTAACAAAACAGTCCGATTTATACTTTATGCAAAGAAAGTTGGGTTGGTTCTACGAGTAAATGATAAGGCAAACCATTTGTTTATATTAAGGTGTAAATTGTTTGAATCGCACCATCGACCCAAAGAGACAATATCTTCTTGAAGGTAAATGCAATCACTTAGCTAGTCAACTTAACAAAATATTTTTAAGTCATCAGCATAAAGAAGTGAATGTGATTTAATATTATCCATGATGTCATTTATAAAAATATTAAAAAACACAACATATGGAGGAACTTCGACATTGTTGGTACAAGTCTGAAAGGAATCCGTCCATCGCCACTTGCAGAGAACTTAAACAAAATTAAACGACATACCGTATGCTCCCACTTTAGTTAGGAGCCCCTTATGTTATACCTACTCGATCACGGGCATTCGAAATGTCCAGCGCTACCGCCCGGGACTCCCCATGATGTACAGGGTGTCCATTTTTCGATGTAATTGCAGGGTATCTCGGTAACTAGCAAAGATAGAGACTTGCGGTTTTTATATTACTGCGCTACCTCTTCGTGAAACAAAAGAAGCCGCAAGCAGAAATGTCATAGCTTTCTTAGTTTTTAAGCTACAGGATGTTGTAATAATTTGGGCGTAAGTGTAATCCTTTTCCATAAATAATACGACGCCCCACGTTGGGCGCCAGTGTTATAATTTTCATCAATATGTTCGCCAGTGTAACGTTTTCCCTAAAATGTTCCTGGGTGCCAGTATTCACATTAGGATAACCTAAAAGAAACTGCGACAAGGCAGCCTATCCGCCCTTACTCTGGCAACCCTACGCCCTGGAGGATGTACTTCAGCAATAGTCCCTAAATATGACCTTTGTTGTGCTGCCTGAAAACTCACCCTTTAGCTAGCTCAACTCAGGGTAGGTTCTCTATTTTGTTTCTAGATTGAATGGTCTAGCACTCTTATATAAGTAAGTTAAAGTCAAATCCTGAAGGCGCCACCTTAGTTTTATTTTACTAAAAGCCTTTAAATGTTCTAGGGTTTGGAAAACAAACTGGGGAAGAAAAAAATATGTCACAATCGGTTTACAATAGCTTATTATAAGCTCTCATTCACTCAAGTCCCTCAAAGTCACTCTATTTAAATAAAAGCCAAATTCTAGCAGAGGCCAATATAAATATTTATTCTTTAAGTCGTGTTAAGCCCTTGACTACTTTTATTTATTAATGCAAGCTCCTCTTACTTTGGTGGACAATAGGTACTTAAAGTTAAAGATAAATAAGTGAAATGTAATAAAAAAGTGGTAGTATTAGTTTTGACATGAAAGTTCTGAAGGTTTAAATTACAAAGTTATTATCAAAAGAATAAGTAAAAGTCAAACCCTGCTTGACAGGGTCTTGCACAAGAGGGCAACTGTCAGACCTTCACCATAAAAAAACGACTGTTTAGTCTGATCGGGCAGCTACATAGACCTACATTCAGGACATTGCCTCAGACTTGGAATTTCCGCAAGGTCTGTGCAAGAACCTCTCACAACTAACTAAATTTACCATAAGAGCATTCTTAAAGTACAATACAAGATCTTACGAGTACCTGTGGTTACTTGATAATCATACTAGCCACTCGGGCGTAGATAAGTTAAAATGTTAAAGTTACAAGTCTTAAATTTAGAAGAAACAAATGGCCGTTAGCCGGGAAACATAAATATTTAATTTATAATAATAAATTCTAACTATATTTACAACAAAATTAGCTGTAACAGACCACCTACTGGAGACTCCTATGACGTCTTAACTCTATGTCGACATACGCTAAACGTTTACAATGCACAAGCTCTGTACACAACATGGGTGCAAAACTTTACCAAAAGACTGCATATCGAACAATATGCAAATGCAAAATATTAAGATTTTAAATTGTTACTATGTTACAACATACCCAAGAAAAATGGTACTTAGTCGAAACTTTACGTGCTACCCATGGTTCGTGAAGACTCAATCTTCAGTAAAACACACACACATGGTCCCTGAAACAGCTTACGTGGATACTGCTACATAGCCAGTCTCCAAAAATTCAAATGGTACATGGCAACTGGCATGTCGCGCATCCAGGCAACTCCAATAAAAAAACTACTACTCCAGTTTGAGCTTATAGCCCAACCAAAAAAAAACCCTCAAATAACTAACGAGGGTTCCAATCTACCAAATGACGTCTAGAACCGCTTGTTGAACTTCATGGCAAAGCATTTTAAATTGGCATTCCGCCCAAAGAATAGGCACACTACAAAGCCATACCCTTTTTTTTTAATACACTTGTGGATGTTTTATCGGCACTACATAGCCTTCCCTGCCCAAGAAACTAAACTAAGAGAGCTATTTCCACAAACGTGCTTTCCTTCAACTGACTATTGTCGAAGGGGCGATAAAATCCCCTCCTCAACGTACATAGATACCAAAACAAAACGTCGACAAAAATTAGTCAACCCTATCTAGGAAAACTAACCTCTTTTAACAACAAAACCTTGACAACCCGCGCCAACTACTAAAATATGCCTAAATTAACCCAAGATCTTTAAATTAACCAGACGTGTCGTGAAAATGCACAGAACTGTCAGTCTGACACTGACCTGCGTAACAAATTATCGATTTTTCTTAGAAACAGCTGATTTACAACAGCCGAGACATTTAACCTACATCTTATCTACAAGGTTAAGATTAAAAAGTTCACGAATTACTAATTAACTAAAACAAGGATTTGAAATAAGACCTATCTGCAAGTAGTATGAAACAAATAACAGAAGAAATCAATCCACTTGGCTATGTCTTACAAGATACAAAACACTCCTCGAATATAAACATCAACAAAGGTTTCAAACTAAACATAGTGAAGTATTGATTATTAATGGGTAATTAAATTATTAATTAATATCTAAGGTTAAACGGGACACCCTGTATATTTTTGTCTTATTTGATTGGGCTATTTTTAAGCTTTTCAAAACTATATAATAGTTGGTAGTTATTATTAACAATAAACGCACAAATCGAACAATTTAGAAAAGTAGGGTAGTAGACTATGAAACCATTGAAACAAACAATAGAATATGTCATTATTACTAACAATAAGTCGTCGCCCAGCATTCCCAGTACATAAAGGGTCCACAATCTTTACTTCATATTGGTTCAAATGATATTTATATAATAATTTCTTAGACAAGATTCTATTACTCCGAGTCTTTTTCTATGACTTTGCATGAACTTCTAGTGCATCTACAAAAGCCATAACATTCATTTCGTCCCTTTCGCGATTATTTTAACTATATTTGGCTTAGGTCTTGGCTTTATTGAAATTATTGATTCCTAATTAAATTAATTTTTAAACTTGAAAATGTTAGGTACTTGATTGGGCTGCCTTCTCTCTGGATATCTATGAAAGTAAGAACTCTATAAGTTAGATATTTCCATTACAAGATTGTAAACTTACCTATTTTCACTCTATAAAGCAAACTAAAATGTCGTAATTTTCGAAATTTTCATTTATTCATACTACATTTTCGTCATTTTTTTATGCTTTAGTGAAATGATGACATGTATTTTAACAGAACGTTATATTCGCCTATACATTTTAATAGGTATTCTTTTGTTTGTTTCAATGGTTTCTTGGCCTATTCTACCCTAATTTTCTAAATCATTCGTTTTGCGCGTTTATTGTTAATAGTAACTATCAACTCTTATATATTTTTGAAAAGCTTAAAAATAACCAATCAATTAAGAGAAAAATATACAGGGTGTCCCATTTAAAAAATCATATGTTTGTCTCGAAAAGTAAGACTCACAGAAAAAGTAAGCACGCCACTAAATTCTACTTAAACAACTCTCAGAAACAGTTTTCAATTTCTTGATAAGTTAATGGATAACCGAAATACAAGGGATGGTCAGGAAGCAAACATTTTCGAAAACACTATTTATCGGTCACTGATGATATAAAAGCCTTCCATGACCAGTATAGTTTTCGTCCAAATATTTTATTAAAATAATTTGTTTAAATTAAAATATATCGATAATTGTTTTCCTATGTGTAATTTATATTTTAAAGTTGTTGATGTTTTTGTTTCCGTTCCGCATTTATGTTGTTTAGGTAAAAAAAAACTTACATAGTACAATTGACTTACTTTTAAATACAATTCTTATTTCAAAAACGCTAAAGGTATTAACATTAAAATACTACTATGCCATTGTTTCACGAAAATTACAATTTAACGCTTTCGCAAAACAGAAATGTTCCCCAGATCGCCCGACTCCCGAATCGTGTTCAACGAACACCACCTGCAGCGAATTTCGCTTATTTCATCCCTTCGCGTTGGGGTGGAGTCAGCTGTTCGAACATACACACAATTCTTCCTCTCACCCCTTTAGCTCTCCAATTTTAGTTTCCCTCATATTGCTACTTTTTTCAAAAGATCACTCGTCGTAATGAAACGCACTGTGATTTCGTCGGATTTTTTGTTTGATTTTTCGTGCATTACACCGCCAATATTCCTCTTTCGGATTTGTGCTTTAATCCAGTGGCGTAGCATGAAGGGAGGAACAGAAACTATGCAAGGCACAGGACTCACAGAGTTACATATTCAAAACTTTTATTTCTGAAAGTTACAGCTTACCTTAGCAATCCTATATCAGTACTAAAGTTCAACAGTCAGTAGCAGTTCAAAGAAGTACTGCACATACTCAATTGATTCGACAAAATCAGAAGTACATTAAATTTATTATACGATGTGTAATTTATTTGTCTACCTTGGTTCTTGCTCTAAGAGGGCACAACGAATCCAATACTAGTCAAAACAGAGGTTATTTCTTGGCGTTACTAGATCCGATGTCACATGACAATACCATCATTGCAAAAGTGCTACTTGAGAGTCCAAAAAATTCTCAGTATACGCATCATTGTATTCAAAATGAGCTTATACATTGCCTAGCTGAACTATCTGAAATAGTTATTTGTTTTACTAGGCAGAAAATCACAAGATTTAATGCGCGGCTGGAAACTAGGAAACTAGCCAAGGTATTAAATCTGCTTTTCTGCAGTGAGAAACATAATTTTTTTTTCCAAAGTTGTTCTAATTTCAGGCAAAATCGTCTTTTTTATATTTACTACTTGCGTTTTATTATCAATATCCACATAATTAAATTATTTTATCAAAGGTAACTGGCTCTTCGTCACTATGTTTACCGGTGATGACGATTGTTCAATTGTTTGTGTTTACTTTACTGACATTGTCAATTTTAAAAAATTGTCAAGTAACTGTTCGAAATGGATCTGATTGAAAGTGAGGATAAGTTATCACTATTAACACCACCTGAGATAAGAGACCCGGGGGGAGATGTGGAATTAAATCTATTACCGGCTTAGTCAAGAACTGTATATGAATTCACATACAGCAGATTCATGGAATATAGACAGAAGAGAATGTAGGATCTTTCTCTGAAAATGTGCTGATTGCCTATTTTCCCGATCTTTCAAAGACAATGAAACCTTTAACTTTATGGTCTACCTATTCGATGTTGAAAGCTACTCTAAACATAAAAAATAAAATTGATTTGGCAAAATATCAAAAGTTCCAAGCTTTTTTGAAACGGTAGTTAGATGGTTTTCATGCAAAAAATCCTGAGTTTTTCAAAAAGCAGAAGAGAAATTTTTATCAGAGGCCCCAGATGAAGTGTATTTGAACACGAAGGTATACTCCATTCCACAATAATTCGTTGATTTCCCGACCGCCATAAAATTTAAACCCAGTCATAAATAAGCGCCTTTTAAAAGGGTACAGGTCCTGATTACCTACTAATTTCAATACTTTAGGTTAGCTATTTTCAACAAAACAACAAATTAAAAATATTAGGTAAGTATCTTTATTTTAATCATGTAATTAAATAGCTATTAATATTTATACGAAAATACTAATCTACAATATTATAATATCATCTATGCCTAAAATAATTATTAAGGGCCTTACGTTACTATTAATTATGTTATTATATTGGTATATTAGGTAGGTTAATGGCAAACTGCAGGTGTTCAATATAAAGCAGAGTCTTTTCATCTTAGCTCATCAGTCGTTTGGTGTTTGTCAAGCTGTGCGTTAAAGGTATTTTCGTGTGTGTTATCGAGCATCCAAAATATGTCAGATCTGTTTGAAATCCAGCCAAGGAAAAAACGGCGTGACAGCGGAAAATTGAGAAGCATCGAAGAAGCTGATAAAGACTTGATTCGGAGGAAAATTTATGACATGTACAGTAAACAAAAAGTCCCAACAATAGATACGCTAAAAAAGGTACTTACAGCAGACGAAACCGACATCTCATGTGGCAGGACAAGCCTTTGGAGAATAGTTAAAGCAATGGGTTTTAAATATCGTACCATTGACAAACGACAAGTACTAATGGAATCGCAGCATTTACAAGTATGTCGTAAAGATTATTTGAATCTTATGAGACAATATAGGGAAGAAAATCGTTCAATTATATACTTGGACGAAACTTGGTTTGATACCCACGATACTCCTAAAAAAGGTTGGAGCGATTCAACAATCAAATCTCAAACTAAAGCTCCCTCAAACAAAGGACAAAGAATTGCGATATTACATGCAGGTTCAGAAAATGGATTTATTCCGAACGCTCTGTTATTATCTGCGAAGAAAATTGCCAATTCATTTTTGGATTACCATCAAGACACGGATGCTACATTGTTTGAAGATTGGTTTCAGAATCGTCTGCTTCCGAATGTGCCCAAAAATAGTGTTATTGTGATGGACAACGCTAGTTACCACAGTCGCCAACTAAGTAAAGTACCGAATTCAAACAATACAAAAATGGAAATTCAAAACTATATAATGGAAAATAATATATATTTCGAGGAAACCTATACAAAAAAGGACCTTTTAAATGTTTTAAAAATATTCAATATTGAAAAAGAATATATCTCTGACAATCTCGCAAGTGCTAATGGTCACACAGTTTTACGCCTCCCTCCGTATTACTGTATTTTTAACCCAATAGAACATATATGGAGTCAGTTAAAGACGATGATTAGAAGAGAAAACACATCCCCTACACTAACTAGTTCTGTTATAGAATTAATTAAAAAATGTGTAAATAATATCCCAGTAGAAAGTTGGAAAAATTCTGTGAGACACGTGATCCAAGTCGAAGATTCCTATAACATAATTAGTAGTAACGTAAGGCCCTTAATATTTAGTTTAGGCATAGATGAAGACGATAGTGATAGTGAAACAGAGCTAAATATAGAGTAGGTTTAATTTATTATTTATTATTAATTGTTAGTTATTGTAGATTAGTATTTTTGTATAAATATTAATAGCTATTTAATTACATGCTTAAAATAAAGATACTTACCTATTATTTTATATTTGTTGTTTTGTTGAAAATAGCTAACCTAAACTATTGAAATTAGTAGGTAATCAGGACCTGTACCCTTTCAAAAGGTCCGGTGCCTACACAATAGATATTTGTCGGGCAACTTATTTATGGTTGGGATTACGACTGAGGGTTAACATTTAAATTTTATTGAGGTCGAGAAATCAACGAATTATTGTGGAATGGAGTTTACAAGCTTTTTTGAAACGGCAGTTAGATGGTTTTCATGCAAAAAATCCTGAGTTTGTCAAACAGACGAAGAAAAATTTTTATCAGAGGCCCCAGATGAACTGTATTTGAGCACGAAGGAAGGAAGATACTCAAAATTATCTATTATAGATTAACGAACTATTTTCTAACTTATTGTTTAGGTTGTACTTATTGTTGCAATCGCTGGGGCTTGTAGATGTAATGAGCTTTTGCAAATGGAAACGGATGGAGAAGATCAAGATCTTTTGTAGTAACGGAATATTTAAGCGTTTACAAAAAATATGCAGCCTCCAGACCCTCGAACTTGAATAATCGTCGTTTCTTCTATAAGTATGCGAACGGTAAAGCACATCAACAATTTATTGGCATTCACAAGTTCGGTAAAATACCAGAAGAAATTGCTCCTTTTCTGAAACTAGCCCATGCGAGAGAGTACTGTTTTCGCAGAACTTTGGCCACGTTGCTGGCGCATTCTGGTGGGGACATAACAATGTTAAAGCAACATGGGGGATGTCTTACGCGGTCGCGGAGGGCTAGATCGAGGAGTCTAACATCGGCAATAAATTTTCAGGCGTTTCTAGAGTATCAAGTAGTGTGGATAATAATATTGTTAATTTTAAGAAAAAGGAGGAAAGTAGAGAGAGTTCAATTGTATTAAATAATTGTTTTTTTATTTTTTATTCAACATGCCTTATTGTCCAGAATCCATTACATATTATAGACAAAGCGACTAATACTAAATTTATCTTACGATCTAAGACAATGTCAGACGGTGAAAGAATCATAAATAGACAAAATACAATTTAAAAAGAAGAGATATCAGAAAGTACAAAAAAATAAAAACAATCATAAAAAATAGACCAAAAAACAATTTAAAATAGTTTAAAAAAAATAACCTCTCCTCAAAAAACATTGTAATGAAGTACACAGGAAGTGTCAAATTTCATCCCCATAGTACTCATCCAGGCTGTAGTACGCCTTTTGTGCCAGAAGGTCTCTCACCGCTCTGCGGAAACGCACCTAATCCAAATATCTATACTCCACTCTCAAATGATTATACACTTTAATGCTTTCGTAAATTAGAGAGCGCTTAGTCAATGTCGATCTAGGAATTAGAAGCCGAAAGTTAGAGCTTTGCCTGGTACTGCATACATTTTGAAAATTGTTGCTTAAAGATCTCTTATGTATTAAACATACCGTTTCTAAAATAAATAGGTATATAACCGTTAAAATACCAAACTTTCTAAATAATGGACCGACAATGGTCCCGATATTTTGCCCCACTCATATACCTAAGCGTTCTCTTCAGAATAACGAAAACAGAACTTAAAAACTGTTGATTGCAGAATGCCCAAAATGCAATACCATATCTCATATGGCGCTCAAGCAGCGAGTGGTATACCGTCTTTGCCGTTGAACAACCTAGTTCTTGGGACACCACCCTAATAGCAAAGCAACAGGATGCTAACTTCTTATTTAATTCAATGACATGTTTATCGGATTTAAACTTGGAGTCTATAAATAGTCCAAGAAATTTTATGGTTGCTTTACTTTCAATTTGTTTGTTATACAAAACAAGATCATTATAGTCAAAGCCATGCAAGAGTCAAAATATTAGTTTTCTTAACATTCAAACAAAGAGAATTAGAGTCGCATGAAGTTTTAATTTTTTGAAGATCTTGATTTGTGTCAGTCTTCAAGAGTTCACCACTGCTTGAATGCCACAGAAGAGTGGTATCATCCGCGAAAAGTGTAAACTGGCCACTAATTGCTATATTGGTAAGGTCGTTTATATACAATGAAAATAACACAGAACCCTGGGGCACCCCAAACTCAATACTAGACAGACTAAAGCATCTTCCATCAATGGACACAACCTGCGATCGCCCACAAAGATATGATGAGATCCATCCATGCGCTGTGTCACGAATGCCATAGTGCTGAAGCTTTCGCAGCAGCACTCGGTGATTCACATAGTCGAATGCCTTGGAAAAAACACAGAATACTGCCGCGACAGCATCGGCATCATTTAAATTAAGAAAAATATTCTGTAGGAGTGAGAAAATTGCATCACCAGTGTTTTTGGATGACTGAAAACCAAACTGAGATGAAGTTATAAGATTATTAGTGGTTAAAAAATTAAGTAGTCTGGATTTTACTATTTCTTCAATTACTGTCGAAAGAGTGGAAAGAAGTGAAATAGGTCGATAGTTCGACGGATCCTCAGGACTTCCCCCCTTAAACAAGGGAACGACAATCGCATTTTTTAAGCAGGAAGAAAACTCGCCCCGTAGAAAAGAAACATTAATGGCATCGACAAGAGCATGATGTCAGACCTCCGGTAAGCACTCCAATATTCTGACCGAAATACCATCAGATCCTGCCGAACATTTGTTTTTTATTTGCTTAAAGATACCCTGCAACTCCTCAATATCCGTAATAGTCAGACAGAAATCCTATGGGCATCACATATCGTTAAGATAATCGAGAGGATTCATCTGACAGGGTAAGTCGGTAGTTAAACTTTGCGCCACAGAGCGTGATGTAAAGAATTATTTTTTCCTCATAACTTGTTGATTATGGCCCACTGTTCTTTAGATTTGTTGTTGTTTACATGTCACCATAAATATTTCTAATAAGTAAAAATTTCCTGTTGTAGTTTGTAGTTGTAATGTATTAAAACCAGTTTTGTGTAATTGTTCTGATAAAATCCTGACGTAAAAATACATTCAAGAACCCGAGACAATCGTTTTGTGTTTAGGTTAATGACAATGTCAATTTTAGTTACCAGTTTGATTTAAATTATTAGCTGGAACGTTGCTTAGCAACGAACTCTTTCCGCCTAGACAGAAAAAGGCCACTTTTGCTGACTAGGCAATAAAAATACACCTTTAAAACCTGTCAAATGTCATTAAAAATCCGCTTTTAATGTCATTTGGAGAAAAAACATATTAGTGGCGAGTTGAGGAAGTACGTTATTTTGACATTATTGCTGACGAAACGAAAGAGCTAAGTAAAACTAACAGTTATCAATAATAGTAAGATATTACTTAACAGGTGTGTTAGCACGAGAAGTTTTGAAGTAGCTTTAAAGACAGATTAGATGCATCGTCATTATTGCAATTTATTAGAAAACGATTAAGTGAGTGTAAAATTGGCATAAGTTGTTGCATGCACACTATTTTAACCATGCCTTAAGGTATGTTAAAATTTAAAATATTGCAATATCTTTCTTTTCTGCCCTTGAGAACCTTTATGTTTTTATTAGTGGATCTTCCGTACATAGTGCGTTTTACAAATCCGAGACACACACATATCAAGCTTTGAGTGTAAAAGACACTGGCAGCAACATTAATTTTATTAAACCAATATGCATATTAAGGAGAATAAGGTTCGCTCTCCAGAAGCCAATGGGCTCTTGAACAATGTCAATTTGACTTTTTATTTCAATTTAGACTTTTTTTGTAAATTCTTGTCAAAAATAGAAAATGTTTCTGATTATTTGCAAAGCAATGACGGTGATATTTTAAAACGTTCAACATTAGTGGAATCACTGAAACAAGTATCAACATCAGATCACAGACCAGTAATGGCAGAATACGGAAATCAAAAGGAAAGGGGATATGGATATCGTTCAGTAACAAAGACAAACTGGCCTCTTTTTAAAAGGATATTAGAGGACAAAGTACCTCTACCGCCTATCCAAACGGATGACGGAACTGAGGATGCTTTGGCTCAATCAACCGATCGTATAAACACTGCCATGGCTAGCGCATCAAATACAAAGACGTCCAGACTATCGAAGCAGGGCGCCTTTAACAATGAATTGAAGCAACTCATAAGGAACAAAAATAGTACAATGAGGATGACGTACCGGATTGGAGATCCTCGCATAAAAGCTCAAGCTAATAGAGAAATGCTACAAGTCAGGAGGCTTCTTAGTCAGCAAGAGCCTCTCTGTGGAGAGCTAAAATAGCACATCTGAGAATTGAGGATAACTATATTTATAAGTTTACAAAGACTGTAACGAGAGGTGGCAAAAGTCAATGTCCTTCCTTAGGGACCCTCAAACAAATACCAAATATAACAGAGCCAATGGAAAAAGCCGAACTGTTCGTGAACAGCCTCTGCGAACAGTTCAGTGAGAATCCTACAGACGACCCACAGAGAGATACGAGGATCCAGATATATAAAAATATGCCCCAAGACAACGATAATCAAAATATTAGACAAGTGACGTCAGAAGAGGTTCCTTCGGTTATGCAAATAATTAATGTTAAAAAGGCGCCAGGCTTCGACGGCATCAAAAATTAAGTATTGAAAAATTTGCCAACAAATACGGTTGTTGACTTGGTAAATATAACCCGGGCAATCATCGAAATGGACTACTTCCCGAGGAGCTGGAAAAAAGTCAAGGTAATATTAATACCTAAGCCTACTCAGGATTTAACATTATCTGCCAGCTATAGACCTATCAGTCTTCTGTCATGTCTAGGCAAACTAGTTGAAAAATTTATACTGTATCGAATTAACGATTTTTTATACGACAACGACGTTTTCCCACCAGAGCAGTTCGGGTTTAGAACTGCTTATTGCACGGTGCGCCAGAGGAATAGACTGGTATCTAATGTCCTAGAAGATTTTAATGGTCGTTTTTCAACGGGGGCGATCTTTCTCGTTGTTTCAAGAGCTTTCGATAAAGTTTGGCACAACGGACTTATAATAACGTTAATAAGATTAGGTATGCCAAATTACATGATCAATCTTTTCTCGAGGACAGAACATTCGCGGTGTCGTCAGAAAACGCCACATCAAGTGTTAGGAATATCAGAGCCGGAGTACCGCAGGGGTCCCCCCTTGCGCCCGTACTATATAATGTGTATACGAGTGATATACCTAAACACCCTTAAACGAAATTATATTTGTTTGCGCCATAACTGCCACCTCGAGACAGCCGTGGTTAGTGATCTCACGTTTGCAACGCCATATAAATCTTCTTCAAAAATGGCTTAGTGACTGGAAAATTCGCATGAATGTGTCAAGAGTAAGACTACCGGAAAACAGAGTCAAAGTCAATAACAAACAGATACCGTGGAAAAACACTGTTAAATACTTGGGACGTGTCTTTGATAAAAAGATGGCCTGGAACGTAAATGCGGATTACCGTTTGTCGTGCGCACAAAGACAACTTTGCGCGCTTTACCCACTTATTAACCGCCAAAGTACGTTAGACAATAGGACAAAGACGAATATATACAAAATATCATTACGGCCAGTACTGACTGGTATAATAACATGGTGTGCCGTAAATAAGACAAAGTACAAAAAACTTCAAATCTTTTAAAACAAAATACTACGAATTATTACAAATGCACCTAGACATACATCTATCAGAGTACTACACAATGACATGCACATTGAGACATTATTGGGAATAGACTTCCACGCGACTGGCTCCCACCTTAAGAAAAACAAGCTGCACTAGAAAATTGTAAAAATATTATTAGGAAAATAAGAAAAGCATTACATATTAGCATACAATCAACAAAGCAGCCAAAACTAAAAAATTGTCAGCACCCAAACCCACCCAAGAAGTTGTTCTGAACAGAAGTACGATAACGAAGAAGAGTTAAAGATGAAGATCTAAGTCAATGTCCAAATTAAAGTCAATATATATTTGTATCATATAGGCAAAATTCTGAATTTAAAAAGCTATGGGCAACGACTCTTGAACACACCTTGTTAACTTAGACCATGTAAATAGTAAAAGATTAAAAATACCTTCTACATTTAGTAATACTATAACCATTCAAAAAATTACCTCACTTAAAAGAACATATTATATGTTACAAAAAGTGAATTTCAAGCCAAATTATATTACCCGGTTATTTCTTAAATCATTTGTCGGATCTAGAACAAATAACTCTAATTATGGATGTGACATAGGATCAGTCGAAAATTAATTTAAATTACTAGCAAGAACCATTGAAAGGTATGAAATTAATCCTGATGTTATTAAAATAAAGACCTTATTAGTTCTTTCAATTATTCTGCAGGAATTTAAGTTAGTACCTATTTCATGAAATAAATAAATTATTTAACACTGCGGTAACCGTAGTGTCCTCAACTGGCAGTTGTGAAGGGTCGGTTAGTGTCGGCTAGTGGCTTACAAAGAATAAAAAACTATGTTACAAGAGAAGCTCACAGGTATAGGAATTCTATACGTTGAGAAAAATACTATAAAAACATTGGAGTTAGATGTAGTTGTATTCTCTTTTGCCACTAAACATAATAATAGAAAAATAGCTCTTTTTAATATTTACTGTTTTGTAATCATGTGTTTGTGTGTAAAATATACTTTGAAATAATGTCACTGTTGCTTATCCAATTTTTTTATTTTAGTTTGAATTCCAAAAATCCATAATAATTTTAATTAAAATTTCACAGATCCAAAAATTCTAAATTATACAAAACTCTGTATTACCTAACATAATGCATATATTTTCTGCCCACCCTCCAAATTTTTCTGCCGGGTGTCGCTCAACCAAAAAGGAAAAGCTGGTGCCGCCACAAGGCGAGGGGGAAGCAAAACAATCTTCAGTGTTTATGAAGATTTGGAAATACTTATATAATTTTTTTATCACTTTTCGTTAACATAATATGACACCTCCATGATTATTTACCTTATTACCAAATTGTATAGTAAAGCTGATCATCTTTACTCACTTCATTTACTGAAAATTCGACATTACACAGTAACAATAACATTTAAAATATTAAAATCAAATTTATTAAGGGGGTGGAGGATTATTCGTTTGCCCTGACAAGAAATGTTCGAGCTACGTCACTGCTTTAATCTGTATATTGCAAAACTGAAACTCATCATAGTGCATGCACATATATATACGTCCCTCCAGCAGATATGGACTTAAAAAAGTGCAATTAATTTTTGTTTTTCAATATTTTTTGCCACGAACATCCTTTGAACGACAACAGAAACCTTTGATTGACTCAAAACCTTAATCTAGTGCCTTCTTCGTAATTCTGTTGTCATAAAATTGGTTGCTATGATGATGATTACAATGGTAATAGTTAACATGGATACGGTTATTAACTCAGCGACGGACATGCGGTGGATTATATATTATACAGGATGTTTAGTTACAAAAATTACTGGTGAAGTTTCTTAATATACAAGAACTGTTGAAAATGACTACCTCCAACTAGGACGCAAGACTCCAATCTTCTCCTCATTGGCTGTCGAACTGTTTCAAAAACAGCAGGGTCGCTTCTTATTGAATTACACCCAGCAATTATCCGATTTCTAAAATCTTCCATATTCTCCACGGGAGTTGTATAAACTAATGACTTTAGATGGCCCATAGGAAATACTCCTTAAATCGATTATTTCGATCGATCGAGCAGGCCAAGCCTCGACCAATCCGGCGATCTCCGTATGATACTGTTAAAAACTCACGAGCAACCACACTAAAATGCGCTGGTGCACCGTGCGTAAACCACATTGCATTTCTTCTTACCAGTGGTTCAGAAACTAAGGTAGCGTTTGGTCCAAAGAGTTGCGATACACCTAGCGGGTAAGTCTTCTTGGTACAAATACCAGTTCAATTAGCCAGTCACCCACAATTATTCCAACCTAATCGTTCAACGACAACTGATGTTGAAAACGATCTTCAAATACCTAATGTGGATTTTTTTCAGCCCACACATGGTTGTTGTGAAAATTCCTTATTGCATTTCTTGAGAAATTTGATTTATCGGTAAAAGGAATCTGCGTCAGTAGTTGAGGGATTTGACCAAGGTATGCAAAAGCAATTGACAGAATGCAACCTGTGGAGGAAAATCAGCAGGAAGAAGTGCATGAACGTGTTATATGTGGTACGGGTACAACAAATTATCACTAAGGATTTTCCAAATAGTCTCATTATTTGCATTTAAAGCATTTGCAATTTTTCGAGTAACAGTACCTGGATCTTCCTCATGTCCAGTACACTATTTTCCACTTCTACCATTTTTCTATCAGGAACATTACGGTCAGGATATCGTTCAATGTACCGGGTGTTCCACCTAAGGAGGTAATCGGCTATATCTCAGAAAGTAATAATACTAGGACTTTGGGAAAAAATATACAGTGTCACCATTAAAGTCCGCACCATATGGAACTTTTTTTTATTAATGAGGTTAGTTGAAATTAAATTTGGGCAATCGTTTTTGCTTCAAATTAGACTAAAAATTATATAATCAAATGTCACCATCTGTCATTCGGTATCTGTCAAAAATTACATTTTAATCAAAAAATGCTGAAAAATGGCATTGTTTTACCGAATTTCAAAAAATGTTATTAGAAAAAGTTGTTTCTAGTACAATTCTTGGCCTAAATACAAAGTTTCAGTTTTCTAGCTCAAAGTTGATTTTTTTGCCATTTTTTCTAATTAACTTTTTTTTTTATTTAATGTAAGTTCGCTTAATGGATATTAAACTATTTGCTTATACCATACTCAATATTTTATTTAGTTTGTATGAGCTTTTTTTTACTAGAATGCCATTTTTTTTCGAAATTTAAAATTAGAGGCAAAAAAATTTGACACAGGTGGTGCAAAGTTGTCCTAATTTAAAAATTTTAACAGATAGACGTCAGATGTTTGGTTTTTCAAATGACAAATACATCTAAATATTTAATAAAAATTTTATTTTATACTTAAAACTATCATTATTATTAAAAGGAACAAAAAGGAACTTTAATCATTTTAAATAGGTAACACAAAAGCAATATAAATTTTACATTTCAGTGTGACGTCCTTCTCGCTCTATACAAACACCCGTCCGTCTATAAACGTCTTTGACAGCATTTTGTAAAAAGCTTGGTCTTATATCGGCACAACACTGTCGTATCGTTTGTTCCAAATTCTCGATATTTCTAAACGGTCGATTCTTATAAACTTTCTGCTTAAGATAACCCCACAGAAAAAAGTCTAGTGGGGTTATGTCAGGCGACCTGGGTGGCCAGTGACATTCTCTATCACGCCCTATAACTCTGTTTTGAAATAATTGGTTTATGCGTTCTTTCACTGCTACAGTTTGATGTATGGGTGCACCATCAAGCTGATACCATAAGTTATGTCTATGGTGTAAGGGCATGTTATCCAAAACTTCGGTAATCTCGTTATCAAGAAAATTCAGGTACCTTTCACCAGTTAAGTTTACTCTAAAGAAGTATGGTCCAATAAGCTCATCTTTCAAAATTCCACACCAAACATTGGTTTTAAAATGATACTGGTCGCGACATTCAATTGTGAAGTTAGGATTTTCTTGGGACCACCATCGGCAATTTTGTGAGCTCACGGTACCATTCGAAGAGAAAGTGGCTTTATCTGTCCATAATATCTTGTATGGAAAAACAATATTCTCCTCATATTGTCCCTGATACCAAAACGAAAAATCAAGTCGGATATCAAAATCGCGTTCTTTTAATGTGTTTATAAACTTGGGTTTATATGCCCGAAATCGATTTTTCTGAAGAATTTTTCTAACGCTTTCCCTCTTGCACCCTGTTGAATCACTTATCTTGGTTACACTAGTTTGACCGTGGTCAATAACAGTTAAACAAACATCAAGTTGTGCTGCTTCATCGTATTTACTTGCCGCGTGAGGTTTTTTAAAATTATTTTGAACAGATCCAGTTTCTCTAAATTTTGACATTATTCTTGAAACAGTGCTATGCTGCAAATTTTTTTCTGGATGCCTCTCATTAAAAATGGCAGATACTTGCCGGTGAGGCATATTCTCTCCACAAATTAAGACAATTTCTATTTTTTCTTGAATGGACAACATTGGTGATAACACTGAAAACTATAACTTGCGAAAATATTCAAATTTATGACATTTCTTTTATTTATTCGGCACTCTAATTCGGTTTTTTTTCCATAGCTTACTTATAAAATTCAAAATTGCCTTGATATTTTATTGTGGATAAAAAGAAAATGTGTCTAAATTTTGAACTAATCTGATATCTGGGAATTTTATCATAAGTTTTTTAAACTTCTCAGGTGTATGTACTATCAAAAAAATGGAATATCTGACGTCTATCTGTTAAAATTTTTAAATTAGGATAACTTTGCACCACCTGCGTCAAATTTTTTTGCCTCTAATTTTAAATTTCGAAAAAAAATGGCATTCTAGTAAAAAAAAGCTCATACAAACTAAATAAAATATTGAGTATGGTATAAGCAAATAGTTTAATATCCATTAAGCGAACTTACATTAAATAAAAAAAAAGTTAATTAGAAAAAATGGCAAAAAAATCAACTTTGAGCTAGGAAACTGAAACTTTGTATTTAGGCCAAGAATTGTACTAGAAACAACTTTTTCTAATAAAATTTTTTGAAATTCGGTAAAACAATGCCATTTTTCAGCATTTTTTGATTAAAATGTAATTTTTGACAGATACCGAATGACAGATGGTGACATTTGATTATATAATTTTTAGTCTAATTTGAAGCAAAAACGATTGCCGAAATTTAATTTTAACTAACCTCATTAATAAAAAAAAGTTCCATATGGTGCGGACTTTAATGGTGACACTGTATATCGATAAAAGCGGCCAAGAGAAATTGCTGGAAATTATTTTCAAGTTCGAAAAATGACCACTAGAAGAGAACTTTTAAAATAGAAATGCCGATTTTCTCTTGATTTTTCTTAATAAAAATATGTTAAAAATATAAGCATTGTATTCCTCATAAAATAGTGCAACTTTATGTTAGGAATCGTTTTTTTCTATTTTTATTAATAAAGTGGTGGGAGAAGGTCAAACTTTTTTTCTTTCAAACGCTGATACCTCTGCTTTGGATAAACCGATTTTATTCAACTTGGTCTTGAAAAAAGGCCCTTCTATTCCTTTACCCGTAGATCTATTAACTATATCATATTGATTCTGATGGCGTTTTTCCGTAATTCCTCAATGAATAAGGATTTTCTCAAAAAAATCAAATGTTATGATATGACTTTTCATCATATTTTATTTTAGGCTTATAAAGGCTATTAAATAGTGGAATAAAAAATCCAGGTCCGTATTTAAAATAAAAAAGTTGATGATTGTCGCTCGAATCCCATCAGCTTGTAGAGGAGGAAAAGTTACTATAAGGAACTGAAAACCGGAACGTGATATCTTTTGTTAAACTAGAGAAATTAGGGATATGAATAATTAATATGGAAAAATAGGCCATTTTTTAAAACATTAATTAATCAATTAAATCTCTGGCTTAGTGACGTCCAAGATGCTCGAACTGTCTCCCATCATTTTGAATGCATAATTCCAATCGTTCCCTCGTCGACAAGACAGCTGTTTCTATTTCCGCTCTTGATATGCTTCGAACAGCGTTTAAGATCCGTTGAATCATATCCTCCTTTGTTATAGGTCTTGTAGTAAAAACAAGATCCTTAATTCGACCCCATAAATAGAAATCTAGGCAGGTTAGATTCGGTGACCTGCAACAAAAACGTAGGTAGGAAAATTTGTGATTATTAGTAGGTAGGTGACCTGCTAAGAACAACATGTTAACTTTACCTAGGGGGCCACGGAAATAAGCTACCTCTTCCGATCCACCTATCAGGAAACGCCTGATCCAGAAACCTACGCACGTTTACTGCGAAATGGGCTGGACATCCATCATGTTGGAAGAACTGGTTTCCAATGGTACGTCTTCCAGAAGGGCTGGTAAATTATTTCGCAAAAAATTCAAATAATTTTTTACTCTAAGCGGTTAATCCCAAATAAAAGGGCCTATAATTTTATTGCCCAAAATTCCGCACCAAACATTGACGCTCCACCTTCCCTGGTGCTGCACTTCTTGCATCCAGCGTGGATTATTTGCTGCCCAATAATGCATATTATGGGTATTAACTCCACCGTCACTACGGAAAGTAGCTTCGTCCGTCCAGAGAAGGCGCGATAAGAGATTTCGGTTTTCTGCCATCATATTTGTCAGCCAATGACAGTAATCTAGCCTTCTATCGTAGTCTGCGACGGTCAGAGCTTGATGCAACACAATATGATAGGGATGTAACCTATAAGGTAAAGATTAATTAGAACTATTTACGCGGACGCCTTATTATAACCTGGCAGGCTATAATACCTACGCGAAAAACAACTGTTTCTTTGAAAAACAATAATGGGTAGTTAACATTCCTATCAAATGTCAAAAATATCAATAATGCATAAAGTTTTTTATGCATCGCGATTATCAATGGATGGTTTAATATCTATACCTACATTAGGTAGCTACTAATAACAACAATCTAATGATTACCTGTGGTCTTTTCTCAGGGTCTTTCAATATTCGAAATACTGTTGTCTGAGCAACATCTAAATCTACTGAAATTAGCCGAAGGCTTAGCTGAGGATTGAACTGTACATACGCTAAAACGTTGATAATATTTTCCTCAGTTCTGGCGGTACGACTCCTTCTGCGGCGTAACGGACGAACACTTCCTGTAGTACGGAAGCGATTGGCTAGGCAAGTGAACATTCTGCTTCCGTACTAGCGCCTTTCAGGATATCTAAGAGCGTATATCCTTGCAGCAACAGTCGCATTTTGAAAACACTCAAAATAAACGGCGATAATATCAACCGCTTCTTGAAGCGACAAAGGCATTTTCAAAAAATATAATCTAATGACTAACGAAACAACAACTAACACTATACCTAACTAACAAACTAACTAACTCGCACTATAACAATTTACTAACACAAAATAACAATATCCTAATCAATAATCTAACTGCAAATGTGGTTATTAATTATTTTAGCATAAAAATAATGTCTTTTGACATTATCAAATTTGTTTTGTCTCCAAAGCTTACTTGATATAGGTAAATTTACACGCTTATTGTATCTTGGTGTTTTGCTTGTTTCCAAAGTTTACTTGATAAAAGGCAACTCTACACGCTCAATGAATTCTTGTTTTGGTTTATCCAAAGCAGAGATATCAGCGTTTGAAAGAAAAAAAGTTGACCTTACCCCACCACTTTATTAATGAAAATAGAAAAAAACGATTCCTATCAAAAATTTGCATAATTTTATGAAGAATACAATGCCTATATTTTTAACATATTTTCATTAAGAAAAATCAAAATAAAAAAAAATGATGGGAGACAGTTCGAGCATCTTGGACGTCATTAAGCCAGAGATTTAATTGATTAAATAATGTTTTAAAAAATGGCCTACTTTTCCATATTAATTATTATTATCCCTAATTTCTCTAGTTTAACAAAAGATATCACGTTGCGGTTTTCAGTTCCCTATAGTAACTTTTCCTCCTCTACAAGCTGATGGGGTTAGTTTTTTAATCCGACGTTTCGGATTCGAGCGACCATCATCAACTTTTTTATTTTAAATACGGACCTGGATTTTTTATTCTACTATTTAATAGCCTTTATAAGCCCAAAATCAAATATGATGAAAAAGTCATATCATAACATTTGATTTTTTTGAGAAAATCCTTATTCATTGCGGAATTACGGAAAAAAACGATTCGGAACATAAAGTTGCATAATTTTATGAAGAATATGATGCTTATATTTTTAACATATTTTTATTGGGAAAAATCAAGAGAAAATCGGCATTTCTATTTTAAAAGTTCTCTTACGCCCCCTAGCGGTCATTTTTCGAACTTGAAAATAAATTCCAGCAATTTCTCTTGGCCGCTTTTATCGATATATATTTTCCCAAAGTCCTAGTGTTATTACTTTCTGAGATATAGCCGATTACTTCCTTAGGTGGAACACCCGATACAACCGCCTAGCTTGTAATGAATTGCCATCAGCAAGTCCATAAATAAAATGCATGTCAGTCATCCTGGCGTTCGTATAGCGATTCATGATAGAGGACTTCGCTAACAAAAGTTTAACTATTAAAGACAGACAATACATGTTAAACAACACAACGTCCATCACTCTCAACAAATTCAACGCATACAAGGTGATCAATTACGAGACGTATTTAAATGAAATTCACGTTTAGGCTGATTTGCTTAAAACATAACAACGCATTTAAAAAAAAATTATATTCGGTAAGCCCATTGTAGAATGTCATACTTTTATTTCTGCTACATTAGCAATTTTAAAAATATCAAAATTGGTTTTGTCGAAAAATTGTTTCGCCTCGTATCTTCGAAACAAAGGGGCTTTTTAAGAATCATCAAAGGACCCACAAATAAGCGAAATGGGTATATAGTCGTCAACTTGTTCTCTGTTCCCATTCTTAAATATTGGACATATCTTAGATATTTTCCATCGTTTGGGATATCGTTGTTGCCATAATGAAAGGTTAAATATTTTACATAATGGAACTGACTATACACTATACAGGGTCCTTCAATAGTGCATCGGGCTTTCATAGATCCTAAACGAATTAAGTTAGAAATTTTATTCATATGCGGGCTTACACTGTATCATAGAGTGTATTTCAGGAAAAGGTGTATTTTTGCATATACAGTATTATACAGGGTTGACCAAAAATGTGTGGTAACATAATGTTGATTTTTTTTAAATGGAACACATGCAATTTTCTTTGGTAGTTTTAGGGCAATAAATTAAAAACTAAGATAAAAAAATTTAGCAGCTCGGAAGAAAACCCAAAGCAAAAACTGAAAACATTTTTGGTAATCACGGCATTGTACATAAACAATGACAAGGAGTTCAGAGATACGATGAATTGAAGAGTTTTCATTAATTTTATACAGGGTGTTTTAAATAAGGTTTCAAAAATAAGTCATTAAAAACTCATTTTTCTCAAATTTTTCAAATGGAATTTTTTAACTTATGTAACGTAGAATTAATAAACAAATATTTTTTGCAATACAAACTTGTAGGTTATTTCCAGCCGAAACGAAATAATAGCAAATTTCGTAAATTCTGTTGTGTAAAAATGTAAAAAAAAAAACGTTTATTTTATCAATTAAACATATTATACAGGGTGGTCCAACGAAAATTTAACACCTCGATTTTCCTGCTTTAAAATGAAAATGTGGAAAATCGCTCGGACCCGTCGATTTCTGATTCGAGGAAGAATAACTTTTCCGCTTTTTTCATCTCCGTAACTTCAACCCCCTAACGGGGGTGAGCACAACCTCCTGATTTTGAATAGGGATGAGGGGTGTTGCGATACCTCATTTTGAAGATTTTGCTTCAAAATTTTTATCTTTAACGAAATGACAGCTAAAATAGTGGAATACTACTTACTTTTGTGATTAGTTTATTAAATGCTGAAAATGGCCACCATTCACTTCCACGCAGTAAAATAAATTTTGCTCAAAACGTTCACGTACATTACTCAACATTTCTGGTGTAATTTGACGGCATTCATTAATGATCCGAATTCGCAAATCATCCAGTGACTCAGGCTGGGTAGCGTAAATCTTAGATTTCAGGTGACCCCATAGAAAAAAGTCCAGTGGAGCCAGATCAGATGATCTGGGTGGCCACTCAATATGTCCCCTTCTTCCAATCCAGGCCTGAGGAAAATTTTCATCTAAGAACTGACGCACAGGTTGAGCGAAATGAGGTGGTGCGCCATCTTGTTGAAAAATGATCGTTACATGGTCTTCTTCATTCTCCAATACTTGAACGAGGGCTGGGTAAATAGCGTTCTCTAATAGTTCTAAATAAATTTGGCCAGTGAGATTACCGGGTATAAAAAAAGGGCCGATTATGTGATTTCCATAAATACCCGCCCAAACATTTAACTTTTGGGGATGCTGAGTATGCACTTCACGAAATAATCTTGAATTTTCATCTGACCAATACCGACAGTTATGCCTGTTTACAATGCCATTAAGGTAAAATGAACACTCATCCGAGAAACAGATATTGAACATGTAGTTAGGATTATTGTTAATAATTCCACTGACCACTTCAGAGAACTGGAGTCGGCGATTGAAATCATCCTCATTCAGTTCCTGAACCAGTCGTATCTTAAAAGGATGGAACTTAAGTTGTTTAAGGATTCTCATGATTGTTGTGCGTGAAACACCAGATACATACAATTTCCTAGTAGTAAGGATCGGATCCATTGCTACTTGACCTAAGACAGCCACTTCCCTCGCTTCGTCTCTTTCATACACCCTCTTTTTGTTTCCGACTGAACCAGTAGCGTCAAATTTGGCAACCAGTTGAACAACGTAAGCAGCGAATACATTTTTTTCAGGATGTCGTTCATTAAATAAAGCCGCTGTTACTCGCGCAGAGTCGTTATTTCTAGAAATAATTTTATCATTTCCACCCTTTCTTCTACGGAATACACCATTTTAATTCTACTACAAAGTTACAATCGCTTTGACACAGTTTTAACGTTCTTAAAAATTCACGATAGACTAAGGTAAATCGAAAACATGGTCCGTCTACTTTTTTGGACAAAAAAATTAACAAATGTAGCACAATAAAGCCGTACCACAGTGCCTATACGGCAGTAGTACCGAAGCGCGCCGCTACTACCCTCTCAAAGCGCCACCAGTATTCTGCCAAGCAGCCCTTCTACGCGCCCTTCCATCCAACGCATCTCAAGCGAGCCCCGGACTGTATAAAAGACGCCAGCCGCCCTAAGACCAGCAGAGTTCGCCGCCGACTCTCGACCAGCTTGCTCTGCTTGACTGCTTCCTTAGGGGACTTTCGCCTGTGGACAAGATTGACGACCGAGAATCTACGGAGTACCAGTGCTTCCGATCGGAACGCTGACGCCGCGCCCTTATTGTCATTCACTATACTGTATATCGGACATTGTAAATAAATACTGTTGTACGTTGATCGCCTTATTCTTCGTGCTGAAAATAACATCATCAAACCCACCTTAAAGTGGCGCCCAACGTGGGGCCCGAAGTAAGTGCGAAAACCAACGTGTGAGCCCGAAGTAAGTGCGGAAATTAACCACACGGAATATACATTTTTGTCGCGAGTGTTACGATAGAAATTGGACTTATCGCAGTGTGCCGCTTTTGTTAGTGTCGAGAAAACAACATTTTTCTCAAACTCTTTGGTCCAAGTAGTAATAGTGCGTAAACATACCGCGGACAAGGAGCCAAACCCGTGCCATGGAGCTATCAGCCAACGACCTGGAAGCCATTCTAAGAAGAATGCAGCCACCCACTCCAGTGAAACACTTCACACAATGCACCGCCCGTTTTGCCGGAACACGATCCTTGGAAGCTGTAGACGACTTCGTTACAAGCGCCGACTTCTTTAAGGAAAGTGAAGGCATAACCGACGCCAACGCCCTGGCTGGACTAACTTTACTATTGGAAGGACCAGCACATACATGGTGGTCAGGGGTAAAAGCCGCAGCCAGGACATGGAATGATGCGAAACAAATGATTCGAGATGAGTTTGCACCCACATTACCAGCTTATCAGATTTACCAGGAGATATTCAGATCACCGCAGGACAACCGCACGCCTACTGGAACATTCATCGCAGGAAAACGAGCCTTGTTTGCCCAACTTCCGACGCCACCAGATGAAAATGCCCAACTCGACATGCTGTATGGACTACTACGCCCCTACATCAAGGACCGAATAAACCGCGAGTCCGTCGCGACACTGGCTCAACTACTGGTCAAATGTCGAATTATAGAAGCAAGCACACCAGAAGAAAAGGAGAACACCCACAGGGGGCCGTCGCCTAACAGAAAACCTAGGAACCGATGCACCCACTGCCGTGCACCCGGACATGACGCCACCGTCTGTCGTAAACGACTAGCAAGTTTAGGGAACAGTGGAGCAACCCGTGGTACGACCGTTGAGCCAACGGGCGCTAATACCCTACGATGCTATGGATGCCAGAAGCCTGGAGTTATTCGTAGGAACTGTCAAAACTGTAGCACTAAACACTCTCCACCTATTCCGGAAACGGGATTTTGCGCAGTCAGCACGCAGGATCGAGCCCGACCCGCTGTAAAAATCACCGTTGCCGGCATCACCGGGACCGCCTACCTGGATACAGGAGCCCGAACCAGTATAGCCAGCCCGGACTTACACGCAGTACTAAAAAAGAATGGCCACACTTTCTGTTACCAAAAGATGTGTGTCACTTTCGCAGATGGCCGCCGGCAACTTCAAAATGTCCAAGTAACCACCGTGCCGGTACAACTGCAGGAAAGGATCGTGGGAGCGACGTTTGTTATCCTGCCAGATACACCAGACGCCAAAACGCTCCTAGGTATCGACTTTATCCAGGATGCCGGCCTCGTTCTTGACTTCTTCCACAGACGATGGTTCTTTGCAGAAGCTCCAACACGAAAGCATGCCTTTATCATTAAGGACTCATTCCCTGCAGCCCAGGAAACGGATGCCTACCCCCGTAAGGAGATGGCCGCTTTCTACCAAATACCGAAGCTCCTATCACCACTATCACCAGCTCCAACCCAGAGGCATGCATTTGATATCAGGGACTCGCTCCCAGTATCCCATGACGCGGACGTCTACCCCTGTGAAGAGATGTCCGCTTTCTACCAAATACCAAACGTCCTATCGCCATTGGAGGAATCCCCAGTACGTCCTATGGAGTGCGACCACATCTCCGGACTAATCGCGGGATATGGCCCTGACCTCTCGACTGGAAATCCTAACAGACATGAATCGTTTATAGGACCCGAAATTTCAGGACCTCCATCCATACCGAACCCTTTCTCTCGCCAGGACTACGTCATGCATGATGCAGCAGGACAAGTGGAAGAGATGTGGGCCGAACTAGATGAACTACCACCCCTCTACCCGGACGTAACCTTCGCCATCATAGACCTACAACTGCGTCCCAACGATGAAGCAACCACACTGACGGCGCCTGAGCGAGAAGAATTTAACAACTTATTGGAAGCCCACAGTAAGCTGTTCCAAGATAGTGGCCCGCCGACACCTTACGCTGAGCACCGTATCGACACCGGCAACCACGCACCCATTAGTAGCCCCCCATACCGATTGACGCCGACCCGACGGGATGCCCTGGCCAAGGAAGTAAGTGCACTACTGGCAGACGGCATCATCGAAGAATGTGAAAGTGCATGGGCGGCTCCAGTGGTACTCGTGCCCAAGCAAGGTGGGGGCATTCGCTTATGCATAGACTACAGGAAGCTGAACGCTATTACCGTTCCTGATGCATATCCACTCCCCAGGCTAGATGACTTACTCCAGCTAACTGGAGGAACCTCGTACATCTCTACAATGGACCTGAAGGCCGGCTACCACCAGATCCAAGTACGACCGGAGGATCGAGACAAGACCAGTTTTGTGACCCCCATGGGAACCTACCGCTTTAACCGATTACCGTTTGGATTGCGCAACGCTCCTGCAACTTTCCAGAGACTGATTGACCGTGTCCAAAGCGGCGTACAAGATGTACAACTCCTCGCTTACCTAGATGATCTAATTGTGTTGTCACGAACTTTCTCCCAGTACATACAAGATCTACGAGCCGTGTTCCAGCGGCTTCAACTGTTCCAACTACGCGTCAACCGCAGCAAATGCCAATTCGGATGCCAGCAAGTGTTGTATCTAGGGCACCTCATTACACCACAAGGAATTCACCCCAACCCTTCCAAGGTAGAAGCTATCATCAGCATACAGCCTCCACGCCATATCAAACACTTGACGTCCTTCCTACAAACTTGCAGCTGGTACCGGAAATTTATTCCCAAATTCTCCGAAGTAGCACGACCACTGAGTCGCTTAACAAAGAAAAACGCAACATGGGAATGGGGACACCTCCAAAACCAAGCATTCCAGACCCTAAAGAGAGCTCTAACGGAAGCTCCCATACTGAAGCAAGCCGACCACACGAAGCCATTCACTTTACGCACTGATGCAAGCGCCTACGCCTTAGGGGCGGTTTTACTCCAGGGGGAGGGACACGAGGAACACCCGATTGAATACGCCAGTCGCCTATTGTCGCCCGCCGAACAAAATTACTCGACGACCCCGAAGAAGGCATCGCCCCACTCCAGCCATTACGCCGCCGAGGACGCCCCAAGAAGGTCCAGAACCACCAGCCGAGACGTCAGGAAGGTTCTGAGGGGGAGACTGTAGCACAATAAAGCCGTACCACAGTGCCTATACGGCAGTAGTACCGAAGCGCGCCGCTACTACCCTCTCAAAGCGCCACCAGTATTCTGCCAAGCAGCCCTTCTACGCGCCCTTCCATCCAACGCATCTCAAGCGAGCCCCGGACTGTATAAAAGACGCCAGCCGCCCTAAGACCAGCAGAGTTCGCCGCCGACTCTCGACCAGCTTGCTCTGCTTGACTGCTTCCTTAGGGGACTTTCGCCTGTGGACAAGATTGACGACCGAGAATCTACGGAGTACCAGTGCTTCCGATCGGAACGCTGACGCCGCGCCCTTATTGTCATTCACTATACTGTATATCGGACATTGTAAATAAATACTGTTGTACGTTGATCGCCTTATTCTTCGTGCTGAAAATAACATCATCAAACCCACCTTAAACAAATAAATAAATAATTCAAATGCGTCTGATAAGAGTAATATCCTCGAGATAAATTCCACGTTCTCTACTCATACACCAGCGTTCTTTACTGCATGCAAGTGAATGGTGGCCATTTTCAGCATTTAATAAACTAATCACAAAAGTAAGCTGTCTTCCACTATTTTAGCTGTCATTTTGTTAAAGATGCAAATCTTAAAGCGAAACTATAGGTTCAGATAGTACTCGATAAGATCTTCAAAATGAGGTATCGCAACACCCCTCATCCCTATTCAAAATCAGGGGGTTGTGCTCACCCCCGTTAGGGGGTTGAAGTTACGGAGATGAAAAAAGCGGAAAAGTTATTCCCCCTCGAATCAGAAATCGACGGGTTCAAGCGATTTTCCACATCTTCATTTTAAAGCAGGAAAATCGAGGTGTTAAGTTTTCGTTGGACCACCCTGTATGCCTAAACTAATATTATAAACTACAATAAATGTTCAAAATGTCTTCCATTTTGATCTGTGTATAAATTAATACGCGCTTGAAAAGATCTATTTACTACCCTTAACATTTCTGTTCAAATTACAGCAAAAGAATGTATTAGTAAAGGTTACGCATAAAAGTCCTTTGAAATACGATAGGAATTCCATTTTTATTAGAATTTGACAAGTTTAATTAATTCAAAAAAGTTGTCATTTAAGGCTAATAGTACTTAGCGCTTAAGTAGAACATATAAAATGAATTTTAGAAAAGAGGAGATAGTTGATATGATTTTTGCACTTGGCGAGATCGAAAAAAATTGCTTTTTAGCAAGTGTTTACGCGTCACGTTATTCAGAGAGAAGGCAGCCTGACGAAAAAAGTTTTAAAATATTATTATTAAGATTTGTTGAAACTGCAAATGTCTTGTACACAAAAGAAAGAACAAAACCTGTCACCAACGAGGAAAAAGAATTAGAAGTATTATTAACAGTTACTGAAGATCCACACATAGGCCAAAATAAAATAGGGAAAGCACTAGATATTAGCGATCTGTACAACGAATTTTAAAAAAGCATCGTTCTGATGCCTACCACATTCAATTCCATCAAGCTCTTAGCGATAGAGATTTTCAAAATCGACTCGAATTCTGTGCCTGGACAAGGATGAAATTTCAAGAAGATCCTATGTTTTTCAATTATGTTTTATTCTCTGATGAGGCTACATTTAATAACACCGGTTGTGTAAATAGGCATAACTTTCACTATTATTCCACAGAAAATCCGCGATATATGAGACAAATCGATCAGCAGCACCAGTGGTCTTTGAGTGTGTGGGGCGGAATTATTGGTGATACTGTGATAGGTCCATATTTTTTTAATGATCATCTTAACGGGCTCATGTATTTAAACTTTTTACGAAATTATTTACCAGGTTTACTGGCAGAGGTTGCTCCATATATTAGAAATACGATGTGGCTTCAGCAAGACGGAGCTCCGGAGCATTTTTCACGGGATGTAAATAAATTACCTTCATAATACCCTTTGCAACCAATGGATAGGTAGAAACGGACCTACACACTGGCCTGCTAAATCGCCGAATCTAACAAAGCGTGACTTTTTTTAATGGGGACATGTAAAGCAAATTGTGTATAATAATCCGCCGACAACTGCCATTAATATGCAGCAAAGAATAAGAGACGTGTTTGGTAGTATACCACCTGAAATGTTATAAGTAGATAGATCTTTTTAAGAGCGTATTAATTTATGCATAGATTTTAGAGCATTTATTTTAGTTTATAATATTAATTTAGACATATAATATGTTTAATTGATAAAATAAACGTTCTTTATACATTTTTACCCAACAGAATTTACGAAATTTGCAATTATTTCGTGAACTGCTGGAAATAACCTACATGTCTGTATTGCATTGCATGAATTCTACGTTACATTAGTTAAAAATATACAGGGTGTTCCATTTGAAAAATTTGAGAAAAATGAGTTTTTAATGACTCATTTTTGAAACCTTATTTAAAACCCCCTGTATAAAATTGATGAAAAATCTTCAATTCATCGTATCTATGGACTTCTTGTCATTATTTCTGTACAATGCCGTGATTACCAAAAATGTTTTCAGATTTTTTTTTTGGTTTTTCTTCAGGGCTGCTAAAATTTTTTATCTTAGTTTTTAATTTATTGCTCTTAAACTACCGAAACAAATTGCATACAATTATAGATATTTATAAAGGATAATAGTTCAAACTAAAATATGCAAGAAAATACAGAGTGTCCCATTTAAAAATACTCAACATTATGTTACCACACTTTTTTGGGCAACCCTGTATATGCAAAAAAATTTTTCTGAAATACACTCTATGATACAGGATAAGCCCGCATATGAATGAAATTTCTAACTTAATTCGTTTCGGAGCTATGAAAGTCCGACGCACTGTTGCAGGACCCTGTATACACTCTCACACCGTGGTATGACATTTACCCAGGGATAGCACAAATGGTCTTTTTTTGCTGAATCTACCTTTAGAAATTTCTGTGATCATCCCTAACACTTCTATAAATAAGAATAAGAGTTTTTATTTAAAACACAATTAAATCACTAAGAAAGTTCTTAGAGACATTATGACTCTTCTTGTAGAGTATTTTGACATTCTTCAATTAACTCCTCTTTTTTTATCATAAATAATAATTCGACACTGTCAAGTTCATTTGGTTTTCCCTAAGTATTTTCTTTTAATGTACTTCTCTTCAGTTTTAGCTGACTTCGAATAGGAAATTTTCTAAATAGTTTGCAGAGGCGGTAAAACACCCACCATCATAATTATTTTCTTATTTAATTCCATATTTCATAAATATTAATAATATCTTACACATATAGAAATGATCTGCTCATTCTACTGTGTAGGTACAAGCTACGGCTAGACTTTTTCCAGACGTGTTCTCTAATGTCTTGATTTATTTGAACTTTAATCATGTTTTATTATTTTTTTTGTATTGCTGAAGATGACCTTCGCTAAGATCGAAACATGTCCTTTTCTATGAGATTACGTTCCACTATGTAGAGATATCCCTCCCCCTCCCAATTTATCTATTAAATTTATTCCAACCAAAACCATATAATTTTTAGGTTGTTTGTTGTATATGTTTTTTTTTTCTTTTTTGTAACTTTTATCCATAATATCCCAATAACATTGATAACTGCGATATGATTTTATTACAGATTTTGCTTGGGGAAGTTGTGATAATATATTGAGTTTTGAGTTGAGTGATTTATTTAATTTAATGGCATTCTAAATTGTAACAATTACAGAGGTGTAAAAAATGTTTAGTTCCATGGTAATAATGACATAAGTGATATAATGGGCTATTATTAGTGGAATGTTATTTTATTCAAGACATGGGTGATTCATTCCAAGGTATACGTTGAGATTTTTTTTTTGGTCTGATGTTATCTATTGATGTTGAAGGAAATAAAGCAAACTTATCGATTTTAATATGAAGGAAGCTTCATCCGCCCTTGCCTGCTTACTTTTCTGGTTTCATACAGATCAGTGGCGCAGCCAGGAATGGATTCTGTGGGGAGGGGGGGGATGGTTGATAATAAAGAGAATAGAAAGGGAGTAACAAACGACATTGTAAAGGTTGTTTGGGCGTTATGGCATTTTTACGCGCACAACCATTGTCAGTTTTGTAGCCCGGTTCTCTCAGCTACAGTATATCCCTTCAAACAGCAAAATAATGACAATCGTGCAAATACCATTCAAATTAATAATTCGTAAATAATCCTTAAAAACATAGTGTTTTTGTCATACTTACTACAGATTTTTGAAATTCGTTTTACTACAAATCCGCTTTGCCTAGCACACAAAGTAAATTAAGAAAGCAATTTTTAAAAATTTTCATATTTCAACACATTATCATTTATAGGTTTCTGCAATAGCAAATGTTTTTCTATTTAATATTATAATAATTTTAAAGTTTCGCGGGGGAACAAGAGATAACGGCAAAGCCGTGACCGTATTAATTTAGTTGTGCATGTTCCTTTCTTTTACCCTGATATATTGCAGAACAAATTTTAATATAATAATCTGGTTTTATTATCCTTTTGCATATCGTGCGCGGTGCATCAGGGGTAGTTTAATAAAGCCACCACGCCATGCCGCTTATACTATATAAGACTCCGTCGCAGCCCTGATGCTCTTGATGGCAGTCGCGTCACACATGGAACGCTCAGACAAAGAAAAAAGAACGGACAAAAAGCATTTTTTCAAGAGGCATTGTAATCAAAGGGGTACACACATGGATGATTCAAATTCCCGCCCATGTATTTCCAACTAATTAGTCGGGAAAAACTAAGACAATGGGAGATTGCAAGCTTCTCTGGTTGGTCGCCTCTTGACAGGAAGCAATTGGGAGCACCAATAGCGGCTATTTAAAATGTAATTAATTTTTTGTATGAACTTATATTGTTATTGTGTGTTATTCAATATGGTTTTTGAAATATTTACATTTGGCCACATGCAATATCACTATGACTAAAAGAAAAATGGAAAAATGAAAACTGGTTATACAGGCCCGGGCTTTCATTTCAAAACGAACCACCCTAAATATTTCTTAATTTTCAGGGAAATAAGATTTGACAAAGAAACATGGCAATTTTAATAAGTATACAGTTAATAGAATTTTACTATTGACCTCCACATATCCAGCCAACCTCACTTTGAAATGTCAACTGGAACTGACTCCTACCTGACAGATAGAGAACAAATTGTTAAAGTAAGTAGTGGATAGAGAGTGTCTCGAAATTAAGGGGCAATATTTTACCACCATAGTCTTCGGTTAAAAATAACAGAATTTTTATTTATTATATTATTGTCATAAAGTATTATTTTTATCGACAAAGCCTTTTTTTTAAATTAAATTACCAGTAGAAATATAACTAGTGCATGAAATATTTCCGGAAATTTTTTAAAATTTTGTCTGAACCCAATTTTTTAACAAACATGCTATTGCACCTGAAAAAATCCCGAACCCGCAGGGTGAGGGATTTTTTCTTTGGTGCAATGCACGAATGTTTTTTTTTTTTTTTTAAATTGGCTGAAGACAAAATTTTCAAAAATTTCCATTAGGAAATATTTTAGGCACGTGTTATGTTTTGATGGGAAATTTCCCGAGTTGATAAAAGTTTATTTAGGTAGTTGCTAAAAAGTTGATTTTGATATATTTATTTATTTAAATAATACCATACTTTAATAACAATTAATATTTTTTCTGCTTTTTATAGTATTGACGGGAGTACTATTTTCCGCAATTTCGTTGATATCATTTAAAGAAACATCACCGAAACGGGTCATTCCTGTTTTTTGTTTAAAAAGTTCAAAATGACTGTGAAAATGATGACCAAATTGAAACAGAAGGTACTTTATTTACTGTAGCAATTTTGTTTTAGCTCCATAGCAACTAATTATAATAGCCTACTACACTAAGTTTATGCTGATTTAAAATTTTGACAGGTCGACTGTTTTGATGTTTTGAAAAATAAATGTCAAAAATGACAATTATCCCCGGGATATTTCCAGACGTAATTTTCAAAACGGATGCAATTTCCACTTATCAATTTTTTAAAATTTCCGTGTAAAATTTCCAGTTAAATTGACACTAGGGAAATTTCCAATAAAATATAATAATATAGTAAAACTTAAAATATCAGAATAAAAAAAAAAATGCAAATAATTATGACAGAGTATCACTAAAATATTCATCCAGAGTATAATAAGCTTTTTCCAATAATAAATTTTTCACATTTTTTTTAAACATTTTAAGATTTGATATTATCTTAATAAAATCTGGAAGATAATTAAAAAATTTTTTAGAATCATAAATTATGGATTTTTCTACAAGACTTGAAGAAGGAATAATAGGTAAACATATAATTAAGGTTTGTCCTGTATTATATGAATTAATACTATTTCTATGCTTTTTATGAATCAAACAAACTGTTTCCAATATAAAAATGGAAGTTAGTGTTAAAATTTTTTATGAGATAAATAGAGTTTTACAAGAATCTCTAGATCTAGCTTTGCACTAATATCTGATAGCTCTTTTTTGTAAAATAAAAATTGAATTTAGAAGATATTGGCTTGAATTTCCCCAGAAACAAATTCCATATCTCAAAAGAGATTCTATTAAAGCAAAATAAACATTTCGAAGAACCGTCATATTCATTTCATGAGAAAGTACTCTCATGGCATAACATCCTAAAGCTAATTTTCTACATAACTTTTTGATATGTTCATTAAAAGAAAGATTTTGAGTAATATAGATTCTTAAAAATTTTATAAATTTCGGGTTATTAATTATAAGATTGTCAAAAATTATATTATTAAGTGAACATTTAAAAGTTAATATATTTGTTTTAGTGATATTAATTGAGAGTAGAGTCACACCACTTTTTAACAATTATTAAATCTTGATTAATTATTTTAATTAATTTATTACAATATTTACTATGCCAAAGTATTGCTGTATCATCAGCAAATATGGTAAATTTACCATTTATAAAAATTGACGCAAGGTCATTTATATATATTAAAAATAGTAATAAACCGAGAACTGAACCTTGAGGTACTCCTCAATCAATTTTATTACTTTTTGATTTCTTACCTTTTAACAATACTACTTGAGATCTTTCAGATAAATGTGATTTAAACCATTTAAATGATATACCTCTAAAGCCATAAAGCTCAAGCTTCTTTAATAATATATCACGGTTAACACAATCAAAAGCCTTAGAAATATCACAAAATATTGCTGCAGCAAAATCTCCTTCATTTAATTTAAAATACAGATGTTCAAGAAATGAAAAAATAGCATCACTAGTATTTTTCTTTTTTTGAAATGCAAATTGGTTTGTATTTAAAATATTGTTTTTATTTAAAAAAGAAATCATTCTATTTTTAACAAGTTTTTCAATAATTTTAGAAGGTGTTGGAAGTAAAGAAATTGGTCGAAAATTAGAAGCAGATTCACAATCACCTCCTTTATGAATTGGAATAACAATAGCTGATTTAAGGCATTGTGGAAATATTCTATTTTCAAAAGAAACATTTATTGCCTTCGCTAAAGCTTCTAAAGCAGGAATAGATAGTTGTGAAAAAATTTTTATTGATAAATTATCCCATCCACCAGAATTTTTATTTTTTATCTCCAAAATGATTAATTTTAGTTCTTAAACATCGGTTGGACTAAAGAAAAATGTATCCTTAATTTTAAAATTCTTTATGTACGAAAGTGGATCAATGCATGGATGAATATTTTCAGAAAGATTTAAAGCAATCGAACAGTAAATTTCGTTCAGCTCGTCAGAAGATAATAAAGTATTTATAGGTATTATGTTGTTTTTCCCTCTGAAATCATTCATAATTTTCCACCATTCTTTTCGTGGATTCAATGATTTACTAATACGATTTTCAAAATAATTTTCCTTTGCTTTTTTAAATAAATTTTGATATTAGGTATGGTTTAAAACTTTTGACGATCAATCAGTTTCTGAATTCAGAATTTCAAAAATTTAGTCATAGGCGTCACATACCGAGGTGATTAAGGGTTAACATAATCCCATTTTTTCAACCAGTCGTTTTTTTATTATTTTCTTAATAATTATGAAATTTCAAAATATTCTGCGTAAAAAAGGTACCCTTAGTTCGTCTTGGTTCTAGTTTTTGAGTAAAATCGTTTTAAAGAAAATCACGTCCATAAAGGAGATAATTAATAAGAGTAATAATCAAAGTGAAATTTGTGAAAGAAGGCCATGGATTAAAATTGATATTTGTTTCCTTTGACATTTCTGTGTCAGATATTGTCTTCTGTTATTACTGTTGTAAAATTAGACATAATAAATAAGAAAATGCAAAGGTAGGATTAATTATAATTACGAAGTTTTTTTTTTTATTTTTGAGCTGTCATTATCTCGGAAACGCTTGCAGATTCTGGACCTTCTCATGAATCACATAATTCCTTCTTGCAGAATGGTTTTACCGGGTGTAAATAATAGCATAAACGAACAGGTATGGTTGCAGCAAGATAAAGCACCTGCGCATTATGTGGCAAATGTTAGACAATACATTGCGAACAATTTCCAGGACGTGGGATAGGCAGAAGAGGTGCCATTGACTGGCCACGGCGATCCCCGGACTTAACCCCGCTCGACTTCTTTTTTGTGGGGACACTTAAAGAACAAAATCTACGTTAACCGTCCAAATGACTTAGAATCTTTAAAAGTCAGAATTAGTGCTGAAATTCGGGCCATTTCAGAGGACTTCCTTTTAAACTTTGTAGACGGGTTCAGGGATTGACTTGCGCTCTGCTTAGCAGAAAAGGGTGGTACTTTTGAACACCTGATCCACCAAAAAGGTTTCACTTGTTTATTATTCCAATGTTAAGTTGTTTAATTTTTTAGGCTATTTATTTTGTTATTATAAAGTTTGTTTCAATTTTAAATAAACAAAAATTTAAAATACAAAACATTCAGAATTTTCCCAGTAGAATCCAAATATGCAATCATATGCAGGGTGTAAAAAGTAAGTTAGTCTCTATGGCAACCAAACCAGAAATGACAAGAAAAATTCATGCAGGTAGAAATGTGGGAAATAATTTACTGAACAACTTTTATAAATGTCACTTTTTTGTATACGAGGTAATTTAAAAGTTACTGGCATTATGCGTGACTTTTTTATCACTCTGTATATGAAACTACAATTAGGAATAAGTTAGTCATTTATTGAGATTACTCTAAAACTTCAGTAACATCAAATAAAACATATGTAGTATTAGAACAAGCATAATATTTGTATGTTTCAATACTAAGGTAAACTTTAATATAATTCTATTTTATTCTTGCTTCTATTCATGACTAAGGAAGTTTTAGTGTGAAAGTATTAGATTCAATAGGATAAACTTTTCTTTGTGTGTATACTGCGTCCTGTTTTTTAAAATTTGGAGATGGCAACCCGAGTTTAGAAATAAATAAATTACAAATACAGGGAAATCGTTTAATGGTCAATTGGAAAGGAACCCATCCCCAATATTAAATATTGTACTACACAAACCCCAATAAATAATTAGGGATAAGGTATAATAATAGAATAATTTGATTAGTCCATTTATAATATTGCATTGCCTGTTTAAACTTTAGTTTGCAATACGTACCGAAAGTACCCAAAGAAGTTGTAATATAGTGGGACATAATATGTCGTACAGTGTGCAATAAAATAGTGGAAGATTACCTTTTAAAATTTTTATTTATCTAATTCTAAACGTTTGTTCGATGCTCGCATAAAAACTAACAATTTTCCGAGGTGCAAAATTTACCACAGAAGGTGCGATTTCTCCGTGTTCATTTTGTCGTTCATTATTATAATATGCACACACCTAGGCCTTTGGAAACACAGAAACCCTAAAACTTTACTAATCTCGATCATACAGGAAGTTTTCTAAGGACGTGAGTTCCATCTTTAATCTCGATTTCACCGAAGTCATCGGCTCCGTTCGTAATATAATCCCTTTCCTGTTCTGCAAGGTAACCCTAAACCCCTGTAGGAAGACCCTGCCGCGTTCCTTTATATTCCGGTCCAATCCTGTACAAGACACTTGATATTTCAATGCGTAAACTGCGAACGACGCACTTTCATTGGTTTGTCCAGGCTGATTACTTTTTGTTTTCCGCACCCCATGGGTAACTTTTCATTAATGATTTTTGTTTTGTCATACGAAAGTGGCTTTTGTTTTTTTATTGCTGATGGGTGTATACTACCCTGTACTTTTAAACTCGTGAGCTGAAAGGGAAGGGAAATTTTATTTAAATGTTCAACAGCAGATTGAATAGTTTTCTTGCTGAATTTGCAGAATGCCCACTTGAAACTGTTTATTCGAATGGAAGAAACCCTTTGACGGACGGTCCTGCTAAACAAATGTCAACGTTCAAAGTTCCTCTGAACCGACTTTATCTATCAAGCTTTACAATTTGTAACTTCACCATTGATTTTACTGACTACAAGACGAAGTTCCCGCACATTTTCTATTAAAATCATTAGGTGTTGCACTCGGTAATGGCGTAGTCGAGTAATCCATTTTAAAAATTAGGTCAGGTGCCTCAGCGCACTTACTTGGCACCTTATGGATTTTAAAATAAGTGGTTACTATACGTCTCAAGTACTCTAGTTAAAGGTGTTTGTACTCCGTGACACTGGAGTGAAAGAGAATTGATAAAATGAGCATGCACCTTAACTATATGCTGCTGTCCTAAGACTAGTTGTCCTATGTGCTAATTATGCATTTTGAGATGAAGTTTTAGTGTTTATGCCTATATTTTTGTTGTTTTGATGTTTTTTTCTTGAAATGAGGGTATAATATTAATGAGAATAAAGTCAATTATATTCTTACTTGTTGGTGAAATTTGAAGGCGTACTTTGATTGCAATGGTAGATAGGGCAATATCACCAAGTAAAATACAACTTAACTCAGTGCTTACACAGTAAAATATCCACCTGGTAAAAATCATTTCAGGAGTGGTAAAAAAAAGTAGTGTTAATGTTAACACCCGGATCAACATAATTTACCACATTTTTACACTCATATATGGGACCAAAGTTGTTGTATTAAATTTGCCTATGAATTGTTGAAAGTTAATTTTGTTGAATGGGTGTTATTTATTTTATTTTACACTCTATCAGGAAAATTAAATACAAGGACGATTAATAACACCATGTTAGCGTGTAAAGAAACCCCGCTAGAAGGTTATTTTAACACATTGAGTGTAAAACTTATTCTTGAGGCGTTTTTTTACACGGCCCCGGGTAAAAATACCTAAACCCGTGTTACCGAAAAGACAGGCGACAACAAGTGGTGTGAAATTCTAGGAATTGACAGATGACGCCGATGCTACGTGCAAATTCAACTTTTAAGTCATTCTGATTGTGCTCTTTGAACGTGATATAGAATAATGTTATATTTAAATTGAAATATAGAAACAAAGCAAAGTTCTGTAAAGTGCCAAATGAGGGTGCCTCTTATGAGGATCTTGTTAAATTGGGTAAGCATATTAACGAAATTTAATAGAAACCTTACTAATAAGTACGCCATTTTTAAGAAACTAAGTAGGTATTTACATTGCTACAGTTTTCCCTGTATCTTTTAAATTATTCTGATGAAAGCTTGTAATATAAATGCATTCCTTTTTGATGTAAATACTTAGGTACCTACCTACATATTTTACTTCATAGATCTCCAAATAAATATACGATTAATATATGTAATACGTTTGTCACTTTTATTATTTTATATTGTTCCAAGGCATACTTTTATTTAGTTGTTTAGTGTTCTACACAGTAAAAAATTGAGTGTTAAATTTAACACTAAATGGTGGCACATATAGGGCCACACTCAATAGGGTATATTAACCAATCAGCATATCTGGTAATAAGATATTTTTGAATGGTTTTTTTAATTTTTGATGAGTGTTAATTCTTCCTATATATGGGTAGGTACATTTACACTATCGAGTGTAAATTAAACCCACAGATTGTAAACCTATCCTTCTAGGGTGTAAAAGAAATAATGAGAGGTGTAAGTAAACCATCTTTTAATAGTAATTTGTGATTAATTAGCGTAAATATCATATTATTGTAATGTAAATTTTATTTTATTTGAGCGTGACTTTACTATAGTAAGTGTAATAAAACAATCTACCCAGGGCTAGAATACTTTCCACTTTGTTTAAGTCATTTAATTTCGTATCAAACTAACCGGGCGTTTATAATTAAAATGTAAAAAATTATGCATTCAAGATGTTTTACATTATTAACCTCTGCTTAGTTTGATACATAATTGAATGACTTAATCAAAGCCGAAAGTAGTAGCCCCTAATATATATAAATCTTCAGATCGCTTGGAAAAGGTTTGTTAAATTAATGAAAATATTGAGTTTTATTTATCGTTAATTTATAAACAAAATGATGATGGTTACAACAGAACTGGAAAATTCTGTAATTTTTTTTACACTTATTATTATAACTAGTTAAAGAAAATGATACACCTATTATATAGTTTACAATTTAGTAAATTAAACCTATATATATCTACGCTTAATGTAATTGTTAAGCTTAACAAAACAAATAACATAATAAATATATGTATACTTAGGACACTAAACATCTAAATAAAAGTATGCTTTGGAACAATATAAAAGAATGAAAAAGACGAGTAATATATTAATCGTATATTTATTTAGAGATTTATGAAGTAAAATATGTAGGTAGGTACCTACCTAAGTATTTATATAAAAAAGGAATACATTTACATTTTAAGCTTATATCAGAATAATTTAAAAGCTAAAGGGAAAACTGTAGCAATGTAAATACCTACTTAGTTTCTTAAAAATGGCGTACTTATAAGTAAGGTTTCTATTAATATGCTTACCCAATTTAACAAGATCCTCATAAGAGGCACTCTCATTTGGCACTTTACAGAATATGCTTTGTTTCTATATTTCAATTTAAATATAACATTATTCTATATCACGTTCAAAGAGCACAATCAGGCTGACTTGAAAGTTAAATTTGCATGTAGCGTCGGCGTCATCTGTCAATTCCTAGAATTTCACACCACTTATTGCCGCCTGTCTTTTCGGTAACATGGGTTAAGGTATTTTTACCCGGGGCCGTGTAAAAAAACAATTAAAGAATAAGTTTTACTTCTAGCGGGATTTATTTGCACGCTAATAATATGGTGTTATTAATTGTATTTGTATTTAATTTTCCTGATAAAGTGTAAAATGAAATAAATAACACCCATTCAACAAAATTAACTTTTTAGAGAGTTAAATTCATAGGCAAATTTAATACAACAACTTTGGTCCCATATGAGTGTAAAAATGTGGTAAATTATGTTGATCCGGGTGTTAACACTACATTTTTTTACCACTCCTGAAATGATTTTTACCAGGTGGATATTTTTACTGTGTGGTATTAACATTGTCATTGACTGGTAAGGTATCTCAAAAGTTCATTCTATTTTCTGGTATATTAGACTTTAGAACTGTAACCAAATTGTGATTTCTTTCAGAAGTAATGCCGCGACATTGTGTCTTTACTACAGGATTAGTAAACGGCCGTTTAATATATTTTTGGCTTAAAATGCTGCCAATAACTTGAAAGGTTTCCGAGAAGTTAATTTTGTACTGAAAATATTTTTGGCCTCTTTTGAAAGAAAGCGCAACAATATCTCTAAGGTAAATTCGAGGAGCAAGTTTCTGTAATTTGTATTTAGACGTATAATATGTGAAAGAGTAAAAGTTATCAAGATTCCTTTTTATGACATTGATTCGAGCAGAATTTGAACTTTGAACTACATTCCCAAAATCTTTAAAACCATTGACCTTCTTTTCTTGTTTCAATGCTAATTAAACTTGATGATGGAATGCATCCGCCGACATAAATGTATGGCCTGGTTCAAAATACTATGTTGTCAACGCCTACTTGTGACGAATTAACGGCATACAAAAAGAAACTAATAAGGGTCCAATTCTTATTTTGGGATGAACAATTGTCCAGCCAAATTACAATTGTTTTTCTGTCTCTGCTTGCTAAAAAGAATGCATAGTAAGCAGATACAATATCGTCGTTGGTGCGACCGCTTATTGCTTTATGGCAAATTAATGCATTAGGATGATTTATTCTTCTTTCCTAGAGGAACGAAACTTTCGTTAAATGCGATGATCCTCGGAGTGAAAATAATTTTTTTAAACATATCAATGCGTGGGAGCATAATGACCTGCAAGAGAAAACTACATATAATTTGGTCAAAGCAGCATAGCATTTATGTTATATCTTTTGTAAATCGGCAGGTACAATAAGATTTTCATCACTCGTTATGCATTCAGCATCCTCTCGGTACTCTTGTTGTGCAGATATCGCCTTTAAGTTATGATTTTTCCATTTATCGCAGACTTCACATGCTGAATTGTTGACATCATCCTCAATACTTTGGTGGGTCGTATCTTTATATATGTTAAAAACCTCGCATTCCCAACACTCTTCATGTCCGAGTTTTGTGAAGGAAATGTTAAGATTTGCAACTTTCTTTCGATATAATTCGTAAGAAAGATCATGTGGATAGTTTTCCTGGAAATTCTTGTTCAATATCTTTTCCATTTTCATGTCTCAAAGTGTATTTAAAACTCCAGGTTCTTCAGGAATTATTCCCAGATTCTACTGTTTGCCTCTTTTTTTTCGATTTTTTAACACAACTCGCAGCAAAAAGCTTCTGCTGGTCATTAACTAGTGACCAAAACTGAGTATTAATTTTTTTTTGACGTACATCCTGTACGTTCTGCGGGCATTTTTTTTTACAGCTGCAAGAACCTTTTACGTTGTGCGCATTCACGTACACCTCTACTTTGTGTTTCTTTCTTTCTAAAGGGCCAATGACGCAATTTTTTCCCTTCCTAAGCTCTCATTTTTTTTGTATGTGTTTCTGTTTCCCCAATTTCTGTCGCTGACTTAACAGCACTATGCGAAATGTTAATAATAAATGAAGTGGCGTAGCCACAGGGGGCGCAGGGGGGCGATCTCCCCCCCCCCGTCCCTCTTGGCCTGGCGCCCCTTCACTACTTGAAAAATAATTCTTAAAAAACAATATCGGTCTTATTTTATTTTTAGTAAAGAAGAGCGATCGGAATAAACTTAATGAAACCGGTTTTGAGAGCGTCCCATCATATTTAATTTATTTCTTTTTATATAGCGGATTTTAACTTCATTTGGGGTCAGACCCCTGTTTCCTAGGGAGCATGAAGAAGGTGAATTCCTACGAAATTTGGGCGTGGTCCCAAAAATTTTTTGCCTGTGGCGCTTTAGCTCGGCAGTCTACGCCCCTACGATAATTCGCCCCTCCCGCCCCAAAATGCTGGCTACGCCACTGGTTATTTCTCAGTACTATCCTCAGTTAGAATGAACTTCGTCATTTCCTTGTTTGGTTGTAATAAGAATTTCGTATTCTTTTTTATGTAAAACAAAATTTGTTGGGTTGGCGGAAGTCACATTTGGTGGAATTACTAATACATTAAATATAATATTAATTTGTTTAGTACTGCATGAGTCTCGTAAGGTTTCTGCTTCAGTTTTAGCTATGTCACAGTTAATATTCAAATTTAAGAAAACCTGATCTAAAACATCGGACAATGCAACATTATGAACATATACGTCTGTTGTATCACTAGCATCTAATTGACCCTGTGTATAGATACTTACAATGTGTCATTTCTAGCTAAAATCATTAGTATGGCAAGCAGCCGCAGTAAATAATTACTTTCCCTAGCCTTGAATAAGGAATTTAGAGATAAAGTTGATGCTTTTAAGGGTAAGAAACGGTCAAAGGAATAAAAAAAAGAGGATGATAGTGATTATGATTACAAATCAGAGCTCCATGAGAATTCTAAGGCTTCCAATTATCTGACATTGTCACACAACTCCACGAATGTGTTTTTCGCCAGCGTATTTATTATCTGAGATATCCCGGTCGTGCTTTGCTAGACAGTCGAATCTTTTCTAATATTCATCATTGTTTCCTTGAAACTGGTAGTGTCCGAACATCTGAAGGTAGACCTCTAGGTGTGAGAACAGTGAGAACACCTGAAATTTAGAAAGCGGGGCTGCACGAAGTCGAAGAACATCCTGAAACGAGTACGAGGAAATTGGTAGAAACTTGAATATTTGCCATCAAATTGTTTGGAAACTTTTAGTGGACTTTTTATTTTATCCGTACCATATTTTAAGAGTACATGCATTACTTCCCATAGATTTTCCAAGGCGTGTGACCTTCTGTCAGTGATATCTTCATTATATTGCACAAAATCCGCAATTTGAAACATATAGAATTTCCACAAAATTCACTTGTGGACGGAAGAAAATCCCTATGCCGTTAACTAAACACATTTCCAACACCAATTTTCGATTAACGCATGGGCAGGAATTATTGATAACCACCTTGTTGGCCCATTATTCTTGCCAGGACAACTTGACAGACAATCTAACCTCAATTTTCTTCAAAAACAACTGCCTTTACTGCTTGAGGATGTTCCCATAGCAATAAGAAACCATGTGCGCGATGGTGCACCAGCACGTTTTAGTGTAGTGGTTCGCAATTATTTACAAACTGATTATCCAAATTGATGGATTGGCCGCGGTGGGACTCAAGAATGGCCACCAAGGTTCTCCGACCTCAACAACTTAGATTTCTTTTTGTGGGACCATCTTAAGAAGCTAGTATACATACGTCCCATTAAAACTGTAGAGAAATTAATAGAAAGAATAGTTGCAGCATGTGATAAAATAAGAAATACTCGGGGATATTTCAACAACTGCACAATTCCATGAGGAGGGCGAAAGGATGCATATTAAGTGAAGTGGGCAATTTTCAACAATTTTTGTAATAATCGCTCCATGTTAGTTGTAATGTTACACTAATGTTGTATATTGTCAGTTTTTCATTACACACAGATGCCAACCCGTAATGTGTTTAATTTTTGCTATTAAATTAATGATTATTTTTCAAGTTTTTTTTACTGAAACACAACGCATCGCAGGAGAACAACTCAGGAGGGCTCTCATGTTTCAAATTAAATGATAAATTATTTAAAAATATTTTTTATTTGAGAGTAAACCATTGGCGTCCCATTTTTTTCTCAAAAATATCGAAGTCAGTGCCTGTAGACACGGCACTGTTAAAACTGAAAATTAATTTAGTATTGAAAAAATCTTTACAAACTATCGCTACGTTTTTTTTTTATGGTAAGACACAGCACTGCAGAATAAATCCTTTATGGTGCCCTGAGAGCGGTGCGTGTGCGCAGAAAACGATTCAGGTTTGTCTTGAATCTTTGGATATTATTAGATAATTATACTCGTCGGGGAACACGATTTCAGGGAGGTCGTTTCAGAGTGATGACGTTCTCCAGATGAAATAATTTTGAAACAGTGTCGTTCGAGGGACACTAAGCTGAACCACGTACTGGTGGGCTGCAGCGGCTCGTCGTGTATTTCTACCATGCATCGCTCTGGGTGGTATCAAGCGGGCAACCTCAGTTGAGCACTTGCCATGAAAATATTTGTAAAATAGACTCAAGTCGCCAACCAGCCATCGATGTTCAAGACTTTCCAGTTTGTTTGTCAGACTATGGTCACCGATCAAGCGAATGGCTTTTCTTTGAATGGAATCTAGGAATCTCAGAGTATGTTTAGGAGCAGAGCCCCAAATATGCGAACAGTACTCCAGCGACGGGTCGAATTTGGGCTTTATAGAGCATCAAAAGTTGTTGGGGTGTATAGAGGTTCTTAGTTCGGAATAGTACTCCAAGCTTCTGTAAGGCTGCCTTAGCAATGGCCGCAACGTGACTATGCCAAGACATATGACTATCCAGATTAACGCCCAATAAATTAATTGATATAGCCAAGGGAATCGAGTGTCCCGCCATAACCATATCCGGTTCTTCAACATTTACTTTTTTAGAAAAAACTGCCGCCTTGGTCTTTTTACTTACTGTCACCCCAAGACAGAATTTTTTCCAGGTCTTTGTTGAGATGTGAGACCTCTTGCTGCCTATAGAGATGTGCATCAGCAGCCGATGTCCGAGCATTCAAAGTAAAAGAAGAAAGAAGTGTGCTGTCATCAGCGAAGCTATATTTAGGATTTTTAGTTTTTTCCAAAAGATCGTTAATGTATAGTAAGAAGAGAGTAGGCGACAATATAGAACCTTGAGGGACTGTGTCTGAAAGAAATCCGTCCATCGCCACTCGCAGAAAACGATCTTTAAGAAAACTCGACAGCCATGAACAAAATCGAACCGGCGCCGGCGTTCCGTATGCTCTCACTGTTGTTAGAAGCCCCTCATGCCATACTCGATCAAAAGCCTTGAAGATGTCCAGTGCTACCGCCCGGACTCCCCATGATGTTCTATTGCGTTGTTCCAAACGTGAGTAACATAAGCGAGAAGGTCTCCTGTTGATCAAGACTTACGGAATCCACACTGGCGGTCACTAATAATGTTGAAGCTTTCCAGATATTTTAATAATTTTTCGTTGGTAGCTTTCTCCATAACTTTTAATATAACTGAAAGCAATGCGACTGGACGATAGTTGTTTGGCAAGGTATTCTTGCCTTTTTTGGGTATGAGCTGGACTCGCGCAGTTTTCCAGCAAGAAGGAAATATTCCTTTTTTGTAGGATAAGTTAAAAAGCCTACAAAATACCGGTGTCAATTCGTCAGCGCATGTCTTAATTACAATGACTGGACGTACTAAATACCACTGACAAATCTCAAGTAGTTTCGAATATATTAATTAATTTCCATTTTTTCCTAAAACTTTAACGTAACGGAACATTTTTGGACCATAATTTATAAAGCAAACTATCGCTAACTCTTCATGTAGATTCACCCCCTTAAATATTCCCTCATCATTAGGGAACACCCTCTATACTAAATAGTAAATAAATAAGTTTGTCCCGTAGATCATTAAAAGTAAATGGTTTTTATTATACTTAGTTGTATTACAATTTTTATTGTCAAAAAATATAACAATTTAATTGACAAAGCACAATAAAATTAATTTGTGTTTATACCTTCAAAATTAATAAATTAGTGATATGGGGCAATTTGACCCCAGGTTTCTAACCTAATTGCAAAGTCGAAAGCCTGGAAAATGCCATAAAGCTGGGATACCAAAACAACTCGCAGCCAGCACATATTAAAATACCTCGCTAAATTTTAGTTACATCTTTGGCAATAATATAGGCGTCCATTCCTTATACAATAAAATTGATTATCCTTAAACGGTGTTACTACTATTATTTATTATAAATAAATAATTTGCCAAAAAATGCACAGAAAAATTTGTAAAAACCATAGTTCTACTTCCAGCAGTTGAATCAGGGGTATCATGTTTACAAGATGTATTTGTAGTACTGTTTGTATTAGTTTTTATATGACCGAGTAGCCCCAGATACCAATGAAACTTGGCATACCATATTTATACATAATATTATGCTCTCCAAATTAGAATTTCTGCATAAATTAGATGTTCAATTTAAAAGTTGTAGGTATTATCCAACTTATACCAGATGAAAATAGCGAATAATTTCGGGATTACTGTTAAAAAGTGAGTGAGCCGGAAGATCATTAAAGAATAAAAATATTAAAAATAGAGAACAAATTCAACTTTTTTTTTCAAATTCAAAAATATATTTATTTCTTACTAATTAATAATGTTTTGGTTATATTTATAAATAACAGCTTATATAAAATAAATATATTGTTAAGCTCCCTAAATGTTTATAGCAAAAAATAACATAAAAGAAAGTACGCATTACAAATTTGCAAAACTTGACGTTTGACTGCAATCCGAATGTGTCTTGTCAACTAACGATACTCCGCTTTACTACAATCAAGTCAAAAGAAATCCAAAATTTGGACATTACATCTTCAAGAATCAATGAAGTATTTATATTAAAATATCCCAATAATATATCATCTGCCTAGTATAATAACATTCCAATCAATTCTATTCTATGAGAGAATCAATTACTGTGAACATGTCCCAAATGCCATGGGCAATTGGGCATATCCCATAACCAAAAGTACACAAATCTACAACCCAATTAAAGGATTACAGGCGAGATTGCAATAATCTATCCCGATAGACAGATCTTAAATCGTACCTGGCGGATTTTACTTTTAAGAGCTTGGTGAATCATGTGAAATAACTTACTTCCAACTTATAAATAACTTCTTTGGCCCACTGATTTTGTCATTTTTGGTAGTTTTTTTATCACTTACCTGAAATCTAGTTTGATAATTTGGTGAGGCAGTCATGTCGAAATAATTTGTTTCAATCAGATGTGGAAGAAGTTTTACAGTATATATGCGTGACACTTAGAAAATGTGTGTATTCAAATAAGTGATCGGTGGGAAATCTGATAACCCAACTATATATTTTATAGTAACGAATAATCAATCGTTTTGCGGCTTCCAATGGTCTCAATATATTCTCGTAGGCTCCAACCCATGCAATTATTCCACAACTCAGAAGTGAAATGAAATGAAATGAAAATTTATTAATGTCAATACAACACAACAGTCGTTTACACAAGTCAATAGTAGTATAAGTCATAGATACAATTGTATAATAGTTATTTAATCCTAGAAATTTCAATAAAAAACACTACAACACATCAGAATATCTTAATATTAGATACAATTGTATAATAGTTACTTAATCCTAGAAGTTTCATAAAAAACACTACAACACATTAAAATATCCCAATATTAGAACAGTATTAAAAAATAAAAATTCAAATATCAGACACGTCCCAGTTTACAAACTCTTCCACAGAGTAAAATGCATTCTTAGTAAGAAATTCCTTAATTCTAGATTTAAAACTTTTGGTGTCAATAACCCTAATATAGCATGGAAGCTTGTTAAACAATTTGATTCCCATAAACTTGGGACCAGTTTGACATCTTTTTTGTCTACAATAATTAATTGCTAAATTTTCTTTATTACGTGTATTGTAGCTGTGCAGGTCACAATGGGTTCTATATCTATCCTCATTATTCCTGATATACAAGAGGTTTTCGAGGATGTAGACCGATGGAAAGTCATTATCCGATGTTCTCGAAAGGCATCTCTACAGTCCTCTCTGAATGATAGCCCAGCTATTGTTCTTAAAGCCTTTCTCTGCAGCCCAAACACTCTATAAGCATGACATGAGTGACCCCATACAATAATAGCATAAGACAGTACAGAATGCATGAGAGCGTAATAAGCAGTTCTCAGAGTATTAATCGAAACACAGCCTTTAAGCTCCCTCAAGACAAAAGCACTCCTTCTAAGTTTCCCACACACTATGTTTACATGATGGTCAAATTTAAGTTTATTGTCCAACTGTCCAACTGAACACCGAGAAACTTTACTTGTTCTGGGTTATCAGCTAGACCAGATAGATCTCTTAGAGGGAAGATTATTTTGTGTGTTTTCTCATTATTAAGCAAGAGTTAATTCGATCTGAACCAGTCCTCGACCCTCGACCGTGCCCCGGACAGCCCCTCTTCAACATTCTCCACCGATACTCCATTGCAGGACAGAGATGTGTCATCCGCAAAGAGAGTGAAATTCACCTCAGGTTCTGATAGAGGTAGATCGTTGATATATATCAAAAATAAAATCGGGCCCAATATTGAGCCTTGCGGAACACCTGCATTAATCTCTCTCTCCGCGGACGTGACACCCCCAATCCTTACGACTTGGGTCCTTCGCTCAAGGTAGGATTTAAGCAGCTACCTTGGTCGAAATTATAATATTCGAGTTTATCCAGAAGTATACTGTGGGTGACACAATCGAAGGTCTTGTTAAGATCGCAGAACATTGTAGCATTAAATTTTAGGTCTTCAAAAGCCTCCAGAATGCATGATATGAGGTTAAGGATCCATAAACCCGTGCTCCTGCCCTGTTGGAAGCTGAACTGCTGCTCGGTAAAGAGATTATTTCTTTCAAATAAGTTGGTTATTCTTACAGTCATGCATTTTTCCAATATTTTAGAGAACATGGGCAGCAGAGAAACAGGTCTGTAATTGAATAGAGCGAGTTTGTCACCCTTTTTGAAAATAGGCGTGATCATTGCCTGTTTTAATTTAGATGGAAAAGAGTGGGCCTTAAAGCATACGTTTATTAAACTTGAAGAAGTAGTCCATTACAGTACACAATATGTATTTAAATGTTTATGTTTATATCCTACATGTTTCGGACATAGAAATGTCCATCATCAGGGATACAGTAGTCGATTACGATAGCTCTATCTTGCATAAGCGACGATCAAAGGTTATGTTAAAATTGAAATTATAGGTTCTAATGAATGTTCAAGACTGAATGAGATGTGATATTTGAAATTTTGGTCAAGGTATCTTTGAAGAAGGGGGTTCCCAGTCTGTAGCCACTAAGACAGGTGGTGAAGCAATTATGTCATTTGTAGCTATTTAGAGGAGATTAATTTAAGTGAAGTGCTCAAAGATGCTTCATCTCACCGTGTCTAGGGTGTGGACATGACCATTTGACAACCAACCATTTCCTGCACGCCAGCATGGTGAAATGAAGTATCTTTGAGCTGTAATATCCTCTAATTAGCTAATACAATGTAATTTCAACATAAATACTTCACTTCTAGTCGAGATGGTGAGAATCCAGTTTTAATTTTCTTAATCTTCTTTTTCAATCATAAAATTATGTTCATTTTCCACCCCCTTTAACCTACAAATTTTGTTAGCCAATACTCCAGGCATGGTTGGATGAAGCATCTTTGAGCACCTATCTACATTATTTTCCTCTAATTAGCTACAAACCTACATAATTGCTTCACCACCTGCCCATTGGCTTCAAATTAATAAATTCCAACCTTAAAAGTAGTATAATTCTCATTTCATTTATTGTTTATCTCCTAAGAATGTGTTTTCAAGTCTAACCCAATATTTTGTTGTCCACACCCTAGACACGGTGAGATGAAGCATCTTTGAGCACTTCACTTAAATTAATCTCCTCTAAATAGCTACAAATGACATAATTGCTTCACCACCTGTCTCAGTGGCTACAGACTGGGAACCCCCTTCTTCAAAGATACCTTGACCAAAATTTCAAATATCACATCTCATTCAGTCTTGAACATTCATTAGAACCTACAATTTCAATTTTAACATAACTTTTGATCGTCGCTTATGCAAGATAGAGCTATCGTAATCGACTACTGTATCCCTGATGATGGACATTTCTATGTCCGAAACATGTAGGATATAAACATAAACATTTAAATACATATTGTGGAGGTAGACTGCCGTTGTTTTATTTGATACGTTTATTAATTTGGTCAGTGGTATATATATAACATTTTTAGTACATTTAATCACTCCCACATTCAATCCGTGAACATCCGTGCTGTTCTTCGATTGTGTCTCGTACTTCAATAAAGGTGACTTCACCGAAGGTAAACACATCATTACCCATTTTGTCTTTATTTTTTAGATTTTGGAGGGGATCTGTGTTGGTATCAGGGATATCGTTAATCAAATTTTGAGCAATGTTGGCAAAGTATTCAATATACTCCTCTGGAGTTATACCTGTTTCCACTTCATTATTCATTAACTTTCCACGGAACCGATCAATAATCTGCCACATACTTTTTACTGATATTGTTTACAGCTATCGTTTAGAAGGTTCAATGTTTCCCTCATACTTCTCAAGTTATCATCGAACCAGCTGACGTTCCCGGATTGGTCAGTACGAGCCAAGAAGTGACTATACTAGAGCAAAATACATAGTACGCATACAGCCAGAAATTATTTTAACCCGTTTAAACATTTATAGCAGAGACATTTTTTGAGAGAGTTTTTTTGTTAACTGCTCTATATATTATGAAAATTCCATTTTAAATGTTTATCGAACTCCTAAGTAATTTACACGGTCGGTACTTTCTAGCGTCCATGTTTTATTTTTCCTAAATGACAAATCAATCGTTATTTCAGTATTGGCAAGTAGGGTGGAGACATTATTTGTAAATAGTAAGTCCTTAGTTTTACTTAAGTTTAGCGTTAGTAACTTAACATCTAACCATTTAATATTTTTTTTCATATTTTCATTGATTTTACATTTAACCTGATCCCATGAATCACTGTCTACAAATAAAACTGTGCCGCCTGCGAGAGAAATCAAATCACCTGTATAACTTTGAATTATTGAAATTATTAATATGTATATTAAACAGTAGAGATCCCAGCACTCTACCCTGAGGCACGCCACACTTAATTTCTCTTATAGTACTTAATGCTTGTTGAATGTCGACCTTTTATTTTCGATCAAGAAGGTAACTACTAAGAATGGCCAGTGCTGATTCACAATCCAATCCACAATCCAATCTTGACAACAGCCTCCGATGTTCCACTGTATTAAAGGCCCTTGCCAGGTCCAAAAAAACGGCTGCACAAACGTTGCTTGAATCGAGATTTGCATTTACCTTAGTTGTTAAAAATGCGATATAAGCGTCGATAATTCCGGAATAGAGAACCCAAGAAAGAAAAATCAAATTGTTAAACTAACGGTCAGGAAAAAAGTATATGAAACATATTATTTTAAAATATTATTATATAATTATTACTGTATTGTTTGTCCAAATTGTCACCAACGAATACCTTAATGTAATAAATGAGAACGATTTTAAATCAACTATAAATAAGAACATCAGAGTTTAACAAAATTCACAAAGTTGCTTAGATCATATAGTCGTTAAGAGTCTATAATGATATAACAGAGATAACGATATCCTTCCAATTTTATTGCATTCAGGAATTCCTGACCATAGTCTGGTTATAGTACAATCAAATACACAAAAATGCTCCAAATTCACAATAGAGAAAGAGTATATTAATTACAAGAAACTTAAAGATTCCCTCAAGCCGATGTGTTTAATCCATAGGCATCGTAACTATAGATCCGACACGCCATTCATAAATGCTATAAAATTGTGTTGCCAAAATCGTTTGGTGGCGAGACGCTGTGAGAAGCTAGGTGGGGCCACGAGTGGGGATTACGCTGACTTTACATATGCATGCGACAAAACTCCAGGAAAGCAACATCCGCTATGCCAAGTATTATCGAGTCGATGCGAATGGCCACGAAAATGATGAAATCTAAGCGGAACCTTTATTGCTGCGTTGCCATACTACAGATTTTTTACAAGGTTTTAGGCAATGTTATATATTTCCCACATCATGTTAATCTAGTTCTGTTAATCATAGAAGTTAATACTTTTAACACAGTAAGCCCAGAAAACTACGTTTTCTGTGGCGTAAGTCTGGCAAACCAAGTGGAGGGGAGCAGCTTGTATGTTGATTTACTTTACACTGGAATACAATGATGACATCACGTTTATTTGTTATTGTTCGGTCTAATAGTTACGATGTCTATGGTTTAATTTCTTATATAAAATAGAAATTGTCGAGACAGCCACACATACATTTATTAAGATTATTACAGACGCAACCATCGAAAGTAAGACCAAAAAAGTTCTAAAAATAGGCGAAAAGAAAGAAACATGGATTACGTCAGGGTTATTTAGCTCGATAAAAAAAAACACAGATAAGTTGTATAAAATGTTTATCAGGAAATTTATGAAAAATATAAAAGAATTAGAAACAAAGTAACCATCTTAATAAAAAAACGTAAAGAAAAATATGATAAAAGGGCATTGCTTGAAAATAAGTTTAACAGTAAGCAATTGTGGAAGACGTTTAATGAATATACAAGCAATCATTCTCAAAATCGAAAAACCAAGAACTTTGAAGTATACGATGAAGAAAATTTCTTACAGAGTGACCTATATAAAGTATGTGAAGATTTTAATAAGCACTACATTACAGTCGGCGAAAAATTAGCTTCTACAATGCAGCAAGATCAGTTGATAAACTCAAGCCAACATAATCTTAAAGAGCAACAAAAGAATTATTTAATATTCTCAGTCCGGTTAACGAAATTGAAGTGAAATCGCTAATTAACTCACTGAAAAGCTACTCTTCACCCGAGTATGATAATATATCAAATACTACCTTAAAAAACATCACTTCGTTCGTAGTTAGGCCGTTAACCTATTTAGTAAATCTAGTATTCGCCAAAGGTTCCTGTCCTAGCCATTTTAAAGTTGCAATTACTAAACCCATATTTAAGAAAGTAGATATGGCAAGGGTGGAAAACTACAGGCCAATTAACCTTGTTTCTAATATTAGCAAAATATTTGAAAAATCACTCAAAAATAGGATTATTAGCTTATTGGACAAATACAAAATTATCTCTGCTCGACAATTTGGCTTCCAAAAAAAAACGTGTCCCCCAATGACGCTTATATCGCATTTTTAACAAATAAGGTAAATGCAAATCTCGATTCAAGCAACGTTTGTGCAGCCGTTTTATTGGACCTGGCAAAGGCCTTTGATACAGTGGACCATCGGAGGCTGTTGTCAAGATCGGAAAAAGTGGGAATACGTGGACCAGCACTGGCCATTATTAGTAGTAACTTTTTTGATCGAAAACAAAAGGTCGACATTCAACAACCATCAAGTACTATAAGAGAAATTATATGTGGCGCAAGGGCGGTTTTACGGGGGGGGGGGTAATAGGGTAATTACCCCCACCAAGAATTTAGAATTTTAAGCATCATCATTGAGAGAAAGGGCGTGGCACCCAAAAATTTTTCGTCGGCGGCGCTATTTTTTTCTGCCCCCCCCCCCCCCCCGTAAACTTATTTTCTGATGGTTACTTTAATAACAGCTTTTCTATTTATTACTGCATGCTTGTTTAAAAAAAAATTTACCTATCTAAATGCATAGGTAATTAATACCATTTTAAAAAAAAAAAATTGAGATTTGAAATTACCCCCCCCCCCCCATGTTGAAAAGCTAAAACCGCCCTTGGTGTGGCGTGCCTCAGGGTACAGTGCTGGGACAGTAGTATATTATAGTGATCGTCGCCACCCAACCCAATGAGAGTGTGGCCACACTCTCACATAGTTACCTAGTCCTACACGATTGAGAGTGCCGCCACACAAACTTGTATAGATTTAATTAGTTCATTTACATCTTCCTACACGATTGAGAGTGCCGCCACACAAACTTGTATAGATTTAATGAGTTCATTTACATCTTCCTACACGATTGAGAGTGCCGCCACACAAACTTGCATAAATTTAATTTTTTCATTTACATCTTCCTACACGATTGAGAGTGCCGCCACACAAACCTGTATAGATTCAATTATTTCATTTACATCTTCCTACACGATTGGGAGTGCCGCCACACAAACCTGTATAGATTCAATTATTTCATTTACATCTTCCTACACGATTGGGAGTGCCGCCACACAAACCTGTATAGATTCAATTATTTCATTTACATCTTCCTACACGATTGGGATTGCCGCCACACAAACCTGTATAAATAGATCTAATTATATAATTTTACGAGATTATTTCTTCCTAACTTTAACCCCACTTAAGTAAAGTAGGATGACTATAAAAGACCCTAGATTTGAATGTTAAGGCAAGACAACGCTTTACCTAGACAACGCTTTTACCTAACAGTACAGTATGAAGATCTTAATTACTGAGATGTGTGAAGATTTTTTCATATCCGAAGCATATTCCTGTTTCTATGCCAGAACGGGTAACGATACCGAAGCCCAAGATATGGACTTGTATATCGAACAAACAGAGCATGCTGATTTGTGTCAAAAAGGAGCCGCAGCTTGTAAAGAATTTTAAAAATCTAAAAATTTGTATAAGTTATTGTTAGAATTTAGGATCTTAGGCTTAAAAGATCATATTTCATTAATTAAAAATCATATGCCAAAGAAAGAGTAATCTATATTATATCATACCTAGTGGAAAAATAAATAAAACAATTGAATGAAAAATAAAGTTTTTTTTCTTACTTTGTTTAGCCAGGATCTTTTAGACTTATGAAAGGCCTTCACACCACCATAAAACAGTAAAAAAAAAACAGTAAACATACAGTACCCGACGAAAAACAGGCAACATATTACCGATCCAATCGTATTAAATATGATTAATGAAAAGAGAAAAAAATCTCCGTTTAGGTAGCAAATTATAATAATAACAATAATTTAAAAAAATAAAACGGTAAATAAAATTAATGTTCTTTTATTCGTTCATAAAAAACGTAGCATACAAATAATATACATTCGCTAAGGCACAAACACAAGGTGACGTTGCATGAAACATACACTTTGGTGTTGACTGAAGCAAGGCTGGTTCTTCATCCAGTTCAATCAGTGGTTTGGACACATATTTTCTAAGAAACTCAGCCTTTTCTGTGCCTTTAACGTAAACAACTTGAACCTTTTCAGTAATCCTCCAAACTATCTCGTCAAAACAATGGATAGGGGTAGAACCTAAGTCCCAATTTATGCAATGATGATTCTTCATTAGCCAGTTCGCTTGCTTGTAACGTTTTTGACAAAGTGAATTTAGTTCGAAAGGTGGCTTGAAAATATAGTGACTAATCTTATCTCCGTCAAAAGTGGCTAATTCCTTAGGGACAAATTTATTATTATTGTCTATAAACCCTTGCACATCCATCACAAGTTTGGAACCCATATTAACTAATTTTGAAAACAGTAAATTTTAAATAAAACTATATAGTCGTTTAGAATATCAAATTCTTGAACTGCTTTTGACATTGAAAACGGAGCTTTTTATATGCTCGCTAAACCGAATAAAAAACAAATTTTGCTTTCTTATGTTGCATCATTCATAATTTCAACACCAACTTTTACCTTGAGAACACGTGAGGTGATGCAAGTTGTCTTATTGTTATTCTCTCAGTAACCCGGGCGGAGAAAAAAAATTAGACATTAAGTAAATATGTTCTTCCTCGGGGGCGCACGATAATGGCGTTTTACTTAACTGAACAACTTTTTTAAAACTTCAGTTTAAAATTTTTAAAATCTTTAATTTCATTACCTTAGTGATAAAATAATTTTGTTAATTTTGTGCCCCCCTGTATTACGACTAATCTCTAATTTTTGATATTGGACCGCCCGACATCCTTTTTTTTAAATAAAAATATTGTGATACTTCAGAGTACCTAAAAGTCTTGGCCCCCCTGTAGGGACAAATATACTGAAAGGGTTAAATGTTTCATCATGCATAATTTTAACGACAACTTTTACTTTTCGAATTATGCAGGCTTGGCTTTGTTGTGAGAAAACGTGAGCTGATGTAAATTGTCTTATTATGTTATTCTATGAAATGTTTCACCATTTGCCTAATTTTAACAACTTTTTTACTTTTTTTCGAATTATGCAGGCTTAGAGTTGTTAGAAAACGTGATGCGAGGTACTATACATACTCAGTTTCGCTCGAATGTCTTTACTTAAACGTATGTGTAATTAGTGCCTCCTGTAGCAGTTTAGTTAAACCAGTTGTTAATATACTAGACCTACTAGACAATATAATAATTCCAGCAAGCGAGGTTAGTAATAATAATAATAATAAATCTATAGACAAAGAATTTAGTTTCTTATCTCCATTGTTTGACTCTGAAGGTATTTTTAAGGAAGACCTAAGTTTCACTCATAAAATTAATCAAATTATACAAGAACTAGAAGGTATAGATAAGGAAGCATCATTAGTTCCTATCGTACCGAATAATTTTCCTAAACAATTCGATTCTATTTCAACACAAACAAATAATAAACTCTTGAACGTGGAAACACAAACTGAAGAGTGTTTTATTAATTTAGGCATAATTTAGGCATTAAAAAATCTGTATTAGACAAACAAAGAAACAAGCGTAGAACCAAAGCTACCTAAATGAGCTTAAAATTTTGTTTAAATGACTTTTACGAAAACCATGGAAAAAACTTAACAACTAGAGGGAAGCAGAAATGGGTAAAAATTAAAGAAGTATTTGGTACAAGTGTTAATATTATAGCAGAGAATTTTTCATAGTATTACCACGTTCAAGAGCTTATTATTTGTTTACTATAATAATTCTAGTTTTTTCCACTATTTTTCTAAGTATTAAAAGTAAATTTTAGTTAAATATCACTTAATTAACACTGGTTATTCCTAGATTGTATAGCAGGTTTTTAACACAAACTTTAGGCAAGAAAAAGAAAAAAGAAATGGCATTTGAGTGTAAAACATGCAACAAATCATTTAACAGAAAAGATACTTTGCTAAGACATTTGCGACAGTTCTGTCGTATGAACCGAAAAAAACAACTAATGGATAGGAAAAATGTAAAGAGACAGAAAACAGGTAATGCCAATATTTTATTGGTACTAATAATAAAAAAAAAACAAAATATGTCTGAGATAATTCTGTTTTAAACAGTATCGTTTTTTCTTTTAGGACAAACATCGAAATACTGTTTCTATTGTAAAAAGATGTTTCCTAAAATGTTCTTTACAAGTCATCTACGCTCAAATGAACATAAAAATATCGTGTCTATATTTTCAAATGGGATTGAAAAAATCAAATCAGCATTTAAAGAAAGAATAATCTCATACAGAATCAAGTCTGAGGAAGTTCATATCAACGTCAAGCAGTTTTTTTTGAAGATGTTTTTCAAAAACTAAGTAATCTATTAGCACTGGAGGTTAAAAACATAACTGTATAAAAACTAATTTGGAACTTGGAACTATTTGGGTTTTATATATAAGTCCACTAAGTGGAATTCATAGTGTGAAGTCTTTCAACACTAAATTTAAAGTACTCTTTCACACTTCCGACCTAACCCTGTATATTGATGATATGAGTAAAATAATAGATGTCAAAGCTGATGAAATGGCCGAAAGAGATTCAGGTATTTAACAAATTGTTAGTATAACTTTATTATTTGTTCGTGTTAAATTTTTCAAAATTAGTTATAAAAGTTTTCTTTTACAGGATGGAGTTTGGTCAACATTTTACATTTGGAAGTTAACATCAACAAATGTAAGCCACTCCGAGCTTCTGCCTATATTGAACTACCCAGAGATATTCAGAGGAAGGCAGCAATTGTCAATATAAGGACCAATTTTGTTTCTTCTGGTCAATCGTGGCAGCATTATACCCCCCTACAAGAGTAGAGTTTGAGACAAGTTCGTATCCACACTTTACAACAGTATTAGACGTCACAGGTATTGAAGCCCCAGTAAAAATTAGTAACATCCCAAAATTTGAATTACAAAATAATATATCGATTAATGTTTATGGTTCAGAAAAACTAAAATATGATTTCAAGTCTAAGCACGAAGTTGTTGGACCTTTACATTATACAAAGCTTAAACAAAATACGCATATTAATTTATTGTTAATCAGTGATGAAGATGCGAATTTTCATTACTGCTTAATTTCCGATTTGTCTCGATTAGTTTCTCACCAATTAACACAACATCACGGGAAAAAGTATTTTTGCGACCGTTGCTTACAATATTTCGAAACTAATGAGGAATTAACAACACACAATATTTCTGATTGTGGTCATACGAGTTAACTTACCAACCATAGAAAGTAAAATAGATACCTTTGACAACATGACACCTGGAAATGTTTTAAAATTTACAAATATTCAAAAGCAAATGGAACTTCCCTTCGTCATTTACGCGGATTTCGAATGCATCCTTAACCCCTTAAATAATAAGCCCAATGACCTAGAAGCCAACCAACCTTACACTCTGAAACAATATTAACATTTTCCCTTCTCTTTCGCCTACTATAGTAAATGTACTTTAATAATAAGGCTTCAAAATTTCAACTCTCATAATTCTGCTAACGTTTTTATAAATTGGATAGAAAGAGATGTGAGAGAGAGAAGACCCATGCGTCCTTTAAGTGAATTGGAAAAACTACGACATAACTATACAAACAAGTGTCACATTTGTCAAAAATATTTAAAAACAAAATTAAGAAACGAATCTAAAAACGAGTTTGAAAGAAATACTTATAAATTAGCTAACAATAGTATATACGGAAAAACAATGAAAAATGTTGAAAAAAGAACTGACATTAGGTTGGTCACAGAGTGGTCAAAAAATAAAAGAAAAGATGGGGCGGAGAATCTTATTGCAAAACCATATTTTAAAGATTCGTTCGTATATAATGAAAACTTAGCGGCTATTCAAATGCAAAAAATAATGATTAACTATGATAAACCCGTGTACGCGGGATTCTCCATTTTGGACATATCCAAAACAATAATGTATAGTTTCTTTTACGACTTTTTAAAACCTTTATATCAAGAGAAAGTTAAATTGCTGTACACAGATACAGACTCGTTCATCTTAGAAATAGAAACCGCAAATGTTTACGAGGATATTAAAAATCATATAGATAAATTTGACACTTCAAATTATAAACCTAATAATATACATGGTATGCCCATAACAAAATCTGTAGTAGGTAAATTTAAAGACGAATATGCTGGTGAACCCATTGAAAGCTTTTATGGTACAGGAGCGAAAGCTTACTGCGTTCAGACTAAAAATACTTTGCTTAAAAAAGCAAAAGGAATTAAAAAAAGTAGCATTAATAAACAGTTAAATTTGACACATTACAAGGATGTTGTTGAAAATAACTCCAAGATTTTTTGTAGCATGTATTTGTTTAGATCTCGGTCACATAATATTTTTACAGAGCTGGTAAACAAATTGGCTCTAAGCTTAACTGACACAAAACGATTTAAGGTGCCAAACTCTTTTGATAGTCTTGCATGGGGTCACCAGGATATTCCTTTGTATGAATGGTCTAGGGATCATGAAGATTGGTAATCCCCTCCCACACTAACCAAGGGGCTTACTAACACCACATTAACAGTAAAAAACAGTAAAAAAACAGTAAAAGGCAGTAAAAATACAGTATCTAAAGAAAAACAGTGGAAAACAGTAAGAAACAGAGAGAAGTAGACGCTTAAAGTGTGGAAGGGATTTTGAATTAAAACCAGCGAACAAGGCAGTCACGTTTAGTTATTTATAATAATGGAATCGTCTAGTATCACAAGTAGTGAGTTAAACCAACATGTTAAGAAATTACACAAGTCCTTTTGTGAGAAGGTTAGTGAGCAACAGTATTTTGCTATGAATAGTAGACCACGATGGTGTAACTTCTATCAAGATCAAGCCGAATATTATGAACAAGGTGTAGAAGCATGTGTTCAATATAATGATTGAGGAAGAACAGAGGAGCCTATCAACATGTAGGTTTAATACACTAATTGTAATAGAAATAGAATTAAAAAAAATAAAACAGTAAATAAAATTATTATTCTTTTATTTATTCATAATAAAAAAGAAAAAAACACCATAGAAACTCCTCCCTTGCCTTTCAACAACTTAAGATGGGGAAGGAGATTTCGAATTAAAACCCAAACTACTTTTCACTTCGAGTTAATTATCTTCAAATAATGACAGCTTCATCATTACATACTACCTTTCACGAAAAGGTTATGGCTAAATATTATTTTGCTATATACAGGGTGTTTCAATAAAAACTCCCAGGCCAATTATTTCGAAAACTATAAGTGACATGTAAATTCTGTAAACGCAGTTTTTAGCCTCTATGATTGGCTTCACAACTGTGTAAAAAATGTGTTTAAATAATACAAGATGTAGGTGGCGCCATCGTGCAAAGAATTTTTTCGATGACAGGAACTTTTAAATGTTGTGGTTCTTAAAGATAATTAATTTTTGATCAAGTTTCGACTCATAAAAATTTTTGATAAATCCAACATGAGCGGGGATATTTGGGGTTAAGTTTTTTTTATTAAAATAATTTTAACGAGTATTTTAATTATAAATATTTTTAATATCCATTAGCAGATTTTAATTAATTTTGGTAATGATTATTTTAGTGATAAAACGCTCGTGTAGCGCTGAATTATTACGACCAATGACGCCTTAACAATTAATATTGGCAAAAAAATAAGACGTCACTGAGTTTTTGGTAATTTTTATATTATTTTCGCATTAAGCAACTAAAAATATCCTTTTATTGTCTGTTAAATTGTTTTCATATCTTGCTTCGTTTTCGAGAAATAAAAAAAAACAATTTTATTGCATATGCATTAGGAAACAAAACCATAAATTATCAAAACGTTCTATTTTTTGTTGTTTAAAAGCAAAGTTAAAACATTAAAGCATAATGAAATAAACTTAAAAGATGTTTTAAATTTTATGAAAGAACTGATGAGAAATTATACAAAATTATAAATAAAAATTAGAAGAATACCAAAAACTAACTAATGGGGTCAAATGAGGTGTTCAAAATTATTACCGTTTTCATACACACACATAGAAAATCGATATAATAATTCGGTTCTGCAAACTCTTAATAGTGTATTTTGATTAATAGCGGCTATAGTAGCATAAATTTTGTTGTACAGGTCAGCAATGTCTTCTATTGATTCCTTGTAGATTTCATTTTGTAAGTAGTCCCATAAGTAAAAGTCCATCGGGGTGAGATCAGGGGACCTTGCTGGCCATCTAAGATCCCCATTTGCGCTGATTACTTTTCCTGGAAACGTCACATTTAGATGATTCATAACGATATTGCTATTGTGTGCTGGGCACCGTCTTGGTGAAACCACCTAGTATTTACGTCAATTCCTACATTTTGTAACAACAAAGGGAAATCGTTTTGCAGAAATTGTGAATAACGAACTGAAGTTAAATGTTCATGGTACAAATAGGGCCCGATTATGTAACCATTTACAATACCACACCAAGTTAGGATTTTCCCGGGACAAGTAGCGACAATTATGTCTGTTAGTTACTCCATTATTGTGAAACCAGGATTCGTCACTCACATAATTTGGTTTAATAGGTTTGGATTTTCTTCAAAAAGAATATGAAAATGTGCCAAAAAGTTTAGTCTGCGCTGGTAATCTTCTGGTTGTAGATGATGCACTAAATGAATCTTGTATGAAAAAAAATCATTTCCTTTTGGGATTCTGCGACACGAACTTACTGTAATATTAGTTTCATCTTTTAATTTTTGTAATGACGTTTGTGGGCTATTTTCTACTGTTTGTAGGACTATAGCTACATTTTCGTCATTCGTAACCCTCTTCCCTCTTGGAACCTTTTCTTTTTTAAAGCTACCATATGTAGCTAAGTTGATACACAAAGCTACAAAAGATTTGCGATCGGGCGTTGGTCTATCTGGAAAACGAGCTCGATAGCAGCGCACAGTTTCTGAAACATTTTGATGGCATTCTTCATAAACTAAAACCATGTTCAATTTGTCTTGATTTATATGGTGAACCATTTTTATTTTTAAAATGTAGAAATTGCAAATTCTGACACTGACACTGAGTGTTAATAATGTTAATTATTTAATGATTTTTGTTTTCCAGAGATATGCATTTTTATTTCTCGAAAACGAAGCAAGATATGAAAACAATTTAACAGACAATAAAAGGATATTTTTAGTTGCTTAATGCGAAAATAATATAAAAATTACCAAAAACTCAGTGACGTCTTATTTTTTTGCCAATATTAATTGTTAAGGCGTCATTGGTCGTAATAATTCAGCGCTACACGAGCGTTTTATCACTAAAATAATCATTACCAAAATTAATTAAAATCTGCTAATGGATATTAAAAATATTTATAATTAAAATACTCGTTAAAATTATTTTAATAAAAAAAAACTTAACCCCAAATATCCCCGCTCATGTTGGATTTATCAAAAATTTTTATGAGTCGAAACTTGATCAAAAATTAATTATCTTTAAGAACCACAACATTTAAAAGTTCCTGTCATCGAAAAAATTCTTTGCACGATGGCGCCACCTACATCTTGTATTATTTAAACACATTTTTTACACAGTTGTGAAGCCAATCATAGAGGCTAAAAACTGCGTTTACAGAATTTACATGTCACTTATAGTTTTCGAAATAATTGGCCTGGGAGTTTTTATTGAAACACCCTGTATAGTAAACCACGATGGACTTCTTCCCATCAAGATTTAGAAAAATATTATGGAAGTGGTGTGGAGGCATGTGCGCATTATTTTTGGAAACTTCAAACATTATGGAGCTGGTGAACAAATTTCAGAACAATGAGTTTTATGAAGAACTACTGAGCTTAAAAGACTATATTACCGATCCTGGGGATATAGATATATTTTGATAGTAAAAAATGCCTTTTCAAAATACGACTGGGCTCAGCCCCTTAAAAGTAAGCAAGGAAAAGAGGTTACTCGAGCTATGAAAACAATATTAGACCAAACCAGTAAGCCCACAAATTTACAAACTGATTTAGGCAAGGAGTTTTACAATAAAGATTTTCAACAGCTTATGAACGAGTTTAAAATCAATCATTACAGCAGTTTTTCTAACCTGAAAGCGAGTATAGTTGAACGTGTTAATCGAACTCTTAAAAATAGTATGTGGAAATATTTTAGTAATCAGGGCAGTTATAAATGGTATACCGCATTGTCAAGTATTATCGAAAAATATAATAATACCACTCATAGCACTACAGGTTATAAACCGGTTGAGGTTAGCCCGAGAAATGAAAAAACTATATTACTAAATTCTTTCACTTTTAAAAAAATAATCGATTTAAATAGAAAGTTTAATGTGAATGACTTTGTTAGAATTTCCAAGCAAAGAAAAGCGTTTGATAAGGGATATACCCCAAATTGGTCGACTGAAATTTTTCAAATAAGAAAAGTAAACCTGACAAACCCCACCACATATCTTCTGAAGGATCAGAAAAATCAAAATATTGAAGGAGGATTTTACCACGAGGAGCTACAGAAAGTGAAACATCCTGACGTGTACTTAGTTGAAAAAATATTGAGAAAGAAAGGAAGTATGGTGTTTGTTAAATGGCTAGGATTTGACAAATCACACAACTCATGGATTCCAAAAAAAGATATTTTGTAATAAATAGATTGAGAAATAAAACAATATTATTAAATAAATGTATTTTATTACTAATTAAATTTGAATCTATTAACACATATTAACATTCTATGTTCTACATTTAAAACATTAGCAAGTATAATTTCACATTGTTGAATTCGTCTTTTGAATCGCAGTTGGTCTAAATATTGTCTTTCAAAGTTATTTTTCGAGCATTCCTATAGGCAAATAACCATACAACTAGCATATGAACTCTATTTCGATCTTCACAGAAACTCACTGTTTTCTTCATACTTTCTTTTTTGTCCATTTCTTGACAGCATCTTTTCCAACTCGTTCGGATACATTGTCGCAAATTCTAGCATGGTACATACATTTTCACTGTTTGGATTTTGAGTTGGATTTAAAACAGTATAAATATTTGTAAGCAAGTCGCCTGCATTTTTTATATTAGTTTTAAACACATTAAAATATTGTAAAAAGTCCTGTCTTTTAACAATTTCAATCCTGTAATTAATTATATCCATTAGTGTCCACAATTGATCCAGGGATTCACAAGCAAGACTCACATAGTATCCATTACTTTTTTTGATTTTGATTACTGGACGTTGCTGATACATTTCAAAGTAAATTGTAAAATCGCCAAATTTCAACGGAGTGGTATTATCACTAAACGAGTAAAAATAGCTGGTTAGAACGCCTTGATAGCTAAGCAAATTTTTCCACTCTTCTTCAGTCAGGAATATTTTGAACCCATTATGGCCCCCAATAACCACTTTCGGGGAAAAGTTCTCCAAGTTTAATCCAACACTTATAAATTTAGTTAAGGACTTGTTTAAGTAATACATTTTAGCATTTAAAATGTTTTCATTATATTTATTTTCGCCACTAACCTCACTTTTCTTGGTGACATATTCGTAACCCTGATTTAAATTAAATGTAGAATACATCTTATTTACTAAATTGTAATACCAGAATTACTTGTTATATATCCGCTTCCCCACCAAGTTTTATTTAAAAGGTCAACAAATGTAAACTTTAGTAATAAGTAATTAAAACACTATACGATTTTTTTTTCTTTAAAACATTTATTATATAGAAAAATAACTTGATATAAGATTATATAGTAAAAATAATAGAAAAGTTAAAACAATTGGTCTTAATATATTACAATCATTTTGTTGCATTGGTAACATTTTTGGTATTTTGTCTTTCATTTTCTGTTGCCACAAACACTCGATTAGATCACAATGTTTATTCAATTTATAATGTTCCTCAATAGGACAGTCTTCATATCTCCAATCAAATATTTCTACACCACAATAAAAACATTTGCAAACATCTTCAATCATTAAATAATAAAATCCACAGACTGCTAATATTTCAGGTGATAATTTTCCATTCCATTTTTTAAACGAAATTATTCGTTGGTCATAGCTGCTATAAAAATAGTTGTCAAAAGATTCTAAGCACATTATTAATTAAAACTGAAATATTTCACAGTCCCGTAAGCTCTTAATATACCTTAATAATTAATATACCTAAAGTGGAGGGGATTACCAATCTTCATGATCCCTAGACCATTCATACAAAGGAATATCCTGGTGACCTTAAATCGTTTTGTGTCAGTTGAGCTTAGAGCCAATTTGTTTACCAGCTCTGTAAAAATATTATGTGACCGAGATCTAAACAAATACATGCTACAAAAAATCTTGGAGTTATTTTCAACAACATCCTTGTAATGTGTCAAATTTAACTGTTTATTAATGCTACTTTTTTTAATTCCTTTTGCTTTTTTAAGCAAAGTATTTTTAGTCTGAACGCAGTAAGCTTTCGCTCCTGTACCATAAAAGCTTTCAATGGGTTCACCAGCATATTCGTCTTTAAATTTACCTACTACAGATTTTGTTATGGGCATACCATGTATATTATTAGGTTTATAATTTGAAGTGTCAAATTTATCTATATGATTTTTAATATCCTCGTAAACATTTGCGGTTTCTATTTCTAAGATGAACGAGTCTGTATCTGTGTACAGCAATTTAACTTTCTCTTGATATAAAGGTTTTAAAAAGTCGTAAAAGAAACTATACATTATTGTTTTGGATATGTCCAAAATGGAGAATCCCGCGTACACGGGTTTATCATAGTTAATCATTATTTTTTGCATTTGAATAGCCGCTAAGTTTTCATTATATACGAACGAATCTTTAAAATATGGTTTTGCAATAAGATTCTCCGCCCCATCTTTTCTTTTATTTTTTGACCACTCTGTGACCAACCTAATGTCAGTTCTTTTTTCAACATTTTCCATTGTTTTTCCGTATATACTATTGTTAGCTAATTTATAAGTATTTCTTTCAAACTGGTTTTTAGATTCGTTTCTTAATTTTGTTTTTAAATATTTTTGACAAATGTGACACTTGTTTGTATAGTTATGTCGTAGTTTTTCCAATTCACTTAAAGGACGCATGGGTCTTCTCTCTCTCACATCTCTTTCTATCCAATTTATAAAAACGTTAGCAGAATTATGAGAGTTGAAATTTTGAAGCCTTATTATTAAAGTACATTTACTATAGTAGGCGAAAGAGAAGGGAAAATGTTAATATTGTTTCAGAGTGTAAGGTTGGTTGGCTTCTAGGTCATTGGGCTTATTATTTAAGGGGTTAAGGATGCATTCAAAATCCGCGTAAATGACGAAGGGAAGTTCCATTTGCTTTTGAATATTTGTAAATTTTAAAACATTTCCAGGTGTCATGTTGTCAAAGGTATCTATTTTACTTTCTATGGTTGGTAAGTTAACTCGTATGACCACAATCAGAAATATTGTGTGTTGTTAATTCCTCATTAGTTTCGAAATATTGTAAGCAACGGTCGCAAAAATACTTTTTCCCGTGATGTTGTGTTAATTGGTGAGAAACTAATCGAGACAAATCGGAAATTAAGCAGTAATGAAAATTCGCATCTTCATCACTGATTAACAATAAATTAATATGCGTATTTTGTTTAACCTTTGTATAATGTAAAGGTCCAACAACTTCGTGCTTAGACTTGAAATCATATTTTAGTTTTTCTGAACCATAAACATTAATCGATATATTATTTTGTAATTCAAATTTTGGGATGTTACTAATTTTTACTGGGGCTTCAATACCTGTGACGTCTAATACTGTTGTAAAGTGTGGATACGAACTTGTCTCAAACTCTACTCTTGTAGGGGGGTATAATGCTGCCACGATTGACCAGAAGAAACAAAATTGGTCCTTATATTGACAATTGCTGCCTTCCTCTGAATATCTCTGGGTAGTTCAATATAGGCAGAAGCTCGGAGTGGCTTACATTTGTTGATGTTAACTTCCAAATGTAAAATGTTGACCAAACTCCATCCTGTAAAAGAAAACTTTTATAACTAATTTTGAAAAATTTAACACGAACAAATAATAAAGTTATACTAACAATTTGTTAAATACCTGAATCTCTTTCGGCCATTTCATCAGCTTTGACATCTATTATTTTACTCATATCATCAATATACAGGGTTAGGTCGGAAGTGTGAAAGAGTACTTTAAATTTAGTGTTGAAAGACTTCACACTATGAATTCCACTTAGTGGACTTATATATAAAACCCAAATAGTTCCAAGTTCCAAATTAGTTTTTATACAGTTATGTTTTTAACCTCCAGTGCTAATAGATTACTTAGTTTTTGAAAAACATCTTCAAAAAAACTGCTTGACGTTGATATGAACTTCCTCAGACTTGATTCTGTATGAGATTATTCTTTCTTTAAATGCTGATTTGATTTTTTCAATCCCATTTGAAAATATAGACACGATATTTTTATGTTCATTTGAGCGTAGATAACTTGTAAAGAACATTTTAGGAAACATCTTTTTACAATAGAAACAGTATTTCGATGTTTGTCCTAAAAGAAAAAACGATACTGTTTAAAACAGAATTATCTCAGACATATTTTGTTTTTTTTTTTATTATTAGTACCAATAAAATATTGGCATTACCTGTTTTCTGTCTCTTTACATTTTTCCTATCCATTAGTTGTTTTTTTCGGTTCATACGACAGAACTGTCGCAAATGTCTTAGCAAAGTATCTTTTCTGTTAAATGATTTGTTGCATGTTTTACACTCAAATGCCATTTCTTTTTTCTTTTTCTTGCCTAAAGTTTGTGTTAAAAACCTGCTATACAATCTAGGAATAACCAGTGTTAATTAAGTGATATTTAACTAAAATTTACTTTTAATACTTAGAAAAATAGTGGAAAAAACTAGAATTATTATAGTAAACAAATAATAAGCTCTTGAACGTGGTAATACTATGAAAAATTCTCTGCTATAATATTAACACTTGTACCAAATACTTCTTTAATTTTTACCCATTTCTGCTTCCCTCTAGTTGTTAAATTTTTTCCATGGTTTTCGTAAAAGTCATTTAAACAAAATTTTAAGCTCATTTAGGTAGCTTTGGTTCTACGCTTGTTTCTTTGTTTGTCTAATACAGATTTTTTAATGCCTAAATTATGCCTAAATTAATAAAGCACTCTTCAGTTTGTGTTTCCACGTTCAAGAGTTTATTATTTGTTTGTGTTGAAATAGAATCGAATTGTTTAGGAAAATTATTCGGTACGATAGGAACTAATGATGCTTCCTTATCTATACCTTCTAGTTCTTGTATAATTTGATTAATTTTATGAGTGAAACTTAGGTCTTCCTTAAAAATACCTTCAGAGTCAAACAATGGAGATAAGAAACTAAATTCTTTGTCTATAGATTTATTATTATTATTATTACTAACCTCGCTTGCTGGAATTATTATATTGTCTAGTAGGTCTAGTATATTAACAACTGGTTTAACTAAACTGCTACAGGAGGCACTAATTACACATACGTTTAAGTAAAGACATTCGAGCGAAACTGAGTATGTATAGTACCTCGCATCACGTTTTCTAACAACTCTAAGCCTGCATAATTCGAAAAAAAGTAAAAAAGTTGTTAAAATTAGGCAAATGGTGAAACATTTCATAGAATAACATAATAAGACAATTTACATCAGCTCACGTTTTCTCACAACAAAGCCAAGCCTGCATAATTCGAAAAGTAAAAGTTGTCGTTAAAATTATGCATGATGAAACATTTAACCCTTTCAGTATATTTGTCCCTACAGGGGGGCCAAGACTTTTAGGTACTCTGAAGTATCACAATATTTTTATTTAAAAAAAAGGATGTCGGGCGGTCCAATATCAAAAATTAGAGATTAGTCGTAATACAGGGGGGCACAAAATTAACAAAATTATTTTATCACTAAGGTAATGAAATTAAAGATTTTAAAAATTTTAAACTGAAGTTTTAAAAAAGTTGTTCAGTTAAGTAAAACGCCATTATCGTGCGCCCCCGAGGAAGAACATATTTACTTAATGTCTAATTTTTTTTCTCCGCCCGGGTTACTGAGAGAATAACAATAAGACAACTTGCATCACCTCACGTGTTCTCAAGGTAAAAGTTGGTGTTGAAATTATGAATGATGCAACATAAGAAAACCGTTTCAAGCAAAATTTGTTTTTTATTCGGTTTAGCGAGCATATAAAAAGCTCCGTTTTCAATGTCAAAAGCAGTTCAAGAATTTGATATTCTAAACGACTATATAGTTTTATTTAAAATTTACTGTTTTCAAAATTAGTTAATATGGGTTCCAAACTTGTGATGGATGTGCAAGGGTTTATAGACAATAATAATAAATTTGTCCCTAAGGAATTAGCCACTTTTGACGGAGATAAGATTAGTCACTATATTTTCAAGCCACCTTTCGAACTAAATTCACTTTGTCAAAAACGTTACAAGCAAGCGAACTGGCTAATGAAGAATCATCATTGCATAAATTGGGACTTAGGTTCTACCCCTATCCATTGTTTTGACGAGATAGTTTCGAGGATTACTGAAAAGGTTCAAGTTGTTTACGTTAAAGGCACAGAAAAGGCTGAGTTTCTTAGAAAATATGTGTCCAAACCACTGATTGAACTGGATGAAGAACCAGCCTTGCTTCAGTCAACACCAAAGTGTATGTTTCATGCAACGTCACCTTGTGTTTGTGCCTTAGCGAATGTATATTATTTGTATGCTACGTTTTTTATGAACGAATAAAAGAACATTAATTTTATTTACCGTTTTATTTTTTTAAATTATTGTTATTATTATAATTTGCTACCTAAACGGAGATTTTTTTCTCTTTTCATTAATCATATTTAATACGATTGGATCGGTAATATGTTGCCTGTTTTTCGTCGGGTACTGTATGTTTACTGTTTTTTTTTTACTGTTTTATGGTGGTGTGAAGGCCTTTCATAAGTCTAAAAGATCCTGGCTAAACAAAGTAAGAAAAAAAACTTTATTTTTCATTCAATTGTTTTATTTATTTTTCCACTAGGTATGATATAATATAGATTACTCTTTCTTTGGCATATGATTTTTAATAAATGAAATATGATCTTTTAAGCCTAAGATCCTAAATTCTAACAATAACTTATACAAATTTTTAGATTTTTAAAATTCTTTACAAGCTGCGGCTCCTTTTTGACACAAATCAGCATGCTCTGTTTGTTCGATATACAAGTCCATATCTTGGGCTTCGGTATCGTTACCCGTTCTGGCATAGAAACAGGAATATGCTTCGGATATGAAAAAATCTTCACACATCTCAGTAATTAAGATCTTCATGCTGTACTGTTAGGTAAAAGCGTTGTCTAGGTAAAGCGTTGTCTTGCCTTAACATTCAAATCTAGGGTCTTTTATAGTCATCCTACTTTACTTAAGTGGGGTTAAAGTTAGGAAGAAATAATCTCGTAAAATTATATAATTAGATCTATTTATACAGGTTTGTGTGGCGGCAATCCCAATCGTGTAGGAAGATGTAAATGAAATAATTGAATCTATACAGGTTTGTGTGGCGGCACTCCCAATCCTGTAGGAAGATGTAAATGAAATAATTGAATCTATACAGGTTTGTGTGGCGGCACTCCCAATCGTGTAGCAGATGTAAATGAAATAATTGAATCTATACAGGTTTGTGTGGCGGCACTCTCAATCGTGTAGGAAGATGTAAATGAAAAAATTAAATTTATGCAAGTTTGTGTGGCGGCACTCTCAATCGTGTAGGAAGATGTAAATGAACTCATTAAATCTATACAAGTTTGTGTGGCGGCACTCTCAATCGTGTAGGAAGATGTAAATGAACTAATTAAATCTATACAAGTTTGTGTGGCGGCACTCTCAATCGTGTAGGACTAGGTAACTATGTGAGAGTGTGGCCACACTCTCATTGGGTTGGGTGGCGACGATCACTATAATATACTACCTGGGACCTCTACTGTTTAATATTAATAATTTTAATAAATCAGAATTATACAGGTGATTTGATTTCTTTCGCAGTCGGCACCAATGACGATAATCGTCATTGGTCGGCACAGTTTTATTTGTAGATAGTGATTCATGGGATCAGGTTAAATGTAAAATCAATAAAAATATGCAAAAAATTATTAAATGGTTAGATGTTAACTTACTAACGCTAAACTTAAGTAAAGTAAGTACTTACTATTTACAAATAATTTCTCCACCCTACCTGCCAATACTGAAATAACGATTGATTTGCCATTTAGGAAAAATAAAACACTGACGCTAAAAAGTACCGACCGTGTAAATTACTTAGGAGTAGTGTTCGATAAACATTTAAAATGGAATTTTCATATAGAGCAGTTAACAAAAAAACTCAGGTCCCTGCTATACATGTTCAAACGGGTTAAAATAATTTCTTGTTATATGCGTACTATTGATAAATGAAAGTGTTGCGCAAGAAGCTTTCAAAGGGAAAAACAAAAATTACAAAAATGCGAAATGAAAACAACGTTATAGTACAAAATAAACACGACATCATCAGATCGATCCAAGCTTTCTGCACTAACCTCTATTCATCTAAATCCCAAAAACCAGTAAAAAAAATGAACATCATGAATGTCGGATCTGAAGAGCTCCCAGAAATAACGGCGAGTGAAATAAATACAACATTAAAACAGATGAAAAACAACAGATGTCCAGGAGAAGACCAAGTTACCACAGAAATGTTGAAAATGGAAGGAAGAACTCTACAGGAAACAATAAGAACACTCCTGAATAAATGTCTCTATGCCGGTAAAATACCAACTGAATAATGTAACTCTGAAGTAATAGTACTATTCAAAAAGGGCGACAACGCAAACATCGAAAATTATAGACCTATATCTCTTCTGTCACATCTATAAAGCTATTTACAAAAAGTATAACAAATCGCCTATCATCAAAATTGGATTTTTGCCAACCCGTAGAACAGGCAGGATACAGAAAGGGATATAGTACGATAGACCACCTGTATACAGTACGCACCCTTATAGAAAAGTGCACAGAATACAATCTACCTATACACCTAGCCTTCGTTGACTTCCAGAAGGCTTTCGACACAGTTGAATCATGGTCAATCCTAATGGCTCACCAAAACGCAAGAATAGACTCAAGATACACCCAAATCATCAAAAATATTTATAAAGAAGCAACATTACATATAAAAATAAACGAAACAACTACGACCAACAGAATACCATTGAAGAGGGGGTACGTCAGGGAGACACCATTTCACCTAAATTGTTAACGCTGGTCCTTAAGGAAGTCTTTAAAAAATTAGAATGGGATACCAAAGGTATTAACATAGATGGTATCAGACTTAGCCACCTCAGGTTCGCAGATGACATAGTCCTAATAAGTAACAACGTCAGGGAACTACAAGAGATGTTAAGTGAATTAAACCTAGCATCTACAAACGTTGGACTAAACATAAATTACAACAAAACAAAAATAAGGAGCACCGAAGATACCAACATATACATACAAAATAACAACATAGAATGCGTAACTGAATACGTATACTTAGGTCACAATATTAAATTAGGAAAAGAAAACCAATACGCAGAAATCAAAAGGCGCATAAGATTGCCATGGGCAGCTTTCGGCAAACTAGGGCACATTTTAAAAAACAACATGATCCCTATAAATCTAAAACAAAAAGTGTATAATACATGTGTACTGCCAGTGCAAACATATGGATTGGAAACAATTAGCCTAACAAAAACATTTGCAAACAAGCTTTTAACAACACAACGAGCAATGGAAAGATGCATGTTAGGCATATCACTTCGTGACAGGATTATAAATGAAAATATCAGAGCACAAACTAAAGTTACCGATATAATAAAAGAGGTGGCTAAGATGAAATGGCAGTGGGCCGGTCACACAACGTAGTGTAGGACGCCCGCAGAAACGATGATGGGTGGACGACATCCGGAAAGTGGCAGGCAAATATTGGTTGAATGTGGCACAGGACAGGGAGACATGGAAACAGATGAGACATACCTATATTCAGGAGTAGACAGCTGTGGGTTGAATGTGATGATGATGATGCGTACTATGTATTTTGCTTTAGTATAGTCACTTCTGAGATATGGCATAATTGAATTGGGTGGAGCCTACGAGAATATATTGAGACCATTGGAGGCTGCACAAAAAAGAATAATCAAAACTATATATAGTTTGGTTATCAGATTTCCCACCGATCAGTTATTTGAATGCACACATTTTCTAAGTGGTAGACATATATTCTATAAAACTTCTCTTTCACATCTGACTAAAACAAGGTATTTCGACACGACTGCCTCACCAAATTATCAAACTATATTTCAGGTAAGTGATAAAAGAAAACTACCAAAAATGAAAAAATCAGTGGGCCAAAGAAGTTATTTATATGTTGGAAGTAAGTTATTTCACATTATTCCCCAAGCTCTTAAAAGTAAAATCTGCCAGGTACGATTTAAGATCTATCTATCGGGATGGATTATTGCAATCTCGCCTGTAATCTTTTAGTTGGATTGTAGATTTGTGCATTTTTGGTTATGGGATATGCCCAATTGCCCATGACATTTGGGATATGTTCACAGTAATTGACTCCCTCATAGAATAGAATTGAATGGAATAATATTATACTAGGTAGATGATATATTTTTTGTATATTTCATTTATTCTTCAAGGTGTAATGTATAAATTATGGATAATTCATCCTTTTCTTCTGACTTGGTTGTAGTAAAGCGGAACATCGTTAGTTGACAAGATACATTCGGATTGCAGTCAAGCGTCAAGTTCGTTGGTGACAACTTAGACAAACAATACAGTAATAATTATATAATAAAATTTAAAATAATATGTTTCATCTTTTTTCCTGACCGTTAGTTTAACAATTTGATTTTTATTTCTTGGGTTTTCTATTCCGGAATTAACCGAAAACCCAAGAAATAAAAATCAAATTGTTAAAATAATATGTAAGATTAAGTCAGGTAACTGGGACCATGGGGAACTGGGCCCATTGCTCCTCATTTTCACACCATTTAACTATTTAGAGTTTATTTGACTGGAAACCAATCTTTACTAAGCTCCGTTTACGTAGCAATAGCCACTTCCTTGATATTTATTACATTTGAAGTTTGACACAATAATTGTCATTTGTCATTGTAACGGTCTTTTACAACACGGAACGCGCAATCGTTCAAATATCGGTAAAATTCAAAAATCTAAAGTTATTAATGTAATAAATAATAAAAAGGTAAGTCCGATCATATATGTTGTATGAAAAATGTGAAATACACTGCAGTTTTTAATCAGTTAAATTTGGTGGCCGAGGTCCCACTTCCCCCAGATATTTTCCAATATGGGGCAACAAGGGGCACCCTGCTAAGCGTAACTGGGACCGCCCTGTCCCAGTTACCTCTGTTACGTGCTAATCGATTTTTATTTTATTAGATGGCTAGAACGTACGCCCGAAAGACAGAAAAGGGAGCTGGTCATAAATATAGTAGAAGAAGTCTTGAAATGGCAGTTAATGACGTAAATAACGGTAGCAGGACACGAAGAGGTGCGGCGAAGTTTTACAAAATACCCAGAACCACTTTAAAACACTATTTAAATGCTACTTTTCTGCTGACAGCGTTGTCACTAACGGCGTGCCTCAGGGCAGTATACTGGGTCCATTGTTGTTTATAGTTTTTATAAATGACATTGACTCAAATAACTTTAAAGACCATTATATTTCTCTCTTTGCGGATGACACCGCTGTCACGTGTGCTGGCTCAGATGCTGAGGCTCTTAGCAGAGGTGCAGGCAATGCGGTGTCCTCCATGCAGAACTACTGCGAGGAAAATGGGTTGATTCTGAATGAAGATAAGACTGAATTAATTTTTTTCTGTCTTCGTGATCTAAATAAAAGTTTATTGGATGTGTAGCGGGAGTACTGGGCAACAATGGCGGAGGGGGTAAACTACAGCTGGGAATGGAATATGAACTAAAACTAGTTGAGGGAATTAAAGCTATGGAAAAATGGGGGTTTGGACTGTCCAGAACAGAAGTCTTGGATGTAGTGCAAACTTTTGTGCAGGAAAAAAATCTAAAAACTCGTTTTAAGGATGGAAGACCAGGCGAGGAATGGTTTTTATTGTTTTCAAAGAGACACAAACTTTACATTAAAAAACCATAGGCAGTAGAGTTCGCGACAATTAAACAAATTAATCCATTTACAGTGTACGAATTTTTTGATCTCATTTCTGATACGATAAAAGAACTAAAATTGGAGTATAAACCATGGCTGATTTTTAACTGTGACGAAACGTCATTTAAACATGATCCAGATAAAACAAAAATTGTAGGAGCAAAAGGTTCCAGAACCATACGGCTAACTGCTAGTTGTGGCAGAGAAAATACGTCTGTTTTACTCTGTGTATCAGCATCCGGTATTAAACTTCCTCCACTCTTCATTTTTAAAGGTCAGAATATTTTGGAATCTTGGGTTAGTCAGAACGAGACAGATAAAACCGCCTATAGTGCTACCAAAAAAGGTTGGATGGAATCGCACTTGTTTTTCAAATGGTTTTCGAAATGTTTTCTAAAGTCAATTCCAGAAGAGAGACCAATATTATTAATATACGACGGACATGCAAGTCACGTTAGTTGCGAATTGATCAAGGTAGCTCAGGCAAATGATATTCACATAATAAAACTACCACCACACACTACACATGTGCTACAACCCTTAGATGTCTCAGTTAATAAGTCTATGAAGGATAGATTTGACCAAGCGTTGGTTAAATATCAACGGAGTAACCCAAGAAAACGAATTCCAAAACATCTTTTAGTGGACATGCTAAATAACTGTTTAGACGCCGTTCCAACATCTGTTGTAACAAACGGATTTAAGAAATGTGGCATATATGATGCCAATCACTTAGAAACTGCGGGAACACCAGTAAACCCAGCATCCATTGACAGAAATTTATTTTTTCCTGAAGATATTCAAAAATACGAAGAGCATAAGCTGGCAAGGCAAGCCGACGTCGAATCTGCGACCGTCGAAGTTGAAAATGACCAAGTCGAAGTTGAAAATGACCAAGTCGAAGTTGAAAATGATCAAGTCGAAGTCGAAAATGAGCTTGAGGTAGAAGATAGGGACCAAGAACAAAGAGAGAAAAACAAAAGTTCAGTAAATGAAGAAAAAGATGAGGGAACAAGAGATGTGTTTGAAGGAGAAAAGCCTGAAGATGGTGGAGCAGTTAATGATGAAATTGGTAAAAAAAATACAACTGTTGAGACAAACGACAATAATGAGGACAAATCCCAACAAACTAATAAAATTAAAGTGGATACCTCATTTCAGAACATTTTGTTATCTTATGTAAACACGGGAAAATCCCCACAAATAAATACTCCAATTAAAAGAAGAAGAATCTGCACGGGGGCTGAAATTATAACCAAAGACGACTACCTAAAGAAGATCGAAGCTGAAAATGAAATAAAGAAGAAAAAATGGAAAAGAAAAACAAAGGCTTTAAAGAACATAAAATTACTGGAGATGTTGAAGTTCAAAACTTAGACATGACCGGCGCAAATACGTACGTAAATAAGAATTTGAATATAAAAAAAGTTACGGTGAACACAAAACCCACTAAGAAAAAACGACAACTCTCATCAAGTAGTGAAAGCGAAAATGTATCCGAAAAATTAAGCTCATCCGAATCAGATTTAGAAACCGTCGGACCAATAGCAATAGAAGATGATTACGTAATTGTAATATATAATATGATATACTTTCCAGGACGCGTTATTGAGAGGGATGAAAATCGAGTAAAAGTTAAGTGTCTTGAAAAATATGGAAAGCTTGGTAATTCGTGGAGATGGCCAAAAGTAGAAGATTCAATATGGTACGATGATTCAGAAGTTGTAAGAATTATACCGCCACCAAAGTTGATGAACAATAGGGGTATATACAACGTGCCTGTAATGCAAATTTGAAATAATTTGCAATACTTACCCAGGTTTACTTAATAAGTACTTACCACTCAAGTCATTCTCGAATTTAATTTTTAGTTTATGGGACAAATATTTTTTTTTTTTTATTTAAAAAAATACTTATACTTATCTACCTACTTGTTCACATAGTTCCTATTTAAAGTTCCTAGTAAAGTTTAATAAATACTTGATTTTGTTATGTGTTTTTGTATTCATTTGTTAAAAAAATTAAATAAAATTTGTAACTTTACGGACAGTTCCTTTTACAAAACGATGCTCTGTCCAAACCAGTAAGAATAAAATAACCAAACTTGAAGAAGAAAAAAAAATGAAACCCCACAGTATGTCCCAGTTACTCGCAGAAACTTTCTTAACGTTATAAAGGAGAATATTTTCCGGGTGTCCCAGTCACCCCAATTACCTGGGTAACTGGGACCACCGGAAGTGTTTAAAAAAAAAATATATTTTCAAAAATAATAAAATTCAATCAACTTTTTTTAAAGCAAATGTAAGGCATACAAACAAACTTATCTTAGTCCAAAAATGGCTAAATTATCTTAAATATTGAAATTTTGGTAAACCTTCAAATATAAAAAGTTGTAAAACTAGGTCCCAGTTACCTGACTTTACCTTATACGAGTAAGTAAATAAACAAATAAGTAATTAAATTTGGCACGTCTTGAAGTGCTAAATTACAACTAATTATACTTAAGGAACTGAGATGATCAGAACAGTCTTTATGGATGCAAACTATGTGATAGCGCCTTTCAATTATTTTTTAGACGGAATGACACTCTACAGACCGTTTAAATTGTTCTCTCCTTTCTGTTTCTTTTCTTTTTAGTTTTCACTTATTTTCAGAATCAGGAGGACCTAGCCCCTTTCTCGCTACAATTATGTGCATGTACCACTTGTCGAGAAACCTCGTATTTTATTACCCTTTTTTACTTATTTTTGTACCTTGTGTGCTTTCGCATCCTAAAGTTGCTAGTTTGAGGGTCCTTGAAATTTTTACAATCTGCGAAAACCGATGGTGGCTTTCGTTGACTGAAGACTACTTCTAATGTAAGAGGAACGTTATTACAGACATACTTTTTCTCCCCCATACTTGTATATTAGCCCGTTTTAAATGGCGCGTCTAAAAGAAAAATACTTATTAAGTCAAAAATACATTCAATAAAAGAAAATTACTTTTTTTCCATTTTAACGTATGCAACTCAGAACTTCATGAACGACCTATTCTTTCAGTTTGTGACCTTTTTAATTAAAAAGATGGAGATTAGAGTTTCAAAGACATTCTTTTATAATGCAGCGTATTCACGGAAAGTGGTCATGTTTACTAAGTAGTAGAAGTCGTTTTGAATAAAAAACTCTATTATTCGCGTTATGTAACTGAATTTAATAAATTTGTATTTTTGATGTATGGAATATCGCTACAAATTTCAAAAAGCATCTGCCAAATTTTAACGTCAGACTTTTTAACCAAAAATACAGGGTGTCCCACGAGGAGCCGCTTCGATCTATATATGGAAAACTATACATAAAAAACTTTTGAAAACTTCACAGTACACTAATGTTGCTGGAGGCAACCCGACTAAAATATTTTCAATAGGTTGACCGTTATATGGCAATTTGGCTGCGGATATTAAGCTTAACTATTCCCGGTTGGCTATGCGTTTAATTACTCCTAGTTGGTTATGAACAGCGTTGAAAACAGTCAAATGACCAAGAAATGTATAGGGCTATCACCTACACTTTAATAGTATATTATTAACCAAGGTTTAGACAGCCATCATTATTGCCCGAGCGGCAAGTTTAAATCACGAGGAGCGGAGCGACGAGGGATTTAAGACGCGAGGGCTATAAGCTGTCTAAACCGTGGTTAATATAATATTTTTTCCACTACTATAAACTTTTATAAGACATTTATCTTTATAGTATTAATAATTATAAAAAATTATAGGTAATTATGTGTACACCTCCAGAATTAAGGATGGAAGCAGAAAAAATGTTGATTGTATCTATCGATATTTTACAATATCAGGCGTCTCTAATAATCTAATATGTATTGATAATTATCTGGTTGACTAACCACAAGAAATGATGTTAATGAATTCATGTTGTAGAATCAAAAAATCAAGTTACCTGCGTTTAAATAGATTCTTGAAGATGTCAATAATGGATTTCAATGCCTTATTATTGACCATGGTCAATAATAACTTATAAGGTAGAGAAAAACGATTTCTAACGTTAATAATCGGTCAATCATGGCGTTGTTATAGGTTAGTAGTGGAAAAAAATTATTAATATTCATGCCGGGGCACTTAAATTATACAAACGAAGATTATTTAAACTTATTTATTATTTACGGAGAATGTGATAAAGTTACACATGTGACACATTTTCCATTCGATATCCGCAGAAACAGAAGCCATCACAATGGGATATTAAACAAATTATAGAAAATCTCAAGAACTTTGTGGGAGTGTTTAAACAATACGATTCAAAATGAAATTAAGAAAACTATAAAACATCTACATTTTCAAATGGAAATCCCTATTAATTATTTTTTCAGTAAATGTTTAAACTGACGTCCTTCAACTTTCAGACATTTTTCGCATTTAAGCAACACTTGTTCATGGGCCGCTTTTCTTATTGAAATGGGACTTAAATTTGCAAATTCATTCCTCACTCGCTGCATGCAATCTTCCATAGTTGTTATAGGAGTATTATTATTATCGATCTTTAAGTGTACCCCAAATAAAAAAATCGAGCACTATAAGATCTGGGGAGCGGGGCAGCCAAAGGAAAGGACCATTGCTGGCGATCCACCGATCATTAAAAGCATTTCGTAAAGATTTTCGATGAGGTAGCTACCATGTGGAGGTACGCCATCATGCTGGTAAAACAGGTTTCTATGAACAGGGAGCGGCAAATTGTCTAAATAGTCGGTTTCAAAATTTTATAAGATGTTGAAATAGCCTTCAACTATAAGTTAATAAGCACATATTATATGTAGAATGCTTAAAAAACGTCTAACTTACCATTTAAATTTTATTGATAAAATGCCACAACGCCATCATTTATTACTGCACAATAAACATTAAATTGGCAGCATTCTTGAAAATTTTGCTCTCTAAACACATGTAAATTTTAATTACGCGAATAATGAGTATTATGTGGATTAGAGGCACCATTTTTAGCTTCGTCTGTCTAAGAAAACATTGTTTCCTTGTACCCAAGTTGTGATAAATTCACAGAATGCCACTGGTCTTGGAAATTAAGTTTCTTTCAGATATTGGACTAGGGGAAATGCGTATGGATGAAATGTATGCTTGCATAATATGCTTTGAATTGTTGATTTGGATAATCCTGATTTTAACGCAGCTTATCTTACAGCCATGGTTGGATATGCGACTAAATATCCAAAAATAGCAATTTTAATATTCTCATCGTTAACTGGAGGTTTATTTCTTTGCACAATTGCCTTAACGGATCCAAAATTCTTAAAATTTTCTATAATTTGTTTAACAGCGCATTGTTATGGCTTCTATGTTTGCGGCTATTGAATGGCAAATGTGTCACATGTTCTTGATATAACTTTATCACATTCTCCGTAAATAATAAATAAGTTTAAATAATCTTCGTTTGTATAATTTAAGCGCCCGGCATGATTATTAATAATTTTCAAATGGTAAGTCACAGCTTTATACATTTCTTGAACATTTGACTGTTTTCAACGCCGTCATAGCCAACTAGAAGTAATTAAACTCATAGATAACTGGGAATAATTAAACTTAATATCCGTAGCAAAATTGCCATATAAAAATATTAAATTGTCAATATTTAGAAAACTACAAATTTTCCTTCAGGACAAACTTATACAAACTTACCCTTACCCTTATTTTTAATGCTAAATAGGAAAAATTTATAAAATTTAGGGGTTTCCATTTGAAAATGTAGATTTCTTGCAGTTTTCTTAATTTTATTTTTAATCTTATTGTTTGAACACCTTGTGTCAATAGTTATCAAAGTATTATAAAAAGACTATTAAAGCAGGACCTTTTTAACAAGGAATCCAACCCAAATTAAATAATAAAGACTTCCTTATAGGAAAAATGATAATTATTTTCTGCAAACGTCATTTTTTGACATAAAACCTTAATTATGTCAAAAACGCTTAGACTTGGGTATAGGACATGATAAACAAAATCTGCTCAAAATCTTACGTAGAATTCAAAAATGTAATAATATACAGGGTGTTCCATTTAAAATAAACAATATGACACCTACTTCCGGAATAACCGGAAGTGTCAATCTATTGAAAATATTTTAGACGGGTTGACCCCAGCAAAATTAGCATACTGTCAAATTTTCAAAAATGTTCTATGTCCTATAGTTTTCCATGTATAGATCGAAGCGGCTCCCGGTGGGACACCCTGTAAATTCCTGCAAGACACTACGGCTGTAATTAATTGTTTTAGAGTTTTAATGGCCGTTCTCACCGCCTATCTTAGGCTTTACTTAATCTAAGGCTAACCTTATTTTGCAGATTTATGTTGCACCGGTTAGCTTTAGAAAAGTAAGTGGTACTTTACCAAAGTCAATTTAAGTTAAGCCCAAGAATTTAGCGGCTTAGGATAGAAACGTAACCTTAATATTTGGTCAAATCCAATGACATGGTGTGTGAAAATTATATTTACAAATAAATGTTAACTTCCAATATAATTAAAGAAAGATTTACTTGAAGTGATTATTGATGTTGATCAATAGACGAAATAATATACAATGAGCTCAAAAAGGTTGGAATAAATTCGTTTAAAATTTAGGTGATTATTTTCTGGAAAAACGCTTGGACATGTCGATTATTATTTTTAATTGCGAATTTCTTGACATAAGAAATGTGTATACAGGTTGTCTCAAGAAGAACATATACCGTCAACATTAATTTTTTTAAATAGAACACCCTGTATATTATATTATTTTTAAATTCTACTATACATTCTAAACACTTTTTGTATAACATACCATATCTCTAAAATCACCGGTTTTCGATATATTGACATTTTTTCTGGTACGAAAACTACAATTAAAAATGAACTCTTTACATCTATTTAAATTCTTCCAAAACGTTATGGATTACCTGGGGCTCTATTAATCTAACCTCATCCTCATGCCTTATTCGAGCTTTAAAATCATCAATATTGTTAGGTCTGTTAAAGTATACTTTAGATTTTAAATAGCCCCACAGAAAAAAATCTAGCGAAGTCAAATCTGGTGACCTTGCCGGCCATTCTATTGGACCCCGTCGACCAATCCCCTTGCCAGGAAATACTGTATCCAAGTACTCACGCACCGGGCGTGTGTAATGGGCTGGTGCTCCGTCTTGCTGGTACCATAAGTTATTGTTGGGAATGTCTGGCTCATCTGGATTTGGATAGAGTACAGCAAGTGCCGGTATTAACTTAAATTCTAAGAATTCTAGATACAGTTCGCCATTTAACGTACCATTAAAAAAGAAAGGACCTAAAATCCGGTTATCAACAATTCCAGCCCAAACATTCACTTTTTGCGGGTATTGTGTGTAGGACTCCATGATCCAGTGCGGATTTTCCTTAGCTCAATATCGACAGTTTTGGCGATTCACATGCCTATTTAGAGTAAACGTTGCTTCATCAGAGAACACAATTATTTTTAGAATGTGAGGATCTTTAATGTATCTGTTCATCATTATTTCGCAAAACCCTGTTCTTCTATCCAGGTCATCTTCATTAAGTACATGAACCTACTGTACCCTATAGGGATGCCATTTATTTGTGTTTAATAATTCAATACGGTTGCTTGTCAAATATTATTTTCCGTGGCAATACCGCGAGTAACACTATGGTGGTTTTCTTGGACAGTTAAGAGGACATTTAACTGCACATCTTCTGAAATCCTAGGTCGACCTTGAATATAATTGTCTCTAACATGCCCCAAATCCCTTTATTTTTTTACAATTTTACTAACAACAGATTGAGATATTGGTGCTCGGCTTGGGTACTTATTGTTAAATAACTCACACACTTCTGTTTGGGTTCGCATCCTCTCTCCATAGCCAAGCATCATTAGTACCTCTATCCTATCTTGTTCACTTAACCGCGCCATTTTTACAGAATTACTTGAAGTTAGATAGATCTACACAATTTGAAGAATTTTTGACAAGAAGTAAATGTCTGTGTCAAAAGAAATTAATTCAGGTAACAGGTTACAATAATAATAAAGAAATGCGCAATTAAAACTAAAAATCCACGGATCTCAGCATTTTTTCAGAAAAATATTAAAATGTCAATAAATCGAATACCGTTGATTTTGGAGATATGGTATGTTATACAAAAAGTGCTTAGAATGTATCGTAGAATTTAAAAATGATATAATATACAGGGTGTTCTATTTAAAAAAATTAATGTTGACGGTTAATGTTCTTCTTGAGACAACCTGTATACACATTTCTTATGTCAAAAAATTCGCAATTAAAAATAATAATCGACATGTCCAAGCGTTTTTCCAGAAAATAATCACCTGAATTTTAAACGAATTTATTCCAACCTTTTTGAGCTCACTGTATATATTGCAATTTTTGAGAATGGATGTTATTTGAAAAAAAAAATGGAAAATAGAAAAAATGGTATAAAGTACCGGGTGGCCAAATAAGAATGGACATCGGTCATATCTCAGGAATCGTTTATCACAGAGTTTTCAAATAAAAAAATTGGTTATAAAATCGACTAAAAGAAATAGCTGGAAATTATTTTCAAGTTTCTAAATTGACTGCTAGAGGGCGCTCAACCAATGACAAGGAAGATAATCGAATTTTTCTCGATAATATGCCAAATAAAGTTAAGCCAAAAATTAAGTGTTTTATTCTTTGGAGTATTTGGAATAACTTTGCTTTCATACATTTTGCTCCAACTCGCAAAATGGATTAATGGGTGGAGGGGGAATCTCTATTGACAGAAATACCCATAACTCCGGTGTGCCTTAAATAAATTTAACAAACCTCGTTTCGTTTAAAAGACCATTTAAAATTTTATATTAGTATTTTCTGTTATATCAGTCGCAACTAGAGGGCGCTATTTGCACAATCGACACATTTTCTAGTCTTTTTCAAAAATTTTAAAAGTTTCCTTATATAAATAATAATTAATGTAAAAAATAGATTAGAAACTGATAAATTTGATGAAAACCGCATGTCAGTACCTTAGTTTGAACCAGAGATACAAGATAGTATTGGGAAATCGGCCGCAGGTAACTGATACTTTACAAAATACGTATCGTAGACTTTAAAAACACAAACATATGATTTAAAACGATTATTATAATTATTATCCATAACAAAATTGACAGCTAGGAAAAATTTTGCCACAAAAATTACTTACATCAGGCAACATATTACCCGTGTAATCCCTGATTAGCACCAATATGATAGGGATGCAGCCTAGTAGTAAAATTAAATAATGTCTTACATTTTGCAAAGTAGGCTTTGAAATAAAAACATCAGAAGCTGTCACTGAGAAAAACATTTGAAACCATTTGTTAATCAAATTAGTTGTGTAAAAAGTTTACACCTATTTGACACATTCATCGAGTTTTTAAGCTTTTTTGTGCCCAAACATGTTAATTCTAAATGCTGAAGCATTTGATACGCTAGCAGTATATTTTGGATGCTTCCAAAATGCAATAATTGCTGTCAGAGCCTAGATAATAAAGTATCCTGAAAGAAGACATTTTAGTAAATATTGCTTTTGTTAGACTGGCCACCAGATTGCGAGAAACGGGAAGTATCCAATGCCCGATATATAGAAGGCTTAGCCGAGGTCGAACATGATGATTTATTCGTGTCCCATTTTTACGATAACATGACTTTATTTTCGTATTTTATGATAGGATACATCCCTACCATTTGGTACTTCATCAAGAACTAAATAATGAAAATTTCAATAGAAGGCTGGATTTTTGTTACTGGATGTTAAATATGATTGAAGATGACGCAGACCTTTTAAATATAATTCTACGATACGTATTTTCTAAGGTATCAGTTACCTGTGGCCGCTTTCACAATACTTTATCTTGTATCTCTGGTTTAAACTAAGGTACTGACATGCGCTTTTACCAAATTTATCAGTTTTTAATCTTGATAGGAAAAATACAAAATGTATAAATCTTCACTTATATTATTTATTCCACATGAACTAACCTGACGAAGACACTGTGTGTCGAAACAATTGTTATAGTGTGGAATAAATAATATAAGTGAAGATTTATACATTTTGTATTTTTCCTATCAAGTTTCTATAATGGATCTTCATCAAGTAACGGCTACATCCATTGAATAGTTTTTAATCTGTTTTGTATATCATATATTATTTATATAAGGTTACATTTAAAATTTTTGAAAAAACTGGGAAATGCGTCGATTGTGCAAATAGCGCCCTCTAGTTGCGACTGATATAACAGAAAATAGTAATATAAAATTTGAAATGGAACCATAGGATAAGCTCTTTCAAACGAAACAAAGTTTGTTAAATTTGGTTAAGGCACACCGGAGTTATGGGTATTTCTGTCATAAGAGATTCCCCCTCCTCCCCTTAGTCTACTTTGCGAGTTGGAGCAGAATGAATGGAAGCAGCAAGTTATTCCAAATACTCCAAAGAATAAAACATTTAAATTTTAACATAACTTTATTGGGCATATTATCGATAAAAATCCGATTATCTTCCTTGACATTGGGTGAGCGCCCTCTAGCGGTCAATTTAGAAACTTGAAAATAATTTCCAGCAATTTCTTTTGGTCGATTTGATAACAATTTTTTTTTATTTGAAACCTCTGTGATAAACGATTCCTGAGATATGGCCGGCGTCCATTCTTATTTGGCAACCCGGTACATGTTTAATAAAGCAATTAGCTCACTTGTCCCATTGGACAACTTCCCGGAAGCAGCTTGCGGGAGCCAATATACAACTTGTACTTTCTGTAGTACATCTATTACAGAACGGTGGTTCTTTGCTGGTGCGTCATTACTTCCATGTGGCTAAATTAATAGAAATCTAATCAAAATTACGAGGTTCAAAAAGTCAAGACAAATTCTAAATTCATAAACGTCAAAATTTTCATAGTTAGCGTTCGGACTTAATAATAATAACAAATATCCATAGGTACTTACGCCAACATGAAAGTACCATAAAAAAGGGCTCTGAAAAGAACAGGTAATAGGATTAAATTGAACTTGATGGCACAAAAACGATTAAAAACAAATTAAAGTTGACAGATCAACACGATGACTTGAAATCAATGGACAGCTCTCTAAATATCTTTTGTCTCTGTCAAGCACATTACTTTTAGTTCGAGACGTATTGCGTAACCCCGGAGACGCTCTGTTATGTTGAGGAAATTGTTCATACCTTCAGTGGAGTCAAAGTAATGTAATGAAACAATGCAGTCTTCCTCCACAGTTTAATGATTGTAAAAATAAATAAATAGTTCCCTACATATTTCGAATGCTTAAGCGTTCATCCTCAGGGGATACTTAAGAGGATAGTACAAAGTTAGGAACGACCAATAAATATAAAATAAAAGTTTAGGAGGGACTTACATCGAGTTGAGCGAAACTGGTAATGTAACTTAACAGGATGAGGAATGTAAAGTTGGAGACCTAATGTACTAACTAGTCATATTAAGTTTTAATTATAAATGTGAAATTTTAATTAGTGAAGGAACATTATGGATAACAGATAATAAATTGAGTTATAGCATTATTGGAGGAAAAAGGTTTTTTTTTATTTATAAAAATTTTAAAGATTAAAAAATATTAATTTTATTGTTGAAATTGTTTTTTATATTAGTGTTGTTAACTAACATGTAGAAATGGAGATATGCCCCATATTTTTGAAAAAAAATAAAGTGTTTTCATTTTCAGGAAAAGTTTTTTAAAAAAAGGGTAGGTGGTTATAAAAAAATTAAATATAACCTTGCTAACCACAATCGTGTTAACTACTGCAACGTGATTGTTGAAGTAAGGTTAATTTAAAGAGAATAATATTGTTGAAATCAAATGGGAAGATTTAAGGAACTCGATTTTAGGTTTATAAAATCCTTACAGAATTAATTGATCTTTACAGACATCTGTCAACGAATGACCAAATTACATGGTGTTGTTAAAAGGGGGGTTATAAATGTTTATCGGAGGAAGATAAAAAGCTCCACTAAAGAATATACTTGAAAGGGATGATGACGACACTACACTAGATGACACAATAAATGTAGGAATTTTAAATTTTAAGAACATTTTTACAAAATTATTGAAAAATAATAAAAACGTTTTCAAACTTCGAACAGTGGTTAAATACAATGGAAATATCTAGGGGAGCTAGAAAGTATTGAGAAGAGTATGGGAGAGGTAAGTCTCGTGCAAAAGAGACTGAATTATAATTATAATTTATCCAGACTCAAGTCATTGAAAAAATGTGTGCTGCTATGGATGATTTGGTCGTTAACACAATCTATATTTGGATTTTTAATCATTTTATTTATTTCCATTATTTTAAGGAGGTCTAATTTATTGATTTTGTTGCAAAAATATAAGAGTTTAGTGTTTGTATCTGGGTTAAAATTATGTTTATTGTTAGATACATGTCTAGAAAAATTGAACTTCATTTTAAAATGTTCATTGGTGCGGATTTTGAATTTTCTCCCTGTTTGTCCAACATAGGAGGTAGAGCAACCCTCAATCGAACAACTAACCTTATACACACCAGACCTATCTGAGGGGGGGGGATATGGTTCTGGGAATTACAAATACGTGCGTGAGTGTATAGTTTTAAAACTGATATTGAAATCAAAGGATTGAAAAATGTTTGTTAATTATTTATATGAGATAGGGCCCCAGATGTTTATATAATTATTTACTTTTAAGGCTGTAATATGGATGGGGAGTTGCAAATACAATACAATCTATTGATCGTTGATCCATGACGCACCGGCAAAAATCCACCGTTCCGACTGTAGGTAATCCTCCAGCTGTCTTATATAAATCTTTTTTTTTTCCTCTGCTACTTATTTTCGAACGTTTTTCTTGAATCATTGTCATATAACTTTCTTAAGAAGGGAGGTCTTCTGGACTTTTGAAACTAAAAATATGTGTAGCTTTTCCAACGTTTTTCTATTTCTCTCCATGTATGGATGTTTTTAAACTGTATTACTATATTTGCAAGTACATTTTTTTCTACTTGAGGAAAGCTTGGTGCACGAATTTCTAAGTTTTTTATTTTACAAAATATTCAGAGAATTTGAGTTCATTAAAATATCTGTTTTTAAAAACTTTTACCTTCTAGAACAAGTAGGTTTCTGAACACAAAAAGAAAATGAAATCCTAAAATCAAATAATGTGTAAGCTGTGAAATGTTTTAATAATGATATTATAAGAAAAATATAACTAACAATAATAAGGGATTTAAACATGAAAGATGGCAGTATTTTTAAAATATCGAAAGTCCTGACCAAGAGCACTAAACTAACCCTGGAAAATGAAATAATCTCGGATTGGAAAAAAAAAGTTGGACGGTGCAAATATACCACGGGATTGACCACCCGATCTAAAATGTGGCAAATATCACGATGGAGGTGGTTGCTGGCATCTTAAATAATTTAAACATCAGAAAGGCCCCGAGTTTAGATGGCATAAGAAATGCAGCATTAGGCAATCTGTGCCTCAAGGGTCTCCTCTCGCTCCGATGCTATATAACGTATATATTCATGATATCTCGAACGACAGACAAAACGAGGTGTATATATTCGCCGACGATACTGCAATCACTTCGGTGTCAAAACAACCGTGGCTGGTAGTGACAAGACTGCAGAGGCAGATCAGAGCTATAGAAAAATGGCTTTCGGACTGGAAGATTCGCTTGAATCCTTCAAGACGAAAGCCATTTTCTTCTCGAAGAGCAGAGTGAGAAGACCTGAGACCAGGTTATCGATAAATGGCATTCCGGTAAATTGGGTACAGGAAGTCAAGTACTTAGGACTGGTTTTCGACGCAAAGTTAAACTGGAGGAAATAGCCCGAACTTAGAAGAAACAAGGCTGCCAAACAGCTAATTTCAATTTACTGCTTGGTTCACAAGAAAAGTAAGATTGGCTTTAAAACCAAAGTTAACTTGTACAAAGTCTTGGTCAGGCCGATCCTGACCTCGCTACAAATCCATTAATTAGACGAACTCACGTACCATCCCCGCCAGGCTCCACCTACAAGTTTCCGAAGAATTGGCTGCCCCCAGCTATTGTAGAGAGGTACTAATGCTGGTAGCCTCGACAAGCCTAGCTCTCGAGAATTACACCTGACACAGTAAGCAACTTAGGGCTCTGCCCAAACCAAATAATGATACGAAGGTTGGCTGACACAAGCATCAAACAGTAAAAGAATTAAAGGCAGTGCCTGACTTAGAAGTCAAAGACGATCCGGAAGATAACTAACAATATCACTAGATTGGCGTTATTGCCAAACTTACGAACATCCTAAATTAGTTTCAGGGAAGAGAAGTTTGTTCAACGCATTTTTGATTTAAGATGAACTTTTAGTTACAAACTTATATTAATAGTATTTACTATAAATTGTTGACCAAATATCTGAAAATTTGAGCGTGGTCTGAAAACAAATTTAGCCTGCGCCACTCGAATTAACGGTTTTAGGCTAAATACGCCCCTGATCCTAACTACGTTTCAAATTTAAGCTAGGCGATGAGAACGGTCATAAGAGAACTAACCTAACAAAAACCTTATCAACATCACTAGAATAAAGAATAAAGTTGCATTGCAGATATTCGCATCTCGAAGAACATTCGTGAATCAAGACGAACGAGTAATAATATGCTCCGGGTAAATCTCTATCTAGTGATTCCCAATCTGGGGATAATTGCCACCTAAGGGATAAAATGGGATTTTCTGAGAGTTAATGACAAGAATATTTTATTATCTTCGCGAAGACAACACACTGGGAATAGATGATAAGTGTGAAAGTGGATTTTCGATAATGGGGACAATGAAAACAAAAGAGCAAGGAACCGACTGAACTTGGAACACGACTTACGATGTGCATTGTCCAAAACTGCACCGAATATTAAACAAATTGTTAGAACTAAGCAATATCAACCGTCTCCCTGACTTACATTACTTCTTGATTTAATAAAAACACATGTTTTCTCTGTTTAAATGATTAAAACTAATTAAAAATATTATGGGTTTGTCGTATTTGAAAGGAAAAAAATGTAACAACTTGACTTTTTTGGGGGTATTTGCTAATATGTAACCCGCTTTACGGGTAATTGTCTCAAAAAGGTTTAGAATCACTGCTCTATCATTCAACATCCTTAAGCACTCTATAAAGCCCAAATTTAACATACGCTACCCACATTTTGAGCTCTTCTCTTAAGCATACTTGGATACTGGATGCCATTCAAGAAAGAGCAGTTCACTTGATTGGCAACCATGACTTCACAAACAACCTTCAAAGGTTAGAACGTCAAAGACTAAGCGTCTTTTACATATATTTTCAAGGCGAATTTTCATCTAATATAGCCCGCTTGATTCCATCCAGAGCTTAGTGTTCCTCGATTGATACTCTACAGAAATTCCTTTAACTAGAAAACGTCATTACTCTGGAATGACCTTACTGACATCGTAGTCCCTAAGGAGTATAATCTCCAAAGATTCGGGACCAACGTAAATTGCTTCCTCTGTACACGCATCGCTCGCAGAACGCCATAAAGGAATATTTCTACAGTACTGTGCCTGATCATAAAAAAAATGCACTGTTCAAAAAACCCACCATTAACTGCCTATAAGCTAGATTAGTTAGTAAAAGCCAGATGTTGCCGATATCTGCAGTTAAAACTTAAAAGCGATCGCTAAAGGGATCGGTAAAATACCCTTATTATCCCGCCGATTTTAATTTAAACATTGAAATTGAGATTGGACTGGATAAAGGCAATAAATTCCGTAACTGGACGTATGATTCAAAGGCAAGGCCAATTCAAACGCATAATTCTCGAACGTATCGGACCAATCTTCAGATAAAACGTCACATGGACAGGTTAAAGTTGGTGAGGAATTTATGATTTCGGTTCTCGTTTGGTTTTTGCTCTCGGATTTCCGTCGTATTACTTAAGTACCCTGATTTATGTAATAAAATGTGTTTGTAGATATAAGTAATGGTTTAAAATGGCTTACCGAGTTCGTATGAGTCGCGTTAAAATAGCGCGATAAGTCGGTGATATGACTTGCAATTAAGGGCCCTTATATATGTACATTTGTACATGATAGAAATGAATTTTTGAGTCCCTGCAGACTAGGTATATACCTTGTCAGATTTAAAAAATGAGTATAGTAAGTAGTCACTTTGAGGAGAAGCTTTGTCACTCCTGGGAAGGGGTGATTTAACAAACAAATTTTTAGGTAAGTTCAAACTAAACTAACATAAACTAATCTGAACTGACCTATAAAAGATATTGCAATTTTATCCGATTTATTGAAGAAGCTCCCTTGCAAGCAGATAAAAACTTACGAGAGGGTGCATTGTTGCTTCAATTAAAATACATTTGATTTTGTTGGCCTAATAATATTAGCAAAACATTAATTTAAAAAATATTTCTAGTTCCAGTATTTTTACGTACTTTCAATTAGTAATATGAATTTTATAGTTCTAACATTAGTTTCGCATTAACATCTGTTACAGCCAAAGTGCTGTAATCAGATTCTTTACAGCGCACTATCTGTAATTAATTTTATTAATAATATTTTATTTACACGTCCCTGTTCTTCAGAGAGATGATTTATTAATATTGGCGAAATTACAAAACCTAAGGTTGTAATATTTTCTAAATCCGCGGTGCTATATTATCACCATAATTCTTAGGTGCCAATATTCATGTTAAGATAACCTAAAATATACTGAGACAAAACAAGGCAACTTGTCCACCCTTACTCTGGCAACCCTACGCCCTAGAGAATCTACTTTAGACAAAAGTCCCTAAAAATGACCTATGTTGTGTTGCCTGAAAACTCACCCCTTGGCTAGCTCAACTCAGGGTAAGTTCACTATTTTACTTCTAGCTTGAAAGGTTTAACACTCTTATATAAGTAAGTCAAAGCCAAATCCTAAAGGCGCCACCTTAGTTTTATTTTACTTAAAATTCTTTAAATGTTCTAGGGTTTATCCTCAGAGAAAAACAAACTAGGAAAAAAAAATTATGGCACAGTTTAAAATAGCTTTTTATAAGCTATCATCACTTAAGTCCCTTAAAGTAACTATATTTGTAATAAAAGCCAAATTTTAGCAGAGGCCAATGCAAATGTTTACTCTTAAGTCGTGTTAGGCCCCTGGCTAGTTGGATTTATAAATGCAAGCTCCTCTTACTTTGGCGGGCAATAGATATTTAAAGTTAAAATATACGTAATTAAAATGTATCTACAAAGTAGTAGTATTAGGTTTGACCTAAAAATTCGGAGGTTTAGATTACAAAGTTGAGCAAAAAATAATGAGTTAAAGTCAGACCCTGTTTGACAGGGCCTTGCATTAGACGGCAACTGTCTGATCTACACCTTAAAAACGACTGTGCAGTCTGGTCTGGCAGCCACATAGACCGACATCCAGGATATGGTGAGATATAACTCAAAATACACCAGACTTGGAATTTCCGCAAGATCTGTGCAAGAACCTCCCAAAACTAGATAAATTTATCATAAAATCATCGTTATAATACAAAATATTACGAGTACCTGTGGTTACTCGATAAGTATACTAGTCACTCGGGCGTAGATAAGGTAAAATATTAAAGTTACAAGCGTTAAAGTTTAAAGAAACAAATAGCCTTTAGCCGAGAAACAAAAATATTAACTTTATAATAATAAATTGTAGCTATATTTACAACGAAATAAGCTGTAACAGACCACCACAACACATTAAACTACTAGAGACTCTTGTGACGAATTAACGCTATGTCGACATACGCTATACGTTTACAATGCACAAGTTCTGTATATAACATGGGCGCAAAACTTTATCAAAACCCTGTATATAGAACAATACGAAAATGCAAAATATTAAGATTATAAGCTGACTAAATTTTTAAAGAGAAATGATCACAGCGTATCTGATTTAATAATTTGTAGTGAGGTTCGTTACGCTGATTGTACCACAGCACTCAGGTGTTCACAAAAAAGGCTTATCTCGATAATAACATACACGTCATGAGAAATAGTACAGCAAAGGTTGATTTCACGCTTTCCTGTCACCTACTAGGTACTCTCAAGGTTCCATACTACCCAAGGAAAATGTTACTTAGCTGAAATTTTATGTGCTACCCATAGTTCATGAATATTCGATCTTCAGTAAAATACACACACATGGTCTCTTAAACAGTCAACGTGGATACTGCTACACTGCTAGTCTCCAAAAATTCAAATAGTACATGGCAACTGGCACGTCCCGCATCCAGGCAACTTCAATAAAAGAAAACTAGTACTCCAGTTTGAAGTCGAACTTTTAGCCCCTACCAAAAAAACCGAGGGTTCCATTCTACAAAATGGCGTCTAAGACCGCTTGTTGAAGTCGATTTATAAGCGTTTTAAATTGGCATTCCTCCCAAAGAATAGACAAACTACAATGTCATATGCTTTTTAATGCATTTGTGAAAGTTTTATCGGGATCACTTGGCCTTCCCTGCCCACGAAAACTAAAATTCGAGGGATATTTTCAAAACGTGCTTTCACTTCAAGCATCTACTGTCGAAAGGGCCGGATATTGTTCCTTCTCCAACATGGTTACCAAAAATCGTCGACGAATAAGCCATACTAATCCAAAAAAAAACTATAACCCCTTTAACACCATCAGAAAACCAATGCAGCCTAAGTCAACCAACGCAATCAATTAATCAGTCGTGGCCGTGAAAATCCACAAAACTTGCAATGTTATCCAATGACACTTGACCTGTCTTAACAAATTATCGATTTTCTTAAACAGCTGATTCACAACAGCCAAAACATTTGACCTACATCTTATGTACAAGGTTAAAAGTTATGTCTATTAATACCTTGAAAAGTTGACTAAATACTAATCAATTAAAACAAGGATTTGAAATAAGACCTATCTACAAGTAGTATGAAACAAAAGAACAGAAATCAATCCACTTGGCTATGTCTTACAAGATACAAAACATTCCTGGAATATAAACATTATCACCAAAGGTTCAAACTGATTTAAGTGAAACTATTAGCTATTAACAGGTAATTAAATTAGTAATTAATGTTTAAGGTGAGATTCTATATCGGTACTTTAAAAATTTAAAACCAAAAACTTAGCATAGATCACCAAACTATGAAAATGCAATTTTCGAACCGTTACAAAGTGTATTATAAACAATAAAAATACACTTTTTACACTACAACGGTATATGTGATGGAGCTACCTATTTAAATTCATGCTTAATCCATGATCTTGTTTGCTTCCTGTTTCATAGAATTCTCAAAGTAGCCTTCTGCGGTAGAAGAAGGTTTCCAGGCCCCATGACACTTTAAACATCTGCATATCTGCACCGCCATCAACCAGCATAGAAGTAAAATTTTGTACAATATTGTGGTTGTATATAATTATTACAAATATAAACTTTATTTTTAGTATACTGTATATGTTATTATTAATAACACAATATAATTACTTCAAAAATCCTTTATTGTACAGTTTAATATACAGGGTGTGTCAACAAGGTGTTCGCCTTCGATAACTGCAAGAGATATAAGAAAAAGTTTTATATAAGAGTTATAGGGTTTGCAATGGAGCATAACGTAAAAATATTTTGCGTTATACAGGATGGCTTAAAATATTGGTACTACATAATTTTTTTTTTTAATGAAACACTCTATACAGGGGGTTTCAATAAAATATATGTGACATATAAATTCTGTAAACGCCAGTTTTTAGCCTCTATGATTGGCTTCACAACTGTGTAAAAAATGTGTTTAAATAATACAAGATGTAGGTGGCGCCATGGTGCAAAGGATTTTTTCGATGACAGGAACTTTTAAATGTTGTGATTCTTAAAGATAATTAATTTTTGATCAAATTATGTCTCATAAAAGTTTTTGATAAATTCAACATGAACGGAGATATTTGGGGTTAAGTTTTTTACTAAAATAATTTTAACGAGTATTTTAATTATAAATATCTTTAATATCCTTTAGCAGATTTTAATTTAATTTTGGTAATGATAATTTTAGTGATAAAACGTTCGTATAGCGCTGAATTATTACGTCCAGTGACGTCTCAGGGGACGCCTTAACAAATAATATTGGCAAAAAATAAGACGCCACTGAGTTTTTGGTAATTTTTATATTTTTTTCGGATTAAGCAACTAAAAATATCCTTTTATTGTCTGTTAAATTGTTTTCATATTTTGCTTCGTTTTCGAGAAATAAAAAAGGAAAATTTCTGTAAAACAAAAATCATTAAATAATTAACTATATTAACACTCAGTGTCAGTGTCAGAATTTGCAATTTCTACATTTTTAAAATAAAAATGGTTCACCATACAAATCAAGACAAATTGAACATGGTTTTAGTTTATGGAGAATGCCATCAAAATGCTTCAGAAGCTGTGCGCTGCTATCGAGCTCTCCAGATAGACCAACGCCCGATCGCAAATCTTTTGTAGCTTTGTGTACCAACTTAGCTACATATGGTAGCTTTAAAAAGGGAAAGGTTCCAAGAAGGAAGAGGGTTAGGAATGACGAAAATGTAGCTATAGTCCTACAAACAGTAGAAAATAGCCCACAAACGTCATTACAGAATTTAAAAGATGAAACTAATATTACAGTAAGTTCGTGTCGCAGAATTCTAGAAGGAAATGGGTTTTTTCCATACAAGATTCATTTAGTGCACCATCTACAACCAGAAGATTACTAGCGCAGATTAAACTTTTTGGCACATTTTCATATTCTTTTTGAAGAAAATCCAAATTCATTAAACCAAATTATATGGAGTGACGAATCCCGGTTTCACAATAATGGAGTAATTAACAGACATAATTGTCGCTACTGGTCCCGGGAAAATCCTAACTGGATGCGACAGACTAAATTTCAAACACGATTTGGGGTAAATGTTTGGTGTGGTATTGTAAATGGTTACATAATCGGGCCCTATTTGTACCATGAACCTTTAACTTCAGTTCGTTATTTACAATTTCTGCAAAACGATCTCTCTTTGCTGTTACAAAATGTAGGAATTGACGTAAATACTATGTGGTTTCATCAAGACGGTGCCCCAGCACACAATAGCAATATCGTTATGAATCATCTAAATGTGACGTTTCCAGGAAAAGTGGTCAGCACAAATGGGGATCTTAGATGGCCAGCAAGGTCCCCTGATCTCATCCCGATGGACTTTTATTTATGGGGCTACTTACAAAATGAAATCTACAAAGTACCAATAGAAGACATGGCTGACCTGTACAACAAAATTTATGCTACTATAGCCGCTATTAATCGAAATACACTATTGAGAGTTTGCAGAACCGAATTATTATATTGATTTGCTATGTGTGTGTATGAAAACGGCAATAATTTTGAACACCTCATTCGCCCCCATTAGTTAGTTTTTGGTATTGTTCTAATTTTCATTAATAATTTTGTATAATTTCTCATCAGTTCTTTCATAAAATTTAAAACATCTTTTAATTTTATGTTATTATCTTTAATGTTTTAACTTTGCTTTTAAACAACAAAAAATACAACGTATTGATAATTTATGGTTTTTTTTCTTAATGCATATGCAATAAAATTGTTTTTATTTTTATTTCTCAAAAACGAAGCAAGATATGAAAACAATTTAACAGACAATAAAAGGATATTTTTAGTTGCTTAATCCGAAAAAAATATAAAAATTACCAAAAACTCAGTGGAGTCTTATTTTTTGCCAATATTATTTGTTAAGGCGTCCCCTGAGACGTCACTGAACGTAATAATTTAGCACTACACGAGCGTTTTATCACTAAAATTATCATTACCAAAATTAAATTAAAATCTGCTAAAGGATATTAAAAATATTTATAATTAAAATACTCGTTAAAATTATTTTAATAAAAAACTTAACCCCAAATATCTCCGTTCATGTTGGATTTATCAAAAATTTTTATGAAGCATAATTTGATCAAAAATTAATTATCTTTAAGAACCATAACATTTAAAAGTTCCTGTCATCGAAAAAATTCTTTACACCATGGCGCCACCTACATCTTGTATTATTTAAACACATTTTTTACACAGTTGTGAAGCCAATCATAGAGGCTAAAAACTGGCGTTTAGAGAATTTACATGTCACATATAGTTTTCGAAATAATTGGCCTGGGAGTTTTTATTGAAACACCCTGTATATTGCTCGAAAGAATCTCTACAGTCATATTTACTTTTTTTGAATTTGATTTCGACGTTGTCAAGTAAATAATTATTTCCTGGTATTTTATGATTTTTATTTGACTTATTAAAAAAATCATAGTTGCCTATGGAATCAATAGAAATAAACAAAATTTTTACCATAAGTACCTTAAAGTACTTGGTACGTAACCATATCACTATTTGTTCTATATATTATACGGGGGTGTTCGTGTTGACTTGGCAAATTTCGCTAATTTAAATATGCATTATGTCAATTTTTTTAAATGAAATACCCGGTATTTTTTTAACTAATAAGGTGCATTTTTCAAGTGCCTTTATTTTTTGTTAAATATGTCATCTACCTAAATATTCTAGTTTTTGAAATATTGTATATTTTATGAAAAGCTACACGAAAATTAGTAATTTTATTATTTTAATCAAGAATGCCATGGACAAAATAATTAAAATGGGAATAAACATCAAAACTGATACATATTTTTAAAAGTCCTCTTTAGAGAATTTTAGAAACGAGGAAATGCATAGGTATTCGGTCAACGAAAGAATATCATCTGTTCTTTTAAGTATTAACATTAAATGTATTATAATTAAAACGAACATCTTACACATTTATATTATAAATAAACCAAACTAAAAAGAAATATTAGAGATAATAATTAAAGAAAAACCGTATTGTTACAAATTTTATTCAATGTGTCCTCCAAAGTTCAAATTACATGAACGAATTCTTTTCGCAAATGAGTCGTTTACATTTCTTAAGTTTTTTGCAGTGATGGTTTGGAATACCTCTCGAATTCGATTTTGCATATATTTTCTCTTGTGGTAGGAGCCGTCTTATATACTATTTCCTTTACATATCCCCATAAGAAACAATCTAGTTTGGTAAGGTCGGGAGACCTTGCTGGCCAAAATACTGGGCCTCCCATACCGATCCAACGGTCATGGAAACGTCGGTTTAAAATATGTCTCACTAGTAGACTGTAATAAGCTGGCGCTCTATCCTGCTGAAACCACATTCTTTCCCGAGTATGTTCTGGTAACCCGTTTAGTAGCACTTCTAAATTATTCTGCAAAAAGTCAAGGTACACCTGACCAGTAAGGTTTCCATGAAAGAAATGTGAACCAATGATATTATTTCCTATTATTCCAGCCCAGACATTGAGCGACCACCGATGTTGAAAATTAGTTTCTTGTGTAAAAAAGGGGTTGCTAGTATCATAATAATGGAAGTTATGTTTGTTCACCCATCCGTTTCTATGAAATGTAGCCTCATCACTAAACATAACATATTAAAAAAAAAACAGGTTGTTGTTGTATCATAGCTTCAGCCCACTGGCAAAATATTACTCTATTTTCATAATCTTGCCGCTCTAATTCTTGCAATAACTGAATATGATATGGATGAAAATGTTCACTACGAAGCATTCTTGACACTGATGATGCACTAAACGGCAGTTCATTGCCTAGCTGTCGAGTACTCTTGTTAGGATCTTCAAATACACTTAAAGCTGTCATCAATTTATTGCCATTGTTAGTCGCTGGCTTGACTGTCTTTGTGGATGTTGTTGGGCATAAATCCTCGAAGCTAAAAATTAATTTCTTTCACCTGCTCCCAAAGCATAAGTTATTTCAATAAGTTCTGCATGTGAAAAGTTCATGGTCAAAATACACCAAGATCAAAAATAGTGATAAAGGAGAAAATTTAAACAATATTTACCATATAATACCAATATAAATAAGTTTAAAGAGAAATAATAATGACAACTTATGTCAAGGTGAAGAGTTTATTTTGTCATGACCATCTTAATATATGTTTCTATTTTCCCAATGAATATTCCAATTTTAATTATTTTGCCCATGGAATTCTTGATTATAATAATAAAATTACTAATTTTCGTGTAGCTTTTCATAAAATATACAATATTTCAAAAACTAGAAGATTTAGGTAGATGATATATTTAATAAAAAATAAAGGCAGTTGAAAAATACACCTGTACAGCTAAAAAAATACTGGGTGTTCCATTTAAAAAAATTGACATAATGCATATTTAAATTAGCGAAATTTGCCAAGTCAACACGAACTCCCCGTATAATAAATAGAACAAATAATGATAATAATAATAATAATGTCTTTATTGTAATTTAAGAAAAAGAAAATTACAAAAGGCGAAGTTGAAGCAAAGCTTCCTCACTTAACCTAATATTCTATAATATAATATCTATAACCTAATATTCTATGACGTAAGCAGTAATCACTAAGATAACAATAAATTGATTAAATTTATAAGCCATGACTAACAATAAATTTACAGTTAATGTGTAAGAACACGTAATTTACCTAATTGAAGTAGGTATTATAAGTAAATATAAGTTGACTATAGCTGGCAAGGTGGAGGCCACTGAGGGACAGCACCATACATGTAGACTTTTTATTGTGTATCGAAACATATTTGTCTGATAAGAGGATGAATTGCATTTTTAAATAGATTAGTTGAAGCAGATTTTAAACAAATGGGAACTTTGTTGTAGATTAAGGAGACTTGATAACTGAATGATTTTTCGAACAGAGTGGTTTTGTGCAACGGAGGAGTGATAGTATATTTTTATGCCGAAGGTCCAAGGCATGAGAGTCATGTTGATATAAATAGTCTGGGCATTTTTTAACGATTATTTTATTAAACATTGTTAGGCTATGGAACATTCTTCTCTCTCTCATGTTAAGCCATCATATTTCTCTCATTGTAGCACTCACCCCTCTATCATACTTTCTTATTCCACCTATCATACGTACACAGCAGCTCTGAATCATCTGACCACGTCTGGCATCCCTCTGCAAGAGACATGGGCCATACAGTGCATCACAAAAAGTGAATAGAGATAAGACCAGACTATCACATAACGATTTTTTGAGATCAGGATTTAGAAGGTGCCTTTGGTAGTATGTAAGTTTTAAATTTGCAAATGTCTTTTTTATGCAGTTATTGACATGCTCGGTAAACCTCAGGTTCACGTCAAGTAGCAATCCAAGGTTTCTAGCGATGACTGAACAGGAAAAGGTTTGACCAACAAGAACAACGCGAAACATGTCTTGACATTGCTCCCTGCTCTGAGCAGGACCGAACAGTAGTAACTCACACTTTTTAGGATTTAGTTCGAGACAATGTTGCATATAGACTTTTAGCAGACGATCCAGGTCAGCTGATAGCCTGTCAATAGCCTCAAGAATGTTTTCAGGGCGAAAGGATAAGTGCAGCTGGATATCATCCGCATACATGTGTGCAGTGGCGTATCCCAAATTATCGATAAGTTGAGAGGTATATCGAGTAAAAAATAAGGGGCCCAGTATTGATCCCTGGGGAACACCACATGAGACCACTACACGACCCGAGAGTTCCGAGTTGAGTTTTACAGACTGTGTTCTTCTTGTAAGGTAACTTTGAATTACTTGACATGCACTATCATCAAAGCCAAGACACCTCAGGATAGCCAATAGGAGCTGATGGTTTAGTCTGTCAAAGGCCTTAGAGTAGTCGAGCAAAGCCAAGGCAGTAAGTTCTCCACGATCTGCCGCCTCCAGAACTTCATCAGTAACCTTAAGAAGAGCTGTGGCGCAACTATGATCTCTACGAAAGCCAGATTGGACATCTGGAAATAACATGTGAGCTTGAATATACTTACGAATCTGACCCATCAACATTCTCTCCATGACCTTCGACAGGGTAGGTAGTATGCTTATAGTTCTGAGGTCCTTTAGGTCATTGGGGACCGAAACTTTAGGTAACGGTAGTAGAAAAGAACTTCTCCAGATTTCAGGGAAAGAGGACGTCTCTATGCAGGAATTGACAATATATAAAATAAACGGGAGAATGAGCGGACAGCAACGGCATAGCATAGATAATCCAACTTCATCCGTACCCACAGCCTGAGACCTAATAGAGAACAGAGCTGCTCGTACCTTCTCAAGAGTTACGAGTCTGAACTGATAAGCGCCAGTATCTTGCTTTTAATTATATGTGTAAAAATTTAACAAGTCAGGATCAGGAATTAAAGATTGCGTATTATTACTGAAGAAGTGGTTAATATCATTCACATTGCCAAGGTGTTCGGGAATGGATTTCGCGTCTCTTGAGTAAACACCAAGTTCCCTAAGTAACTTCCAGTTATTTTTTTGTGTATTATTGTTTAGATTAAGCTCAAGATACGCTCTCTTTTCAGTTACAATCTCGTTGGTAATTCGATTGCGTAGCTGCCGATATCGTTCCCAGTTTTAGGGTGTTCTTCTTTGCTTAAACTTAGATAAAGCCCTATCACGAAGTTTTATTAAAAACCTGATATTGGCAGTAATCCATGGAGCCTTTCTCTTTGTTATGCGAGCATTTCTAATGGGAGCATGTTTGTTAAATAAATTCAGAATATATGTATTAAACATTTTGAGTTTATCATTGACATCCCGTAAATGTAACAGGCTGTAAAAAGGTACATTCTGAAGATCTCCATAGAATGCCACATAATCAAAATGTTTGAAATCCCTATAATTAATGACAGTTGGTTTCGGTTTGAAGACCTTTATCCGTAATAAGCACTTAACCCATTATCGCCCAAATTATTTTTTTTCTGAATTTTTAGCTAATTTTTAAAGGGTATGTTCATTTTGCCTTATACAAGACCAGAACATTTTTTTTTTGGATTTCGGTTTGTTTAATTTTGAGAAAAATGTTGTCCTCATTCGAGGACGCTGGGCGCTTGTGTATAAAAAAACACTAAATATTATTTTTAAGATACATAATATATATTTATATAAAATAGTATTGTAGGAACTCAAAAATTTATTTCAGTGTTACAAAATTTTAAATTTTTACTTTTTCTTGTGAAATTCATTAAAACATAAGGGTGCACAAAGTGTAACGGAACATTTTGAGCAAAAAGTACGAGGCTTGCTGGTACAGTTACTTTCCTGGCACCTTTTCTGCTTCTCTCTCTTCCCGATCTCATGATTCATGCCATCATATCGTACATCAGATGGAACATTACTACGTGATGTGGATGGCAAACTCAAAGGTCTTCATCGACCAATGCGTATACCATGCCCAATTTTTAGATATGGATACGCCACATCCATTCGGAACTTCTTTATGGAGATTTTCTTTGTGTTCTTGTTCATCATGTTGTAAATTACAAAACCATTCACAATAGCCATATCAATCATACGAGTGAAAAGACACCAGTACCACTTTTTTCCTCGTACAGCTAAATGATGTTTTTCTAGCAACCAATCATGGTGATCTACTCCACCCATATGCTTGTTGTAATTGGCAATCAAAGATGGTTGTGTTACAGATACTTTTTTACTTTCTGTTTTACTCCATCTTTGGACATTTGTAGTTGGAAGTACAGTGTCGTAATTGGTTCCCAGGCAAACACACTTGCTGTCGTTCCACTTACACATTAGGATTCTATTGGTTTCGTCAAACTGCCAGTCATATGAACCTCGAGGTTCTTTTTCCATCTCTTTTGAAACTTTGGTAGGACATTTAGAGGTTCTATTTTCCCTAATAGTTCCTGTGGCGCGAAAATATTTTTCTTTTAGTTGGCGCAGTAGGTTATAGCTGGTGAAAAAATTGTCAAAATAGACAACATGACTTTTAGGGTATTCCACTATACGTAGCAAATCTAACACAACCCTTGTTCCCAGAGGCGCTTTTACATTTTTAGTATTTTTTGCTTCCCTTCCACAGTATAAAGAAAAATTATAACAATACCCGTTAGCTCCACATAGGGCCCACAATTTAAAGCCAAATCGAATAAGCTTTTCTTTCATAAATTGTTTCAGTCCATGATGACCGTAGTATTTTACAATCATTTCATCTACCGATAAGTTCTTATGGAAAATGCCCCACTTTTGGAAACGATTGTTTATTGCCTCCATCAAAGGCCTTATTTTGAATGTTCTATCATCTTTGTTATTTTGGACTTGTGAGTTATCCACAAAATTAATCAGAGACTTTATTTCAGTGTAGGTATTTCTACTTAAGGCACGTTTTACAAGCAAAATCCCTAAGTCCTCTCTTTCGGACCAATAATCGCGTTTACTAGCCAATGTATGATATCCAGTAAATATCAAAAAACCAACAAAAATTTTCAGCTCGTCGGGAGTAATTGAAAAATTATGTTTATTTTTTTGTTCGGTTGCATATCTTAGCGTTTCACTTACCAGAAGGTCATATAGCTCGTCATCAAAAAACTGTTCGAATATTTCCATTGGACTGGCATTGCCTAGTTTTTTTTTTCATCTCCTTCAATTTGTCTTCACAATTTTCGTCTCCTGAGTAATCGTCATAAAGTGGAGTTTGCTTACTCCATTTAGGTGTCCAAATTTTATTCTCTTCTGGCTTTCTTTTTTTAACAAAAAAAGATAGAGGGCGATTATCATATTCATCAGATTCACTCCTATTTTCTGTGACTTCTAAATCATTCGGCTCTTCACCTTCAGTGTTCAAAAACTTCTGCTCCTTCCGGAATAATAATATCCTTTACCATGGTAATGCCTAGATCATCATCATTTATATCGTCCTCGTCAGTTAACTCGTCGACTTCTGGTGGTAATGCCAAAATATCAGCATCTATTTCATTAGAATATAGATATTCTACTGCGTCATCAAGATTCTTGAAGTATTGGCTACTCATAGTTGAAAAATACAACTATACTTATCTAAAAAATAAATATACCCTATTAGCCCAGCGTACTCGATTGAGGACAGTTAAATTTGACAGACTATTGTCGGCCAAGTATAATAACCAACAGCTACAAACTTGTTTTAATTTTGAAACATGCATGTGTAGATAAGAACATAATAAAAATAGTTTGCTTACCCGTCAACTCTTAAAAAATATTACACAATATATTCAAATGTCCTTTATAGAATTTCATCCAAAAAAAATTGAAACAATACAGCTGTTACCAAAAGATCAGAATAATCCACTGAAAATCGAAAACATGCGAAAAGACTTGTCTAAGCCTCGCCTGAACAGGTCTACACGCGACTGTTGAACTGCGACGTCTACCAGGCCTCCCAGACACCGATATCCCCTCCCAAACATACTGTCCTCAAATGAGGACGCTGGGCGTTAATGGGTTAATAAGATAGTGATCTGATGCAACAAAAGTAGGGTCAACAGTACTACTTAGTAAAAGATCAGTATTGGAGCAAAGGATGAGGTCTATGAGGGTTGCACTATTAAGACTCCACCTAGTAGGCTTATTTATGACCTGACTTACATTATATGCATGAAGCAGGGAGACAAGCCGTTGAGTATATATAGAATCGAGGTTAAGTATGTTAATGTTAAAGTCCCCAAGGCAAACAAGATTCGCACACAGTAGTAGGTTTTTAGAAATATTACATTCAAACTCATCTAAAAATTAATTAAAGTTTAGATTGCTGGGAGGTCTGTAGACAACACCCACAATGGTTTTTACAGAGTTGATCACAGATTGGATCCATACCTGTTCAGCAAAATCAGAGTTAACATCATTTAATATAGAGCATGTGATTATATTGTGTATGTACAGGAGAACTCCTCCGCCACGTCCCAATCCACCTCTTAGTTCACGATCACGTCTAATCAACCTGTAGCCATCAATGCGCACCACGTCGTCAGCAATTATGTGTGTTAACCAAGTTTCTGTGACTGCCAGAATATCAATTTTTGGTACAATTATTGACCTAATGTTAATATGACCTATATTCAGATTATTGTTGTTATTGTTATTTTTGTTTACGTGATATGGTTACGTACCAAGTACTTTAAGTTACTTATGGTAAAAATTTTGTTTAATTCTATTGATTCCATAGGCAACTATGATTTTTTTAATAAGTCAAATTAAAATCATAAAATACCCGGAAATAATTATTGACTTGACAACGTCGCAATTAAATTCAAAAAAAGTAAATATGACTGTAGAGATTCTTTCTAGCGGAATCAGAAGGAGAAAAAATATATATGGTGTTTCATTTAAAAAAAATAATTTTTATGTAGTACCAATTTTTTGAGCCATCCGGTATAACGCAAAATATGTTTATGTTCTGCTTCATTGCAAACCCTATAACTCTTATATAAAACTTTTTCTTATATCTCTTGCAGTTTACGCGCTATCGAAGGCGAACACCTTGTTGACTCACCCTGTATAGTTACCACGGCGTTAAGATACAATATGTTTATAATAAATATACAGTGTGTCTACTTAAGTTCGCACCATATGGAAAACTTTTTTATTATTAATTTTACGAAAAAAAGTTATTCTTCTTAAAAAGTTCTGCTTAGTCCAAAACCTAAAATGCAATCATCAAATATTAAATTTTTTCAGTCGTATACGAGGTATATCAGAAAATATGAATTTTGCCCAATAGTAAAGTAAATTTATTTTTAAAATATCGAAAAATTTAATCACTTATCTCTTTATTCGTTAAAAATTTGATAACCTTTATGTCTCTTAACCTCTATATTGCATTATTTTGATGATGCATTAAAAAATTGATAAATAACAAAATTATTTATTTTACAATAATTATCAACTACATGAATACAATGCTAATATTGTTAATTGCGTAACAAGCGTGTAATAATTTATCATCAATTAACTATTGCTTCAACGTATCTGCCTTCTCTTATAATACAGGTTTCCGTTCTAGAAGAAAATTCCCTCAATACATTTCTAATTATACATATTTGGAGTTATACCCTGAATTATTTCCGTAATAATTATTTCCAAATGTTCTACGTTCGTGAATGGCCTGTATTGATATACCTTTTCTTTTAAGTAACCCCATAAGAAAAAATCTAACGGGGTTAAATCTGGCGACCTAGAGCTGGCCGAAGAATATCGGAATATCTATGAATTAACCTTCCATTAAAGATATTTTCAAGGTATTGCCTTACTTCCATCGTACTATGACATGTTGCGCCATCCTGCTGGTACCATACTTGTTGCCGTTCATGTCTTGGAAGGTCACGAAGAAAATCATGCAACTGATTTTGTAAAAAATTTAGATGGCATTGAAAAGTCATAGATTGTCGAAAAAAAAGGGGCCAATGATTTTATCTTTGTAAATGCCGCACCAAACGTTAGATTTAAAATAATATTGATCGCGAGTTTTAATCGTGAAGTGAGGATTGGAGTCAGTCCACCATCGACAATTTTTGCGAAGACACTGTTCCATTAGACGTAAATGTAGCTTCGTCAGAGAAAATTATTTTCCAAGCCAAAAAAGGATCGTCTTCTAGCTTTCCTTGAATAAGAAAACAAAATTCTAGTCGTCTGTCGTAGTCTCCAGGTTTTAAAGTATGGATAAATTGTGGTTTATATGGATGAAACTTGTTCTCTTTAAAGATTTTTGATAGTGTGTCTTTACCAATTTTATCTGGAAGCGAAGATGCCCTATTTTGCAGGGACAATTTAGGATTCAATCAACTTTTCTTAATAACAATTTTCGATATTGTCAAAAATGAAGGTACTTTATACTTGAGCAAAATTTATATTTTCTGATATACCTCGTATACGACTGAAAAAATTTAATATCTGATGGTTGCATTTTAGGTCTTGGACTAAGCAGAACTTTTTATGAAGAATAACTTTTTTTCGTAAAATTAATAATAAAAAAGTTTTCCATATGGTGCGAACTTAAGTAGACACACTGTATATGATATATCGCATTCAGGAACAATTTTACTTTTATTCGAAGAAAACCTGTATTATTAAATTTATGGTATAATATCTGTTTATTTTAGAAATAAAAAGTATTTTAGCATCTTAAGTTTTGGCATACTTTATCTAAAATATTTGTATGGTTATTTTAAATGGCTGTCCCAAATGGACACATAAAATATATCTTAAATGAATATAATTATTTTTAAATTTACGAAATATTTTTCTCAGCGTGTGTTGCTAGAATCCCTTGAGATTAAATAAGACACTTTAATCTCCGTTTGGCGATACTAAAGTATCTACTGTAGTCCCGGAAATACAAAAACATATTATTCTTATTGTTTTAGGGATGCGCGGTAGTTTATAGGTTGATTTTAAAGATTAATCTTAACGAACGTAACAGTTCTGACACATGAAACGAACAAACTTCGGCTAATAAAGAAATTTTCGTATGTAACGTGGCTAGAAGTAATTTAATAGGCGCCACTTTAAGTGGCCCGATAGTCGTAGAGATTGTGTTCTTTTGCGTTACTATGAAAAATCAGATTAGCTCTGATTAGTATGTTCGAACACGCGAAAAACGAACACGAACAACTCAATTAGCTAACCGAG